>OX101817.2:5969211-7269140 GCA_944452925.2 Chrysolina oricalcia
GATTAAAAAGAGTACAGAAATTACTAATGTTGTCTAGTATTTCCTCATTTGGGAGTGTTTGGTGTAGTTTTTAAGAAGCTACTCATAGTGTAACTTCTATTGAAGAGGTGCTATGGCTTTTTATGAATTATGGGAAAAGGAGGAAAATGTATGAACGTAGAACGTATGGGGAGCTACAATATAGCAAATTAATTCGGTTAGTTAATTTTTTAGGTAGTTTACTACTATTAAGCACTGTACGTTTAGCTTCCATACAAACAATATTGAATGGATAGCTATGAAATGATTTTGAGATGAGGGTCGCAGCTTTATCAAATGTAACGAATATGGAGGTGTTTTCAAGAACTCTAAGGCCCAATTGTACAGTCCGGGTTTAAGCTTAGCCCAGCGTTAAGCTTAGTTCAAATTTCAATTTCAGTTGTACAGAGCAGGTTCAGTGCTGAGCTTGGTTCAGTGGCAGTCATTTTTCATTTTGTAAACTTAACTTGAGCTGTGGATTTGGGTAGTAGCTTAAACCGAGGTTTGATGCTTCAAACGTTCAACCTTCAACGGCTTCAACCTCCCAAGTCTGAGAACTGGTAGCACTGATGTCTGATTGTTCAATGCTGTAAACTAAAACTGCAAAGTTTAATCTTTTTTAATTGATAGTTATTTTTGTTCTCATCGTTGTGTGCTGAAATAATAAAATAATTGGATCAATAGCTAGATGATATTCTTCTGGAACAAACAGATGATGAAGATTTTGTGGAAGCAGTAGAAGTAGTAGTAACTGAGTTTGTAGCTGAAGACCTTGATAATAAACAGAACACTTATGCTACCTTCCTTGACTTGACAGAAGCGTTCGATTGTATTTCTTTCGAAATCCTTTATAAAAAACTAATTCACTACAATATTCATCGAAGCAGTGTAGCTCTTGTCAAGTCTTACCTGGAGGAGAGGAAGCAATTTGTTTTTTTTTTTCAATAACGTGGAATCTAAAAAACAGAGGATTCAGCATGGAGTTCCTCAGGGCTCTTGGATCCAGGGTTGACATGGAACGTTCACATCAATCATCTAAGCTCCAAGCTATCTAAAATAACATTCCTAATAAGAAGTCTTTCAAAAAATGTATCCAGGGACACTCTACTGTCGGTTTACCATGGATACTTTAATTCTAATTTATCCTATGCAATCTTAAACTGGGGTCATTCTCCCAATACTTACGGTTCAAATCTTCAAATTACAGAGACATTGTGTATTGCAGGTTTAAAATATTGAGATTGTTGTAGAAATAGTTTTGCAGAACTGAGACTCCTTACACTTCCATGTACTTTTATATTCCACTGTCTAACCTACATAAAACAACCTGGTAAACTTCAGATCACATAGTGATATTCACTCATACTCAACTAGAAATAGAGATAATTTGGTCCTCAGCTACCACAGGTTGCAACGCACAAGAAGGGACGCCGATTACTAAGGCATACATTTTTTTAATGCTCTTCCAATAGAGGTCAAAAACCTAAATTTTAACTATTTTAAAACCAAAGTCAAAAAAAAAGCCTTCTATTCCGTCGAAGGGTATCTAGAAAGTGATTTTAATATGTAAATGTTTGTTTTTATATTTTGATGTTTGTCTTCCTATGTATTGCTACCATTAGTATATTACCTAATAAGCTTTATACTATTGCCAATTTTTATACTATTTGAATACTTGTAATACTTTGCCAATAAATAAACTAAACGCTAGAAGACAGCCAAAGAACAATAGAGATAGAGTCGATCATTTTGTAAAATGGATTGATGAGGAATTTGTAGAAGACCAACATAAAATATTGTTTCTTGAACGGCGTTTTGTAAACCCGAGCTCAAATATGGAGTGCACAACAGAAAAAATATTTCTGAACCCGGTTCTTCTCTGAGCTTAGTTCAGTTGAACCTGGGCTTAAACCATGACTGTACAATTGGGCCTAAGTGATCCTGGTTACAACAAGAAGTGGTTGTAGATATCGGGGTACATCAGACAACCGTGCCAAAAGAAGTTTCACAAAAAATTGTGCAGAAGAAAAATGTTTGGATTTCTTTTCTCCAAACTGCCCGCGAAATTGAATTGGTGAAGATTTGTGGACGATATCTGGAGCAATAGGAGCAATTGATAGTATAAGTAGTATTTACAACTTATACTTTTAACGTAAGCCAACACTTCCCGTCGAATACTTCATGTAAAATGTTATACTCCACAAAATACTAGGAATGAAAAGTTCTTAGTTGTAGTACAAGCAAATACTCTTTTTAATCATAACACTCATAAAAATGTAGGCCTCTAAATAGTTGTAAGGGGTAGACCCCTAAAAATCACAAAAAATGCAAAATCGTCAAATCCACTAGAAAATTCTAACTATATGGGTGAAATTTCACGCTGGTTACGAAAATATAGAGTTTTTAATGGTCAGACATAGATTTAGCCGAAATTGAAGAGGTTCCGTAAAAAGCGCATACGAAATCTTCAATTGTATAGGAAACGATTTGAAATTTGGTATGCATATACAAAATTGGTGGAATTTTACGAACCCAAGCCAAAAATTTGAAAAAATTGGCTCTTTCGGAAAAAAATCCCTTTCAACTTGATTGAATCCATTCAATTTGAGAACGATTACATACAGGGTGTCAATCTGAAAACTTCCCACCCTTAATATCTTCCTTCCAGTAAACAATATGAGTAATCGAAAAAACAGGTCAATTTTATTGTCAAGGGGGACACTTTCACGGACTATTTGTAGCCCTCGTGGTTCAACCCCCTAGGAGGGGTAGATGTTACCCTTAGAATTTTAAATGGGAAGGGGGGTCAAGTGGCACATCATTTTGATGGGCGTTCAATTCTTGTTCCAATGGTACCCTGACTTATTATTTTTTGATGAGCATTTTCCGAAAAATTGCGTTCTAAACTAACAGAAGTAATTATTAGAACGCCTATACTGAGATGCATGGTTTGGCCAGAACTGGTTAGAATATTAGGTGGTACCGTTCCAACCCTTTATTAGGGGTAACATTAGCCATTAGCTCCAAACACTTTACATAAAAAAGTAGTCTAATAGTAAAACGTAGATGGTAGTAAAGTTGTGTTTATTAAATGCTGAATTTTTAAGTGTCATCGCAGAAATTGCTACTTCTGCTGTAAAAAGTTTCTGTTTTCCGGCAAAAAATTGGTTAGCAAATTTGAACTATGTGGTAGTATTGTGAATACCGTTGTACCTGTTGGGCTGTTTAGGAATTACTTTAATAAGTGTATAAAAGTGTAAAAATGGTTTACATTCTTCAAGACAGAATAGAAATGATTGCAATTTATGGCGAAGTTGGAAAGTGCGCACGAAGGGCGGCATGTCTTTTTAACGAAAGACATCCAAATTGTAATGTAAGTCACCGGTATGTGCTTGATTTGGTGAATAAGTTTTACGAAACTGGTTCAGTGAAAAATAAAAAAAGAAATAACCCCAGAGTACTAAATGAAGCAGCTCAAATTGAAGTTTTGGGAACATTTGCTGCAGAGCCCACGAGCTCCTTACGATCAGTATCAGAACAGACGGGAATGTCACGCGAGACTATAAGAAAAGCATTGAAAATGCATAAATTTCATCCATATAAAATGCAGATTCTTCAAGAGCTCCACGAAGATGATTATGATAGAAGAATAGAGTTTTGTGAAATCATGTCTCATCGAGTCAATACCATCCCTAATCTTCTGTTAAACATCTGTTTCAGCGATGAGTGTTCATTTTTTCTGAATGGCAATGTTAATAGACAAAATTGTCGCTATTGGAGTGACGAAAACCCACATATTTTTCGGGAAGGGCATAAACAACACCCACAAAAAGTTAATGTTTGGGCTGGTATTCTTGGAAATGCCATTCTTGGTCCATTATTTCTGGAAGAAAACTTGACTGGCAATCTGTACCTTGATATGCTTGAAGAGACTATCGATCCTCTTATAACTCACGAGCTAGAAACTCAAATTGATGCAGAAGGTAATGAACTTTTGCAGGAGGATCTGTTACATTTCCAGCAGGACGGTGCTCCACCTCATTATTTTCTTCCCGTCCGACAGTGGTTAAACGAGAGATTTCCGGGTAGATGGATTGGCAGAAGGGGAGCAGTTGAATGGCCTCCGAGATCACCGGATTTAACACCCTTAGATTTCTTTCTTTGGGGGCATCTTAAATCCGTTGTTTATAAAACACAACCTTCTGATATTGACGAACTTTAAAGACGAATTACAGCAGCATGCCGGTCAATTCCTAGTGAAGTTTTCCGTAACGTTAGAGGGGAGTTCGAAAACAGACTGTATTACTGTTTAGAGCAAAATGGACAACATTTCGAACAGCTAATAAGATAAGCGTAAGTAGATTTTATGTTGGAAATGTCTTTCTCGCAAATTAAATTTTATTGTGTAGAAGGAAAATAACCACCAAATAAAAAATCCCATGCGTATTAAATTTATTCCTGTCATTCAAGGGTTGGAGCGGTGCCACCTACTCTTCTAACCATTTTTATTAAAGGGAGTCAATACAATAATGCATCTCAGTATAGACGTTCTAATAATTACTTCTGTTAGTTTAGAACGCAATTTTTCGGAAAATGTTCATCACAAAATGGTACCATTGGAACAAGAATTGAACGCCCATCAAAATGATGTGCCACTTGACCCCCCTTCCCATTTAAAATTCTAAGGGTAACATCTACCCCTCCTAGGGGGTTGAACCACGAGGGCTACAAATAGTCCGTGAAAGTGTCCCCCTTGACAATAAAATTGACCTGTTTTTTCGATTACT
Organism: Chrysolina oricalcia; assembly: GCA_944452925.2. Taxonomy (NCBI): domain Eukaryota; kingdom Metazoa; phylum Arthropoda; class Insecta; order Coleoptera; family Chrysomelidae; genus Chrysolina; species Chrysolina oricalcia. The sequence continues at coordinate 5,974,017 of OX101817.2, forward strand.
CATATTGTTTACTGGAAGGAAGATATTAAGGGTGGGAAGTTTTCAAATTGACACCCTGTATAGAGCAATTCTGCGAAAGCCAATGGATTTAAAATGATCAAATCAGTATATGATGTGAATTTCAATTCAATCTAAGGAAAGAGAAACCTACGTGAAAACAGATAAAATTACCCCTTCCAAGTAACCCAAAAAATTATGTAAATCACAAAATTGCCAGAGCCACTTGAAATTCGCGCTCTGTTTCATGGACGGTCTTCTGAAATATCATCAAATCAAATCACTTTATCCATCCTTTTGAACTCAAAAAAAGCTATAGGACAGGTCATATACGATAAAACTTACAGAAATAAAACAATAATACTGGGTGCAGATAAGTAGTGGCAATGTATAATCAGATAAATAAATAAATCACTATCAGTTTCTTTGATCATACAAAATGGCAAGCAACAGATAGAAAATTATATAAACACACTGGTTAAAAACAAAAAAAAAATTAAAACAGTAAACATTGATTGTCGGGATTTTTCCTATTGTACTACTATACTCACAGCTAAGTCTTATACAACATCCTAGAATATATCTCCCTTCTTCATTAGACATTGTAGTTCAGGTATTCATCCACAGAGTGGACAGCATTCTTCAACAATAGGTGCTTTACACCATTTTTGAAACTATTTGTGATGTTCTCACATTGGCCGGTAATTTATTGAAAAGTTTAATGCCCATGTATTTAGGGCTTGTTTCAGTTTTTGATAGCCTATGCGCTGGTACTTCCAATGTCGCTGAGTTTCTAGTATCATAGCTATTATTTCTTTTTCTTAGGTGTTGTGGCATCGACTGCTATGGTCATTAGCCACTGTGTTCTGGGCAGGCTTTGTTACTAACTGCTTATGCCACACTGTTGATTTTAAGGCAACAGTGAATCGTTGAGAATTATTCCCATTCGACACGAGCCTAAATCATTCAGATTTTCACATCTGAAAATGAAAAAAACCCGCCCCGGCTGGGAACCGAGCCTGGAACCTCTCGGTTACCAGGCGGGCGCTTAACCACTGCGCTAATCCCCACCCTCATAGCTATTATTATTCAGATTTTTTTAATGTTGTGATGTTAGCTTTAACATACATCAGAACTTGAAATATATAAATGCATGGCCATGTGAAGATTCTGAGTCGTTCCACCGTTAGTAGTCCCATTGAGACTGACCCGACGAGGTCAGTCTTCACATCCATTTGTCGTCACTTTAGAGACATGCCGCGCGAAAGGACTCGTTCTTACAACGAATGGCAAAGATTTGGAACTCATCCCCTCAAAGGGTGTTCCCTGAGGAATACAGCCTGCAAAAATTGAAGACGAACACCAATTTCTACCTTCTTAAGAGTCTATGGAAACGATACCACATCCTGTAGACTTAGGAATGACTTGGAAATAACATAGTAGTTAAAAGAAAGTACTAAGAAGGTAAAACAAATACTCTGACCGACTTGTATCATCTCCCATCAACACCGAGGTACAAAAAAATCTGGTAATCATCTTCCACCGACGTGTTAATTCGATGTAAATTGGAAAACCGAAAAATCAATGTTTAGCGGAAGAAAATACACTTCGAGTCTCCCATCACACCTGATACTTCTCAACTTTCTCATAATTGCATTAATTTTAGATTTCCAAAAGTTGGACCAGCAGCGACGTGGGGGGAAAGAAATGGATGATTAATTTCTTGTCAGATGAACGAACGTTTTGCAGGAAAAGTGGAGATTTGAACGGTTTTATCGGAAGTGACAAGCAAGCAGAGTGGCGTGGGATTTAGTCACTACGTATTTCTTCCCAATATTTATTAACTGAAATTTCTGAATCGGACTTTCTGAATCGGTTCTAATACTGTTTACAGCTACTGCTACTGGTTGATTATGAGGTATATGATTTAATCAGGAGACGGGATAGAGCATATCAAGATTTCAAATCATGTAGTGACAATAATAAAGAGGAGAAATGGAAACCTTTTCAGATGATAAAGTTATAGTTTTCACTTTAATCCTGTCACAGCAAGTGAGATTTTTATGTTGTTGGTGAACTGAAAAACAAAAATTATACAGGAATGGATTTCCTTTCTACTAGTATAATCAAAGCATTATTTGAGTGAATATTATTGTGAACCTCTGGTATATACTGTGAGCATGTAAAGGTTGGAACAAATTCGTTAAACGCTTCGTTAAACGCATTATTTGGTATTCTCATATTTCTGATGATGCCATCACTGTTCGAGTTATGACGTCATTACATTTTTTAAATTGCATAACCCTATTTTAATGATACTTTCCAAATGAACGCATTTTTCTGTGTATGGATGTCCTATTTTTTCTTATGTTAGATAACCGTATGTTCGAGAAATAAAAATGTTTCATTCATAATACTGTCAACGTCTGTCAACGTAAACTTTTGACTTGAGGTATCTCCACAAAAAAATCTAGTGGGGTTAGATCAGGAGATCTAGCTGGCCACTCTAAAATACCTCGTCTGCTATATCGAAATCATCTTCATCAAGTTCATCAATTACTTTCACTTTAAATAAAATAAGTAGCACTACTTATTTTTTTCGAGTCATTTTAAATCAGGCGTTTGGCACATTGATTGCTCCAATTCAACTTGACGAGTAGGTTTATGAGGACCCACTGAACAATATCAAATTGCTGCAAAATAGCAGATGAGACATGGTAAGGTAATGCAATACATATAGGTACTGATGTTGAATTTTTAGGCACGTTGCTAGATCCCAGTCTGACTTGGGAACTACAATTTTTTTGCGCTTCACAACAATCAACAAAGTGTGTGATTAGGTCTAGCTTGTTAAATGTTCATTAGGCAATGGTTTTCTCTCATATTTCCCTCAATATTATGTCTTGAGGCTGTGACAAAGATTTCCAAAGGGTAATAAGAGCTCAGAAACGCATCATGAGGCTGATATTTGGTTGGATTTTCAGGAAAAGCTGTAAGCCAATATTTGCAAAAGAACAAATTTTATGTGCTCCCTCAATTTATATTCTGAAGCGTGTTTGTCATGAAAGAAAAAATAAGAATTCTTTGAAAACTGTTAACTCTTCACAAAGATGCCAGACTCGAACACAACACTTCCAAGCTCAAGGAATCTCCTATGTACTTACAATGCGATAATTCTGTACAATAAATTGCCAAACTCTATTGAGCAATCGAGTTCTGATCAAGCTTTTCGCAACAAGGCTAAGGAGTTTTTTTATAAGAAATTGTTTTTATAGTAAAGAAAAATACCTGCATTCTTTGAATACGTATTAGTCTCATAAAATTTTTTTCTTGATATTGTTAGTATCGAAAATGTTTTTGTTTGTGCATATATTTTTTCAATTAATAATTTTTTCCCTGTAATTAATTTTTGACTTACCATAAGTACTCTTGAACCAAAAAATGGCCAATATAGGTATTCTATTCAAATGAAGCAGAGGAACGTGCGACCTTGAATCAAAACACAAAACTCAAATCTGCTCCTCACTCAAATTTACGGTGTCCATTGATCTCCATTGAAAATTCAGAGGAGCATCCTCGATTAGGAGAGAACGAACGACCACACCGTTGGATGAAAGTTATTTATTTTCGGGTTTGCTCTGTCCTCTGACCTCAATTAGAACGACGTACACCTTTTGTGTTTTAATTTTGGAAAAAATTACCGCCAGACAACAACGCTAGTAGTACCTAGGACGAGACAGAAACGAATTTGTTGGATGTGGCTCGATTTGATTGTGAACGCAAGCCGGTTTGGTGGAGAGCTGTTGCGCCAGTGGCCCAGGTCAAATATAGAATAGAATAGAATAGAATAGAAGTTTATTTTGTAGAAAGTAAATACATCAAATAAAATAAAGTGGACATATGTTCAAAATAAACAACAGAAACTCACAGAGGCTTACACCTGTTTGTGAGGATAGTGAATACACTTTCAATACTAATGTTAAAACATTAAATTATATATACAAATATCAAGACAGATTATATATATATACACATACTCAAACGGAATAAAACGGATATGTTCAATATAACAATAAAACTCACAGAGGCTCACTCCTGTTTGTGAGGATGGCAAATACATTGTAAAGTCTAAGTTTAAAACTAGCTAGGTATATTAAATAACAAATACACGAAACGAATATTACAAACATAAAATCTCATAGACTTTGGTGTCTTTATTTAGTAAAAATTGTAAAAAAAATTATAAAGAATTTGAGATAAAATTTAATTATGAAATTTCAAACTGTAAAATATTATAATGTTAAAATAGTTTTGAATTAGATACTAGACTATTTAGAAATATACATAGAAGTACAATACTATTGCACCGCACTGATTATAAGGGCTATTTGAATTATATTTCAGTCTATCAATTCATGTATATCCGATCTTGTGACAGATTTTATATACTCAATCACTTTTTTTTTTAATATTCTGGTAGAATTTTCGACTTGAATAGTGGGAGGTAGAGTATTGAAGAGTTTGGGGCCCAGATAGTTATAACTCTTTTGCCCTATTGTTTTAGATACAATTGGCTTTAAAAATTGTTTTTTTTCCTAGTATTATAGTCATGGGTGAGAACGATTAACATGTTTTTATTCTGGTGTTGACGAATATTCACATTTTTATAGAATAACTGTCTAACGTCATGGATTTGCGATTCTTGGTACAGCAGATCGCTTGGATATCTCCATTCCTTATTCAACATTAATTTCAAGAACCGCTTTTGGATGATTTCGAGAGGATGAAGGAACGTTTTTGCCACCCCTCCCCATCCCAAGATACCATATGTAATGTGACTCTCTACTAGGCTGTGATAGATGATTTTTTTTTGCTTCAGATCTAGGATATCTTTGAGTTGCCGGTATTTGTACAATACAAATCGCAATTTCCGCAATATATAATCTATATGTAGATCCCATTTTAGATGGCTGTCTAGGATGATCCCAAGATATTTTATTTTGGTAACAGAATCAAGCTTGATGTTATTTCCAATATTGATTTGTGTGAAACGTGGCAATGATGATTTTCTGTTGGAGAAGGGTAAGAAGAACGATTTCTTGAAATTAATGGATAATACTTTGCTATCAAACCAATCTCTTATAATATTGAGATCTGACTCCGCATTGCTTTTGACTTCATCCCAATCTTCACCCTTATAAAATATTGCAGTATCATCTGCGAAGCTAATTATTTTGCCTTTTGTTGGCAAAGAAAATACTCCATTGATGTAAATGGAGAATAGTATCGGTCCCAGTACTGTTCCTTGTGGAACACCATATTCTATAGTCTTGTAACTACTCTTTTCTCCATTGATCTTTACACATTTTTTTCGTTCTTCTAGATATGTTTTGAAGAGTTTGAGGCAATCATTTCTTATTCCCATGTTTTCTAAAGATGATAACAATATAGGGTGACTCACGGTATCAAAGGCCTTTGCGAAGTCTAAGAACACAGTCATACACGGCTTACTTTGATCCAGGGTCTCATAGATTTCTGAAGTTAATTCCAGTATAGCGTCCTGGGTAGACTTACCTTCTTTGAAGCCAAATTGCATATCCGAAAGTAGTTTATTTTTATTGAGATAGCTTGTTAGTCTTGCTTTCAAGATTTTTTCAAATATTTTACTGGGGTTCGAAATTAGTGAAATGGGCCTATGGTTTGTTACTTCAGTTTTGTCACCACCTTTATAGATGGGACTTACTACAGAGGTTTTAAATTTTGTTGGATATATTCCCATTTCGATGGATTTATTGAATATATATGCTAAGGGGTTTGATATGTGAACTGCATTTTCTTTAAGAGTTAAATATGTACAGTGTTTTCACTATCAAGTCAGTTCAGAGGAATTTTGAGTTCAGTTATGCAAATACCTGAATTGTTATATTCGAAGGGAATTCAAGACCACAAAAAATATCTTTCAGCTCTTTCTGCGCCATTTAAGAGATCTCTTTTGCAGTACAAATACCTGATAGAGGAGTTCTTGATTACCAAATCCTCAAAACGCAATGCCATATCGTATATGGGACTCGACTGGGGCGAAGTAAGTCGATCTGGCTGAAGCTGTGTGTATTTCATTTGCGACTCTTACAGCAAATGATCCAGAGGCAAACTTCTTGCATAAGGATGTGATATGTTCATTGGATTTTGAACTTATCATCAATATGCATGCCAAGTAAAGCTCGTTTCTACTATATTATTACCATCTAGTAACTGAATTTGAAGTTAACAATTTTATTCTTATCGACATTGAAACAAAGAAAGTTTGAATCACACCATTGTTCAACATTAGATATACCGGGTGACACAGCAGACGTGTAGCAGCCTGTAGTTTTTTTATTTGAAGAGATGAAGATTTCAAATTTGCAGAAGTTACGTAATCAATGATAGCGCTTCATTTGACTCCAACGACAACTTTTTTCAACTACCTGTTTGATCGGCAGTAACTCCAACTTCTTTTTTTTGAATGACACCCTGTACATTTACCTAGCCTATCTTATTTGTCTTGAAATTCTCTATTCAACCGTGTATCACAAAGTGGCATTCGTTTCTCAATTCGCAGATGAATTGCATTTTATTAAAAAACATCAACTTGGCTGTTATCCGAATTCGATAATCTTTCGATGCTTGGTAGGCTTGGAAATCCAAAGAGTATCAGTTAAACAATATAATTTCAGTTTTTTCCATACCTGATCACTTCCTACAGATTGTCAATAATTTTTTTAATAAAATGAAAAAATATCTGAAAATAACTGACGATATTGCGAAAACTGAGATAGGAACATGTTTTTTTCAATTTGACTACTTGTGAAGGGAGTATCTGTCTTTCTCTTTGACCATGTAGCCGTATCATGATCTTTCCATTTGGAAACATAAAATTAAAATTGTTATCCTGATCCACCAATTCACAAGTCTATTATTATCTGTTTGCAATAATATTTTGCCTAGTAGGCGGTGTACACAGAATGTTTTGTGTTTGACAGGTAAACATCATTTGATTGTACTGATTATCTCCGTCAGTTTTATGCTGAATAAAATTGCGTCGTTTAATTAGATACTAAAAATGTATTCAAAGAATGAAAAGGTCGATATGTTGTTGATATTCGGAGAGTGCAAGAGAAATTGTAGACAGACTGAACAATTGTTCCTATGTCGAAAGATTTCCGGAAAGACGCCATCCGCCTAATAATCATTTCGCTAGAGTAGAAGAGCAGTTCAGAAGAGAACCGGAAAATCAAAACAATCTCCAATACATTGTCGACGAGGAAATGGAAGTAAACGTTTTGGCCATAGTACATGCAGATTCGACGATGTCACTGAGACAAATTGAGGACGAAATCGGCGTGAATCGAGAGACCGCTAGGAGAGTTTTGTAAAGAACTGCTCTGAACTGCTCTTCTACTCTAGCGAAATAATTATCAGGTGGATGGCGTCTTTCCGGAAATCTTTCGACATACAATTGTTCAGCCTGTCTACAATTTCTCTTGCACTCTCCGAATATCAACAACATATCGACGTTTTCGTTCTTTGAATACATATTTAGTATCTAATTAAACGATGCAATTTCAATCAGCATAAAACTGATAATCATTGCAATCAAATGATGTTTACCTGTCAAACACAAAACATTTTGTGTACACCGCCTACTAGGCAAAATATTATTGCAAATATCTAGACTAAAAGACTTGTGAATTGGTGGATTAGGGGAACAATTTTAATTTTATGTTTCCAAATGGAAAGATCATGATATGGCTACATGGCCAAAGAGAAAGACAGATAGTTTCTTCACAAGTAGCCAAATTGAAAAAAATATGTTCCTATCTCAGTTTTCGCAATATCGTGAGTTATTTTCAGATGTTTTTCTTTTTATTAAAGAAATTATTGACAATCTGTAGGAAGTGATCAGGAATGGAAAAAACTGAAATTATATCGTTTAACTGATACTCTTTGGATTTCCAAACCTACCAAGCATTGAAAGATTATCGAATTCGGGTAACAGCCAACTTGATGTTTTTCAATAAAATGCAATTCATCTGCGAATTGAGAAACGAATGCCACTTTGTGATACACGGTTGAATAGAGAATTTCAAGACAAATAAGATAGGCTAGGTAAATGTACAGGGTGTCATTGAAAAAAAGAAGTTGGAGTTACTGCCGATCAAACACAGGTGACTGAAAAAAGTTGTAGTTAAATTCAAATGAAGCGCTATCATTGATAACGTAACTTCTGCAAATTTCAAATTTATATCTCTCCAAATAAAAAAAAATACAGGCTGCTACATGTCTGCTGTGTCACCCGGTATCTGAACAGACCAGTTGTTTCAAAATTCTTAAGTATTTCTTCCTTGCTATAATAATTTTGTATCGTCTACGGAAATCCTTGAATATTTACTCTAGTGAGATCGTTAATGTATAGCAGGAACAAGATAAAACCAAACCAAAACAGATTCCTTAAGCACTCCAAAATATATAGTCGGAATGTTAGAATATACTTCAATTGTGGGGTGATGCCATTTGAAATAAATCGACATTTCTGCAATAAAATAATTTTGAAAGAATTAAACACAACCAGTTATTGAATTAGTTGGTAAATGGTATTCGTAGAGTTAAACCGAAATTATGTGCAAAATTACGTACATAACTGTGTACTACGAATATTTTCCTGTATTCACCTCAACAAAACTCTGTACTCTCACCCATATTCACCATTTTCTCTACCACGTTGTGATGTGTTTCCTTTTTCCGTCGATTATTCCTGAATTGATACAATTAGGAGCAGTCGGTATCGAGTATATGTTTTCCTCGGAAACCCATCCACTTTTCGTCGCCTTTTCGATTAAGAAAAGCTATTCTGGGCGCTACTTCTAATGGCCGTTGTCATAGATATTGCCGTAACCATATTTCAAACGATAGTGCAGGGTCATAACAAGAACATTCTCGCTGGGGTGGGTGTATTTTTCCGACATATTTGATGAATCGAAAAGTGGGAAAATTAGTGCTGGTGGAGGTGTACGAAGTCTGAAAATTATCACATGAGTATAAAGATTTCACTCTTGAAGAGTAGCGTAACACTTATACAAGAATGATGGTTCTGATGATGGTAGTCCTTGCTAACTAATCATAGTAACAAAACCCAAACTTGTTTTGGAAACATATCTCCAATTTACGCAAAGCTTCATCATATCCTCAATCAATGTATCTGGAGAACCAGATCAGCTGTAGTGGAAATGATTCAGTAAATTTGTTTGCGCAACACTTCGCAAAAGTTTATTCAAACACAGATTGTAAAGTTCCTAACTACAGTTATAAAGATACAGTTGATATGAACAAAATTAATATTGGATTGGTTAATGTTTTTGATGGTATTCATAACTTGAAGTTCAAGTATTCTTGTGGGCCTGATGGTATACCGACGGCATTGTTGAAGAGCTGTATCTGCACTTTAACTGCGCCAATACAGTTTCTTTTCAGTCTATCTCTCTATAATGGTAATTTTCCAGATTACTGGAAAAATAGCTATATTACACCTATATTCAAATCAGGCAATAGGGAAAATGTAACAAATTATAGAGGATTGCATTCAGTCTGTAATACCTAAGTTGATGGATACTTGTCAGTTGACCTGGGCCTGCAAGAATATAATAATTCCACAACAACATGGTTTCTGTTCAGGACGATCTACTATGACAAATCTAATAACATTTGAGCAACATTTGTTACATGCCTTGGAGAAAGGTAATCAGATAGATTCTATCTATACCGATTTCTCGAAGGCATTTGATAGGGTCAATCATTTGTTATTGTTGGAAAAATTGAAAGCTCTAGGCTTTGGTACAGGTATACTAAATTGGATGAAAAGCTTCCTAACACGTTTTCAGTGTGTTAGAATTAATAATTACATTTCAGAAACAATTCCTGTAGCTTCCGGTGTACCACAAGGATCACATTGTGGGCCATTATTGTTCAATCTATTTGTAAATGACATTGGCAATTGTTTACAGTATGCAAAGTTTTTTCTATTTGCTGATGATTTGAAATTATATTTATCAGTTAGCGATGTCTTAGACAGTCAAATTCTTCAAAACGAATTAGATATTATATATGATTGGTCCTCAACAAACAACTTGTACTTGAACATACAGAAATGTCACGTCATCACTTTTTCCAAATCAAAAAACATCCTTTATTATGACTATAATATTGATGGAAAAGTACTGGACAGGGTAAACGAAATTAGAGACCTTGGGATTACTTTAGATCAGCAACTAAACTTCAAAAGACACTTCAATAATGTTTCTGCAAAGGGAAGCAAAATGTTAGGATTTATAATGAGAAATGGTAAAGAGATGTCATGTAATACCCTCAAAACTTTATATTGTTCTTTAGTTAGATCATCTCTGGAATATGCCTCAGTTGCATGGTTCCCATATTACAGATGTGACATTGAAAAAATTGAAAATGTTGAAATTCGATTTCTGAAGTATATATCATTCAAAATGAAGACATATTTGAACTTTAATCGTCAAAATATTTTAAATAAACTTAACTTAACTGAACTCACCACACGGCGCTCTCAAAATGATATGACATTCATTTACAAACTACTGTCAGGAGAAGTCGACTGTTCTTTTCTTCTAGAAATTATTAATTTCAATGTAAAATCTTACAATACAAGAAATCCTCCACTTTTTAGCATAAAAAATCACAGCACTAACTATGGTTACAACACACCGATGTCCAGATGCATGAGATGGTGTAATAAGTATAATGTCGATCCTCTTGTAAACTCATTGAGTGAATTCAAAAAATCTATTAGTGACATAAGGTTAGACTAATATTATTGTTGTCTTAAAAATGTACAATATGTAACTCATTAGTTGACTGTTATAATTGTTATTATTTTGTTTCTAATGGTGAATCCGTAAATAAATAAATAAAAAAAAATAAAAAAAATAAATTGGAGTTTTCAAATAAAATTATTGAATGAAGAAAATTACAATATTTGTCTAATAACCTCTTAGTCCTTGATTTATATGTAACCACCAGTTTTGGCTTTTTCACCATTATCAAATTTAGATAGCTAGACGACTAGGTAGTATTACTTTCTTGCATTCCATACATCAAGACCATAATGAAATGTTAGTACTGGCACTAGTAATTCAACAAGAATTTCCACAAAATAAAAGAATCATCAATCGAACTTTTTGAGTAAATGAACAGCCTCCAGGATATCCTCTACTGTTGATAGATTCAAGAAAATTTTAAATGGAATAGTAACCTATGATAATTTTGACGCATTTTTGGAAAGGTATGGTCTTACGCGAATAATAACTGAGGCCACCAGAGTTATTTCAACATCACAAACTTGAATTGATGTCATTAATACGAACTCGCCTGATCTGATCTTGGATAGTAACGTGTTCGATATTCCAGGCATTTCTGATCATTTTGTTACTTTCTGTAAATTGAACTTCTTAGATATTCCACCAAGGAGCAAGTACGTGACTTTTCGAGATTTCAAATCGTTCGGTATGAGTAATTTTCAAAATGATTTTCACAGTATCAATTATTAGAACCTCATCTACGAACTTGAAGCTGTTAACGATCAAGATTATTTTTTGAATAAAAATCTTCTTTCAACTTTTGAACTCCACGCAAGTCAAGGTCAATAAATTAACCTTACCGTCTATGGTACACATACAATATTAAACAGACGTGCAAAGTTCGCGATAAGGCTTTGAGAAAATATAAATCAACGAAAATAGTGGAGGACTGGCCTTTGGCTCTGATACACTCACAGACAAAAATATTGCTTATTTTGTTATAAGCCTTGATTTAATTTTTTTAAATTGTTACATATGTGGAACATAAACTTAACGTCTTATGAATGATGGTCAACATCATCAATATGTATCCATTATACGTCTTTTCTAAGGCGATAAGTCCCACCTTTCAGCGTTGTATCAACGTCATATTTCATTGATCTCATTTTCATCATCAAAATGACGTGTTATGCGCAATGTCCAAAGAACATATCATAGTAGAAACATACCAAAAATCAGTCAGGATTTTGCCAACAATTCAGCACTACTACCGCAGGAGATACATGAGTTGTCTCACTCTTATTAATTTTAGCAAAGCATTCTACACTATAAGTCATGACTTTCTCTGCAAACAAATACATTTCTTTGGATTTAATACAGATGCAGTTGAACTGATTGCAAATTATTTATCCGAAAGAACACAATGTCTTATTTTAAATGAAAAATTGTCGAACGTCTTGCCTGTTCATTATGGAGTTTCTCAAGGTTCTATTTTAGGCCCGCTTCTCTTTTCTGTTTACATCTCGGACTTCAACGAATTTACGAGTCATTGCGAAATATTCAACTATGCCGATGACACCCAATTAGTCCTTCAACTTCATTGTAATAAACTGAATGAAACAACTTTGAAGATCAACGATGACCTCAATAAACTATATGACATATCTGTTCGTCATAAATTGAAGCTGAATCCCGACAAATCGTCAAACGTATTCTTTGATAAATTCAATAAACGACATTTAGTTTAACAAAGAATGGATATGCAAATAAACATTACATGGATGTGAAAATTCCGGACTTTGATTTGACTCTGAATTGAGGTTTCATGTTCTTGAAAGAAAATAATATAAATTCTAGAAAATATCATTTATTGAAAATCCACAGGCACACCTTATCTACATACCAACAGCTAAGCACTACAACATGTTGCCCCCTGAGTTCAGAGATTTACAATTCTAAACTTCAAATCTAGGTTGAAACATACAGTATTTTCTATCCTTTGATAAACCATGTTTCTGATCTGCGCTACGTTATTGTAAGGACTTCATAAAATTATCCATTTTGGTTTCTCTGGACATTTCACTTCAACTAATCTTTGATATTGTTTCCAGATTGTCCATTATTGATTTTGTTTTTTAAAGTTTATTTAACAGTAAAGTTGAAAAACAGCAATGAGCTGCAACTTCATCATTTTATGTACCTCCTATGACCAATAGAGATGATTTATTATAAGTTTTAGAAATGTAGCTGTAGGAAAATCAGGCAAGTTTTTCATAATTTGTTGTTTGATGATTGCGAAGTAGTCAATTCATGGCAAATGGACAAGTCCAAGTAACACTGCAATTTTATAATGACCCTCAATGGAATTGAACCATAAATATCGTGCACGCCCCTGACAAAGACAAAGGTCGCTAGCTTACATAGGAAGCTTTACGTTCGGGTCCATTGAAGAGATGCTCGTCTAGCTGAAACAGCGAACTTGTGTTTGCTGTCGACTGTCGATAGCGCCGGAATCTGACATCAAACGAATTTTCTCGGGCTCCGGAATTTACAATATGCCGTTATCCAAATGGTGCCTGTTTAGTTAATTATTGGGAAGGTTTTGCATTCTCCAGAAAAAGTATAGATGCGTCCTTTTTGGGTAGCATCCAGAGGAAATTATTTCAGGCGTCCAAACATGATTCTGATATAACGGAGCCGTTTTTATTAACATTTGAGATAAAAGGTATAGAAAACTGTCATCGGCAAGTGTTGTCGCATCAGATATTATGATGAGAGATGAAGCACAAGAATCAAAACATGTGCTAAACCGATCCTGATCGGGAATAAAACGCTTTATTGCTTATATTATGGTTCATGTAACAAAGACAAGGTTACAAATTCTGAAAAGAATTCGAGTAATTTTGTTACTCTAAATGTCTATAATCTTTGTCAAAGTTTAGGAAAATTATCCATTTTTGACTGATAAATAAACACTTCGATCATTGACCGGATCTCCTCAAATAATATTAAATGAAATGTCTGAATTTTGTATTAATTGTTGAGTCTCTCACAAACCTGATCAACATATGCATTCCAGTTCATATTAACATCCAAATATGTGCCTAAAAATTTTATTGAATCCGAAGAAAATATGTTTCTGTGGTTAACGTGAACAAAATAATCATTTGGAGTTTTTGTACGGGACTAAAACTGTAGACATACCGTTTTGTCAGGATTCACAAATAATAAATTGTTACTACACAAATCGGTAAATTATCGTATCATCTAAACACAAGAATATACGTTCATTGCTCGAATATTATGGTAAATCATTGACCCTTGAATCGATGTAGCCGATACTTTAAGAAAATCCATGTTAACGTTTATAATAAAACGTTAACTGTAATTTTCACAAAATTTGGGTTTACAGACCCGTGATATATGTTTCGCCAACACAATGGCTTATTCAAGCACAATGGTTATATTGCACGAAGATCTGTTTCATACAATTCAAGAGTAGTTGTTTTCTGACATATCTGCCATATCGGCGTAAACTGTGGGTGTGTGGAAGAAAAAAAAGATTAGATTTCAATGACTATCGATATTTGATAGTCAGTTTATTTTAATAAATCACAACTTGGTGATTATATGCTCAGAAGGTCCTGAAGATTCATTGGTCATATTCGCAACTTCAAATATTATCACTAATAGTAGTCTATACGCCTTGGTTATTATTATTATTTTACTATGTCAGTCGCGCAGAACTGTATAATTAAGGAAAATTAAAAACAAAAATCTATTTGATGTTTTGAAATTTCAAAAAAAAGTCAAAATACGAAAAAAAAAACTTCTGGCACCCATGTGCTTCCATAAATATCTGCCAACGATATTTTCGTTGAAATAAATATTGTTTGAGGATATTATTCACGAAAAATTCTCCTCTTTTCCCACTTAATTTTTTTTATTTTTATTTTTAATGCCAATATTATCTCAATACACATTTTTATACAATGAAAAGAAAGACGTCAGTGTAAAAATAAATAATATAAAGATGAAAACAACAAAACGACATCAGAAAATTAATTAAAACATATAGAGCTAGGTTATATTTTGTAAGAAAAATCATTAAATCCCATCATTTGGTTTCCTACTCTGAAGATTCAACAAATTTGAGATCGCACGTTGAAAGGCAAGACCCGCGTAATTCGTAGCCCGCACAAGTCTTATGAAGACTTTTTTTGTACAATAAATCCTCTTATTTTTCCATACCTCTTGATACATCCCATTCCTCTTTTATCCATCGTCCTTGTCTAACTATAATCGAACGTTACCAGATATCTCGTCAGTATATATCTTTCCCCCACAGCTCCAAACCCAATTTATTCCAATTTCGTATGACATTTTTATGTCGTCAAAGGCAAAACTAAGCCTATTTCGTAGTTATATTTGTCAAACGGTGTACATCAAAAGTGTGGCAGGTGTGACGCGTTGTTTGCTTTGGTATAAATCGAAGGGTAAATACAGAAAACAAACGCAGTATCGATCCCTTACAGTTGATATTTAATTAACGTTTCGACTGTGATGAATTTTGCAGTTCTCGGACGTCGATGTACGAGGGATGTACAAGAAGTTGGTTAGATGGTTGGCGTTAAAGATCTCTATAACTAATAATTATGGGGAGGTCACTGCAGCAGCCAGACAAGTACTACCGACCTATCACCATAATACCCGTCATTTGTAAGGTTTTTTTTAAATCACCCTGAAGAGAAAATTGATAGGTACTCTACATGGAATCTAGTAACTTCTCACAATGCTGCCAATTTGACATGATAGAAAAAAGTGGTGAACTGGATGATCTGGAAGATGGAAAACATATCTCGATGACATTACATGACATCTGAGAAACCTTCGATTGTGTTACTAAGAGAATAGTCATAAAGAATTTGCAATACCAAGTGATAAGCATCCTAGCCTCAAGCTCCTTTGGATCCTATCTGATCGATTGACATCGCCGTATTTTTATCAGTAATGAGACTGCTGATATCAGATAAGGACAGGGGGTTCCACAAGGCTCGGTTCTAGGGCCCTTAATGTTCTCTATGAAACTACTTGGGATTGATTTAGATGATAAATTGGTCCAGTCATGTTCAAGTCCAAATATATCTGTTGACTTCGCAGATTGAGGAGATATAGTAGGTATAGTTGACACGTTGAGATTATGTTATTTTTGTGATTTCCATAAGCCATAACTGTCATGGGTGCTTCTTACCATGCTGACAGAATTTCAAGTATACGTACTTGTAGGATGTACCTAAAAAGGGGGATGAGTTCAAACATGTAAAAAATGAGTTAAATAAATTGAGAATAAATTTACAGAAAATACACGCAGAAACAAAATTTATAGAGACCCAAGGAGACAGCAGAAAAACTTGGAAAATAATTAACGAACTATGTAGTAAAAACTCAAAGAAAAATAAAGAAATATATAAATTTGTTGACCAAGATAGAAACCAAATTGAAAATGACAAAAAAAATTAATCAACTCTTTATCAATTGGGCATACATTAGCATCAAAAATAAAACAAACTTCTGGAATGAAGTACAAAGAAGAAGAAGTGGAACAAAGTATAACTATAAAAAAAATTACCTGACACAAGTGAAGGAAATAAAAGATATGAAAAATCACTCTGCCCCAGGAATGAATGGAATAACAAATAAATATAAAGACACACTCTTAGACATTATAGGACCAAAATTTGTTGAACTAATAAATATTGTAATAGAAAATAGCGTCCCAGAAGAACTTAAATTATCCAAAATAATACCTGTATGTAAAAAAGATGAACATGACAACGGAAACAACTATAGACCAATATCACTGTTGAGCATATTCAGCAAACTGCTAGAAAAAATAATCTAAAAAGACTCGTAAATTTTATAGACACAACATTCAAATTTGATGAAAGTCAGTATGGATTTCAAAAACGGAGTAGCCCACTTGGAGCAACGGTAGTCGGTAGATCTACTGGAATACATCACAGGCGAGCTAAATTAGAACAGATATGTGGTTACAGTGTTAATTGACCTACAAAACGCTTTTGACGCTGTGGATTTTGCTTTACTGCTAAACAATTTACAGAACATGAGATTAAGTGGAAAATGTCAGTCTTGGGCCCACTTCAATACCTATTACATGTATAAAGTTTAAATATAAAAGTAAAGTACTATAAATACTGCAATGAAACAGCTCTTATTTTTCCAGGAGGAGGAGATGTGGAAAAGACTGTTCACATGGTGCTGCATCGAGTGGTTAAACACAAATGAATCCTAAAATAAAAATAAATGACAGCGTACTGAAAAAAAGTTAAACAATATAACTATCTAGGCCTCACACTGACTGAAAATTTAACAGAATGTCCATATACACTCCATCCTAAAAAAAGTAGCCCCACTGCTGGGTGTAATATGACGATGAAACCATATGATAAGCAAAAATGCTAGATATCTCTTATATAAAAGCTTTATTGATCCCCATATAAGATATCTTATAGCATGCTATGGAAATGCTATTGTTGAAATGATAAACAAACTGCAGCGACTACAAAATGAAGCAATGAAAATCTAAGCAAAACTAAACGATTTCCAAAACATTTCTGTTTTCACAATGAAAATCATGTTTGCAAAAAACTGTAATATGTATATGTGACACTTCATATAAAGACTACCCATTTCTCAAACTAGAAAAACTGAAAAATTCTGAATAATCTAAACCTATGTATAAAATACAGAATAACCTAATTAAATCCAATGTGCAACTAAAACAAAATGAAGACTATCATAATCAAATCATAATCAAAAAACTCTTACGCCAACATGTATTCTATGATCTCGAAGAATTCTTTGCTACCACTTTCAATTAAAGTAAAATGTGGATGAAAAATTATTTAAAGAAAATTAAAATAACATTGTGTACAATATAATTAACATGGATGTGTGCATATGTATATTTAGGTATGAACAGAACGATAATTTGTATTGTCCACAGAAACAATATTAGTTGTGTTATTTATTAATACATCTATCAGCTGTTTCTCTAAGCCTCGCGGTAAGAGATTTACACCAACTTAATTACTATAATAATTGTATTAGTACTAAGGAATATATTGTAAAATCTCATCGAGAAATAAATCTAATCTAAATCTAATTAATAACCTACGAACTGAAGAACGACTTTGCAAGGACAAAAAAGGACAGGACTCTCCTATTTAAAGAAGGGTATGTATTATAATGGTATACCAAAGACAGTGCTTGGAATTTTTCAAGGAACACAGACAATAATTGATTGATCAGTACCGAAAATACCTAAATCTAATTTATTATTAATGATTTTCTGTTACTATACATTACAAGCTAAGGACTTGGTGCCAGATTTATTGTAATCTGATTAGAGGTCAGAAATAAATGTTAAGAAATAGTAATAATAATAATCAGGGAGCACAATAATCCTTTATGAGTCACAATGATAGATAGAACCTGTTGGAAAGAAGGTCTGTAAAAGGCCGAAAGGGCACGAACTCATCTTGCACGCAATCACGAACTTCTGAGGAAATCTAGAGAACTGATTCAAAAGGATGAGTAGTGCAGTTGACGTCCTCCCCGACAACTTCCAAATTGTGTGTCCTGGCTGCATAAAATATCGTATTTCCATTAGAAATTCCAGTCTCGGATCTTACAAACGAATTTGATAGTTTAATTACATGCAGCCGTCAGTTTTTTCAGCCATGGACTCCTTCGATTTATAGGTCTTGTAATTGTTCTCCGAATATTAAGGGAAGTTAGTCGGATTTGGACGGTTATTGAATTAATCTTATTACAGTTTTCTTCCACTCCGTCTTCTTCTCGGATGCCCGAGATTCCCCCGACTTGGGAGCGGAGCTAATTTGATTTTTAGCGGAACAAAAGAAGTTCGAGTCGAGAATTGAAAAGATAACGGTTGCAGAAGTGTCGATTTTGTAAATGTTCTCGTTAACTTTTAGCGCTGCTTTCAAGGAACGTTTGTTTTTACATCGGGGCTTTCTGCTGCGTGCTAGGGAAAATCGTAATAATAAAATTTCAGGTATGCATAGAAAAACAAAAATTTTCAGAGACATTTTAGATAATAACATTTTTCTGTTTGTTTATGTACTTCGAAAGATTTCCTTCCTCTCTCAATCAAGTTGAAATGAACTAGAACATGGGGTATTTGATTTGAACTTTTCAATTCAAGGGCGGTTAGAGATAGAGCCATTCTGCGAACGCCAATCGATTCAGTGAAGTATTATATTCAGAAAATTACAAGAGAATCAAAGAAAAATAATCGGTCGAAAGAAGTTGTAAGAGATCTTTTCGAAAAACAAGTACATTTTCGGATTCAGAAGGAAATATTTTCAGGATTCCGCATTTTTGAAATATTCCCTGGCGATCAAAGTCGAACAATGCAATTTTCTAGGAAAATGACAAACTTCTTTCAGACGTAACTCGACTAGCTGATTCCGAATATCACCTCAAAAATTCAATTCGACAAAAGGTTAACTATGAAAGGGCATTTTTTCAAAGAAAAAGTGCACTTATCTACTAAATCGACGGACGGGTCTAAAACTCCCGACGGAACTGGGGCAGGAGTATTTGGACCTCGTACCAAGTACTCCGAACCCATGGGACACTTCCCCAGCATTTTTCAAGCGGAAATTCACGCCATAGCAAGATGCATTAATTTCAACCTCGACAGGAACTACCGGAGCAAGGAATTTGCAATCCTCTCCGACAGTCAAGCAGCCATCAAAGCGTTGAGCTCATATAACATCAACTCGAAGATGGTCTGGGAATGCCTAGAAAAACTTAATGATCTAGGCAGGAACAACAAGGTGATCCTCCTTTGGGTGCCTGGGCACGTCGGAGTAGAGGGCAATGAACAAGCAGACACCCTGGCACGAAAAGAGGCATCAACGCCACTGATCGGGCCAGAACCATTCTCCGGACTTGGAAAATCTTACTTCCAAGAAGAACTCAATAAAACTGAAGAAGCAATGAGAGCAACATACTGGCAAAGACTTCCAGGGCTAAGGCAGGCCAAAGATCTCCTCGGCAATTTCAACCGAGCAAGATCGAAAACACTGATTAACCTCAGCAAAATTAGTCTAAAGACAATCACAGGATTTCTAACGGGGCATTGCAGACTTAAAGAACACCTAAGAAAGCTAGGCTTAGAGGAGGACAACACCTGCAGATTCTGTGGGGAACATCCAGAAACACCTCACCACACATTGATGGAGTGTTATGCTATACACCACAAAAGATTAAATATACTGGGATCAAACCAGCTGACTGTGGAAGAAATATCACAAATGGACCCCCTCAAAATCCTAAAATTCCTGAAGGAATTGAGGCTTGAGGGGCTGCTGTAAACGAGAACACCTTGAGATAGCAGAAGAAGATGGGGCACAATAGATCTAACTAGGTCGCAGCGCATCAGTCACCATCCATACCTAACAATACAATACAATACTAAATCGACAATTTTTCAATGAACTTGCATTCTGATTAAAAAACAAGTACATTTTCGGATTCAGAAGGAAATTTTCTATAAGATGAAATACTACTCGCGGATTTCCGAATTTTTGAAATATTCCCAGGAGATCAAAGTCGAAAAATGCAATATTCTTTCTATAAAGAAAGAAATCGAATTTTGCGAAAATTTTCATTTTGAATTTCTCGAAAAATCGCAAACTTCCCTCAGACGTAACTTGACGAGCTGATTCCGAATACCATCTAAAAAATTGAGTTCGACAAAAGGTTAACTATAAAAAGGAAATTTTTTCGACGAGAAATTGCACCTATCCACAAAATCGACATTTTTTAAACATTAGCCTTTTAATTCGAAAAAAAGGTACATTTTCGGATTGAGAAGGAAATTTTCTATAAGATGAAGTGATACACGCACAGAATTTCGCATTTCTCCATTATCAAACTTCATAATTTTTATGTCCTTCCGAAATAAGAGAAAGAAGTATAAACATCATCTATATCGAAATAAAATATTTTCAGCACCAGCTTATTTTTTCGTTCTGACAAATGAATATTATAAAATATTCATAATGATTAACACTATTAGTCCAGTTGGCGGAGGTTAGGAGAACAAGTAATTAGCAATCTAGCTGATTTTTTTCTTATAATTAGTTAACAGTACATTGGTTGTTATAAGAAAAAGTTCATTGGTCAATCGATTTCCTAAAGTCAAAAAAAAATTTCGAAAAATATTTTCAAAATCCTATAATATTTTGGGCTGAGATAGATTTAATGGAAAGTCAAAAACACATTCTTGTAGGAAACGTTTTTTTCTACCAAAAAGATACTTTGCTATTTTTATCAGAGTTATAGTTTGTCCGCAAAAAAAATCACATAGTTCGGGCGTATTTAGCTCCTGGCTACCCCAAATAACACTGTCAAATTTCAACAAAGGATTATAGAGATATTTACGAAAATACGATTTCTTCTAAAAATCTTGACACCCTGTATCTTGAAAACGAAGCATTGCCAGACCTATGTTTATATTAACTTTCCATCTTAGAATCACTCAAAGAATTACCCCTTCAAGTTTGGCCACGTACTCACATAACATCCTGTATATACGGCGTCGGTATGATAAAAATGGACCCTGAAGACGGAAAAGAGGTATTGTTTTCAGTATGTCTTGTACGCAGGCAGCCTAGAATGATAAATATTCCCAGGCGATCAAAGTCGAAAAATGCAATATTCTATACCTACCGAAGGAAATAAAATTTTGCGAAAATTTTCACTTTGTATTTCTCAGAAAATGGCAAACTTCTCCCAGACGTTACTCGACGAGCTGATTCCGAAAATTACCTCAAAAATGGAATTCGACAAAAGGTTAACAATAAAAGGGCAAATTTTTCAACAAAAAAATGCTCTCATTCACAAAATCGACATTCAGAAACTGAATGAATTAGCATTTTGATTCGAGATTTTCGGATTCAGAAGGAAATTTTCTACCAGATGAAGTAATACTCGCGGGATTCCGCATTATTGAATTATTCGCAGGCGATCAAAGTTGAACAATGCAATTTTCAATACAGTGAGACGCTAAATTATGGAACAAATTCATTATTTCTGAATATAAAGATATATCGGAAAAATCCTCGGACAGGTCGATTTTCTTATCCGATGGGCCAATTTTTGAACCTCACCCAAAATATATAGGGTTATCCGCATTGAGGAAAAGCGACTTTGATGATATTTTTAAATGGGACACCCAGTATATTTGTCCATATTTGGTTAGGAATCGTCATTACAAATCCAGTGATACCAAGTTTGATGGGATTATGACAAACGGCTACGGAGATATGGCCAAAAAGCTTCTCCATATACCCAATGAGTGCGACAGAGACTTTTAACCTTCTGAATCGTGTGGAGTCTCGCAGTCATACTCATAAGACATACGAGGAAGTTTTTTGGGCATATCTCCGCAGCCGTTTGACATAATCCCATCAAACTTGGTATCACTGAATTCGTAATGACGATCCCTAACCAAATATGGAAAAATATACTGGGTGTCCAATTTAAAAATATCACCAAAGTCGCTTTTCCTGAAGTCATTTTTACTCAATTGCGGATAACCCTATATATTTTGGGTGGGGTTCAAAAATTGGCCCATCGGAAAAGAAAATCGACCTGTCCGAAGATTTTTCCGAAATATCTTTATATTCAGAAATAATGAATTTGTTCCATAATTTAGCGTCGCAACAAACAACAACAATTTAACTTGTATAGATGGAAATCGAATTTTGCGAAAATTTTTATTTGCATATTTCGAGAAATCGCAAACTTCCGTCAGACGTAACTCTAAGAGCTGATTCCGAATATCATCTCAAAAATTTAATTCGACAAAAAGTTAACAATGAAAGGGCAATTTTTTCTACGAAAAAATGCACTTATCCACAAAATCGACAATTTCTAATGAATACTGATTCGAAAAACAAGTACATTTTAGGATTCGGTAGGAAATTTTCTAAAAGATTTTTCCGAAAATGTATGATTTGTGTATGCTCAGGTATAAGATTCAGCAAGAAAATGGATTGTAATATCAAAAATTCGAAATTGTAGAGGTTAACGGACAAAACAACCCTTTCTCGATTATAAATTTCCAATTCGATATCGGTTAGAGATAGAGCAATTTTGCGAAAGCCAATCGATTCAGAATGGTTGAATTAGTATATTTTGCGAATTACAAGATGGTCGAAAGAAAAATTCGCTTGAAAAATATAAAAAGAACCACGCAGCAGAGTTGGGGGACAGTCAGTGAAGTGAAAGTCGAATATGAATAGTTCAGTGATTGTTATATAAATTAGAGTTTTAAAGAGAAACATTCTCAATTGAAAATTGAATCAATACTTTATGAACATCTTGTTCATATTTTCAATGAAATCAACATAAATTAGAGTATCGTGTTGAAGTTATTGAATCATTGTATTTCGCTAAATAAATTATTTTAGAGTGAATTAGACTTTAAATATACTACAATACATATTCCTTGAACAATCACTGGAAGGTAGTTTTATTAAACTCCCTGGCTCCCGAATAATACATTGCATTTTGAATGTATGTGTAAAATTTCATTATCATAAACAGTCCTTATCTGTAAAATTTGTTTGTAATAAAAAATGCAAAACTGTGCAAGATTTGAGCGATAGGTATAAAAAATACAAATGTATGTAGATCATGGTTGACCTCTATGCCAGGTAAGTATAAATACAAATGTCTTTTCTCACATTTTCAGAAAATATCTTGTCTCCGTGCACGCCACTGTTTGCTCCAGCTCGGAAACTTCCGTTACAAGTTGTTATAGTCGTTCCATCTCCCTTTAATTCCCATATTCGAGGAGAACTTAAATGACATGCATTTGAGGGCGAGCTCTGGATGTCCGGGGCACGTCTCAACTGCACAGGGTCGGCGGGGAAAATAAATCCAAATTCGTTTTGGTTAATCATGCAATTGTTTAGTGTGGACTCAGTTCGGCTTATACTGATCCACGAAAAGAGCTTATATGTCAAAATAAGAAAAGAGAAATTCTGTATTTAAGAAAAAATGTGCTGTGGCTACTTTTAAAACGAAGTTATTTTATTTCTCTTTCGAATACTTATTCAACACTTAGGATCTTGAAATTTCACTTTGTTCCTCATACTCTTGGGCCACTCCCCTTGATAATAATAATAATGATAATATTTATTTATTTCAGAAAACATACACAAACAAGATAATATTAAACAACCTTTAAGAAATATTGTCATTAAACAAGGCAATGAGACAACATACAACGATATCATCTGAAACAAAATTCACGGAAAACAATGTAAATTGTTTAAAAAAAGTCATCTATAAAATAACAACTTTTGTCAACAAGTATATCCTTAACGTGTATAAGCTTGTGTTATGTTTCAATCGTATATAATGATCTATTTTTACATATAGTAATAGTAATAGTAATTTATTCACACATGATTAGATAAAATTTACAATGAGGATATAAAATAAATGTATGAATAAAGACATACCTACGAAATACATATATATCTGTGGGTAGGTTTCAATGAATTATAATTAAAATAGATAAAATATAAAAGTTTGGTTGAATATAAATAAGAATATGAAATCACATAACATCAATTTTAGTTAAAAGCTTTGTAAGCTATTATGAGAGTTTTGGTATAGAATTAATTAACAAGTTGTAAATATAAAAGATAGGAATAAAAGTGTACGATTAAATAAGTATATAACATCACACATACATATATATATATATATATATATATATATATATATATATATATATATATATATATATATATATAAGTGAAAATAGAGTATATTTCGTTTTAATTCCGAGAGTTCTAACCTTTGACAGCTGTTTCGTGCTAACGCACTCATCAGAAAGGATTTATGGAGCTCTCGAAATCAAAACGAATCCACTCAAGAATTAATACCGTGAGGCAAGACAGAATATAACAGGAAGTTATTCAATGACATCTACAGTCACTAGTTGAAACTTAATTTGACACGAACCAAGGAATCCAAAAGTAGAGGTTTGTCCACAAATTGACAGGCAGCCAACAATTCGTTGTTCTGACCAACCCAAGGTTCAATCAAGTTTCTAATACGTTATGAGGAACGCAAGCAGAATCTAAGTGAAAATAGAGTATATTTCGTTTTAATTCCGAGAGTTCTAACCTTTGACAGCTGTTTCGTGCTAACGCACTCATCAGAAAGGATTTATGGAGCTCTCGAAATCAAAACGAATCCACTCAAGAATTAATACCGTGAGGCAAGACAGAATATAACAGGAAGTTATTCAATGACATCTACAGTCACTAGTTGAAACTTAATTTGACACGAACCAAGGAATCCAAAAGTAGAGGTTTGTCCACAAATTGACAGGCAGCCAACAATTCGTTGTTCTGACCAACCCAAGGTTCAATCAAGTTTCTAATACGTTATGAGGAACGCAAGCAGAATCTAAGTGAAAATAGAGTATATTTCGTTTTAATTCCGAGAGTTCTAACCTTTGACAGCTGTTTCGTGCTAACGCACTCATCAGAAAGGATTTATGGAGCTCCATAAATCCTTTCTGATGAGTGCGTTAGCACGAAACAGCTGTCAAAGGTTAGAACTCTCGGAATTAAAACGAAATATACTCTATTTTCACTTAGATTCTGCTTGCGTTCCTCATAACGTATTAGAAACTTGATTGAACCTTGGGTTGGTCAGAACAACGAATTGTTGGCTGCCTGTCAATTTGTGGACAAACCTCTACTTTTGGATTCCTTGGTTCGTGTCAAATTAAGTTTCAACTAGTGACTGTAGATGTCATTGAATAACTTCCTGTTATATTCTGTCTTGCCTCACGGTATTAATTCTTGAGTGGATTCGTTTTGATTTCGAGAGCTCCATAAATCCTTTCTGATGAGTGCGTTAGCACGAAACAGCTGTCAAAGGTTAGAACTCTCGGAATTAAAACGAAATATACTCTATTTTCACTTAGATTCTGCTTGCGTTCCTCATAACGTATTAGAAACTTGATTGAACCTTGGGTTGGTCAGAACAACGAATTGTTGGCTGCCTGTCAATTTGTGGACAAACCTCTACTTTTGGATTCCTTGGTTCGTGTCAAATTAAGTTTCAACTAGTGACTGTAGATGTCATTGAATAACTTCCTGTTATATTCTGTCTTGCCTCACGGTATTAATTCTTGAGTGGATTCGTTTTGATTTCGAGAGCTCCATAAATCCTTTCTGATGAGTGCGTTAGCACGAAACAGCTGTCAAAGGTTAGAACTCTCGGAATTAAAACGAAATATACTCTATTTTCACTTAGATTCTGCTTGCGTTCCTCATAACGTATTAGAAACTTGATTGAACCTTGGGTTGGTCAGAACAACGAATTGTTGGCTGCCTGTCAATTTGTGGACAAACCTCTACTTTTGGATTCCTTGGTTCGTGTCAAATTAAGTTTCAACTAGTGACTGTAGATGTCATTGAATAACTTCCTGTTATATTCTGTCTTGCCTCACGGTATTAATTCTTGAGTGGATTCGTTTTGATTTCGAGAGCTCCATAAATCCTTTCTGATGAGTGCGTTAGCACGAAACAGCTGTCAAAGGTTAGAACTCTCGGAATTAAAACGAAATATACTCTATTTTCACTTAGATTCTGCTTGCGTTCCTCATAACGTATTAGAAACTTGATTGAACCTTGGGTTGGTCAGAACAACGAATTGTTGGCTGCCTGTCAATTTGTGGACAAACCTCTACTTTTGGATTCCTTGGTTCGTGTCAAATTAAGTTTCAACTAGTGACTGTAGATGTCATTGAATAACTTCCTGTTATATTCTGTCTTGCCTCACGGTATTAATTCTTGAGTGGATTCGTTTTGATTTCGAGAGCTCCATAAATCCTTTCTGATGAGTGCGTTAGCACGAAACAGCTGTCAAAGGTTAGAACTCTCGGAATTAAAACGAAATATACTCTATTTTCACTTAGATTCTGCTTGCGTTCCTCATAACGTATTAGAAACTTGATTGAACCTTGGGTTGGTCAGAACAACGAATTGTTGGCTGCCTGTCAATTTGTGGACAAACCTCTACTTTTGGATTCCTTGGTTCGTGTCAAATTAAGTTTCAACTAGTGACTGTAGATGTCATTGAATAACTTCCTGTTATATTCTGTCTTGCCTCACGGTATTAATTCTTGAGTGGATTCGTTTTGATTTCGAGAGCTCCATAAATCCTTTCTGATGAGTGCGTTAGCACGAAACAGCTGTCAAAGGTTAGAACTCTCGGAATTAAAACGAAATATACTCTATTTTCACTTAGATTCTGCTTGCGTTCCTCATAACGTATTAGAAACTTGATTGAACCTTGGGTTGGTCAGAACAACGAATTGTTGGCTGCCTGTCAATTTGTGGACAAACCTCTACTTTTGGATTCCTTGGTTCGTGTCAAATTAAGTTTCAACTAGTGACTGTAGATGTCATTGAATAACTTCCTGTTATATTCTGTCTTGCCTCACGGTATTAATTCTTGAGTGGATTCGTTTTGATTTCGAGAGCTCCATAAATCCTTTCTGATGAGTGCGTTAGCACGAAACAGCTGTCAAAGGTTAGAACTCTCGGAATTAAAACGAAATATACTCTATTTTCACTTAGATTCTGCTTGCGTTCCTCATAACGTATTAGAAACTTGATTGAACCTTGGGTTGGTCAGAACAACGAATTGTTGGCTGCCTGTCAATTTGTGGACAAACCTCTACTTTTGGATTCCTTGGTTCGTGTCAAATTAAGTTTCAACTAGTGACTGTAGATGTCATTGAATAACTTCCTGTTATATTCTGTCTTGCCTCACGGTATTAATTCTTGAGTGGATTCGTTTTGATTTCGAGAGCTCCATAAATCCTTTCTGATGAGTGCGTTAGCACGAAACAGCTGTCAAAGGTTAGAACTCTCGGAATTAAAACGAAATATACTCTATTTTCACTTAGATTCTGCTTGCGTTCCTCATAACGTATTAGAAACTTGATTGAACCTTGGGTTGGTCAGAACAACGAATTGTTGGCTGCCTGTCAATTTGTGGACAAACCTCTACTTTTGGATTCCTTGGTTCGTGTCAAATTAAGTTTCAACTAGTGACTGTAGATGTCATTGAATAACTTCCTGTTATATTCTGTCTTGCCTCACGGTATTAATTCTTGAGTGGATTCGTTTTGATTTCGAGAGCTCCATAAATCCTTTCTGATGAGTGCGTTAGCACGAAACAGCTGTCAAAGGTTAGAACTCTCGGAATTAAAACGAAATATACTCTATTTTCACTTAGATTCTGCTTGCGTTCCTCATAACGTATTAGAAACTTGATTGAACCTTGGGTTGGTCAGAACAACGAATTGTTGGCTGCCTGTCAATTTGTGGACAAACCTCTACTTTTGGATTCCTTGGTTCGTGTCAAATTAAGTTTCAACTAGTGACTGTAGATGTCATTGAATAACTTCCTGTTATATTCTGTCTTGCCTCATGGTATTAATTCTTGAGTGGATTCGTTTTGATTTCGAGAGCTCCATAAATCCTTTCTGATGAGTGTGTTAGCACGAAACAGCTGTCAAAGGTTAGAACTCTCGGAATTAAAACGAAATATACTCTATTTTCACTTAGATTCTGCTTGCGTTCCTCATAACGTATTAGAAACTTGATTGAACCTTGGGTTGGTCAGAACAACGAATTGTTGGCTGCCTGTCAATTTGTGGACAAACCTCTACTTTTGGATTCCTTGGTTCGTGTCAAATTAAGTTTCAACTAGTGACTGTAGATGTCATTGAATAACTTCCTGTTATATTCTGTCTTGCCTCACGGTATTAATTCTTGAGTGGATTCGTTTTGATTTCGAGAGCTCCATAAATCCTTTCTGATGAGTGCGTTAGCACGAAACAGCTGTCAAAGGTTAGAACTCTCGGAATTAAAACGAAATATACTCTATTTTCACTTAGATTCTGCTTGCGTTCCTCATAACGTATTAGAAACTTGATTGAACCTTGGGTTGGTCAGAACAACGAATTGTTGGCTGCCTGTCAATTTGTGGACAAACCTCTACTTTTGGATTCCTTGGTTCGTGTCAAATTAAGTTTCAACTAGTGACTGTAGATGTCATTGAATAACTTCCTGTTATATTCTGTCTTGCCTCACGGTATTAATTCTTGAGTGGATTCGTTTTGATTTCGAGAGCTCCATAAATCCTTTCTGATGAGTGCGTTAGCACGAAACAGCTGTCAAAGGTTAGAACTCTCGGAATTAAAACGAAATATACTCTATTTTCACTTAGATTCTGCTTGCGTTCCTCATAACGTATTAGAAACTTGATTGAACCTTGGGTTGGTCAGAACAACGAATTGTTGGCTGCCTGTCAATTTGTGGACAAACCTCTACTTTTGGATTCCTTGGTTCGTGTCAAATTAAGTTTCAACTAGTGACTGTAGATGCCATTGAATAACTTCCTGTTATATTCTGTCTTGCCTCACGGTATTAATTCTTGAGTGGATTCGTTTTGATTTCGAGAGCTCCATAAATCCTTTCTGATGAGTGCGTTAGCACGAAACAGCTGTCAAAGGTTAGAACTCTCGGAATTAAAACGAAATATACTCTATTTTCACTTAGATTCTGCTTGCGTTCCTCATAACGTATTAGAAACTTGATTGAACCTTGGGTTGGTCAGAACAACGAATTGTTGGCTGCCTGTCAATTTGTGGACAAACCTCTACTTTTGGATTCCTTGGTTCGTGTCAAATTAAGTTTCAACTAGTGACTGTAGATGTCATTGAATAACTTCCTGTTATATTCTGTCTTGCCTCACGGTATTAATTCTTGAGTGGATTCGTTTTGATTTCGAGAGCTCCATAAATCCTTTCTGATGAGTGCGTTAGCACGAAACAGCTGTCAAAGGTTAGAACTCTCGGAATTAAAACGAAATATACTCTATTTTCACTTAGATTCTGCTTGCGTTCCTCATAACGTATTAGAAACTTGATTGAACCTTGGGTTGGTCAGAACAACGAATTGTTGGCTGCCTGTCAATTTGTGGACAAACCTCTACTTTTGGATTCCTTGATTCGTGTCAAATTAAGTTTCAACTAGTGACTGTAGATGTCATTGAATAACTTCCTGTTATATTCTGTCTTGCCTCACGGTATTAATTCTTGAGTGGATTCGTTTTGATTTCGAGAGCTCCATAAATCCTTTCTGATGAGTGCGTTAGCACGAAACAGCTGTCAAAGGTTAGAACTCTCGGAATTAAAACGAAATATACTCTATTTTCACTTAGATTCTGCTTGCGTTCCTCATAACGTATTAGAAACTTGATTGAACCTTGGGTTGGTCAGAACAACGAATTGTTGGCTGCCTGTCAATTTGTGGACAAACCTCTACTTTTGGATTCCTTGGTTCGTGTCAAATTAAGTTTCAACTAGTGACTGTAGATGTCATTGAATAACTTCCTGTTATATTCTGTCTTGCCTCACGGTATTAATTCTTGAGTGGATTCGTTTTGATTTCGAGAGCTCCATAAATCCTTTCTGATGAGTGCGTTAGCACGAAACAGCTGTCAAAGGTTAGAACTCTCGGAATTAAAACGAAATATACTCTATTTTCACTTAGATTCTGCTTGCGTTCCTCATAACGTATTAGAAACTTGATTGAACCTTGGGTTGGTCAGAACAACGAATTATTGGCTGCCTGTCAATTTGTGGACAAACCTCTACTTTTGGATTCCTTGGTTCGTGTCAAATTAAGTTTCAACTAGTGACTGTAGATGTCATTGAATAACTTCCTGTTATATTCTGTCTTGCCTCACGGTATTAATTCTTGAGTGGATTCGTTTTGATTTCGAGAGCTCCATAAATCCTTTCTGATGAGTGCGTTAGCACGAAACAGCTGTCAAAGGTTAGAACTCTCGGAATTAAAACGAAATATACTCTATTTTCACTTAGATTCTGCTTGCGTTCCTCATAACGTATTAGAAACTTGATTGAACCTTGGGTTGGTCAGAACAACGAATTGTTGGCTGCCTGTCAATTTGTGGACAAACCTCTACTTTTGGATTCCTTGGTTCGTGTCAAATTAAGTTTCAACTAGTGACTGTAGATGTCATTGAATAACTTCCTGTTATATTCTGTCTTGCCTCACGGTATTAATTCTTGAGTGGATTCGTTTTGATTTCGAGAGCTCCATAAATCCTTTCTGATGAGTGCGTTAGCACGAAACAGCTGTCAAAGGTTAGAACTCTCGGAATTAAAACGAAATATACTCTATTTTCACTTAGATTCTGCTTGCGTTCCTCATAACGTATTAGAAACTTGATTGAACCTTGGGTTGGTCAGAACAACGAATTGTTGGCTGCCTGTCAATTTGTGGACAAACCTCTACTTTTGGATTCCTTGGTTCGTGTCAAATTAAGTTTCAACTAGTGACTGTAGATGCCATTGAATAACTTCCTGTTATATTCTGTCTTGCCTCACGGTATTAATTCTTGAGTGGATTCGTTTTGATTTCGAGAGCTCCATAAATCCTTTCTGATGAGTGCGTTAGCACGAAACAGCTGTCAAAGGTTAGAACACTCGGAATTAAAACGAAATATACTCTATTTTCACTTAGATTCTGCTTGCGTTCCTCATAACGTATTAGAAACTTGATTGAACCTTGGGTTGGTCAGAACAACGAATTGTTGGCTGCCTGTCAATTTGTGGACAAACCTCTACTTTTGGATTCCTTGGTTCGTGTCAAATTAAGTTTCAACTAGTGACTGTAGATGTCATTGAATAACTTCCTGTTATATTCTGTCTTGCCTCACGGTATTAATTCTTGAGTGGATTCGTTTTGATTTCGAGAGCTCCATAAATCCTTTCTGATGAGTGCGTTAGCACGAAACAGCTGTCAAAGGTTAGAACTCTCGGAATTAAAACGAAATATACTCTATTTTCACTTAGATTCTGCTTGCGTTCCTCATAACGTATTAGAAACTTGATTGAACCTTGGGTTGGTCAGAACAACGAATTGTTGGCTGCCTGTCAATTTGTGGACAAACCTCTACTTTTGGATTCCTTGGTTCGTGTCAAATTAAGTTTCAACTAGTGACTGTAGATGTCATTGAATAACTTCCTGTTATATTCTGTCTTGCCTCACGGTATTAATTCTTGAGTGGATTCGTTTTGATTTCGAGAGCTCCATAAATCCTTTCTGATGAGTGCGTTAGCACGAAACAGCTGTCAAAGGTTAGAACTCTCGGAATTAAAACGAAATATACTCTATTTTCACTTAGATTCTGCTTGCGTTCCTCATAACGTATTAGAAACTTGATTGAACCTTGGGTTGGTCAGAACAACGAATTGTTGGCTGCCTGTCAATTTGTGGACAAACCTCTACTTTTGGATTCCTTGGTTCGTGTCAAATTAAGTTTCAACTAGTGACTGTAGATGTCATTGAATAACTTCCTGTTATATTCTGTCTTGCCTCACGGTATTAATTCTTGAGTGGATTCGTTTTGATTTCGAGAGCTCCATAAATCCTTTCTGATGAGTGCGTTAGCACGAAACAGCTGTCAAAGGTTAGAACTCTCGGAATTAAAACGAAATATACTCTATTTTCACTTAGATTCTGCTTGCGTTCCTCATAACGTATTAGAAACTTGATTGAACCTTGGGTTGGTCAGAACAACGAATTATTGGCTGCCTGTCAATTTGTGGACAAACCTCTACTTTTGGATTCCTTGGTTCGTGTCAAATTAAGTTTCAACTAGTGACTGTAGATGTCATTGAATAACTTCCTGTTATATTCTGTCTTGCCTCACGGTATTAATTCTTGAGTGGATTCGTTTTGATTTCGAGAGCTCCATAAATCCTTTCTGATGAGTGCGTTAGCACGAAACAGCTGTCAAAGGTTAGAACTCTCGGAATTAAAACGAAATATACTCTATTTTCACTTAGATTCTGCTTGCGTTCCTCATAACGTATTAGAAACTTGATTGAACCTTGGGTTGGTCAGAACAACGAATTGTTGGCTGCCTGTCAATTTGTGGACAAACCTCTACTTTTGGATTCCTTGGTTCGTGTCAAATTAAGTTTCAACTAGTGACTGTAGATGTCATTGAATAACTTCCTGTTATATTCTGTCTTGCCTCACGGTATTAATTCTTGAGTGGATTCGTTTTGATTTCGAGAGCTCCATAAATCCTTTCTGATGAGTGCGTTAGCACGAAACAGCTGTCAAAGGTTAGAACTCTCGGAATTAAAACGAAATATACTCTATTTTCACTTAGATTCTGCTTGCGTTCCTCATAACGTATTAGAAACTTGATTGAACCTTGGGTTGGTCAGAACAACGAATTGTTGGCTGCCTGTCAATTTGTGGACAAACCTCTACTTTTGGATTCCTTGGTTCGTGTCAAATTAAGTTTCAACTAGTGACTGTAGATGTCATTGAATAACTTCCTGTTATATTCTGTCTTGCCTCACGGTATTAATTCTTGAGTGGATTCGTTTTGATTTCGAGAGCTCCATAAATCCTTTCTGATGAGTGCGTTAGCACGAAACAGCTGTCAAAGGTTAGAACTCTCGGAATTAAAACGAAATATACTCTATTTTCACTTAGATTCTGCTTGCGTTCCTCATAACGTATTAGAAACTTGATTGAACCTTGGGTTGGTCAGAACAACGAATTGTTGGCTGCCTGTCAATTTGTGGACAAACCTCTACTTTTGGATTCCTTGGTTCGTGTCAAATTAAGTTTCAACTAGTGACTGTAGATGTCATTGAATAACTTCCTATATATATATATATATATATATATATATATATATATATATATATATATATATATATATATAATACCGACTGTTGTTCTCAAACGTGTGAGAAACCTAATTTGTCATCCGCTATCGAATATAATTAATGAATGTTTTTCTACTGGAATCTTCCCTGATGCACTAAAAATTGCAAAAATCATACCAGTATATAAGAAAGAAAAAAAGAATGAAATTTCAAACTATAGGCCCATTTCTATAGTGTCTGCTTTCTCAAAAATAATGGAACGCCTCATTTACATTAGGTTCTTATCATATGAAAATGATATATTTGTGATGAATCAGCACGGTTTTTTTCCAAATAAGTCTACCAAATCTGCGATCTACGATTCTCTTAATTATATAATAGACCAACTTGATAAAGGAAATAAAGTAACAGGCATTTATTTTGACCTATCGAAAGCGTGTGACCTCATCAATCATGAATTATTATTTCAAAAACTAGAGTGCTATGGTGTCAGAGGAAAAGCGCTTGATCTAATGAAACCATACCTCAATAATCGAACACAAATAGTCAGTATTTCATCCAAAAATAACTGTAAGTCTTCGGTATACTATTCTGATAGAGTACAAATTGGCGTAGGGGTGCCTCAGGGCTCTATACTCGGCCCAATTCTGTTTTTGATATTTATTAATGATCTATGCTCCCAAATTGACATCAGTTCAGTTTTTCTATTTGCAGATGACATTTCAGTTGTTGTATCAGAAAGGAATATTTGTACTCTGAATGAAACATCTAATGTAACAGTGTCCCAGGTTGTAGATTGGTGTGATAATAACTCTCTTTTAATAAATAAAAATAAAACCAATTACATGTTTTTCAAAAACATCATGGAATACCAACTTCAAATTAATGTTCTCAACTCCCGAATGGATGAAACAAACTCCTCCAAATTTTTAGGGGTAATGATAGATAAAGATTTACGTTGGACCGATCAGGTAAAAGCAATAATATGTAAATTGTCGACAGCTTGTTGTCTTATCAGATACCTCAGGGACCAAATAAGTATTCACAATATCAAAATGTTTTATTTTGCTTATGTACACTCTGTGATTGACTACAGCGTAATCTTCTGGTATCATTCACCAACATCTAATGATATATTCATATATCAGAAAAAAATCATAAGAACTATGCTTAACCTTAAAAATGACACATCTTGCAGACAGTGGTTCATTCACTTGGGAATTATGACCGTTCATTGTGCCTACATATATAACATTGCCATTTTTGCCAAAAAGTACTTGCAAACATTTCCTACAAATAATCAACAAATAGACAATATGGCGACAAGAGGAAGCAAACTTTTACGCATTCCACTACATAAAACAAGTCTATTTGAGAAGGGTCCGTACTATAATTGTATAAAAACATAATATAATGCTTTGCCTCCTCATTTCAAAAAAATCAATACCATGATTATTTTCAAAAAAACGTTGAAGGAATATTTGACTGCTAATTCCTTTTATTCACTGGACGAATTTTTTAATTTCTGTAAAATGTAATGTATGGCTAATTTTATTTACATGTGGTGTTTTATACAGTCTCATTAATGTATTCTGTAAATGTTCGTATCTGTATTTGTATTCTTGCATATTAATTCCAAGGATTTGTTATATGTGCGTGTATATATATATATATATATATTTATATAAGTGTTTTTATCAAAACTAAATGTATATGACGTTGCTGATGTTTCATAGGAAATTCATGGCAATAAAGAAATTATTATTATATATATATATATATATATATATGAAAACTAGAAGTTCGGGTTGCACCGCGTCTGGAATTTGTTGAAATTCGACGTTTCGGCTCCGATTTTGGAGCCATTTTCAAGGATAAGAAGGATAGGTATAGTGAGGAAACGTGATTCTACACTGAGGTCTCAGTCTGCCTACTCCTCAGGTATTATCGCGTTAGGATTTTGTGACTTGACGTCGGGGTCTCAATCTGTCTACTCCCCAAGTCTCGTCACTGGCTCTCTCTAAGGTCTCAATCTGCCTACTCCTTCGAGAGAACTGAGGATTTGCGGGTTGTGGACCTATATTTATACTAGGTTTAATGACCGTGTGGGCGGGGCTGGCGCGTGATGAGCTTTGTGCGGGAACTGGGTTGGCGGTAGAGCTCTGTGCGGGAACTGGGTTGGCGCGGAGTGAGGGGATGTGAGCAATGAGAGGCTTCCAGGTATTGGGAAGTCTATATATATATATGCTGAATACTTGTTACAAGGAGCAATAAATGTACAGTCACTGGAACATATATATATATATATATATACCCTCAAGAATTTTACCAGTTTTTCTTTAACTAGTCAGTCAAGACTACCTCTCCACTTATGTATATATATATATATATATATATATATATATATATATATATATATATATATGTTCCAGTGACTGTAAAACAGTCGAAAACAATCCTTTAGGAACTCACTATACCTTTGTATATATATATATATATATATATATATATATATAGAAAAACTGGTAAATTCTTGAGGATGCAGTCAAATCACTGGGCTTAGTCAAAGAAAACTCTTTGTTATATTGTCAAGCTTTCGGAAAAATTGTATTCCTTCATCGGGACAGATCTATAAAACGAAATTTTGGATGTTGTACAAAATCCTTATTGCGGATTTGGGTTTTTTTTGGGTTGCTCACACTGCTGGTAGTACTGGTTGGTAATACTGTTTGCTCGTTTGAAATATTGTCATCCTTCAAAATTGAACCCTCTCAGGTTGAAATCTCTGTCTGCAGACGCACCATGTGTGCCGGAGAAAATATAATTTTTTTTTAAATATTGTAATGTTCATGTCCATGTCGAAGTGATTATGAAGATATTAATGGTTTTTGTTGTGCACGTTGACTTTCACTTCTAACCTCAAGTTGTAAGTAATGAATTTATTTGTTTTTACCCACCATTTTGTACAACATCCAAAATTTCGTTTTATAGATCTGTCCCGATGAAGGAATAAATTTTTTCCGAAAGCTTGACAATATAACAAAGAGTTTTCTTTGACTAAGCCCAGTGATTTGACTGCATCCTCAAGAATTTACCAGTTTTTCTTTAATTAGTCAGTCAAGACTACCTCTCCACTTATATATATATATATATATATATATATATATATATATATATATATATATATATATATATATCGTTTGCTAAATATTTGGGATATGCAGCAGGCCAATAAGAGTACTCTATTACACAGATTCCAAGCTTTCGATAATCTTTATTATCATCATCAGGGTTGCTACAATATGAGAAAGACACGTAAAATACCAATGAAGAAGCAGTCAGGTTGTAACTTACAGTGTAGTGAGGTTATGCGGCGTTAATGTTAAAATTATACATGAAAATTGGACGAGACTGGAGATAAAAATTCATTACTAAAATTCGTGTTGTGTACTACAACCACCTATAAACATTACTATATAATAAAAATTAACGTACATTTCACGTGTTCTTCCTTGAAGAGGAAGTACGTCGATCTTGCAGAAGCAACAGGTTCACGCGCATGACACGACAACTGACATGGACCATGACAGACACGGAATCACGCCATGTTGTCCTGTGAGCCCGCGTACCTCTTGGCTTTTAAGTAAACTGCAATAGTGTTAAAATTAATGTGAAATTGCATAACTAACGCTAGAATGGATGGAGAATTATAATTTTGAGGATGAAGATGCGGAAATATAACTGCCTCAAGATTGTTAAACTGCACGATTGGGATGTTGTTTTCAACGCATAACATGTTCTAGCTGACCTACCACATGTCATCTCAATATGTTTGGACCAATGGAGAATAGAATCTAACGCTAAACCTATCATTTTAGTATTTGTGGAAAAACTAATCTTGATCAAACTGTCAATCTCAGGTGTCTATAAATTTGATTGCGCAAATGTGAAGTGACTCACTGTTGTTTTATCTTCATTGATACATAAACAAATTTTTGTACCCCATTTGTTTTCTGAAAATTTCAACAATGATAGGCACTTTTTGACATATTTTGAGAATTTTTTCAACGTACAATAATTCTCCAATTTTTCATATGGTACTAACTCATCATATTGGTACACTAAACACCCTTTGAAAGTTTGAAATAGATTTAATATTTCCACGCTTTCACCGAAACTCATGAAAAGATATGACATTCAAAAAATCTCTAAGTTGGGGTTTTTCATGCGACGTTTTTTACATGAATTCCGCTAAAAATCTCTGACCACGTCTCTGTCTCCCTCTTCCCACTCCTATGGGTGGCTGTACGTGCTCAACACACGGAAAGAACAAATGAATGCGGTTCCGTGCATATGAATTTTGAACGAGAATTAATTCAAAAGATAATATTGCCATCTCCGTCGACTAATCCCATTTTCGTTGATTTATTCAAACCTGTATCCTCAGTTCTGCCTTTTTCTTTGTCTAGTCTCGAATCCGAGCCGATCCGATAGATTCTGGGACAATACAAACTGAAGGATTCCGTGAATTTCTATAAAGGTGAATGGATTTATTGAAGTACAGGAACACATTTTTACAGAAAATGTCTGTTGAAATTTGGATTCGTTCACGTATACAAGAAAGTCAAGAAACATATAGAGGTTCAACACTGCTTACTTACTCCCCAGTTCTCGATATAAGTTATTCGTAAAGGTTTCAATCCTCAGAGAAGTGAGCAAGTTTTAAGCGCATCATTACCGACGAGACAAATGGCTCTTTCTTTGGATAACATCTCAAAATTTCGGTGTGTTATTAGGGCTGCACTCCATGTATGGGAACACTATTTCAGGACTAGTGCATAAATCATAATCAATTGACAGGAAATGAAATAGCTATTGGAACGAAACAGAAAATCTCACATAGCTTTCTCATGAAATGTTAATGCTGATGATAGATATGTTACCGGCAAAGTAGAAATCCAGGTATTCTATAGAATACCTAGTCATTCTATACAATTCCTAAGCGTTTTGGGCAAAGTATGAAATATAATCATTATGTTGAAATTATATTCACTTTGCCTAGGCATTGGCGAAAGAAAATAAGATCGCAGCGCCACCTATAGCAAGACTTTGAACTACGAATCACGGACAAAGGTTTTTGACTTTACACGTGTTTATATGGCGTTTTGGCGATCTGTACTCCTATTTTCAAACAATTTGTGAAAATTTGTGATTTCTCTAACTAAAAAGTGATTGTATTTCTATTGAAAGACTCTAAAGAACGTTTCAGTCAGGTGATTTGAAGGAATTTCATCTCCGATTAGTTTTGAATGCTTCTGCAATTCAAGGTTGTATGGCGTTTTGATGATCTGTTCTACTATTTTCAAACAATTTGTGAAAACTTGTGATTTCTTTAACTGAAAAGTTATTGTGTTTCTATTAAAAGACTTGAACGATAGTTTCAGTGTAGTTTACAAATATTTTACGTGTTTTTTGAAGTCATGATTTGTGAGTTATTGTGTTGATTGAAGATATTTCCATACTCGATTTCTGTTTCTGTTCGTATTTTTTTAGTTTATACTGTTGATAGACTGCCAAATATGGGAAAATACAATCTTAGTTGTTCAGTCCCAGAATGCAGGACATATGGCAAGAAGGAAAATGTGGGATATCACAAATTTCCCCCAAAAATAAAAGCAAGGTTAAAAAATCACCCCTTGGTTCCACCAGATTGAAGAAAAAAGGAAAGCATGGATTTTGAAACTGAAAATTGGCAAGATAAATAATATCGAAGTATATGCTTGTTTGACAAACAGACTGATGAATGAATCTGATCAATAATTGATCGCAAATCATGACCTCCAAAAAACACGTAAAATATTTGTAAACTACACTGAAACTATCGTTCAAGTCTTTTAATAGAAACATAATAACTTTTCAGTTAAAGAAATCACAAATTTTCACATATTGTTTGAAAATATTAAAACAGATCATCAAAACGCCATACAACTTGAATTGCAGAAGCATTCAAAACTAATCGGAGATGAAATACCTTTGAATCACCTTACTGAAACGTTCTTTAGAGTCTTTCAATAGAAACACAATCACTTTTTAGTTATAGAAATCACAAATTTTCACAAATTGTTTGAAAATAGGAGTACAGATCGTCAAAACGCCATATAAACACGTGTAAAGTCAAAAACCTTTGTCCGTGATTTGTAGTTCAAAGTCTTGCTATAGGTGGCGCTGCGATCTTATTTTCTTTCGCCAATTGTGTATAATCCCTAGGCATTATGTAGAATGCCTACGGAGCTGTTAGGCAAAGTAAGAAATGATCGTATTTTAACAAAATTATTGTGGTTTATTGACAAAATAAGAATAGTAATATTTATTACGTAAAACTTACTAAGTGACTACTCAAGAAATAGAGCTCTGGCGCTTTGAATTGCATTTTCTCTTGTTTTTCAGGCAAACAGATTTTTTGTTCTGGCATTTGATTTTACAACTGCACCTTACAAAGCCTGTGGACGACTGACCGACTA
This sequence comes from Chrysolina oricalcia, assembly GCA_944452925.2. Lineage (NCBI taxonomy): Eukaryota > Metazoa > Arthropoda > Insecta > Coleoptera > Chrysomelidae > Chrysolina > Chrysolina oricalcia. The sequence continues at coordinate 6,014,285 of OX101817.2, forward strand.
CTGAGCGTTACATTGTGAGTATGAAGAGAGGGTGAGTGAGAGGGTGAAAAGTTGGGTCGAAAATCCATCAGAAAACAACTACTTTCCTGGCTAATGCCACGACGAACATTGAATTACATCTGATGAAATTTCCGTGCAGAGTTCCTACAAGGTTATCTCTGCAATTGCTTGGTGCATGGAAATGTTCATCGAAACATTCGGACCACCTATATATCGATTTCGGGGTGTTGCCTCTCATCAGTATAGGGTAGGTCTAGCAGTCAATAACTAATGACTGCAACGAATGAATCGATAACCAAATCTATATATAGGAATTGTATAGAATTCCTAGGTATTCTGTATAAAGCCTGATTCAACACTTTGCCGGATAGATAGACAAATATATTGATTTTATTGGTCAATTTGAAAGAACTTATAGAAGTTATGAGACAAGTAACGAAAAAAACCTATACAAGTAAAAACATACCTACTAATTCGTCAATTTTACAATTCAGAACATAAAAATACATGTAAACATAAATACTTACACCATTGTTTATATAGAAGCATATAGAAGTAAGATAGTTAGCCAACCTTATGGGATTAATATTGGATTCAAATGGATGCGACAAGTAGATGGCGACAAGTAGATGGCGACAATGATCTCGCATCCAAGTCATGTCGTAACTTCAGTACCTAGGTCTATATATTGATAGTTCATTAAAATTTGAGCAGCACTCCTAAATTCTATGTAAAAGGCTCTCTCCTGGTTGCTATGCATTGAGAGTTGTATCGAATGAATTGGGATTTTCAGCTTCCAAACCTGTGTACGATTGAATCACATCTGCGGTATGGAATAGCATTTTGGGGAGTTTGCTGTGGTTATCGATTTCAGAATGTTCTGATTTTACAGAAGCGTGCTCTACGATATTTATGCAAAGCAAAAAAAAAATCATTAATGTCTTGTTGAAACCGCGGATGTTACAAAAAGGAATCTTTGAATAATTGTTCGATGGTGTCCCCTCCAGTGAATTTGAACTGTGAAATCATTTTTTTATTTTATAAGTAAGTGATCAATGCATGTTCTATCACTGTTATTATTTTTATCATTAAATAATAATAGTAATCATAATAATAATATATGAGCTTCATTCATCAAGATTGAGAAAAATTATACATACCTATATGGGAAAACAACAATAATCACATCGACGAACAGGCGAGGTTCAGCTTACGCTGTTTTACAACCCTTGGTGTAATATTAACATGCTAGTGAATAGTAAAATTGTATAGCGTTAAATTATGGTAATAAATTATGATAATCAAACATAATAATAACATTTTGTAAAATCTGAAATTCAGAAAGCAGCAAGAAGAACAAGGTGAACAAAAATCAGATCGGTATAACATGTCAGTATCAATTTGAGCTAACCTGCAAATCTCAGATAATCTTTCAACTTTTTTTTTTCTGTTGAGAATGGTGTAGAGCTATAAATCATTATGTAAGGCGAGAGTTATAGTGCTTGATAGAATTATATATAAAGCTTCGTGTGAAGTCAACTCAGTGTCGGGGTATAAAAAAGGCATTCTATTCCGTATGCGCGAGTTACTTTGAGATTTAAAGGTAGTATATCTCAGGTGGAGGTAATTTGGCATTTTATTCACTATGACCTTATGTTTATTCACGTGTAGATGAAGTTTCCAAATTTTCTGAAGACTCAACCAACCTGATTCCTCCAGGTATATGATCATACTTACGAATAACATAATGATAGTCGATTACAATTGTTTTAAATTGTTTGTACACGTTTCACTTCATCTTGTTAAAAATTGAAAAAATTGTTATTACCGTCAACCAATTGCACCACTACGCGCAACTCTCGGAAGTCTTCGAGACTTGTGTGAGCGAGACGAGACCGATGACCATGCGGGAATTTGAACCCTCGACCCTTCGCCCCAAAGGCGAACGCTCTACCAGCACGGCCACTACGGCCAAAGGATATCCATAAATGATATCACAGTATGAAAGTTTGATAGTATGAGGGTTTCACAGAGTTTCAGTTTGTGGAGGACATCATATTTCTACTCTGATACATCAGTAAACTATTATAGGAACTTTGACAGAGTGAGTTAACATGTTTGTGGAATCTGAGGTTAGAATCGAGCCACAAACCCAAATTCTTATACTCAGAACCTATTGGTAGAATATCATAATCCAAACTGATTTGAAAGAACCCTTCCATTTCTAGTCGTTTGTGTCTAGGACCAAAGAGCATAGACTTACACTTCTTAGGATTGAGCCTGAGTTTATGTGCTGTCGATATATCCAATAGATTTTGTAGATCCTTATCAACTTTATTTGCGGATCTTTGCCACTTGTTTTCGGGAAAGGAGTAATATAATTGACTGTCGTCGGCTAATAGTGGATATAGCAATGGTCAATTACCATAGGTGAAAGTCACCTATATTATAATGAAAACAGAAGGGTCTATGAATGGAAATGGGTACCAACAAACAATTTCTTCATGAATTTAAGCAGCAGTAAAACTAATCCTTTGAGCTCGATGATGTTTTATCTCATTCGACACTGTTCATCTCCAGCATCCACCTACAAAATTTGAGTTTCCACATCAGCAAAATCGTCGGCGAACACGCATTTCCAGCTTCTCCCCCCCCCCCCTCACCAACCGGCCGTGCACGCTCATGCATAATCAAAAGGTAGAGGTGTACATCAAGTATAAAAATTTAATTAAAACATTCCTTTGGAATTAAAAGTTGTGGAAAGCTGGCGCTGCTTTATTCCTTTTTCAGCGCGAGGCATGAAGAGAACGCCGTGTCGTATAATCTTCATTTTTTCAGCGGGCTCGGAGTGATGCTGAAAATGCCGCTCTTTTGAAAATGCTGTATCTGAAAATGCGATTTTACGAGTGTGGATGAGCAGCCGGGAATTCCTCATGAGCAGCTAAATTGTGTTGGTTATAAACAGGGTTGACGGATGGGGGGAGTTTATCCGTAGGGGCACGCGATCTGTGTACAGGGTTTCCATGATGTGTGTGATGAATTATTGGTGGTTATATGTCTCCCCTAGATTTGTCAACGTATTGGGAGGAGGGAACTTCAATATTGTAATAAAAATAATATTAACTACTTGGTTTCACTAATTTATTTGAAACATGCAAAAATACAACTCTAATTCGTTTACACCTAATTCACGAATTTATGTCACTACTTCTAAGCCAACTCTTTAGTTATGTCTATTTGCAACTAACTGCGGCTGTAACTGTAACTGGGCGGTGGGCCTAATTTTATATTCACAGCTACCTACACTTGGACGATCTGATGACATTGCATTTTTGGTGATTTTTAGAGGTCTCCTCCCCCTTAAAACTATTTTGGGGTCAACAATTTTTATCTTCGATAGTCTTCAATATACCCATTCGATCAATCTGAATTAATTGAGGTATGCAGAATTGCTCTATCTCTAACCGTTCTCGAATTGAATGGTTCAAATGTTTTTTTTTGAATATTTCGAAAAATATTAGAGATTTTCGAAATATTAAAAAAGATTCGCAAAGGACCCCGCAAAGTCCTCATGGAATTTGGGTCCCAATGGACCCTTTTCGCAATCCCCGGCATCTTCACTCATCCCATGTCGGATACCTGCTCGAACCTCTTCTACCTTCTCATGAAAGTCGAAATGTCCTTCCATTGCAATGAGTGCAATTCTTCCTCCCAAATAGTGGCAGCTCCGAAGACGTTTTGTCTGAGCCTGCCATAAATACCACATTCGCACAGGAAGTGAAAGGAGTCCTCCTCCTCCCCACATTCCATGCATAGGTGCCTCCTGAGGCCGCAGTGGCCGGTTAGAACTCCCACCAACAGTCGGAGTTCTTTGCGGCTTAGCTTCAGTATTTTGGCGGTCCTTGCCATGTCGAGCCCCGATATCATCTGCTTTGACTGCCTGCATCCGTTTATCCTTCTCCACTCTTTTCCTAATGTATCAACGGCCCATTCATTCAGGGCCGTTGTTACTTGTCTCCTTGTTATGCCGAGTGCGGGTTCGGGCCCGTAGTAGGGTTGTCCGGCTCCTTGCTAGCTGGTCCGCCTGCTCGTTGCCTTCAATCCCTGCATGGCCCGGGACCCACATCAGCGTTATTTCCTTTCCAGGGCATTTCTGCACTCCTCAACCAGTACTGATCTGGTTCTGGTTGCATTCAGAGCTCTGATGGCGGCCTGACTGTCCGAGCAGACATATACATGTCTCTCTGGGCCGGACCTCACCTCTTCCATTCTGGTTGCTTCCAGGATGACATACACCTCTGCTTGGAAAACTGTTGTCAGAGAATAGGCTCTTTTCTCTCCGTTTTCCAAGTAAACTCCTGCTCCGGCTTGTCCTTCCTCCAGTTTGGACCCGTCTGTAAAACAGACCAGGCTTTCTGGGGGAAATATCATCTTTTCCTCTTCCCACTCTCTCCTGTCTGGGATCTCTAACGAGATCGTCCTTCCACCTTATTTTATCCTCTGCCTGTATTACTTTGATAGCGGATGGTGGGATTTCTTTCTCCGCTACCACAGCGATTTCGGTATGCCCTGTGTACCCCTCTCCTCGCCAAATCCCTGAGTCACGCAATCTCAGATAGGACGCCATCGCTTCCTTCTTTATACAAGAAGGAAGCGATATTAGTAGTAACTCCACTAACTTTTGTAATTTTTTCGGCCCCTTTTGGAACCTTTCCTTAAACTTTCTACATGACATTACGAATTGAGTGACACCATGATAATAATTTTCGGTGACTATACAAATTTTTTGTAATAAATGGTACATGTTAACTAGACTATGTTATCTACCAAAAAAGATCGTACACCAATGAGGTGAAATCACCTCATAAAATTTTTCAGCGCGCCTCTGCAACTGACGTAGGTAATCATGGATTTAATGTGCCAGAGTTAACTGGCGGATGCTACTTTATGAAATTTTCTGCTATACAAGATTAACACCTTTTTAAAATTAAAAGTAATATTTCAGCTCATTCCGAATACAGCCGTGTAACGAGGTTATGAATTCGCAAAAAGTAGCTCACGTCTCAATTTGTTTTTCCGTTTTACACGTTGAATAGGATAATTTGGAGAAAACACAACACTGACTTTTTTAATATATATTAAAAATTCTCATCTACAGAATTTACAGAGGACAAGGATGTGAGTTACTTCTGATTAAATCCATTTTTATATCAGTTGAAATTCTCCCTTAAATTATCGAATAATTTTTCATATTGTCAAAAGTACCAAGAAACCCACGAGTTATCTGTAAATACCAATATCATCAAGTGAAGTGAACGAGCATCTGCGGAATAAGAAAACAATTATGGGAGCATTAATTTTCAAAATAAGTGAATCTTCAGGATAAATATTTAGTAGTTGATTTTGCCATTTACAGATAACAATCTACATATTTTATGACACTGGATTTGTAGGTTGAGTGTTCTGAACCAGCATCTGATGTTTTTCCCAATTTCAACCCAATTTTTCACTTTTCACCTGTCAGAGTTAGCCATGGAAAAGTGGTCACTCTCTGACTATTCTTAGAACGTTTCTGGGCACCTTGTGGCAAAAGAAGACATTCTGGAAATTTATGGATAAATAAGAGTTCAAGCATTGAAATTTAGGGTGTTCCAAACCAGGTCATAGTTTGCCATTGAAAAGTAATTTATCCTCAGTATCAGTCGAATATTTTTGGGAATTTTGGGACAAGAGAATTTTTTTTGGAAATTAACTATCTGAGCAAGAATTTGTTTTGAGTTCTGTTATTAAAAATACCAAATTTATTTTCCCCAATTTTTCACGTTTCAATTGGTCATAGTTAGCCGTTGAAAATGGATAAAGGAAAGTTTCATCAACTTAAGCTAGATATTTCTGAATTTCTGAGTACCATCACTTGAAAAAACTAAAGCTGAATTTAGATTCAGACCATCTAAGAATCGCATATCCTGCTATGTTTCATAGCATAATGATGTATGGCTTGATAATATTTATTGCGCAAAAAGACAATGCCAGAAAATATGATGATCACTGTAAACCATCGTTCAAAAAGTTAAACATCTTGCCATTAGTATGCTGCTACATTTTAGAGTGTCTATGTCCTTCATTATTCAGACTTACAAAAAACACTGAATTCCTATACATTCCTGGGCATAATTCAAAGATAACAATATGTCTTGTGAATCATCAAAAATTGAGATCCATAAATCTTTACTCTGGAACATGAAGTTACTGACATGCGCATATGAATGGGCAATCCTTTTTCTTCAATTTTTTTTCTCTTTTTCAACATGTTCATACTCTTTGTCTTCAATTGTTGTCTTAAATTATGATATGTACCTTTGTCACTAGTATGTCCATTGTCTTCGTCTGAAGTGTATTTCATTTCATTTTATCTTATGTGATAAAGAACAATCCACGATGCCTAAGCTTACCAATACCAAAAACATCACTAGCAAATAATTCTTGTATACAGTGTGTCCCACTTACCATGGTCACCATAGGTATCTTTTTAATGGTAAGAGATACCAGGTTGGTTAAATGACACCAAATGTGGAGTTTATCAAGGCCAACTAAAATGTGAAAAAATATTTTGATAAAATCTATTCGTTTTTGTTATATACGCAAATAACAAATTTTGATCATTTTCATGTCTCTTGCAAGTCAATTTTTACCCACTTCTGGCGGTCCTAATAACTTGAAATTTGGCAGATGGTCATAATTTCGGTGACAATGCATTATGAAATTTTTATTGAAATAAAAAATAAAAAATGGCGGCTCCTCCCATATGGCGGACGAGATTTGTGATTATGGTCCGATTCAAAATTGGTATGTGGGTGTTTTTGAGGTCGGAGATCATGATTTTTTTGTTAAAATTTATAATTTCAAGATGGCGACTTCAAAATAGTTCTAGCTTTTGTATAAATGACGATAACTCCGTTGTTATCAGCAAAAAACTGTTACTGTGACATATAATCTGTAAGAGAAAAAATTGTTATTCATAACTAAGTTATAGTGAGCTATGACCTACATTTGAAAAATGAAAGTAGGTACTGATATCTCAAATTCTAGGGGAGTTGGTATGAATTTCATATTTTTTTCGAAATCTTATTGAAAAACTGCCATAAGAATGTGAAATTCCTATTCGAATATTTTCATAAATAAAGAAGTTACGGAGGAGACATGAAAATGATCAAAATCTAATTTTTGCGTATAAAACAAAAACGAATAGAGTTTATAAAATTATTTTTTCACATTATAGTTGGCCTTGATAAACTCCACATTTGGTGTCATTTAACCGACCTCGTATCTCTCACCATTAAAAAGATACCCATGGTGAGCATGGTAAGTGGGACACACTGTATATGAGAGTGAGAAAATATACAATCATTTGCCCGAACACATAAAATCTATAAAAAAAATAAAAATTTCAGAAGGCAAGTGAAAAATCTTCAAATTACAAAAGCGTACTACGACCGCTTGCAGGAATACTATGAGGAAACAATAATATAGGCCATTTTAAATCTGGTTTAAAATTGATAATAACTTGAATTATAACTTTATTATTGATTTCATTTTATTTTCTTATTTCTTCATTCTTTAATTTAGTTTATTGATTTTTTTCTTTCTCTCCTCTTTTCTATTTATTCTAATTAACTGTGAAAGTGTAATAGTTTGTAATTTTTAAATTCAACTGTCTGTTTATATTCAATAAGACAAGAAAATTAAATTTTTTTGAACAACAAATCACAGTTTCGATTTTGATTTATATACTGAAAGAAAATATTTGACAGGTCTTCTGTCGAATATCAAAGTTCGCCTTTTGTCATCAAATTATTTCAACGCGCAAATTTTAGTCTGTTTCTATTATACTTATATGATGATAATAAACACATTCATCTATATTATTATTATTAAATCACTTTCTAGGACGCATGTATACATGTTTAATTGTTTATTTGAAATACTCTATTCCATTCTATGTAGGATCCAGCCTTGTTCTTGTATGTTATATCGGTTGGGACAATTATAAACAAGAGAGGCCTTACAAAGCTCCCTTGAGGAACGCCACTGTCTACCGCTTCTATTCCAAAACAGCACGAAATATCGTTACTTCTTAATCTAACACGCGAACAATTTAAGAGAAATCCCTGGAGTCAGTGTATAGCATTTTCCCGTATCCAAGAGTTTTGTTATTTTTTAAGTAGGAGTTTGATGTTAATTACTTTGAAAGCTCGCTTTAAATCGAAAAAAAAGACAGGCTGCATACCAACTAATATTTTAGGTTTTGAGAACTTTATTACACAATGCTTTGATTGCTTGGTGAGTAGATATCTCCCTTCTAAAACTGAATTGAAGTGGATTAAAAAATGTACCAAGATCAGGAAATTATAATATTCCTGCGGATTATAGCATGCTTTTTGCCTTTCTGAAGTATTTGAAAAAATATATTGTTTTTAAATATTCTGACAAATTTGTTAATCGCTTGATATGGCCGTAAGGGAAAATAAGCTCAGACACGTCAATTTAATCTCAGTTGCGCATTTTTCGGTCCACTCATATTTTTGATGACGTCATCACTGTTCGCGTTATGACGTCATTATATATTTTTTCAAATGGCATTACCCAATTTCGATAAAGCTCTCAAAAAGAACGCATTTTTCTGTGTATGGATGTCACATTTTTTCTCATGTTAGATAACCGTGTGTTCGAGGAATAAAATATATTTCATTCATAATAATGTAATATTAAGTTTGTTAAGGTAAGCTTTTGACTCAAGGTATCCCCACAAAAAAAAATCTAGGGGTTAGATCAGGAGATCTAGCTGGCCACTCTAAAAATTCTCGTCTGCGATCGAAATCATCTTCATTGAGTTAATGAATTACTTTCACTTTATATGGCTGCCACTTATTCTTTTTTAGTCATTTCAAATCAGACGTTTGACATTATCCAAATACAGAATTGCCATTTGAAAAAAATGGTGATGACGTCACAACTCGAACAGTGATGACGTCATCAAAAATATAAGTGAACCAAAAAATGTTCAACTAAAAAACAAAATCGACGTGTCTGCGCTTTTTTTCCCCAATGGCCATATGAAGCTTTCAACGAATTTGTTCCAACCTTTACGTGCTCATACTGTATAATTGTGTCAGGAATGAATATTTCTGTTCTTGTTGAATCTTCTATACTTTATTTTTATTTAGAATCAAAAACTGGTCACGCATTTGTGAAATCTCCCGTTCCACATAACCTCACCACGATCTAACAACGGGAAATCATTTGTAAAGAACGCGTTTTTTGCCGCGATAAATTTTTTCCACTTATCAATTGCTCTCGATTTTATTCTCGATACTCCTACTTGAGCGTCTTATCGCGCCAGAACAGACGTTCTTTCATCAATCAAGAGAGGGGCTATCAGTTGAATGCTATCTAGAAGGCGTTGAAGGCATTTCCGAGTTGGCAGCCTGCTCGTGGGTGTGAATGCAGCTGAATTGGCTGAATGTCTATCTCTGATACATAATGCATTTATTTGTCGGAATTCGTTTCTGAAATAGCTGCAGTCATTACTGGTTTCGGAGATCAAGTGAGTCATGGAATGGGAAAGGAGGAAGGAATATAGGGTAGTGTGCTCTGCTCGTGCTCCTAACGGGGTGAAATGGATAATTGGACGTAGTTAAGCAGAAAGAATCCAACCCACAAATTGGAGTTTTCAGAAAGAAAATTTCCCTCATATTATATAAACCAACCAAATGCCATCATTTTTTGAATTCAAACCAATGGGAAAAGGACTTACCTGCAAAACTGTGGATAAAACGGGAGACAATTCGCTAGCTTGATTAAAAGAAAATAAATGAAATCGTGACTTGTTTTCCAAATATTCCGCATTTGCGTGTACCGCCACGGTCTTTTTTCCTGTTAGGGTAAATTTACAAGCACAGAAGTTTTCAAGTATTGATTACTTATTTTTCACCAGAAGACGATTGCGGATTCAAGCAATTGAAACGTTGTGAAAAAATTTGAAAGAGATAGAAATCTTTCAACCATTAAGATGATGGACGTCCGAAATATAAGTAATCAAGTTACTACATCGTCTAAAACTTTTCAAGTATTGTTGACGGATGAACTGAATAAAGAAACCTAATTATTGAAATTTGCTGAATCACAATCACCAATCAGTTTTATTTGTTATATTTTTGACTTATTTTTATAATTCTTTATGCAATTAACTAAAATAATAACCACGCATTTCATTTGGAAGTATCGAAATTTCAACTTATCGACAAAGCTTTTCAAGTATGAATAAAAATGAAAATTGAAATAGTTATGTATTAAAGACTATAATGGTGAGAATTTCACGCAACTGTCAAAAAACCAATGAAATTGTTCCTAATGACAAAACACATCCAATGAGGTTGAAGCTTTGTTGATTATTTTCTTCTGCAGCGAATTAATATATGATTATACCACTATCTGGATTTCCATGGTAACGGAAATTCTGACGCAAAACTGACGTTTGAATATCGTTTCGCGTTCGGAATATTATTCGGTAATTCGAAAAAGAAATGGAATCCAATAGATGGGGAACTGCTACAAATATCAAAATTAATTTGGCAATTGCACAGAATACGCCAAAAAATACAAGGAAATCGAAAGATTATGCTTGGAAACAATTTATGGACTTTTGCCGAAATAGGAATTATGTTGTCGAAAAGGAAACTACCCCAGTAGAAATTGCGAATATATTGAAAGATTATGCCTTCAATATGAAGAAGCAGGATGGCAGTGAATATAAAGAAACTGTTATAAAATTCAATTGGAATGTTGTCGCAAAACTGCTCCAAGACAAGTTTTATAATGATTATAATGTGAAAATGATCCATTTGCTGACATAAAATTTAGATCAGCCCGTGATGCAAGAGATGCGAAGAGAAAATTACTTTAAGGGGATGTCGAAAAGAGGAAAACGAGTTCAACTGCTTTTACAATTGAGGAAAATATGAGATTACTGAGATATTGGAAAGAAAACAATCCGGAGGGACTCATCAAGAAATTTTTTTTCATTGCAGCCAAAGAACTTGCTTGGAGGGGCAATGAAGGATGTAACTCGAAGGTTAGTCTTTTTATAGTGGAAAAGGATAATGTTGGACGGCCGACTGGACGTATTGAATATAATCCTATATTTAACAAAACCAATCAAGGTGGGTCAAAATCATGTACTTCAAGCAAATGGTTAATAAAAAATACTGAGGACCTCGATATTTGCCCTGTTCGCATATTCCACAAAGTGATGGAAAAACGCCCTAGACATATCACGTCCGACCGCTTTTTCCTAACTCCGAATCCTAGATGGAAAGATCCTGACAGTATTGGTTGGTACAAAAATTGTCCTATTGGAATAAACTCTATGTCAAAATGGACTAAAGAAACTTGTCAGAAAATGGGTTTGGATATTCAGAACAAAAAATTCAGCAATCACAGCCATAGGTCTACCGCTGTTACTCACCTTGCCCAAGCTGAAGTGTCTGAACAAGAAATGATGAAGATCACAGGACACAGCAGTTCCAGTTCTTTACAATCCTATATGAACATGCAGCCAAAAAGACGCTCTGAAATCGTCACTAAAATGAGAGCGAGTTCATGTTCTTCATTCAGCGATGCCAACAAAAACGTCTACTCTTGCAGCAGCTCTAATGAGACGAAAAATGAGCAAACAAATTCAAAAATAGTGTTCCAGAATTGTACTTTCAATGTTCAAAATTTCAATTGTAATGAAGTGTAATTATCTATGTATCTGAATGAGTTGAAATAAATAATTCTAGTTCCAATTATTATTACTAAAAAAAAAGCAAATTTTGTGAAATTCTCATATAAAATACAACTCGTGTCGATAAAATTTTCCTGATTATTCTCCTCCTTCACAATTACTCGTTATCATAAAATTTTAGGTAATACAACTCGTGCTACGCACTCGTTGTATTTCCAAATTTTATGATAACTCGTCAAGTGAAGTCGAAGAATAATCGGCAATTTTATCGGCACTTGTTGTATTATACATGATAGTCTTCCCGATCTGAACATAAATGCAGACGAAGGAGATCCACCACCAAATGCGCTCCGGGGCTACTTAACAAATAAAAGGTGGCGTATTTTCTATTCCAACTTCAGAAAAAACCCGGAAAACCCTAAAGTAACACCCGAGGAGACGAGGAGTCACTGATACGAGAACGAGCGCATGTACCTCAATGAGAATGGAAATTGAACACTTACGCTCATCATCACATCAATGAAGAAAAGATTTCACTAATTCATTCCAAATATAACCATATATTTTCCATTCGTAGTTTCTTACTTTCCTGTAAATTTTTGGAAAGGTTGGTAGAAAACGGAATCATTCAAGGCGCCTTAAACAATGAAATAGATTGAAATTCTTGAGCAAACGTGATGGATATTTATAAAGATTCTTTCAAGATAGATATGTAAATATGTCCTAGCTGGTTCCCACGAAAAGGAAAATCCTGCCATTGTAATCTTTGGTGTATGTAATGTCTACCAGAAAAAGAATTTTCAATAATGAAATCATCACTAAAATACCTAATAGTATCAAATTACATAATGCACTCACTAATTAGTTTTATTAGCGATATCATGAGAAACCAGTTCACAATAATCCTCACATTATATTTTGATAATCTAGACCTTAATACAAATTCTTCATATGACCTTTTCTCGAAATGATTTTCACGTAATCTATAAGTACAAGGTGCCCTAATAGGAACTAGGATCTTCACCAATTCAATAATATTTTAATAGTCAGTTATGTTATATTATGAGCGTTTTGTGAAAGTGATTTCCGATTATTTTTCCATACTATCATATTGCAGTTCTAATTTTGTCAGTCAGTTATGTCAAATTGAGTGCTTAATCCACCGATTTTGATAGTTTAGCGAAACCTGGAATCGAACCAGGATCAAAGTTCTAACTATGCACTGAACAACTCGATAAACCAAGATTAACATAAAACTGCAGATTATCTCTGACTGAACAACCGGCCCTAAGTGATTTGACTAGAGAAGATAAAGATTTTATTTGGGGAACTGAACAGAGTAAGGCTTTTGAAACACTAGTGAAAATTATTTGCTCTAATCCTGTTCTAACATTATATTCTGCACATGCAAATGTAAGAGAACTCCATACAGATGCAAGTTCTACAGGCATCGGAGATATTGTGCTACAGAGTGATGGCAAAGGTGAACTTCATCCAGTATATTTCATTTCAAAAAAGACAAATGACAGTGAAGCAAAATATCATTCTTCAAAATTAGAGTTGATGGCAATTGCATGGTGTGTGAACAAATTACGAAATTATCTAATTGGAATCCATCATTATACATGAATGTTCAAAAGAGTCAATACCCTCAAATGGCTAGATGGTTTTATTTAGGTACTTCAGGAATTTAATTTTGATCTCAAGTTCAGGAAAGGAGTGAAAATGGAACATGTAGACGCATTATCCAGAGCCCCAGTAAGAGAAAAAGGAGACATAAGAGAGGAGTTGGAGCAAGAATTTGAAATTCTTCAGATTACGATTGAAGATACTAACCTTCCAAAGAAGTGATCCTACTCTCCGAAGACTTATTGAAATCCTTGAAATGGAAGAAGATAACAGAACCAATGAAGAAAAACATGATGCTGCAGGCTATGTTTTAGACAATGAAAGACTACTGAAACGTGATTAGAACTTTAATTCCCATTTTATCAAGCTACACTGAAAAAGAAGATGAGTGGGACAATGTTGTGGCAAAAGTTGAAAAGCATATCAATTTAGCTTTCAACAAAACAACGGGAAAAACTTCTTTTGAAAGTTTACATGGATATTTGCCAACATTTGGAGAAGATAAGCTGGCAGAATATGTTACGACAGTAAAATGGAATCCACCAGAAGATATACAAAATGAAATGAGGGAGAGGATACTGAAAGAACAAAGGAAGTACAAAGATAGATATGATAAAAGGCGATTCAAAGGAGTATGAAGAAGGAGAAGTCATTTTTGTGAAGTGTGCCAAACCAACAGGTACCGGTGAGTCTACGAAACTTAAAGAACGTTATAAAGGACCATTCGTTATACTTAAAAAACTGCCAAGTGATGTTTATCGCGTAAGTAATATAGCTCCTTCGCGTAATTTCACATCTACTTTTCATGTTTCTCAACTTAAACCTTTCAATTATACCGAAGATGACGAACAAGACGAAAGTGATGAACATGACGAAAGTGATGAACATGACGAAAGTGATGAACATGACGACAGTGACATACAAACAGATAATGACGATAATCAAAGAAAAGACGAAAAGAGTGACACAGAAACAGTTTCATCCAATGATGAAGAAAATAGTTTGGAAGTTGAAGAGGAAAATCAAGCAGAAGAAGCTTCCAAAGAATGCGAAGAGGGCAGAGATGATGGTAATCAGAGACCAAGAAGGAAGATTATATTAGCAAAAAGATTTAGAGACGATTATATTGTTGAATAGATTTTTATGTTTTTGAATTCATTCATGTTTTGACTATTCTTTGTTGAAGTGAGTGAGGTCACTCAATATTTTCAGGATAGGCCGAGTGGTATCAAATTTTTGGTTGCTTAGCAAGGGACTTTTTCGACGAACGGGAGAACTTAACTTAGATCGAGGCAGAGAGTCTGTTTTGTATTCATATATTATATTTATTAAAGTGTTTTCTGAGGCTGTAGTGTCTTTGTGTCATCCAGGTGATCAGAGCTAACATTTGTTTGTGTGTAAGAATTAAGAAACTAAAGCCCGAATAGTCTGCACTAGTTTCATTTATCATTTTATTTATTACCTTCCTGATTCCATTGAAAGTTATTTCTCTAAATTTAAAGCTTAATAAACGATTCAAATTTTCTGGCGATGGAGAATCCACATGTGATTGCTTTGTTGATAAAAAAAATCATTTATGTGAATTTCGTGTTTAATTTCTGTGTATTTTTTGTTTACCCCTTCATTTATTATTTCCCAACATGTTTTGTTAATATTATTTGAATTCTTTATTTTCTAGTTGGAAAACTTTTTGTAATTATCAGTTTTTGTTTGCATATTTTCTGATATTCTTTTTTTGAATAATAAAAATACTATTAATAATAATCATCGTTCATTTTCCATCAGATAATTAACAAAAAATAAAGGATAATTCTCCTACCCTATGAAAGCATTTCTTATGTCAACATTTTTTAACCCACTTTTGAATACAGAAATATTATAACTTTTTGATCATATCAAGTAAATGATTAAAAACTTTCAGAACAAGATAGTTTGGTGAGGAGGACGATACTTTATAATCATAATAATAATAACAATAATTTTATTTCTACTACAGAACTTATTTTAGACAGTAATTGATGTATTTTTTTTTCAATTGAAGTAGAAATAAAAGCGAAAAAGACCCCTTAAGCAAGCTTGAATCTGGCGTAAGGAATATGGAACTAATCTCTGTTTCTTGTATTGACATTATGGATATTACTATTCATTAGGAAGAATTGTATGTTTTGGAATAGACCTTGCAAATATAAATACGCACGGCAATGGAAAAAGTTCATACTTGACACAAAAATCTATGCATGAGGACTTCTTGGATATCCTTGATATACAACGAACAATACGTTTCTGGTCATTGTGGAGTCGCCCTAGAGATATACACCATTCTCAGTATTGAGTCCACTTGAGCATGATACAAATTTAGCAATTGATTTATTTCCAACACAAAACGTAAAAAATTCACCAACAGATATACGTTAAAGAATTCAATTTCAATACATTGTTCACAGGGAGCTTTCCATTCCAAAAACTCGAGACTGTTCTGTAAAATATCATTATTAAAATTGAACTTTAGTCGTGGAATTTTATTCTGGCGATGGTGAACTTGAAGAATTTGGGTCTTATCGGCACTGAATAATAGATCATTGTTATTGAGATAATCAGATGCGAGTGCAATTGGATTGCTACATTTTTCGACCATGGAATCAATGCATTCACCCCGTACCTTCCAGATCCTTCCGAAACGCAAGAACAATACCTCCAATCGACCCAATTTCAATATCCACGCATCCATTTCCCGCACGAACTCCCCAGTCCCCAAACTATTCTGAATATGATATGAGCGAAAAAAGCAATTTAAACGGCATCAAACTAAGCCGCAACTCCTCTTCTCCTGAGGCTATCTCTTGGAGTTGGCAAAGTTTAACGGGATGACACGATGGATGCGAATGCAAATCGGTATCTCGGTGGAGCAGGCGATGTAACTATCAATCAACGGAACGACAACGGTAGACCGACTATATGGGGTATCATAAAATAGAAGAAAACTGGAGAAAATTTCAAGTAAACTAGATGCTTGGTCAACAAAACAAAATACATTATATCGAACAAGGTTCGAAAGGTATGCCGGAGAGTTTCAAATAAATGTATGAATAATTTTTGACAATATCGGAAACTGTTTCAATGACAAGTTGTACGGAATTGGAAATCACATTTGTACTACTAACAATCTTCGGTATTGTCACAGCTCGAACCACTTCATTCTTATACCATACAATTTTTTTTTGACTAAATACTTATAAGACTAATAAATTCCAGATTTTATTCTTCAACGTTAGGTTCTAGAACATGAAGAACTTTTTTGAAAACTGATTTTTTCTCCTAAAATGAAAAATACAATACTTCGCATATGTCGCCAACTTAAGTGAACACATTGTATAGTCATATTTTGAGTGAGCCTAATAACTTTATTTCCGATATGAAGATTGTCGAGTGTCAATGAAAGTTATCATCAAAGTTTTTACGTAACTCATGCGATGTACATGTATGCGGTTTTTGAATGGTCTAGCTGGCTGTCAATCAATCAATCAATCAAAATATACTTTATTGTCGAAAGATGAATATCTCGTTGACAAAGCCATAACAAATAAGTAATGTTATGATAATATAAAAAATACATAAGTCTGGAATAACATAGTTGCTATTGATGAACGAACAAACATAAAACATAGAATTGTAAATAAAATATATGTAAATATATAGACATACATACAGGGTGACCCAGGGGTGTGTGCATGGTCCATAACTTTTTTCTATGCAAGCAATCGACTTGATTTTTTTTTTCAATTGATTTTTTTAATGGCAACCTTCCTTTTTTATTCCATTTTTGGATTCGCCACTGAATTGTCAACATAACGCACCCTGGTTTCATATACCTATCTGCAATAGTTTTTGACTTATGCCAATTTATGTGTCAAAATCGCGTCGTGCATGGACTCACAGAAAAATTCATAACTTCAGAACCTTTCAAGATAACTCAACCTACTTTTTCCCAGACTATTCCTCAAGCTTCAGAGCATCTTTTGAAATGCTGGCGAACTTGAAGTCAATGTTCCATCGCCTACTACGATTTTTTTCAAATGACGGTTTAAAAATGGCAATAACTCGATTTTTTCAAATGCAACACCCTGTATTTGATTACACCATTACATGGCATTTACTAAGAGCTTTTCGTCAATATAGCATTTGTGGGATCTACTTTGTGTAGTTTGCGAAATATGTTGAAAATAAGAAATGTGGATGATTTTTGGGGAATCTAGTAGGCTGCTTTCGTAAAATTTGACATATTCTTAAAATTATGGAGAGAATATGTTTTTGAAATTGTAATATAAACAGGAGTACATTACAAAGAAAATAATTCTAGTAATAGTTACAATAACAGGAAAGAGTGATTAACAATAAACCATGTAAAAATTTTGGGGAAAGGCCACTTATAAATGCTCAAATAGGTCCCCATCATGTTCCACACAAGCTGCTAGTCTTCTTGTGAATGAGTCCCGAACTCTAGCAAGCATTGCTCCATTAGTTGAACGGAAGGCTTCCGTGATCCTATTTTTCATATCATCTGTAGTTGTCGATAATCTCTGGAAACCCTTTCTTTCACGTACCCCCAAAGAAAGAAATCTAGAGGCGTAAGGTTTGGGGATCGCGCGGGCCAAGAAATAGTACCTCCTCGGCCTATCCAACGATTAGGATAGGATTGATCTAAAAATTATCGAACTATACTATGGTTATGCACTGGCACACCATCGTGCTGCAACCACATGGTTCTTCGGGTATTCAAATCCACTTCTTCTAACATTCTCGGAAGATGGAAGGAAGGATGGAAGGAAACGTAAATATCTTTCACCATTTAGCACATTGTCGAAGAAGTAGGGACGAATAATGTGATTTCCAATAATTCCTCCCCAAACATTAAGCGACCATCGCTGTTGGTGGTCAAGGGTACTCAACCAGTGAGGAGTTTCGACTGCATAATAATGCATGTTGTGTTTGTTGACCGAACCGTTGTTCTTGAAAGTTGCTTCATCAGAAAACATAATTTTGTATAAAGTATTATAATCCTCATCAATCATGCTATTCATTTGAATACAGAACGCAACTCTATTGGCAAAATCATCACCATACAATTCTTGATGTAGGTTCAGATGAAAAGGGTGGAACTTATGTTTCAATATTATTCTGTTCACACTACTTTGTGAAATATCCGTTTCCGCTGCTATTTCCCTAGTGCTTACGTGAGGATTTTCCTGTAGCATAAATAAAACTTGCAACTCATTTTCCTCAATACAGTAGACCATATTCACTAATTCTTCGCGAGTGAAATTCATTTTCAACAATTTTACGTGTACAATTATTGACAGTACAAGGATGTCAAATTTTACGAAAGCAGCCTACTAGATTCCTCAAAAATCATCCACATTTCTTATTTTCAACATATTTCGCAAACTACACAAAGTAGACCCCACAAATGCTATATTGACGAAAAGCTCTTAGAAAATGCCATGTAATGGTGTAATCAAATAAAGGGTGTTGCATTTGAAAAAATCGAGTTATTGCCATTTGTAAACCGTCATTTGAAAAAAATCGTAGTAGGCGATGGAACATTGACTTCAAGTTCGCCAGCATTTCAAAAGATGCTCTGAAGCTTGAGGAATAGTCTGGGAAAAAGTAGGTTGAGTTATCTTGAAAAGGTTCTGAAGTTATGAATTTTTCTGTGGGTCCATGCACGACGCGATTTTGACAAATAAATTGGCATAAGCCAAAAACTATTGCAGATAGGTATATGAAACCAGGGTGCGTTATATTGACAATTTAGTGGCGAATCCAAATATGGAATAAAAAAGGAGGGTTGCCATTTAAAAAAATTGAACGTAGTTGTGTATTTTAATTTGAAACATCTTGTAAATTAATGAAAATATTTTCAGAATGTACTCATTGTTGAACCAATCGATTGAAAAAAGAAATCAAGTCGATTGCTTACATTGAAAAAGGTTATGGACGATGCACACACCCCTGGGTCAACCTGTATATAAATAAGAATGGATTTAGCGAGGGGCAATATATGAAAATATAAGTTAGAAGAGTTATTGGGTATAACCCTCAAAATGTTGTGCAACCGTAGACACGTGTTTCGAACTTAAGCTCTCATCAGCATGGTAAAATCAAGTGCGAAAATGTACAACACTTGAATGAAAAAATAGAAACAAAGGTTGATTTCAGTAAGTAAGAGAGGTAATTAACTCTTTTAAAAATAAACCTACTACATATGATCTTAATATTGAAGGTATCGAAAGCATAAAAAATATAATTTTAATTCCTGTTACTGAAATGTGAAACTAATGTATAGGAGACTGCATTTTTCCATATATGCTAAAAGAAGCACTAGTGATGCCTATCTTCAGAACTGGAAATCAAAATGATCCAACAAACTACAGATCAATATTTTTACTCTCAATAACATCAAAAATACTTGAAATTGTATAGCTCAAATATTTGTACACCACTTTGAATGACACATTTACAGATTGTCAGTATGGATTTCGAGAAGGAAAAACACCGTAATGGCAATGTTAGACCTCAGTTACAAAATAACAAAACATTTGAAAAACTACAGTATACAGCAATAAGTTTTTGCTCGCTTTTTGCGATATCAGTAAAGCATTTGACTGTGTGTATCACATAAAATTCGCCTGAAAATTAGAAAAATACAATTTTTCTGAAAACATGTAAAGTTGCTTCATTCTTATTTGGAAAATCGTTTTCAAAGTATAAGAGAGAGAAAAAACAAAAGAAAAAAATCACACTGGGTGTACTGCATGGATCAATTTCTGGACCTCTTTTATTCGTCATTTTCATTAATGATCTACCACGTGGTGAGAAGGTAACATCATATATTTTGTATGCCGATGATACCACAATCCAATCAAATACTGAAACTATTGATGAGTACTCGGCACTATGCTGTTCTTAATATATATCAACGACATAGACAGGCTCCATGTGCCAGCATCTTTCACAATGTACGCAGACGACACCTCATTTATTATTTCCAATCCTCAGGAAAGCTCCATAAGAGATAACTGTGAAAGTACTTTATCCGTCTCTATGTTCTAGAATTATGTATATACCTGTACAAGAGAAAAGATAAATTCCCCCAGAATGATACCAATCACAATTACAATACTCGAAATAAGAATAATTTCATTGTGCCTTTTACAAAACTTCGAATCACTCAAAATGCCCCAAATTCTATGGCACCAAAAATGTTCAATTCAATTCCTGAATATATAAATAATAGTAGCTCGATGTATGTTTTCAAGCGAAAACTGAAAGAGTTTTTAGTGCAAAATTGCTTTTATTCCTTAGAAGAGTTTTATGACCATAATTTCTGAGGGAATATATATTTTATTCTTTTTTCTTTTATATATATATATATATATATATATATATATATATATATATATATTCATTATATATTTCAATTTATCTGTTATTTATATGTTTGTCTTTGATATTAGTTTGTCATAGTTGACCTAGCATATTTTATTCTCTGTTTTTTTTAAATCTGTATTTGACTTTTTCCATACAGCATGTACTGTCTTTAGGAAATAAAAACGTATTCTATTCTATTCTATTCTAGGTCCTTGCACTATTTTCAAAGGCAAGAACAGAAACCGAGAAGTGGTAATGGTAAAGAATTCTAACTTACATAAAAATAAAAACTAAAAATATGGTATAAACTTTCAGGAATATGAATAATTACTTAAATTCGCAAACTATGGTGAAATTTCTGGGAATTCATATTGACAGCAATTAGTGCATATTAAAATGGGACCAGCACATAAGTGAAATATCAAAAAAGCTCAATGGAAATTTATTTTTATTAAGAAACTTTACAAGACAAGTGTCAAAAGTTACTCTTTGAGCAGCATATTTTTACTGTGTGAATCCATTATTTCTTATGGTGTTGTCGCCTGGGATCATGCAACAGACTGATAATAATTCGCCACCAACGCAAAGCAATTAAGATCAATTAAGAGATGATGCCGGAACTCATTTGTGAAAAATAGTAAATTTTCTTATATTATGGGAAAGTTGATACATATATAAAAAATAACCTGTCCAACTGTGAATGTCCAGAGAATATGCATAACCATAATACTAGACATAAAAATCACTTAAGTACAAACTATTACCGCCTATAAAGATGTCAGAATGGACCAAACTTTTGGGCTGTGAAATTTTTCAATAAATTGCCACAAGCGATTACCAAATAATTTATTCAAAACCAGAATAATTTTTTTTTGCAAAAAAAGCCTTCTTTAGTACTAAAGAATTCCTACACTGTGATACCTTTTCAACCATATAGATTTTATTATTTGTATATCGTAAATTGAAATATCCATTGCCCTATTTCAATATTGATGTATTATAAGAACATACAATGTAGACTATTTAGATGTAGATTAAGCTTTTATTGGCTTAGCTCAACTTTTAATTTTATGAATTCATCATATATTTTATATGTGTTTCTGTTTATGTATGTATTTACATGTGATTGTATTTACGAGTACATCCCTAAGACTTATGTAAATACTAAAAAATTTATAAAACATCAATAAACTATCTATCTATGTGTCTAGTCCTAATTTAGTCTGGTCCTTTTTATTATTATTATTAGATGGCGGGGCTAGCCAGTGGCTGAAATGCAGGTGGTTCTGTATACAACCTTTCTGCACCCCGCTATCAGGTCTATCTCGTGAGAACTCCGGATCTTTAATTGAACTCCTGGAGATTCCTCACAAGGTTTTCCTGCGGGATGATATCTTCTGCGCCGCAGTGTCCGTAGATATCCATCCTCATGCGAGCCAGAGCATCGCATTCAAACATTATGTGGGAGGCTGTTTCGTCCTAATAATTACAAAATCTGCATTGTGTGGACTCTTGATGTATCTCCAGCATTTACAGGTATTTTCTCAGGTGACTGTGGCCTGTCATCAGTCCTACCACCTTCCTGAGAAAGTCTCGGCTTAGTTCAAGAAGGTGTCTTGATAGCCGGTCGGTTGGCCCCATCATCATCTTTTTTCCGTGAGTATTGCCCGAGGCACTCTCCCAGAGAGATTGATGATGGTTCTTAACCCATTTCTTTGTGTCCTGCTTGATATCCCCAAACGGTATTCCGCAGGCTCGTTCTGGTCCACTGAAAGTTGTTGATGCCCCCGCTCCTGCTAGGGCATCTGTGCTCTCATTTCCCTGGATGCCCTCATGACCTTGTACCCAGACAAGTTTTACCCTTTGAGTAAGGTTATTCTGGACTTCCATTGTCTAAAAAAGAACCAAGAAAATTCAATTCTCTGCAATTTTTAATCACGACGTTTCAACTGTCAAAATCTACAGTCGTTATCAAGTGTATAATGCGACAATCTCAAGGATACTTCTTATATATGCTATGGATAATTTTGTGTCATTAGCCTAGGGGTAATTTGCCGGTGTTCAGGTAAGCTTGTTAATTACAGTGCCCCTCCGGTACAGCAGTGTTATTTCTTTTCGCAATTTCAATTGATCCATGCCACTAATTAAGGGTTTCCACACATTACGGATTTCTATGCTAGCTTGACTGAAGACTTTGTTGTCCATAATATATGCACTCAATTTAAATTATTACAAATTATTCGGAAAAATCTGCAAGAAGACACAGAGCTGAAGAACAGGACAAACCTACCAGTACTGGGCGTTATGGACCAGCTTGAATGCTGCCTGCGAAATTGCTTCTTTCAAGACAAAGACCGCTTTTTCTCCCAGGAAGACGGGCTACCGATGGGATCCCCATTATCACCCTTGGTAGCAAACATCTATATGGATTGATTTGAAACTTTTGCTACAGAGACAGTCCACAAGAAACCTCAGATGTGGTTGAGACAAGATGTACAGAAACCATGGTGTTATCACTGATTCGCTTTTGTTTCAACAAAGTTGTTGAGACTGTAATTGCACAATACCGTTGGCTTCATTCGTCGATGGATGGCGTATAAGTCGAAAATAGCCGAGTTTCCAACATTCCGAAGTACTGAGTCATAATTATTTGATTAAAATTTGAATGTTTACAAATTATGGTTAATGAAAATCACAACAAATAAAATTCAATGTTGAAAATTACATAACATGACACTTGTCCAAGCGTCATCATGAATCTGTAATTTTGCCGCCATCTGTGTGCTAAAGAGGTGAAACGGTATCAACGCAGTAAAAATATCACGAATCAAGTAGGCCGTACCTTAACACTTTTGTATGTCGGTTTCACAGCTATAAGAGATCACACCAGGGTTTCTATGTATCTTGGGTTGAGATATGTTGACGACACGTTTGTCATATGGAACCACGGAGACGAGGAACTTGATGTCTTTTTGGAACATCTGAATAACATCAGAAAGTCCATAAACTTCACGATGGAAAAGGAGACCCAAGACGGTTTACCTTTTCTAGACATGAGAGTTCAAAACAACAATGATAAGTGTCAAACATCAGTATACAGAAAGCCGACTCAAACCGGACAATACCTGAATTTCGAATCGAACCATCATGGTGCTACAAAGAGAGGGGTTGTTCGATCACTGGTGGACCGTGCCTACAACCTGTGTAACACAGCTAAAAGTTTTACCATCGAATTGGACAATATCAAGAAAGATCTGCGACGAAATGGGTACCCCAAAAAACATATAGAAGAGGTTCTAGCCCGCAGGGGGGGATAAGAACAAGAAACCAGACGAGCCGATACAACCCACCCTGTGCGTTCCGTATGTTAGAGGTCTATCGGAAAGAATAAGACGAATTGGGTCGAAATACAAAATACGGACATGTTTCAAGGCAGGTAACACTATTCGCAGCCATCTCACAAAAACGAGACCACGTAACGCTGACATTGACTCCAAAAACTGCATCTACCGCATCCCTTGTGAATGCGGTGAAGCTTATCTTGGAGAAACTAAGAGACCACTTAACGTTAGACTCGCTGAACACAAGAGAAACACTCAACGAGGAGAAACATCAAAGTCAGTGATAGCGGATCATGTCTGGACGACCCAACACAACATAAAATGGACTGAAGCCGAAGTCATCCATAAAGAAGAGGGCTGGTATAGAAGGAAGTTTAAAGAGAGAGCATATATTATGAACAACAAAGTCTTCAGTCAAGCTGGCATAGAAATCCGTAATGTGTGGAAACCCTTAAGTATTAGTGGCATGTATCAATTGAAATTGCGATAAGAATTAACACTGCTGTACCGGAGGGGCCCGGCACTGTAATTAACAAACTTACCTGAACACCGTCAAAATAACCCTAGGCTAATGACACAAAATTATCCATAGCATATATGAGAAGTATCCTTGAGATTGTCACATTATACACTTGATAACGACTGTAGATTTTAACAGTTGAAACGTCGTGATTAACCTTACTCAAAGTGAAACAAAAGTTTTACCCTGTTCTGTGCTCCCAGGTCGTTAAGGTTTTGGTGTGCCTCCCAAACCAGTTTGGAAGTGAACCTGCATGAACGCAGGGCTTTAAGAGCCACCATCAGTGCGTCACACCGAAATGTCGAATTTCTTCCTCACCCCTTCCAGCTAAGATTTGTTGGCATACTTGTCAAGAATGGAAGTGAAGATAATGAACTTGATAAACATTGGCAACACAGCATCTGTCATTTCTTGATTATAGCGCCAATCAGATATAAATTTCCAGATCGTAGAATCCGTTTTGTGCAAAAACCATTGAAGTCATGAAAAAGATATTTTTTGTATGGGCTCGATGGTCCCATAAGAATTCCGGAATCTCCCAATTTTTTCAATGACTCATGTCATTTCATATTTTCCCCTTAAAAATTATTATAATCAAAAATCACTGAAGTTCCGGAATTTACACAAAAACATAGATTCATTTGCAGAAGAAGAAAAAATGCGTGAACAAAAACTGTAGGCGTAAAACGGATTCCCGTTTTACCAAGGTAGTGTTTGCTCTTAATCGCCGCCTGACTGTCGGAGCGAATCGTTATGGATTGGTTTCTAGGACCCCTCCTTAGAATCTCTCTCATGCAGACGAAGATTGCCGTTATCTCGGCTTGGAATATAGAGGCTTGAGTACCGAGGCTAAGACTAATATCTTGCCTCGGTCTCTCCACGTATATTCCAGCCCCTACTCCTTTGCTAGTCTTGCTGCACCCTTACGGCAACACCCATAATTATTCGACAGACTTGTGCGAGCTAAGAAAGACGCAGCCCGTACCTTTTAACGTGTGATGCCATGCACGAGTCCGGTGACCGCGCTAGGATTCGAACCCACGCACCCACCTGCCCCAACGGCCACGAAATTATAAAAAACATTCTTACACCCCTGTTTCAGGTTATCAAAATACCCCGAATGAATCGAATCAACATTACGAAGCCCATCAGTCGGATGATCGCATCGACACCTAATCCCAACCGACGTGATCAAGGGGTAGTGGGTCGGAAAGCGCGACACCCTGTACGATAATTGCGCGGCAATCGGCCAAACCGGCGGCGAGACGCAATGTGGTGCGTTAATTAACGCCTGCGGTCGTGTCGGCGGTCGGTAATGAGGACGCCTACTTTACCGATATCTTCACGCAAATGGGATCGGGCCGGAGCTGGCTGATCGGGCGCGGACGTTGATTGAATCGCTATCGTTTCGTATCAACATTCAGATTCATTCTATAAGTACTTATTTGTCGAAAGATACAAAAAATCTCATGGACACAGCAATAATAATAATGTGATTATACAGTGTGACCCATTTAAGATGGAAGCACCCTTATAAAACTTACATTTTTCAACCGATTGGAATGATTTTTTTTGTTAGGTAGATATTCAAAAAGTCTATTAGCACACCAAATTTCATGGATAAATCTCAATTTCCAGGGCCAACTAATCTTATTTTTCAAGGTCAAAAATCTAAAAAAATTATTAGCGACTTTTTTAGAAAAAATCTGACTATACCACTGGATTTGCGACATTTTCAAATGATTCATATGAACATAACGTTGAAATGCGTCAATCAATAAAAAAGTTATAAAGGAATGAAATTTGAAAAATATGCCGTTTAATCAACCTATCAATTCAAGTTCATACATTTTATGAAAATTCTGTATACACCACTGGATTCAGGATATCTTGAAATATTACTGGTTACAGTTTCATCGAAATCTGTTCAGTAATAAAAAAGTTATAAGGGAATAAAATTAAAAAAATATATTGTAAAATGGAATTTTAACAACGCGCAACGTTCTTACCACACCACAGTTGATTATTGGGGTGATTATTGCAATGTCGTACAATCATAATATCTGAAAATCATGATTTTAAAAATAGTCCATAGGTATTTCTCGAACTGGAGTGGATACATGAACAAGTACAATCAGAAGAGAACTCCTGGTTAATCTTCACGAAAACAATTTCAACAGTATAAGACAAGTCTATACTCCCAATAGAAATTATAACGAAAAATATATGCAATGAATAATAATTATTATCATTCCAGTAGGTAACATCAGCTGTGATATCTTCCTTTTGTTGAATAGCAAAAAATGAGAGTTGCAATTTTACCTGCCTGTTATTCAGAATGCATTAATGAAATAAACAGGTTAGCTGTGACTTAGAGTTTCTCATCTATTTATTTGTACATGAATTGTTATTTTGTTACGCACCATTAGTGAACTGAATAATTCATTCAAAATAAAAACAGATAATGGCTCAATTGTCAATTCAAGAAAAAAACAAAATTATACGTCTTTCCGGTGATAATTACCGGAGTGAAAGAGAAGTAACTAGAATATTCAATGAAAGACACCCAAATCGGCCAGCCATAAATAACAGCACGGTACATAAAATGAACCAAGTTTTCAATGGTACTGGAGCAGCAGCCACATATATTTCAAAGAAGGAACGAAAATAACCAGACTATTTCAGAAATAATCCAAATAGTAGTTTGAGGGTTGCCACCTTAGATTTAAACTTACCTAGGGAGACTGTTAGGCGATGTCTGAGTAAAAATAAATTGAGGACATTTAAACGAAAGTTTTTACATACTCTGGAACTAGGTGATCAAGAAAAACGTTTGGAATTCCAGGGCGAGTATCTTAATTACAGTCATTTTTTAAAGAAAATTTTATTTAGTGATGAAGCTAGTTTCACAACAAATTGAGTGGTTTCATCACAAAATATTCGCTATTGGGCCACTGAAAATCCTAACTGGGTGATAAACTGTAAAAGGCAGTATTCAGAAAAAGTGAACGTTTGGTGTGGAATACTGAAAGAAAAGATAATTGGACCATTCTTTTTCGACGGCAACATGAATGCCGCAATTTTCATACAATTTTTAAGCAGTGAATTTATTGATAAACTTCTCCTTGCAGAAACAAGAACTTTATATTTTCAGTTAGATGGTTGTTCCATACATAATGCGGGAATTGTGAAGAATTGCCTGAATCAAAATTACCCTAATTGCTGGATAGGAGGGGGGAGTACATTAATTGGATGGCCACCAAGATCGCCTGACCTTACTTCACTCGATTTTTTCCTTTGGGGTTATGTAACACAAAAGGTTTACAAATCACGACAAAGGAATCGAGTTGAACTGTGCATCAGAATTCAGCAAGCTTGCGATGCAATTACTCCACAACAATTGAGGAATACTTTAAAACATAGGTATTCGTAAGCGATATGATAAATGCATTGAATTGGATGGAAGTTTGGTGAGGCCACCAGAATATGAATTGCACTCATTTATTTTTCAATTCGGTTTCTTCTTGGTTTCTATTTTTACATTAATTGTGAATAAAAGATTGTTTTCCGCTAGTTCGTAGCAATTAGAAAAATGTACTTACAGTTATTTTTTTGTAGATTTATTTCAAATTATTGACACTAAAGTTTGTTGTGATAAACTGATTGATTGATATGGTTCGACATACATAGGAAAGGAAATTAATTCTCCCATAAATGTTTAATGAATAAATTTATTCGAATAATATTTTGTTGAATATTGCCCCTAGTCCAGTGGTGTAGTAAGAACGTTGCTAAAATTCCATTGAACAACATATTTTTCAAATTTTATTCCTTCATAACTTTTTTATTACCAAACAGATTTCGATGAAACTGTGAGTGATATTTCAAGATATCCTGAATTTAGTGGTGTATTCAGAATTTTCATAAAATTCCTGAACTTGAATTGGTGGGTTGATTAAACGGCATATTTTTCAAATATCATTCCTTTATAACCTTTTTATTGATCGACGCATTTCAACGTAATTTACGTGTTAACCATTTGAAACTGTCACAAATCTGGTGGTGAAGTCAGATTAAAAAAAAATCGCCAGTAACTTTTTTTAGATTTTTGACCTTGAAAAATAAGATTAGTTGGCCCTGGAAATTGAGATATATTCATGAAATTTGGTGTCCTAATAGACTTTCTGAATGTCTACCTACCAAAAAAAAATCATTCCAATTGGTTGAAAAATGTACGTTTTTTAAGTGTGCTTCCGTTTTAAATGGGTCACACTGTATGTAAAAATTTTGTTTTTGTATTTATTGAAATTTTGTCGTATAATGCATTTTTTTTATGTTATTAATTTTGTTTTTAATAATAATAGCTACTTACACTTTGTACCTTGTAGTTTCTTACCTCTTTGTTTTGTTACAGTTGCTCAGCTCAGTCGGTGCCAGTGTAGAATTCTTTGAAAAGGTTTCGAAATAGCGTAATTTTGCCTTTTTTAGCGATACTGTACCAAATTTAATGAATAAAGATTTTTCAACACACAAATAGTTTTTATTTTAATCAAAATAAGCAAAATTCAGTCATTCTCATGGTTTTCAACCAAAACTCACCTCCATACCCTCTCTTCGATAAATAACCTATTTCTAAATTCAGATTTTCCATATTTCTAGTCAATAAAACATGAAGACATCACTGAACTGTCTTATGGTAACTTTGCTGGCGTTGTGTAGCACTGCCAGTTTCTGTGAAATCAGATATATTCGTTCAGTGACGCTTCTAACCCAAATTTCTGATAAATGGTAAATAAAGTCTTGCATCAATGAAATCAGAGCCGTTATGCTCAAATAATACTAAATTAATGATAATAAATGTTTTTGAGGGGTTTAATAAGTTTACTTTGTTCGTGTATTCATAGTAAATGTGATGGCAAAAATCGTATTTCTGCATCTGGAATTTGTACCTATTAAAGTTTGTTGCTGGTTCCCTCAGGAAGTTTTATTCTTTGTCAGTTCGATTGTGAGAGATTTGGCGATAAATACCTTGAACTCCAGCCTTTCAGCTGGTGTTCTGCTTCCTGGAAGTGAGTTTCTTCTTTTATTTGTTCTTATAGATGTGTTTCTTCGTTTTTTACCTAATTTTGATGTGTTTTCTTAGGCTTTTATTTATATTTTTCTCAATTTTCTCAACTCCCCGCTTTTCCAACAAACTTTTTCCATGGTAACTGACCGTTTCTTACTTGATATTTTCGCACTTCAGGATTTTGAACAATTTTTCGTCATTACACTGTCACTTTGATTTAAAACTCATAGACTACAAGCCCATATAACAATTTGGGGAGGTCATTTGACCCAGGATGAAACATATTCAGAAGGATGCTGCTATATGAAAAAATAACCTTAGGCACTATGCCGTAAATTCTTGGTGGTGCAAATGACTGTAATAATAATAATAATTTTTCATCTGAAGATGTGCTCTTCCGACAAAATATTCTTGTACGGCATTCCTCACGTTGGTAGATAATGAGATAATAATCTCCTAGAACCTACTGCCGTACAAAAATAATGGGACCGGAATCCAGGATTTTTTTTTTAATTTTCGGAAATTGAAATTTTTATCTGGCTTCCGCATAGAAATATAATACAAGACTAGAACGCCAATCTCTCCTTCCGAGATTCAGTTAAATGATCCCTCACAGGGAACGATGACAAGCTATCGCACTTGCGCATTATTGCGTTGTCTGGTCACGTCGTTTTATTTTTTCGTGTTCCAAATGAAGTTCAGAATATCGTCAGTGGTTAGGGCAGGTAATTGTGGGAAGTCCAGTAAACTTGGCAACACTGCCTTAAAATCCTATCGTGACGTTCAAGCGAAGAAAGATATCAGTGTCGGCTTCCGAGATTTGCGCGTTGGCTTTGTTACTTGTTAGGTTTGAGCATTTAGCAGTTGTTGATATCTAGGTAGTTTGTTTTCGTGTTGTGTAATTGCTTTGCTTGCCAATTGTGTTGTTTTCTGAGTTTTCCCTTGTTGTTTCTGACGTTCCTGTAATTTGGTTGCGAAGTGTTACTTCCGAAGTGCTTGGACAAATATTGCGATGTCGCAAACTGAGAAAATTAGAGGTGAACTGAAGAGGAAATTAATTCTATTTTCTCACTAATAGATTTTGAAACAAAATGCAATTTACGTTTGATAGAAATAAATAGAATAGAAGTAAAATATATTTATTGAGAATTATTATAGTCCTTTTTCCTCCAATCCTACCATTTCTCCAAATCAAATCAAATCAAATCAAATCACTTTATTTCTTGAGACAATATACATTGTATAAGAAAGGGTCAGATGGTTGTGGATGCTTCCGCATGATAATGCGGTTGTTAATCAAATGAATAAACATAAAAAAAAAAATAAGAATATAACAAGACACACTTAATATTATATGACGTCCTAAACACGTGTAAAGAAGAAATGTATACACACAAACACACATATAACATATGCATATATATATATATATATATATATATATATATACAAAAACATATCTATATATACCTACATCAATTCTGAAATAAAATGAAATAATGCTATCTTTAAGACTGACTGGTACATATGGGGAACACAGATGTATAATAAATAAAATGAGGAATTAAAAGTATTCATTTAAAGAGTAGAGACATTTCTCAACCAAATATTCTTTCAGCTGTTTCTTTCAGCCTTATTTAAAAACAAAGTGAAACAAATATCCTGTAACATTTGACAATTTGAATTTTTGACTTTTCATTTTTATTTCTCTCAACATTCGATAATCTACTTCTGATTACAAAAAATGCCATTTGAATTTAATGCGAATCAACAACATTTTCAATGATAAATGAGAACCTCTGACCGAATGCAAAAATGTAGTATTTTACCAGAGAAACTATATTTGGCAGATTTTTACCCAATTTTATATCCAATCAATACCATTTCTGTTCTTCAACAAAAATGGTTGAAGAGTGATAACAAGAGTCAACAAGTAGAACTCATGTAAAAAAATTGTAATGTATTATTATTATTATTACATACCATTTCGCATTAATAACTAATTAATCAATCAATCAATTTGTAGAAGTAGATTCTTTCATCACATAATGTGATCATTATTCATAACAAAAGCATTTTTTTTAATCTCTTGAACACAAAAAGGCCTCAATACCCAAATTACTCAAATATTCATAAAAATCACCTTCAATATTAAGAATTTCGAAAATCAAAAATATGCCCACCTCAAGAAAGTGTTTCCTCACTCTGATTTGGATTTCGAGTATAATGGGCTCAATGGTTTAGGCCTGAGGCCGATGGACACACAAATTTAGTTTTTTTCTGATTTACAGACTGAGTGGAATAGAATCAATTTTTATCAAATTTGGATTTTTTGACGATCACAATAATTTCTCCCTACTTGGTCGCGAGGAAGCACAAAATAGAAAACATACACTCAATATTTATATTTTAAAAGGTCAATTATTAGTTTTCTGTATATATCATTAAAGGAAAACTCTATTTTATTACAAATGCTTTTAACGAAAACTTATACCCGATTCAGGAATAGGAAGTCAAAAATCCTAAGACCGTCCCTGGCGACACTTGCGCTCTATTGCGCAAACTCATAGATTGGGGTATCTGCCGTAGGGGGACCACGTTATTCTGAATTAATTGGCGTTCTAGTCTAGTATTATATTTCTATGGGCTTCCGGTACCATTATTTTTGTACGGGAGTAGGTTCTAGGAGATTATTATTTCATAATCTATACCAACGTGAGGAATGCCGTACAAGAATATTTTGTCGGAAAAGCACATCTTCGGATGAAAAATGATTATTATTATTATTACAGTCATTTGCACCACCAAGAATAGACGGCATAGTGCCTAAGGTTATTTTTTCATATAGCAGCATCGTTCTGAATTTGTTTCATCCTGGGTCAAATGACCCCCCCAAATTGTTATATGGGCTTGTTTGTAGCCTATCATTCTAATTCTTAAAATTAACTGTACAACCTAAAATTACTTATTTTAAATTACTATTTGCAAGTTTTCAACCAGTTTTTTATTGATTTTGCTATCTTAGCCCATTTCATTTGCTATTTCTATCTGAGTTTTGTTGTTCTTTTTCATTCAACGTTGGGCCTGTCAGATTTGTGACTTTTTTACGGAATGATATTTATTTTATTAATTTTGAATTCTATAATACTTCCTATTTTTGTTCATTTCAATTTCTAACCTAGTTTCATTTATTGCTATTAAGATTTTAAATTCAAATATTCTTTTCAGTACAAATAAGGCGACTTGATGAATAATAAATTTCTCAAAATCAGTTTGCAAAATGGAAATATGCGTTTTACTTGAAAACGTGAAGAGTTAGCTATAGGAATGTATACTATTATTTGATAGACAATTAAATTTGACATCTGCTCTTGATATAAAATACAGGGCGTTCCATTTAAATTAAACAAGTTATTACCGTTCAAAGATTGTGATTATTTTGCCTTAATTTTTACACACCTTGTATAAGTTAGTAAATATTTCACAACTGCTATATGAAAGTTATTCTGTTAGTAGCATCTAGCATTAATTTGGTTGAAAACAAGAAAACACTGGTTGAGAATTTAAGCATTAAAGCTGATGCTGCATTTTCACAAAATAAGAGATATTTCAAAAACCATAAGGTTTATGTGAATTAAACCGTAATGAAACTTACCTTTATTTCGATCGTAAAATCCGAAAATGAAATAATATACAGGGTATTCCATTTAAAAAATAACAACTTTGATATGTTTCGTGTTTTTGGCACACCCTGTACAACATGAAAATATTTTTAAAATGTAGGGCCAATAGGTCCCTATGAATCGTAAAGAAAAAAACTTTCAAAAAATCAAATGCTTTAGCCATAATGCTTCGTGTCGAATAACGTGAATAACCCTGTATATTATATACAGGCCGTTTCTTTTATCATGTGGTAACATTGCTATATTCTAAACCGTAACAGATACGAAGACGATTAAATGGGAGAAAAGGTAACTATTGTGGAGAACAGTACAATGGTCAAAGAAAATTTACAGGGAGTCTCTCCCTTCCCGAGTTATACAGGGAAAACTAAAAATGCTGTTATTTGTTTTTTACGAATAGAATTGTTAATTCTGAAAATATAAAAAAAGGAAAGTTTTAATGTATTCTAAATAAACTATAAAAATGTAACAATGAATATTTGATTAAACGTTTCGTGTCAACACGGCCACCATCAACATTTCTTTTCAAATACGGACCTGTCTGTTTTAGTACAAATATTGATAAAGCGATAAAATCACAATTCAGTGGTACATCACACTTGATATTTTTATAACGTTTCGTTTAAAATAACTAACATCATCAGTGACAACAATTTTTAATTACGGTCCTGTCGTTAGGTCGTTTATGGATTCCACAAAACCTAAATGTATCTATTAAAATTATGTTTACACTATAATAAAAGATATCTGTAGTTTCAGAGACGAACGATAGCAATTTACCTCGGAAATAAACTTACTTAAGAGTAGAAGAAATCAAACAAACAGAAAACAATTTATTTCATATTGAATTTTTGGGTGAAAATAAAACCAATACAGAAAATGAATTCTTCATGATAACCTACATTAAATGCTCGAATTGCCGACCTCTTTGTTGAATGCACATAAGTTGTCTGTCCATACAATTTCTGTGGCAATTTTCTAGCATGATGGGTGTAATGCTATACATGCATCTCTTATTTTTTGTTTGAGATGGTCGATATCTGTACTAGTTGTCGAAAAAACTTTATCCTTTATGTATCCCCAGACAAAAAAATCTAAAGGAGTCAGGTCTGGGGATCGAGCTGGCCAGGCAATTGGTTCCCAAAATTTCCAACCAAACATTTATTCCGAACCTTTCCTGGAAATTGGTTTCTCTATGTAAATGTTCATTTGTATTATTCCACCTATAATGGATGTTTCTGTTAAACCAACCATTGTTGGTGAATTTTGATTCGTCCGTCCATATTATTTTATTACAAATATTTCCAACTTCCCTATTTCTACGTCTCAACCACATCGCAAATCGTACTCTCCTTCCGTAATCCCTTTCATTGAGGTGATGAACTTTGCGTATCCTGTAGCATTTGTATTTGTTCTTTTTCAAAATATTTCTGGTAGATTTTACAGAAATCCCTAGTTCGTGGGCAATTTCTCGTAAAGAACAATCTTGATTAGAAATATTTTTGTAACTGACCAATCCTAAATTGAAAAAAATATTTTCGTCACTTTGTTAATCTTTATGAAGTAATATTTGCTTACCTAAAACATTTATTTGGTTCCGTATACTTCCAGTAACAACACATTTTCTAGTTTTATTTCTATCAAATGCACCACAGTCTTTCAAATTTCTTTCTAATCGTCTAAACATTTGAATGTTTGGAATACGACGATTTGGGTATAGCTCACCATACATATTTTTTGCCAAAAGAGGATTTCTATTTGATTTTGCATAAGCAAATAGCATATCAGTCCTTTCGTCATTTGAATACATCTTTGATATGACTGAGTGTATAAACGACTGACAGTTCTTAACACGTATCAACAATTCATTTATTTGTCCTGCCATAGAAACCAAGCAAAGCCTACTTGTTTAAAAATGGTAAATGAAGTGAGATGCTATTTAATTGTACCATATCACACAATAGTCGTATTTTGACCAAAAACTAATATTTTCGTTACTTCCAGGATTGAGAATTATAGAAATATTCAGTATGATAATTGATTCAGAAGAAATCAGCCTTGAAACAAGGATCTCTGTAATACAAAAATGCCCAAGAAGGAAAAATACGAATGTTCGTTGTGTTGGGGTATCTTCTTATCGAAATTATTGGGTGAAGTCTGAAGTATGCCAATAGATGAATAGGTTTTGAAGAAATCAAAATAATTTACAAAAGAACTAACGACAGGACCGTAATTAAAAATTGTTGTCACTGAGGATGCTAGTTATTTTAAATGAAACGTTATAAAAATATCAAGTGTGATATACCACTGAATTGTGATTTTATCGCTTTATCAATATTTGTACTAAAATAGACAGGTCCGTATTTGAAAAAAAAAATGTCGATGGTGGCCGTGTTGACACGAAACGTTTAATCAAAGATTCATTGTTACATTTTTATAGTACATTTTAAATACATTAAAACTTTCCTTATAAATTTTTTTATAATTTCAGAAATAACAGCATTTTTGGTTTTCCCTGTATAACTCGGGAAGGGCGAGACTCCCTGTAAATTTTCTTTGACCATTGTACT
This sequence comes from Chrysolina oricalcia, assembly GCA_944452925.2. Classification (NCBI taxonomy): domain Eukaryota; kingdom Metazoa; phylum Arthropoda; class Insecta; order Coleoptera; family Chrysomelidae; genus Chrysolina; species Chrysolina oricalcia. The sequence continues at coordinate 6,050,309 of OX101817.2, forward strand.
GTTCTCCACAATAGTTACCCTTTCTCCCATTTAATCGTCTTCGTATCTGTTACGGTTTAGAATATAGCAATGTTACCACATGATAAAAGAAACGGCCTGTATATACAGGGTGTTTCTTAAGTACGTGTAGAAACTTTGAGAGCATATTGCTGACGTCGAAATAAGATAAAAAGTTCCCATAAACACATGTCCGCAAGTTATTCGTTTCTAAGATACAGAGTGTCAACGTTTAATTATTATATTTGTTTTTTTGTGAATAAATGCCAAAATATTTGTGATATTCGAGTATAGTTTGGTATCTGGGATGATTTTTCAATGATAATATCAAATTTTGTGGTAATTGTGAAAAAACTAATTTCTAATTGAATTTATTTTAAATTAAAAAATCTTGTCATTCAAAATCACTTGCATCGATTATTTCAAATCTCAATAACTCGAAAACAGTTGCTCGCAGTGACCTCTATCAAGAATATATTTTTCACACAAACTAAATAATAAATATTCCCAGATACCAAACTTTACCCAAATATCAAAATTATTTTGAAATTATTCACAAAAAATAAAAATAAAAATTTAACTTTGACACTCTGTATCTCAGAAACGAATGACTTGTGGACATATATTTATAGGAACTTTTCTTCTTATTTTGATGTCAGCAATATGCTCCTAAAGTTTCTACACGTACTTAAGAAACACCCTGTATGTAACTCTATGTATAAATAAGGGTTCAAAAATAAATAAGTATAAAAAATGTTACATATAAGGCAGAAAAGTCATAAAATAAAATAAAATTTGGTGTATACATAAAAGGAAGGATCACAATTACATACACAATTACTGTGCTGGTCAGCAGCTAAAACGAAAATTTAGCTCTTATAAACACCACCTTTATCGCCACCTTTATCACAGTGAAAACTAGTTCTACACAAACTTGTTGAGTTTGAAATCTGAATTTGATTAAAGGCTTTCAGCATATAACTCTTCTAATGATTAAAAAAGCTTTTTCCAGTAATAGCTTTCTTACGGAATTTTTGAATTTTGTTTTATTTTCTATGATTTTAACTTCCTTGGGCAAATGATTATATAATTTTTTCCAATTATAAATTATGGAGTTTTTGATCAGAGTCGATTTTGGAATGGGTAACGCCATATTGAATGTCTGTCTAGTGCTATATTGTGCAACCTTATGAATTTCATTATTGAATTTACTATGGATTAGACAAACTGTTTCTAAGATTAAAATACAAGGAAGTGGTAAAATTTTATTTCTGACGAATAGGGGTTTACAAGAATCGCGACACTTACCATATGCCATATCTTAAGTGGGAGTCGACTAGAGCATAATACACGCTTTTTGCCATATTTTCACCCAGTTCCCATGAAGTTGTCCTTACTGCATAACATCCAGATGCTATTTTTTCCTCAGTTTTTCAATATGATTTTCAAATTTCAGTTTATCATCAATATGCAATCCTAGGAATTTAGTTTCTGACTTGGAGTTGATGACTTGATTTCCTAGATGAAGCTGTTGCAGGTATTAGGTTTACTATTTCAATTTGAGATATATCAAAGCATTGACGTAAAAAAGTAGGAAAGATTCTAAAATAGTTATCTATGTTACAAGTTCGTGAAGTAACACTGTTTTGTAAGAGCATAAAATAGCTTTCCGATTCTGTCCTCATCATTTCTGTTTCTCTACTTCTTCTAAACAGATTTGATACGGTTTTCACTGTCATTTAGAGATTTTTTCACAGGAGGTTAGTATGTACAATACATTTTAATTGAGGATTTATATAGTGGAGAAAATTAATTGTTTTGCAACCAACTCTTAACAAACGTTAAAAAATACTTAAAAATAATGTACTGAAGGATTTTAGTTCTTCAAAAAGCCTAATGAAAAGTCAACGATGGATAGTGTATATCTTCTAAAGTTGACTCACAGTAACAGTTCTTTTTTAAATATAAAACACCGCATGAGAGTAGAAAAAATATTACATATGCGATCTGTATTCTAGAGTATATTTGGAGCAATAATATTTTCTCCAGTCCTCGTCCATTCGTCTATATTTCTGTATCCAACATTCGGCGAAAAATATTGCGCGTCTCAACTGCAACAAAACAAGAATAATACCAACTCTGGTAATTGGATGTTTTTTTTTTCCATTATTCGGATCGAGCTATTCTTCTCTCATCCCTTCTTTCTCTTTCTGCGAAATCTGTCGAGCGTCAGAAAAGCAATAGCTGTCGCATCTTATTGGATTTACTTTTGTATCAATAAGAAGTAGCATTTATTTTCAAAAGGGTTCCTCTGACATCGTTATTGTGTGCAAAATAAATGCTTCTGATATTCCCTTTTTTCGCTCGATATTCTCTCTTTAAACAACTCATTTCTTTGTATTCTCGCGCGCTTTCGCAGACACAGCACACTCCGATCTAAATTGGCTTTTTAATGTTTGATGGATGAGGGTTTTTATTTAGTTTTTTTGTTGAAGTGACAGTAGCATAAATCTGTGATTGTATATTAGGGATTTATGCGAAAAAGAAATCTTCATTGGAAGCTCTATAGAAAATTGTTATACCTAACGATGTTTCTCATCAATCTCAAAGAGACATCATGTTTTAATATCAGATTTCCAATTTGGTTGTCAAAATGGGAAATCAACTTCTGATGTCATAGTCACCCAAATATATGCACATTAATGCACATCAGACTGGTATATTGAAAATAAGTCGAGGGAGCGGATTCAGAGAAAATAATATGCCATGTTCTTGGATTATAGCAAGGCATTCGACACCCTAGATTATACGAGACTCTCTGTAAAAACTAAAATATTATGGATTCTCCCGAAATGCTGTTTCACTGATATTGAACTACCTCAGCAATCGCCGCCATAAAGTAATTTTGGAAGACCAGGCGTCGGACGGCAAGCTTGTAATTCAAGAAGTACCACAGGGTTCCATTTTTGAGCCACTTCTTTTTTCTTTATATACAATTTCCTTGAAAGAATTGACATCATATAGGAAACAATTTTATTAATAATTTATTTTGAAATTCGACTTGAGCGTTAAGTTGTGTATTAAAAAATATGAAAAATGATCTACTCGGATGTGGTCACGTGACTTTCGCTAGCTGTCATGAGTACTGTTTTCAAAATAATCGTTAAAAGTAAGATTATTTATTTAAATTTCAAAAGAGTTGAAGAAAAAAGTGATTATGACATTTTTTTTGTAATTACTAATCGTAATTGAAAATTTAACATAAAAAATTTTAATTCGACAAAGGGGTAACTGGGAAAGGGCAATTTTTCGATAAAAAAATGCACCTAACCACAAAATCGACATTTTCTGAATGAACCAGCCTTGTGATACGAAGAACAAGTACATTTTTGGATTCAGGAGGAAATTTTCTATAAGATGAAGTAATATTCGCGTGATTCCGCATTTTTTAAATATTCCCAGGCGATCAAAATCGAAAAATGCAATATTCTATATAAAAGGAAATCGAATTTTGCGAAAATTTTAATTTTTCATTTTTAGAAAAATCGCTAACTTCCCTCAGACTTAACCCGACAAGCTGATTCCAAATATCAACTGAAAACTTGAATTTGACAAAGGAGTAACTGAAAAAAGGACAATTTTGAAAGGTTAACATAATTTTGATTGTCTAAACTAGACAACCAAATAGTGCATGTCGATGAACCTTTAATGTATCGCCTACGAAAATCATCCTGTATAGATCATGCCTAATATTTCTGGTGTCAGATTTACATCGTTCACTTCTCATATCAGATTTATCGCTCGATTTTAATCGCATCCGTACTGTCAAAACTCACAAATTTCCCGAAATTAAATCGAATACCTGCCTTCTCCCAACAGTTTCCTAGATCCCCGCATAAATTTCAATTGCAGCTCCTTAATAACGGAAGTTCATCGCTGACACCTACAGGAGTCGATCTGCAGGGGCTTATGAGACTCCTGCTATGCTCCTGCTGACATGAGATTAATTAAGGAAGCGTTTGACACTCTATCTCGACTTAATATACAATTAATTCTGATAACCTACTTTAATTAATCATATTTTCCTAGCGGGGAGGTTTGCGGGAAAAAAGAGAAGCTGGAGTTAATTTTCCTAGAGTTCGTTAGTTGGTCAATACAGGGTGTGGCACACCGAGCAAAATCGACCAAGTAAAATTTGTTGCTGACTTCGTCATTTCGGGGGGTGGATGAAATTATCATTGAAGAAGGGTTTTCCAGCAATATTAATTGCCTGCGAATGAAATTTCGTTTAATAAATCCGCACAGGAGTTTATTTTGTCTCCATAATCGACAGTAATAATTATTGCAGGATACAAACTATTCTCCAGTAATGATCTACTGCATGATTTCCAAGCTTTCGGTCGTTTCCGCCCGATCTCGGTAAAAAAACCGGCGACACTACACAACAAAATCTCAATAGATTTCACCACTCAGGCACAGACAATTTCAGAGGGTCGCAAATGTGTGTAAAAGGTGGATATACGGGATTTTAGTTCATATTAATTTTATTATAATTAGTTTGTACTTGTGAACTCACCAAGCACAGACAATGACAAAGTTGCAGGCGTTCAAGGTGCATATACAGAACTGGGAGGGTGAACAAACTTTCAGTCTAACTCCCAGTTTTATCTCACTTACACTGTATGTGATGGATCGTCTCCGATGGCATATACAGAATTTTAATTTTGTTATAATCTTTTGTATAGTGAGTTTTTAATTTTAATCTCATAACATCTCAGGGTGTGAATTTTTGTTTTTATTTGGCAAATATATTACAGTTATAAAGTAGACTACTTGAAAAATTATATTTCAGATCTTTCTTATAGGAATCAGTTTTCAATAAAGTTATTTAATTTCAATGCTTATTTCAAATATTTCATTAGGAACCCTCAGCCTGTCAATGAAGTATTTATTATCAAAATTTTGATATAATTGATATCATCTCTCTGGCGGTTTGCCATGAACTGAACAGATTTCAATTGCATGAGAAAACGGGTTAATTTTGTATTATATTAAAGTCTACATCAACCAAAATTGAAACGAGATTCAACAAGTGTATTTACTCGTTGTTACCACGGAATATAGTTTTTTATAGACACTATCATGAGGATTATTTGCTATAAGTGTTTTAGAATTTAAAGATTGATTGTGCAGAAATTATGTTGTTTCATGAACTTTTATTACCACCAATAATAATTCTTGGCAAGAAAAACTTTTTATGAATAATATCTTTTTTCATCCAGATACGTACTGTATATGCAGTCACTATTGGTTATTTAGTGTTGGTATAGGTGTGTTCCGCGAAATGAGCAGTTTCACTTTGCTTTTTTACTTCCAAAAGTGGAAAGAATCCACAGAATCAGGCAGTGAGTTAACATGTTCAATTTAGCTCTGTTTTCTATTTACAGATCGACATCCACTATGATTTGAAGTATCCAGGGTCTCCAGTGAAGCTGCATTTGAAATGGTTTCCTTTCATTGAGCGTTTCAAAGGAAAAATAATCCATGGTGGAAGATAGAATTGCGGAAAGTTCTAGAAAATGAAAACTCTGATGGTAAATGATTTTATTTTCATATGCCTGCTTGTATTTAAGCCATTTTTTAGAGGCTAAAGTTTCTCTGCCCATTGCTAATTCCGCCAAAATCAAGCAGAAAAATAAATAACAAAATTCTAAACGCTTAAAATAAGAAAAAAGTAACAGGCAAGGACCAGGTGGAGAATATTGTTGATGTTCCAACTATAAATGAATTCAAACACGAAAACACTCAAAATGGTGAAATGGGGATGAAGTTTAGGGGTTGAAAACGGTTTTTTGGGATTTGCAGCGAAACGTAACCTCCTAGTGAAATATGTCAAATAAAAAAGTTGTAGATAATAAAAAAATAAAAAACCAGAATATCGGAATTTCACCTTAGTAAAAATAACACCGTTCTCGAGATAATGGGAATTTTCAGAATTTCTGGAAAATCGCTACCTAACCTTGGATTTTTGAGTGACATGTATACAAATTGAGACGAATTCAAATATCTTTGCTGCTGAAGATTACTGAGGGATGCTTTTAGACGTACAGAACAGAATTTCAGAAAGTCAAAAAAAAATCAAGAAATGAGGGTAAAATGACAGATTTGAGTTTCATCAATTTTTTTAAAAAAAGTTTGACATTATCTGAAAGAAACGACCAATTGGAAGTGGAAATTCATTTCAAAGAATGCTCATTTTATCCAGACTCTACCATGGTATTAAACAAACTATAATTATTTTTGGAGGAAGTGATTTCTATTGAATCAGGCGTGGTTTTATTCTAGGCTTCCATCAACTTTTATACTTGAGCCCAAAAATTATTTTATGTCGATTTTATCAAGATAAAATGTGGAAATGATTATTTATAATAAAGAATAGAATGCTTGGTAGCATTAAATAAAATTATCAAAATGAAATGTCGATTATCCGACATGGCACCGATTAATACTAATTCTTGTGATAAATGTCGCAATTGTCCAACATCCAGAATCCAACGAAGTTTCAGAGACCGACAGATATACAGGGTGTGACCAAATAAGTGCACAATTTTTTAGGAGGTGAATCCTTGTCGAAAATGAAAAACTTTTTTAACTCCTGTGTTGTGTCCGTAGAAGCAATAGTTTCCTAATGAAAAAATAAAATACAACATTATGCATGAAAAATCTAGTATGTGGCAGACACATTTTGTTTGAACAACTTGTGACTTCTGTCTTAGTTTTTTGAAATTATTCCGCTTGTTTCATTCAATGGTACTAATTTCTTTGTCATGCCGTACACACGTTATACTTCCCGAGAATATGTACTACATTTATGGTGAATGTGGAGGTAGTGCTACTGCTGCAGCAGCGCTTTATGCAGAACGATAGCTGATTGGACAATGCCGCTCAGAGAATCGTTGATTTGGGGGCTATAACCCATTTGAAAAGGTTCTTATTGAAAAGATGTTATCTCTGAGTACGAGTGGATGGAAAATAACATTTTTGTAATATTATTCAGTGCGATGTTGAGTAATCGTTATTGTGGCTTATAGTGAATGTTGATTCAAAAAAACGTTGAATTAGTATTTACTTCTTTACAACTCATTGAATGCTTCTGAACAGTTGATTCGTTATTACTCATAATTATTTAATCATTTCATCTTGATAGGATAAAAATAAAAGACATTACTGACGAAGTCTAATGTAGTTGATTTTAGCTCAGAATAACATCACACTCTAATATAATCTAAATTCTGATCCGTCCAAAAATAATTATCGTATGTTTTATACCATGGTAGAGTCTGGACAAAATGGGCATTCTTTTGTAATGAATATCCACTTCCACTTGGTTATGTTTTTTTCAAACAATGGTGTCAAACTGTTGTTAAAAAAATTGGTGAAACTCAAATCTGGCATTTTCCCTCATTTCTTGAAAAATTGTATCGTTTTCTGAAAAACTATTTTGTACGCCTGAAAGCATCACTCATCAGTAATCTTCGTTAGCAATTAGCATAGAAATTTGAATTGGTCCCAATTTGTAGACATGGCACTCAAAAATCCAAGATGAGGTAGTGATTTTCCAGAAATTAAAAACATGCTCATTATCTCGAAAACGGTGAGATTTTTACTGAGGTGAATTTCCGATATTCTGAACAGTCATGACCTGGTCTATCACCAGTTTCAATATTGTACAAGGTTTACCGGACACCCTGTACATATGCCTTTTCGAGTTTAGATGTCACGTTTCGCCGCAAATCGCAAAAACCGTTTCCAACCCTTAAACTGCATTTTCACCATTTTGAGTGTTTTCGTATTTAAATATTTTTTCCCCAAAGTTGGACCTCAACAACAATATTTAACTGGTCCTTGCCTGTTACTTTTTTTTCAAAAAAATTATAGGCACCAGTCTAACCGGAAACTTTCATTATCCGTATATTTCAAAATTGTCATAAATATCATATCAATACAATCAAAACGATGCTTTCTGTTTACAAAACCTTCTATTGCATCCACTAGCCTAATTGATTAGTTAAAACAATTAATGACCTACACACAAACAAATATTTTGTTGGGAAAATCACCAAAATATTTTTCCACCATAAGATAATCTGTCAATTCAAATATCCTTTTAACCCATTCACTCATGAATTTTTGTTTTTTGAAATAAAAAATTTTGAATTTTGCAAATATAATAAATGAATTTTTCTAAGATTTTTGAGCCTATAGAAAAATTTTTGCGACTGCCAATTTTTGTGATATGGGTTTTGCTAAATTTAGTACACCATGAGCAAACGGTATATGGGATTTTATAATATGAGAACACAAATTTTGTGATAGACATTGCAATTCAGTAAAAATGTTTCATACAAATCAAAAAACATCCGAAAACGAAAGTAGAAATGTCTCAGCATACTCTGTAATATTCCAAGACTATTTTTATATATCAAAATGTAGGTAGGTACTTCAGTTGATTCTGGCAAGTTTTTGTGCTAATGTAACTACCCGTTTTCTTGTTCTTCCTCTGAACCTATGTCCAAGTAAATAAACGAGCATCCTGAATCAATCTCGTACTCATGAAATTTACCCCCAGAAGCTTCCAAATTAGTGCCCTAACTTTCGATTTCATTGACATTCTATCAGATAAATTATTTTCTATTATTGATAATAGCTTCTGATTACTTAAGGCCCTTCTAATAACCATGTCAATCAATGGTACTGTGAAAATAACAAAAAATACATTTTTTAATGATATAAAGTGAGGTTATGTCTACCACATATGCAATGCCACTAGCTCACAGTGTACTAAATTTAGCACACCGAAATTCATGTTCAAAACTACAAAATAGTGATAAAATGTTTAAATATTTTGAATCGAGTACGTAAAATACTCTAATGTAAACACACAGTATTTTTTTCGATGAATAAATTCCACACTGAGAAATTAAAAAATGACATACACCAAACTGGTGACCCAGATGATAGGATTCGTCTATTTTCGTCAGATGAAGTTTTCCAAAATACTTCCTAAAGAATCTGATAGATGACAGATAAAATTACAGTTGGCAACTAAAATAACAACTTATAAAACCATGGCAACAATACTTGGATTAAACAGTTTTCTGCACACAAAAAAAAAACAAGAAAGTTGTGTACTAAATTTAGGACACCATGAGCGAAAGGGTTAAGAAATCGAAGAGACTGAGAGTAGTGATTTAACAAAATATTTGGTTCATTTTGAGTTGAGTAGTTTCCACTTCAAGAAATATTTAGTTCAAATGATGTACTGAATAAGTAAACAAAATATCTTGTTGGCAAATTCAAATCAAGGTAAGAAAGATTATGTTGAAGCATACAATACGAGGATGTATTGCTATCTAGTTAGCCTAGACCAGTTCCCTGTATAAACAAAATATTGCGTTACCATAGCAACGAACAATAACGAACAGTCGTTACCGCAGAATTCTGCTGGTTGGTCATAGAGGGCACTTGCAATCGCGTCCTCTGATGTTTTGAGGAACGTTGCACAAGTAGCTGTTAGATTTAATTCAATACCCGTCGTGGTCTTAGCCAGGGGAGTAGTTGTTTTCTGACAGTTTCTTGCCATAATAAGCCTACATAGTTAGGTGTTTATGGGAGTAAAGGGTTCATCATCGGTCGGTAACGACTGTTCGTTAGCAAACGATCTCTCAAAGATTTCTGTCTTCTTCGATTAAATCTCTCAACCCGGAGATTCGGAGTGTCTTCCTCTGCTCGCTAGGTGGAGCGGCCTAGAAACTGCTTTCATCTCGTGAACCAGAATTGACTAATCAGCGGAGTGTGTATTGGTTTGGACGGGGAACAGATGGCTTCAGTGCTGTCTGTGTTGACCTGCCCTTGCACTGATGAGAGGCAACAACCTCGAAACTAGTCTGCAGGTGGTCACCCCGTCCAAATCAAAACATAATTCTGCTGGTTGGTCATAGAGGGCACTTGCAATCGCGTCCTCTGATGTTTTGAGGAACGTTGCACAAGTAGCTGTTAGATTTAATTCAATACCCGTCGTGGTCTTAGCCAGGGGAGTAGTTGTTTTCTGACAGTTTCTTGCCATAATAAGCCTACATAGTTAGGTGTTTATGGGAGTAAAGGGTTCATCATCGGTCGGTAACGACTGTTCGTTAGCAAACGATCTCCCAAAGATTTCTGTCTTCTTCGATTAAATCTCTCAACCCGGAGATTCGGAGTGTCTTCCTCTGCTCGCTAGGTGGAGCGGCCTAGAAACTGCTTTCATCTCGTGAACCAGAATTGACTAATCAGCGGAGTGTGTATTGGTTTGGACGGGGAACAGATGGCTTCAGTGCTGTCTGTGTTGACCTGCCCTTGCACTGATGAGAGGCAACAACCTCGAAACTAGTCTGCAGGTGGTCACCCCGTCCAAATCAAAACATAATTCTGCTGGTTGGTCATAGAGGGCACTTGCAATTGCGTCCTCTGATGTTTTGAGGAACGTTGCACAAGTAGCTGTTAGATTTAATTCAATACCCGTCGTGGTCTTAGCCAGGGGAGTAGTTGTTTTCTGACAGTTTCTTGCCATAATAAGCCTACATAGTTAGGTGTTTATGGGAGTAAAGGGTTCATCATCGGTCGGTAACGACTGTTCGTTAGCAAACGATCTCCCAAAGATTTCTGTCTTCTTCGATTAAATCTCTCAACCCGGAGATTCGGAGTGTCTTCCTCTGCTCGCTAGGTGGAGCGGCCTAGAAACTGCTTTCATCTCGTGAACCAGAATTGACTAATCAGCGGAGTGTGTATTGGTTTGGACGGGGAACAGATGGCTTCAGTGCTGTCTGTGTTGACCTGCCCTTGCACTGATGAGAGGCAACAACCTCGAAACTAGTCTGCAGGTGGTCACCCCGTCCAAATCAAAACATAATTCTGCTGGTTGGTCATAGAGGGCACTTGCAATCGCGTCCTCTGATGTTTTGAGGAACGTTGCACAAGTAGCTATTAGATTTAATTCAATACCCGTCGTGGTCTTAGCCAGGGGAGTAGTTGTTTTCTGACAGTTTCTTGCCATAATAAGCCTACATAGTTAGGTGTTTATGGGAGTAAAGGGTTCATCATCGGTCGGTAACGACTGTTCGTTAGCAAACGATCTCCCAAAGATTTCTGTCTTCTTCAATGAACAATAACTTATTAGAAGTGTCAGTGTAAAGTTTGACGTCAAAAAAGTAATCCAGAGTTACGCAATTAATTAAAAGAAAAAATATGTCCGCCAAAATGGTGAAAATCGAAAAATTGGAGTATCGAGCCATCATCAAGTACCTGTATTTAAGAGGGTTAAGAGGTAAGTAGATTTACGAAGATATGCTAATACACTTGGTGATCAATGTCCTTCGTATGCGACCGTGAAAAATTGGACCGCAAGCTTCAAAAACGGTAAATTTTCCATTGAAGATGATGACCGATCGGGAAGGCCAGTTTCTGTGTCAGTCCCCGAAAATATCGATGCAGTTCATGACATGATTTTAACAGACCGTCGAATTGGGCTTAAACGGATATCTGAAGCACTGAATATTTCATACGAACGCGTTCATCATTATAGTTCACGTCAATTTGGACATGAGAAAAATTGCTGCAAAATGGATCCCCAAGTGAATGATGGTTTTTCGGGTTTTTAGGCCGACGTTTATTTAGAGAACAACTCGACGTTTCGCCAACACGAGTGGTTGGCATTTTCAAGAGAAATGTTTACAGTTTCAATCACTGAACACTACTTGTTTGGTATGCGTTGTCTCAGCCAGTATTTATGGGTCGACGTACTCGTACCTGCATCCGGTGCCATCGTCCCTGCGTCGGGTACCCCCTCGGATTCATTAATTTCCCGGTATGGTGTTATTACCATTTTCTTGAGAACAGGTATTCAATTGTAACCCTTCTTCAATTCTGTTGAAATTGTTGGGATGTTTTTTGATTTCGATTGCTTCTCGGAAGAGTCTTGGATAATATGCATGTGTGGTGGCAATTACTTGGGTTTCTTCGAACTTCACTCTGTGATTGTTATTGTTAAGCGCATGTTCTGCGACAGCGGATTTTTCTGAGTGTCCTAATCGGCAATTGGCCTTGTGTTCCTTTATTCTGGTATTTGTGGAACGCTTCGTGGTTCCGATATAAACGTTGCCACAGGTGCATGGAATGCGGTACACCCCTGATGAGCTTAGTTCATCACGTTTATCCTTCGCCGATCTCAAGTGATCCTTCAGTTTCTTTGAAGGTTTATATATGGTTTTGATATCATACTTTCGTAGTATACGGCCAATCCGATCTGTGACCCTAGGAACATACGGTAGGAATGCTTTACTTTGTTCCTGGCAGCCCTTCGATCCACTGTCGCTAGAGTTCTTTCTTTTGCGTTTTATACACCGATCAATTTCGCTTTGCTTATATCCGTTTGAAAGAAGTGCGCTTTTCAAGTGTTTCAGCTCCGCTTCCAAATATTCGGGTTCACATATTCTTCTGGCTCGGTCTACTAGTGTTTTGATAATTCCTTGTTTTTGACACGGATGATGATTTGAGGTACTGTGGAGGTATCGATCAGTATGCGTTGGTTTTCTACACTAGTAGACCGAGCCAGAAGAATATGTGAACCCGAATATTTGGAAGTGGAGCTGAAACACTTGAAAAGCGCACTTCTTTCAAACGGATTTATCAATTTGTAATGAGCCAATGAGACTCTTCAAATAAATATGAGTAATCAGGGAAAAAGGTTACCAGACAAACGGAAATAAGCAGTTCCCGAGGAATTCTTTATTCAATAAAGACATAATTTATTGGAAATTAACACAGGTTCTAACTTAAAATAACTCAAATCATCTAAATACGCGGCGAAACTATTACCTAAAGTTCAAATTCGGGAGTCGGTACGCACGAAACTGTGCATAGTCTTATCAGGGCAACGAAAGTTAGATGTATCGGGGAATAGATAGGAAAGAGATCACCTGAATGACAGCAACAGGCAGCAAACAGCGACAACGAAGCAATGATTTTCAGTTGATACCAATACACGTGCATCAATAGTATCCAGTGTAGATTTGATATTGATATCCTATACAAGGATTATCCACAATAATCCCAAGAATTATTGGTTTCAAAATCTATGTGACAGCTGTGACAGCACCATTTTTCTGACGTCCCCTGACGCTTATCCTATTCAACTGTCCACTTCCCAATCGCCGCATAGTCTATCTCCCCGTGTTCGTCGCGCCCGGCTCACTTGATGCACTCACGAAATAGTTCTTCTTAGATAACATTAGTCAACGCATCGAGAAGTACGTAACGCTAAATAGGTAACGCAAAACATTTCAAACAAAAGGGGTAGCGCACTACAAGTGAAGTTCGAAGAAACCCAAGTAATTGCCACAACACATGCATATTATCCAAGACTCTTCCGAGAAGCAATCGAAATCAAAAAACATCCCAACAATTTCAACAGAATTGAAGAAGGGTTACAATTGAATAAAGCATGGCTACCTGTTCTCAAGAAAACAGTAATAACACCATACCGGGAAATTAATGAATCCGAGGAGGTACCCGACGCAGGGACGATGGCACCGGACGCAGGTACGAGTGCGTCGACCCATAAATACTGGCTGAGACAACGCATACCAAACAAGTAGTGTTCAGTGATCGAAACTGTAAACATTTCTCTTGAAAATGCCAACCACTCGTGTTGGCGAAACGTCGAGTTTTTCTCTAAATAAACGTCGGCCTAAAAACCCGAAAAACCATCATTCATTCAACGATGGCCGCGAAAGCCTTTCACAATTTGGATCCCCAAGTGTTTGAATGTTGACCAAAAGCGTGCAAGAGTAGTAGCATCGCGTTCGATCTGTGCTCGATTTGAAAACGATGTAGACTTCTTAATCCGAATTGTTACTATGGATAAGACTTGGGTACATTTCTACGATCCAGAAACAAAACAACAATCGATGGAATGGCGACACTCCGGTTCTCCAAGACCTAAGAAATTTCGTGTCCAAAAATCTGCTGGAAAAGTTCTTGCTTCAGTTTTTTGGGATTGCCATGGAGTAATCATGATTGATTTTTTGGATAAGGGCAGAACAATAACTGGAGATTACTATTCGACTTTACTGACCACTCTACGGGAAAAAATTGAAGAGAAAAGACGCGGAAAGCTATCCAAAGGTGTTTTGTTTTTGCTGGACAACGCCCCTGCACACAAATCTCATGTTGCCATGCAAAAAATTCGTGATTTAGGGTTTGAATTACTAGAACACCCGCCTTATTCACCAGATTTGGCTCCGTCCGACTATCATCAATTTCCTCAAATGAAAACAAGTTTAAAAGGTCGTGAATTTTCTTCCAACGAGGAGGTAATAAAAGCTGTGGAGGTCTGGTTTGCAGAGAAAGAAGAAACATTTTTTTGAAAGGTCTAGAGACGTTGCAGGTTCGCTGTAATAAATTTATCCAATCAAGAGGAGAATATGTTGAGTAATAAAACATTTTGACATTGAAATTTTGTTTGGTTCTATAGTAGGCTAAGAAATTTTCAATATATCCTCGCAATATGATCGACAGAAACGTCTCATGCTGTCAATAGGATAACTGAGTTCTATGAACGAATCAATATATAATCAATTGGAAGCAAATTGCAGTTAATCTAAAAGGATTGCAGAAATGCAAATCAATTATAATATTTATTTCCTTTGAATCAACATTTAATTGTGGGATACTGATACTTTTATTTATTCGAGTAAAATGGTATTTTGTTGATTTAACCAACTTTTTCTCTGCGTGTATAAGTTCTGTAACCTATGTAATAATTATTGTTTTTCTTAAGAATGCAAAGGTGATGGAGGTACAAGTTTGCCTGAATAATAATATCGCTGTCATAATTTTCAACCCGTCTACACCCCCCGCCTGTATTTCCAATTTCGGGCTCATTTGATGACATGGGAGCGCTCCATGTTGTTAATCAAGAGTTAGTTATGGGCGTCATTAGGAGACGCGTCAATTTCGCCAACAGATGGCGCAGCGGAGACACGAAGCTGCCATGGCCCACCCTGACAGAGTCGTGTAGATACGAATGAATTAATGGTGACGAATTTTCATTAGGATCAATTTATTGGGGTCGGATAATGGATCGTTTCTGTTTTTACTGTCCCGGGAATTGGGTTTCTTATGTGTTCTTCTCGGTTTGATACTTCTGGGGTATCGGAAAGGAAATGTGTGCAGATGACTCAATTCCGTTTTATTTTGAGATGAGGTTTATGCGAGAAAGTTCGCTTTCCAGGATCAATTTGATACATAATATCTAAGTTTCAGCATGATTTTTGCTAGTGGTTCGCACGGGACCAACGGAACGAGAAATAATAAGTCTCGTATCAAGTCTCGTCATGCATAATTTTACTTTTTTGAGGCATAAGATGTCCGGAGGACTGCTCATTGCTAATATCATATACAATAGGAAAAGTTGAGTCGAAAATCCATCAGAAAACACCTACTTTCATGGCTAATGCCACGACGAACATTGAATTACATGATGAAATTTCCGTGCCGAGTTCCAACAAGGTTATCTCTGCAATTTCTTGTTTCATGTTCATGTTCATCAGTATAGGGTAGGTCTAGCAGTTAATAACTAATGACTGCAACGAATGAATCGATAACCAAATCCATTTCAAGACCGAAACTGTGATCGCGCCCGCACAGTGGATAACTCCAAACTGCGAGCGCCATCCCAGCGCGGACCACCCAACTAAGCAATACCCATGAACCACGATCGTCAAGACCGTATAAAACGGAGAAGAAAACTGTAGTTCACAAACAATGAGCTTATGATTTGAGGCATAAGATGTCCGGAGGACTGCTCATAATATAACATCATGTATTTGAGAGTGATATATCTAAACAAAATAAAATCTTAACATCATTTTGGAACTGAAATAAGTGAAAAAATCAATGTAAAAAACAGCCCTCAGCACTCTCGGTTGCAAATGATTTTGTTTTTCACCCAGTGGTTTGGGCATAACAAAAATCGTGTGCACACTTTTTATCAAAACAAATTAATGTAGTGGAAACAATATCTTCAATAAATAATTGTTCTATACTTTCTAGTTCATTTTGAAAATAATATAAAAACTATAAATATTCACCTGCGAGACTCTCGTACCAGACGCGAGACCTACCTCAAGAACGAGACTCGAGACGAGACCAATAAAAGTCACGCCTCGTCTTGTCCGAGTATCGTCTCGAGTCTCGTCTCGGAAACGAGACGAGACCACGCGAGACTCCCGTACACCCCATTAGTTTTTGCCCAGATAAGTCAACGGAAAGTGCATTTAGCTCTTTTTCCGGTGTATCAATGACTCACTTGATAGAAGAAGGTATGTCAGTGTCATTTCGTTTGATTTATCTAAAGCATTCGACATTATTAACCCCCATATCATATGCAAAAATCTTTAAGTACTTGGCGTCAGGGGTGACTTTCTTTCATAGCTCATATCATACCTGAGTTTCAGATAGTTGCATGTTAAAGTTGTCAGACATTGATCTTGGAGTTCCTTAAGGTTCTATATTGGGTCCTCTCATCTTTGTCTTACTCATCAACGATATGCTAAATCATATAAGCACAGATAATATACAGTGTCCTTGGTATCATGTGGGAAAAACTTTTACTAATAATTAACTTACTTTCACTAATTAATTAACTTGGGCGTTAAGTTTTGCTCTGAAAATTATGACTTTTGCTACTTGTCAAAAGTAATTTTTTTTCAAAATAATCGCTGAAAATAGGCTTACTTATTTTGTTGATAATTTTGAAATTTTTAGAATATTAAAAAGTTCGTAATATCGACAAAACTGTTTTATATCACTAGCTCTAATATGTGACTTACTTTCAATTACGTATTATTAACAAAAATATGTTTTTCTCTAGAAAATGAGAATTACTGCTAAAAATTTCTGTTATGTTTGACGCAAAGTTGACGTATCTTCAAGCATTTAAGATAGAAATTCGTTTAAGTGGATTTTTCAGTATTGAAATGATACCAAAGCCATAAATCACACCATAAAAATTATTTACTTATCTAACCAGAGTTTACGACTTTTTACGGTACAAATCTCAAATTAAATTCTTACTAGTTCGTCTTTGAAACTTTCATCAATTTTGTGAAGTAGGCTATGGAGACAAATGAAATGGGTAATCTATGATAAAAATTGAATATGTTTTAACAAACGTACAAAAAAAGTATTTTTAACCTGACTGAATTAAGAAGTCTAGAGTGCAAAGTCAAACAAAAAAATTATTAAATTATTTTATAACAAAATGCATATTGTGAGTAAGTATTTTCTGCGCCAAACTCAACTTTACATTTGTGTATGTCTTCTTTTTCTTTCAATACATAGTATGCTGCTTCAGATAACCCCAAATTAAAAATCCAGAGGGGTTAAGTCAGGAGAACGAGGTGGCCAACGATGTTCCCCATTATTACCAATTATTTTACCTCTAAAAATGTTTCACCAAGAAAATTTCTAACTGCTGTGGAATTTCAACAGTGAGACGTAACTCTGGAGGCACCGTTTGAATGTCTCTCAGCTGGTCTCCTCGCGCGCATGCCCATAGTGGAAGTTTGCTTTCATGAACGCGAAAATAATGTTAATCTAGGAACTAAGGAGAATTGCTTCGACCATATACGGAGTAGGTGAAATATATCAAAAAACATATAAAATGAAAAATAAATAAATAATTTTTTTTACAACTGCTTACCAAAGTAGCCTTTGACGCTTTCAGATCTCAACGCAAAGTTGACGTTTTCTCAGAAATGTCATTTTGTGACAGCTTTATCACTCTAGAGCGAAAATATTGAAAAAAAATCTCGATCTCCACAGGTTTTGTTGAAAACGAACCTATTCTTGCATGATTGGAACTATCGACCACAGATTCAAAGCACTCTTAGATACTGTGGTGGTGCCCAGGTTAGAGTCGCTACGTTGTAAATTGAAGTAAACTGAAAGCCTGGGGTTCGATAGCGGCATTCGGTGTTTTTTTTTGTTTTTCATATGCAAGTTACTTTTCTTTTTTACTTTTGTTATAGATGTAAATTGTTGGATATTTGGGTGGCTTATACATTACTATTGAGTGTTAATTTTTCTCATAGGTTATACTAAGTGCCTGTGTTGAATGAAGTGTCGATTGTTTTATTGTCTAAGAGCTGCATTTGTAGAAAAAATCATGCGTGTATTTCGAAAACAAAGTGAGATTGCCGTTCTCCAAACACTTTCTTTGTCGAACTTTGTGCTCTAAATACTCAAATAGCTATTAAATGAGACTTACACAAACATAGAAAGTAGAGATAAGAGAAAGCTTAACAAAGAATAAACAAGAACAAAATATTCCTTTAAATTGTGTCTCCTACACACAGGCGGCACCTTTTCTGGACATTTTTTGCCGATTTAATTGTTTCGATAGGAGTGAGAGAAGCAAAACTTTGCATCGCTCCCGCTTCCAATTCATGTCTAGAGTTAGTGTGTAATTTGAACATATAAGATTTTTCACCATTCCCCAGAGGTAAAAGTCCATAGGCGTTAGGGTCCGGTGACCTCTAGGTTAACCTATTGAGACGATTGCCATTCGAAATAAGAGTAATTGCGATAGTTTCTCTATTTTGAATATTGAAGTAGAGAAGTCGAAGCAAAATCATTTCATTGAAATTCTTATTTTATTTTACATTTCATTCATTATTTGTTATCGACCTTCCGTAGTCAAGGAGAGCAAATACACTCGCCGTCTGTGATATAACAGTGTTAGGAGCTTATGAACAACTCCAACACCAGAAAGGCGAATAAAATCCATCTTAGGAGTTTAAACAAAACCATTTCCATTCAAGTCGAAGGTTTCGTAGGGGAGCCGTTTACACGTCGATAAATTTGAGAAAACGTAAAAAGGATTCGATCCGGCTGAGCTGCAATTGAGAAACCATATCGAACGGTCTTTCGAGGAATGTACAGCGATGCATCCTGCAATCCATTATGCGTTCGGGAATTTTCCCGGAGTTAATACCGGTTTCTGGAGAAGCTTTTGTTATTCTCGAAGTTCGTTTTTAATTTATTTGCTTCTGCTAGGTCTCACTTGATTTGCTCTGAGATTTTCATTGAGCGAGTTCGTGCTAGAGTTGAGACTCGATCTGGATAGTTATACTCATGTGCTAATATTTTTACCAATGATACGAGGGTAACTCGAATTTGGACATTCTTTTCCAGTTAATTATGACAGTAGTGGTGACGCCACTTACTATTTTCAACATTAGCTGTTAACTGACTTAAATATGTCTACATGAACAGCTTGGAATTTTGAAACCTTTGGTATGTTCAATAATTTGAGTAATACTCCACTACTCCACTAAAGCAGTCCATCAATGTATTTGACATGCATTTCGCTGAAAAAATGTCGGGAGCGATATTAGCGAAACATACGACGAGTAGTCTTTGCGTTGCCTGAGACAACTCCCACCATTCCCACTTTCAGCCCCGCCTCCTTCCTCAATTGACCAACCAGAGCTCGCCAAGCTGACACGTGATAAATTCCCGCCATGTAGAATAGTGTTTAATTTTGCAAAAAAAATTATATTAATATGAGATCATCAAAAATAAATAGCCAAATAAGCACAGACGTCTCAGAGAAGTTTTCACTTGTTAGTGAGATGAAGCACATAAGTGCACCTACAAAAATGTATCGATTCTTGCTTTCGGAAAAGGGAATAAACGGTCGAAAATTCCAAATTGCAGAGGTTCCGTAAAAAGCAAACGAAATATTTAACTGTATCTGAAACGAGTTTAAATTCGGTATGCATATACAAAATTTATGGAATTGTAAGAAACCGAGTACAAAAATTTAATAGAATGAAAATTTGGCAATAAAAGAACTTTCAACTCGATTTGAACCATTCAATTCAAGAATCGTTAGAGATAGAGCAGAATGGTCAAATTAGTATATTCAAGTCGATCGGAGAGAAAAAAAAATGTTGCTGTATCGGAAACGATTTGGAATTCGGTATGCATATAGAAAAATTATAGAATTTTATGAAACCGAGTTCAAAAATCTAAAAAAATAAATATAGGCGTAAAAAACCATTTCACCTCGATTTGAACCATTCAATTGGAGAACGGTTCGAGATAGAGCAATTCTGCGGACGCCAATAGATTCAGAATGGTCGAATTAGTATGTTCAAGTTATCCGGAGAAACAAAATTATGACCCCAAAATAATAGTTGAAAAAATCACCACTAATGCAATATCATCAGATCCACTTGAGAATATTATCACTATACTGGGTGTTTATTAAGTACTTGTACAAACTTCGAGGGGCGAATCTTTGATTCATTTTAAGATACAGGGTGTTGAAGTTGAAATTTTTATGTAGCACTTAGAGGGCGCTTCGTGCGTATCATTATTCATTTTAATTTACCTTTTTTGACAGTAAACTTTTGGGGGTTTTATATTCCATTCTTATTCCTACACCTTTTCTGAGCAACGTTAGGTGCATGCATCACATACTCAGTTTTTGTGAAGTTCTGAGCAACTTCATCTGAGGCGTGACCTCATAACCTACATCGATGCAGAAATTTGCAAGTTTCTCAAAAATGCTGGCCCCTAGCGTTGTTGAGCGAGTATATCTTTTTTGTTTAGAAACGGTGTAGGAATAGATTCAAATTAAAAAAAACCCAAAAATTTACTGACAAAAAAGTTAGTGTAAATTAAAATTAATAATGAAAGCGTAAGAAGCGCTATCTGAGTGTTACATGAAAATTAATACCAAATTTTGATTACTCACCTCAAAACAACCCCGTTCACCAAATTTTGCGCAAAAAAAATATATTTTGCAAAAGTTATTCATAAAATTAAATTTCAGTTTCAACACCCTGTATCTCCGAAACAAAACATTCGCAGGTACATGTTCATATGCATTTCTTATCTCAAAATTAGTCAAAGATTCACACTTTGTAGTTTGTACAAGTACCTAGTAAACACCCAGTATAGGAAAAATTTCACGCTGAATTCGAAAATATAGGATTTCAGACATGAGATGTTGATTTAGTCGGAAAAGGAAATAAAAGGACGAAATTTTGAAATTGCAGAGGTTCCGTAAAAAGTATACAAAACTGTCAGAAGCAATTTGAAATTTGGTATTTGGAAATTTGGTTGGCCGGGCGTAAAGTGGCACTTTACCGCCCGTGGGCGCATTATGGGTCGGCGGGCCGTAAAGTAGACAAAATTCTCAAATTGTCTATACTCACACATCATTTCATGCAATTCCTAACACGAATTAGAATCATTTCAGTTCAATAGAGCAATACTCTTTCTAACATTTGTTCATAATCGTTGGCAATTTTTTCGGTGATGATCTATTTAGTTGAAATAGATTCTCCAATATAGCACTCAGCTACTATAGTTTCACATTCCTCATATTATGTTACCCTTAATTCTTGTATGCATAACGTATGAAACGTGTAGACCATTGCAATTCAAGTCAGTATTTGTGATTCGCGCTATAAAACCGCTAGTGCATAAAATTTTGTATGTATCACGTGCGTAAAATGCGTTTAAGGCCTTCGGCGTGTGATGGCCCTCGGCTAACGCCATCGGGCCATCATCCACGCCGCAGGCCATAAACGCCTACTTTACGCCCTTGATACATAAATAACTATTATGAAACCGAGTCCAAAAATCTGTATAAATAAATTTTTGGCGAATTAAAAACCTTTCAACTCGATTTAAACCAATCAATTCGTAATAATTTTTATAATATAATTTTCAATCATGTTAATCTATATCAATAAATACAAGTACACACATTTCAAAATATATACAGTGAAACACGTAAATAAATCAAAATATTTAAAATACAATCTGAACAGTCAATTGGTTTTTGAATTTACACTCCTACAAAATGAACATTGATTTAAATGAATTACTAAGTGGTTTGTAAATTTTTCTTGAATGAGTAAAATGTTCGACTTTCCTGGATATTTCCAGCAACGTTGTTTTATGATACAATTTTTAGTATCAGAACAAAGACTGCTCATATGGGTTTTCTTCTGATCTTGGAACTTTTTTCGTGCTCACGTCATTGGATCTGTAGGAGTTGGATTTCCCACAAGCCCTTATCACTTCTCCGTCCAGTTGTAGAAATACACCGGGCGTGAGAATGACATGGGTCAAGATAGGCCAAAATTATGATTCCGCAGATGACGGGCTGGTTATCGGGCACAATCCTATACCTTGTAAGCTATTGAATATGGAACAATATTACTGTCAGACAGGGCCTGGGACATTCCTAATGAAAATAATAGTATTAATAATAAATCTAGGTCTTTTATTGGGCGAAATTTAGTTCAAAAATTATTCTCACACTTACACTTTGTAGATTGAATGTTATTATTACTTCTTCATTCGTCAGGTGAAATCAATTTACATATATTGAATGCCAACGCTGTATTAGCTTAAACTTATATTATTATTATTAGACAATACCTATCTCATAAACCGCTTTAGCTTTTTTCAATCTTGGTATGTGCAAAGTACGTGTGAAAATACATTTTTCCCATGATAAGTGTTTCTTCATTTTCACCAGTTAACAAGCCCCGCCGTGGTTTTTATA
Source organism: Chrysolina oricalcia (assembly GCA_944452925.2). Classification (NCBI taxonomy): domain Eukaryota; kingdom Metazoa; phylum Arthropoda; class Insecta; order Coleoptera; family Chrysomelidae; genus Chrysolina; species Chrysolina oricalcia. The sequence continues at coordinate 6,072,996 of OX101817.2, forward strand.
AAAATATTGATACGACACTGTCTTTTTTCGAAATAAACATTATTTTTGTAATTTTCCTGTCTTTTGATAAAAAATGGCCTCTTTATTTCACTCGGCGAACGGTTTTTGAGTTAGAAAATGAAATGCATTCATTTGCTCGTCCCTTTGCGAAATCAGCCGTTGAAGAGTAGTGTGGGCTAGAACCTCCTAAGTAGTATGTTAAGAACACATTTAGATGCTTTCAACATAAGCAATTTTGACACTTCATTAGCTAGATGCGTGATATTTACGTTATAAAATTTTACAAATACCAAATTGGCAGACATGCTTTACTTGTGTGGGCTTGCTGACGGGAACGCATATGAAACCAGGCGACTGTATCAAGAGCGCTTCCCAAATAGAATGGTTCCTGATGGTCGAACGATTTCAAACACCCACAGAAGGTTATGTGAAACAGGAAGTTTTGAGCCAATGCATCACTTAAAAGGAGCACATCGGACTGCAAGAACTCCAGCAATGAGAGTAGTTGCTTTAAATTCAGTTGACGAAAATCCTGAAAAAAGTACGAGGCAAGTTGCCATTAATTTGAATATCGCCCATATCCTGGTATGGAGGACTCTTCTTGATTAATTATTATATCCCTATCACATGCTCAACTTCCTCGAGACATTTCATTACGAGTGAATTTCTGCCAATGGCTTCTCGAAAAAGACACCAAAAATCCTTTATTTGACAGGTATATTTTATTCACGGACAGAACTAGTTTTACTAAAAACAGGATCAGAAATTTTCATAGCCATCATTTTTGGGCCGAGGAGTCATTAAATTTCAACACCAGGAGCAGTTCTCATTGAATGTCTGATGGGCTGGAATTATTGGAGACATTTCCTAACAGGATCTTTTATTTACCTCGCAGATTGATTGGATATAATTATAGCCGATTTCGTGAAGATAATTTGCCAATTCTGTTGGAAGATGTTACTATTTCAATGCAAAATCGCATGTGGTTAGTGCACCTGCTCATTTTAATGCTCTGGTACGAGAATTTTTAAACAAAAACTTTCATTTACATGGTGGCTTTCCGGGTTGTAAGGCCGACGTATGTTGAGAGAAGATCTCGACGTTTCGCCAATACGAGTGGTTAGCATTTTCAAGAGATATTTTTCAAATTTTCTGGATTCTTAAGTCGCTGTCAAATGCTTGACATTTGTTATACGTTGTCTCAATAAATACCTGTGATTTGACGTTCTTACATATGATTGGTCCATAGCGTTAGCTGACATCATAGAATCGTTCGTACCGTTATTTTGTGGGTAGGGAGCTAATTGAGAATTTTTGAGAACTGGAAGCCAAACCTTGTTCAATTGTAGTCCTTCTTCGGTTCTGTTGAAATTGTTGTGGTGTTTCTGAATTTCTATTGCTTCCCGGAAGAGTCTTGGGTAATAGGTAGATGTTGAAGAGATGACTTGGGTTTCTTCAAATTTCACTCTATGGTTATCGTTGTTGAGAGTATGTTCTGCGACAGTGGATTTCTGTGTGTGCCCTAGCCGACAGCAAGCCTTGTGCTCTTTGATTCTTGTTTTAACGGAGCGTTTCGTGGTTTCGATATAAACGCTGCCACAGGAACATGGAATGCGATAAGCCCCAGAAGAGCATAGTTCGTCTCGTTTGTCCTTAGCTGATCTAAAGTGGTCTTTCAGTTTTTTTGAAGGTTTATAAACGGTTTTAATCTCATATTTTCGTAGAAACGGCCAATACGATCTGTAACTCTGGGAACATATGGTAAGAATGCTGTTTATGTCGTGGGGGAACAGATTAAAGGCCAGCTAGATCCCCAGACCTAGACCGTCGTGATTATTTTCTTTGAAGACATCTTAAGACTTTTATGCACAATCAACCAATTCTAACTGAGGAAGAATTGCTATATCGCGTAATAGTTTTCTGTGAAGCAATAAGGAATATTCCAGAAATTTTCTAGAGAGTACGCGTCAATGAGAAGGGCTGAAGCGTGCAAGTATGCACGCGGAGGCGGACATTTTGAACAGTTATTTTGATTTTGGTATTTTTTGTTCGTGATTTTAAAAATAAAAAAAGTACTTTTATGAGTACCCATCAGAAATACTGAGTAATAGTCACCATAAAATTATAAAAATCTTGCCTAGATCCTTTGGTTACCTCAATTGTGAAACTGAGACTGTGAGAAAAAATCGAATGGAAGTATTTTATTTTCTAAATGGAAAACCGTCAGCTGGACGAAAAATTGGCAAGTACCATTTTTATGAGAAGGTAGAGGACAAGCACAAAAATAATATATATTTGGAAAAAAGACAGTGGTGTATCATTATTTTGATCAAAAACATTACAGGGCATATTAAAAGGGAAGCCACTGATGAAAATTAAAAAAATCCTTACCATGGAAACAATGTATGTTTATGCGTACTTTGCATGTACCAAAATTGAAAAAAGCCAAAGCGGATTTAGAGATGTCGGGGAAGAACTGATTTTTTCGTTAAATTTCATTATCCTGTATCCCAGAAATAAAGCGGTGCCGGACCTATGTTCGTATGAAGAACTTTTCTTAAAATTATCCAAGGATTATCGCTCTTTAGGATCAGCATTCAATTATCAAACACCCTGTATACAGGGTGCATAGTAAATGATGTCATTAATTCCAGGTGGAGATTCCTTGTCATATTTCATGAAGAAAATATCATATAAACGTTTGTCCTAACTTCATTTCTGAGATACGGAGTGTCAAAGCTTCATCAATTACTCAAAAGCCTTTCTGACGATTTTTATGAAGCCTGGTGTGGTTATTAGCAGTAGCAAGGCGCTTCTTTTCATGAAATTATATTTCGAATTATAAGTGTCCGCCACTGTTGTCCCTAAGTTTCATATTTTTTCAGAATACATAATTGAAAATACAACTTGCTTATAATGCTGTGAATTTGAAGCTGAACTTTGTCAAATCAAAGTCATTGGCGTAGAAATGGTGGTTGCGCACCATCAAAATTCAGCAAGTCAGGTGATCTATTTTTCAGATACTCCATTTTTCCTTGAAATTCTAATTAATTTTATGCACAAAGGTATTGTTAAGTTTTGATAGAAACAGTTGACAATATAGGCCCAGGAACACAACAAACAACCAGTACATCAACGACCAAACCAATAAAAGAGTTCAGATTGAATTAAATTAATTAAGGAAATCTATCGATTGATAAAGTGTTGCTATTTCAAATTCAAGGCATTAAAAGAGAGTTGTATTTTTAAATGTTTCATTTGATAAAAATGTGAAACTTAGAGAAAAACAGTGGCGTACAATGATTTTTACCATATTTATCAATCAGGTGACCCTTTACTGCCTATAATTTGAGATCTAACCTCAGGAAAACAAGCTCCTTGTAACTGCCATTATACACACCAGGTTTCATGAAAATCGGCGAAAAGACTTTTGAGTCATTAATAAATAACCGATTTTTTATTAAAACTTTGACACTCCGTCACTTGAAAACAAAGCAAGTTAGGACACACGTTTAAATGAACTTTTTTTATAAAATATTACAAAGAATCACTACCTGAAATTAATGACATCATTTAGTTTACACTCTGTATTGTGGAAACGACTTTACTTATCTTCTTTACACTGAAACTCCACTTTGGGACTACTTCCTCCATTTGTAAACAATGTTCCCTTCAAAAATTACGTTAGGCGTCCCGAGCCTTTTTTAAAGTTGATTTGAACACTCTATTTATTCTATCACCACTGTCGAATATTACCCAATGTTCCTTGTTGGAAAACCATAATTTCCTAAAATTCAAGCATCTAAAATCTAACCAAACGCCGCTTTGTCTCTCAAAGAAACCCCTTTCATTGGCAGCGCCGGATGATATTCCAAGCTTGAAGCACTATCAGGTGGTCTGTTGTGGTTCGGTTTCCCACAAGCCCTTATCAGTTCTCCGTCCAGTTGTCGGAATACACCGGGCGTGAGAATGACAAGGGTCTGGAAGAAAACGCGCGTCTTCTGTCTTTTCGGACAACACGATATTTCACTTACGAAAGAGGGCGTTGTAGAGGGGTCGGGGCGGACAGACGTTTCCATACAGCGGATGAATTCTAGATGGAGTTGCTTGTTCGATTTGGAGTTTGTCGTTGTTTGATGCCGGGCCAATGTTTTCAATCAATTAGGGTATGTGGTGGTAGCTACTCTCCTGAAATTAGTCAACACTGGAAAAAACAAAAATATCATTAAGCTGAATCTCCACATTGCTTATATTACATATTTCTATCAACACTTTATTACAACATGGGTTCCACAAGGTTAGCACATTGGACCTATAATACTTTCAACTCTTATTGTTGATGTCTAAACTGTCTTTCAATACCGTGAAATCTCTCTTTATGTAGATGATCTGAAGTTTTTTGAAACAGTGCCAATTTCTGATGCCATTCAGAATGATCTAGGTAATTGAGATGTGCCTACTGTGATACTATTTTTTTTAAGTAAATGTCAAAAATTGTAATGTTGAAATTTTATAGACACAGATGACCACTTGTCATTTGCAATTACTCCATCAATGAGGTTGCTCTTCCGCCTGTCGATAGTTTAAGCGATTTTGACAATGCATTATAAATTGACAGTCCTGGCAAACAGATAATTTAATTTTATCCTGCCATTGTTAACTGGCCTGCTGAATTAATAGACCTCCTTCAAAGTTTTAATTTATTTAACAATTTTTTAAAATATTTACGTATATTTTGCTGGAATAAGTGTTACATTCCCCCCATATTACCTCCTTCTTTTTTATATAATTAGCGGAAAGTTCGGACAGGTCAATTTTTGTTCTCATTTTTGCGTTTTTCCAAAAACAACTCAAATATACAGGGTGATCCTTGTAGGAGACGTCATCGAAATTGAATTTAGTTTTTACAATTTACAATTGTTACGCTTTGTGAGTGAGAGCCTGGCTAAATCAATTTGAAACATTTTGCATTTCGCAGAAATAGAATACGTAAATTTCGCCAGGTCCTAATTCTAAAACTGATTTAATTTAGTGTCACAATTTTCACTCCCGAGTGAAAATTGTGACACTGAAAACTTCGGCCGCGAAAGCCTTAACCATTTTCTGATTTAAATTAATTCGGGATTTGGGACACCCTGTATAATTATCAATTTGAATAACCCGTTATTTGAAAAAAATGTGCTCTTTCAGAATTCACAATAAAAATTTGGGGTTTCCATTTAAAAATAAAAAGTTAAAAAATAAGAATAAAAATTGACCTGTTCAAACATTTTTCCCAACAAGTATTTCGTTACGATTTTAACGAATTTGTCCACTACTTTTTTTGATGAAATCGGTTGAAAAGCTAGAGCCTGCTTAAATCACTTCCGAACACCCTGTATAAGCAAAAGTTATTCTATCGTACGTAGAAAAATTAGCTTTTTCAGAATCCGCAATAAAATTAGGGGGTTTCTATTTTAAAAAAATTGTTGATGACGTCATATCTCCTTCAAGTATCACCCTGCAGATTTTTTTTTTTTGGAAAAAACGCAAAAATTAGAACAAAAAGCGACCTGACCGAGCGTTTCGCTAATTATATTAAATGAGTCTATGGAGGAGTAGTACTAATTCCAGTACACTGTTTAATAATTGAACTGAAAATAACAGGTGAAAGCCAATCAAAAATATACCAACCAAGTGGGAAAATGAAAAATTTTCACATTGATAAGTATAGGAACTGAATGTATTACAAAAAAAAAAAAAAAAAAACAAATGAATCATTTGTATGAAAATCTGTCGCACACTGAAAGATGAGCAACATGAAAATTATCTGTCTTTTGAACAGACTGGTATCTATTTAATCTGAAAAGATATTTTTAAAATTACGTAAGAAGCATATCAACTGCAAATGATTGCAAAGTTTTTTTAAATATTCGTAGGAGAAATGATGTTACAAACTTGGAAAATATGTTCCAACATTCACCTTCCCAACTCAACCCTCTGAATTAAGGAACATTCTCGGATATCTTGCTAACGGTTCAGTACTCATGGGAATAGTTCATTCTGAAATTACAAGCACAGCTCTCAGGAATGTTCCAGTTGTAATATCTGGAATAATGTGAACGCTTGCATTTCATTCCGAGGATTTTAATACATTTCCAGATGTCTAAGATTAACTCTCGAATACAAAAGTACCCATTTTTTATTAAACTTCGTCGGGAGTTGAGAAGTATCGACCGGAGCTGCACTGCATGAAGCAGACGGGACATTTGTGTTAGTAGGGGATGCTCGGAAGCATGGATATGCTGCCCGTCTGGGTTTTGATGGGGAAGAGTGGATATTGGTCACAGATCAATCAACTCATTTCCTTGAGCAATATACGATGCTAATGTAAGTTTTCTTTATTCGTTCTGTTAAATTATTCACTTCATAGAAGTGTGGAACATGTCAAATAAATAATAAATAATCTTAAATAGAAAAAATATTTCAGCACTGAATAAATAAAAAAGAAAGTATTCACACATTTCACACTGCTTGTCATGAAAGAAATCAATAAAAACATGTAATCAAGACAAACACATATTTGTATAGACTTACATGCATATAGATACAGATATAACATTTTCGTATACAAATATTTTTACAAATAATCCAGATACCAACACGTACACATAATCTATATAAGACTAAATAAAGTTGTATAAGGAAAATACATATATTGTTTAAGTGAAATGAATACGTTAAAATTTCACACTCACATATTAAAATAACAATATTGATCATCATAGACTTCCCATATCATGTTGAAAATATTCTTCAATATTATAAAATGCATTTTTACTAAAGAAGGTTTTGGGTTTCTTTCTACCTACTCCATTTTCCATCAATCTAATATTATTGGGCAGCATATTCCATATTTTTACCAAATTATCCTACACAATTTTTTGAATATATAATATTTAACTTTGTCATCTCTTAAATCGCATTTCTTTATTGTATTGTGCTTATCAGATCCCTCCCTATTAACATGTGTTTATTATTTTTTTAAAAATGTTTGGACTCATATTTGTACAAAGAGATAACCGTTAGGACACTGTGTTTTCAGCTCTTTTTTCGAGCAACTTTGAAAACACGTTTTTTTAAAGGATAAAAGTACTCTCTGCATGTAGGCAAGGTTGAGTTTAAAAACAGCGCAGGATGACACTCCGCCTATTCACTGTGATTTTCTTTTCTCACAATCTCTGTCATTATTTGTTTATTTTTTGTAGTGAATAAAGACGCTTTATTATCATTATTATTATTATGTAGGCAGAGTTTGTGGTTCCCCTGTAATTGTGGTAATTTATTAAATGCTATACCGACCTGGTTTTTGTTCACCTTCTTGCTGATTTCTAAATATTTTAAATAGTCAGATTTCATAAAACTTTATTATTATTTTATTACTATAATCGATTTTTATAATTTATTACCATATTTTATTATTATTGTTGTTAAAATTGTTTTTTCCGTTAACCAGCTGTCGTCCCCTTACGAACGACAGCCCTCAAAAGTCGAAACCTGTGCGAGCCAAGGATTAACGAGGTCTTACCTTTTTACGTGCGATTCCTAGCACGATCCGAGGAGAATATCGAAAGGAGGTCCTTAATGTCACCCATCCAAACCACGGCCTCGCATAGCGTTGCTTGGCTTCAGATATCGGTGAACCGGCGCTCTCCGTTCGAGCTATCCCCGCGGATATGAAATTTATCATTCACTTCCATGTTTAGTACACTAAAGGTTAAGTTGTAAAACAGCGAAAGCTGAACTTCGCCTGTTCATCGATGTGATTATTATTAATTTTTCCATTTATGTATATATGTTTCAACTCGATGAATAAAGCCAATTTATTTTTTTTCTTTGGGGTTTTGGCATCGACTGCTATGGTCATTAGCCACGTGTTCTGGATAGGCCTTGTTACTAACTCCATGCGCCACCTTAGGAGCAGCACTGTTAATTGAAACGCAACAGTTGAATCGTGCAGGACTCACCCCAGTCCAGCCATGAGATTTGAATAATTTAATCGGTCAAATTAAATTAAAAAATCGCAGCCGCAACTGGGGCTAGATCTCAGGACCTTTCGACCCAGAGTCGGACGCTCTGCGCCACGCCCCGACATAAATCCCATTTATTATTATTATTTCTGATTTAATAAGGATCCCGGTTTCATCATTTCCTACCACTAATTGTTGTCTGTTGAATAGATCAGATTCAAGCAGACTATATGCCACTAAACAAACAAGAAGAAACTTTATAATGAGGTGCAAAGAACATACAGAATGAAATCATCAAGAATGAGCAACTGAAAAATTCGATACATAAAACACGTACAAATATTATCTCTTTGAAGGTGGACGACGACCTAAGATTCCAGACTTCCAGATTTTCCATCAAAATTTCTTAGCAACCTGTTTCAATAGCTTGCAAGTAGAGTTCACCTGTATTACCTTATAATGATTTTGCTCAAGCGATTTAGTTGGGACAAAAATTTATTTGGCGCAGTTGGTTGGATACCCAACATTGAAGCATATTAGATGCTAGCAGGTTTCCTTGTAATGACAAATTGGATGACAAACTTATGAGTTTGTGAAAGTATTGTTGAGAAACGTTCAGTATGGAATTCTTATTGGTTTGTACAGACAAACCTTCGCAAGAATTAAGTCACCTCATTATTCAAAGATCTTTTCCCAGTTACTCAGTAATCACGAAACAAGTCCCTTCGATATTAATAATGAACACAATATATCAAACACAAAACTGGAGAATATTTGATAAGTGTTCAATAAAAACCAATAAATTTGGACGTTTCAATCCAAATGCAGAGTTAGTTGATAAAAGTAATGTCATCTCAATGTTATCACTGTGATAAACTTGGATTATGAAACAAATATGAGTAAATTGGACTGCCACCCTGAAACCAATCAACACAGCCTGCATTCCTCCTTTTCCCTATCTCACCGTCCATCTCCATCGTCCTCCCTGGAGAAAAACACCTACAATGGATAAGAATTGAAAAATACGTGGGACACACAGATAAAAAAGATTTCTTCAATCAAAAATCCACAATTTCTGGAATAGAATAATCTTCTGAAAAGAATAATTATTTCTAATTAATGAATATACTCCCATTTCAAACTAATTGAGATGTTTGCTTCTTTACATAAATTCTCTTGAAATGAATTTGCTTGCAGTGAAAACATTCTACTCTTCATCCTAGAAAACACATTAACTCATTGTGAAACATAATCCTCTTGACACAAAAATATAATTCCTTGGTAAATATCACTACCCGTGCCACATGACACATTCAACCAATGCGAAATCAAAGCAGGTAGCGACACCGCGACCTGTGAATACCAAAGAGACTAAACTATCAAGGAGGGTTCAATAAGCTCCAGCCAATCAGAATCTTGTAGCATCAACTTGGATATGAGTACAGAGTCGAACTCGAACCAATCAACAAAACTGTCAGCAGTAACTCTCATATACCAAGAGCTAGTCCGTCACTGTCTATAGAGAACGGCGACCATGACACGTCCAACTACGTCACATTTCGTCACAAATGTTCTTTCATCTCTTTCTATCAGTGTCCCCATTGTCTTATGGGGATTAGACTCTCCTGATAAATAAAGTTTAGTCTCCTTGTGTGAATACGACTTCTATTTCTTCGATCATTTCAGTCAGTTTGATCATTTGGTTTGGAGGTTATGAGGCTATGCGTCTATATGAATGTTAGTTTTGTGTCTAGTGGAAACTGTTTCTATATACAATAAAAATGCAATATCTAAAATTGAATTTGACTCATTATGGGCCAGTTGTGAAAATGAGTGAAATGTTTTGGTCTTCTACAGTTTCTACAGCATCTAAAAGCGAGTGGCGCTGTTTATGTATTCACTCAAACTGCAATATGCGTCACTATTAACTGGTTTTATTGAGAATACAGTTATTAAACTAAAAACTATCTATGTGCTTTATCAATTTTTAATCTATTCAATGTTGCCAAAATGAAAAAGGCTTCCATTCTATATTTTATAACCAAGTGCAAAGTGCAGATTGGAACTCAACCTCCAAGTTGATAGAAGAATAGTATTCATTACTGAAATTACAATATTCTTGTGTCAACCTACTCCCACGATTCAACAAAAAAGTGCCCATTATTGAAACTAAAATATTCTTACCTCAACCAACTTATGAAGCAAGTGTTCACTGGTTTAAAAATATTTTCCTTGTAAGTGGCCAAGAGGAATCCGTCAAAAAATCAAACTAATTTTTGGTTGGACCTATTCAAGAATACAATATCTTTGAATCAACACGCGCAAAACATCCTTATCAGTGCAGGCTACTGTGTGCTAGAATTGTCAGATAGTCTATTTGAGAATGAAATCCTTTACTTTAAGATCTTTAGACAGTTATCCTAAATAAATTTTCAATTGAATCAAACAACTTGCGAAAATTTTTCCGAAACGTTGGCGATGAAATAGAAAAAAGTAATGAATGATCTGCCACTGACATTTCTCTGTTCGAACGGCGGAATTGTCCAACGCAAAATCTCTCAATGCACCAAACAAGCACTCCGGGCTAACCGCCCCTTGCCACCCCCTAGAATTTATTGCGGCCTCCAACTCCTCTCGCACGTCACGGAGAATTTCCTCATTTTCCTCCTCAAACTCTGTTACAGTCATCCTTCTCGCGAGACTCCCAGCCAACTCTGATAAGATTGTTCGCTCTATTTATATGACACTTATAGCTGTTATAATTTTGGCGCAACTTGATGAATTATGTGAGAGACTCTAGCCGAACGCTTTGATAGTTTAGAGTTGGAGGATGTTATTGAAATGTAGATAAAGGCCAATTTGTTATGCGCTGCTTCAATTTAAACTTGGCCTGGTTGAACAATCGCAGTCAAAGAACTAAATGCAAGCCAAATGTCTCCCCCTCTCTTTGCACTAGCGTTTGAGGAGTCAAGTGATGGAAATATTTTCAATGGTTGTGGCGATTTAGTGTTGCAGTTCAGTGTTGCAGTTCACAAGATATATTTAATCATTCAATAAAATTCAAGTGACTTATTGACAGCTCGTGGCAATGTAGACGACTCGATGTTTAGTCCAAATGGTAGTACTACAAAGTAATCTGACTAGCGAAATCTGTATAGCTGTTTATTTTCTGGACTAATTAATAGAAGAAATTAAAAGTTCCGATATGTGTTCAAAAAAAATATAGAAATGTCGACAACCATATACAGGGAAATTCAAATTCGACCCCCACCATTGGGATCTCCTAAACTACAGGAGATACGTCGAAGCTTAAATTGGGTCAAAGTTGTGTATCCTGGTGCTTAACAAAATACTGTTTTGAAACTTGAAAAATTCCCAGTATTTCCGGAAATATCGGGAAAAAACTGAAAATCGGAATTTTCGATTTTATTTTTTTCTATCGTTATTTCACAACATAGCTCAAAACCAAAAGTACATTTTCATTGATACTTTTTTTCAGCTACACGTTTCCATGTTCAGATTTACTATCCGACGTTTCGTCTTCTGGCATTCATCATCAACTTTTTTTTCTGTTATGGGCGCCATATTGTTTTGTATACAGATAAATAGTGATTCTCATTCTGATTTCATTGATGTATAATTTGTTAAGACTTGCACTTCTGAAACCACTGATATTAAAAAAAACAACTTCATCTGAGATGGTCATGACTCCATCGAAAAATTTTGTTTAATAAACACTAGTTGTCAGAACTCTTAAACATCATAAGTTTGCACAAATACTTCAGCCGAAATGTCCTCATTCTCAAATGAAGAAAAACGAGATATGTTGAAACTTTATTATAAATTTGATAGGAATAGTACGAAAACAGCACAAATTTATTTTGAATTATATCCGGAAAGACAACAGCCGGATAGAACATTATTCGGAATTTTGGACAAACACTTGGCTGAGTACGGTGCGTTTCAAAAACCAAGAATGAAATATGGAAGCAGAATGGAACAAAATATTAGACGTAACTTATTAGCCGAGGTAAAATAATTGTTCATTCCATATTCGAAGAAGTATAATTATTTTTGGTACTTTTTTAGATAAATGCAGATCCTTCCAAATCAACACATCAAGTCTCGGCAGAAATGGATGTGCCACAGACGAGCGTTTGGAGGGAATTCAAAAAAAGTGGTTTGAAATGTTATAAGATACATATTTCACAAAAATTACATCCAGGTGATTCTGAGAGAAGGATGGAATTTTGTAGCTGGCTCTCGAATAGGGTAGACCCTACAAACTTCTTGAAAAATATTATTTGGACCGACGAAAGTACTTTTTCGAACTGTGGTGTTTTTAATAGAAATAAGGAGCACATTTGGAGTGAAAATAATCCACGACACTTCAGAGACGTCAGACCACAAGTTCGGTTTCGTTTGAATGTGTGGACTGGAATTTATGATGACCGAATACTTGGACCTCATTTCTTCTCTAATACTTTGAACGGGGAAACCTATCTTCGGTTCTTAAGAAACGAATTCGAAGAATATATGGATACGTTTCCCCTTGTTAATTATAACAGCTGCTGGTTTCAGCATGACGGGGCTCCTCCACACAATAAAAGAGCAGTTTGCGAATATTTACACCAAAGATTTCCTAATAGGTGGTTAGGAAATTCTGGATCAGTGAGGTGGACGGCAAGGTCACCTGACCTTACAGTTTTGGATACTTTCTTGTGGGGCACTTTAAAGAACAGAATCTATGGAGAGCAAGAATATGACACAGTAGATGAACTTAGAGACAGTATCATCACGCAATTCAGGTCTAACAGAAGAAGGGATATTGTTAGGGCTGTTCTTAATTTGAGACGACGAGCTCGGTTATGTATTCAAGAGGAAGGCCATCATTTCGAACACTTGTTGTAATACTTTTTGTGCATTTTTTACAAATTCACGATTTCATTCTTGTTTTTTGAAATGCACCGTACTCAGCCAAGTGTTTGCCCAAAATTCCGAATAATGTTCTATCCGGCTGTTGTCAAATTTATAATAAAGTTTCAACATATCTCATTTTTCTTCATTTGAGAATGAGGACTTTTCGATTGAAGTATTTGTGCAAACTTATAATGTTTAATGAGTTCTGACAACTAGTGTTTATTAAACAAAATTTTTCGATGGAGTCATGACCATCTCAGATGAAGTTGTTTTTTTTTTAATATCTGTGGTTTCAGAAGTGCAAATCATAACAAATTATACATCAATGAAATCAGAATGAGAATCACTATTTTTCTGTATAAAAAACAATATGGCGCCCATAACAGAAAAAAAGTTGATGATGAATGCCAGAAGACGAAACGTCGGATAGTAAATCTGAACATGAAAACGTGTAGCTGAAAAAAAGTATCAATGAAAATGTACTTATGAGTTTGAGCTATGTTGTCAAATAACGATAGAAAAAAATAAAAACGAAAATTCTGATTTTCAGTTTTTTCCCGATATTTCCGGAAATACTCGGAATTTTCCAAGTTTCAAAACAGTATTTTGTTGAGCACCAGAATACGCAACTTTGCCCCAATTTAAGCTTCGACGTATCTCCTGTAGTTTAGGAGATCTCAATGGTGGGGGTCGAATTTAAATTGCCCTGTATAGAGTGGCCATTTCAGTGTGCATCATTTGGTAATTTTTTTTTATTAACTGTACAACCTAAATACATACAAATATTGCCGAAAGTTGATGCATATTCGATAATCATATCAGGTGCCATTAGAATGGTTGCAAGTCAAACAGTCTACAGGGTAGGTCAAAAAATATAAAAATTGTACAAGAGTAAAGTATCCTTATTTCAGAAAATTCAGCAAAATGTTTTTAGGAACAGTTATTTGCAAATGAAAGTTGTAAGTAAATAACAAAACATGGCCTCCTGAGAAATGTTTTAATTTTTTTAAACATCCATGATTTTCCAATTTTTTAAAATATTTTTTTCTATTCACCCTAAACACTTTATATTAGTTGATATTGAAGGCAATTTTAAATTTTCGCAAACACTATTTTTAACAAGGAAAAACATTAGTAATTATAAAAGATATATTACAAATTTCTCATTTAAAGTGAATATCTTTTATTTTGAAAGCTTTTCAAAAAAACTATACAAATCAACCGGCAAACATGAAATCCTACTAAAATAATCGCGGAAACCCATGGAACAAAACAAATGAGGGTTGAATAATTATTTTTCAATTATTAAGTTTATTCTTCAAGGACAGTTAACGTTAGCCGAGAAGGCAGAATTAGTTCTGATATGTGGAGATAACTATAAACCAGTGCGTGAAGAGCAGATATTTTCAATGAAAGTCATCCAGACAAAAAAAATGCTATGTTAAGAAGATTCTGAAGAAAAATTAATATCATGCCTATAGGCCAATTTATACTTGCACGTTTCAAGAACGAGATTATGACAAGGCCAAATAGATGATCAACCTGATTTCCAAAGACTCATTCTTGTTGGGGATTTACATTCACAAGAAATGGCGTTGTGTTTTCCCAAAATTGTAGTTGGTGGTCGGACGAAAATTCAAATTTTGTCGTTGAAAAAAAAAACAATATTGCTAAAAAACAAAGATGTGATGCGTTATTATTAACGACAAATTGATAAGGTAGTTTTTTTTCGCCAAAACCTGACTGGTTATACTTATTTACAGTTTTTGGAAAACGAAATGACGGATTTTTTGGATAATATGAGTTCACAAGAAATAAATTAATTATGTTTTGTACATGTAGCTTACTATGCTACAATTGTTTCGGAATGGTTGAATGGGAATTTGGTGAAGAATTATTAGGACGAAATACCGATCTACGGTGGCCTCCTCGTTCGCCAGATTTCTCCCCATTAGATTTATTTTCACGGGGACATTTAAAGCAAAAAGTTCAAGAGAATTGACCATTCAATAAAATAATTTTGAGGAGCTTGAAAAGTCGATACGACTTAATTGCAGAAATATTCCAGCAAGTGTATTGCGATCTACTCTCAGTAAATTTTATGATCGGAAAATTAGATGCATTGAACGAGAAGGTGGACATACAAAGACGCGTCAATAATTTTGTTTACAGGAAATTATATTTTTTCCACATTTTAAATATTTTCTCTTCTAAAAAAAATTCCCATATGTTGCTTACACAAATGGCCGCACTGTATTGAGCGTAATTAGGTCATGAGTATTGCTAGGAGTATATCAAATATATCATTGTCGACGTAAGGATAATTTCGAAAAAGTTACTCAATACATCTGAACATGTCTTTGTTTGAATGAATACCCCTCGTATCAAATTAATAATGTCAATAAAATGCTAACTCTTATTATATGCTTCTAGCTACGAAATTATAGCCAATATTCTCTTCTGTATTCAGGTCAATAGCCAATAAACTACGTAAACAGTAAATTGAAATATGCTACTTGTGAAATACATAATATAAAAGTTATGTCACGTTAAACTGGTATGATACGACCAACTACTCTAAATCAAATGGAATCTCTCCATCTCAGATGCTTCTGAAGCGTGATTCTGTGCAATAGAAATTTTCCAGACTTGGAAACACAATTTTGGTTCTGATTCTATTTCAGAGAATAGATAAATACATTTGCAGCAAGTCAAGTGTTACAAGTAAAGCCTGATGCTAGAATCAGAAAATTACGTAAGAAATATACTTATGCATAAAGCAAAAATATTATAAATAATATTAAAATATACATAATTCTAAAAGTACAATAAATAAGATAAAAGAAACGAGTAAATACACTACGAGGTTGGTTTGACAAGTCCGTGCAAAGTCCGATAGATGGTACCACCGGCGCGTATCGAGGTGATGTTTGGTTAGTATCATCTCTTGAATAAACTGTCATAACCTCCCGTTTAAAATTCATATTTTTAAACGATCAGTGAAGAAAAACCAATTTCCATTATTAAAATGATCGAGCAAAAATGTGTTCGAAAATTCTCGACGGATAGTATATCTCCGCCGCGATCTCCATCAGGCCCCGCCCACTAGCGGTTTGGCTTCTGGTTGGCCGGCAGGAATGCATGGCTCAATTATAAATATACGCCAGTGTCAACATCTGCCGACGCTCGGGTTCCGGAAATAATATCCATTCCTTCATCCGACTAGCTCAGCAAAAATTTATCGTTCCTCTGTAGCAGCCTCGGATTATCCCTGGATATAGTTGAGTGGTAGCAGCAATACTATGCGCTAGGAGTTCTAAAAAGAACTCGGGCATAAATCGTAGCGAAGTTTTTTCACGAAATCCGAATTCTTTCATAATTCTGTTGGTGTTCTCAACGAATTTCCAAAACCAATGCAATCAGGACAGGCCGAAGATTCCATTACTCGCCGAATATGCACTATCTACCGTGAGATAGGCTCTGTTTGGTTACTTTCAAGCACCAAAAATAAACTCGCAAAAGCCGTGTGAGTCACCCGGTGCACTCACCAGGTACATACCTCCTCGGAAGTTCCCGAGTGACTCATTAAACAGCTCAACTCGGCTTCCTAAATAGTAAAAATTGACATTTGCTCCGGCCAAGCAAAGCCGCGGTGGGCGGAGCCTATCGGAGTCTTCCCTCCAGATATAGTCTCGCCAAATAATTTTTCAAATTCCATTTCTTTTCCATTTTTCGGCAAAAGATAACACCAGTTTGGCGACTGAGTTAGTTCATATTTGGCATTTAAGCTAGCGCATTGTCCGATTGTGATAGAATTGTTAGTCTTGAGTGGTGAATTGAGTAGTTGCTCACATAAGACCAACATTACTTTACGAAAAATGAGAAGTAAAACTTTCTATGTTTTTATACCACTTCTATTTGTAACCAACGTTACTGCAGTTTCGTCCTATATGGACATTATCAAACAATACAATAATCTGAAATTTTGTATTGTTGAAAATGTAAATTTTGTTCATCCAAGAGCGGGTTGTCTTCTTCATCAACTTGGCTTTCTAAGGACTGTGTTATGAGTGAATCGATTACATTTTCCAATAAGTTTAAATACAATTGACCATTCAAATTTTCTTCATTAAAAATAGGGCCAATTATTTCGTTTCCCAGAATTCCAGCCCAGACGTTTATTTTTTGTGGATATTGCGTATGATCCTCTCGAAACAAGTGTGGATTTTCATTATCCCAGTATCTACAGTTATGCTTATTTACAAAGCTATTGAGAACAAAGTTGATTCATCACTGAAGCAAATATTTTTTATTAAATTCGGGTCATTTTGAATTATCGCAGTCATTATTTTACAAAATTCAATTCTCCTATCATAGTCATCCTCACTGAGTTGCTGAAGAATACTCATTTTGTAAGGAAAGAACTTGTTTAGTTTTAAAACTTTGTGTATAGAACCAACTGAAATATTTACTAACTTAGCTACTTTCGAAATTGAAGTAGTAGGATCAACAGCGAATTGGCCTAAAATCTCGTGCGGCTTCAGTAAGAACTCTCGGCTGCTTTACTGCTTTGTTGCACACAGCAAATTTTTGAACAAGGTCTAGAACATACAGGGTGTCAATTTGAAAACTTCCCACCCTTAATATCTTCCTTCCAGTAAACAATATGAGTAATCGAAAAAACAGGTCAATTTTATTGTCAAGGGGGACACTTTCACGGACTATTTGTAGCCCTCGTGGTTCAACCCCCTAGGAGGGGTAGATGTTACCCTTAGAATTTTAAATGGGAAGGGGGGTCAAGTGGCACATCATTTTGATGGGCGTTCAATTCTTGTTCCAATGGTACCCTGACTTATTATTTTGTGATGAGCATTTTCCGAAAAATTGCGTTCTAAACTAACAGAAGTAATTATTAGAACGTCTATACTGAGATGCATTATTGTATTGACTCCCTTTAATAAAAATGGTTAGAAGAGTAGGTGGCACCGATCCAACCCTTGAATGACAGGAATAAATTTATTACGCATGGGATTTTTTATTTGGTGGTTATTTTCCTTCTACACAATAAAATTTAATTTGCGAGAAAGACATTTCCAACATAAAATCTACTTACGCTTATCTTATTAGCTGTTCGAAATGTTGTCCATTTTGCTCTAAACAGTAATACAGTCTGTTTTCGAACTCCCCTCTAACATTACGGAAAACTTCACTAGGAATTGACCGGCATGCTGCTGTAATTCGTCTTTTAAGTTCGTCAATATCAGAAGGTTGTGTTTTATAAACAACGGATTTAAGATGCCCCCAAAGAAAGAAATCTAAGGGTGTTAAATCCGGTGATCTCGGAGGCCATTCAACTGCTCCCCTTCTGCCAATCCATCTACCCGGAAATCTCTCGTTTAACCACTGTCGGACGGGAAGAAAATAATGAGGTGGAGCACCGTCCTGCTGGAAATGTAACAGATCCTCCTGCAAAAGTTCATTACCTTCTGCATCAATTTGAGTTTCTAGCTCGTGAGTTATAAGAGGATCGATAGTCTCTTCAAGCATATCAAGGTACAGATTGCCAGTCAAGTTTTCTTCCAGAAATAATGGACCAAGAATGGCATTTCCAAGAATACCAACCCCCAAACATTAACTTTTTGTGGGTGTTGTGTATGCCCTTCCCGAAAAATATGTGGGTTTTCGTTACTCCAATAGCGACAATTTTGTCTATTAACATTGCCATTCAGAAAAAATGAACACTCATCGCTGAAACAGATGTTTAACAGAAGATTAGGGATGGTATTGACTCGATGAGACATGATTTCACAAAACTCTATTCTTCTATCATAATCATCCTCGTGGAGCTCTTGAAGAATCTGCATTTTATATGGATGAAATTTATGCATTTTCAATGCTTTTCTTATAGTCTCGCGTGACATTCTCGTCTGTTCTGATACTGATCGTAAGGAGCTCGTGGGCTCTGCAGCAAATGTTCCCAAAACTTCAATTTGAGCTGCTTCATTTAGTACTCTGGGGTTATTTCTTTTTTTATTTGTCACTGAACCAGTTTCGTAAAACTTATTCACCAAATCAAGCACATACCGGTGACTTACATTACAATTTGGATGTCTTTCGTGCGCACTTTCCAACTTCGCCATAAATTACAATCATTTCAATTCTGTCTTGAAGAATGTAAACCATTTTTACACTTTTATACACTTAGTAAAGTAATTCCTAAACAGCCCAACAGGTACAACGGTATTCACAATACTACCACATAGTTCAAATTTGCTAACCAATTTTTTGCCGGAAAACAGAAACTTTTTACAGCAGAAGTAGCAAAAAAGGAAGGCTATCTGTACAATTTCTGCGATGACACTTAAAAATTCAGCATTTAATAAACACAACTTCACTACCATCTACGTTTTACTATTAGACTACTTTTTTATGTAAAGTGTTTGGAGCTAATGGCTAATGTTACCCCTAATAAAGGGTTGGAACGGTACCACCTAATATTCTAACCAGTTCTGGCCAAACCATGCATCTCAGTATAGGCGTTCTAATAATTACTTCTGTTAGTTTAGAACGCAATTTTTCGGAAAATGCTCATCAAAAAATAATAAGTCAGGGTACCATTGGAACAAGAATTGAACGCCCATCAAAATGATGTGCCACTTGACCCCCCTTCCCATTTAAAATTCTAAGGGTAACATCTACCCCTCCTAGGGGGTTGAACCACGAGGGCTACAAATAGTCCTTGAAAGTGTCCCCCTTGACAATAAAATTGACCTGTTTTTTCGATTATTCATATTGTTTACTGGAAGGAAGATATTAAGGGTGGGAAGTTTTCAAATTGACACCCTGTATAGTTGACTCACAATTTGGCCTTTCATTAAAAACCCGGGCTGTCATACGAGCACACCTACTTTCAGCACCATAAATAAAAATAATTTCAGTTCTTTCTTGTAAAGTGTACCCATTACGATTTGTATTAATGTCAGTGCAACTGACACCACTTGACAAACAGTTTGAAATCAGGAATAACTGATTCTGATAAATGTTTTCACCATTTAATTTTAACTGACGCCAAGAAGAAACTGTGTGCCCTTATCTCACTTTCAGCTAAAGCAAAAAACTCTGTGTAAAAAAGAAACATAAACACACCGTTATTGAGTCAGTGGTAGCGGTTCTATAAATTCATTAATTTATTTCGTATTTTGTTATAATTTATTTTCTTTTTGCCCTATTTTACGAGAACGGATCAACCAATTTCAGTTTTCTAAACGGGGTTAAGTGAGGATTTTTAAGATCTTTAAAATGTGTTAGAAGTGTGGGGGTGCCATTTAAAATTATTACGTGGGGGTAGCTAGGGGTAGGGGATTAAACCTAAAATACAACTGGCACTGGTTTAAAACTTCCCCCTCCATATCTAAATTTACGTGTTTTTTCCCTACAGGAAATTTTCCCTGCTAAAAGAAATAATAGTGGTGGGAAGTTTTGAAATGAAGGCACTGTATAAGCCAAGCTGTAGATACTTTAACCTTTCACGAATAAAATGAGATTGGCGAATAGTCTGGCTTGAAATGGTTTTTGTATGTTTTCAATAATGTTATTGATTCCTAAAAGATGAACTATTTTGATGATAATTTGGAGATTGATTGTAGATGGGAATATGTATGTATTGAGGAAGGAACAAAATCATGGAAAAATATTATATTAACAAATACTCACCGACTTCCACTCAAGGTTCATCCGTCAAACAAGTCCTGAAACAAATTATTTTATTATTATTATTATTATTATTTTTATATGTTTTTATTTATTTTGAAAAACAATCAATATTCATCAATTTTTTGAAAAAGACTTTTTTGGCTTGCCATAGGCTACACAAAACCGTAAGTAACAATTTTCAATGCCTTACAAGAAACGAATTATAGAAAACCCGATTTTTCGCGGTTTTTCCGATATAACTTGATAAGTATCAATGATATCAAAAAATTATTGATCATCTAATTGATAGATCTCTTTAATAGCTACAATTTCCTAATTCAACTTTTTTTGATCGGAGCAAAAAACCGCTTTTTGCAACTTTGCCAATTTTTTAGGTTATGTTCGGTAACAAGGATCGAGTCGCATGAAATAGAAACTCATCCTGAATTTTAATTTCCTATACGCTAATATTTTTATTTTTCGGATATTAATTTTTTGCACATTTATCATTGGGCCGCTTCCTCGTTTCTTGGTAAAAGAGTCAACTGATAACTCAAAAACGGTTCGTCGTATATATTTCAAACAGAGACAGGTTTCTAGAAGACGTTCGATTCAAGGTACGTGCTGTAATGGCAATTGAAATTTTAATACACTTTTCAAAAATGTCCCAAAAATGCAGTTACTTTCAAGCTATTTTTTGGGTAGATGAACAAATGATTTAATAAAAAAACATTACATCACGTACATAGATCAACGTCTTACCTTTCTTTTGATACCAAATTCATTTCGATTGGATAAAGATTACTTCAAATTTTAATTGAAGAGAAATACCATTATAGCTTTTAGCAATTACCAAAAAAACCGCCCCAAATATGATCGCACCCATGGCCTCTTAAGACGATTTGAAGAACAGCAGAGAAATTGTTTGAATGTTTTAGACGATGTAGTAACTTGATTACTTATATTTCGGACGTCCATCATCTTAATGGTTGAACGATTTCTATCTCTTTCAAATTTTTCCACAACGTTTCAATTGCTTGAATCCGCAATCGTCTTCTGGTGAATAGTGACAAAATCAAATGCTACGCGACCTTTTATAGGTCTATAATTAAAGTGTAATTACACGCGGTCTTGTGGCGTGCGTGGCTTCGCGCTTTTTCTCCCTCCAAAACGGTCCATGAGCGGTTTCCATACGTTTTTAATTTCCACGCTTGGTTGACTGAAGGCACCATTGGCTTTTATGTAGGTGGTTTCCATAAATTTCCGTTTGAACCAATGTTCCTGTCTATTAATAACACTAGCTTCGTCCCAGAGAATTCGGTGGTGTTTTGTCCAGGCGTGGTCAGCAATTCCCGATTTTGATGTTTCCCCTCGTTGAGTCCACTTTTTGTGTTCGGCTATTCTTACTGATAATGGCCTCTTGGTCTCTCCGATATAGGCATCTCCACATTCACATGGGACTTTGTAAATACAGTTTTTGCTGGATTCTGTTGTGTTCTCTGGTTTCGTCTTGGTGAGGAAGCTTCGTAAGGTACTGCCGGATTGAAAGCAACTCTTGATGTTGTATTTATTTCCGATCCTTCTGATCTTCTCGGAGATACCCCTGATATAGGGAAGAATGAGAACGGGGTTGTGGTCTTTCTTCGGTTGTCTTGGTCTTTTCGAGTTGTTTCCGAACTTCTCCTATGAGCTTCTCGGAGTATCCGTTTCGGCGTAGGTCCTTCTTTATTTGGTTAATTTCCGCCTCCAATGACTCCTGGTTGTTGCAAATAGACAATGCTCTCTCCACCAACGTTCTTACGATTCCCCTCTTTATGGAGTTTGAGTGATTAGAGCCGTAGTTGAGGTACTGCCCTGTGTGTCTTCTTCCTGTAAACAGAGGTGAGGATTCCAGTGTCTGTTCTTTCAGCTTTCACATCGAGAAACGATAGGGTACTGTTAGTTTCCTTTTTCATTGTGAATTTGATTGAATCCCTCATGTTATTCATTCTGGCGAAGAATTCCCCAAGGTGTTCATCTCAGAGAAATTGTTGCTTCATTCCTTGGGTGAAAAATATAAGGAGGCAAAGAAAACTGAAATGGTTTGTTCCATCGGTAGACGACGTAAAAAAGAACCGAATGAAAAACCCTATTCCCACTCAGAAATTCCTGAAAGAATGGAATTTAGAAAAAAGTGTCTGAATTTCATCAAAGACACATAACCTTCTTTCAACCGCTCTAACGAAGCCCCTATTCATATTCTCTAAACTAACCGGATTATTATGGGACCACCACCGGTAATTGCCAGAAGGCTTCGTATTGTGCTTCCGTTTGTGCCTTTTTGAAAATTCTACGCTCATTTTGCGTCTGCTGCTTTTTGTTGACTCGCTCCCCGTGACGTATTAATTGTGCAGTGATTAAAAATGCCGCGGTGGAGCGCGAAAAGTGCTGATTAATGTTTTCAGTTTAACTTTTCGTAGCGAAAATTATTTTCTTGCTCGGAGAAAACAGTCATTAATTAAAAGTGCAACAGGAAAAAATTGTTAAATTCATCAACTCACGATCTCTGAATGATGTGTTAATTAGTGGAGAAAAAAATATTAATTATGATTTTCATCAAGCTGTATGGAAGTGAAAACTGAAATTTGCATTCGTTTATTTATATTCCTGGAAGGCTATCGTTCCAAGCGTTTTTCCAGAAATTTTGCGTATTTTAACTCCGCCCCCTGGAAGCCGCTCAGTGGGGTCGAGTATTCTCCCAATGGAGTCTCCCATACCCCACTCATATCAGTTGTTTTGGATAACACGATTTAAACTTTACTGTGAATTTCAAGTCAATGAAAGGAAAAAATTAATCGACAAAAGTAATAAAAATCAGGAAGAATCCAAATTCGTTAGATCTACTTAAAATTAACACCATGTACGTGAAATTTCACGCTGATTGCAAAAATATATGATTTGTATGTGATCAGATATTGGATTTAGACGGAGAAGGAAAATTTTCTATAAGATGAAGTTATTTTCGCGGGATTCCGAATTATTGAAATTTTCCCAGGCGTTTTTAACGTAACTCAGCATGTTGATTCCGAAAATCACCTCAAAAATTGCATTCGACCGAAGGGTAACTGGAAAAAGGCAATTTTTCGATGAAAAAATGCATCTATCTATGCATATGCATATCTAGGATATGATATTTTGGGAAAATTTTGATTCTCTATTTTTCGAAAAATTGCAAAAATTGCTCAGACGTAACAAATCAAAAATCAAATCAAATCACTTTATTTCTTTTGAGACAATATACATTGTATAAGAAGGAGTCAGTCAGATGTGGATGCTTCCGCATGAAATGAATAAACATATAAACATAGATGAGTAAATATAAAAATATATACATAACAAAACACACTAAATATTGTATGGCGTCCTGAACACTTATATATATATATATATATATATATATATATATATATATATATATATATATATATAGGAAGTTATTCATGACATCTACAGTCATTAGTTGAAACTTAATTTGACACGAACCAAGGAATCCAAAAGTAGAGGTTTGTCCACAAATTGACAGGCAGCCAACAATTCGTTGTTCTAACCAACCCAAGGTTCAATCAAGTTTCTAATACGTTATGAGGAACGCAAGCAGAATCTAAGTGAAAATAGAGTATATTTCGTTTTAATTCCGAGAGTTCTAACCTTTGACAGCTGTTTCGTGCTAACGCACTCATCAGAAAGGATTTATGGATCTCTCGAAATCAAAACGAATCCACTCAAGAATTAATACCGTGAGGCAAAACAGAATACAATGACTGTAGATGTCATGAATAACTTCCTGTTGTATTCTGTTTTGCCTCACGGTATTAATTCTTGAGTGGATTCGTTTTGATTTCGAGAGATCCATAAATCCTTTCTGATGAGTGCCTTAGCACGAAACAGCTGTCAAAGATTAGAACTCTCGGAATTAAAACGAAATATACTCTATTTTCACTTAGATTCTGCTTGCGTTCCTCATAACGTATTAGAAACTTGATTGAACCTTGGGTTGGTTAGAACAACGAATTGTTGGCTGCCTGTCAATTTGTGGACAAACCTCTACTTTTGGATTCCTTGGTTCGTGTCAAATTAAGTTTCAACTAATGACTGTAGATGTCATGAATAACTTCCTGCTGTATTCTGTTTTGCCTCACGGTATTAATTCTTGAGTGGATTCGTTTTGATTTCGAGAGATCCATAAATCCTTTCTGATGAGTGCGTTAGCACGAAACAGCTGTCAAAGGTTAGAACTCTCGGAATTAAAACGAAATATACTCTATTTTCACTTAGATTCTGCTTGCGTTCCTCATAACGTATTAGAAACTTGATTGAACCTTGGGTTGGTTAGAACAACGAATTGTTGGCTGCCTGTCAATTTGTGGACAAACCTCTACTTTTGGATTCCTTGGTTCGTGTCAAATTATGTTTCAACTAATGACTGTAGATGTCATGAATAACTTCCTGTTGTATTCTGTTTTGCCTCACGGTATTAATTCTTGAGTGGATTCGTTTTGATTTCGAGAGATCCATAAATCCTTTCTGATGAGTGCGTTAGCACGAAACAGCTGTCAAAGGTTAGAACTCTCGGAATTAAAACGAAATATACTCTATTTTCACTTAGATTCTGCTTGCGTTCCTCATAACGTATTAGAAACTTGATTGAACCTTGGGTTGGTTAGAACAACGAATTGTTGGCTGCCTGTCAATTTGTGGACAAACCTCTACTTTTGGATTCCTTGGTTCGTGTCAAATTAAGTTTCAACTAATGACTGTAGATGTCATGAATAACTTCCTGTTGTATTCTGTTTTGCCTCACGGTATTAATTCTTGAGTGGATTCGTTTTGATTTCGAGAGATCCATAAATCCTTTCTGATGAGTGCGTTAGCACGAAACAGCTGTCAAACGTTATAACTCTCGGAATTAAAACGAAATATACTCTATTTTCACTTATATATATATATATATATATATATATATATATATATATATATATATATATATATATATATGTGCAGTTGTTTTCTGACGGACATATGCCATACAATCTATACAAAGGTATAGTGAGTTCCTAAAGGATTGTTTTTGACTGTTTTACAGTCACTGGAACATTTATTGTTCCTTGAAACAAGTACTCAGCATATAGCATTTCGCATCCGAAATGTTCTTCTGGAGCGCTCTCTAATCTTTTGCCGTGGTGGATCCTGTAAGCGATTGCAGTGTTCATCCCGGCGAACGATGACGAGCACCGGGCCCCCGCGTGTATACAACCGTGATAACCTGGACTGCACTGATGAGGGACTTCATCCCGAAACCGGTCTGCAGTTGGTTCCTTGTTTGGATCAGGCGGTGTCCTGCTGTCTGTCTCTGAGAGCTCTTGCAAAGTTGTTCCTTCAAAGTAAGGATCTTTGCACATATGTCTGACAGATATAATTCAATATCTGTCGAGGTATTAGCCAGAGAAGTAGTTGTTTTCTGTCGGACATATGCCATACAATCTATTTGAAGGTTAAACGACTGTCTAAGTTAAAGAAGAATCCTTTAAATTCGGGTATGCAGTCAACAAGGGTATGGAAAATAAGTGTACTCTTTTTTCTATTCAAGCTTTCGAGTCATTTATTGGCTCTTCATCAGGAACTGAAAGTGAGGTTATAAATCCCTTTCACTCGCCGTACTATATGAAATATCATGTCACAACGGACAACACTCTTGATACAATATTAAAATGACAAAACTTTTTTAAAATATGATTAAAAATGATCATGGTAGATTAAAATAACTGAGAAACACAATTTA
Organism: Chrysolina oricalcia; assembly: GCA_944452925.2. Classification (NCBI taxonomy): domain Eukaryota; kingdom Metazoa; phylum Arthropoda; class Insecta; order Coleoptera; family Chrysomelidae; genus Chrysolina; species Chrysolina oricalcia. The sequence goes on from OX101817.2 coordinate 6,099,435, forward strand.
AAATTACACAAGGGCTCTTATGGAGGCCATGTTGAATTAGAAACTTAAGTATTCAAATCAAAAAAGTGGTTGAACGACAATCTCCTGTTGCTTGGTCCAATCTTCTTCTGAGTTCGTGAACGACTGACAGCCATTCAGGACCATAAACACCGAAATCGAATTGAACCGAGTAAACGCAGTGCAATTGGATTTCCATCTCTCTCTCCCTTGGACGTGCTGAAACAAAAATCTCCCAACCGTTCCATTAATCCTTCTCCTCTTCAAAGCACATGCCACATATTCATCACGCTAAATAAACCACAATAGGGTCTACATCAAAGATTACACCTTCTACGCCTCCAAGCTAGACGGAGCGGGAGATAAAGTGAATTTATTTCGAGGCGCTCATTGTTATCAAAATTCGGATTTTCTGGAAGTGAGAAATATGGTCAAACAGAGAAATATGTTCGGAATATCTAGACAAATATATTGCAGCTGGAATTTGCGACGTCGATTTTCCTAACGGGGCTATATATCTTTATGAACTGCGGGAAAGTTGGAAATATGTCTACTCCATGTTTCTGCAGCGACAGTGGTGGGAATTAGTTATAGCACGTAAGAAGATATTCGTAGAAATGATTGATTCAAGCGAAATTTGAAAGGTAGATTGATAAGTTTTGGTACTTTTCTTTGTCATTTGTCACTGGCGTGCGGGAAAAATATCTTCTTTACAAAAGAGTGAATTGCATATGGTTTTCCACAAATACTGTGTCATACTTCGGTGACATGAAAGGTAAAACACCCAAATGTTGACAGGGTACCAATGATTGACACTCATGACAAATACACGCTATCTTAAGGAATATTATACTCGTATGTAGATTTAAATTCGGGAATGTAATATCTAGAGCCATCTTTTATATGCATTCAAAGTCGCAAACTCATATGTTGCATCATTTCGATATGGCAGAATTTTAAGTAGGCCGATGCACCTGTGATTACAAATTTGTGAGATTTATTAAGTTAATTGTTAAGAAGTGTGTCAACTTTGATGTTCCATAGCTAAAGTAAGAATATATGAATATTTTTTTCGTTGTACCTCTCGATAGTAGGGCCTTATATCATTGTTTTTCTACAGAAATAGTAACTTGATTCTATGTTGCACTACTGTTTTAAGGGGGTGTCAACCATTGGTTCCAAAAAACGAGAAAGTTCTAAAAATTAACATTGAACGTCAACCATTGGGTCTGTGGCAGTTTTGTTATTGTATTAGTATTTGTTTTTTGTTTTTTCCGTTAATCAGCTGTCGTCCCCTTAAGAACGGTATGTGTGTCTTCTTTTTTACTAGCGATATTCATGATTATTTAAATATAAGTGAAGTGTCAACTATAGGTTCTTTCTAGATTTGGCTTCATTAATACAATTATGGCACAGCAGAAACGGTAATTGTTGAAATACTCACCTGAAGATATGGAAGCTGCCTTAAGAGATTATGACAGAGGCCTTCCCATAGCCACATCAGCAAATGAACAAAGTGCCCAGGATAACATTACTTTATAAATTCCGTGAAAAAGTTCCCAGGGAGTGCATAATGTGTCTAAAATCTTTTCTACCCAAAGGAAAGGAGCGGATTTTATGTGAATGGATGATCTAGGCAGCGCGGGCAGGGTTTCCAGTGGGAAAAGATCAGTTGTTGGACAGTGTCAAACGATTATTGCTTGAGTAGAAACGAGAAACTCTTTTTAAAAAAACCGACCGGGTAAAAGTTGGTACAAATTATTTTTTAAAATGAATCCTGACGTATCCGCCAGAACTCCTCAAAATTTAACATCAACAAGAGCTTCTGTTACAAATGAAAAAATAATTGGTTTAATGAAGTTTACCAATATTTAAAATCACACAATTTTGAGAGTATTTTAAACAATCCAGAAAGGGTATTTAACGCTGATGAGGCTGCTTTTTTTAAAACCCGAAAGGTGATAAAGTGCTAAACGTGAAAAAAATGTGTTTCAGATCGTCAACACTGATGAAAAAATGTTTCAAGATTGTTTTGTTCTAATGATATCATGTATTCAATAGTTTAGAAAATAAATGTTCGTTTACTTGAAAATTACTATGTAATTATTGATTTTTCTTATGCTGTAATTCAGATATATCTATGACTTGAGATTGCCAACTAGTGAATATAAAAACAGAATCCAAATATGATCTGATTTTTAATGTAGAACATGTTTGGTACTTGTTTTGAACACTATATTTATTTTATAGGTACTAGTCTATCACAGACATTCAAGATTAATTCTCTTGAAATGAAAAGATTGAAATAAACATCTTAATGTCAATCTTTCGTACTGACATGTGTCAACTTTTAGATTTTCAATTTTTTTACATGTCTATCATTAGCAAAAAAAGTGGCTACTGCAACAGTGTTCAAAGTCTCTTAAAATTTCACAAAAAACTTTAGTAAGTTTGATTGTGATACTAGAGCAAATTTTGAAAATGAAAAAAATTGTAGAAAATATTAAAGATATGTCAATTTTTAACTTAATGTGTCAACCTTTGGGCATTTTACCGTAATATGCGCGGAAATAATACTGACAGTATTGTTTGAAAGTTTGATTTTATGGGGGAAATTCCCTTGTTGATATGGTTTTTTGTGATGAACAACGCTGGTAACACAGTGTGTTTCACTTCAAGTTGCGACAATTCCTTATTTATAACGAGTCTGCAAATTTTCGAAAACTTTTTTTTTAATGTGGTACTCCGAGAGTTCTACATCCCGGTATAAATTGTTTAAATATTTCACTATTCCACAGCCTACTACGATAACAAATATGACGAAAGTATATTGGCTTTTTTTATGAAAAAAAACAAAGATCTCCTTCGATTCAGTCACATCTAAAACTCCCAAATCCCTAATTCAACTAGATGATGCTTCTATCCATAATGCAAGAATAGTAAGAGGGTGGTTTAAAACAAAATTTCCGGGAAAATGGATTGGACGAAACAGTCCTCTTATTAGATGGACTCCACGCTCACCTGACCTTACAACAATTGATTACTTTCTTTGGGGTACCCTCAAAGAAAAAGTTTATCGAGATCGTCCCAAAAATGTTAACGTTTCAAAAGAAAAATATTCGTTAAATGAGCAGATCTATTACGCAGTTGCAGTGCAACGAAAAGTCACAAACAACTGTACGAAGAGACTGGAAAAATGTGCTGCTGCACAGGGTGGTGTTATTGAAATCAGTAAAATTTTAAATTATTAATTTTTACCCAACACTCCTCTTGTTATAATTTCTGTTTTTCTGTATAACCCTATAAAAAAGATAAATTAAATAAACTTTATCGGGTTATTAATATTAAAACAATGTATACTACTAATATGTGATGGTCCTGAAACTAGAAAAAACAATAGTTATCCAATTCTCATACGACGGCAGTTGAATAGAACAAAGACCTATCGAAATAAAATTGGGAGACAAAAATATATTGATAAAGTCATTGGAAACTACACTATTTCTTGGAAACATCTATTGACCTCAATTTTAGAGAACACGCTGAAAATATCTGTAAACAATTAAAACAAAGCATACTTCATGTCAACAAAATCCCTAATTGAAATTTAAATTGCTCAAGTTTACTCTATAGTGAGTCAAAACATGATCATCTGGGCTAGAGACAGCTGTCGCATCATATTTAAAAACAACACTATTTGAACCCTTTCGTCAAACTCTTGTCGTTCATTTTTGGCAAAACAAAAAAATTGCTGAAAAGCAGTGATATACATGGCTATAATACTCGAAATGCCCAGAACTTACACCAACCACACTGCAATCATACCAACTACAAGAAATCACCTGTCTATACTGGTTCCTTCATTTATAATAAATTACTCCAATGTTTCAGAAATCACGGATCACTAAAAAGTTTTCAAACAGATCTAAAGCGATATTTGGTTAATAATGTGTCCTATTCAATAGACGAATTCTTGGAACATGTGTCCAGCAGCTGATATATTGGATTTCTCTCGAATATTTTATTTATGTCAATTATAATGTCATGTCATTGTCATGTTTACGTTATTTTTGTTGAATTGTACTATGTACACCAATTTTATTTATTTACTAACTGACGTACCTTATTCATTTTGTATGGCAACCAAAGGTCAATAAAGATTATTATTATTATTACTAGCACTATATTTTTAAAAACAAGTTTTCGAAAATCAGCCGACCAGTTATGAAATAATGAATTGTCGAAAAGTGAAACACACTCTATAACAAGTGTTTCCCAAATTATTTATTCAATACAACTTTGTCTACCTAACCGTTTGCTAAAAAAAATTCTGTTCCATTTACATCGGCACCTTCGCCATATTTTCGTAAGGCAGATTTCATTCTTTTTCCGAAATATTGTTGTGTCAAATCTTAAAACTCTGATTTTTTTATTGGACAAAACTAACTTCGTTACTGGGACAGAAAATACTTGTTAAAATGGACTCAACCTATTCTAGCGCACATAACATAACCTTTGAGGTTCTACACGGATCGACTTTGGGCCCAATATTTTTCATTTACAAATTTAACAAATTACATTAATCATATTTATTTTTATACTATTGATGAGATTTTAGTATTTGACCTCAACACCAAAAAAAATATTTCGAAGTTACAATTTGTATATTGACAATAGTTACAATGGTTACTTCATAGTCGAACTATCTAGTGAAAAACTTTCGCCTAAACTGTTATATTTATATTGTCACTGTCAAAATGCTATTACTTGTTTATTTTGTGTTATCCGTATACTTTTGACAGAACCTTATAATGTTATTGTATTTTTAGGTGGTTAAAGACTATTCTAGCAAAAACATGTTGTGCTTGAATACAAGCAAAACTCAATTTTACTGATAGAGTGTACTTGTTGGGATAATTTTTTAACTAAGCTTCATCAACCACATCGATCACGTGTGTAAATATCTCAATAATAATAATAATTTTGGTATTTGCACAACTCTCGAAGACTTCTGAGAGTTGCGCGTAGGGGTGCAACAGGTTAACGGAAAATAAAATGTTAATAATTTTTTTTAACAAGTCATTAAAATAACAGAGCCCTGGGGGACACCTAGTTTGTCATTTCTTGACCCAGAGAATGCATAATTGCAAAATACGACCATATCACTAGTTGCGCAATTTGTTGCTGAACAAAATGCATTTTCAAAATCCGGAAAATTCTGAATACTTTCTGAAATAACCCAAAAAAACTAAATTGCGATACGTTGAAAAGAGAATTCAATTCTCTTCACAACCATCTAATTTTTTTTGAAATTAGTTAATATTTTTTTGCAATTAAAATTAGAAATATCAAATATAAAAGCGGATCTGAAAACTACTCATATCTCGATAAATTTGAACGGTTTGTTGTGGAATAATGAAACCAAAAACATTTCGAAGGGTAATACCGATACTGCTTTTTGAGAGAAGAAACATTGCAATTATTCGACAGATGGAGCTGGGGGCAAATCAATTCGAAAATTTCGAAAGGCATAAAAATCAAAATTGGAGAAAAATTTCCCAACAAAATTCAAAAATATTTAGATGGTTGTGAAGAGAATTGAATTCTCTTTTCAACGATGTGACACTTGACCCCCCTTGCCATTTAAAAATTTTGAGTTGATGTGTCTCCCCGCGCCCCCTGTGGTGCAATCACCATATTTTTTATTTTAAAAAGTATTATCGGTGAAACCCTCCAAACGGTTTTTTTTTCATGTTTGTACGTCGAACCGTTCAAAAGTTAACAGGGGGGGGACTAAAAAGCCGCACTGTATAATAATCCCAATGAAAATTCTCAATTCTGATCATGTGAGATTCAGTGGTTTGTTAGGATCAACCTGACAAGCATATAAATTGCTCTGCTCTACTATCAAATATAATAATTCATTTGAAAAAAATGTCTCGATATAGTGTATTGGTATATTTCCGGTCCCTCTTCTATGTCTTGTGATGTAAACTGTGGATTGAGTAAATTATCTTGGTCTCCTCTTAATTTAGTCCACTCATATTTTTGTTTTTCTCTAGCAGATACATTACTCAGTGGCTCCTCATATTCTGAATCAGAAAAAGAATTATCTCCTTCATCACTACACCTTTTTCATATGTAATTCAGAAAGTATAACTTGTAATTCAGATTAGTAAAATGTAATTCAGAAAACGTAACTTGTAATTCAGAATTGTTAATTGTATTTCAGAAACCGTAACATGTAATTCAGATTAATAAATTGTATTTCAGAAACCGTAACATGTAATTCAGATTAGCAAGTTGTAATTCAGAAAGTGTAACTTGAATTTCAGATTAGTGAATTGTTATTCAGAAAGCGTCAATTGTAATTCAGAAACCATCACTTGTAATTCAGAAACCATCAAAGATCTGACCGGTGTGAAAAGAGCGGCCAAAGATAGCAGCCGAAATCTCCGGTGACACCCCGGAGACACCAAAAGGGGGCTATTATGATAAATAATAACAAATATCTACAAAATAAAGGATGTGGACCTTTAGCATAATTTTACTGACGACAGGGTCGAAAGTGGGTGGGTGAATAATGCGGTTGTAGCGTAAAATGATTTCCGGCAAATTAAGGTATTGTAATAAAATAATTTCGATTTTGGACTAGGGTTGGATATTTTGAATATGCAATTTTCGTAAAGTACTGAATAATGGGATTCGGGGTTGAAATTTTCAACCCTAAAATTTTGAATATTCATTTCAAATTGGTTCTAGCATACACAGATTTTGAATGTCCATTTTTTGTTATCAAAGGACCATTTCGTTAAAGAATTGTTGACCTCCGTTGGGATCCCGTGGTGGATTTTTCAACCCTACTATCGGGGGAGCCAGGTGGTGCATTAAGCACTTATCTTAAAAATTCGACTTATGAGTGAAGTCGTCGTCGGAGCACTAACAGATTTTGTCAAAATGTTGCAAATCACTTCTCCTTTACTGTTTGATCAGAAAATTCGATTTTTCAACTTCGGAGGGTTGTTGAGGGTAGTTTCTGATTCACAAATCATTTCACCCGATAGAGCGTGTTCAGTAGCTGTAGAATAATTCATTTTTGTCAAAAAAAATCGAGCAACGGGTTTTTAAACTGTTTGAGGAATTTTCCACTTCGGACGGTTGTTGAGGGTGGTTTTTGATTCACAAATTATTTTACCCCATAGAAGGTGTACAGTAGCTGTAGAATAATGCATTTCCGCCAAAAAACATCGAGCAACGAGTTTATAAACTGTTTCAGGATATTTCATCTTCAAAGGGTTGTTGAGGGGTAGTTTTTGACTCACAAATTATTTCACCCTACAGAGCGTGTTCATTAGCTCTAGAATAATGTATTTCCGTCAAAATACCTCGAGCAACGGGTAATTCAACTGTTTCAAGATTTTTCTAATTTAGAGGGGAGTGGAGGGGTAGTTTTTGATTCACAAATTATTTAACCCCATGGAACATATTCAGCAGGTTCACAATAGTTCATTTCCGTCGAAAAACCTGGAGCAACAGTTATACTTGAAGCGAAAAAAAAAGAAAAAAAAACCGTTGCTGGAAAAACCGTTGCTACTTTCACACCCGTGGTCTTCATTAGTTTTTCATAAATTCAATGAGAAAGGTTCAGGGTTTTGTTTGTTTGACTTGGTTGATTTTTTGGGATATGTGTCAATATGCAATGAGGGTCTGTATAGATTTTGAGAAGGATCGGAAATTGCATAACGATTTCCCGGGCAATTTTCCGAAAAGAAAAAAACACGAATAAAAACCGTACCGATGACTGAAATAAAATTTTTAATAGTGCAATGGATAGAGCTGAAAAATGCAAACAAATCATGTCACTTGATAATTTCCGTAAAAATTATTGGAAAACTGAGAAAACTTGAAAAATAAGAATAAAAATATTGAAATTTTTTAAAATTCGAAATATCTCGGAAACGCTCAAAATTTTCCAAATTTATCAAAAGATCTTTTTTGATTGCCTTCAGAAAATCTACAGAAAATATAAATGATTTTTTCCATAAAATCAATGTACCGTGAAATAATCCAAAAAAACGGGGAATCGATAGGTCTCCCAAACTATTGAAAAAATCCAAATTGTTTTTTTTGCAGCAAATACCTTTTGACAAAATCTACCTACTCTTCAAATTTCAGTTTTAAGAATTAGTTAACAGAGCGGGGAAAAAATAAAATCGAAAAAAAAAACGAGACTTGGAAACTTTTTTTATAAAAGCATCAAAATCTAAAAACTAAACGAAATATCGAAAAGTTTGTACGAATAATTTCATTGTACTAACTCAGTACTACAAAAAACTACGTATGAATTTTTTTTATATTTCAAAAAAAATATTAAATTTGACGACATTAGCGCCTTCTGGCGGGCCTTTATCTTCCACCTAGTCTTCTGGCAATTTTTTCTCCTCTTATTTGTATAACATCCGATTATTCTGTCAATTTCCAGCCTTGCAAATATGACTTATTTACGTAAAAAATGCATATTTAACCCTCTACCCTCGCGTTATTCTTCCGGGGTGCCTTCTGGCGTCTCACGCTACGTTGGTGACACCCGAACCTATAAATGCTAAAATTCACTTTGTCACCCGTATTTCTACGTAGTCAGCTCTCCGTCTAATACGTTCTTGGTTTCTGAATTACAGTTGACACTTTCTGAATTACAACTCACGCTTTCTGAATTACATGTCACACTTTCTGATTAACAATTCACTAATCTGAATTACAAGTTACACAATCTGAAATACAACTTACTAATCTGAATTACATGTTACGGTTTCTGAAATACAATTTACTAATCTGAATTACATGTTACGGTTTCTGAATTACAATTTACTATTCTGAATTACAAATTATACTTTCTGAAATACATGTTATACTTTCTCAATTACAATTGAAAAAGGTGTAGAAACAGCGTCATTGGTATTTGGGTTAGGTACATAATCATCATCAGAGTTGCTTAGATTTTCATCTTCGCTACCGCTTGGTAGATCAGCCATATCTTCACTGAAAGAGAGAATGCATTGACAGTTTATCAGATGATCAAAATGCTCATTGTTCCAAATCAGGAACTTACTGATTTTTCCCTAATGACTGTTGTGTCTGATTTGGAACAATGAAATTTTTTGATGTGGAGATCAAAATGATAGGAAACTTCATTCAAATTTAGCTTGAAACTATTCTTATACAACCAACCAACATACCTGAATTTTATTTTCACTTAAAGTTGACGAGAAAAACCAACAAACACCATGCCATGCCACGTGCCGAAGAAACTGACCTGATGGAATAAATATTTCTTTTTCGACTACTGGTACTTAGATGGCGCGAGATGTCTGTTCAATGCATGTTATTCGTTGTTCTAAATCGGAAACAGTGGTCCACTATGGTAAACGAGACAATTTTAGTTTTATCATTTATTTTTATGCTTTTTCCAGTGTTCCTACTTAGGAACATGACACCTTAAGAGAGAAAAAATATGAATTGTGTTTTGAATACAGGATTTTCCTTCCCCTCTCGAACAATGGACGGTTATCAATCGTGCTCATTCAAGAACTCTTCATTTATTCGAGCAGTAGTGATTCGCTCCAATATCGCAACACCAAATTCGTTCCAGACGAACACAAAATCGCGATTCATCTTTACGATGTAAGGCGGCTTACACGCGACGAGGATCGCATTGAATTTGCTCCGCCAGGAAAATCGTGTAGCCCGATATCCCTTTTGAATAACGGAGTAGTTTGATTCGGAGGAATCGATCCATCAATGCCTCAGCTTCCGCCGGCTGCAACGTGCGAAATGCAATGTAATTATCTGATGTCTAGCGATCGAGCCGAAAACGTCTCAGAAACACGCGGGGGCGGGAAGGGCGGTAAAATCGAATAGCATCACCGCAAGACTAAGTTTGTGTTTAAGATACCTACCTTCACTGTTAGTTTGTCCACACAATTACAAGTTTAAATGGAACAAGAAGAAACTAGCAACTGAACTTTCTGGTCCCTTGCCGAACATTGAAATGTTTCCAGACACCATATGAGCTCAAGTAGTACAAAACAGAAAAAAGTTTTTAATTGATGTAGCCGATACTTGATATCAATCAATCAGTCAATCAAGATATACTTTATTGTCGAAGAATATCATTCTCATAGACAAAGCTTAGTTGATACAAGGGTGAAAGTGTATAAGTATAAAGGGTGGGTCACGGTCGATGGTACCTTAGACGTTTACGAAGAACGGGAAATAGGATCATTCTGAAAATTTGGTTTCTCAAGTAATTGCTCTTGGTCTATCGATCTAAAATATTTTCAGCAATGCAGCGTTGCCGCTTATACCAGAAAGTAGCAGCATCTTTGTTATTTCAAATAGGTCACCCTGTATATTACCGCATTTTTGAACTTGTCATTCTTTTCTGATTATTTCTGCCTCATACTCCCCTATACCTATCTCTAACGGTTTTTGAGATATTGGTTATTTTCCATATTTTTTATCCAAAACATAGCTCGAATTGAATGTTTATTTCTGCGGTATTTGGATTATTAGGAAAATGCAATTTTGTGTTTAGTTCATCAAGATCATGTACATTGATTCTGTATAGAGAAGTTTGTTCTCTGTTATACTGGGTCATTCAAAATTCATGATCTTACAGCTAGATACGAAAAGGGGTGAAAGTGCGTTTTTTTTAAATGGAACATCCTGCATATTATTAAATATCCTGAAAGATGACTAAATTCCCTTCGAATTGATATATCATGTTCCTATACATAAATAGCCAGAATTCCGAGATAATAGCCATTTTCACTTGTAATCTCCCAAGTGCTTGAATTATTGCCGGAAATTTTTCGAGTACATGAATTTTTTGAAAATTCATGTACGAGATTAATTTACGGCAATTAATTCAAGCACGAGGGGGATTCAGTAAGAAAATTTCACACCGAGAAATGAAAATCATCTAACAATTCATAAGAAATAACTAACGATGGTTTCACCTGAACTATTTATAACCACTGAAATATTGATATGTAAAATACTTAACAAAATTTTCATCAATAAATGTTTGACATGTGACATGTGACATTTGACAAGTTGATATTTTGCTTTAATGTACAAATGGAGGTCTAGTCTACATATGAAAGGAGATAATTATGTATTTACTAGATATTTGGAATGTGTCTGAAAATATTTTCTCCACGATTATTGCAGAAATTGTCAATTCTGAAATCATATTTCAGAAGAAGTTCAATACACCGTTTGTCACAAGTTTTTATCAGTCCTGTAGCTCAGCGGTAGTGTTGCGGCCTATGAGTCGCTAGGTCGATGGTTAAGAACATAACTTTTTTTTCTCCAAATTTAAACACATTTATTGATGAAAATTTTACATCAATCTTTCAGTGGTTATAAATAGTTCGGGTGAAAGCATCGTTAGTTATTTCTTGTGAATTGTTGGATGAATCCCCCTCGTGCTTGAATTAATTACCATAAATTTATCTCGTATATGAAGTTTCAAAAAAATTCACAGCTGCTTCAAAATGTTCAACAAATTACCAACTGAAATCAAAATTGTACAATAATTGAAAACACTCAAGAAAGAATTGTTCAACTTAGTAACAGAGTTACAGCCTTATAGAAAACAGAAATTAATTGCAAAAACTTCTCACCAATAATTCTGATAGTAATATTTTACATTGTATGTGTAATGTAATGTTCTTTGAAATACAATTCTTTTTTATTATTATTATTCTAAACTACATATTTGCTATGATTCCTTAAATACTCATCGTGAATTGATTAGGGTTCGATTGTATACCTGACACTCCTATCTCCTATATACTTTCGATAAGTACCTCTATATTACTGATTATATTTAATATAACCCTTCCACGAAAACGTATGTGCTGTCTTGCTATATATTCTATGTCCGATCACCATAATGATTACAATTTGTATATTTACATTATTTTTCTAGATAGTTTATTTATATTTATCCTTACTCTTATACAGAGGGATAACTTAGGTTTAGTGACATACCATATATACCTTTTGTGTATCTAAAATGGCAAATAAATATATTATTATATTATAACACATTCCAAAAATTGATCCAATTGTCTAATTGTTCCTGTGAAACCTTCCAAAATATCATCAGTTTGTTGAAAATTTTATTCCTTTTATATTAGTTTCTAAATTCCCCATAAAAATTTCTACCAATAAAACATAATCAACCCTTCATTAGATGAATAGAATTTATTGTAAAACTAGAAATAATTCTGACTTGAAGAAACACCGAGTAAATCCAATCTCTCCTGTTTAATGACAGGATTTACAAGATTTATATCTAATAGTATTTCTAAGCAATATTATTGATTTAAATGACATGTGAAAGAGTTGAGTTGCTTTATAATTTACATTTTATGTATATTTTTCATGTTCTGATGTTTTCGGTCTTCTGGTATCAGTTCTTCATCTTTTCCAATTTGTTCTAAGATTTTTTATCATCTTACTTTGTTTCTATTACCCTGTACCTAGTTTCAGCGGTCGCTAGCCAATAAAATACAGCAAAAACTCAAGATGTCACACTCCACATTGCCTTTTGGGCTTAGAAAGCGCCATCTACTTTTCAGACAGTGATAGTTTAGTTTTCATCATGTTTCAGGGTGGTAATAAAGCTTGCCTGTTTGAAAAAGTATCAAACAGGATTCTGAATATTCATAGTCAGTCAAATTTGCCTCGTATATAATTCAAATGCGCGTTCTTCAAGTGCTCATACATAACTAAGGCGCACTGTTATTGAATAATCATCAGCAACAGACGACAGTTTATAAATATCCTCAGCCAGTCGGTGATGCCTATGCATTTATGCTAATTCGGGGTCATCCAGTTGCATATTCAGTCGCTACTGTCAAATTGGGCATAAATAATTCACAATCGGCTAGATGTTACCACCAGATACAATTATTGCTTGAGTGTGTGTTTCATGAACATGGCTTGGGCGATTTTTCACGGAGATATAGCTGGTTTTATTGTCGTAGTGGATGTGTTTCTTTCCTGATTTGGTATTCATGAAAGAAGTTTCACAGAATATTTTGTTCGATTTTAGAATATTCAGTTATACTTTCGTTGTAATACTTTGTTGAACGCATTTACCGAATTGAATTGAGTAAACGTCACAGATCCACTCATTTTGTAGGGTCGTAGAATTGCCTAGAAATATATATATATATATATATATATATATATATATATATATATACGGTGACCGGAAATAAGCGCAAAATAAAAAAGCGCACAGGAAATATGCGCAAGGAAAAAGCGCAATGTTATAAATGCCCACAAGATATATCCACACGTGGAAAACTGCACACATGGATTAAATCGCACAAGGCAAAAATCTCTCATGTATAAATGCGCACAGAGAAAAAACGCAAACTCATATTATAAATTTAGTTTTAAGGAAAACCAAATTTCCAAAGAATAAGAGGGAACGAACTGTAACGATTAAACAGAAATATAAACTACTGTGGATTAGCTATTGTTTGTAAATAAGATAACTTGTCCTCTGTTTCATAATACTTTTCCACTGAATTTGCTACAATTGCGTAAAGTTTTCTATATTTCTATAAGTTGCGAGCTAGGTTAGTTCGTTCAGGTTAGACCAGACTAATAAAATACTATTGCGTGTGCGCATTTTTCAATGTTCGCATTAATGTACGTGCGGTTTTTTCCAAGTGCGCTTTTTACGATGTGCGCATTTTTCCGAGTGCGGTTATTTCATGTGCGCTTTTTTCCGTGCGCTTATTTCCCGTGCGCTCCTTTCCTGTGCGCTTTTTTCCGGGATTCATATATATATATATATATATATATATATATATATATATATATATATATATATATATATATATATATATATATATATATATATATATATATATATATATATATTATATACATGTAACTGCACATTCTCACATATATAAAATGCGTATTAAAATGTTAATCACAATATAAAATATTAAAACTGTAAGACATACCTATAACATTAAAATTGAAACAATAAAATATAAAAACTAGAACAGAGTAAAAATAAGAAACGAGTCAAATGATGAAGAACGGATCAACTATATTATTGCAGTAAGTATGTTGTTTATGGTTTCGATTCTATCAGATCGATTATTAATTTTCTGTCGTTACTTAAGATGTAATCTTTTAATTTTTTTTTGAAATTAGCTTTATTTCTTTCAGATGTTATAGTGTTCGGGACACTATTGTATAATGATTTTGTGATATAGGAGTGAGATCTTTGCGATACTGATTTTTTCACACGTGGTACTACCGTAATGGGTTTTCGGCGGGTATTATACTCATGAGTGGGTCCTGCTATATCACCAGAAAGATGGAATTTCACATTCGTGCAGAAATAGAATAACTGCCTGTCATCCATGACTTCAGATTGTTTGTATAGTAGTTCCGAAGAGAACCTTCGGTTTTTCATCATTATCACTTTCAGAAATCTTTTTTGCAGTATTTCCAATGGTTTGAGGTGTACTCGGAGAGCACTTCCCCATGTCAGGATTCCATATCTTAAATGACTTTCCACTAAGGAGTTATATAATATCTTCATTGTTTTCAGTGGAAGGTAATTACTTAAATATTTAAATTTGTATAAGATGGATTGCAGTTTTTTTATGACGTAGTTTATATGAACGTTCCATTTCATATGCGAATCCAGATATACACCAAGATATTTAATATTTTTTTCAGATTTAATTCTGAGCGTGTTTTCCTGAGTTTCTAGGTCGAGATATAAAAAAGGGCAATTACCAACCGAATTACAGCTGAAGGATAGGAAGTTGGTTTTCTCTGTGTTGAGTGTCAAAAGTCTTCCATCGAACCACTCCTTTATGAATCGAAGATCAGATTCGGCTTTATGTTTCAATTCATGCCATGTTTCCGCTTTATATAGTATTGCGGTATCATCAGCATACCCTATGATACTTCCTTGACTGTTCAATGTGAATATTTGATTGATGTAGAGATTAAACAAATGAGGGCCCAAAACGGTTCCCTGCGGTACACCATATTCAATTTCTCTCTGATCGCTCAGTGTTTCAGCCACTTTCACTTCTTGAGTTCTGTTGTTGAGGTAATTTCTAAGTAAATTTGCACATTTACCTCTCATTCCTACTCGTTCCAATGTATCTATTAGCTATCGGTGACTAACAGTATCGAAAGCCTTCGAAAGGTCAATGAAAACACACAGACAAGGATGGCCATCCTCCAGCGCGCTGTGTATTTTTTCGGTAAAAGCTAGTACAGCATCTTCCGTTGAAGTATTCTCTTTGAAACCATATTGTTTATGGGAAATCAAGCCGTATTTTTTTATGAAGGATGTCATTCGGTTTTTCAGAAACATCCAAGCATTTATTTAAAATGTATACTAGGGGATGAACAATAAATTGTGCAATGGATTTGATGGTTTCCGCTCTTATCCCGTCCTTACCAACGGCTTTCTTATCTTTCAATTTTCTTATTATATTCAAAAGTTCAATAGAATTGCTTGGTGCTAGAATCATAGTATTAGGTAGAATATCTTCAATGAATTCGTGATTACTATCGGTTTTGATTTTTTCAGTAAGTGTTTTTCCCATTTCAACGAATCTCAGATTGAATTCATTTGCAATATCTTTGCTGTCATGGAGAAGTTCTCCCTTTTCGTTTTGGAGAGCCGGTATTTTATTATGTTTTGTTTTCGAGTTACTCAATTCCTTTACTTTTTTCCATAAAAATTTTGTATTATTTGAATGTTTTTCTATTTGTTGTTTATAATAATTGCACTTTACTTTCTTGACCAGATTAGTTAATTTGGTTTTGTAAAGATTACATTGATTTTTCAGGAAATTGTTATTCGGGTTTTTTTTAAGATTAACAAACATTTCATTTTTTTTTTATTTATTGACAATATTAAAAAGTAACAAAACATGTACATACCAAAACAATAAAATATACGAGCTAAATAAAATTTCTATAAATAAAATGAATAATAATAATAAAATAATTCATAAAATGAAAGGGCAGGCATAGTTTAGTATCGATACACGGTTTCACAACTAAAAAATTACTCCATATTGTAGAAAGAATGAATGTATAGCAATTCTTTCACATTTTTTTAATAATCTAAATGTTTCAATCTCCCTTAGATGAAATGGCAAGCAATAATAAATTGTTAGCTCATTATAGATTATAGATTAATTAGCAATGATATTATCCTAATGACATAGCATCCGGAGTACAATTTCTAGCACAATTTCGTGATATGCTCGTTAAATTAAATTTTTTTGTCGATGTGAAGTTCGAGGACTTTGGTGTAGGAGACATTTTTGATATTATTTGTGCCTAAGCTCAGGCCAGAAAGCTCGCAGCGAAATGTTAGTAGATTCTTTCTAAGGGCGTTGAAATCAAGCAAGGTATCGTCACACCTGGATTTAATTTGTTCTTTGTCTACTTGAATATTGTGATGTAATGTATCACCGGCAAATAATGTATACTTCCCAGATATATTAATTTTTGTAAAATCATTTATATAAAGTAGAAACAGTGTGGGTCCGAGTACAGAGCGCTGTGATACACCATATGTTTGCCTCAAAACGAGAGAGGTGGCTAGTTTTTACCAGTTCAGTGCGATTTTCTAGGTACCGCTCTTTCAAAAACGAGTTTTTCTATAATTTTGGAAAATACATTCAATAACGCTATAGGTCTGTAGTTTTCTATGTTACCAGTGTCGTCTTTTTTGAACAATGAAATTGTGGATGCTATTTTGAGGCTTGTTGGAAAGGTGACTTGTGTGATAGAAATGTTTATAATATGACTGAGTATTAAAGCAATTATCTCCTTACATTGGAATTACGTAAAAGTTATAGGTAAAAGTTGAATCGCGTCGATGTTTTCTAGTTCTGAAACGAGAGCAAAAGACAGAAACGAATTGCTTAAAATAATGTTCATCGTAATTGATAATTTCTGATAATTAGCACTTCTTTGTTTACCTTTAACTCCATTTACTAAGTTCCAAACTGTTCTATTTGTGTTATTTAAATAATCGGTGAAACTTTTATAAAAAAAAAATTCACAGATTGTTTGTTCATTTACTACTATTTTTATGTGTTATAAGATTCATTTATGTTATCGTTATGGAGTCTTTCCGCAGCCAGTCAAGATTATGATAAACGCTAGATTATCATTCAAGTTAATCAGAAAATTTTATTTTGCAAGTCTTGATCTTATTTACCAACGAGTTCTTTTGGAAATCACTATTGAAACATCACGAGAATGTTCTCCCTGTAGGTCAGAATCGGCAGTGTGATCGAAAATTTAAAAGAACACATCAATTTTTATTTCTATTTTGGTATGAAAATCATACCCGAAACTTCACACCCTTGCGATCATCGGATACCCCCTATATTTTTTCAACGGCAAGGGAGTCGAGTGGTACATCATTTGATAGGTCTTTTGTCCCTCTTTTACATACCTCTGTAATTTTTTTCGAAATTGGTTAATTCGTTATTGAGAAATTAAATGTTATTGCGGAAATCAATAACAAACAGTATCAATGAGAACAAAATCAACGGAAAAATAGTTGAAAATGTTCAGTGGCCAAGATGTCTCTCTCTCTCTCTCTCTCAAAGTCAAACCGGGAACTGGAAAGTCTTGATCAGACATCAAAGTCAAAAACTGTCACTATCAGACAAAGGCGCTTTCTAATTGAGAGCTTGATTTTTCGTAGTCTGTGAGATCACATCAGGAACTACCCCGAGCTACTTCTTGGGACAATTGGACAGCGACTCAGGTGAACAGAACACCTAGAGATTCAGTGTTGCCAACTGAACCAAGACGAACCAAATATTCGAAGAAGAAATGGTACTGTTGTAACCACAAAGCAATAGAGTTGTAACCAGAAGTATGTTTTCAAAATGACGCTGTCATGCTGCAAAATAATTCCAACTGATAACTGTCATCCGCAAAATGCGGGTTGTATCAGGGTTCCTTGATAGGAGGATTATGAAATGTCATCGATTTTGTCGGACATCTTGTTTCGTCATTGGAGGGAAATTAAGGTGGCTATCATGAGATTAGAGGCGCCAAATTTGAATTACACTAAAAATCCCATTTTGTTGGATTGAATTCGAAACCAATATGTGGGAGTAAATTGAAAAATGTGCGAGTGATTAATACATATTTATTATTAATATATTCCCAAGTTCGCACAAGTATCTCGAAGGCTTCTGAGAATTTCAAAGTTGACGAAAATTACAAATTTTTAATGAGCCGTTTCAAAAAGAAAGAAAAGGTGGAATCTGATATTTGAAATATATTTCAAAGACTAATCTCATTATATCTGTTGTAACACTAGGTGAATAAATTGCACCATTCAAAGAGAAATTCTTTTCATGTCTAATGAAAGAAATCAAAATAACTCTCTTATGATGATATTATTCCAGAACCTCAGGTGCAAGAAGAAAGTGTGATTTGTTATATGATTGATCTCTATTTTATTCTAAATGTGTGAATATGAAATGGGGTAAATGATTAAAATGATAGATAGATAAATATTTATTCGTCCTTGAAGTTTACTCAAATATAAAAACTTATCAGACTATAGTCACTGTCATTCACCCTGCCTTGTTCACAAAACTAACTCACATTTCATCGACAACATTTATAATATTTTCAGAAATGATTTGAGTACTGTTTGTTTATGATATGAGTCAATGTTTTATTTTATAAATTTCGGTATCATTTATACATAATTTCATGAATAGTAATTTAAAATTTCTTTATGTAGAAAAAATTCAACATTTCTATATATCTATATATCCAAATTGAGTGGCAAGTATTAAAATTGTGCATATCTAATATTTTAAATAAAGCTGAACAAATCATTTGCTTTTGCAACGTTCCATAATAATTTTGAGTTTGGATAGTTCTTACACTTGGTAATGGGAACTTTTCTTTTAATTTCTTCCTTCTGATAATTGTTGTTCAATGAGTTTTTCTCGTGCTTTTTCACGTTGTTGTAAACAAGGGGTGGAAGGAGACTGTGAATCATCATCTGAAATGGCATAAAGACCTATCAATATCAATCATTTCATAGCACCAGGGATAGAAAATAATGAACAAACTATTATTTGATGGTAAACGATCAGCCATGGGTACAGATTCTAGCAAGTATCTCTCTATCTCCAATGGAACTCCAACAGATTGATACGATATAGCAGTGGACAGACTAGATTTTTACCAACACGTATTGGTAGGAATAACTAAAAAGGAACACCAACATTATATCATATTGTCATAGCAGAAATATTGGCTTTCAACAGTTTCTATCCAAAACCAAATTGAGTTCTGTTTCTCATTAGAACAGTTTGAACTCACCGTTGTTCTAAGCATTTGTCTTGACTTCTTATGTAGGAGAGATTCTTGAAGATTGGTTTCAAAATCTCTTTTATTAAAATGGTCTGAACAAATCCTGGAAAAATCAATAGGTACCCATACTACAGAAATTGCTTTACTGTTCTTGCTTTACTGTTCTTGCGGAATATATGGAACGACAATTTATCATCATGGTATGATGTAGGAGTATTGTTACAATATTAAACAAGAACTAACAACTAGCAATACAAAATACAAGAAATAGGCACAATATTTTATTATGATTTATCTGAGCCACGGGCTTTAGTAACTTTTTTATTCGCAAATTGACGTAAATATAACCAAAGTTACCAATTTCAGGATAGCCACCTTAATTTCCCTCCAATGCGTATTCTATAATAATAGGTACGGCAGAAGTAAGTACTAAAATACGAAAAGAGCTGTACATGACAACGATCAAGTTATCATTTTGAAACAGTGGCGTACAGAGCGTAAAGTTTATCTCAATGACAGAGAATTTCAGACTTCATTATATCAAAACAGAAAGGGTTTTTCCAGTGCAAAATCAACCCGCGAGGCTCCAACAAAATAAAAGAAATGTCTGTTTCTCCAGACTCTTGCACACAACAGCTCATTTCTGTCGATTCCTTCATCCGTTCAAATATTTGCTGGCCATTATCCGGGACGTGCGAAAAAGCAATACCACGTGAAATGAAGCAGCGTCCAACGCTGTTGTCTTTGCACTGCTGGCAGCTCCCCCCGTCGCCGCCCCCAGTCCCTGCACTCGTCTGGATATTCTGGATAACGAAATAATGCGTTAGTTTGATTTATTAGGTCGGCCACCCTGGCGCCTGTGCGCCGTTTGCCAATTCTCGTCAGTCCGGCCTTCTCCGCAAATTTAATTACGGTCAGAGTTGCATGAACTCCCGTCCCGTCCGTTAAGTTGGCAACTCTCTTAGAGAACCGCGCGGCCGACGTGCGAAGTTTACGAGGCGGTTCTCGGGCTGGGATTGGGAAGAGAGACAAGTTATTCGGCGGGAATTTGCACATCACATCGTGGGAGAGTCTGGGAAATGGGCCCATATCTGTGAAATATTTGCGATGTACAAATCTACGAAAACTATATTATGCATTCCGAACACTTAAAAACAACGGAAGAAATGTATCGGCACATGCGATTCTCAATGCATTTGGTTGAAACTTCATGTAGCCAGTCGACCAGTACAAAATATTACACGCTATGGAGATTCAGTAGTAGTAGTAGTTATTTGGGGAGGCCGCAACCGCAGCCAGTTAAGTAGGCCCTCATGGACCCTTTTTGCCATCCCCTGTTCTCCACCAATCTACATTAATTCTCCTAGTTTTCCTTTTCGAACCTTTGTGACCTCCTAATGAAGGTCAGTATGTCCGACCACTCCAAGTGGATTAGTTCCTCTTGTTGGGTTTCTCAACTCCGAAGGTTTCAAATCTTAGCCTCCCGTATGCCTCACACTTGCCGAGGAAGTGAGATGAAGTTTCTTCGTCTTCTTCGCATTTGCGGCAAGTGGGGCTGTCTTCTATACCTATAAGTGATAGGTGTCTGTCTAACTTGTTATGTCCTGTTAGTATTCATATAAGGAAGCGGAGTGCTTGACGATTTCAGCCTGAGGGCCATGTCGTTCTTGACTTATTGGAGCCGGTCACGAAGTCTTTCGACTGCCTGCAGCCGGTGTTATCCCTTCAAAGTTTATTCAGCTCTTCTTCCTCCCACTCGTCGAGGGCTGAAGTGGTTTGGCTTCTTGCGATGTCTAGTACAGGCTCCGGCCCACAGAGCGGCGTTGCGGGTCCGGATCTGGCAAGTCCGACTGCAACCTCGTTTCCGCGCACCCCTCTGTGACCCGGGACCCATACCAGCTGAACTTCCTTCGTTTCAGCTAGCTTCTCGAGCGCATCTCCGCATTCCTGTACAGGCGCTGAGCTTGGTTTAGAATGGCAGATGGCTCTGAGCGCTGCCTGACTATCCGAACAGATATACATTCTCTGTTCGGACCCTTCTTTCACATTTTGCCTCGTAGCTACGGAGATTCAAGTATTCAACTGGAGCACTGTTTCCCTTCCTATTTAAGACTATCAATTCAGTATTCGCACTTCGCAGTCCAAGCGCGGATCCAGAGGGGGTCATGGGAGCCATGACCCCTTTCCTGAGCCCAGGTCAACCGGTGATTTTTTATTCTCTTCTATGAAATTTCTGATCAATTCAACAAACAAATGTAGTAAAAATAAATTAACTTATACAAACTCACGCCACCACTCATTCGTTTCATTATTTCAATTGGCCGTTGTGTTTTTTGTGGTTACGATTCTAGATTTACAATAAATTCGTCATTCATCTAATCTAAAGTTAGCCAGCAAAGGTTGGAAACTGAATTATTTAGAATACTTAAAAATTCATAAACATTGCGGATGTTATTCACTTAGTGATCAGGTAGATAGACTACTACCTAGTATATTCACCCGTTTATAATGTAACCTTTCCACATTGTAGATCATGAACACAACACAGACAACGGTTTCATTGAGTAGAGTACTACAATCGAGCTCAATAGATTTAAAAAGGGCCACGGACGCCCTATGCGACACACTCACTGTCCTTCGACAAAAAAAGGAACATGTGGTTACTGTTTTCCGACAGCTTTTCGAGGAGGGAATAGAAGTGGCCTAGCAGTTGGTTGTAGAACTAAAATGCCCTAGAATAGTGCAAAGACAAACACATAGAGCGATAACCAACCTGCTCAAACGGTAGAAAAATATTTCAAAATATAAAAAGAAAAGTTATTGGGTATAGCCCTCAAATTGTTGTGCAACCGTAGACACGTGTTTCGAGCTTAAGCTCTCATCAGTACGGTAAAATCAATTGCGAAGATGTACAATACTTGGATGTAATAATAGAAACAAAGGAAGTCAACAACAGGAAGCCAACCACACATTTGTGGCTTCGGTTAGAAGACCTTGAGCTTTCAAGGCAACAACTAACGTCGCCACGGAGGCAGCTATAGCTACCAGCGTGACAATCCTACCCAGG
Source organism: Chrysolina oricalcia (assembly GCA_944452925.2). NCBI lineage: Eukaryota > Metazoa > Arthropoda > Insecta > Coleoptera > Chrysomelidae > Chrysolina > Chrysolina oricalcia. Next base: position 6,121,942 of record OX101817.2, read on the forward strand.
AAAATATAAATCAGAATGGATTTATCGAGGGGGAATATATGAAAATATAAAACGAAAAGTTATTGGGTAGCCCTCAAATTGTTGTGCAACCGTAGACACGTGTTTCGAGCTTAAGCTCTAATCAGTACGGTAAAATCAAGTGCGAAGATGTACAACACTTGGATGTGAAAATAGAAACAAAGGTATAGCTGTATATACTGTGAATTTCAAGTCATTCGTAGAAAAAAGAAATTAACTCAAAAAAAGTTAAGTAGACCTCTAAAAATCACGAATAATACAAACTCTCCAGATCCACTTGAAATTTGCACTATATACATGAAATTCAACGCTAATTCTGAAAATATACTATTTGTGTATGTTTAAATAATAGATTTGGCAGGAAATAGGAAGAAAAGGCTAAAAATTCGAATTTGCAGGTTCTATAAAAAGCCTGTGAAATATTTAATTGTATCTGAGTCGAATTGAACTTTGATATGCATATACAAAAAAATTGAGTTTCACGATAAATACTCAATGAGAAAAAAAAAATTTGGTGGTAAAAAACACCTTTCAATTAGAGAACGGTTAGAGATAGAGCAATTCTGCGAACGCCAATCGATTCGGAATGTTCGAATCAGAATATACCGTGAATTTCGAGTCAATAGTAGGATATAGAAATATACTAGAAAAAAATTGTTAGGGGTTGAGCCCTAAAAATCACGAATAATACAAACTCGTCAGATCCACTTGAAATTTGTTTGATATACGTAAAATTTCTCGCTAATTCTAAAAATATATGATTTATATATGTGATCAGATATTAGATTTAGTAGAAAAATGGAATAAAAGTTCAAAAACTCAAATACAAAAGACGTATTTTTGTCTGCAAGTTTCTCCCAAATAACAATTACCATCCCTTACAACCGCAAAATTATACCTATTAGATTTTTGACAAGGTTTCTAAGAATTTTTTTAGTCGCTTTTCAATTATTTCTGTTATCGTGAGAACCATGGGAAAACTTTGAGGATTTTCCCATATTGCCACCCTTGTGTATAGAGATAACCACAGACGAATTTACATTTTCATGTATTAAAAAAAAACAGTGGACCTTCGTTGTTTAGCTGTTTTCATATTTCTTAATATCCCTTATATGCTGAAGAAGATAAATTGATAGCGGCGAATCCTTTGAAGTTTATGCAACATCGTTCAAAACGATATTGCCGTTGTTACGAATGCTAGAAGAGGGTGAAAATTGGAAAAGAAAAATGTGCGATACGAAGACAAAGCAGAACTGGAAATTGGGTTTGTTTCTTCAAAAGACCTTTTGGGCGCAGAACTGCTCTAATTTGCAATAGCATTCTATGCATAACTGAATTGTGCTGACGTAGATCTGTTTTTTATGCATGGGGATTCGAAGAGGAAAGAAATGCGAATTCTTTTGAGAATTTTTTCTCGATATTTGGTATATAGGCTAGTCTACAAGTGCTTATTTAAGGCAGGACCACATATACGCGGTGGCGGTAGCGGTGGTGGTGGAGTACGCGGTGGCGTTCAGACGTAACATGTACAATCAAATATGCCGTTGCACACTTGTCGTAACATGTCTACGGACAGAGCGGTACGGCAGCGTTCTAATGCGCGGTGGCGGTGAAACATGGGCTGTTGAGTTCGACCGCTATTGAAACGCGTACCGCTCGCAAAAATGTCTATAATTGAAGAAAGTGTCACTGAAAAAATTATAGAACATGTAAAGAAATGCAGGGTGTTATATGATTTATCTCATCCTCATTACAAAAATATTCGGATTAAGAATAAAGCATGGGACGAAATGGCAAAAAGTTTAAATGTTGAAGGCATGGATGGTAAGTATGAAAATATTAGTGTTATTGTGTATTGGTAATTTATTATGTTGTTATGTTATGGCAATATAACTCACTGTTTAGTAACATTAAACACTACAAGCTATTGAAATAATCAACAAATTGATCTCGTAAATAAAAAGCATAATTAGTTGCTCTTCGTCTGTCAGCTGACAAATTATTTAATCCCTGCACTGGTCTTGGATCATATTCAGTTAGATGATGAAAATGTTCGTCTACATTCTTTCTGATTTATTTCATGAACCCATTGTTTTTTCCTAAAATAACAATAAGAAAATTTAATTTTTAATCCAACACATTTCAACAAAAACGTACCTTCGGTTCCTCTGATGGACAACTCCCGTTGTTCTTCTTCATTGGCGGCTGCCAAAAGTAATACTTCCTCTTCGAAATCCATAGGATGGATAAGTATACCTACCCAATATTATTCACAAATGGATGTTTTGAGAGACTATACCGCATGAGCGACCGCATTGCTACCGCTCATGTATGTGTTTAGTGATTACCGCCACCGCCACCGCTGTCGCCATCGCCACCGCCACCGCGCATATGTGGGCCTGCCTTTAAACTTCTTAATTAGGAAAACTAAGAACTGAAATAATTCAGGCATCTACTGGATAGATAAGGGTGCTCTGATCTTAAGTGGGTCACACTGTATAATGTTTAACGATAAGTAGTTGTATAAATTGATTCAGTGATTTTATTTAGCTCTGTTAGAATTTAGTCACGTGGAACTTGTTTTCTTGATATATGATTGTTTCGTTAGTCTATGTCAAAGGGTCAGATACACTTCCGGTAACGAATCCCATTCATATTCAAATAAACGTTCATTTGCGTATAACCTCTTGGACTCCGATCTATTTTTCGAAGGGTTTTGAAAGATCATTAATATTTATAAGATATCTAGGAATATTCTACGGATGTTATTGTCTAAGCCAACTGATGTTTTGAACGATAGTAATGATGTTTTGAACGATAGTAATGAAGATAAACATTCATATGCTTTGAGAATGTAGTCCCAGCAATATATTCTTGAAGGGTTTGAGAAAGGAAAATCAATATAAATTTAGTTATATCCCAAATACATTGTCAAATATTTGAAATATCAATGATATTGACATGAGATGGTGCTAAGAAGAAGGATAGAAAACGCAATCAATTGTCCAAATATACATCTATATTATGATAAACAGAATATGTGTGGAACCAAAAGAACATAAGAAGTTTTCTTGGCAGCGGTTCCTAAATTGGATTTCAAGAAATTTTTTACATTTAAACCTGAAAATTGGACGAGACTCATCCAGTTTTCATGTATAATTTCAACATTAACTCCGCATAACCTTATTACAATGTGAGTTATAACGATGTCGTTCTTCATGTATTTCATATACAGGGTGGGGCACCGAAAACGAAACAGATCGAATATCTTCAAAACGCATGTGTTGTGAATAAAATGCAAAAACAGGTCGATTTTTAATACAATCTTCCTATCATAACCTATCATAACCTCAACTGTTATTCCTCTCCCCCCACCCCATAGGCACTATCACCCAAACAATTTGAATAGGGAAAGTAGTAAGTGTGACACATCATTGAAAAGGTAATTTCATAAGGAATTCAGCCATGTCAATTTTTGCAGCCTAACTTTTTATTTTGACGCTCTCTTGCGGGAAAAATAACCGTTTTCCAAATTATAATACTGCATTTGCTAGCTATTTTGACATAAATTCGGTGACAGTTCATTATGGAATTTTTCTAAGAGAAAAAACAAAATGGCGGCTCCAAAATGGCGAACATGATTTGCAATTTAGGTCCGATTCGATTCAAAATTGATATGTGGTGGTTTTCAAGATCAAAAATTATGATTTGTTCGTCAATGCAAAAAAAAACAAGATGGTGGCTCCAAGATGACGGACGAAATTTGTAATTCTGGTCCGTCTGGATGTATATCTAGATGTTTAGTAAAGTGCGATTTTTTATTGTGAATTTCAAGAACTGTTTGGTAAATGAAGAGGCATGGTAAAGGTAAAATTCCCATGACTTTGAAAAGTGGCTTGCAGTAGTCTCTGTACGCAGCGTTCATTATTATTCTCAGAGCATTCTTCTGTTGTCTGAATACTTTAATGGAATCAGAGGAATTACCCCACAAAATTATACCGTAATTGTTATGTGAATGGAACATACCGAAATATGCACTTTTCAAAGCATGTAGATCTTATGAGCTGCCTGATATAGGTCTCTTATCACTCAAAAGAAACTCAAAAAAATAAGATTGTTTCAAAAAATAACAATTTGATCCAAGTATCTAGTTGAAAACTTCACAGTTCGACCACTGCGTGTATGTTTCGCAGTTGGTACATTTACATCACTAGAACTATGGGGTGCACAGGACTCGAAGATAGAGAGGCTGGAACGTTAGTCTTCATACAAGAGGATGGCTGAACGAAGAAATATTTTCTACACCTGAGAGCAAAAATCCCCCTAGAGAGTTTCTTATTCAACTCTTTTATATGATTAACTCAAGATAAGTTGCCATCAAGAATTATACCAAGTAATTTTCCATTTTTATCAATCGAGCTCGTAGAATTTGTGGAGAATAAAATTTCCTGTGTCTTTTCTTCATTTAGTTTCAATTGATTTACTGTGAACCATCGCGAAGCTAATTTCAATGTTTTATTCTTATTATTCGATAATGTTTCTATATTTTTGCCGGCTGACACTAAAGAAGTATCATCTGCGAAAAGAACACATTTATCCGGCATCATGAAATTACTAAAGTCATTGACATAAATCAAAAATAACAATGGTCCCAATACAGATCCATGGGGAACACCATGTCATATATTTTGGACGCCAGAAAACGTGTCATTCATACAAACCGACTGAGTTCTGTCTGTCAAATAGGATTTGAACAAATTCAGATGTAATCCTCTCACACCATAATATTCCAGCTTTTTAAAAATAGAATAATGAGAAACACAGTCGAACGCCTTGGATAGATCACATAGTGAAATAGTCACGAGATCACCTCTTTCAAGGCCCTCAACTATGCAACTTATGACCTTCAACAAAGCATCAATTGTAGACTTTCCTGCTCTGAACCCATACTGGTACCACAGAAGCTTTAGTTCCAAAGTAACTACCACTCGTAAGTGGCTTCATGTTATTGTATGTTCCATCATAAAACTAAATAGACATGAATCGTTATAAAACGATTCGAAAAACAATAAATATAAAAATACAAAAAAGTAAAAAATTTATAATGCAAAAATTTTAAAACGTAAAAATGTAAAAATGTGATGATAATATAAAAATATAAAAATGTTGAAATGTAAAAAATTAAAAACTATAAAAATGTGAAAATGTAATATGTCAATGTAAAAATGTGATGATAATATAAAAATATAAAAATGTTGAAATGTAAAAAATTAAAAACTATAAAAATGTGAAAATGTAATATGTCAAAACGTAAAATTTAAAATTGTTAAAATATAAAAATATGAAAAATTAATGTATAAATAAAAAAATGAAAATGTGAGACTGTAAAATGTAAGAATGTGAAAATATTTGAAATCCAAGAGTTTGCTAATTTTAAACTAGAAGAATATAAAAATTTGAGTAACTAATTTAGTAAAATGCACATACGTACATACATAGATATACAGTGTGTCCCACTTACCATGCTCACCATGGGTATCTTTTTAATGATGAGAGATACGAGGTCGGTTAAATGACACCAAATGTGGAGTTTATCAAGGCCAACTATAATGTGAAAAAATAATTTGATAAAATCTATTCGTTTTTGTTTTATACGCAAAAAACAGATTTTGATCATTTTCATGTCTCCTCCGTAACTTCTTTATTTATGAAAATATTCGAATAGAAATTTCACATTCTTATGGCAGTTTTTCAATGAGATTTCGAATAAAATATGAAATTCATACCAACTCTTCTAGAATTTGAGATATCAGTACCAACTTTCATTTTTCAAATGTAGGTCATAGCTCACTATAACTTAGTTATGAATAACTTTTTTTCTCTTACAGATGATATGTCACAGTAATAGTTTTTTGCTGATAACAACGGAGTTATCGTCATTTATACAAAAACAAGAACTATTTTGAAGTCGCCATCTTGAATTTATAAATTTTAACAAAAAAATCATGATCTCCGACCTCAAAAACCCCCACATACCAATTTTGAATGGAAATGGCCATAATCACAAGTCTCGTCCGCCATATTGGAGGAGCCACCATTTTTTATTTTTTATTTCAATAAAAATTTCATAGTGCATTTTCACCGGAATTATGAACATCTGTCAAATTTCAAGTTATTAGGACGAAAGTAATAATCCTGGGGGACCTAAATGCCAAATCCCCGCTATGGGGATCGAGCTTCTCTGACAGAAGGGGAGAGCACGTCGCAGAGTGGCTCGCGACTCTCGACCTCGTAGTGGCGAACAAAGGGAATAGGCCTACCTTCAATAGGAGAAATAGCTCCTCCTTTATAGACATTACGTTTGTCTCAAGCGCACTGGCGCAAAGAATTATAGACTGGGAAGTATTGGAGGAGGACTCTCTAGAGTTGCCACGGCCTGATCCTCATGAGCATAGAACAAAACACACCAAAAAGCAAACCCGTGATGAAGACAAGACCCTGCATCGATAAATAAGTACTTCAAGCGGCAATATCGCTGATCAACGATCCCGTTGAAAATGAACCGGGTGACTTAGTTAGGCAATTGAGAAATGCACAAAATGTTGCCACCGTACAGAGACAAGGTGAAGTCCTGCGACGGCAGCCCTATTGGTGGAACCAGGACACACAAAGAATGAAGGAATCCTGCGATAGAAGCAGGCGATTTCTAACCAGAGCCAGAAGGACCAACCCGCCGGACATAAACAGACTGGAAGACGAATGCGCAACCTGCAGGAGGGAGTACAAAAAGGCGATAACCAGGGCAAAAAAGACCACTGGCTGCAAGTCTGCCAAGAACTGGATGGCGACCTATGGGGACAAGGATACAGACTGGTAACGAGCCAACTGAAGTACAACGGCTCACCGTATGACATGGGCCTAGAGGAGAGAAGAGAAACCACTAAGAAACTCTTTCCCGTAAAGGAAGACATATAGACAACGGATAAAAATGTGCACGAAGCCAAGGAAGTCACCGCGGAAGAGCTGATCTCAGCATGCGAGAAGCTCAAGCCCAAAAAGGCTCCCGAGCCCGACGATCTAGCAGTGGAAACCATAAGGGAAGCTGCAGGCATAATACCAGACTCCTTCCTGGCGATAGCAAACCAGATCATTAACAGGCAAGAATTCCCCACACAATGGAAAGTAGCCACGGTAGCGCTGATACCGAAACCCAAAACAAGTACAGGACGATATGCCTGCTGGATGCAATGGGCAAAGTTATTAGGACCGCCAGAAGTGGGTCAAAATTCACTTGCAAGAGACATGAAAATGATCAAAATTTGTTATATGCGTATAAAACAAAAACGAATAGATTTTATCAAAATATTTTTTCACATTTTAGTTGGCCTTGATAAACTCCACATTTGGTGTCATTCAACCGACCTCGTATCTCTTACCATTAAAAAGATACCTATGGTGAGCATGGTAAGTGGGACACACTGTATTCAGACTTATACAAGCAGTTTTGGGCAGTTGACTGTACATTTTCGAATAGCCTTATTTATCTGAAATAATGAGGTAAACTTTCCCTAATTATAAATAGACGAAAAATTTCTTTGGAAGTGAATCTACTCACCAGACAACTCCCGTTCAAGCACCCAACAGCTTCGCAACAGACCTGCAACAAAAAACATTCCATTATAGAACACCTCCAGCTAAAGATTAGAGAAAAATAAACCGAGCTTTTCTGGTCCAAAAGAGAGGAAAACGAATGTACCGGTCCTCGAGAAACACAATTTATTCAGTAGTTTCTTTCCTACCGTTTCCGTTTGGAAACGAAATAAACGAGAGGGACCGAAACGGGATGAACGTAAAATTTCTAAAAATAAATTCGAACGTACAAGTGTGGCAGGTAGGTGGCCCGTTTAAAAATAGAGGAACCGCGTGGAATCCGTACACAATGGACCGAGGCGGAAGGGGATTACTTTATTTTCGAGTGAGGGTTTAGCGTGAAGGGTACGTCCCCTGAAATGAGCGTTATTGTACTGAGACAGACAAATAAATTGGAAAATTGTGTTCGAAGATCTACTTTAGCAGTTTCATGCAATATGGTTTGTCTAAAGTTAGGTAATGTGTTTCAGAAGGTACTCGTTTACAGACTGGTGTCCCACAGGGATCAGTGTTAGGCCCAACGTTATTTTTCATTTATGTAAACGACATCGGCTAAGGAGGTATTTAATGGAAGGAGTGTCAGACTGGTTTCTGGTAAATAAAAGGTCTCTAGTCAATAGTATCTAATATGGTACCGGCCAAATCCAAGTTAACCCTTTCAGTCATCCTGGGTACAATTGTACCCATTACAACTAATACTCAAATAACTCCACAGAGATCTGTAAATGAAACTAGTGTAAAGAAATTTATATTCTACAATTACTATACTTATGTATATTGTACATAGATGGCGCATGGATCATTTCATTCTGAATGAAAATTAATGTCAAAAGTAATATGGTGGCAATCGTTTTGTTGGTAATAGGTGAGTACAGTTTTTTCTTGAAATATCAGTTGGAATAATAGACAATCGCAGTTTATATTTCAGTGTAATGTTGAAAATAGTGTTAGCTCTTCCTATTTGTGAATATATTTTATTGAAATTGGCCCTCAAATTTGATGGGTACAATCGTACCCAAAATGACTTGGTGTTTTTTTTTTATTTCAGGGTAAAATGCGTCCAAAAAGACGATTAACGGAGAAAGAGTTGCTAGAGGAGTTAGAAAAAGGGCTGTCTGACATAGAAGGAGTTTATAGTGATGACAGTGATAACGAAGAAGAGATACAAGTAAGGCAGAGAATTGGACAAATGATGGATGATGTCCCAGAACGTCTAAACGAAGGGGATTCTGGGGAAGAAATAGAGGATGATGAAGAAGAACAGGGTGAAGAAGAATGTAACTATGATGACTTCATTACTTTGAAAAAAAACGTAAAATGGTTACAAAATGTGCAATATGTAACCAGATATCTACTCACCAAAATATGCCGGAATTCCAATGAAAACTGTTATGAGGAATATCCAGTTACATATTTTTTGAGATATGTTCCAGAAAGTTTATTTGAAGATTTAGTTCAATACACAAATATGGACGCTTTACAAACAGGAACAGAAAAATGTGTACCATGTAACCTGCAAGAAATAAAAGCTTTTTTCGGGCTCAGTATTCTAACAGGATGTTTAAAATTTCCAAGACTGCGTATGTATTGGGACAAATCGTTAAAAGTTGACATTTTTACAGAAACAATAACACTTAATCGTATTTTTAAACTTCGCACCCACAAACATTGTGTTAACAATCTGGAACCCAGACTGGGCAATGACAAACTGTGGAAAGTGCGACCAATTTTTCAATTCGTCCTAAAGAGATGTAGAGAACTGCAGGTAGAAACTAATGTCTGCATCGATGAACAGATCATGCCATTCAAAGGAAGATTGTCGATAAAACGATACATCAAAAACAAGCCCCATCCGCGGGGAGTAAAACTCTATTTATTAGGTGGTGAAAGTGGACTGACGTAAAATTTTCTAATCTATCAAGGCAGTACCACGGAAATAGAGCCTTCCTATTTGAAATATGGACAGGGTGCAGCTGTCGTATTACAATTATCAAAAGAACTCGAACCTAATAAGCATAAGTTATACTGTGACAATTATTTTACGAGCTATTATCTTCTGCAAATTCTCAATCAAAAAATCAATATTTCTTGCTGGCACAGCTAGGCTCAATAGGTTTTGTAATCCACCTCTAACTGATGTAAAGGATTTTTTTAAAAAAGAGAGAGGTTCTACGAAGAAGTTATCTCTACAGATGGAATTGTAGTAATCAGATGGTTAGATAACAAGCCAGTGGTATGATGGTATCCAACTTTGTTGGGGTTGGGACCGAAAACCTTGTGAAATGCTGGGATAGAAAAACAAAATCCTTCATTGACGTAAATCGACCTGAAGTCATACAAAAGTATAATCGGTCCATAGGTGGCATAGATAAAACAGATGCTCTTATCGCTTTCTACAAAACGAAAAGTCGCTGTAGAAAGTGGACTGTTCGACTAATCTTTCATGCAGTTGACATGGCAATAACAAACTCCTGGTTGGAGTATAAACAAGACATGCATACTCTAGGAATTTCTCAAAAAGATGTCATGGACCTTTTACACTTCAGGATGAAAATTGGTGAATCTCTCGTAAAAGTCAACTCTTGCAACAGCCGAAAACGGGGAAGACCATCAAGCGATACATCTAGTCCGGTAGTGGTAGCAAAACGTCAATGCAATGAAGTTAGACCTCTTTCTGCTATTTAGCTATTTATGATACAAGTTCGTAAAGTAGGACTATTTTGTATGAGCGTGAAGTTTGTTGAATGAGGCGCAGCCGAGTTCAACAAACACGCGTGTACAAATTGGTATATTACGTAACAAGAGTTTTAAGTAACCCATTACGCACGAAATGATAAATTTCATGAGTGCGTAACGGGCTTACAACTCGTGTTACGTACTATACTTTTTCTACTCCCATTCATTTTAACGTTATGCTTGTGTCGCCAATCCATAAATTTTTTATAGGTAATTTCGTACCTTTCTTTGGATTTTAGCGGTAACAAATTATGTGTGGCAGCTTGAGCTTTTTCTAAAATCTTCGGTGGAGTGCTCATAATTTCATCACTTTCACTAATATCAGACATATTCGTACATAAACTTATGAAAATGTTCGGATACAATTATATTTTGTTCAAGAAATTGACAATATAAACGACATGACATTTATTTTCATAGCATGCTACTTAAGAAAACGTGTCCTATTTTTAAAGAAATTGCATGACGTGCTGTCTAAATTTAGGGGCATCACTCTTTCAATCCTAAATATATCTCGCTGATGCTAAGAGTTTGATGTTTTTAATTGACTAAATTTGTGTAAATAGACCAAATAAAGTCTTACGTAAATAAAAATTTGATTGTGATTTAATTAAACCAAGAAATTTAAGTTTTCTTCTCAAAACGCACGTGTATGTTATAAGATCTCATTACGTGCATGTTATTGTTATATGTCATTTACAAGGAATGTTGACAGTGCGATTTTTGACGTTTACAGACATGGGCGTATTTACGAAAGTGTTTCACACAAAGCCTTCTCTTCGACAGTTATTATATTGCCAAATTGTAGCAATTATATCATTAATTCGACTGTTTAATGATATGAATTGTCGTCGTATTATCAAATAAATACTTCCGAGTTTATTTGACGCAAAATTCTGTATTTATAAAAAATGCGTAAACATCCAAGGGAGGAAAAGGCACTTTACTCCCATGTAATACATATGATTTTTCCTCCTACCCACTCAATAAAACATTTTGTGACTTTGTTTGCAAATAGACCTATTCTTATTTGATGGAAAGTATAGACAATACAGTCATGTGTATCTGAGAATCTGCGGTGGTGCAATGGCTAGCGTCTTGGGCTTGTAATCTGAAGGTCCCAAGTTCATCTCCTTGCAATTACAACTTTCTTTTTTTTCAAGAACGTTATTTTACTTTTTTCTTGTTAGTGATTTGAATTATTGGACATTTAGATAGCTTATACATTTCGGATTGCTATTGAGTGATTTTCTCATAGGTAATGTTATGTGCCTAATTGAATGAAGTGTCGATCATTTTTTTTTCTAAGAGCTGCGCTTGTAGAAAAAATAATGTGTGTATTTCGAGCACAAAGTGTCATTGTCCTTCTCCAAAGATTAATTTGTCGAGCAACAATCAATCACTTTGCGCTCTAAATACACAAATAGCTATTAAAGAACTAGAGTAGAAGTAACATTCATGTTTGATTTTTACCAGAATACAGGATATACAAGATGTTCTAGAAATTACGGAAACAAATTTGATTATAATAGATTCACAAGTTTCATCGTTTACAACTTACTTGAAATGAGGGGGAGGAAAGTACTTTCCTCACTAGGGAGGAAAAGTACTCTCCTCCCTAGGGAGGAAAAGTATGAGTTTCCTTCCTGGTTTGAGGGAGGAAAGTGTGTACTTTCTATAGGGGTAGGAGGAAAAAGTATTACTTTACGCACTGTCAGTGGTGCGTAAAAGCTTATTTTACGCACTGTAGTAGAAAAACATATTTTTCATGATAATTCGTTATTAAAAGTAGCTTATTAGCAAAAAGTTAACGTTGTAATAGAACAGTCAAATTCTAGATATAGGAGAAAAATCGGAATAGATACAACTTTTTTCTTAAATTTTTTTTTTGAAATTAAAAAAAAATAAGCCTTTCAGCGAATATATAAAAATAATATAATTTTGACAGGTAGCTAAAGTCACGTGACCACATCCAAGATTGCTATTTTTCATATTTTTCAAAGTACCTACAACTTAACGCCCGAATCGAATTTCAAAATAAATTATTGATGAAAGTATTTCGCATTTAATGCCAACACTTTGAACAGGGTGCCCACCAATTTTGAAAAATTAAATTCCCTGACTTTTCCAGGTATTCCATGTCTGACTTTCAAGTTTTCCATGACCAATAATGGATGTGTTAAAAAACCTTCACTATCCAAACAGACACTAGTCCCAATTAAGTGGATAATTATGGTTGAGGTAATTATTTTCAGTGAATCAGATATAGAACCATTGAGTAAAGTAATCATAATTTCTCGTTATTAAAAAAATAATAAAAATGACCCCCGTAAAGCTAGCAGAACCACTTTGGAATTTTCAATTTTTTTTTAGTCCATAATTTTAGGCTAATTTATTACCCTATTCCCAAATTTTTTGCTCTTCAATTGTGAGAGATATCGCGGGTTCTGCTAGCTTAACGTTAAGCTGGCAGAACCAAACCGCCAAACGAATGATTATGAAAAGTCTAAACACACCATAATTTTAGGCTCATTTTAGGCTCACGTTTGAACCCATCGCCGATTTTTTTGGAATTCGTTTTTTAAAAAAATCCTGGGTTCTGCTAGCTTTACCGTTAAGCTAGCAGAACCCAACCTTAAAAAAGCTACTCAGAACAAATCCAGTTGGACAATAATTTTAGGCTCTATTCAGGCTAATTTATTACCCAATTATAATTTTTTTTGCTCTTTAGTTGGAGGAGAAATCATAGGTCGTGTTAGCTCAACACTGAGCTGGCAGTACCAAAAGGCTAACCGAATCGTTATGGAAAATCTGATCGCACCATAATTTTAGGCTCATTTTAGGCTCACGTTTGAACCCGTCGCCGATTTTTTTTAGAATTCGTTTTTTAAAAAAATCCTGGGTTCTGTTAGCTTTACCGTCAAGCCAGCAGAACCCAACCTTAAAAAAGCAACTCATAACAAATCCAGTTGGACAAAATGATTTCTTCTGTTAAAGGAAATTATAATTTTCAATGGGAATGTTTAGAAACGGAATTGTAGCTTAATTATCGATGATGAAGTCTTGGTGCTTTCAAATTTATTGAGATAAGTAAAACATTTCACATGTCAATATGAGGTAAGTTTAACCACCAACAAAAAATTAAAGAATAACCTAAAATTGAGCTGTAACTTGTCAATTGTTTTCTGAATGTACTCATTTTCTTTAGTCAGGGTACTATTATTCTTTGTTTTTCATTTTCAAAATTTTTATTTCATTTTCAGTATTTCGTTTTTCACTTTAACGGTCATTTTTAATGGCTTCAGTTTTTTTTGTTTTCTTCAAGTGTTTCTGTATACTTTTCATTTGATTGACGGCAATACCTCAACATTCTATCCTTAAAAATAATATTTTCGGTCCCACCTGCATACAAAATGTTGTCATAAACAACTCTTTGTGCTACAAGCGATCTCTCTTTCAAATATCCATCAAGCAATTGCTTATTAACTGAGAAAACACTTTCTACAGATTCGTTGCCATGAGATAATATCAAGATTAATTTAATCAACATCCATAATTAAAAAAACTCACCTTTATCTTTCAGTAATGAGTTATGATAAGAATCAAGATGTTCGTTGTTATACTTTGTAAACATTTTTGAGTTCAAGATTATGAATTTTTTGAATTTTTGTTTGAGTACCTCTGCTTCTACGGCAGAGAATTTTTTCTTTATTAAATTTTTCCAGAGCAATATTCATTCTTTTTAGTGACAGTTTGGGATCTAGTACAATCAAAGTAGGATCAAGACATGATTTAACCATGAACACTGGAAAATTTTGCTTACAGTTGCAACTAAAAACTTCAGACATTCTTTCAAAAAAACGAATTTATCTTTTTCTTTACATTTAGACTTCAACAACATCCTTTTTGTTGGAAATCCTATATCCATATCTTTCACAGGCAAGAAGTTGTTAATATTCTTGCCAGTGTCTTTGAAATCAATTTTAGCTTTTAGCTTCAAATTTTTTAGAACTTTTTCTTCAATCATGAATTTTTCCGTTATTGTGTTTTCAAACTACAGAATTGGTGAAATTGAGTTGATATTAATTCCGAAATTTACATATTTCCCTAGATGGCCGTAAATAGAATTCCCTGACTTTCCCTGACTTTGGGCGTTTTTTAACGATTTTCCCTGACTTCCAGGAACCACAAATCAATTCCCTGACTTTTCCAGGTTTTCCATGTTTTCCAGGCACCCTGTTGAAGGAAACTGTAGATCTGTCCATGGTGTTTGTTGGTCCTGTTTTGAAACACCAAATCTTTCTTTTATGACTAAACAATAAATAGCTAGGATCATTACGATTTTAGAAGCGCATAAACCGATTTCTAAAGTCAACAAGCACATAAAATTGTTTGACTTGAAATTTATTTCCCCTTCCCTTGGGACAGTACCTAACGTCGGACCAAAGCCAAAAACATAAATCAATTTCAGTCAGAGTATGCAAATTTCCAAGTTCACATTGGAAACGGTGTAAAACAGATGTACAAATCCGCAAAATTCAAAAACTTACCCTAATCTCAAATCTGAGAAGCATTGGCCCCCGAATTACTGTCCGTTTACCTAAGTACCCACAGGGGTTGTTAACCTTGAGATCATTGTTATTTTTACACAATGCATTCAATTCACTACCCGTTTTCGACAATGTCCGTGTATATACCGAGGGATATAACCAGAAATCTGACAGCCAGTCAATCTCATTTAGAAGACGGTAGGCTACAATTCAAAAAACGCGTTCGTTTGATAAGATTGAATAACAAGGCAGATGGCAAATCATTGTAAACTGATTTCAATTTGAAATTCAGCTCGAAATGTTAGTCAATATTTGTTGAGATAAGTCAGAGATGTACTGCCGGCAGTTATATTTGTCGTGAACTATTTGTCATCTTGTTTGTTCAATTTTCTAGTCTTATTTTGGCCGTTATCTCAGTTGTAGAAAGAAGATATCAGTAAGTTAACAACTGTAGAATCCAGAGTTTATTTTAAATTTCCATTGCGTTTTATTTTCATTCGAATTTCTCCTCCCTTGTGTTCAATCTCAGAAACATTTCTTCATTTCAAGCAGAACTCTCTCAGGAGTTATATATCCTGTAATGAAAAAATTGAAGTTTTATAAGGAAAAATAAGGATTTGATGCCCCCTATAATTCTCAGCTAATTTTCCCTTCATTTGCCACCTTACTCTGCAACCCCTAGCAATAAATCCACAATAAGTATGACAGTTTTAATAATAAATTCAGACATGGTAGTTTCTATCAGATTGCTCACCATTAAATATGTCTGTAACAGTTATTGAGTAAATTAATTTTCAATACCTTTTGGGTATAGATAAGCAATCATAAGGGTTGCAAATAATAAATTTAGAAAACTTTAGGAAGTGCTTTAAGAACATTCCAAAAATTCCAGATTGCTCTAGATATTCCACTTGAAAATGTTTTGTAATGTATCAGAATGTTCCGAATTGTTTTAGAAACGTTTACGAAATTCAAAATTTTTCCAAAATTTTATATTGTTTACAGATAGTCCAGAATTTAAAAAATGTAACAATAGTCCGATATATACTATTTAGTACGTTTCAGAATATACCTGAAAACTTGAAGAACTCAAGAGATCTTTATTGGCTAAAGAATGTACCAGAAATATTCCAGGAATTCTATAGATTGATTTTAAAGTTCCAGTTGAAAAATATTCTCAGTGGTAATACCACAAGAGAGTGAGAATAAAGTGAAAATAATTCGACAGATTTTTCGAAAACTTGTTGCCAGGCAATAGACACGAGAGTCCGAAGGGCTCGAGTGGCTATTGCCAAATGGCAACAAGTTTGAGAAAAAATGTGGAGAATTATTTTCTACTTTATCGAACTCTCGTGTGGTATTCGATAGATTATTTTTTGATGCACCAATCATAGACACATTCTCTATATAACATTTTTATTCATTACGGTTATCTAAATTCATTTTTCAATTTGCATGCAAACTGATGACAGACGTCAAATCAAAAGTATCAGTTGTTGTCACACAATAAAAACAAAATACCACGAATATTCCCGAGGCAATAATCTAAGTAGAAAATTCCCACTATAATAGGGTTGTGATTGGTTTGAAAGTACATCATAGCTTTAAATTGATGGTTTTTATTGGTTGCAAGATATTTCGAAAAATGATCATAATAATAAAAGTATCGTTCTGCACTATTATGGTTCTACTAATTTATTAAATGTAATTGTGTTTGAAAATATCCTAGGATATTCCCAAGTGTTCCTGAATTTTCTAAAATATTCTGAAATAGGATGCCAAAACTATGAAAGCTATGAAAACTATGGCGGGATGCGAAGAGTTATCTATAATTTTCGAAAATGTAAATGAAGTATTATGTTAATTTTTTCAAGGTGTAGTAAAGTTTCAAGACATTCAGGACTGTGTAAAAACTGAGGGGGAAACATCTCGCTAAAATGTGTACGAGATTTAAAATATTGAAAAGACTGAAAGGCTCAAACCGATGACTGAAAGACTCAAGCTGATGACTGAAAGACTCAAACCGATGACTCAAGCGAAGATTTAATGACTGAAAATCAGGGTTCGCCGATATATATATATATATATATATATATATATATATATATATATCATATAAATATCATTGATATATATCGTGATATTTATTCATTGATATCATGGATATATATCACTCAGTATAAATTACTATGTTGAATAGGTTGAAATCTCGTCATAAATTCAAGATAGATCGGTGTGGGAACTCCCTAATCATTCGGTATGTTGTTAATTGTCGGGGAATCCCATTTATTTGATGTGTGAATCCCCTTACTATGTGCGGTCGCGTGTGTCTGCTTTTCTGTTGGTATTAACAAACGCAGTTCACGTTGTAACCGTAGTAGGTGCAAAGTGCATTTGATCAAAATAGAAATAAACAATATGCCTAAAACTAAAAGTGCAGTGTGGCTAAAATTTGAATTGGCAGATGAAGCCAGTGATACTAGGAAATGGGCTAAATGCAAAAAATATAAGAAATAAATGCAACGAATTCCTTCCCGCATGGAAAAACATTTGCTCACTTGTTATAAAGCCGAACTGTTCACTTTTGGTTGTTTTGTTTAAAAATAAACAAATAAATGCTTCTACTTTTGGTATTCTCTATATAAAAAAAAATAATAAATATCCAAATTTGATATATATATATATATATATATATATATATATATATATATATATATATATATATATATATCGGATATATATCAATATATATCCGATATTTTGATATTTATATAAATATCATGATATTTACGAACCCTGCTGAAAATTGACTCAAATGACTCAAAATTTCTAGTTGTACGAGATTTAATAGAGGTGTTTTCCCCTCGGTAAAAACTTACCACTTTTCGAGTTCAGAATAGGGTAAATGACATTTCAAACCTAATTTCATATTGTAGAAGAACTCTGGAGATCATCTCTAATATAAGTAGGAATACTTCAGAATTTTCTGAAAACATTTCTAAAATTTTAATTGGTTCGATAATTCCAATAAATATTCATGTATTATGAAATTTCAAAAATATCTGGAATGCTCCAAGATGTTCCAGAATGCTTCAGAATGTTTCAAAATGTTTTCAGATGTTTCGAAATGTTCTAGAATGTTTCAAAATGATTCAAAAACTTCAAGAAATTATACAAACTTGCAGAATGTGTAAAAATAATCCAAAATATTCTCAATTGTTCCAGAATATTTACAAGATTCTTAAGCTTGATTGTTTTTTCCTCGGTTTTTTCCATTCGCATTAGGTATGCTCCATTTTAGTAAGGTACATTCAGATTCCAATGACAGAGTTCTGAAATACAGTGAAACTTCCCTAATTCGAACTTCCCCAACTCGAAATATTCTATAAATCAAATTCACAAATTCATACGTTTTCACAACCTCACTATGTATTTTTGACTCCATAAGTTGAATTTCTATAACTCGAATATTTCTAAAACTCGAACTGAAATTTACCGGCAGCCCAAGCGAAAGTCGAATTTTTCGGGGAAGCACCTACTAGATTGTAGATACATATTTCGGGGAATTACCGATTCTCTTCTCAGTGACGAGCGGCGACAGATATTTTTAGTTTCTTAGCATGCGTTCCAGGCGATTTATCATTTTTAACAGTTGCAGTGAGTAAAGGTGGTGAAATTTGACAAAGGATTTGCAGTGATTTAAGTGGGCGACTAAATTGGCAAAACGAAATTTGAAATGTTCTACGCTCAAAGAAAAATTAAATTTTATTGCTGAGGTAGAAAAAGGAGAACAGATGAAAAAGGCACAACAATTTATGATTCCTGCTAACACATTATCAACCATTTTAAAAACAATGACAAACTTTTAAAAAAACAAGGTGACTTTGATTTCAACTCCAAACGAAAAAGGCTTAGAACTTGTAATAATGATGATGTTGACGAAGCTATGCTTAAGTGGGTTACTGCTGCACGTGAGACAAAAATATTTCTCTCTCTGGAACTTTAATCAGAGAAAAAGCTAAAGAATTTGCTGTTGCTTTGAGACGCGAAGATTTTTCAGCTAGTGTAGGATGGTTAGACAAATTTAAAAAACGACATAATATCGCCCAAATGTCGGTTTGTGGTGAAAGTGCTTCTGCAGATTTGCAATCTAGTGAGGACTGGAAAAAAATGTTCTGCCAGATTTGATCAGACGATACGATGAAAGCGACATTTTTAATACAGATGAAACGGGCATCTTTTTTAAATGTTTACCGAACAAATCGTTAGGTTACAAACGTCAAAAATGCTTTGGTGGCAAAAACAGCAAAGAGAGAATTACAGTTATGGTTGCAAACAATTTAAGTGGATCGTAAAAGCTGAAATTGCTCGTTATTGGCAAGTCGAAAAATCCACGTTGTTTTAAGGGCATAAAATCACTTGATGTGGATAATGACCTCAACAAAAAAGCGTTGATGACAAGTGAAATTTACGAGAAGTGGCTCAAAAAGCTAGATAACATCTTTGCTGCTCAAAATAGGAAGATTCTACTGTTTGTTGATAAGTTTCCCGCACATACTAAGTATCATACTTAGTATGAGCCATATGTATACTTAAAGTATGTAGAAACAAGCTTAAAAAACATTAAACTCAAATGTTTCCTTCCTAATTTGACGCCTGTTCTACGACCAATGGACCAAGGAATTATCAAAAATCTTAAGCAGCATTATAGTCTTGGCTCATATGGAAGAATCAACTCCTACGACTGTGTCTTTACTTGATGCGATCAGGGATCTAAACAAAACCTGGAATCTCGATGTGACACAACAAACAATCAGCAATTGTTTTAGGATGGCAGGTTTTGCTACAGATGACTTAATGCAGTATAACTGAGATGAAGCAGATGATCTTCCACTGTCTGAATTGAGACAAATTTGAACCACATACAGAACGGCAATGGAAAGCGATGATGTTTCCTTTGAAGATTATGTTGATATTGACGACGGTGTACAAACAATGGACTTCCCAACAGACGAAGACATTTTAGATAGCGTTATAAAAAATTCAACTCCTTGTGAAAAAGGTAAATTTAAGATAAAATGTAGCATTTTTAGACACAAATATTTTTTAAATATTGTTTCAGGCTTAGAGGAGGAAGAAAACTCTAGTGAAATCGACGTTGAATCAGATGTTACCAAACCTACATTAAACCAGGCGAATTCTGCTATCCAAACTCTAAGAGATGTTGCTTGATCAAGAGAAAATGTCCCCAATGCAGTACATGCTTCGCTAAATGTAGTGGAAGATTTTATAGAAAAAGATAACTGGTCCATATTCAAAAAAAAAAAATTACAGATGTTTTCAAATAAGAATCTACGTTGTATTAACTACATATGTATATTTTTTATTATTTGTTTGTGATTATGCATACTATTACATTATGTATAATATGAACATGTAACTAGTTTGGTAATACATACGTATACATAAATATGTACATATGTATGTAAATTGTAAAATCCCCAATTTAGTGTAATATTCCGCAATTCGAATTTTCTGTAATTCGAATTCAACTAACTGTCCCTTGGAGATTTGAGTTAGGGAAGTTTCACTGAGCATCTGAATGAATGCAAAATTTTAAATTCAAAAGAATATGCATTATTATTTGTATTACCAAACAAAAATAGTTAAAATTTCAAAACAATTTTGAAACATCAATATACGGAAAGTCTTTCTTTAATTTTTTAACAATACAGACTTGGAGAAATGACTGATGAATACTTTGTTGGAAAAATTTGCAAAAAATAAGCAAAGCAACGTTTGTGAGAAAACTATTTTTACTGAATAGAAATTGTAGAAATGGTCGAGTTTAAAAATGTCATTGTCTAGGAAGTTTGTCATACTATTACAGTCAGCCTTTGAAGTTCTGGCAGTTTGTACCTTTTTTTTTGTCTGAGACTAAAAGTTAAACTGACATGAGTTCTGTATATAAAATTGACATCACTTGGAAAGAAAACAGTAAAAAGTGTTGAGGGACGATAAGAGACGTAATACATAGCAACTCATTGAAGATAACCCAACAAGATCCTCCAATACCACTAGCACCAACATAAACTACAGACCATTCCCCATCCATCCTCAATCCCATCTCACGTAGGCAGAAACGTTCAAGTGGAAACGTTGAAAATTTAAAGAGCCTTTCGGTTTTTCACATGAGCAGCCAAGTCAATTCGGCAAATGGAAGAATGCACGTGTGCTTTGAAAGATTGAGGGGTGATTTGCTAAGAGAAACTAAGATGGACAGTGATGAATGTGTCCGAGGGGGGAATGGGGTCAAGAAGAGAGTTTGTTCGTCTCCCAATGGAAATAGGGGGATGTTTTATTTATTTATCTTTTATTTATCAAATAAAAGACATGAGGATGATATGCTAACAAGGAGTACATTTTGTTGGATTGGTCGGGATTGGTAATGTCATACAACTCCTCCTTTCCCATTCAAAAAATAAGGGAAACAAAAGAACAAGAAAGTCTGGCTTACAAAAGGAATTCGAACTTCTGCAAGGAATCTGAGAAGCCTCCATTATACTAGAAAATACTGTAATGATATAGCTCTACATAACCATTATATAAAATATAGAAGGATTTATAGAAGTGTTGTAAAGGCCGCTAAAAGGAATTATTTCCACAACAGGATCTATGAGAGCAAGAATACTATTAAAGAAACCTGGGAAGTTGTAAATGAATTTAGGGGAAACAGTAACTCCAAATCAAGTACAACAATGGACCCAAATACTCTGAATGAATTTTACTGTTCTATATCCGACAGACTATCTGAAAATATCGAACCTGCTCCAGATCCACTAAGGTATCTTACCGGAACGTGCATTGCAGAGACATTTGTATTATACGAGACAAACCTAAAGGAACTGGCAAACACAATAAAACAAGTAAAAAACAAAAGCTCTACTGGTATTGACAATATATCTATAAAAATTTTTGAAAATCTACCAATTTTCATTCTTGAACTACTAGTCGACTAATCAACGACACATTTGCTAGGGGATTCTTCCCAAACTTTCTAAAAACCAGTGTAGTGATTCCTCTCTACAAGGGTGGTGAACCCTCTGATCCGTCCAACTTTCGTCCCATTTCACTCATACCCACCCTCGGGAAACTAATAGAAAAATTGGTAAAGAATAGATTAATGAACTTCATAGCTCGGCACAACATTTTAAACCCCCTACAGTTTGGTTTTCAATCCAACAAAAATACAGGGGATGCTGTTTTTCACTTCTTGAAAAATCTTTATTCCAACTTGAACCAGAAAGAGGCGAGCGCTGCAGTATTTTGTGACTTGTCAAAAGCCTTTGACTGCGTTAATCATGAAATACTGTTGCGCAAACTCCAACACTACGGTTTCAGAGGACAAAGCTTCAATTGGTTTGAGTCGTATCTGAGTGGACGATCTCAAGTTGTGAGGACGAACAGCTTCTCTGACTCTGGCATGGTGTACCACAGGGCTCCGTCCTCGGACCTTTACTGTTCTTGTTGTATTTCAACGACTTGGCAACTATTAAAATCGAAGGTAAATTTACAGTTTTTGCGGATGACACAACTATCCTGTGGCACGACATCAATTTAAATAACCTTCACAATAAAATGGTTCGCGACATTACTATTGTGCGAGAGTGGTGCAACTCCAATCTGCTTTCTTTTAATATAAACAAAACGAACTTACTCTCCTTCCAATGCAATATACCAGATATCCCGTTAGGAAATGATATTATTGCGTGGAAACCTACCAACAAATTTCTAGGAATTCATCTAGACTGTGATCTCAGTTTTGAAATCCACGTTGATAAGCTGAGTAAGAAGCTATCCTCAGGGTGCTATGCTTTGCGTGTGATTTCAAACGAATTCGGGGTGGCAACTGCGAAGGTAGTGTACCATGCCCTTTTGGAGTCACATGCCAGATATGGCATTCCTTTTTGGGGAACCTGCAATAAACAGCGCCTCAATATGATCTTCATGCTCCAGAAGCGTGCTATTCGCTATGTTTGTAAAGTTGGACCTAGAGTTTCCTGCAAGGAATTATTCAAAGAACAGAAAATCCTCACCATTCCGTCTCATTTTATACTTGAAACTGTATGTTTGCTTCATAAAAACAAAACCCGCCAAAATAATAACCTAAGGCTACCCATTCCAACCTCAAATTTAATTAAGAATTCAATTATCTATAATGCTGCTAAACTATATAACCATCTCCCGACCAGTATCAAAGCCATTGATTTCAATCATTTATTTAGGAGGTCTGTAAAACATACTTATAGACGAGGTGTTTTATGATGTTCAAGATTTCCTCAATAAAAATACGAGATGATAATTTTTAAAAATTTTAAAATTCTGTTTTTATACATATCTGTTATCCTTGCGTATGTGAATGTTTATGTATAGGTATTTATAAACTTATGTGACATGTATTTGATATAGATATAATATTTTTTTTATTTTATAAGGCTTTGTCAATAGGATCCTCATCTTCCGACAATAAAGCATATTTTGATTTGATTTGATTGAACTACAGATTCAATTATACAGTGCCAATTTATTGGTCGAATAAAATCTACAGGGTCTCCCGTCCTTCTCGAGTTAAACAGGGAAAACTGATTTTTTTTGTTTTTTTATGCGTAGAATAATCACGATTTTTTTTATAGAATCTGAAGATTGCTATATCCATTAGGTATATATGCTGTATTCATGTCCAATTATGACTTGAGGCAAAGATCGGTTGTAGCAGCACCAAATTTGGTATGCTAGTATTTGTAATCCTGACAAAAAAAAATGTTTACAAAAAATCCGAAGGTAGAACTAATTTTTTTTGAAATTATTCTGTTTGTTACCTCGGAAAGAATAAGCTTTCTAAAAAAATGTTTTCGATAGAGTGAAAGATAATTCAATTCCTTACTAGAATGCCGACATCAAATATTATGCCTGCGTTTATTACCTGTGAAAATTACATTTTTCATGACTTTGCTAAAAATCATCAAAGAAGGAAAAGTGAATGTGCATTTCGTTCCTGAAGTCTTCTACGTTCTCATACATAAATAACGTGCGTATGTGATTACCTAAATTTTTTTTTCCTTCAAATTACTCTTCTGAGCTGTTTACGGAGGAAGCCAAATTCATTGATTTTTGCGTAAATATAGAATAATTACACTAAAGCAGATACCATTATCCCCGTCTGGACTATATGTGATGATTTATGAGTAGTGATACATACATACATGCCAAAGAAAAACTGGGTTTTAGACCTGTTGCATTTTTCAACTCCCTCATAATCCCGCCATTTTTTTCAGTAAAGGATGAACTTAATGGCGTTTACACATCCTGCATGAAAAATAAAGTATGTAATTTCAAGCATGAGGTTTGCACTTTACATTCGTGTTGTTAAATATACAGGGTGTCCGGTAAACCTTGTACAATATTGAAACTGGTGATAGACCAGATCATGACTGTTCAGAATATCGTAATTTTACCTTAGTAAAACTCTCACTGTTTTCGAGATAATGAGCATTTTTTTAATTTCTGGAAAATCACTACCTCACCTTGGATTTTTTAATACCATTTATACAAATTGGGACGAATTTTCATATTTTTGCTGCTGCAGATTACTGATGAGTGATGCTTTCAGACGTACGAAACAGTTTTTCAGAAAACAATACAGTTTTTCAAGAAATGAGGGTGAAATGACAGATTTGAGTTCCACCAATTTTTTTAACAACAGTTTTACATTATTGTTTGAAAAAACATAACCAAGTGGAACTGGATATTCATTACGAAAGAATGCCTATTTTGTCCAGGCTTTACTATGGTATAAAACATAATATCATTATTTTTGGTAGGAGTAGAATTTCGATAATATTAGAGTATGATGTTATTCTGAGCTAAAATCAACTCCATTAGACTTTGTCAGTAATGTCTTTTATTTTTATCCTATCAGGATGAAATGATTAAATAATTATGAGTAATAACGAATCAACTGCTTAGAAGCATTCAATGAGATGTAATGAAGTAAATACTAATTGAACGTTTTTTTTTAATCAACACACACTATAAACCACAATAACAATTATTCAACATCGCACTGAATAATATTACAAACATGTTATTTTCCATCCACTCGTTCGCAGAGACGACATATTTTCAAGAAGAACCTTTTAGAATGCGTTATAGGTTATAGCCCCCAAATCAGCGATTTTATGAGCGGCATTGTGCAATCGGATATAGTTCTGCATAAAGCGCTGCTGCAGCAGTAGCACTACCTCCACATTCACCATAAATGTTGTGCATATGCGCATATTCTCGGGGAGTATAACGTATGTACGGCATGACAAAGAAATAAATACCACTAAATGAAAGAAGCGGAATAATTTCAAAAAACTACGATAGAGGTCACAAGTTGTTCAAACAAAAGTTTTTAATTTTCGACAAGGATTCATCTCTTAAAAAAGTTTGCACTTATTTGGTTACACCCTGTATATCTGTCAGTCTCTGAAACTTCGTTGGAATCTGGAAGTTGGACAATTGCGACATTTATCACAAGAATTCGTATTAATCGGTGCCATGTCGGATAATCGACATTTCATTTCGATAATTTTATTAGGCCTAATTACATGAAAAGTTAATTTTATTGACATACTATTTAATGCCACCAAGCAGTCTATTCTTTGTTATTAATAATTATTTCCACATTTTATCTAACATAAAATCTAACTAAAATAATTTTTGGGCGTAAGTATAAAAGTTGATCAAATAAATGAATATTTTGGAACCTTTACAATTCAAGAAAAAAATAAAATACCCAAACACCAAAACTACGTCACAATCTTAAAATCTTAAAAGCCTACTTTTAGGTCCTGAAGATGCTAACTTTGTTGGCGAAACGCGCGTCGAGTGTGATTGTGGCGCAGTTTTGGTGTTGGCTAGATGAAAACCACGCCTAATTCAATGGAAACCACTTCTTTCAAAAATAATTATAGTTTGTTTTATACCATGGTAGAGTCTGAACAAAATGAGCATTCTTTTGAAATGAATGTCCACTTCCAATTGGTTATGTTTCCTTCAGATAATAATGTCAAACTTTAAAAAAAAAAAATTGATGAAACTCAAATCTGTCATTTTACCTTCATTTCTTGAAAAATGTTTTCACTTTCTGAAAAACTGTTCTGTGTGTCTAGAAGCATCACTCATCAGTAATCTTCAGCAGCAAAGATATTTGGATTCGTCCCAATTTGTATACATGGCACTCAAAAATCCAAGGTTAGGTAGCGATTTTCCAGAAATTCTTAAAATGCCTATTATCTCGAAAACGGTGATATTTTTACTGAGGTGAAATTCCGATATTCTGAACAGTCTTGACCTGGTCTATCACCAGTTTCAATATTGTACAAGGTTTACCGGACACCCTGTATAAAAACAACACTAAATTGTATATCACAAATTCGAAGGCCGTCCAAAAACTCGTGGTTTTTACGATGAAGAATTGTGACGAACCGCGGGATTTTCAGAAAATCTTGAATATCAGAAACGGAAGAAGATGAATTTATTTGTTCTTTTCATATAATCAACATAGTCCAGGATCATCTCACCATGATATCAAAGCCAACAATGGATCCCTATTTTGGAGCAGTAGGTATGCTTCCAGGTCAGACACTATGTCTCAAACTCCCGGCTTATTACAGACGGGTAATATCCTAACTGTTATGCGTTTATTCTTGCTGTGAAAATTGGAAAAGTAAGACAATAATAGAAGCAGCTGATAACAATACAATTAGGCCAATCAATAGAGTATTTTTTCCTAACAAAAATACTAGTAGAAACCCGACTGTACCATCACATGTAAGACGGTCCGTAGTTATATTCTGTTATCTTTTCGACTCGCAACTGTCATTTATTAATTTGTTATAAACATTTAAATTAAAAAAAACGTGTTTTTTTTAATTGTTTTGCTTATAAAATGAAAACTAATAGAGCAGTTTGGTTGCTCCGACGGAAAGAATTGTAGATAATTGAAATACGGATAATTAGTAACGGAGGAAAACCGGAAAAACCGGAAAAACCGATAAATTTAACGATTTAAATTCATAACTTCGACATTTTTCAAGAAATAAGGTTGGCTCTTCTCATGAGAGTATTGCATCATGTGTACTTTGTGTGTGCACAAAACAGGCTCTGACGGATCATTATTTTTGGCTAAATTGCAAATTGATTTTTTTTGTAGCGTGCCTGGATACTCTAGTGATAGTCCGATTTCAATTTCTAAGATTTTGAAAGTAGAAGTACTGTACCACAAATATTCTCATTTTGCGCTAAAATGCTGGGAAATGGGTGAAAAATGCTTGATTGAAAACGGCCGAGCTGGTGAAAGCGGTCGAGTGGTAGGGGTGAGCGGGAGATGAGGGGAAGCGTATTATCACTTAATCCGTTCATTAGAAGAATACCCCTCATCTCCCGGACTCTCCTACTACTCGGCAGCTAAAGCGGGCCAATCCTACTTCTTGAAAAATGGCGGAGCTATGAATTTTTGAAAAAATTGCAACATTTTCCGGTTATTCCAGTTTTTCTCAGTAACTAATGATGCGACAGGGTTGTGAAACATCCCATTTTATTCGAATTTCAATTATCTACAATTCTCCCTATTGGAGCAACCAGATTGCTGTATTAGTTTTTATTTTATAAGCAAAACAATTTAAAAACACGTCTTTTGTTATTTAAATGTTTATAACAAATTAATAAATGGCAGTTGCGAGTCGAAAACAACACAATATAACTACGGACTGTCTTTCATGTGATGGCATAGTCGGTTTCCTACTAGTATTTTTGTTAAAAACTCACTCATTTTATGCTCTATTGCTTGGTGTAAATACGTAAATTAAATGAGAGAAATACAATCAAAAATCCCAACCTACTTAAGTCATAAACACAATTAAAATAAATAATGGGACCAATGTGGGATCCCTGCGGAACTCCAGAAGTAACCGGGTGTTCTATTTTAAAATTTCCCGAAAAAACGAGTAACAATAAATTGGACTCGTCTTCAATGTATCTGAAAAATTATCTAGTTTGAAGCCACAAATAAAATTTTTGCGTTTTTGAAAAAAACTGAGTAAATTAAGCCCAAGCTCGAAATCACCCGGTGTAAATACTGTCAATACTGATCTAAAAACATGTGCGAAACGACTCTCAATCGGTAGCTTTCCGACTGAATCAATAATTTTTTTTGTGAATGATTGAACGATATACAAAACCACGGAAAAAACACTCACCTAAACGAAAGCCACTCCAACACCATCGAAAAAACGCCGACATCCGTAAAATCTCCACTCACGAATTCCGACGCGCAGAAAAAGCGCGAAACGCTGCACTCGAGCCGAACCGCTCAAAGACAAACGAAAATCGAAGTGAACACGAGGAGCGCCTTAGCCTTATCGCGGTAGGCCCTGCTCCGAGATAGACGGACAGCTGGCGAAGAAATCACTGCTAGAAACTCGGTCGTCGTTTTGTATTGTCGAAATGCCGTCGCAAGTAGGAACATCTGGAACGACCGAAACGCTTTAAGGTCAATTCACACATACGGTACTGGGCACCCACTGTGCACCGACTGTGTCGATTTGAACTAAATCTATCAGCTGAAGTTTCCATTGAAAATGTATTGAATTGCACTGTTTAATTCACACATGTAGGTCTAGGCATAGACTGTGCTCTGACTGTGTTGCTTCCGACCGCTCTGAAAGCGATTTCTGTTCGACACGGTAGGAGCACGGTACGTGCATAACCGCTCTAGTGAGAACTATTGGAAGGCGACCAGAGGGCGACCGTCATGTTTCGGCCAGCGCTCGTTCATTTTCGGGTGTCGTCTCCGATTTTGCCGCTGGTATTCCTCATCGCGCCATCGCGGTTAGTGTAAATTCATCGCTGTTATGAGTAGGCCAAAAAATGCCTGTTAATGAAGAATTTTTAATAATTTATGTGCAAGAACATGAATGTTTATACGATTTGCAAAATAAAGATTATGATAATAATCTAGTTAAAGATAATATATGGAAAGACATCGCGAATAAATTGAATTCAACATCCGAAGAATGTAAAAATAAATGGGCTTTGCTGCGCTCTTACTACAGAAGAGCTCTGAACCGGCGTAAAACAGTGAGTGGTCAAGCTGCAAAAAACATGAAAAAATGGAGGTTTGAAGACCAGATGGAATTTCTTAGAAGGCACATGCAAGAGCGACAGTAAGTATCTAAATTTTACGTAACATTTAAAAGTTGCAAAGTTTTCTTGTCGTTGAAACAATCGGAAATTGGTACATGGCGTGTCACATTAAAAAGCATTAAATTAACGTTATTTACATTATAATTTATAAGTTTTTCTTTGTTAACGTATTGTGCTATGCAAACACACATTTTGCATCAGGGACTGATTTAAATAAAATTTAGTATTTAGAATTTAAACATAAGTAAAAATCTTTTTGTTACAGAACCTGTTCTAATTTGGATGCGTCAGAGGAAACTGAAGCAGATGATGAAGTTGATGACAATCAGGATACCCCACAACCTTCTCCATCTCCCGCTTTAGTGGTTCCAACAATATCTTCGACAAAGCGAAAGGCAAATGAGGATAATCTACAACCATCTTCTCCCGCTTCAGTGGCCTCAACAGTATCTTCGAGAAAGCGAAAGGCAAATGAGGATAATCTACAACCATCTTCTCCCGCTTCAGTGGCCTCAACAGTATCTTCGAGAAAGCGAAAGGCAAGTGCTTCCTCCACTCAGCCCGCTTTGGCTGATGCTTTGACAAATTTTATCCAAGCTAGAACACAATCCGCCGATTCTAATGATCACGTCACAATACCTTCACCAAAAAGAAAGCTAATGACTTTCTTTGAAGACATAGCCGAAAGTATTCTAAAGTTCCCGGAGATACATCAGGCGGAAATAAAACGAGATATATTTAACCTCGTCAACAGCAAAGAAATCGATCTGCTTAGAAAAAAGCAATATGTCCTACCATTGTTTTCTCCGAACTCCACAGATGAGCGACAGCAATGGGTTCAAAATGTTCCTCCTTCAAATGCTGGCTATACAGATTCCCAACACCATTCTCAGCCAGTGCCGGGGTCTTCTAATCAAATTGAAGATGGGTATTCTTCAAACTTCACAGATGGAAGACGTCAATGGGTACAAAATCTTCCTTCTCTAGATACCGGCTACACAGAGTCCCAACACCATCCTCCGTCACTACCGAGGTCCTCCAGCCAAACTGAAGATAGATATTACAAAATGTAAAAAATGTTTCTTTTTTCTTCTATTTTTTAATCTGTTTAACATGAGTTCCATTTACGTTATGAAACCAAAATATTTTAAGTTTTTTATTATGTTTGTAGAGTTGACGTACTTAGCTTTCTAAGAATAAAACAGTTTTCTAATAAATATGTAATATTTATTAACCCAATATGCAATATTTCGATATGAACTACAAATAATATATAAAAAATATAAATAATACAAAATTACTCTGTATTTTGGTAGGGTATACCTCTTCTTACTACCTCCAACTGCCATGGTACCGCGCCTGTAGTGTTTAAATAATTACAGAATGTATTTCTTACGCCTATAGCCACTTCACTTGAATTTCCACCCAACCGACGGAGTCCCCTTAGTGGAAGTTGCTGTGAAGTAGAGCTTTGCTCTTCATATACAGGCAGGGCCGATGTATTCTCAGATCTGTCATTTCGTAAGTAATTATGTAAGACACATGCGGCCAAAATAATTTTATCAGCGTTTTCAGGATTCACTTGAAGTCTACCATACAAGATTCTGAATTTTTGAATCAGGATGCCAAATGCATTTTCAACCACACGCCGAGCCCTTGACAGTCTATAGTTAAATATTTTCTGGTTTTCATTATCTCGTGCTGTGCTTCCTGGATAAGGTCTTAATAGATTTTCTTTTAAAGGAAATGCTTCATCTCCTAATATCACGAATGGCACAATATCATCTGAATTAGGTAATGGTCTTGGTCCCGGAACATGAAGATTATTTTTTTCCAATGCTTTTCCTAGATTTGATTTTGAAAATATACCTCCATCACTCGATTTGCCATAACCTCCAACATCAACAACAATGAATTTATAATTAGCGTCTACAAGTGCCATGAGAACAACAGAGAATGTCTTTTTGTAGTTGTAGAATAGAGATCCGCTATTTTTGGGAGCCTGGATTTGAACGTGCTTACCGTCAACTGCACCAATGCAGTTGGGAAACTGCCACATTGTCCAGAAATCATCAGCTATTTTTTTCCATCCATCTTCTGTTGGCTCGGGCATTTCCTTTCTTGACAGAACTCTCCATATTGCATCACAGGTGGAAACTACAATTGATTGTACTGTTGAAGGGGCAATTCTATAGCTCATTCCTAGACGGTACTGGGAAGTACCTGATGCTAAGTAACTGAAAATATATTGATTGTTTAAATAATTGTTATGTGTATTAATAATGAACAACATACCTCAAAGTTAATGCTAATCTTTCTTCTGCGGATATAGATCTTCTCCACTTTGTGTTCTGTTTTTGTATGTCTGGTTTTACAAGTTTCAGCAGATTGTCAAATTTCAAGAAAGTCATCCGAAAGTATCGGACAAATTGTTCTGGATCATCTTTGAGTCGCGCAAATGCTGTGTGAAATTCTCCTTCTTCCTCCCTAGCTCTCCATAAACGGTTAATCCAAATCTTCCTCTTTCTTTTTTTCACCTCTTCCGTTAATACTAGATACGCTCCGCATGCTATAACCACGTCCTCCTCTCTTGGATCCATGATACAAACTAACCAACGGTGGCGCAACATGATTGGTGTGAATATGCACAACACAACACAGTCGGTGCACGGTTACGACACAGTCGGCGCACAGTACCACATGTGTGAATTGGTGCAGGGTCGAAAGCATGGGCGTGCGCCCAAATGGAAGGGGGTATCGGTCGCCTTGTCGGAATTCGGAAGATTTCATCGGTATATCTAGCAAAAACTCATCAATCGATTAACAGCTGCCATTAATGTGTACTGACGTATTTGACGAAGCAGCAGAAATCCAGTTAAGTCCAGAGCTCCCACATGACCAGTGCTATCCACAGAACTCAAACTTATATCTTATGACTGTAATGCGTTTCAAATATGGCGGGTGAACAAATCATGCAAAACCTACAACACTGAATTGCCCTTTCCACAGTAACGACGCATAAAGTCATATGCGTATCTTAGGTATTGGAAATGGGTTGGTTTTCTTGAAACAGAGAAATTTCATTTCATCTCAAATGAGACATAAGAACGTTTGAAATATTGTCTCTCCACGATCATCACAGAATTTGCCAATTCTGAAATCAAATTTGATTACAGAATGCTGGAATTCTCTCTCTTGAGATTGAAGAAATATTCTGCAACACCTCTGCCCCCATGCAATTTAAATGTATTTACATTCTCTCTCTTGTGATAGAATAATATTCTCACACTGGTTAGCAATAATAACATTAGCCTTGACGCAGGTGATTGTCATCGTAGTGGCAAAATTTGAGTAAGTGGCAAAATTTGAGTAAGTGGCAAAATTTGAGTAAGTGGCAAAATTTGAGTAAGTGTCAAAATTATTGCTGTCACGTTTCCTAACTTTGATCGTGAAGAAAATATAGTCTGCTACTCGGTTATAATGAAAATTCGTGCACATTTTCATTCTAACCGTGTTACAGAATATACTATTCTCTCCCATAAAAGATTTCAGAATAGAATAAATTACTGAATAATAGATAGTGAGATCTTAATGATTCACATCGAACAATTCCCCTACCCAAACTACTATACATTTCAAAGATGACATCGGAAACATCTTGATTTTTCTTATGATGAATGACGGTAGCTTTGATTCAGACTAATCTGTAACTTTTCTCAGATCTAATTGTATAACTTCCATCTTTATCAATAGGAAATAAATAATTTTATTGAAACATGTTTAGTGCAGATTCTGGAAAATTTTAAATTTCTTTCATTGAAATTTTATCTTATTCATTCGGTCTTATGTTTTTAATCACATATCTCAAAACTGAATCTGTCAACTTTGCAGCTATAGGATATCAATAGTCATTTGGGAAACAATAATGATGACAATAACGAACAGTCGTTGCCAACCGATGATGAACCCTTTACTCCCATATACACGTACTACTATGCATGTATATAAATATCAGATCATAAAAAAAATAACAAAATAAGCACATAAAATGTCTCAGTGAAGTTGTCACTTGGTGCACATAAGTGCATCTACAAACATTTAAAATTTTTAATAATTAAAATAATTAAAATCTATATCTTTAAATGGGTTATGAAAATGGACCATTAGATATGAATGACAGGCCTTTGATAGCATGGTAAAGATCAAATACGAGACGATACTGGTCTTTCAAAACAAAAACATTTGTACATGTTATAATTTCCGTGGCTTTTACTCTCCACCCTGTACCAACCAAGATCATCCCCGACCCCTGCACAGCCCCAAACATCCCATTATACCCCGAATGAAAGCTTATTTACCCTGATTCATTTGAGTTGGGCAAGAAACGTACAGCCCAGAGCTAAATACGGCCAGAATTCGTTTCTTGCTAACATTCGGCTCCGTTTTGTTGGTCCGTTGTTTTGTTTGTGGTTGGTGTTTTGATTGTGTTGTTTGTTAGATGAGAGGCTACGCCTAACACTGATTGGTGTTTAGGGTTGGTTTATTAGACGGTCATGTCAGGGGTTATCGCAGAAACTTGATAATGAAGGCGGTGGATGATATCCTTTCTATTATCATTCATAACGTTAGTGTCTTTGTCAACGTGGAACGTGGGTACAGTGATGAACAAATATTCGTTGTAAGATTGTGACGCACTGTATAAAGAGAGTCAACTTTTAGACCCGAGACAACTCTTTCGTCTTAAAATTATACTAAGCATCAACAAAAAAAAAATTAAAATTGATCCCATTGAACACGGTCATTATACGTGGAGTAGAGAGATGAAACTTTTAGATCCAAAATGTGCGAAAAGCCTACGGAAACGCAGTATTGAATTCCTGAGTCCAAAGTTATACGGATGATATCATTTCTATTATCATTCATAACGTTAGTTTCGTTATTAACGTGGATACAGTGTTGAACAAATATTCGTTGTAAGATTGTGACGCACTGTAAAAAGAGAGACAACTTTTAGACCCGAGACAACTCTTTTGTCTCAAAATTATACTCAGCATCACCCAAAAAAAATTAGAATAATCCCATTGAACATGGTCATTATACTCGGAGCAAAGAGAACTTTTAGATCCAAAATATGAGAAGAGCCTACGGCAACTTAGTATTAAATTCCTGAGGCCAAAGTTATAAGGATGATATCATTTATATTATCATTCATAACGTTAGTTTCGTTATTAACGTGGATACAGTGTTGAACAAATATTCGTTGTAAGATTGTGACGCACTGTAAAAAGAGAGTCAACTTTTAGACCCGAGACAACTCTTTTGTCTCAAAATTATAATCAGCATCAACCAAAAAAAATTAGAATTAATCCCATTGAACATGGTCATTATACTCGGAGCAAAGAGAACTTTTAGATCCAGAATGTGAGAAGAGACTACGGCAACTTAGTATTGAATTCCTGAGGCCAAAGTTAAACGGATGATATCATTTATATTATCATTCATAACGTTACTTTCGTTGTTAACGTGGAAAGTGGGTACAGTGATGAATAAATATTCGTTGTAAGATTGTGACGCACTGTATAAAGAGAGTCGACTTTTAGACCCGAGACAACTCTTTTGTCTTAAAATTATACTCAGCATCAACCAAAAAAAAAAAATTGATCCCATTGAACATGGTCATTATACTCGGAGCAAAGAGAACTTTTAGATCCAAAATGTGTGAAGAGCCTACGGCAACATAGTATTTAATTCCTGAGGCCAAAGTTATAAGGATGATATCATTTATATTATCATTCATACCGTTAGTTTCGTTGTTAACGTGGAACGTGGGTACAGAGATGAATAAATATTCGTTGTAAGATTGTGACGCACTGTATAAAGAGAGTCGACTTTTAGACCCGAGACAACTCTTTTGTCATAAAATTATACTCAGCATCAACCAAAAAAAAAATTAAATTGATCCCATTGAACATGGTCATTATACTCGGAGCAAAGAGAACTTTTAGATCCAAAATGTGTGAAGAGCCTACGGCAACTTAGTATTGAATTCCTGAGGCCAAAGTTATACGGATGATATCATTTATATTATCATTCATAACGTTAGTTTCGTTGTTAATGTGGAACGTGGGTACAGTGATGAATGAATATTCGTTGTAAGATTGTGACGCACTGTATGAAGAGAGTCAACTTTTGGACCCGATACAACTATTTTGTCTTAAAATCATACTCAGCATCAACCAAAAAAAAATTAAATTGATCCCATTGAACATGGTCATTATACTCGGAGCAAAGAAAACTTTTAGATCAAAAATGTGATAAGAGCCTACGGCAACTTAGTATTGAATTCCTGAGGCCAAAGTTATATGGATGATATCATTTCTATTATCATTCATAACGTTAGTTTCGTTATTAACGTGGATACAGTGTTGAACAAATATTCGTTGTAAAAATAGAGTCAACTTTTAGACCCGAGACAACTCTTTTGACTCAAAATTATACTCAGCATCAACCAAAAAAAATTAGAATTAATCCCATTGAACATGGTCATTATACTAGGAGCAAAGATAACTTTTAGATCCAAAATGTGAGAAGAGCCTACGGCAACTTAGTATTGAATTCCTGAGACCAAAGTTATACGGATGATATCATTTATATTATCATTCATAACGTTACTTTCGTTGTTAACGTGGAACGTGGGTACAGTGATGAATAAATATTCGTTGTAAGATTGTGACGCACTGTATAAAGAGAGTCGACTTTTAGATCCGAGACAACTCTTTTGTCTTAAAATTATACTCAGAATCAACCAAAAAAAAAATTAAAATTGATCCCATTGAACATGGTCATTATACTCGGAGCAAAGAAAACTTTTAGATCCAAAATGTGAGAAGAGCCTACGGCAACTTAGTATTGAATTCCTGAGGCCAAAGTTATAAGGATGATATCATTTATATTATCAGTCATAACGTTAGTTTCGTTGTTAATGTGGAACGTGGGTACAGTGATGAATAAATATTCGTTGTAAGATTGTGACGCACTGTATAAAGAGAGTCGACTTTTAGACCCGAGACAACTCTTTTGTCTTAAAATTATACTCAGGATCCACCAAAGAAAAATTAAAATTGATCCCAATGAATATGGTCATTATACTCGGAGCAGAGAGATGAAACTTTCAGATCCAAAATGTGAGAAAAGCCTACGGCAACGTACTATTGATTACCTGAGTCCAAAGTCTTACCAGATCAGTTCAAATCGATCAAAAATTTAAATTATAGTTACAACATATGGACAGATATATAGTATAGATATAGTTAATAACAATGGGTTATTTAATAACAGTGGGTCACTCCCAAGTAATGAATAAGATCAATTTTTTTATGAACTTTATAATAAGACTAGTCATTATTTTGTGACATTTTAAATCAAAATGTTCGTTAACTGTATATTTATGGTCATTTGTATTTTATCATTTATTTAAATTTTCCTTTAATTTTAATTGTTTCATTTTCATATTGTATACTCGTCCAAGTTTTACACTTTTATATTTATTGTTCTGTTTCTTACATTTATATATTTTTTTGTTCATATTATAACACCCCATCTATCCTCTATCCCATGTTTTAACTTCTGGTTTACTTCTAAGAATTTGTTAATATGTATTATTTTTCATTCTTTTTGCTTTTATTATTAAGATAACTTAAAAACGGATTAACCAGAAAAACTATCCACTTTTCATGATATCTCTTCAATTTCAGTAGAAACAAATTTTATGTATATGAATAACATTTTACACTCTATCCCGCAAAAATTGTATTCTATTGTTTATTAATTAAGAAAAAAATATGTCACACAGTTGAATATTCATGAATAAACATTATTAATATTTTTTTGTTATTAAAATCTTTTCAGCTAACAAACAAACTCGTTTTTTTGTCATAGTCCATCATTCCATCATTTAGTGACTTTCAATTATGATTTCGGAGCGTCATTGTTCACATGCATTCACTGTATGAATTCGTAAATTCAGATCAAGTGAAGTCGAGTCGGGAGATCGAAGAGGCTAATAGCTGAAGGAAGTTTATTTATTTTCCCGGCATTCTAAATGCGCAAAGATATGTAGCAAATATTTTTGAAAAGCATGTCGATCTCTTATTGATATACGACAATGCTCGCCCCCATGCTATTGGTGACGTTACTTGATTCAGTTAAAATTTTGTTAAAATTATTAAAATGGACCTGAATGTTATAGAACATTTATGAAACATTATAATAATGCGCATTTTCCAATGAAATCTGCCACGCTAGTCTTCTTAAGTTAGAAGACGCTGAAGGAGAAAAAAGGGACAATATTCCTTGGGAATGAGATGATTTTAGCTTGATTTTCATGACCAACCTTGTTCGATAAAGTATCTCTGCTATATTTTTCAACTGATTTTCAATTTGGGAAAACACCTATCACAAATTCGAATCTCTTTCGGAAAATCACAAAAAATGTAGAGGCTGTCATTTGAATAAAAAAGTTTTGGGTCACTTCCGGTTAAACCGGAAGCGGTAAATTCTCAGTTGTGGCGTCAAAATGAGCATATTTAACAACTTTAATAACATACTGAATTTGAAATCTGTATCTTCAAAACTATGGAGATATAGGTGGTCACACATCAGATGCAATTATTTTATGAAAAAACCAGTATTGTTTTTTGCAAAAATTGCATATTAACACAAAAACAAATTTCATAAAAAACATAAACTTTTGTTTTAACTGAAAAACAGATGTTTTGTTTTATCACCAATGGTATTGGCATTTCAAAATTCTCCACTATTAGAGGGTTAGTGCGTTATTCCCCTCTCCTCCCTTCTACTGGATGTTCAATAACTGTACTGTCCATGTGAGAAAACTATTTTCAAACAAGTTCACACTTTTCCTCGCTTTACAACAAGAAAACCTTGCAGTTGAACTACAACTTTAAACATACGTAGCAATAACAGTCTCTCAACCACACCGTAGTTTCGGAACTTGTGGAAACTCCGTAACGGTTTTTGTTTCGCTAACTTATTCTATTAATAACCCACATGCTCACCTTTTTGCTGATGACGGTTGAAAAAACCGAAACGCTTACTTGGGAGTGACTGAAAGCATCCGGTTGTGCCAGCGATAAAACGCAAGATGAGAAAAAGAAATACTCCTGTTGAATTAGGTATTTCGCTAAAATGCCAATATTTATTGGTAAATGTTGTTTTCTTTGGGAGTTATTTTATTTTATTATACTTTACATCACTGTATTTTTTTCATTACAATAATTTCAACTTTTGTATGACTTTATTTATTTATTTGAATGTTTTAGACGATGTAGTAACTTGATTACTTATATTTCGGACGTCCATCATCTTAATGGTTGAAAGATTTCTATCTCTTTCAAATTTTTTTCTTTTTTTTTCACAACGTTTCAATTGCTTGAATCCGCAATCGTCTTCTGGTGAATAGTGACAAAATCAGATGCTACGCGACCTTTTATAGGTCTATAATTAAGTGTAATTACGCGCGGTCTTGTGGCGCGCGTGGTTTCGCGCTTTTTCTCCCTCCAAAACGGTCCATGAGCGGTTTCCATACGTTTTTAATTTCCACGCTTGGTTGACTGAAGGCACCATTGGCTTCTATGTAGGTGGTTTCCATAAATTTCCGTTTGAACCAATGTTCCTCTCTATGAAGAACACTATCTTCGTCCCAGAGAATTCAGTGGTGTTTTGTCCAGGCGTGGTCAGCAATTCCCGATTTTGATGTTTTCCCTCGTTGAGTCCACTTTTTGTGTTCGGCTATTCTTACTGATAATGGCCTCTTGGTCTCTCCGATATAGGAATCTCCACATTTACATGGGACTTTGTAAATACAATTTTTGCTGGATTCTGTTGTGTTCTCTGGTTTCGTCTTGGTGAGGAAGCTTCGTAAGGTACTGCCGGATTGAAAGCAACTCTTGATGTTGTATTTATTTCCGATCCTTCTGATCTTCTCGGAGATACCCCTGATATAGGGAAGAATGAGAACGGAGTTTTGTGGTCTTTCTTCAGTTGTCTTGGTCTTTTCGAGTTGTTTCCGAACTTCTCCTTTAAACTTAAATTTTATAATCTTGAGCAATATCTGTTGATTATTAATATTATTAATTACAATACGCATATATATTTATAATGAGAGCTTAAGCTCGAAACACGTGTCTACGGTTGCACAACAATTTGAGGGTTATACCCAATAACTTTTCTCTTTATATTTTCATATATAGCCCCTCGATAAATCCTTTCTGATTCATATATATTTATAATCAACAATGTTTGTATTTCATTTCATTCCATAAAATTGCTGCTATGTGTTGATATTTTTAAAAAAAATTATGATTTTATGATTTTCTTTTACAAACAACAAATATTAAATTTAATATTTTTGGTCATACAAAAATAAGCCTTTCATATTCTGAGTAGTTTGATCGCCTTATGTCAAAACATTTGTTTAAGAAAATCAAAAATAGAGTTTTTACTTATAGAAATCAATATTGGGTCGTTCAAACGAAAGAAATTAATAATTTTTTGTAAAATGTTGCCGAGAATGGTAAGAATAAGTGATAAAAGACAAAACGAAAATCAGTATGGACAGTTTTTGTGATTTTTGTGATCACAGAACACAGAATTTATTCAAAAAAGGTTGGTGGTACTAATAGCTTTTTGCTGCTCCTGTATTGATATCAGCTTCATCTAACCGAATGCTTTTTGAATATTCTAACTGTGACATATTTGTTTTGAACATTAGAAAATTTGTCTTTTTTCATTCGAGATCCATCCAGACAATGTTGTATAAATATTTTCTACGCTATCGACTGTAGTTTCGAAATCCTGTGCAGTTATTAAGAACAATCTGTATTCACGATACAGTTTTGAATATCATCAATATACAAGATGAATATTATTGGACCAATTATACTTCCCTGCGGTATTCCCATTTCAACAAGTTCGGTTTTTGACTTAATATTCTCACTGTTTGGTAATCATTATTTGCTACGATCTATTTGATGATTAGGAAGCCAACCTGAAATTGGACCAGACAGGATGGTGTTTCAGAGCAATTTCTCTTCCTCTTCTGCTATGTTCAGAGCATATCGTGAGAAACTAGGTAAAAAATGAAGTCTTCTTGAAAGTCTGAAGGCTGGTAAGTGGAAAACACCTTCCTTGAAATTTTGGCAAAGTCTACTACCAGCCAAAAATGGAAGACATATTTTTTCAACTTCTGTATTACACGTATACCATGCACTTGTGACAAATGGAGTGATGGGAACAGGATGAGAGAGCATCAAAAAAGCTATGACAGAACATTGTAACCAAATACTACGAAAATCTGTTCACAGACGTCAAACTCTTGAAGCAGGATATAGGATACCGCAGGATTGGTTGATTGGTTGGTTGGTTGGTTGGTGTCAGCACCTTCGTATACAGAGAAATGACAATCGCTGTTTCTGAACATCAAATAAAATTCCCATTGTGAAGATCTTTTTATATATATATCTTGCCTGATCCCATACAGAAACTGCGAGATATTGCAGAATAAACGAATTTACAGGGCGTTTCTAAATTCAATAGAAATATTTCAAAAGCGTATTCCAGGTGTCAAAATAAGACTTTTTTTCCATAAATGTGTCCTAAAATCCACCACCTCCAAGCTACAGACATAGAAAGTTGCTTGAAAAAAATAGTAATTCAACCGTTCAACAAAGGTCAAAGTAGCAAGTAAATCAAATTGCTATGGGAAACAGATTAAAAACTCATAGCCCACTAAGTATTTTAGTTTGTTACTTATTCCCCTTTCATTTAGGTACTAGCGATTTTCTAGAAAACTATTAGCTGATTCAAAAAAATGCAAGAGGCCAAAACTATAGGTTATTTCATGGACAACCCAATTGTGATATTTGAATTTGAATGTTTCGGGCGGAAATAGAAAATTTTGGCTATAAAAACTATAGGCAACCCTCATTCACCTCTTCAAATCAGAGTTATCTTATTTTTGAAGCAAGAAATGAATAGAGCGCCCAAAAAACCAAGGGTCTGTAAATTTTTCGAACATTTGATGCCTAATTGTAGACGCCATTCAAGATTTACGATTTTTTTCTGGCAACTTGCTATATCGGTAGCTTGGAGGGGGTGAATTTTAGGACACGTTTATAGAAAAAAAGGCTTGTTTTGACCCCAGGAATACGCCCTTGAAATATGTGTATTGAATTTAGAAACACCCTGTTTAATTTTATAATAGTAAGTAAATATTTGGGATATAAAAAGCTTATTTATTACTTGTTGCATGCAAATTACTGTATTTCATCTTCTCACGGAAAGTTACAGAAAAAACTAGACTATTATTATTTACCTACGATTAATTATGAGAGTAGTTTGCGACAACACTCAGAGCCGTATGAATTGTTATCTTATTCATTATCCAAGTTACGAGTTCTCAACTCTCTAGCAGGAAACTACGATATTTTCCCATCGAAAGTTTCTCGACGACAGATTGCTCCAAACCACAAAATGATAAAGCTTGAAAAACATGTCAATAAACCCACGTTTTATACAGAGGCTCTCAAAGAAAAAGTTTCAGTCGGGTTCGCTCAGACTTTGTAACTTTCTGTCAAAAATAGGAAAACATGAATTTTTGTTTTGAATGATGATATGACTGAATTAAATTCAGTGATACAACTTCATCCCTATAATGGGGGATACTACCCTATAACGAATTACATGCGTCAAGTCATGCATCAATCTGAAGATATTTTAGTTCTCGTTACAAATGTGCAAATATTTTCTGATTATTAACTGATTGAAATTCTCACAATTATTTATAAACATCAATTTATCAATTGTCAGAATTACCTCCATTGCCTCCTATTTTTTTAAAATTTCATCCAAAACTGGTCACGTTTCAACCTCTCAAATATTTCAGGGGATTGACATATACCGGGTGGCTACGGAAGTATTGCCTACGGAATATCTCAGTTATTGTATGAAGTAGGTTTGTGAAATTTGGAGTGTCGATATAATGACATAAGAGCTAGAATTTGAGCATATTGACATGTCGAAGTTAACTTCCGGTCTGACCGGAAGTAACATCAACTTTCTTATTTTAAATGGCAACCCTATTTTTTTCTTCTCGCGTTATTCGGCATTCAATTCCCTTTCTAATGACATATCACAAGTTGGTATCTAACCAGAAACTAGATCAGAAAAAAATTATTATTGAAATTCTCCGAGTAGGCCGTGGAAGCAAAATGAAAGCCAAAAATTGAAAAGTTGGCTATGGAAACCATACGTCACTTGATAACAGTTGCTATTACTGTGATATTTTATTTTCATTCGTCGGCGTTATAAAAAGCCGCCAAAAAAAATATTGGAAAAATTGGGAAAAAAACAATACTCTGTAGGTCCATAACTTAAATAGGAACATACAACTTTTTCTTGCCTGTACTATTCAGCATAACCATTCCTTTCTAATGATATAATAGAAAGTAATTTTTTGAAATGAAATACCAAAAAATCCAATTATTATTCTTCAAATAACGAAAAAAAACAGATTTATCGAAAAAAAATATTCAAATTGATAGGATTAAAGATAAAATAAATTCAAAACAAATGTTCGAAATGCATTCCCTCAGCGTCAATACATTTATTGACTC
The DNA here is from genome assembly GCA_944452925.2 of Chrysolina oricalcia. NCBI lineage: Eukaryota > Metazoa > Arthropoda > Insecta > Coleoptera > Chrysomelidae > Chrysolina > Chrysolina oricalcia. Next base: position 6,164,840 of record OX101817.2, read on the forward strand.
TGGTGATATTTTCATGTAAAACGTTTCTCAACATTTGGGGCGTGATATCTTGGAAAGCTCTACGAATTTTTACTTCTAGCTCATGTAGACTTGAAGGCTGTGTGGAATACAACCTATTTTTAAGATGCCCCCATAGAAAAAAGTCGCACGGAGTAAGATCAGGTGACCTTGGTGGCCACCTGACTGGACCATGGGTTGTTATAAGTCTCTCTTGAAAGCGATTTTGAAGATAATTTCTCGCTATTCTTGAATTATGCGGAGGGGCGCCATCTTGCTGGAAGTACATTCTCTCAGTTATTTCCGCTGGTAGGTTGTTAATGAATTCCGAAATTTCATTCGTTAAAAAATTAAAGTATCTCTCTCCGGTTAGTTGGCCTTGAAAAAGAATGGGGCCAACAATATGAGTTCCAACTATTCCTGCCCAAACATTCACACCAAATCTCTCCTGGAAGCCGCCTTGTCGAAACCGGTGCTCGTTTGCTATCGCCCAGTACCTGGAACAAAAGACCGTTCACACTTTTAGCTACACTTCGACTATCGACAATAATCCAAATAAAGTACAGTACCTACCTTGTATTGTTCCTGTTAAATAATCCATTGTTGGTAAATCTTCTCTCGTCCGTAAACAAGATATAATAGTTAAATAGGTGATTCTCAGCATTTTGTCGAAGAAACCAATTACAATATTCCAGGCGCCTTTCACCGTCATTTTCATACAAATGTTGATGCAACTGATACTTGAAGGATTTCAATCGATGTTTTTTCAAAATTTTCCTAGCAGAGTCCTTACTTATAGCTAATACGGCGCCAATCTGCCTTGAGGAAATTGTGCTATCATATTGTACTAAAGCTAATACATTAATTTCAGTTTCCTCATTAATAACAAATGCTTCTTGGTCTTCGTGAACATCAGGCTCAGTTCTTAATTTTTCTTCAAGCCACTGGAAATACCTTCTTGACGGTTGCTGCCTCCCTGGATATCGCTCTAAATACAATCGTTCAGCGGCATAAGAATTTTTTAAACATTCACCATAAATGAGAAGCATGTCAATTTGTTCGGTTCGTGAATAACGGGGCATTTTTTGAATATTCCACTAACTGATTTCGATTTCCAAACCCTTTTAAAATGGCAGAATCAAAAACACTACTTCGAACGTCAAAATAATAAGGATAGCAGCGTTCGTGACAGCTCTCATTTCTTTTTAGTTTCATTCCAAAATACATCTTAATCAGCCTACTTGTTAATATTTTGGTTCGAATGATTATTGCAATGGAATGATTATTCTGAATAGCACAAACATCGGCCATAGGTAGATATTAGAATATCTATGGACGATGGCACAGACCAAGTACGTTTATGTTCCTATTTAACCTAGAACCTACAGGATATAATTTATCATTCCACATTATTTTTAATTTTATTTTTGCGTATGGCGATAATCTGTATTGTTATTTGAAGAATAATAATTGGATTTTTCGGTATCTCAGTTCAAAAAATTATTTTCTATTATATCATTAGAAAGGAATGGTTATGCTGAATAGTATAGGCAAGAAAAAGTTGTATGTTCCTATTTAAGTTATGGACCTACAGAGTATTGTTTTTTTCCCAATTTTTCCAATATTTTTTTTGGCGGCTTTTTATAACGCCGACGAATGAAAATAAAATATCACAGTAGTAGCAACTGTTATCAAGTGACGTATGGTTTCCATAGCCAACTTTTCAATTTTTGGCTTTCATTTTGCTTCCACAACCTACTCGGTGAATTTCAATAATAATTTTTTTCTGATCTGGTTAGATACCAACTTGTGATATGTCATTAGAAAGGGAATTGAATGCTGAATAAAGCGAAAAGAAAAAAAATAGGGTTTCCATTTAAAATAAGAAAGTTGATGTTACTTCCGGTCAGACCGGAAGTTAACTTCGACATGTCAATATGCTCAAATTCTAGCTCTTATGTCATTATATCAACGCTCCAAATTTCACAAACCTACTTCATACAATAACTGAGATATTCCGTAGGCAATACTTCCGTAGCCACCCGGTATATATGTTTGGCAAACATACCACGGATATCATCGATAACGATTATTCTGAGCTACGGGGGCAAGTTGATGGCCAGCTACTCGATCTCCATCCGATGGCTTATTTTCTGTAAGGACTGGGACGTCCGCCATAGTAGCCTCAAAACCTCTGAAGGTGATATCTCCGACAGAGGCCCCCTAAAAGGGAAAAGTAATCTGGACGACCAACAATTATTGATGACAGAAAAATTGGCATTATTGCAGAAATGGTAGTAATCCTTTATTCTACAGCCCAAGTAGCGCCTGTCTGTGAAGCCAGTCAAAGAACAGTACCTTGGGTGAAGAAAACAGAGTTCTTTGGGAGATCGTTTAGTAACGAACGGTCGTTGCCGACCGATGATGAACCCTTTACTTCCATATACACCTACTTCTACTCCCCTAGCTAAGACTACAACGGGTATTGAATTAAATCTAACAGAGACTTGTGCAACGTTCCTCAAAGCACCAGAGGACGCAATTGCAAGTGCCATCTGTGACCGACCAGCACCAAACAGCAAAGAAGATGTTCTGTTAGTCAAATTAATGAATCTAAACTTAAGTACTCATTGAGAGCAATGCCCACTGCGAGTGTATCGATCATTATAATTGATTGTCATTTGTCAATCCATTCATATATCAAATAGTTCTCAACTGGCCGAACCGTTACACTGTGCCCTAAACTCTCCATTAGCAGCTCAATACCATTAAATATCTCTTTCATTCCTAAGAACATATTTCCCCGCAATTTTTCCGCGCAATTTCTCGAGAACCTCTATAAAGCATAGTCACGTTCACGGCCATTTTCCGAGCGTATACAATTCCATGAACTTCACTCAGAAGAGCCGCCCTCGTATCGACATTATCATCGGTGAGTCATCGTTTAGGTCTAGATGACCTCTCTTATCGGCATGTTCACATTCCGTTTTGAATCTCCCGTCTCGCTTCGACCAGTTGATCCAGGAAAATTAGGCGAAGAACCGAGAAAATGGGAAAAGTTGTGCGACAGCACGGACGGATGATCATGGCCAACATATCAGAGTGTATTACTGATCGACAAGCGTAAGGATGCCTCCGAGAATTGGTTGTGCAGTAGACAAAACCCTGGAGTGGGGCAGGAGCTCAATCGCTCTGCCTTATTGCCCTTATTCAAGCAGTTAACGTTCTATCCATCGTCCATAGATATACTAATAAGTCTGGTAACTCCTTTGATGTGGTCGAAAAGTGCCGCTCTTTTTGTGAGCGGTCGTAAATCATACGGACATCGTTGCGGCTATGCGAATTGATACTGGCTAGCCCACCAGGCCGGCGCTCAAGCCAAACAGATAGGGCAAGGGACGCGCGAGGACCGGAGGGGATGATTTTGGTCGCTTGCGAGAGTGAGCGGACTTATTAGTATATCTATGGACGATGGTTCTATCGTATGCGCATCTCAGAGGCATCCTTACGTTTGTCGACCTGTACTAACTTTATGGATAGTTTTATGCTACCTACCCTTGCTAAAATCATAGAACACCTGGTCAAAAAATAAATTGTATTATTTCTGGAAAGAAGTAATACAGTTAGTTTGATTTTCAAAGCTCAAAAACTACGGAAGATGCTAAGTTTCGTCTGTTGGAAAATGTGTACTTATATTTGTCTAAATTATGTTTTTCGATTGCGTGAAATTACAATAGGCCAGGACACGAAAAACTATTATCGCTCCAAATACGCTTTTGAAAAAATAGCCAAGAGAGTTTGCATAAGCTGCAGAATGTATTAAAAATATAGTTGAAATTTCGTGTTCTCGCCTATTATACAGCGAGCACGTGTAGGTGGGAATAAATTCGGTAACATATTTACTTGGCCAGAATAGAAAAACCGCTTGACAAGTAAGTTTTAATTTTTAAACGTGTACGTTTCGACGTATAACTTTTTCATGTGACGTCATAACTGTGTTAGTTAAGATGTCATCGATAATTCTTTTAAATTGCAACTCCCATATTTAAAAGAGGGCATTTTTCTGCATACAATACGTATAGTTTCATGGCATAATACATATGAAATTGCCGGAAAAAATCAACTGAATGTTAAAAGCACCCACTACTGGTAGATACATTTTTTTCCGTAATTGGCTGTTTTTTTCTGTTACTTAGCAACGTGGAACTGGTTGTTATCATTTAATGGTTAAAGTATTGGCAAAGAGTGGAAAAGTTCATCAAAATTTAAAAAAAAATTGTTCGTTTAAGTGAGACTCAAAGAACTGAATTATTGTTGATGATTGGCTAGGGAGTGCGGTCTCAGACACAGGCTAAGGTGTGTTAAATATTCAATAATACCCAGATTCAGGAACTACTTTAGGTCCTTAATTTCTCGACAAGATCAAAATTTCTTCAAATTCGATGCAAATAGAGTTACAGTGAGTTTTGAAAACGGAGACAGATATAGTTTCCGAGTCGTCAAAGTTTTTTGATAAAGAGTAGTTTTTAGTTGATTTGAACTCGTTTCCAGTTCAGGTTTGTTAAAGTTTTTTTTTTATTCCCAAAGTCTACCAGTCGTTGTACAATGACAACTGTCATGATTTCAACAGTATATCTATCGTGCCTATACCAAACTTTTGCCAAATTTCTCTTTTATCCACACTATCAAAATTAATTGAAAATTTAGTGAAAAAACAAATCTGCAGCTTTCCAAGCAAATATAATATTTTGTCACAATGCCAATTTGTCTTTCACAACTCTGAAAATACAAATAATGCTTTTTTCGCGTTTTCTGAAAATCTTTATTTGAAGCCTAACACCGACGATGTAGTAGCAGCAGTCTTTTGTGATTTTTCAAAAATATTCGACTACGTCGATCATGAACTGCTTTTGAAAAAAATTAACAAGTTTGGGTTAAGAGCACTAGCTTGGGATTAGTTCAACTCATACTTGTCAAAACGTTATCAAATTGTACGCAGCGATGGTAAATACTTGGAGATTAGCAGCATAATCCATGGAGTACCACAAGGTTCGGTTTTGGGCCCAGTTTTGTTTTTACTTTATGTAAATGATTTATGCATCCAATATTACCTTGTTGTGGAGTGGGAAGGATACAGCCACTCTGAAAAATAATATTTCCGTTGACGTCGATAAAATAAAGCAATGGTGTGATGCCAACTTTATGTGTTTTAGTATATCTGAAACCAAAATACTATCCTTCAGATTTGACTTTGACGACCTGACCGTGGGTAACCAGGCACTAATAAATAGTGAGTGTAGTAAATATCTACGACTACTAGATCATAAATCTAAATACATGAACAAATGAATATCATCAGGTTGCTTTGCAGATTTCGCAAAATTAACATATTCGGTACTCGTTAGGTCCCATATAAGATAAGGTATCGCATTCTGGGGTTTCTGCAGCTCTCAGTTCCGTGGTCACCTCATCACGAAACATCTGTCAAAGGTTGGAACTCTCGGAATCAAATCGAAAAATACTCTATTTTCACTAAGATTCTGCTTGCGTTCCTCATAACGTAATAGAAACTGGATTGAATCTTGGTCAGAACAAGGAAATTGTTGGAAACTTTGGATTCCTAGGTTCGTGTCAAATTAAATTTCAACTAGTGACTGTAGATGTCATTAGTACTGGTCGACAAGCCTAAGGATGCCTCCAAGAATTGGTTGCGCAGTAGACACAACCCTGGAGTGGGACAAGAGCTCAGTCGCTCTGCATTATTCAAGCAGTTCACGTCGTGAGTGTACAGTCAGTGGAATAAAATTATTGTGGCGTTATTCTGATTGTGTGTTGAATTTGAAATCCTTGTGTTGTGTATAGTTTTGAAATATCATTAGATAGGTTATAGTGTAGTTTGTTGTGTTTGAAAATGCCTTCAAAGAGTAAAGTGAGAAATAAGATTCTGAGTGGACAAAGTAGGGAAATTGTCAGTAATGTCATCAAACTTATGCAGGAAGAAGCAATGATAGGTGGAACCAGTATTCCTCTTGTGAAGGTTCAAGAACGAGTTGCTGCCGCAACGGGAGTTTGCGTTAGAAGCATTAGGAAAATTAATTCAGAAATGAATAAAATTGAAAAAGGTGAAATGGAACAATTCTCAACTCCAAATAAAAAGAGAAACAAAAAATCAAAAGTTACCATGGACAATGCTGATTTGGCAGTGGTCAGAGGTCATGTGATATTGTTAGTCTACTTCTGTAAGTATTTTCCTCGTGTTCTTTATATTTATTTACCTATTTCTGATATTGTGTGGCGATGCATTCTTTTTCTAGTCGTACTTTATTTATACTTATGGCTTCGGGAAAATTATGCAATTTTCATAAACGGTCCAGTGATCACAGACAATTATATTATTCGAACAGTTCATTAGGAATTAATGAAAATTCAGATAAGAACCTACGTTCCTACGTGTTGCAGAAAAATTTCTCTCCCGATTGTACATTCCGATGATAACCAGCCGTAAACAGTAGCCGGTCTTTGTCGCACATCTACTCACGCTTTCTATCGTTTGCGCATCTCAGAGGCATCCTTACGCTTGTCGACCTGTAACTTTCTGTAATTTGTATATACAGTGCGGTTTTTTTTAGCCCCCCCCCCCCCCTGTTAACTTTTGAACGGTTCGACGTACAAACATGAAAAAAAATCGTTTGGAGGGTTTCACTAATACTACTTTTTGAAACAAAAAATATGGTGATTGCTCCACAGGGGGCGCGGGGGGACACATCAACTCAAAATTTTTAAATGGCATGGGGGGTCGAGTGTCACATCGTTGAAAAGAGAATTCAATTCTCTTTACAACCATCTAAATATTTTTGAATTTGGTTGAGGAATTTTTTCCCAATTTCGATATTTATGTCTATCGAAATTTTCTAGTTGATGTGCCCCCAGCGCCATCTGTAGTGTAATTGCAATATTTCCTCTCTCAAAAAGTAGTATCGGTAATACCCTTCGCAATGTTTTTGGTTTCATTATTCCACAACAAACCGTTCAAATTTATCAAGGTATGACTAGTTTTCAGATCCGCATTTATATTTGATATTTCGAATTTGAATTCCAAAAAAAAAATATTAACGAAATTCAAAAAAAATTAGATGGTTGTAAAGAGAATTGAATTCTCTTTTCAACGATGTGACACTCGACCCCCCATGCCATTTAAAAATTTTGAATTGATGTGTCCCCCGCGCCCCCTCTCGAGCAATCACCAAATTTTTTGTTTCAAAAAGTAGTATCGGTGAAACCCTCTAAACGGTTTTATATTCATGTTTGTACGTCGAACCGTTCAAAAGTTAACAGGGGGGACTAAAAAAAGCCGCACTGTATATTTACATTTACTACCTTTGTCAATAAGAATACTATTTTTCGACAGTAAAGCAATTTTGATTTGATACTAATGCAGACTTCGCCACCATCCCTGTATAGTTTATCCAATCTCAGTTGAATGAGCTGTATTAACACATATAAATCCTTCATTTAGTCCATTTGGCTAATATACATTTTCAAGTAATTGAATAAGTTTCAAGAAATTAATAAAACAACATATTCTCACAAATTGGGCATTTGAACCCTTGTCATAAAAAATAAAAATATAACATGCATACAACACAGATACACATACCTACAACATCTATAAGCACACACATCACACACATCAATGACTTCGCCTCTTTGAACGTCCTTGCTGATCATAGGCGGAGATATTTTCTCTTACTTGAGTATAACTTTGCGTATTGCTTGCTGTATAGAAATTTGCGAATATAATGTGTCTTGATCTTTTAATGAATACAATAGAAGGATTGCGCGTATATGGGTACGGGACGTTGCTCGTAACTTATTGACAAGTTATCTGACACACCAAAAACAATCGTTCAAAAAAATAGAATAAGAAACATCAGGAAACATTGATAATTTATTTGCTAGTACGGCTATTTTATATACACATCAGAGTCATGGCAAGTCTCAATCATCATATTCCTCTCCTAAGATTCTCCTAACATTATCTACTACTTCTCCGCTTAGATTTGGACATTGATTGGATTTTCTCAATTTGTTTTTTATTAATGCCCAAACCAATTCAATGGGGTTGAAAACACAATAATACTGAGGTAACCTCAGAAGCGTATGACCTATATTCTTTTTCAAAATTTTCATTTCATTTATAAGTAGTACTACTTCGTGGCTTTTTGGGGAATATTCAGTTTTTTATAAGCCATAAATTCCAAAATGTCTCATTTTTTTGTTGCTTTCGTCGGTATTTTTATCTTTTGACGCGAGTGGTATGACGCATTATCCATTACAATAACAGAAGTTGGTGGTATATTTGGTAATAATTGTTCACTGAACCATTTTTCGAATAAAGTTTCAGTCATATTCTCATGATAATCTGCTGAACATTTTTTTATTTGTTTTGCTGACAACAGCAACGCGTTCGGTACAAAACCATCTTCACTATACCCGCGTGTACAATAATTATACGTTTTCCTCTGGAACATGGTACTTAGAGACAACAGTTTTGGGTGTTATCTACTTATCCATACCGAATCACATCATGACTATCGAACCAAGTCTCGTCAAGATATACTATATGTCTCTTCGATTCCCGATGTTCTTTTACTTGTCGCAAGTAATCTTGCCTTTGCAGAACGAGCCGGGATGATTCCATTATTGCCATTCGCTGATTTAGTTTTTGTGTTTGAAACCACAGTCTAAAAGAATTTGGCGTAGTGTTTCCTGCGACTTATATGTATACTCAGGATAATCAGATAATATGTTTTTGATTGATTTCAAGGTAGGTACTTCGTTTCGTTTATAGAAATCATAAACTTGTCTTCGAAGAAAATCTTTTGTGGCCTCATCAACTTTGTTTAATATCTGATCTTTTCGTTTTCTTTTAAGATAATGATCTACAACATCCCCTTGTTTAACCACTCTGTAGAGGGCCAGGTAGCTGAGTGGTTAAAGCGTCAATGTTTAAATCACTCACGCTGCCGGTCGCAGGTTCAAACCACAGCGACTGCAGAATTTTTCTGATGGTCCGAGAAAGTGGTACGGTACGATACAATGGGCATCTGCCTACGTGCCATCGGGTCAGCCTTGGGTGGCTGGACGAGCCTACCACGCACGAGGTGGAGTGTTGATTCAATTCGGACTCAGGGGACTCCCACACTACCTTATGGGATGTGCGTGTCAGGCCGGATAAGGTGCCCATAAAGGGTTCAACAACCTCGTGAGAAAAAAAAAAAAACACTCTGTAAATAGTTGAATGCCCCAAACTGGTGAGATGAGTTATCCTTCCGAAAATTTCATTATCGCATTTGTCGTTCATTTCCTTTTTAAGATTTTTATAGATATTTAGAACAAGTTTTTGGGTCTGAACATGAAGATCTTTGTTTTCAAATTCCCATTGTTCATCCGGTTGTGAGTCTTGTTCCTCACGTTCTTCGAATTGTTTATCAGCTGGTGAGTCTTGTTCCTCACGTTCTTCGAATGGTCGCCAAAATGCCATGTTGCAACACTAAATACACAAACGTTTATACTAAAACTTCAATGTTGATTTACACACTTTTAGTTTAAAAAACCGCATGATATGTTTTGCAAATACAATGCAGAAGTATACTGAGTTATACTATTCCCAAAATGTTAATTAATTTGGAAACAGTTTTATACCTGTTTTCGGATGATAACAATAATTAGTGTTTGTCAATAATTAATTACATTTATACCTAGTCTAACGGCAAAACAAATTAAGTAGAGAGAAAATTCATTAAGTACGCTACTGTTCTTCTTTTCATAAATATCACCAGGCTGCCGGGCAGCAATAAAAATATTAAGAGGTGATTTACGGTAATTTATGAATTACTGATTGCTTTCCACGCTTCGAACGGTTACACGTAAAATATCAACCTGGTTTACTGTTTTCTTTATATAGGGAATAATATTTATTTTATTTTCCGTTTTCATCCTTCATTCGTTATTACACCATGTGCTATTTTGAACTAATCCTATATATTGACCTGAATGAAGTCATATTCAACTGAGATTGGATAAACTATAAGTGCAACTACAACGTTCTCCCGAGTTAAACCACCCCTAAAAATCATCTCTCGAGAGTCCGGCCACATCGAATTACAACTTGAACGCCGCAAAACGACCCTTCGCGGTGCTTCAAGTCCACCCCTGACGTTTTCCTATTTCCGGTACATTTCTCCTCGAAGACGGTGTGGTATCCGTTTCAGGCATCCTGCAAACACTCCTCGAAGAGGACACCCTTTCAGGAACGCAGCGGAGACAATGGAGCGAGATTACGTCGATATTCGATGGCACTCGACCCCAAAAATTCACCCGCGCTGCAGGAATATATCACGTTTTTTTAAGCCGCGCCACGGGAGGGATAAGGGGGGGTGAATTTGATTGCACAGCTGATTTTCCGGACGGTGTTGCGGATTGGAGGGCGGGTTGTGTCACGGGAAGAAAATTATTCGTCCTGATATAACTTTTATGGTACAGATGTTTCATCTGTATGACTTCCGGACACCCTATGGATCAAGATAGCAAATGTCACCCTATAGAATTTTTTGACAAGACAAGATCTTACTTAAATCTTCAGGCACGATGGAAGTAGAGTTTCAGCGAGTTTTGGTAACGGAGACAAATAATATAGTCTCCGAAATGTTGAGGTTTTTTGGAAAAATGAATCATTTTTCGAAAAATCGCAAACTCTACTCCGACGCAACTCGATGAGCTGATTCAAATTATTACCTCTAAAATTGAATTCCACATTTTCGGATTCAGGAGGTAAATTTCTATAAGATGTAGTAATACTCGCGGGATTTTGCATTTTTGGAAATATTCCCAGACGATCAAAGTAAAAAAATAAATATTCTATTAAGAAGGTATTCGAAATTTTAATTTCGATTTTTTGAAAAATCGCAAACCAGGAGTTGATTCCGAATATTACCTCAAAACTTGAATTCCACAAAAGGGTAAATGGAAAAGGGTAATTTATTCGACTAAAAATTGCACCCATCCACAAAATCGTCATTTTCCGGAATAATTAGCCTTCTAATTGAAAAAAAGGTACATTTTCGGATTTAGGAGGAAATTTTCTATAAGAAAAAGTAATATCCGCGGATTACGCATTTTTGAAATATTCCCAGGCGATCAAAGTAAAAAAATGCAATATTCTATAAAGAAGGAAATCGAATGTTGCGAAAATGTTAATTTCAGATTTTTCGAAAAATCGTAAACCATCCTCAGACGTAACGCTTCCAAATATAAATTCAAAAATTTTATTCCACAAAAAGGTAACAGGAAAAGGGTAATTTCATTGACTAAAAAATACACCCAACCACAAAATCGTTATTTTCTAAAAGAATTAGCCTTTTATTCAAAAAACCAAGTATATTTTCGGATGTATGTGCCGAAAGGATAATAAAGTGATTGATTGATTGAAATCCATGTCGAAGGACGAATTTTCTCCACATAATCAAACTTTCAATCAACTCATTGCAGAATGTGTTTTTGTAGAGAAGTGAGTGAAGAAAAATAAAGTAATTTCTTTATATACAATAATGAATACCTAGATCGCTACAGTGCCCTCTACTATTTATAGATGGTGTCGCAATTTGAATCGATTGCAAACGAATTGCTCACTAATTTGCATGTTTACAATTTTTTTGTTTTTTTTTGAAGACCAAATTTTAATACAGCCTTCATCACTGATAATTCCTATTATTGTTTATTGTTTCACTTTCAATATAAGTTCTTCTGGTGAATGAAGACTATTATTTTTTTACGTGGAAATAAAACAGGGTTTTTTAATTCTCCTAGTCATTTTTGTTTGAATTACCTTTTGAGATCACATTAGTTAAGGTAACATAGTATGATAGAAATGAGAAATCAAATTTTTATTTTTATCTTATGAGAATTCATCAAAAAACAATAAAAGTGATTTTTGATCGGTTTTCAGGAAAACTCAAGTGATAAGTAGGTTTCTGGAGAGTTCTCTAAAATATCTTCAGAACAGGTGAAGGTGGTGCTGGATGCGGTGAAATATCAGAACACTTCCCTAGCTATAGTATAAAGTTGTCCCTCTCTTAAACAAAATCGACAAGTTTTTGAAAAATTCTCGTAAATTTTTGTTTTGGGAGAAAGAGACATGCAGATGGAACAATACATACAGGGTGTCCGGTAAACCTTGTACAATATTTAAACTGGTGATATCCCAGGTCATGACTGTTCAGAATATCGAAATTTTACCTTAGTAAAAATCTCACTATTTTAGAGATAATGAGCATTTTTTTATTTCTGGAAAATCTCTACCTCATCTTGGATTTTTGAATGCCATTTATACAAATTGGGACGAATTCAAATATCTTTGCTGCTGAAGATTACTGATGAGTGATGCTTTCAGATGTATGAAACAGTTTTTCAGAAAACAATACAATTTTTCAAGAAATGAGGGTAAAATGACAGATTTGAGTTTCACCAATTTTTTTAACAACAGTTTGACATTATTGTTTGAAAATACATAACCAAGTAGAACTGGAAATTCATTACAAAAGAATGTCCATTTCGTCCAGGCTCTACTATGGTATAAAACAAACGATCATTATTTTTGGAAGGAGTAGAATTTCGATAATTTTAGAGTGTCATGTTATTCTGAGCTAAAATCAACTCCATTAGACTTTGTCAGTAATATCTTTTATTTTTATCCTATCAAGATGAAATGATTAAATAGTTATGAGTAATAACGAATCAACTGCTTAGAAGCATTCAATGAGATGTAATGAAGTAAATACGAATTCAACATTTTTTTTTAAATCAACATACACTATAAACCACAATAACGATTATTCAACATCGCACTGAATAATATTACAAAAATGTTATTTTCCATCCACTCGTACGCAGAGACGACATATTTTCAAGAAGAACCTTTTCAAATGCGTTATAGGTTATAGCCCCTAAATCAGCTATTCTATGAGCGGCATTGTGCAATCGGATATAGTTCTGCATAAATCGCTGCTGCAGCAGTAGCACTACCTCCACATTCGCCATAACTGTAGTGCATATGCGCATATTCTCGGGGAGTATAACGTATGTACGGCATGACAAAAAAATTAATACCACTGAGTGAAACTACGACAGAAGTCACAAGTTGTTCAAACAAAAGTTTTTAATTTTCGACAAGGATTCGTCTCTTAAAAAAGTTTGCACTTATTTGGTTACACCATGTATATCTGTCTGTCTCTGAAACTTCGTTAGAATCTGGATGTTGGACAATTGCGACATTTATCACAAGAATTCGTATTAATCAGTGCCATGTCGGATAATCGACATTTCATTTCGATAATTTTATAAGTACTAATTAAATTACATGAAAAGTTAATTTTATTGACATACTATTTAATGCTACCAAGTAGTCTATTCTTCATTATTAATGATTATTTCCACATTTTTCTTGATAAAATCTAAATAAAATAATTTTTGGGCGTAAGTATAAAAGTTGATCAAATAAATGAATATTTTGGAAAATTTGGTGTGAATACAATTCAAGAAAAAATAAAATACCCAAACACCAAAACTACGTCACAATCTTAAAATCTTAAAAGCTTACTTTTAGCTCCTGAAGATGCTAACTTTGTTGGCGAAACGCGCGTCGAGAGTGATTGTGACGAAGGTTTGGTGATTAGGTAGTTTCCTTTTTTTCTTGAATAAAAGTTGATGGAAGCCTAGATTAAAACCACGCCTAATTCAATGGAAATCACTTCTTCCAAAAATAATTATAGTTTGTTTTATATCATGGTAGAGTCTGGACAAAATGAGCATTCTTTTGAAATGAAGGTCCACTTCCAATTGGTTATGTTTCCTTCAGAAAATAATGTCAAACTTTTTTTTAAAAAATTGATGAAATTCAAATCTGTCATTTTCCCTCATTTCTTGAAAAATGTTTTCACTTTCTGAGAAACTGTTCTGTACGTCTAGAAGCATCACTCATCAGTAATCTTCAGCAGCAAAGATATTTGGATTCGTTCCAATTTGTATACATGGCACACAAAAATCCAAGGTCAGGTAGCGATTTTCCAGAAATTCTTAAAATGTCCATTATCTCGAAAACGGTGATATTTTTACTGAGGTGAAATTTCCATATTCTGAACAGTCATGACCTGGTCTATCACCAGTTTCAATATTGTACAAGGTTTACCGGACACCCTGTATATATACATCTTTTCTCTAGTAATCTCTTTCCGGCCATCATCAGATATCCATAATTGTCTATTTCAGGCGATCCTTCTTATTTTTCTAGGCCGGAAGTCCTCGGTGTTGATATGCTAATGTCACTCGGTCTCAAAAGAACACCCCATTTAATTATACGTTGTACCGAAATCACTTCATGTCTATGCATTCATTTTGTGACCTGTGATTGCCTTTGAAGATAGACGGTCTCAGATAAGCATGGGCGGGGATTAATGTAGTATATATAATGTTGGACATGTATTTCTATTTATGGATCAGTTTAAATGAATTACATTCTATAACCTACTGCATAACTTTTGACATTAGTTTAAATAATTTTCCGTTATATTGAGTAAAGTTCCAATTAGAAGTGAAAGACATGTTTGGGTTTTATCCGCATTGAATTCTGCCGAATTGTTAGATCCCCATTCTAGGATTTTTGCTGACTCCCTATTCAAATCGCTCACATTCCTTTCTTCAAATTGTCTGATTTCGCCAGTTTCTGAAGAAAAGGGAAACATTTTCAATTAAAATTTGAAAAAAAAAACTGGTAAATCTAAGTCATCAATCCAAAAGCTAATAAAATAGCTCCTTGCATAAATATTATTATTAACATACTTCTCAACAATAACCTTCACAATATTTTCCTTATTTATTTTTGCTGAAGCAAGAGGGTAGCTCAAGAGGGGTTAACGGAAATAACAAATATTTTGGCATGTTAAAAAGTACAAATACGAAAATCTCTATAATAACAATTACAAGGAAAACATTACAAATTACTGTATATACAGCCATACAATATACATACATATAAACAAACATATAATTTGTAAATATTAAAAAAATCGCTTATTCAAAATTAATAAAAAATCTGGTAGGTAGGAGAATAGCAAACTGGTATTAGTTCAGAAAATAATGAGTAATGTAAAATTTTAAACAAATCTATTTTTCATTTTTAGGAATAATAGTAGCACTGAAGCGACAAAAAGAAGAATTGTAACTTCTTTGCTGAACTGGTACATAAGAACTCTAAAGTAAGGAATTACTCTTCTGGAAATGGAAAATACCTACCTACGATAAACCACCACTTCTCTGGCCAATACCACGCTGGACACATTACAACTAGATCTCATGGATATTGTGAAAATAAAAAAATCCGAAAGTGAAAATTTTCATTTTCATTCAGAATATGTAGTTGATTTTTTAATTACCCAGTTCCGACACCGACATTCATATAGATAAATGATATGAGGGAGAATGTTGTTCAGAAGTATCACTCACCAAAATATGCCGCCAATAAATTTTGATACCTATACGAAAATTGTTGCGACTATACTTCTATTTTGTACAGTTGCTGATATTGCATGTATTTCTGGCATTTATATCCAATTGTCGATTGTATTATTAAAACAACGTATTTTCACAAATATGTATAGAACGACTGTACTCACATAACCTCACAAAAACCACTACATCTAAACGCTGTGAAAGAATACAGCTGACTGACTATCCTATCACCTGCTCCCTGCTCCACTCTGTTCCCCTTCCCCGTATGAACGGGGTTGTAACGGCTCGCATTCCATTGCGAGCAATGAAAAACTAACAACTTCGCCAGTGGCGTAACAAAATTCTATTTCAGTATTTGGAGATCATCAACAGGTTATCTTGAACGATGCAAAATAGCGACTAAAGATTGTCTTTCAGTCGCTATCAGTCATTATGTTCATATAGTAGAAAAAATTAATTAACCAGTTTAGATAGATCAAAATTCGAATATGGTAGTCCTACCTCACAAAATATATTGATAAACGGAGATTGTTAAAATTTGTACACTTCAAATCTGTAGCTATCTTGGAAGACTTTACGATCACATACTTCTCTTGAATGAATTCAGTTTTGTGTCCTTGAGAAAACGTGAAACTGGCATGACATTCATTCATGGATTGATTCATGAAATCTATCCACAAAATCGACATTTTCTGAATAAATTTTCATTCCAATTTGAAAAACAAGAACATTTTCAGATTTAGAAGAAAATTTTCTATAAGAAGAAGTAAGGAAGGAAGTAAGGAGAAGTAATACTCGCGGGATTCCGCCATTTTGAAATATTCCCAGGCGATCAAAGTGGAAAAATGTAATACATATTCCATATGGAAGGAAATTACATTTTGTGAAAATTTTTATTTTCCATTTTTTTAAATCTAAAACTTCCCTCAGACGTAACTCGACGAGCTGATTCCGAATATCATTTCAAAAATTGAATTCGACAAAGCGGTAACTGAAAAAGGGAAATTTTTCGACGAAAAAATGCACTCATCCACAAAATCGACATTTTCTAAATGAATTTGAATTCCAATTTGAAAAACAAGTTCATTTTCGAATTCAGAAGGAAATCTATAAGATGAAGTAACACTCATGGGATTCCGCATTTTTGAAATATTCCCAGGCGATCAAAGTCGAAAAATGTTTTATTCTATGTAGAAAGAAATCGGATTTTGCAAAAATTTGTATTTCCCATTTTTCGAAAAATAGCAAATGTTCCAATGAGCTGTTTCCGAATATCACGTCAAAAATTGAATTCGACAAAGCGGTAACTGAAAAAAGACAATTTTTTTGACGAAGACATTTTCTAAATGAATTTGCATTCCAATTTAAAAAACAAGTGAATTTTCGGATTCAGAAGGAAATTTTCTATTGGATGAATTAATACTCGCGGGTTTCCGCACTTTTGAAATATTCCCAGACGATCAAAGTCGAAAAATGCAATATTCTAAATAGAAGAAAATCTGATTGTTCGGAAAATTTTAATTTAAATTTCCTCAGCGGTATCCCCCTCGGTACAGTGTGTTTCGTATTTTTGTGCCACCTCTGTAATGCACTGACCTATTGCTTAATTTGCTCCAAATTTTTCTGAATCGGGTAATGTAGCCAGTTGGATATTTCAAGTGATATGGCAATTCGATTCAGACAGTGGCGTACGTATGTATGAGTTTCTATCATTTTTCGAATAAAAATTCTAGTTATTTTTCTTTTCGAAAATGTCAAAATAAAATTTCATTCCAAAATTATAGAATTGCCCAAATCCTGAATTTTTACTAAATAAAAGGTAAGAGAAAAAAACAGAAATAGTTAATTGTTTCAATAGGTCAAAATATTACAATTTTTTTAATGAAAAAAGGTTGCCGGACACAAATGTAGAGCGGCTATTTCATTTACTTATTCATTAGTCCTGAGAACTAATTTTTTGTTCGAACCCTTGATCTGAGATAAAAAATGTAACGTCTCGAAAGGCTGAGCGAGCCATGCAGGTAAATTTTGAAAATATTCTATAAGCATTAATTACTTATTAATGGTAAACATCGTAAGTGAAATTTTTCTATAAAACAACTGTTAATGAAGCACATAAAACTACTTTTTCATAAAACCTCACGTACGTCACTGTCTAAGTCAAATTGCCACATCGCTAAAATATCCATCTGGCTACATTCTCTGATTGAGATTTTTTTTACCAAATTAAGAAATGGGTAAGTGAATTACAGAGGTGTATACAAAAATATATCAAACATGACATATGGTTCCATTTAAAAAAATGCAGATGACGTCACTCCTCCACCAATGGCATATTTAAAAAATATTTGAATTCATAGAAATGTGCAAAGTAAAATACCCTTCAACTTTCATCTGAACTTTTTTTCGATAACCCTCATATTAACTGAGAAAAATAGGCGGTTACATACATTTGACTAACTCTGTATAAGTACGAGAGAGAGCCCATCGGCTCTCCGGCTAATATATTCGGAATGCTATCAAAGCTCTAATTATCTCTTGGATCGTCCAAATTCACGAAACAAAGGATCTCATCCAGTGAAACTAAACGTTTTATCATACAAAATAAACGGACAGCGCACACTCATTCGTTATAATTAGAGTTACAACTTACCGCAATGTTGCCAACAAAAACTTCAATTCCAACAACTACCATTAAAATTAATTAATTTAACATTCACGAGTTGGCGAGAGTGAGTTCACAGCTTCCTCTCTGAAGGTTCGTACCTACTCGGAACCAGCGGCGCCCGTGAAGGTTTTCGAAAGGGTTAGTTTTCCATAAATTAATTCTGGTAAATTACTCAAATTTGGTAAATATATTTGGAACATAATGGAGTACTTGTTGGCACTTTCAAAATTAATTTTTTTCAAAAAATTCGTTATTTTTTTTGCGGAAGTCAACAAATCGAAAAAATTCACGTTTTTGTAATGTGTCAACAAGAAGGCCTATTGAAATCGTTCAAAACCTAACAGATCAATTTTTTACACTGTGTTTTTTGAGAAATGCGAGCAGCATTATATCTCCATAGTTATTTATGCAACAAGTGTTGTCCAACTCGGCCTAACGGCCTCGTCGGACAATTTCACATCGAGTGCAATAAACAATTTTTGCACGAGTTGCATACAACATTTTTTCTACGTTCATGCAAAAAGCAAAATGTAGGAAAATGAAAAGCGCAACTTGAATACTTTATTATTAATATCGATTTGCATTGAAACAGGAACTAATACGTTACGAACAATTTAACTCAAACTTTATTTTTACCCTCAATGTTGAAAGTGAATGAACAATTGGTGCAATTTTCAATATTTTCAATATTTCGTAGTGAAGTACCTATTGCCAATCTCACAGAATATCTGCTAAATATGTAGTAGGTTTAAACGTTTATGTTTGTCATGATGACAGCACGTTGAAGTAGAATGACAGATGAGTGCAATAAAAACTTTATTGCACTAGTGCAATAAAGAACTTCTTTTTCCACTGAATATAGTTGAATAAAGTTTTGCTTTTTGCATGAATGTAGAAAAAGGAAATTAACAATCCATTGAAGTTTTGATGAATTAACATATCCTAATATATCCCTCTAGCAAAAACAAAAGACCCTCAAGAACTGAAAGATGTGAGACCAATAAGTCTTGTACCTACATTATCTGAATCTTTCGAAAAAATAGAATATTCACAAATTGAAAGACCTCTAGGTAGACACAATTTGCAACTGAATAAAGTTAGCGAAACAATTTCGAAAAAGTTGAGAACGGGTTATTTCATAATTTGACACCCTTTTGTCGATATTATTTGCAGAGAAAAAAAATTTGTGGCTCTTTGTTTTTGAAAAAATATGCGAAGTTTCACTAACTAATATATATGAAGAAAGGGAAACAACTTTTGTAATTTTTATTTTTTCACAGTTCTGAAGTTAGTGTATCCATAATTTCACTTCATATGATGTTAGCGAAACAACTTCCGTATTTTCTATTTTTTCACAGTTCTGAAGTATCCATAATTTGCAGCCTTTTTGTCGATAATTAGCTGCGGAAAAGAAATGTGTCGCTCTTTTTTATAGTTTTGCGATGTTTAATAAATACACAGGAATGTTGAGAAACAACTTTCGTAATACTTGTCTTCCATCAAATTCAACATATTCATTAATCTTCGCTTTTACGTTGCAAAAGTGTTACTTTTGTGGCTACACAACAAATGTAATATTATTCATGGGTTTCTGGAAATTAAAATAAGAACTCTCTAGAAGAACTTCCTATTCATTCCTGTATTCTATACCATTTTCCTCAAAATAACCAAAAATACTATAAAAAATATTTATTTCTGAATCTTTCATACTAAGAATAAAAACAGAATGGTGGAACCTCGAAAGTACTTACATTGAAATTAAATTTTATTCAAAATTATGAAAAAATAATGATTACATACAGGAGTGAAACTAGCAAGACGGCATCGCCAGCAAGAGGCAGCGCTACGCTTCGATAAAATCGTGCTCGATGTCGCTTCAGCGTATGGGTATTCATTTTATCACGTTTATTTTTGTTCGTGTTGGTAAAATATCCATATAAACATGCTGGAAAGATGAAAACCTATTTTTCATCAAAGCACAATAGCTACAGAAAATGAATTAATTTTGACCTCACTTGCATAATGTTGAGACTTTCATCAAAAAATTATCCATTCAAACCCATTCCATCCCGTGGAAATAAATATTTCTGGATAATTTTTATTTTGTTGTTTTTTTTTATCTCGAAGAATATTGAAAACTGAAGTGAAATTGATTTTGTAGCATTCATTTGAACCCCTTTCGAAGCACTAGAAAATATTCTGCAACGTTGTCGAATAATGAAATTGCAGCAGATTTTGTTGACTGTGAAAATATCAGAAATTTAAAAAAAAATCTAAGAATGAATATTCAAAGATATTTTAGAATCTAGACGAAATTGTTATTGAGTTATAGTTATTCATACAATCAACAGGGTTCTTTTTATGAACGGGAATTATTTTTTCTGTTGAAATTTCCTGATACCCAGAAAACAGAAAAAATAACTGATTCAATCATTCCCTGCTGATTGTTTATTTTCAATTTAGGTTTCATTAAGTGTTTCTAGTAATATGGCAGCAAAAGGGCTGAGAAAGACGGAAAAGCAATTATGTACAATTATTGGATTTCCTAATTTTTTTATCTTACTTTGATCAATTTTGTTAAGGACTTCGTTTGGGGCAAATTTGATACTTCAGGGGCATTTTCATACAACGCTCCATCTTTATTAATTTCAATTTCATGTTGAGACTTTTGTTACTCAATTCCGAAATAACAGCCCAGGCTGTTTTGTTAACATATTTTGTTCTCAGGTTCTGTAGGGGGTGATTTGTTAGGTCATTTTTAGAAGAAATGTTCCTATGAACATATGTCCAGAGTTGCCTCGTTTCTGAGATTTTGGGTGTTAAAAGTTTTAAAAAAACGGTAATTATAAAATATCAAGAATATCCTAGAACTGGTTTGATTGAAACAATAGAACTAGATTGAAATTATTAGGGCCAGTGGCGTCTCAGTGGGAACCACAGCCAATAGTATTTTTTTAAAGTACGCCACTGACCTTTTTTCGTAGATTTTTATTTTTGTAGATTAATCAACTGAAAATACAACTTTTTGGTCTCTTATATTTTCTTCATATCTATCTTCGTTTTCGCATGTATTACGTAATTCAGGGTGTTAATTCTCATTGTAGGTGATGTAAATCTTTTAATTTGACACTAGTAATTTTAACATCATCTGTGACCCATTTTTTATTGTAGAGAATGCAGACTGTCACTATAACCAAAATTGAAGAAATGAAACCAAACTACTTTCATAACCATGTTCCAGTTGTTAATCTATTTTGTATCTTATCTTCAAGTGCCAGTGGTATTAGTCCAAACCCAGCTTTCGTTATATCGAGTCCGCACCAGTATCGCTCGAAATTTGTTTGTCGAGAAGTTTATCACAGCCGACTGAGGTCTATGTATCTCGCTTTATTATCGCCCATCCAGAGGCACTAAATCATCATATTTCCACAAAGTTGCGTCATAAAGAAACTTTGTGAATGCTCCAACGCTGCCGTGTGTCGAGACGAAATTTGTTTATCCCCTATTGTGCACTATTTAATCTTCGGGGAAATGCTGACCCGGTGTTTTAGGAACAGTGCTAACCCTAATTAGTCGATGTTTCCTGTGCTCAAGATAACTTATCGCGATCCCAGTTCCTTTTGTACGCGGGAAGAGAGAAGGACGGGAAACAAATACTTCTCATTACTCAATGGGATGTAATACTCGATTATTCCTTAGCAATTAGTCGTAAATTCGTGGGAACTGACTCGTAAATTCATAAGTGGATCGATATGAATTTCAATGATTATTTCCTGCATCGCAGGATGGCGCAATATAAACCCCAACTAACAGTCATGGGGAATTATACCAGGAAGAATTATGCACAGATGCAACCGAGTTCTGAAACTACAGTAACCTTAAAATTTAAGCAATTGTGGGTCATACGCGAGAGAGATGAGTAAAGACATACTTTTCGAAGGGCATCTTCTAATTCCCTGGCGATATTCACTGCGCAGAAGGATATAGAGTAGAATGAAATACTGTTTTTCTACAAACGTCAAAAAATGACAAGGTTCGCGCATTGACAACAGTATGCGAAGTGGCACTTTTTTTCATTTTCATTCGTTACCATGACACCGTGCGCGAAGTAATGTGCGAAATATATTTCGCACACTGCATGTAAACTATATGGGATTTTCATATTCTAACCTATATGGTCCTCAACTCCTCAATCAAGCAAAAAACAAGAAATCGTTTATTTATTAATGTAGAACAATAATTAAGGCTTTCAAATTGTGTGAGATATTTTTCTGGCTTTATTTGCTTCACACCACTCTTTAAATTGCTGATATGCATTTTCATACTGCCGCCTCGATTTCTCCGGTAAAAGGTTGGAAATTACGGAATTGGCCGCATCTATCAAGTTAGGTGGGGTACTGCTTAGTTCATCGTCGCTCGAAATTTCCATTCTTTCACAATAATAAATATCACGCACGAAATTGACGCGAATAAAAAGTCACTCCAAAATAATTATCAAGAACTGTCACTTTGAAATAATTGTCAACAAATGCCATTTTATTTCCATAGTTACAGTAATTACTTGATTTGGAAAAATTATTTAAGCCAGTTCAATACTATTTTTCATAGTTATTACTTATTTTAGAACAATATTTTTGACGTTTGTAGAAAAAAATTTGTTTGCATCTCATGCGCGAAATACTTTGGTAATCTCGACTATTTTTTTTTAACTCGGCTGCGCCTCGTTAAAAAAAATCAGTTCTCGATCACCAAAGTAGCATTTCGCGCACTAGATACAAAAATAACTATTTATTACCTTAGGACAGTACATGCTGTATGGAAAAAAGTAGGAAAAATAGGAAACCTATTAGCAGTTCAACAGATTAACCTAGAAACAGGCATGAATCCCAAACACCAGAACTTGCTTATTCAGACCTTATAGAATGGGTCTAGCACTCCTATGACCAGGCCAAGGATTGCAAGAACTAGAAAAACTGATATACAGCGTCATTCAGGAGTTAGATAGACCGGCCTTTACTTGGAAACCAGCATGTCAATTTTAACGCAAAATCATGTGAGACGACTTTGCACCAATTGGTGTCAAAGCTGGAAGAAGCTCTGGCAAAAAAACAAGTAGAATTTTACACTTTTCTAGATATCTAAGGAGCCTTTTACAAAATATCCTTCAGAAGCATGGTCTCAGTGGCCAGGAGGAGGAGCGAAGATACTCTCAATGCTCCAAAATCGACAGGCCCAGACCAGAATGTTTCTTTAAACATCACAAAATATTCCAAAACTATTAAATTGGCAGAAAATAATCACTTTCAACTCTATTTGAACTTTTCAATTCAAGAACGGTTAGAGAGAGAGAGCAATTTTACGAACACCAATCGGTTCAGAATGATCAAGTTAGTATATACTAGAAATTCAAAATCAATCGAATGAAACAAATTATACTCAAAAAAATGTAAAAATCACGAAAAATACAAACTTGCCAAATCCACTTGAAATTCGCACAATATACGTAAAATTTCAGGCTGATTTCGAAATTTCACTTTTTATATATGTTCAGATATAGATTAAGCCGGAAAAGGGAATAAAAGGTCAAACATTCAAAATTGCATAGATTTCGTAAAAAGCCGATGAAATCTTTACTTCAAACAGAATCCATTCAAAATGCGGTATGCATATACAAAAAAGATTGAGTTTCACGAAACAGAGTCCAAAAATCTTTTTTAAAAATATTTTGTGCAAAAAAACAATTTTAACCCAATTTGAAATTTTCAATTCGGGAACAGTTAGAGATAGAGCAATTTCACGAACACCAATCGATTTAGAATGGTCAAATTAGTATGTATTAGAAATTTCAAATTAATCGAATGAAAAAAATAATACTCTGAAAAAGTTGTAGGTAGGGACCCCTAAAAATCACGAAAAAGTTCAAAAATCTTTTGAAATTTGCACTATATACATAAAATTCCAAGCTAATTTCGAA
This sequence comes from Chrysolina oricalcia, assembly GCA_944452925.2. Taxonomy (NCBI): domain Eukaryota; kingdom Metazoa; phylum Arthropoda; class Insecta; order Coleoptera; family Chrysomelidae; genus Chrysolina; species Chrysolina oricalcia. Next base: position 6,189,043 of record OX101817.2, read on the forward strand.
AATATGCTATATGTATATGTTCAGATATTACATTTACCCAGAAAAGGGAGTAAAATTCAAAATTGCAGAGATTCCGTAAAAAGCCTATGAAATCTTTTTTCAATTAGAATCAATTTGAAATGCAGTATGCATATACGAAATAAAATTATAATACTCAGTAAGAAAATCTTTTTTAAACATTTTTGGAAGAAAAAAATCACTTTCAACTCTATTATGCTCTACTGTAAATTGAAAATTATCTTTCAGCAATCCATAAGGTCAGTAATACACAGTCTGATTCGAAAATACCATTCTTTGCCACTACCTCTATGAAGAGTGAGGTTATTTTCTTCCAAGTAAAAAAGAATTAGACCTAATTCACTCACCTCGAGGTCTGACTCAGTATCCGATTGGTTCCATCTTTTAGATACAGGAATCTGAAACAATAAAAGTAAATTTTACTGCTTCGTTTTATTTATACCAGAAAGTTACAAAGGAACAAATCGCGTTTCAGGAATTTATTTTTCAGCTACGGGTAAAGTCTGTACAATCTGCTCTGAGACAGTGAAATAGGAATGAATGAGATCATTTTCATTGAACTCTCCTTATATGAATCCAGGTAGATTTTGTTGAAAATTACTATTAATTTTGAACATTCACAAAAACAGACATCTCACACTTGTTTGCTCTGAAACCTACTGCATATTTTTGTGGACCTGAATCAAAAGTTGTTTTTAATTTCATCAATTATTATTATTATGTAGAATGTGAAATATTTCAACGTTGGATTGCATATCCATATGACGTGATTGTTTCCATATGCGGAGTTCCATTAGGACTAAATTCCAAATCCCGTTCTTATCGCATTCCACAAGTGTTTATTATTCCTACTGTCTAGTTTTTTTGGCGCTTTTTTGCCTCTTCTTCGAACGGTTTCTGTCGTATGTAAACAGCAGATGCACGCTTTGCTTTTCTGGCGGGCATATGTCAGAAATATTCCAGTGAGATAACTATGAATAATCATAAATCAAGTCGAGATAGTCAGTCGAGTTCAGTTACATAATAAATATGATCAATATGCACAAGTCTGAGATTGAAGAAAACTACGTTAACAAAGTATTGATACAAGGGTTTTAATTTAAGATTCTATCAGTAATATAATGAAACGTCAATGTCATGACTTCATGAATTGATTAAGGAAGCTCATAGATTATTACATTTTTATTCGATTAAATTCATATATTTTTTCTAATGTTTTGGTTCTCACGAGAAGGAAAGTCCAGTAATGTTCTCGAAGAACATCTTGAGAGCCGAAGAAAAGTAGGTAAGAATTGTTGTTCGTCTTGAATTTTTGCAGACTGTGATATGTATGAAACAAAATGGTCTATTATGCAGATGTCATTGGGATATATCTGTTTGGCCAACATTCAGGAGATTCAGTGTTGCCAACTGTATCAAGACGACAAACTGCAAAAGGCGTTCCATCTTTATTCCATCTTTATTAACCAAACTCAAGGTCAAGTACTTGAAAGTGATGTATCTCAGTGGTCAAACCATATAGAAAGCTTCTAATATTCCATGATATAATGTAGAGTAATCAGAGATACTTAGTTGAAGTAGAAGGACAAAGTAACGATTGGAAAGTCGAGATGGTTTTCACAATAACCGAGAGGAAATGTTCTGTTTTCTAACCACAGAGGAATAAAGTTGTGACCAAAATTATTTTTACCAACTAACGCTGTCATGCCACAAAAATAGTTCAAGTGATAACTATCATCCGTAAAATGCGGATTGCATAAATTATTGAAACTTGAACAATGTATGTTACTATTCACTTTTAGTTTTAGGTTAGTTCATGTATGCTCGAATTAGTAGGGCACAGTAAGTACTAAAATTCGAAAAGAGCAGTAAAGTACTACCGGAACCATAAGAAGGTCATAAATCACCTATCACTTGAGGTATCAGCAGGCGGTCAGGCCGTCCATTCTACGCAGTACCTGTCCTAGCCATTAAATTTTTTTTTGTAGGTAGGTATAATGATAATGGGTTAAGAAAATTCCCGCCCACCACCCAACGGTGGCAATAGGAGATTTCAACGCGAAATCTAGAGACTGGAACTGCCGCAACACCAACCCACGCGGCAGAGACCTATCTGACAACTTACTACCAGACTTTGACGGAATTGCAGTGACGGCGACACACGAACCTACTCACTATCCTGGGAGGGAAGACCAATACCCGGACATTCTGGACATAGCCCTCATACAGAGTATTCCAACTCTGGTGGACATCTCTGTACTGGACGAGGGATCATCAGACCACAATCCAATCCTACTAACAATAGGGGAGGAAGAAGCGGAAATCGTTCACACGACAAAGCGGATAGTGGACTGGTCACGATTCCAAAGGGCAGTCCACAATGAAATTAACATCCCCAGGATCGACACACCACGTCAACTAGAGGCGGCGGTGACCGAACTCAGACAAGGAATACTGACAGCAATAGAACGGTGCTCCATAGACATACAGACGACAAACTTCGACTTCCAAGGAGGGATCCCACCTGAGGTCAGGGAGTTGATCAGGCTGAGACGACGTCAGAAAAAACGTTACCAGAGAACGTTGTCGCCCGATGACAAGCGACAGCTCAACCACGTGTCTCGACGGTTGAGAGAAGAGCTGAAGCTACTCAGAGAGCGACAATGGTCTGAACGTTTGGACGAACTCGACGCCGAAGACAACTCCCTATGGAGGACGCAGAAAGTCCTCAGATACGGCCGAAGGAAACCGTGGCCCCCACTTCATGGTGAGATGGGCATCGTTTTCACGGAGACGGACAAGGCAGAAGTTTTTGCGGACTCCTTCGAACGTCAGTGCCGTGAGAACGAGGTCGATTACACCGATGAGGTCGAGGACACGGAAACGCACGTAGACCAGACGATCCGACGGCTCAGAAGAACTGACGACTCAGTCATTCTTCTAGAGCCGACATCTCCAGAGGAAATCAAGGCCATACTTAGACAAGTCAAGACCAGGAAAGCACCGGGCCCAGACGACATCCCAGTCAGGGCACTAAAAGCCTTACCTAGGAAAGGACTAGCAGCCCTGACAAACATCATAAACGCCGTTCTCAGACTTAGACACTTTCCATCCAGCTGGAAAGAAGCAACGGTCATCATGATTCCGAAGCCCAACAAGAACCACACGTTCCCGCAAAACCACCGCCCCATCAGCCTAACACCTGCCATGAGTAAGGTCTCAGAAAGGGTGATCAGGACTCGACTTGAGACAATGTCTGAAGAATTGAACATCCTACCAGATGAGCAATTCGGCTTCAGACAGGAACACTCAACAGAACTCCAGGTCACCCGGATAGTGGACGCCACCATCCAGAGCTGGAACCGCACGAGAAGAGGACATCTTACAGGAGCAGTCTTCCTTGACGTCTCCAAGGCCTTCGATAGAGTTTGGCACGATGGGCTGATCGCAAAACTGGTTGATGCCGGATACTCCATATCAATGGCCAAGCTGATAAACTCCTTCCTAAGGGGTAGACATTACCGATGCAAAGTCGGAAATGCTCTCTCTTCACGAAGGAGGCTAGAAGCAGGAGTACCACAGGGAGCAGTACTGTCGCCACACCTGTTTTCGATCTACACTGCAGACATGCCTGTCGGACAACCCCATGACCAAAATTGCTCTCTATGCAGATGACACGGCAATCTTTGCTGAGTCATCTCATGAGAGAGGAGTAACATCGAAGCTGCAACTTCATATAAACAAGCTGGAACCGTGGTTCAATCGTTGGAAGATCGGAATCAATGCAGACAAACGCAAGGCCATACTGTTCACGAGGCGAGGAGGTTCATGTTACTATGAACGACGAGAGAATTCCATGGGTAGACGAAGCCGTTTACCTAGGAGTAACCCTGGACAAGAAACTCATGTTTCAGAGGCACGTTTCCCACATATTAGCTATAGCGAAAGCCGCAAGGCATAAGCTGTACCCACTCATCGGACGTGGGAGCAACATGGCACTCGAGTTGAAACTCATCAAGACAATTCTTCTGCCTATCATATTGTACGCATACACTGCTTGGGGGCAGTGCGCGAACAGTTATAGGCAGAGGATACAGGCCTTCTTCAACGTCTGCCTAAGGATGGCAACAGACGCACCACAATACATGCCCAACAGGTTCATATATCGAGACTTAGACATCCACCCAGACTATATCGACAGACTGATCAGACAACATGTAGGGACTACTCTAGACAGAGTAGAGACCCACACGAACCCGCTGCTCACGGAGCTCCACGAGAACAGACGTGAGCAAGACGACAGAGACAGAGACAAATACAGAAGTCCAGTAAACCAAGGAGACAACGACACCCCTGAAGAAGTACGGCGGAGGCGAGACCTTCGGCGACGCCAACGTCTACTTCAACAGGCACCAAATCACGATTAATCATTCTTATGTTTCAGATACCAAGAAGAACCGACCAAGTAGTAATTTCAATTTCAGTTAACTCAGTACACAGCACTCGGCCCTCAGCCGAGAGTTTTTTAGGCCTTCAGCCAGTTTCAAGGGGGCACCATGCACATAAAAAGTCATTATTTTTAAAAGTCAAACTCATGTCAGATATAAGGGAGCTTCAAGCCGAGAATTGGCTGGGCACTCCATATCAAACGGTCAGATTTTGTTCTGCTGATCGCCAGTCATCAGGATGAAGAACCGCTTTAACGAGCGGGGGTGGTGGATAGGGGGGGTGAGGTTTCGAGTACGTACGAGTACTGGGGAGTTCATCCTTCCGGGCCTCAACCTTAGGGGGTGCATGGTGGGGGGGGGGGGTTAAGAAAAATGGCTTGATTATAATTGAGAATTATTTATGTACATATAATATATGATATTTATATAACAAAAAAACATATATAAATATCACGATAATAAATATCACGATAATAAATGCGATTATAGTTCAGAAAGTTTATAATTTTGAGTTGTTTATAATTAAATTTAATATACAAACACTTACAAAATTACTCACGAAGATCAGTTTCACTTTCTCTGTCGTCACCCAAATTGATAATAAACTTTTCTTTGGGAAGTTTTTCTATATCCATAAATGACTTTTCCATCTTTTTAATATGGAAAACACACTTGGCCCAGCTGCTGTCAGGAATGTTTGCAGTTTCTGTTTGAATAAGAACTACCACAGTTGAACTTAAGGTTGGAGAAGTATCATTTCTTCGAACTGCTGATGCCATATATGTACAATTGGGTTAAACATACAGTGATAAGGAGGAAGTCTGAGCACCGTAGTTTTTGTCCCAAGCATTCAGCCAATGCATCACAAAAATATTTCTTTTTTATCGAATAACTTTGTAAAACTTCTAATAAATGTTTTTTTGTGTACTTTTCCTCATTATTTAACATACAGGGTAGGGCACCGAAAACGAAACAGATCGAATATCTTCAAAACGCATGTGTTGTGAATAAAATGCAAAAACACGTCAATTTTTAATCCAAGAGGGACATCTTCCTACCATAACCTCAACTGTCATACCTCTCCCCCCACCCCTTGGGCACTATCACCTAAACAATTTGAATAGGGAAAGTAGTAAGTGTGACACATCATTGAAAAGGTAATTTCATAAGGAATTCAGCCATGTCAATTTTTGCCACCTAACTTTTTATTTTGGCGCCCTCTTGCGGGAAATGATAATACTGCATTTGCAGGCTATTTTGACATAAATTCAGTGACAATGCATTATGGAATTTTTCTAAGAGAAAAACAAAATGGCGGCTCCAAAATGGCGGACATGATTTGCAATTATGGTCCGATTCGATTCAAATTTGATATGTGGTGGTTTTCAAGGTCGGAAATTATGATTTGTTCATCAATTCAAAAAAACAAGATGGTGGCTCCAAGATGGCGGACGAAATTTGTAATTCTGGTCCGAATCGAATTAAAATTGATATGTGGGGATTTTCAGGGTGAAAATTTAAGATATTTTTGTCAATGCAAAAAACCAAGATGGCGGACGAAATTAGTAATTGTGGTTCGATTCGATTCAAAATTGGCATATGAAGGTTTTACAAGTTTTCAGTATGACTACAGTAAATTGATTGAATCGATGAAAGAAAGGTTCTATACAAATTAGAAAATAATATTTTACTCAGATATGTGACGTAGGTTATTCTGTGCGTAACAGAATCAATATTTTACGCGCGCCTGAAAATCCCTGAAAATCTTCACATACTAATTTTGATTCGAATCGGACCAGAATTACAAATTTCGTCCGCCATCTTGGATCCACTATCTTGTTTTTTTGCATTGACGAACAAATCATAATTTCCGACCTTGAAAACCACCACATATTATATTATTATAGTTTTTTCTTTTAGAAAAATTCTATAATGCATTGTCACTAAATTTATGTCAAAATAGCTTGCAAATGCAGTATCATAATTTGGAATACGGAACAGTTATGTTTCCCGCAAGAGGGCGTCAAAATAAAAAGTTAGGTGGCAAAAATTGACATGGCTGAATTCCTTATGAAATTACCTTTTCAATGATGTGTCACACTTACTACTTTCCCTATTCAAATTGTTTAGGTGATAGTGCCCAAGGGGTGGGGGGAGAGGTATGACAGTTGAGGTTATGATAGGAAGATGTCCCCCTTGGATTAAAAATTGACGTGTTTTTGCATTTTATTCACAACACATGCGTTTTGAAGATATTCGATCTGTTTCGTTTTCGGTGCCCCACCCTGTATATTCTTGTATAGTGGCTTTGGTGTCTTCGACTGTGGTAGCTATAGGTATCTAGGCAGCTAGGTATCCATGACGATAATACTGTTGGGTGGAATATTTGGTATGAGTTCATTTTGGAACCAGTCTTCAAATAATTCGGCTGTAGTATCATCATGATAATCGACTAAAGAGTCCCTAATATTCATTGCCGATAAAGACAACGTATTCGGTATAAAACCACTTTCGGTTCCTGCGTGAATTATCGTAATGCGTTTTCCTTTATTAGACGGCGCATTAGTCACAAGTCAGATGTCAGATGAGTCTACCCAACTTTTGTTTGGAATATTGCATATATCGAACCAAGTTTCATCCAAATAAACTATTGTCCAACCACATTCTCTAAACTCTAAACTGGTTTATAAATATTCAAATCTCCATTTCTTAAGGCGTACAGATTCCATTATGATATTTCTGCTACTACTGAGTTTTCTCAATTTGAATCCGTTTCGTAAAAGAGAATTCCTCAAAGTCTCTTTGCAACACTGGATACCAGTTTCATTATTTCTAAGCCGTTGCATAAAAATATCCAATGTAGGCACAATTTGCTCTTCATATAAGGCATATATTGTTCTTCGAATTATACCTACATCACAGCCATCTAGTTTTTTTGAACCACCAGAGTATTTTCGTTTCTTTCTTTTTAAAATAGAGTTACTTACTATTTTAAACACTGTGGAATACGGTGTTTTGTTAAAGAAGCACTTTCTTGTAAGTCTCGATCCTTGGACATTCCACGTTCCAGAAGGGAAGTATAAACATTTAATAGAATTTGTTTTCTATGAGGGTGTAACATTTGTCGACTAGTGGTACAACGACCACCAGTTGAGGTACTAGCTTCAGGATGAGCCCACGGACGCCACATTTTTCACGAAACAAAATTCGAATAGACACAACGGAGTATTAGGTAGGTAATGACTAAATTTTGTTTAACTTTCCTCCTTTTGTTTCTAAAATAGACCATTATTGCTATAATCTCGTTAATAATCCATTAGTACTAAAAGTATGGTGACCAGGTAAGTAAATTTTATTAGTTACACACATTTAAACTTATCCTTACCATGGGTTCTAATTCAACTAAGGAGATTTTTTATTATCAAATATATTCAAATACAAACCTGTCAACAGAAGCCAAAATAATGGAGAGCCTTCTATTATTAAAATGCCAAACTATTTCATGAGATATTTGAAGCCGGTCCTGGGAATATTTTAAGGGACTCACAGTTTCATTGCGTATCTGTATTCTGAACAATGGGATTTACGACTTTACTAGATTGTTGGTTCTACTATACCTACATGACAATGACCAAGTTATCATTTTGAAACATTGGCGTACAGAGTGGAGAGTTTATCATAATGACACAGAATTCCTGACAAAAACAAAGAGGGTTTTCATGGTGCAAAATAAACCCGTATCAATACTCTGAATATTTAATTTCACATCGATAGCACATTCAGTCCAAATCTGGACCCACTCCGTATAACTGCGATCTCTCCCTATTCCATTCTGAATTCTGGGGCTGTAATTACCGAATTCCTCGTTTGATTGTGAGGTCTCATCCATGGCCCATTGTTATCTCCATTCCCAGCGTTAATTATATCGCTACTGTCTGCCATTAGGACAAGGACGGATACATTCCGTGGAAACAAAGAGGAAGTCGTTCAAGATTTAGCTCGTCTAAGATGCTCGGGGATTTCGGTAATTTCGATGCTGGTATTGTGAGATAATTGTTGTATTATCTGAATGTCAGCGATTGTTTTCCTTGGCAATTGGCCTTGATGAATGATTCGTCAGCAGGTCTGGAATCCATGGCTATTATTGTTAGCAAAAGAAAGCTGATTGTGTCCTCTAAGAATCAGGTGACGACATTTTACTAATTTTACTAATCACATTTTAATATCGACTGATTATCCAAATTTTAGAAAAGTATTGCAAGACTTTTTTATTGATAAAACCTATTATAGTCTGGAAGAATTTTATGAGGATAAATTTTAATATCTCTAATGTTTTATTGAATTTTGATGTTGTATTATTGCTCTGTAATTTATGTCTGTGATTTATTTTATTTTTGTGTTCATACGTATAGTGATATACTTTCAGATTGGCAGCATATTTTATTTTTTTGTGCTTGCATGTATGTACTTTTACTTATATTCATTCTTAGTCGTATATACTTATGTTTATATTATAGACAAAGCTTTGTCATTAAGGCTTTCCTTCAGACAATAAAGCATATTATCGATCCATTTTAGTATACGAGGATATATTGAAAAATTCTTAGCCTATTATAGAACCAAACAAAATTTCAATATCAACATATTCTCCTCTTAATTGGATACATTTATTACAGCGAACCTGCAACGTCTCTAGACCTTTCAAAAAAAATTTTTCTTCTTGCTCTGCAAACCAGACCTCCACAGCTTTTATTACCTCCTCGTTGGAAGAAAATTAACGACCTTTTAAACTTTTTTTCAGTTGAGGAAAGAGATGATAGTCGGACAGAGACAAATCTGGTGAATAAGGGGGGTGTTCTAGTAATTCAAACCCTAAATCACGAATTTTTTGCATGGCAACATGAGATTTGTGTGCAGGGGCGTAGTCCTGCAAAAACAAAACACCTTTGGAAGCTTTCCGCGTCTTTTCTCTTCAATTTTTTCCCGTAGAGTGGTCAGTAATGTCGAATAGTAATCTCCAGTTATTGTTCTACCCTTATCCAAAAAATCAATCATGATTACTCCATGGCAATCCCAAAAAACTGAAGCAAGAACTTTTCCAGCATATTTTTGGACACGAAACTTCTTAGGTCTTGGAGAACCGGAGTGTCGCCATTCCTTCGACTGTTTCTGGATCGTAGAAATGTACCCAAGTCTCATCCATAGTAACAATTCGGTTTAAGAAGTCTACATCGTTTACAAATCGAGCACAGATCGAACGCGATGCTACTACACCTGCACGCTTTTGGTCAACATTCAAACATTTGGGGATCCATTTTTCAGCAATTTTTCTCATGTCCAAATTGACGGGAACTATATGATGAACGCGTTCGTATGAAATATTCAGTGCTTCAGATATCCGTTTTAGCCCAATTCGACGGTCTGTTAAAATCATGTCATGAACTGCATCGATATTTGCGGGGACTGACACAGAAACTGGCGTTCCCGATAGGTCATCATCTTCAATGGAAAATTTACCTCTTTTGAAGCTTGCAGTCCAATTTTGCACGGTCGCATACGAAGGACATTGAACACCAAGGGTATTAAGCATATCTTCGTAAATCTGCTCATCTCTTAACCCTTTTAAATACAGGTTCTTGATGATGGCTCGATGCTCCAATTTTTCGATTTTCACAATTTCGGTGGACATATTGCTTCTTTTAATTTATTGCGTAGCTCTGGTTTACTTTTTTGACGTCAAACTTTACATTGACACTTCCAATAAGTTATTGTTCGTTGCTATGGTAACGCAATAATTTGTTTATGCAGGGAACTGGTCTAGGCTAACTAGATATCAATACATCCTCGTAATTGACAGCTTCACCTTCACCAAATGTCAGGAAATTGATGGGCTGGCTCTATCGATGAGTAGCTTTTTAATCTTCCTAAGCAGTATTTTCTTTTAAACGATACATCTTTTACATTCTTAAATTCATCAATTCGATTAAATCAGAAAGTTGGATAGCAATATGTGTGCACATATAAAAAAATATTATTTATTATTAAATAATGTTTCACTCTGTACACATTGATTTTGAAAACATATATTTTTTGATAATTCAAATGATTTCTGACAATTTCCAACGTATTATAAGAAGCAATCGAAGGTCATCATTTTCTCCATCAAAATCTGTGCTACCACTCGTGTGAGCTCTCGTAGAATTTTTCAAAAATTCTACATTTTGTCGGATTATTACTGAACATTTCTATCATACATAAAATTTCTCATAAAAGGAATGCAAATATCGAAAAATTACACAAGTAATTTCACTTCTGAGCGATAATGCTTTTCGAAACATCTCGTTACCACGACATCACAAACAATACTAAAAAATGTCAGATGAACTTCAAAAAGTGAAAAAATATTGAATAAATTAGAGACAAATTATGGTATGATCAGAAATTCAAAATTCCAAAATGGTTCTGCTAGATTTATGGTGGTAAAAATATAAACTATTGTTATTTATTTTTAATAACTTTTGGAATAAAATGAAAAGGCTTTTTACCTGTTTGTTATTACATTCAAAAACAATTTCTATAAAAAATTTTGATTTTTTGGGTAAAGATAAGTTAATCGGGGTTTTTCTCGAAACAAAAAGAAAAGTGGTGTTACTTACGTAGTTTAATCTCCTGAACACGAATCCGATGAAATTTCGTGGGAGTCTCTCATACTTTTTGAGTTATGACCCTTTGAATCTTGACAATCGGCTATTTTCAAACACGATTTTTTGGTAAAAAAACGCACAAAATGCCTCCTTGTTTTTATCGACACTTTTTTCATTTCTTAATCAACTCTTATTTCCCAATTACAAGCACCAAAACTAAAAGTTTTACGGAAAAAATTAACCTTCTTATTTTACACTATACTTAACCTCACTCTTCATTGGAGTTCATTCAGAGGTGTTGGAAGGGTTATGTATACTTTATAAAAAGGTTGATTTTTTGTGTAAAACGTTTGGTTTTGGTGCTTGTATTTGGGAAATATGAGTTGAATAGGGCCTTAAAAAAGTATCAACAAGAAGAAAGGAGGCATTTTGTGCGATTTTTCGCCGAGAAAATCAAGTTAGAAAACGATTGATTTTCAAGATTCAAAGATCATAACCCGAAAAGTAGAAGAGACCCCCACGAAATTCTCCCAGATTCGTATTCAGGAGATAAAACTACGTAAGTAACGCCACTTGTCTGTTTGTTTCGAGGAAAAGCCCTTTACCATTTTTTGTTAGTTTTTATACAATTAGTGATTTTGATAGCCAACTATGGATGTCCGTAGGACTACATTGTGCTATTAGGAATAATTGAATATCAAAATAAAGCTTATGAGTTGATAGGAAAAGATAGTAATAACGAATTTGCCTTTAAAATACCACTATATAAAACGACACAAAACTCTTTTTTAAATAGTAATATTGGTACATGATCAATGTAATGGCCTCAATCCAGAAGACAGTAATTTTTTACTTTTTACTGAGAAGCCATCAAATAAAATAATAATAATAATAAGTGTTTATTTCTTTAAGACAGCCATAAAACTGTATAGAAAATGTCAATACAGGAGAACGAGAGAAAAAATATACACACACATATACATATACAAATAAACATATTTGACAATTACGACAAATAATCTTTAACATCATAAAAACAATGTTCTGTCAATAAATGTTTCAACTTTCTCTTGAATACATTAGTGGATCCACAACATTTTAAATCCGTTGGAAGAGCATTAAACAATCTAGGTGCCATATAATTAGGTGATTTATACGTTAAGTTATATTTAGCAACTGGTACAAAATAGTTTTCCCTTTGACGGGTGTTCAAATTATGGGTTTCTTCATTTTTAATAAATGTAGATTCATTACTTGTGTAAACATGTACACATAATTGATATATGAAGAGGCAAGCCAATGTTGATATTTTCAGATTTTGGAATATAGGTCTGCATGATTCACGATTCGAAAGGCCATTCATAGAGCGTAGAACTCGTTTTTGAGCGATGAAAACATCACCAGCCGAAGTAGATAAGCCCCAGAACATAATTCCATACCGGAGTCTACTTTCAACCTGGGCGTAGTAGAGCTGCAACAACTGATCAATAGTCAGAACACATCGCGGATTTCTCAACTGGAAAGAAATTGAATTCAACTTGGAAACTAGGTTTTGACAGTGTTCTTTCCAGTTCAGATATCTGTCGATCTGAAGACCTAATAATGTGGTATGTTCTAGGTTAGTTGAGACTAGAGGACACTGTTCATTAGTTCTGAACGCTATGTCTTCACACGTTTTTTGCACATGATGAAATCTTAGCGCTTTCGTTTTATCAACGTTGAGGTATAAATGACTAGCTGAAAACCAATTATTGAGGTCACTCAGTACTTCACGGCACATATCTGTCAAGGAAGGATCTGATGAGTGAGAAATAACAAGTGAGGTATCATCAGCATACATCGTGAAATGTGCTGAAACAGGAAGCTGATCTAGATCGTTGATGTATAATATAAAAAGTATAGGGCCGAGTACGGAACCCTGAAGTACTCCTATATCTGTTGTTGCAAATTGAGATGGATTATCGTCAACAACTACGAACTGTTTTCTATTGGAAAGAAAAGTTTTCATCCAGTTAAGGGGACCTCCTCTTACTCCATATTTATATAGTTTCTCCAGATATAGTGATTCACACAGTCGAATGCCCTGCTAAGATCACAGAAGATCCTAACAGGGCACTCGCCTGCTTCAATATATTCAATTATTTTATGGTAGTAGGAGTATACTGCTGTATTAGCAGATTTTTTACTCAGGAACCCGTGTTGATTTGGGGAAAATATATTATTGTCCTGGCAAAATGATAATAATCTATTCAAATAGCTATATTCAAATATTTTAGAGAATGTGGAGGATATTGTAACTGGTCTATAGTTTTCTAGTGACGACATTTTTTTTTATAAATGGGAGAATTTTTCCAGTTTTAAGTAAACTCGGAAAAGATCCCGTGGAGAATGATAAATTCACAAGAAATACAAACGGCTTTGCTAATTCTCTTATACATCGTTTTATTAAAAAATGGGAACCTCATCAGAGCCAAATGAATGTTTATTTTTTAGTTTTTTTGTAATCAACTCCAACATTTCATTTTCATCATACGGTTTTAGAAAGAAAGACTCACATGATGAATACACATTACTCATGAAGTAATTGAAGTCAGGTATCTTACTTTCCAAACCACTTACTATTTTTTTGGGTGCTTCCATAAAGAATTTATTGAAAAGATTCGCCACTTCAGTGGGGCTTTCAATAATATTGTTTTCAAATTTAATTGATATACTTGATTCTGCATCATTTTTTATTTTATTAGAAAGTTCTGATACTACTTTCCATGCAGATTTGGAGGGATTATCTGAGTTATTTATTTTATTTTGGTAGTATTCCTTTTTCGTGTTGCTTACTAAACGATCGTGATGCTTCTTTTCAGCAACATACATATCTCTCATATATGGATTATATTTTTTTAAATTGTAGAGGTCCTTTAAATTTTGGCTTGACTTTCGTACTTCATCAGTCACCCAATTTTTTCTATGCCGGTCATTCACATACTTGGGTAGTTTTGTGAAATGAGATTCAAAGTAAAAAGAAAATGTAGTCCAAAATGCCGTGAAAGCGTGATCGACACTGGATTGACTAAAGCAGCGGTCTCAAATCCGACCCCTGCGGCACACCCGATACCGCAACCATAATATTTAGTGTTATGGTAAATGAATCATTGATTTCATTCGTTCATCCGAGAGTAATCCCATTTCAGCACGCCGCTGCCCGAATCGAAATATTTCCCATACGCATCCGACCGCATACCGCACACACTTCCATTTGAAATAATTTATCTGAATTCGTTTCCTTTCGGTTCCGAACTTGCAGCAAAGCGACTGTTAAATTGTATCAAACGCTCGGTGCTTTTCCCTTATCAATAAGTTGTTTATCGGCGGTTATCTCGCGGTTGGGCCCCGTCGGAATTCCCCCCCTGCCCCCCGCCAGCACCCTAACGGCTGCGAAACGGATGTCGCTCGTTGTTTCAATTGCTCCGTATTGCGTTTCCTATCTCACGAAACTGAGCCGGCCTTGCCTTTCTGTCATGCACAGGGCGAGAGAGACTGGATGTATCATTCAGCATATGGCCCATCTAAAAGACGAGTTTACACCAAAGTTGACAACTAAAAGTTGACAACAGATTGTTTGTAGAAAACAAAAAGTTGTCAACTAAAAGTTGCTCTTCTAAAATTAGATCAACAAATGGAAGATGTTTTGTAGAAAACCAAAAGTTGCTCTTCTAAAATTTAGAGTAACGAGTGGAAAACTTGTTGCCAAAGAATTAGCGCGGAAGGGGCACTAGTGTCAAGGATGTCGGACGAAGAAGACGCAATTATTGCCGCGGCTGCCTGTGTCATCATAGCCAGCCACTGCACCCCTAAAGATATTGGGTGAGACCCTCGTTGAAGGTTAGGGATAGGTACAAAGGCAGTGACAAGATAGCTGATCTTCGATCCGTTGCGTGGTGAGCTGAGGTGCGACGGGAGTGTCAAAAACTTTCTAAGAATGACCAGTAGTGACTTTGAGTATTTCATTTCAATGATTGGACTTAAAATCAAGAAACGTGACACAAACTACAGGAAAGCAATACCTGTCAAAGAAAAGCTAGCAGTAACATTACGGTTTTTGGCTACTGGTGATTCGTACACAAGTCTCGGTTATTTGTTTAAAATCTCAAAATCAACCATTTCACTCAATAAATTTCAGTCAATAAACGTTGCTTATATACAGGGTGTTTCAACGAAATTGGAGCGATAAATGAAGTGGGAAGTAGAAGATGACAAAATAAAACGAAATGGAATACATTTTTGTCGAAAAAAAAATATTTTGGAAGATATTGAATTTTAAAGTTTTCAAATTTTTTCCTCTGTGATCGTTCTTGGTGTCGTTTTGTCCTTGAGAAAAAGTAGAGACTCAAACGCCCTCCATATGACTGATTGCAAAGCACCGGCACCAATCTTCTCTTTCTTTGCCTCTCTTCGGAAACAGGAAATTGAGTTCTTCATCTTATTCTGAACTTCAAATTTATCAATTTGCAGCTGAGCTGCAACTTCCCCCCAAGCGTAGTTTTTTAAGTTTCCGGTAAAGTTCAGTGAGTTCACTGGTTTTGGTCCTGATCCATTCGTTCTCACTACAGCCTTCCATCTTGTCACAAACAACGAAAAAACAAACGAAATCACCAAGAACACCTGCATCAGGAGTATACACGTTCAATGACGATCATGGGTCATGGGGCGGGGGAGGGGGGGGTGCTAGCGCCCGACGTCACGCGCGTGGAGAGGGAACAGTTCTCCACTAGTTTCCTACAAGTTGCTTGTGCAAAGCGCGCAGCAACGCAACAAATCTTCCACTTTCCAGCTTTCTTTGATCTTTACCGACACTCCGCGGGAAACAAAATTTAGTGGAAGATTTGTATCTTCACAAGTGAAAAACAGAAAAAGTTGCTGTATTTTGTAAAAAAAGCAACACATTTCTGCAACTTGTGGAAAACTTAGTGAAAGACTTTGGTGTAAACGCGTCTTTTTAGATGTCTGAAAACCCTGGTGTGTCAAGTGATTCGATTTTGTATGATTTGTCAGAAGACAAATTAACAAATGAAATAGTGGTCTGCTTCCTCAGTCGGTCTCAGAGATGGCGCCTTTACAGAATTTTAGTCCTGTCAATATTCCAGGGATATGGTGATTGAAGACTGTTGTCAATTTTATGGAATTTCAACAAACTTCAAATACTGTTCAAAAATGAATAGTTGTGAAGGAATCTAGATTTCATAGTGCAATTTCCCTGTATTGATGACTATTATTAATGTGTTTGTCCATTTTGCTGTATATTTTCTTAGAAATTCATCATTCATTCAATAATAATTCAATTCGTCTGATTGACTCGGCCGTTACTTGATGAAGATTCATTCATAAAATACACAGAAAACGATTCGATCTCCACAAAATTTATTCAATCAGACATTGAAGAAGCTGCTGTGCTGACGAAACATGTCTGATTGAATAAAATTTGTGAATATCTAATCGTTTTCTGTGTAGACTGTACAATAATAAATCATGTTCCGTTTTCATATCATTTGTGGGCAATCCAGAGAGACGAACAAAATAATTCATCTATATCCAGTGCCGAAAGTGAGTACCACCATATTATGAAGATTATCACATAGTATCTTGTATTATTAGAAAAACATGAAAATAATGGCACGAATATATCTCACGGAATCCCACCATTCCTGATTATATTAGCACAAGTTTGACAGGTTCTAATGGTGAATTATCATGAAGCTTTATTTTCGATACTTCCTAATGAAATGCGTGGTTCTTATTGTAGTTGATTGCATTTCAGCAAAAATTATAAAAATAAGTCGAAAATGTAAAAAATAAAACTGATTGGTGATAGTGATTCAGTAAATTTCAATAATTAGGTTTCTTTACTCAGTTCATCCGTCGACAATACTTGAAAACTTCTCTGCTTGTAAATTTACCCTAACAGGAAAACCGACCGTGGCGGTACATGCAAATGCGGAATATTTGGGAAACAGGTCACGATTTCATTTGTTTTCTTTTAATCAAGCTGGCAAATTGTCTCCCGTTTCATCCCACAGTTTTGCAGGAATGAGTCGACACACCATGGTTTTTAGACATCTTAGGCCCATCTAACAATTCGATTGCCAAAATCGCCCAGAAGATTCTCGATGACAGAATTATTGGCAATGATGCACGACGGTGGTCTATTAGTCTCGGCAAAATACAATAAACGTTGGTTTGTTTAAAATAAATCTTATGTACATTTCAAGTAATTAAAAAGGTATAATTTAAACTTTATTTGACAGTAATTATTTTTTTGTACCTATGTTTGGATTTCATACGTTTGTGCTTTCAATGGCAGGCAATCTGGAAAGGTTGAAGTAGGTGGCGCTAGTTAGACTGGAGTCTTTTAATTGTCATTTGTCAATGTGAGCTTATTTAAATATTCAAATATTGATGTTTTTCATTGTCACAGTGTCATGCACATACATGTGTGTTGATGCGCACAATATCTATTGAAGGCACAGTCCATGGTTCATGTCATCTGAATACTACAACTGAATAAATGATTAGGTGGCCATAATATCTGCGAGAAAGCAGTCTCATCACATTTTTCAACTATTAAGCTGGTTTCAAAATTACCGTTTTTGTCATACACATAAGATGCCAATCTGGAATCAAACAAGTCAAATTATTCATTATTCCAATCTGAAAATTACAATCATTACTTCCCTGGAAACAAGAATAAGATGAGGTTATGACTCATTACCTTTCTGTTAGAGGCTCGTTCACACCCTTGCAAATATTCGTAATTTTTTTGCGATTCGAAACATACGGCGAAAAAATTGCGGTAAATGATGAATCAGTACTTAATGCAGTACCTAATAACTAACCCCAAATACTGAAAAATTATATGTATAATTCATCATTCACAGCAATTTTTTCGCCCTATGAGAAAAATCACAAAAAATGCGAAGGTCCGCAAGGGTACGAACGAGCCTTAAGTCGTCTTTTTTCCCACTATTTTTCGCATTCCTATTTCTCAACTCATTTTTCAACTGCTTTACAGCCCAACCACCATATTCATCACTCATTTTACTAAAAAAAACATTTCACTACTCTTAATTATAACATTTGATTGAATATTATCAAACAAATAGCTTCCAATAACAATTACAACCCAAACATTATTAACTCTCTGATACAAAAAATTAAGAATGAGGAGGAAAATAACTTAGCTTATCCTAAAGTAGACTCAGTTGATAAATTTGTTCCACTTCCTTTCCTAAATGATAATATTTCTAACAAAATAGCTGGTTACATCAAAGGTAACATCGGCAACATTAAAATTTCTTTCAAAACTAATTACGATTTGAGTAGATATTTAGTAAATACGGAAGACAAAATTGATGAACTTTCAAAAAGTGGTATTTATAGGTCAAATTGAAGAGATTGTGATGCAACTTACATTGGCAGAACATATAGACCTCTGAAAATTCGTATAAAAGAACATCAAAACAATTTGGTGAACATTTGCAGTTCAACAACCATAATTTTAGCCCAAATAGAAACTCACAAATTTTACATGAGGTTAGGTCCAAAAATTACAATAGATTAGATTTTCTTGAAGACTTACATATATGTAATGAATTACTCAACAATGACCTTTGTTTCAACACGTAGGTCAATTTAAACACATATCATATACCTCTTCATAGACGTCTGAAATAATAATAATATTGTCTTAACTTTATCGGGTTCCTTTTTAGTTGAAAATAGTTTTGCCCTAACTTTTGTGCTACTAAAATTGCCTATTCTTGGACTAAGAAAGTTCTCATTAGACTTTTCCTATGTCTGGTGGCTCAAATCTTGATGGAGTTTTCTTTCGTACACCTTGACTTATTTCTGAAAACTTAAGATTCTTATTAGACTGATTCTTTTCGGATCTACGCTCCGTTTACCATGTTAAAATATTTGTTGGTTATTTAAATTTCTATTACAGTTCTTAAAACTTTAGATTCTTTGTCACATAAGTCAATTGTCGTTGTCACTTGTCAATTTTGTCATTGGCACACATTGTCAGATATAATGTAGTATCACATTTCTTGATTCAGAATAATCCTGACACAGGATGAAAAGTATGCAATTTCAAACAAGTTTTATTGTGTAAAATTTTCAAATTCAACTGGGTCCATGGACATGAGATTGTTGTATGGCTTCTTGTACACTTGACGAGTATGTAACCTCACTTTTCCAAATTTCATAAGAATTATTGTTAGCAAATGACAGTGCACTCTAGGATTTGGGTTTGGAGTTAATAAAATGCCATTTGCAGTCCAGACCTGTGTCAGGTTTCCAGTCCCACACTCGAATAGCAATAGATACTGGAATCGACACTGGAAATAAACCTAACCCTCCACCCAACAAAAAAAGTGTTGCAAGTGTTGCAAAAAGAAAAAAACTCGTTAGTTTTGCAAATTTTTTAAAGCTTGGTTCTGTATCGAATTATAGATAATGTGTTCAGCGCCAGTTCTGACTCCGCTGTTGTTTTTCGTTCTTTTATTTTTCTATATGACGAATAATTTCATCTTTTTGAAACAGCTTTTGGGAGATCGTTTGGTAACGAAAAGTCGTTGCCAACCGATGTTTCACCTTTTACTCCTACGATGTAGTATTATTGTGGCAAGTACCTGTCAGAAAACAACCACTGCCCTGGCGACAGGTATTGAATTATATCTAACAGTACTTGTGCAACATTTCTCATTGCATAAGACACAATTGCAAGTGCTCCCTGTAATCATCTCTCATTTAATTTTTTTTATAAAGGTTTTTTGTAACAACAAAGCCTAAAGCATGGTTTTTGCATTTGTCAGTTTTTTTTTGTGAGAACAAATAGTATTTTCTCCTTTACCACACAAGTATTTTCACTCCTACATGCGCATTTCCATAACCAAGTTACCTCCATCAGTGGGAATACTAAACAGTGATATACTCAGCTCAATTAGTATTTTAAATCAACCTGATTAGACCAGATTGAAATTTCAGTCCAATTGCACCCTGAATCCATGTGCATGTCAAAAACCATAGAAACAACTGAAAATAGCAAATACCTAGGCATAATAATTAACAGAACACTGAAGTGGGATAGCCACCATGAATATTTACAGTGCGGCTTTTTTTAGTCCCCTCCCTGTTAACTTTTGAACGGTTCGACGTACAAACATGAATAAAAAACCTTTTTGAGGGTTTCACCGATACTACTTTTTGAAACAAAAAATATGGTGATTGCTCGACAGGGAGCGCGGGGGCACATCAATTCAAAATTTTTAAATGGCATGGGGGGTCGAGTGTCACATCGTTGAAAAGAGAATTCAATTATCTTTACAACCATCTAAATATTTTTGAATTTAGTTGAGGAATTTTTTCCCAATTTCGATTTTTATGCCTATCGAAATTTTCTAGTTGATGTGCCCCCAGCGCCATCTGTAGTGTAATTGCAATATTTCTTCTCTCAAAAAGTAGTATCGATAATACCCTTCGCAATGTTTTTGGTTTCATTATTCCACAACAAACCGTTCAAATTTATCAAGGTATGACTAGTTTTCAGATCCGCATTTATATTTGATATTTCAAATTTGAATTGCAAAAAAAAAATATTAACGAAATTTAAAAAAAAAAATAGAAGGTTGTAAAGAGAATTGAATTCTCTTTTCAACGATGTGACACTCGACCCCCCATGTCATTTAAAAATTTTGAATTGATGTGCCCCCCCCGCGCCCCCTGTCAAGCAATCACCATATTTTTTGTTTCAAAAAGTTGTATCGGTGAAACCCTCCAAATAGTTTCTTATTCATGTTTGTACGTCGAACCGTTCAAAAGTTAACAGGTAACAGTAAAAAGCTGCACTGAATAACAAAAAGACTCAGAAAACTGGTGTACACATTTTATGAGCTACGGAAATTTTTCCTAAAGTTGCGATCACCTTCCAAAATATCTGTTGAATTTATTTTCATGTATGCGATTGGTGTGTCTAGCACATTTCTTTATGACAGAAGTCACAATTCAATTTGCAAACTCCTGAATTTTCTGATTTTATGGTCTAGTCTTTATTACTTTTGATAATCCTTCTCAAAGTTTTAATTTTTTATATCCTAGTTCTCACTAAAAAAATAATTATCTGCATATAGACTAAGAATTGCATCTAGAAAAAAACTTCGTCCAATAATTTTTTCAATATTTTCAGAAATAACCCAATTTTTTTAAATAAATTACAATTTGACACATAAGCGAGTCAAGTGACTACTATTTTTCTGGTAATTTTCCATCTCGATTGAAGCAAAAATTGGTGACAGTCAAATTTCAAATAACGCTAATAATAAAAAGAATTTTCCTTTTCACACTGTGTATGGTGGCCCAACGACGCTTATTAATTCTTTGTCTAGATGAATGAAATTGCTTTTCATAGCCTTCAATTATTGTAATATTTAATTAGTTTTCAGTTAGCCAAATGTTGGGTTTTCTTCCTTCACAAAAGTAAAGTGTCAGGTCAAGAACATGAATTGATTCCATGTTTATTAAGTATTTAAATGAATAGACGTCCATTTACAATATACGAGTAACCATCATTCAAAAAATCATTCAATCGTCTTTCAGACCGTTAGATAGTGACAGATTTAGGTGCCCCATTTTTACATACAAGCCTCGAATAGGGTTGAAAAGTACATCGATGTTGGGTAAAATGGAGGGAAATTTACATGTGTCTCCTGGGGAGAACATTTGGAAAATTCGATTTTCCAGAACAGAAATAAAAGGAGTATGTTACCCATATTTTCACGCGAGCCGTGTTCACCTAATCATTAATTAGTAGAACCAGGCTTCGGAATCCCAAAGGCTTGAGTACTGCAGGTGACTAAAGGATTAAAATGAGGGCATAATCTTGTTAGGAAAAATCGAGATTTCAACAGATTTTCCCACACATTTTGTCGTCGGAAAATTTAACGGAAATTCTTTTTGATTTTTCCATGTGTTCTCCCTGTGTTCCACCCTATTCGAAGCATGTATGCAAAAATAGGGTACCTAAATCTGTCACTCTCTGACGGTCTATTTCTGTTGTTGTCGACTGTCGTTCAGCTGGCCAAAATACATGTGTAGAACCCTTTGAAATATTTCCCGTACGCCCATGCCCGCACTGACATATTGAGATATCATGTGGTGTGTGGGTTATGAGAAAACGAGCAATTCACTTTAATATTAACAATCTTCAATAAAATGGCGCTCAATTTGCCAAGGCAGCTTATTAAAACATTTTAGGTCATCTTTTATGATGTAATAAAATGGTGTCGGTTAGAAAATATTCCCAGTAAACGTTCTCTACATTCCCCGCTTGTTTATACCAGCTTCAAAGACGTTGGCAAATACGACGGAAAATATCTAATAAAATACTATCGAAATACTTGGAATGTTGAACGTCTAGTCGCGATGATGCTCCTTCAAGTTGAATAAACAGGGTGTTGAAAACTTCCTACCCTCAATATCTTCCATTCAGTAAATAATATGAGAAATCGAAAAAATCAGGGTTGTTTCGTTTTAAACATTTGCTTAAGTTTAAAACATTTTTTGTTTGAAACACTTTAAAGCACTTAAATTAAAAAAGCGTTTTTTTTCATTTTCTTTTTTAATATAATGAATAATAAATAAAATCAAAAATTACTTTTTGAAGAAAAGCTTTTATTTAAATGCACTAAAAAGAAGAAAATGAATATTAAAGTGAATTAAACCCATCATTTTGTTACATTATAAAATTTCAAATGATGTTAAAGCTTGTAGCGAGAAGTATTTCTTATTGTAAATTGAATTTAAAATTACCTCAAGATTTATTCTCGCGACAAGCTTTTATATAATTTGAAATTTTATAATGTAACAAAATGATGGGTTTAATTCACTTTAAAATTCATTTTCTTCTTTTTAGTGCATTTAAATAAAAACTTTTCTCTGAAAAGTTATTTTTAAGTTTATTTATTTATTTCTTTTTTTGTTTTCTGTGGGAAATTTTTCCGAATTTCTACGCGTTCTCTATCTAGCTTTCGAGGGGGGAAGATGGTAACTTTTTTTGAAACCGTGTATTATTTAATAGTTAGATAATTTTCACTATTTTTACGGATTTTTTCGGTTTCTATTTTGCGAGTTTTATTATTTTTTTTTCGTGACAGAAAAGGGGGGCGAGCCGCCCGATCGATTCTTTTTCATCTTTATTTTTCATGTCTGAAACTGTTGAAACATTTTCCACATTCCTTTGCTTTCTCTTTCTAGCTTTTGAGGGGGGGCAGGAGGGTGATTTTTTTAACTTAATGGAAACAATATCGGAGTTATCGGACAAGCTGATTCAAATTCGACGGAGGTTTGTATGGAATCAGTTTTTGACAAAAATATCATTTGTGACGTCATCACTTTCCTCGTCTATTGGTTTTCTTATTTTGGGGACTCACCGGCACAGCCTCACGGCGGTGGCGCGACGTAGTTCGTGACACAGCTGATCGCGACAGTTTAGTGTACAGAGTCGGACTTCAAAAAAGATATATATTATTTAGATATTTAGTAGAATAAAGAAAAATAGATCAAACATTTTAAATTAATATTATGTTTGAAAATTATGATTTTTTCTAAGTTTTATTTGTTTAAAACATAAAATTCAAAAACAAAAAAAATGTTTAAAACAAAAAAAACGTTTAAAACATAAAAAACATGTGTTTTGTATAAAATAAAAAAATACATGTTTTTTTTCAACCCTGGAAAAATAGGAGGGGTAGATGTCACCCTTAGAACTTTGAATGGGAAGGTGGTCAATAAGAAAATGAAGATGGTAGATAAGTTGCATTTATTAAGGTATTTCAAACGGTACAGTGTGCGCCAAAAGTTTTCTATTTGTGGACTATTTGATATACGTCGATCATAAAAGTAAATTTGGTGTTCCGACTGTACGATTTCCCCACCATTTCAACCATCCAATCGAGTGTCGGAGGCGCTAGGCAACACTGCTCTGTCGCAAGTGTCAGTATCAGTCCCGACGATCAGATTGCTTAAAAGTGATTGAAAACTGAAAAATTGTTAACACAATGGCTCGAACCAATTTAGTTCACAAGGAACGGTTCATTAAAAAGAGTCATTTGAAAAAAAGTCGCAATGCAGTCGCAGCGAAGTTGGATGCAAAAAAGATAAAAATGGACAATTGAATGTTCTATGATGATCGTTCTAGATTTATGCAGAACTTCAGGAAAGAAAATCATGAATTCTGACGCAAATAGAATCGGATCAAACTAGAAAGAGAGGTAAAATATACTACAAAAACCAAATAAATAAACACAAATTTTCTTTGACCATTTTTTTCAGAAAATAATTCCAATTCCACTTCTATTCTTTTCCAAAATTCCGATATAATTATATTCTGACGACAATTGGGGGATGTGAATAAAATAAATTTCAACTAAATGCTTATACTTTCTTGAGACAGACTTATTTATTTCATGAAGAAATGAAAGGGATAGATATATAGTATAAGCATTTGCTAGATTTTATTCACTTCACCCAATATATATCTCCTTGCTTAACAACCAATCAGTCTATTTCAAATTTTGAAATTCAGCCAATAGAATCGGAATTACAGTGAAAATATAGCTTGTCGCTGTATTTTCACGGTGATAAACCTGCTTAGTTTTTGTTGTACTAGCTGTCAAGTGAATATAATGATTTAAATTACGTATAAACGTCAAATCTTTTTGTTTTGGCTAGTTATATTTCTTAATCAATATGAGCGATCGTTGGGGACAAATGGCTATTGGTATCATAGATGAAGCAGAGGAAAAGAGTATTCCGTTGAATACGGCCAGAAATAAAGAATCAATTACCAGGCAATTCAACAATTTTTGCACAAACAGGGGTTATATTGTCAATGCGAATATCACAATTGTGGAGCTGACTGATATTTTGAAAGATTATGCCTGTAATATGACCCCAATTTTTCTCTTTAGTGTTCACGTTGTTGGATTTTGATTTCTGTGAATTACTTCAAATTAAAACGGTGACAAGATTTTTCTTTATTTCAAATCGATATATTGTCGTCCTAAATAAAATTCGTGGTATGATTAATAACCTATAATTTTTTGGAATATCAATTCATTGGCAATCCCAATGCAAGAAAATACAACTCGTCCTGCGGACTCGTTGTATTTTCAGCTTTGGGATTGCAATTCATTAATATTCCAAAAAATTATCGGTAATAATCATACCACTTATTATATTCCCCCTGACAATATGTAAATGATATATATCATTGTATATCAATCAATAAATATCAGATATATATCGTGATATGTATCATATATATCACTTGATATATATCGGCCAACCCTGATTATTCCACTAGAAGATGTTCAGTTAGGAACTGAAACACATGTTGATGGATAAGAAATATGGTGTTCGGATAAAAGTTCGAATTTCATTGCTACACCAAAAGTTCGATACAAGTACGTAAGTACGTAATTGGCCTGTTCTACACTAGCATATGACAACTGCTATATGAACTGTGGAGCAGTTGTCATATGCTAGTGTATAGAAGTGTAGATAGTGTTATATCACTTGCAAAGCACTTGCCATTTTCTAGTGTAGAAGTATATACAGTGTAGCCAGTGCCTTATCAATTGTAAAGCAGTTGTCATATTCTCCTGTAAAAATGTAGGCAGTGTGAGGGTTGTGACCTAGCAGGCCTACACTTTCACACTAGAATATGACAACTGCTTCACAGTGAAGCAGTTATCATTTGCTAGTGTTGAAAGTGTAGGCAGTGCTATCTATATAAATTGTAAAGCAATTGTCATATTCTACTGTAGAAGTGTAAGAAATGTAGGCAGAGTGGTTGTGATCTGGTAGGCCTACACTTTTACGGTAGAATATGACAACTGTTTCACGTGAAGCTGTGATATTCTAGTGTAGAAGTGTAAGCACTGCCATATCAATTATGAAGATGTTTTACAAATTGTGAAAGGCTTTCGCGGCCATCGTTGAATGAATGATGGTTTTTCGGATTTTTAGGCCGACGTTTATTTAGAGAAAAACTCGACGTTTCGCCGACACGAGTGGTTGGCATTTTCAAGAGAAATGTTTACAGTCGGCCTAAAAACCCGAAAAACCATCATTCACATGAAGCTGTTGTCTTATTTTAGTATAAAAGTGTACGACGTGTAGGCACTATTATATCAATTATTGTAAAGCAGTTGTCATATTCTAGTAGAAGTGTGGGAAGTCTAGGCAATGTGAGGGTTTTCGAACAGGCCTAATGAGTCAGTATAATTTTTAAATTCTAGAAAACGTATACACAAATCTTAATAATCAAGAAGCGACTGCGGCAGTGTTCTATGACTTGTCCAAAGTTAAACAGTGGAGTTCCGCAAGGCTCTGTCTTGGGGCCCATATTAATTTTGTTGTATATAAATGATCTCACTAACTTGAGTATAAGCGGTAGGTTCATTTTATTTGCAGATGATGCAACTACTGAATGGCACACTAAAGATAAAAATACTCTCAGCCAATTGATCTCTATAGATCTAGCTGAAATAAAAAAGTGGTGTGATGCCAATCAAATGGTTTTCAACTCTAAGAAAGCCAAGGTGTTATCATTTAAGTGGGACATTGACAAAATACTGACACACGCACGAAATCTGAAAATCTCAGGTTCTTAGGCATTGTATTGGATCATAACTTAAAGTTCAATGACCATATTATGTTAATGATAAAGGCATTATCATCGGGGTGTTATGCTATTAGAATTATTCGGAATGAGATTGGTCCTCTTATTGCGAGAAAAGCCTACTTTACTCTTCTGGAATCTCACATCAAATATGGTATAGCATTTTGGGGCAAGGATTGTTTTCAATGATATTTACTCCACAAAAGAGAGCACTGAGATACATGTGCCATGTTAACCATCAAACCTCATGTAAACCCGTTATTCATATCTCAGAGGATACTTACACTAACATCTTTGTGTTGGAATCAACTAGCTTAGTTCATAAACATAAACTACAATTATTAAAATCAGACGCTGTACACAATACTAGAGCAAATGGCCAAAATATACCTTTATTAATTCCCAGAATCACCCTGTGACAAAATTCAATTGTTTACAATGGTGCAAAAATGTCCAACCACCTACCGAAGCAAATTGAAAAAAAAAAATTGAATAGCTGCGACAGCAGTACAAAATATGATGTATTCATGCACTGGTTGATACTGTTTTTTTACACCAACAAGTGTGAGGTATATCTGTGGATACCCTTTACATCTTCCTTCGTTCTTTCTTTTATACTATATATGTACTTACTTAATAGACGAGGAAAGTGTGTCGTCACAAATGTCATTCTTGTCAAAAACTGATTCCAAACAAAGAATTTTAGGTGACTCCTCTGTCGATGATTTGCTGTTTTGCTTATTAGTTTGTGTTTGGATGTTTGGATTTGTTTTCTCATGCAAAAGAAGCTGAAAAATCTTTACGGAAACAATATCGGAAAAGCTGATTTAAATTCGAAGGAGGTTTGTTTGGAATCAGTTTTTGACAAGAATTACATTTGTGACGTCATCACTTTCCTCGTCTATATTAGTTGATTTTAAAAATCGAACTATTTTATTAAAGTATTTTATGGTGGATATGTATGTGGTATGTTAATATTTTTATCATCTGACAATTATTCTCTCCAGTTGTTTTGATAAATCAACTGATATAGAATATACTTGTCAAAATTTTAATATCTGTTTTACTTAATTTACTTAATCTGTTTTTATATTTTATAGTACTATGACTGTACATTTATATTAATATTTATGAGTTCTACTTTATTATCTGACAATCCTTATTGGTTTGCATCATTTTTATTTCATTTTTATTTGATGATTCCCATTACCACCTGCTCATTGTAAGCAGTTATGATAAATGTACTTATATATTTAGAGGCTTTGTCAATAAGAATTCTATTCTTTAGATAACAAAGCATGCTTTGGCTTTAACCAATGACGTCCAGGTCAACGGAACTAAATCTTTACCGTATTTACCAAAAATTTGATTGGATCAATAGGAGCAGGTTTCTCAAAAGCTGTAGAAGATATATTAAATTTTTCCAAAATTTATTCAAGTAAACATCCCTATTGAGTCCGCAGTTTCCAATGAAAGTTTTTGAAGTACAAATTTACTAACCAATATTGAGTTGAGTAAGGATAAAATAAATAATGTTATATTCAATATTAATTTGTTTAAAATTTATTAGCGGGTTGAGAATGTTGAATTAGCTTATGTTTATCAATATACAGGGCATAACTACACCTAATGACAAGACTAAATCGTATTTTCATAATTAATATCCCTCAAAATATCTATTCCACAAATATTTAATTAGTTTTTACACTATGTGATTCAGATTATTAAAGTTGTTTCCAAATAAAACAAGAATGTATAATGGTTCTTAGTAAGGAAATAGGAAAAAATGTTACTTTTAATTTTTTTCCAATCTGCTTCAGAATTGGTATTTGTTGGATTCCCAACACATTTTCCCAATAAAATTCTGTATCTAGTCAATTTGACTCATTTTTCGGCACCGAAATCATATTTTTTTAATTCCCGCCAAATCTGAGGTCACGTGATACAAGTCGTTAAATATTTAGATGTCAGACGTGTAGAAACGAACCGCCATTGAAGTTTTTCAGAACTATCAATAACAATTTTTTTTCCATATATCTTTATGTCGGGCACTGTATACGTTTTGAGATAATACACAAGGGAACGTTAAATTTGATATCTCACTTCAATGATTCTAGCAAATGATAATTTCATTTGATTTGATAACATTTTTTTTTTCGGCAACCATCCGGGAAGTGTTCATTTCCCGGACACTTTTTCTTTGGGAAAGTAGCACTTCCCGTACTAGGCCGGGAAGTGCTCGAATTTTAATACAAATATTAATATAAATAAGAATTAGAATGTTTCTGTTGGTAGGTACCTATCTTCTGTTCGAATTTCAATATATAATACAAATAAGAACTGAAATGTTCGAAATATTCAAATTTGGAATCGTTTCGTCCGGTTACAGAAAATAAATATATTTTTACTGTAAGGTAATTTTGATATTTTTCAACACGAATTCGAATAATTGAATGAAAGGTGCATTTTGAGATGGAAAAGCAGCAGAGGCTTCAGTGCTCGATCCAATTTTTTGGGAAATTACAGAAAATATTTTCCAATCTCATTAAAAAATCTGACGGTCTCTGAAT
The DNA here is from genome assembly GCA_944452925.2 of Chrysolina oricalcia. NCBI lineage: Eukaryota > Metazoa > Arthropoda > Insecta > Coleoptera > Chrysomelidae > Chrysolina > Chrysolina oricalcia. The sequence goes on from OX101817.2 coordinate 6,218,456, forward strand.
GCCCAAAAATCCAAAAAGTACTACTTGTTTGAATGGTGCATTTTGAGTTGGAAAAGCAACAGAGGCTTCAGCGATCGATCCACTATTTTGGGATATTACAGAAAACTATTCTTCGATCGCATTAAAAAATCTGACGGTTACTGAAATCCAAAAAGTACTACTCACTTCTGCCACAGCAACCAAAATTCCACACGTCGGAGGCTACCGTCGCCCCCGAAATCTGTACAGGCCCGCTATCTTTCGATCCACCTACACACAAGATAAGATAACCCCAAGCCGTCACGAAAAATCACCAACCTCGTCGAAAAACCGAACCGAAATCGTGCAACACCGAAACTATTATGGGAACGAATACGAAAAACTTCCTGTTTGCTACTCCCAGCCGCTCCAGATGCGAGCAGGCGTCGAGAATTCCGCGCCGCAGGCTGTCGGACCCATTGTATGCCAGAGCAGGTCCCTGAGGGACGCGACTATCGCTTCTACATCCAGTAGGCGTAGGAACGAGTTTCCAGCGCCAGCCGCGACGCACCGGTCGTTAGAATCTCGCGAGATTCCGAGACTAAGCGGGAATCTCATATTGTTTGTGGATCAGTCCCCCCCACTTCGTGGAGTAATTCATGGCAAACTGAGATAATATAAATAATATTGAGTTTAGTCATTGTATGTTCCGCACATGACTGTGTGTGTGGACTTGGTGCGTATGTTACAGGGTGAGTGCAGGAAACAAGGCTAGTTTTCCCGCATTTTGCATTTTGGAAGTCGTTAACGGTTTTCGTGGGGGCAGGACATCTGGAAACAATTAGTACGATCATGAAAAGATTCTGTCAACTCTTCCATCGTTCAGATAACGTGGCTCGGAAGTTAAAGGGCTCGGAAGTTGAAGGGCTCAGAAGTTGAAGGGCTCTGAAGTTAAAGGACTCTGAAGTTAAAGGACTCGAAAGTTGAAGGGCTTGGAAGTTGAAGGGCCTAGAAGTTGCATGGATATGAATACTACGACTCAACTGAGGGACTCTCGGGCAAAGCACTCCGATTCGCGAACACTTCGCGAAAAGCGGAAAAGTTGAAGGGTCTAGAAGTTGTAGGAATTTTTTTAATACTACGACTTCAAGGCGTTCAATACTATAATTGGACACCAATACTATGAAAACACGACTTCAAGGGAGCTAGAGGAATGGGGTTTTCACAAATGGATATCTTTTAAAAAACTGTATCCATCCGCTATCTCCATACCCTTCCCTCCTTTTCCTCCACCCCTCCCACTCTCTCTTCCCCGCAAAATTATATCTGGAGAATAGAAACCCAATGGTAAAAGCCCCATCCCTGCATCACCTACCGTTCTCAAGATATCAATTTTTGGGTCCTACGGGTCAGATTTTCTAAAAATTCTAAAAACTCATCCGTGAAAACCCCATTCCGAGATATGATTTTTAGGGAACGAGCGGGGGAAGCTGGCGGGGAAGAGAAAAGGGACTTCATTCCAACAGCTCTCACCGTTCGCGAGATATAATTTTGCGGGGAGTGGAAGGCATCAAAGAAAATTTTGGGGAGGGGAAGAGGGAAAATAGTAAAAAAAAAATTTGGGAAGCAGTGGAAGGGCGAAGAAGGGAAAATAATGATGGATCAGGCGCCCGCAAAATATTAGGGAGGGAGAGAGGAAATGATCAAAAAATTTTGGGAAGGTGAGAAGGGCGAGGGGGTGATTGATAAATAATCTGTCAATAATAATAAAAGCGAAACACGCATCATGAAACGGGGAGTTCCACAAGGGTCCATTCTTGGACCTCTCCTCTTTCTTCTTTACATAAATGATTTGCCAAATCACATGAAAACTTTTGATAACATCCCACAAATAACCACAATTATGTATGCAGACAACACTAATTTTACTTTTCATCTGAAACATAAGGAATCCGAGGCAAAAGACTTAATAATTAATCAAATTCTGAATCATGCTTTGGGATGGTTCAGTCCCAATGAACTATATTTAAATGATAATAAAACTAACAAATGCGTTTTTTGTTGGTTCATGTTGGTTCATCAGAAAACTCTGATATAAAATTTCTTGGAATTTTCTTTGATTCCACCTTATCGTGGATCCCTCAGATTAATTTCATGTGTGGAAAATTATCCAAAGCAGTATTTGCAATACGCAGAATAACAAATCTAGTGAATAAAGAAGCTGCTCTTACCACTTACTATGGTCTATTTCATTCCGTATTAACATATGGTTTTCTGGGCTGGTGCAATGCATCCCACACACACTTACAGAGAATTTTCGTTCTACAAAAAGCTGCAGTCCGCAGCATATTCAAAGCCAATTTTGATGAACACTGTCGACCCATCTTTCAGGAATTGGGAGTAATGTCACTATTCTCCACGATTGTCTTGGAAAATCTGATGTATACTAAATGCAACTCAAATAAATTTTCTTTACATAGGGACATCCACTCCCATAATACGCGAGGCCAGGATAAGCTACTACACTCTCGCAAAAGGATAAACAAATCAAGATTCTTAGGCATAGATCTGCATAATCCGCGGGGATAGCTCGAACGGAGAGCGCCGGTTCACCGATATCCGAAGCCAAGCAACGGTAAGCGAGGCCAGGGTTTGGATGGGTGACAACGGACCTCCTTTCGATATTCTCCTTGGATCGTGCTAGGAATCGCACGTTAAAAGGTAAGACCTCGTTAATCCTTGGCTCGCACAAGTTTCGACTTTTGAGGGCTGTCGTTCGTAAGGGGACGACAGCTGGTTAACGGAAAAAACAATTTTAAACAACAATTTTTTAAATAATGCAGTACCACATGCCATATCATCCTTACCCAAGGAGAAATTTGAATCAAAAATTAAAAATATCTTGAAAAACATGTGCTTATATAGTATTGAGGAGTTCTACACAAAGATTGGCACAATAGGAGGAGGTTGACTCACCTGTATGCATAATTTGTCTATTTTAATTATTGTTCTGTCTTATATTATGTACTTTGTCATTTATCTGTATATATATATATATATATATATATATATATATTTATGTTTTTAACTTGTCTCCGTTCTACATGTAATTCTGACGTTTCCAAAAATATATCATTTAAAGGATTAATAAATAATCTAATCTAATCTAATCTAAATAATCCACGAGCTTTGCGGGAAAAGGAGGATGGGGATAAAGTGATAATTTCATCAGGTTTAGCGACTGTTTCTTCATTTGTTTTTGAAGTGATGGAGAAATTTTTTTGAGTTTCTAGTAGACCTGTTCAATTACCAAATAACTTTATAAAATTTTCGATATCTGGTTTCGTTTTCGAGTTTTTGTTAATTTTAGAGAAAAAAAATAATTTATTTCTCAACGTTTTCAAAATGTTTCCACTTTTTAATCGAGTTGGAGAATAACTATTAAAAAATTTCGATGTGGCTTGTGAAGATGCATACGAGGCAATTTAAGGATTTTTATTCATTTCATTATTACGATCAATATTTCAAAGTTCTTTTTTAATATTTCCTGGACTTTTGAATTAACAAAAAAAATTGTTACATTTTTATTGATTTCCTGAAGGCGGCCACAAAAAGATATCCTGGTAAGCTGAAAAATCATTAATCGTTTTCGAGATATTTCGTATTTTCCAAAATTAAACCATCCGTGAAAACCCCATTACTCTAGCTCTTACCGTTCTCGAGATATTATTTTCTTGGGAAGGAAAGGGGGATAGGAGAGGTATGGTAGCGATTGGGTGCAGTTTTTTAAATAAACCCATCCTTGGAAACCTCATTCCTCATCTCTCACCGTTCTTGAGATATAATTTTTCGATGACGGAATGGTGCAGAAGGGGGGAAGAGGTGTTGGTGTAGCGGTTGGATGCAGTTTTTTAAAAGAAACCCATCCTCTAGCTCTCACCGTTCTCGAGATATGTTTGCGAGCGGGTTGGGGGGGGATGGAATGGGGGAGCGGACGTAATCAAAAATCCAGGCGCAAAACGCTCTGAAAATTTTTGAGAGGGGGGGAAAATGTCAAAAATCAGACACACTTGGAGAGGAGGAATTTTCAAAAATCTGGGCGCTGTGCGACCGGAAAATTTTGGGAAAAGGGGGATAGAGGAGGTTTTCGTCATTTTTCAAAACCATGAATTGATAATGTCATAAGGTTCAGCAACTGTTAATTCAGTTGTTTTTGAAGCAATGGCGAAATTTCGTTTGAACCTCCTGTAGACCTGTTCAAGAACTAAAAACCGGTCTATAACATTTTTGATTATCTGGTTTCGTATTCGATTTTAGAGAAAAAGAACAAATTTTATAATTATTTTTTATCAATTTTTTCAATATTTTTCCACTTCTAAATCGAGTTGGAGAAAATAGCGAAAATCAGAGAGCGAAGAGCCCGTAATAATTTGGGTAAATAATACCATAAAATTGATAATTTCATCAAGTTTAGCGATTGTTTCTTCATTTGTTTTTTTAGTAATGGAGAAATGTCTTTGAACTTATTTTGGACCTGTTCAAGAACTAAAAAACTGGTTGGATACATTTTTTTGATATCTGGTTTCATATTTGAGTTTTTGTTGATTTTAGAGAAGGAGTACAAATTTTATAAATCTTTTTCAATTTTTTCAACATTTTTCCACTTTTTAATCGAGTTGGAGAAAAGGGTTCAAAAATTTCGATGTGGCTTGTGAACGAGGTGAACGAGGCAGTTTTAGAATTTTCATTTATCTCATTAGTATGGTCAATAACTGAATTTTTGAACATCACTCTCAATTGGTTTGAATCTTATTTGTCCAAGCGGAATCAAATAGTAACGAATTCTGGGTATTCAGAATCAAAGAAAATTAATTGTGGAGTACCTCAAGGTTCTATACTTGGACCCATTCTCTTTTTATTATACATAAATGACCTATTGAACATCCAGATATCAGGATCTTTTACAGTTTTTGCTGATGACAGTACTATATTTTGGCATCATAAAAACAAGCACGATCTTGATCAAATGATACGTTTTGATCTGAAATAAGTGAAAGATTGGTGTGATTCGAATTTACTATCATTCATCATAAGAAACCAACATGATATCTTTTAGATGTTATTTGAAAACATTTCGTTAGACAATAGCATCATTGAAAATAAATTGACATCAAAATGGAGATGGAGAAGTCCTTTTTTGTGTGTGTGTGGGTGTTGGCATCAAAACAGAGTTTTTGTTGCCACAGATTTTTTTAATAATAGTTAATTAGATAATATTAGTTAATTAGATCAGAAATTCCACAATTGTTCTATAAATCTCTTCCTTGAATGTGCTCAGCAGAAAAATGATATTTGTTGGCAGTTGGACACCTTGGGTGATTAATTTATTTAAAAATTCCAGCCGGTGTGTGTTATGGAGATTACAGGTGAAGATCAAATGATTGATATCTGCTTCTAATGAGTTACTGCAAGGGCAGATAGGGGATATTTACCCCAATTTTGGCTAAATGTATGGGGGAGAAGTCCTTGATGAATGGTATGTATTATGTTGAATTGTTGTATTGTTCCATTCCCTCATTCACCAAGGACCATATGTTGGTACTGTAGGTTTTTTACGGGTTTTTCCCTGTAGCTGAAATAGCAAATGCACCTCATTTTTCTTTTTTATTTTTCAAGTCGACCCGGAGCGCATATAGTGGTGGTGTTTCAGGAATGATGTGCCGATGGTAGGTATTAACTTAATTTCCATAAACTTTTCAACATTATCTTTAATACAATGAAGCTTTGTCAATAATTTTATCATTAACTTCAGACAATAAAGCATATTTTGACATTTTTTGAAATATTTCAGTGTAGTTTGAAATAAATCATTGTGTCATATTGAATAGATAAAATTTTGATATCATGATCTAGAAGTTAAATTATATGTGTATAATTAAATCAGTTAAAACCGTTCAGACTTTATATTTATTGCAATATACTATAGTATATTCTCAAGAGTATGTCTGTGCCCCTACTCTTCTACCCAATTCACCTTGGTCATTCTGAATGTTGATTATATGTAATAATGTGCTCAACAGTTTTAAATTGTGTTAAAACCGTAAATAAAATCTGTTAACATCATTTCACGCGATGAACTTCACATCCACCCCCATTAGCCTCAGGCGTTAATCCTGTAAACGCGGAAAATATAAACACAAAATGAGCTGGAACTCGTGAATAGGGTTTCATTTAGATCAAACAGACAATTATCGCATTGTCTGTGTTTCAGAAGTGGGATCAGAGGAAAACACCGGATGAGCTGATTAGAGGTTTTTTGATAATTGACACGTATACTTCAGGTTCTTCTCAGGTTTGTTTAGGTGTTTTATAATGTTATACAGACTGTTTTGAGAACACATTCGTTGAAAAGTTCGCAGGGCTGTTATTCACGTGCTGCCTAAACACAAATCAATAGTCAGCTCGACAGTTTTGATTGATATCATTGAAAACGAGATGTAAAAAAGAAAGAGAAAGGGGAGAGATATTGATGACTGTTGATGGCCAAGAAATTGTTGCAAATTGACTATTAATTCACCAAGGAATATGAAAGAGATAAATGGAAAACGGTGATATTTTCATAAAGATTTCGTCGAAGGAAGCTATAGCTGAATGAAGTTAGTTTGACGGGTCACAATGGGTAGTCAAAGTTGTTATGTGCTTTTTGATAGAACACACAGTTTCTAAAATGACAATAATAATAAAATAATATGTCGGGGCGTGGCGCAGTGGTTAGAGCGTCCGACTCTGAGTCGAAAGGTCCGGAGTTCGAGCCCCAGTTACGGCTGGGATGTTTAAATTTAATTGGACCGATTAAATTATTCCAACCTCGTGGCTCGACTGGATAGAGTCCTGCACGATTTACTTTTGCGTTCCAATTAACAGTGCTGCTCCTAATGTGGCACATGGAGTTAGTAAAAATGCAATCCAGAACACATGGCTAATGACTATAGCAGTCGATGCCAAAAACACCAAAGAAAAAAAAAACAAAAATATTAAAATAATACTGTAATCATTTTCTATCATAAACTATATTATTTGCTAAACCACTATCTACTATTTTCAACTTGGCTCTGGCATCACTTCCCGTTACATGGAAAGATGGTAAAATATGCCCTGTCTTCAAAATAGTTGGCAATAAAATGTTTGAGAATTACAGACCCATTGATATGCTATGCAACTTCAAAAAACTGTTTGAAATAGTCATATATGCAGTTTCGCGCATGTCAGATGTTAGATCGTAGAAAATCAGCATGGATTCATTAAGGGTCGATCATCCATGAGTAATTCAACAGATGCCTTGGATAAGTCCTCCCAGGTTGACGTCATTTAGACAGATTTTTCCAAGACTTTTGATAGGCTTAATCACGGCATACTTCTTAGAAAACTTTCATCATTTGGTTTAACGAACAACTTCATTCTATTTCTGCAGTCTTATCTGATCGAAAGGTGTTTGAGGGTTCAGTTCCATGGTTTCAGGTCTGTAGAAATTAAGTCATTCTCTGGTGTCCCTCAAGCATATGTACTTAGTCCATTATTATTCATAATTTCCATAATTATTGACATTTGCAGATGACTGAATTGTTTCGTAAGGTTAACTCTCTGGGTGATTGTTGCTGTATCCAAATCGACATGAATATACTGAATGAATGGTGCAAAGTCAATTCATCTCTGAATATAACAAAGTGTAATGTCGTAATTTTCACTGCTGAAAAGGCAACAATCGAATCCACCTGTGCCTACCGTAAACGACAATTATCTACAGAAAGGGGTACAGTTCAAAGATCTAAATAGAATCTTGGATGCAGTTCACATTTTCAGATCACGTCAGTACCATTGCTAAAAACGGCTTTAAAATTCTTGGGTTCATCATTAGAAACTCCAAATGGTTTACTGAAACTCACTCACTACTCTTCAATACACTTGTGAGATCGAAACTTGAATATGTATAAATCAATTCCAGATGTAAAAAAAATGTGGTGATGTGGTGGGCTGAAGATATCAAGTCAACTCTTTGTGTAAACGTAGTGAATAGTCGAAATACCGATTTGAAAATATCACGAGCTGGAAGAAGTGTTTTCAGAAATTTTTGTTGCCATTGGTTTAGACAGAGAAAATGATAACATTTGATTGGTTTATAGAATATGTGAGAAATTGTCATTGCCAACCGACATCAGGCAGGCTTTTCTAACATGCTTTTTTATACTAAATACTTTCCTTCGTGTGTGAACTCTCTATTCACTGATTTTTTTTCAGTTCATACACGGAAACACTGCATGTGTTTTATTTCTTCCTATATATGATTTATCACTTTTCTTTTTATTGTAAAACATGGCGAAAGGCTCTCAATATTTTTATACCTCATTCTGTAGTATAAATAAATGAATAGAAACACTCGTAGAATAGATGGAATTTTTAAAACCTGAGAATGTTATTTTATCGTCCTTTTACTATAATATTCACCTCAATTTTTTTATCTTCAGTTAAATGTCACATTTTCACCTACCTGGATATTTTGTTCCGTTCAAAAGTCAACTACATTAAGGGTGTAAATCCTAAAAATGCTCATATCACCAAACTCTATTAGGCTCCACTGGTACTTCAAAACAGGTCAAAATGTACCATTTTTGCTATATTCAATTGAACAAGATTTTATAACGATATACCGAGTGCTTCAAAAGTTACCGAGAGGGGATACTACCGCACTGTATACAGTATTTCTAAATAAAGTTATTTAAGTTATTTCATTATTATTTGGTAGTGCTTGTCATTAGGGATTCATTGTTATGCTTCCATGGATAGTATGCTTTAATTTCTCTCAGATATATTTCTCCATTTTTAGTTCTCAAATTGGTCTTTCTGGAAATCCTAGAAGTCTTTCATTTCTAGCACAAATCCAGTTCCACCTCGAAGAAATAACAAAAACAAAGCTGTTGCGGCATAAGTGGGCACACGAGTGAAGTGTGGTAATTGATTGACGCCAATCAATTTTAAAAATAGAATCGGTATTTTTTGTGATTCCAATCAAGAAGGCGGCGCTCAAGTCTACAAGTCTACTTACTACACAATTTTTTGTAGCAGAATAACTTCCCGCTTGTAGCGTAAACTTCGCCAATTCGTTCTTTCAAGTACTAGAACTAACTTATTCAATACAGTGTGACTCGTAGCAAATTGAAGAGATACAGGGTAACCATTTTGAGAGGAGCACTGAACTGTAACTTCTGGCCATGCATCAGGAGTTTTTTAAGTTGCAGCTGGATTAGAAACTTAAAATTTTCTATGCTGTCAATCGATCATGTCCGTCCAATATAGAATATTTTAAGTCCTACAACCATACAGGGTGTGCCAAAAGTCGGTCCCAACTTTCTTATCTTAAATGAAAACACATTTTTTTTCACATGCTCTTTTGATTATGAGTTTAGACAACCCAAGTTATGTTGACTTGTCTATTACAGTTTTTGATATATTTTCCTTTTTCTGAAAAAAATGACAGCCGTAGTAGTTTAGAAAAAAATGTGCTGCTCGCAATCCGTTCAAAAAGAGAAAACCAAATTTGTGGAGCAGTCAGCTGGTACTCCAGGCTAACACTTGATGTCCCATCGATGGTCCCATTTAGTACCGTAGGTATGTCAAAAATTTATTTTTTTCAAATGGCACCTACTAATTTTTTGAAACCATTCAAATCAAAATTGAATTTTTTAATGTTTCCCTATACCTAACTTCAACCTCTTTCGAGTTATTCAATAAAAATCAAGAAATGCCCAGATTTTTTTTGCTTTTTGAAGTATGCCATGGAATCAAAAGACAATTGTAAAAATTTTATCAAAAATGAGGATTCCTATTACACAATTACACAAGACAAATTATTATTAACGAACAAGAACAGTATTGACAGTACTCTAACATAAATGTTCAACATGACCATCATTTCTGTTCAAACATTCTGTTATTCTACTTCACTTCTGATTCCGTTGGGATCGAGACTGTCAAAAGGCTGTATCAATTCAAGTCTCAAATCATCTATAGGTATTGTGAACTGGTGAAGAATAGACCAAATCTTTTACCCTACCCCAAATATGAAAGTTGAGAGGGATGAGTTCTGGAGATCTTGCAGGCCACAGAAATGGTCCTCGATTTCCCAACCAGCGGTGATCAAACAAGGTTGTCAATTTGATATACATAGTTCTTGTATTATGCGGTGATGCCACATCCATCTGGTACCATGAACGTGCAAATCTAGCCAGTACCTCATTTTGAAGAATTTCTAAGTACATATCTCTCACTATCGAAATCGTACATAAAATAGCGTACCTCTTGGATCATTACCAACCAGAATAGTTTTATTCGAAAGAATTTTTTTTTAAAGAATTTCCTCAATTCGTTTTTACTTTGACAGAATATCACCTTCTTGTTTACAGTTGTCTCTTGATTCCATGGCAGACTTCCACACTTGAATGGACAAAGAATCATTCGGCAAGATGAGACATTTCTTGATTTTCATTGAATAAGAATAGAGATTGAATAGAGATTGAAGTTGCTAAGCTAGGGGCAGAACAGGACTTACAAAGAGACAAAAGAAAACCAATAGACAGGAAGACAGGCAGGACGAAGTCTGAACAAGTCCGAAACGGAACCATGACGAAACAAAAACAAAGACCACAAGATAGTGAGACAGGAACGAGATAAGACAAAAACAGGGGCAATAATACAAGACATACAAAAAGACAAAAGAAGGCCAAGAGACAGGCAGGACGAAGTCTTGACAATTCCGAAACGAAACAAAAACGTAGGCTATAAGATAGTAAAACAAGAACGAGATGATACCAAGACATGGGCAAATCAGGAAATACAAAGAGACAAAAGGAGACCAGGAGACAGCCAAGGCGAAGTCTAGACAAGTACGAAACGAAACCAAGACAAAGACAAAGCTGTGACCAAAACAGCGACATTACCAGGGCAAGACTGAAATGAGACCGAAATAAGACGACGAAAGGAACAAGTCCAAAACAAGATATACAGGGTGGTAATTTGAAATTTTTCCATCAATAACATCTCTCATCTGGTCCTGAATTTCAAAAATCGGAAAAAATTTCAATTTTAAGAGGCACCCTTGTAAAGACTTTTCATTTTCATTAAAATTATGCTACCCTTCGTGCTCCTTTTCCAACATCTGCAAAATTAATCTCTTGACTTGACTTAAATAGAGTGTATATTTACTTATTGAAATTATCGAAAGTAAAATAAGTTCCATTGTCGTGAATTCTTCAATAATAATAATAATAATAACTTTAATTACAAAAATATACAGATATTGGGCATTAATAAAACAAAATATGTGAACAAAGTGGTTTAGCGATAAGAGCACAGCTCTTGTTTCGCAAAAAGTGATAACTGGAAATGAGTTAGATAATAATAATAATAGCACTAGACGAAATATTGTGATAGATAAAACCTTAAACAAATAATATAACATATTATAAAAGTAAATTAATGATGTACAGGTAAATACAATCTTAGACAAATATGAATAAAATTATGCTATATACATTATATAGTAGAAAAAAGTTAGTTAGATCAAATACTAAACAAAGGTAATAGATAAAATTTTGGACAAACTAATATGACTAGACTAACAATCAGTGGAAATATATAAAACCTTAGGCAACTGTGACTGAAAGTAAGATACTTATGTACAATACAGTAAAAAATCGAAAAGAGTTCATGGATAAAATAAAATAAAGATATAGACATGTCAATTCAATAATAATGTTACTCTAAGAGAGTTTTAACGAAGTGCTTGTTTTTTTCGAGAATAAATTTCTTTATTTGCATTTTGAATATTGGTTTCGATTGAAGATTTTTTATTTGTTCAGGTACAGTGTTGTATAGCTTTATTGGCATGAACGAGTATGCTCTTTGTGAAATTAACTTTCTCACAGTTCGGTAGATAAGTTTGTCGTGATGTCGTGTGTTGTATTGGTGGTTTCGTGGTGTTGCTTTAGTTTTACTGAAATGATACTTTACGTTTGCGCAAAAATAATATAATTGCCTCATGTCCATAACTTTACATTCCTTGTACAGAAGATCCGACGAAAAACGCGAATTTTTAAACATTATCAATTTCATGAACCTCTTTTGTAATACCTCTAAGGGATTGTGGTGTACACGCAGAGCATGCCGTAATAGCATATCTCAGATGGCTTTCCACTAGGGCACCATATAATTGTTTAAGTTCCCTGAAAGGTAGGCAATTTTTCAGGACACGGAAATTGTAAAGGATTGTCTGAAGCATTTTTGTTGTATATTTCATTTGAGAGTCCCACCTTAAATTTCTACCTATGTATACGCCCAGGTATTTGATTTCTCTCAAAGACTCTATTTTTAGTGTATTTCCTTCTTCGCCGACAATCACTGGATGAATTGCAGCTGAAAGGAAGAAAGTTAGTTTCTTCCAGATTCACTGTTAGGAGCCTCTGGTCAAACCATTTTTTAAGCATATGGAAAATCTGCTTCCACTTTATTTTTCAAGTCGAGCCAAGTGTCTGCCTCATAGAATATTGCGGTATCGTCTGCATAACCAATAATTTTTCCAAAGCTGTTCAAATGGAATAACAAATGGAATAACAATAGTTATAGATAATGCCTGATAGACATGAATTCTGTCAGACTCACATTCATATTAGTAGCAAGATGAAATTATATTCTCCGTTGATGTTTTGATACGTGGTTGCCATGACAAAGTGGTATTACCGACTCGAAAGGAAGAAACTGCGTATTATCTAGGCATATGTCTCTTATTGGTCCTAATATTGCAGGAAAGGAGGGTTTCATACGGCGAGTGAAATTATCACAAAAATCTCAACAAGTGAACCTGAATTAACACTAGTATGAGCATGACACTAGTATTGTCATGCTCTGGGAATACGTTCTGTCATTCCATTATTCAATTCATCAGGGACCTCTCCACACACCCTTTCCAGAAATTAATCCTTGGGGATCTCCTGACCTCTGAAATTAAAATGCCTCAAGTCTCAATGAATAATTGAATAATCTGTTTCTTGTCAAGAAGATATGATTTAATAAGCTCGCGCAATTCAATCTAATTCAGATTCCATCACGATGGAAGACATTCCATTATAATATATTCCTCAGAAGTGGAGAATCCCCAAAATGGATCTCACTGCATTGCATACCAAAAAATAAATAATGAATAAGGGTCCCTCTAAACGAATTAGTTCTCTCCAGCTAAAACAAAATACGGAATATAACATCCAAGTTGGATTCCATGTAAATGAGGAATTTCCATTATTCTACATAGAAATGAAACGATCAGAATTAGAGACTGAGCATTAGAGGATAAGGAAACATGCTCTTTGTTACGCCGTTATGGAATTGAGCGAAACATTGACGGCATTAAATCTGCATAATAAAGCTGGGTTTCATTATGGAATATTACGTTAGGGGTTACTGCGAATATCATGCAATAATATTCTTAACTATAGAATAACTTTTTTCAGTTAATTGCAAGCGAGAAACAATGCTTTGGTAAAATTTGCAACCCACAAAGAAATGTAAGAACGGCATGCACCTGAAGACGATAATTGAAACGTTTTAAAAACCATAAAGGACCCCGCAAACGCCTTATGGAATTTGGGTCCTGGTGGATTTTTTTGAATTTTTGGTATGATGTAGTCCATGTTATTCTCAACGAATGTTACCATTGCGCCAACCCAAAAAAATGAACAGTTTTGCTGCTAGGGGGCGTTGAAATCACCCCTTGCACAGATTAGACTATTTATTTTTGAACCCGGTAACAATATTTTCACTTGTTTCATTGTTGCTAATGTTGCACAATATTGTGATGTTTTATAAAAAAAATTCTTACCCCCTCCCCTTTTTTCCCCAACTCCTATTACGAAATGTATCGTCGAATGTTTAAATATGCCTCAATAAGGAAATTAGCAGTTTTTTATGATTATCCTCCCACCCACAAAATGACACAAAACGAAAAAATTTCCGTGGATTTTTCTGAATTTTTGATATGATGCAGTTCAAGTTATTTTGAATAGAAATTAATTGGGTGACAAACCCCATTTTTTTAAAATTCAAAAATGGACTTAAGTAATGTATACTCAACAGATAACTTTTCAATAGAAAATAATATTTCACCTTTGACTGTTTTGCTATAAAATTATTATTAAATTAAGTTAAATAATTACAATTTGTTTCACCCATATGTAGTTATACAGTTATTTTCAAATTTAATACATACATATTCAAGTTGGTTGGATTATCCGAATGAGCCACCTAAGCAAGCTTGTGTTGTGGAACTCATTCGGACATCTCATTCATAATAGTTATTTAAGTAACAAGGAATGTAAAGACGTGTTAACATTCGAGGTGAGCGAGTACGAGCCGAGGCAAAGCCGAGGCTTGTCGCTTGCCGAGGATGATAACAGTCGATACATTCCGTGTTACTTATTACGTTTTTGCCCGCTGCTTGTTGACATTTCTCAAAATTTGCCTGAATTGAAGTTTGTTTTCTTACCCTTCCTTCATGATTATTCGTTCGCTATTTCATTCTAAGTTCCTTGTGCGTGTAACTAAGTTACCGAATAAGCAGACAACAATAATATTCAAAAGGTCTCATAACCTCAAAATTGATATGAATGAAGCTGAAGGTATTACTTGTCAAAGTCAAAGTCATTATTACGCTAGGCATGTAAATGACACTATTAAGTTCCGTTGTCAAGATGAATTAGTAAACGAATGATATAGGCCGTTTACCTGTTTTGTTCCTAAGCATGTATGGACTATTTACAGTGTCGGCAGCGGGAAAAGTTATTTTATAGATATTCTCCTAGAAAGAGGAGACGTGAGAGAGAAAGTCGAGTGTACAGGGCAGCAAGCTAAGCATTATTCAAAAGATAGTCTTGATTTCATCAAAATTATTCTCTACATAAAATCTCAATTCTTTTTTCATTTTATTTTTATTTGTTATATTTTTGATGGCAACTGGTAATTGATTAAAGAGTGTTGGGCCATAATAAAGTAGAAACCTTTGACTGTAAGTTTTTCTGCAAAAAGGTACTGATATGGCTTGATTTGCTTTCGTTCTGGTGTTGTGATTATGAATCAAATTCAATTGGGTTTTTGGAGAACTCATCATCCATATCAGGCACTGGTAGGTATACAGTTGACGAGCATTAAGTAATCCGGCCTCATTGTATAAATGGATAGTTTCGGTTCTAGGGGGCGTCGAAATCATACTTTGCTCAGAATAGAATATTCATTATTATAGGCGGAAATAATAGCTCTACGGATTTAACTTTAGATTATGCTGATCAAGTGTCTAATTTTTTATAAATTGAAAATCTAAAACCTCCCCTTTACCCCCTACCATTATTCTAAAACACGAAAAAAATTAATTCCCGACTACTTGTAAATGCTCTATGAAAATAAATGTTTTAATCGGCTCAAATTAAGGAAATCGTACAGTTGTTTAATTTTACCTTTCCCTTCTTTCAGAAAAATATTGGTGGAGTTCGCTGACTTCTTAGTAGGGCGTAGTTCATGTTTTTTGAATATCAATTAATTGGGCAAATATCTTGAAAATAAATGAAAATTAGACATCCACAATTTGAATTTGAGGTGGTGCCTGAATGAATTTTTTTCGTGTTTTGAAATAAGGGTTGGGGGTAAGGGGGAGGTTTTAGATTTTCAATTTTTAAAAATGTACACAATTGTTCGGCATAAAATAAAACAAAAATACGTAGAGATCTTGTTTCCGCCTATAATAATGAACAGTCTATTCTGAGGAAGGTATGATTTCGACGCCCCCTAGCACCGAAACTATTCATTTTTGGGGTTTGTCACCCAATTAATTTCTATTCAAAATAACTTGAACTGCATCATATCAAAAATTCAGAAAAATCCACCTAATTTTTTCCGTTTTGTGTCATTTTGGGGGTGGGGGGATAATCATAAAAAAACTGCTATTTTCCTTATTTAGGCATATTTAAACATTCGACGATACATTTGAAGACACTCGAGAAATATTTTTTTTGCGTTTCGTAATAGGAGTTGGGGGAAAAAGGGGAGGAAGTAAGATTTTTTTTTATAAAACAGCACATTATTGTGCAACATTAGCAACAATAAAAAAAGTCGAACTATTGTTACCTGGTTCAAAAATAAATAGTCTAATCTGCGCAAGGGGTGATTTCAACGCCCCCTAGCAGCTAAACTGTTCATTTTTTTGGGTTGGCGCAATGGTAACAATGGTTGAGAATTACATGGACTACATCAAACCAATAATTCAAAAAAATCCACTGGGACCCAAATTCCATAAGGAGTTTGCGGGGTCCTTTAGTTAGTACATTTTTGCGATTTATTTATTGGCCAGTGCCAAAGCCTTCGAAAATGGTAAAAAGAGAAAAAAAATCAGAAGAAAAAATACAAAAATAAAAGGAAAAAATTTTACTGGCGATTTGAGGTTGGGAAGTGGAAGGGGTGAGATTTTAAGGGTGGAAAACGGTGTATCACGATTTCCGGCAAAACGACGAGTCCTAATGAAAAAAGTTGAACGGCAAAGTTGTAGGTTGTGAAGAGATTCACATCTTTTGTTTCCACATTTATTCGCATAACCTCAAAATTTATGCCAAAAATCCAAAAAAACGACTGTTTGGTTTTTTATTTTGTTTTCCCACAAACATTTTTTTTTACGAAATTTGGTGGAAACTAACCTTTTTGTGTCTCAAACACACTGTAATTTTTTTAATTCAAACTATTTATTTTCCGGTTGTTTTGATTAAATACTGAAAAAGCACCCTAATTTTCAATCGAAAATTCTAAGGTCAAAAACATGGTTTTGAAATGCTTGTATGCTTGTATGCTTTTTGTTCATTGACATCTCTTCTTTCTGATGGTATAAAAAATATATACATTACTACTGCAAATTTTCTCACAAATTGCAAAAAAACGAAAAAACTCGAATTACACAATTTCTTTAAATTCATAATTAAGAACTCGATAGAAATTGCCAGAGATAGTATTAAAACCCACTAGTTGTGGTTCAAAATATTAATCTTTTGGTCCTTTTGAATCAATTGCATTCAAATATTTTTACATTTATTTTCTTCCCTTTCACTCACCCCGTCCTCAATTGAGGACACGCTATTTGAAACCTTCTCAAAACTCAAGAATTCTAGTGAAGATTCCGATATTTCTGCATTCTTGAAGGAATATTTTTGCTATTGACACATAGATGGCGGAGGGTAACTCGGTTGTTCTAGTGTTATGCGGAAGTACATGTCAGTGGTTTGTGAAGTTATCTGATGCTAGCAGGTATGTTGATTTGTATCTTCATTTATTTCTTTGAATCCATATTTCAGTATGCGTGCAAGAACTCACCTGGATGAGGTGTATGACAATCAATGGATAGGTCGAGGAGGACCTGTAAACTGGCCAGCCCGCTCCTCTGACCTTAATCCTTTGGATTTTTGCATATGGGGATATCTGAAATCTTTGATATACACAAACCCAGTTGAAAATATCGATGATCTGCGAAACCTCATTGTAGCAGGGTGTGAAACTATAAGAAATTCTCCAGGAATATTTCATCGTATACGCAATTCTATGAGGAAAAGGGTAGATGCTTGTATTGAAGCTGAAGGCGGTCATTTTCATCATTTATTATAATTATATTGTCGATATACGACAGATTTTTGTTCATTGTTTGTTCACTTTTGTTTTTAGTTGTAGAAGTCTCATAATCGTAATTTGGTTGGCTGTTGTTTAATCAAATGCTATTTTACATGAGCTTATTTATTTTTTTCTCATAAATGCTTAAGTTTTCGAAAAAAACTTGTAGAGTTAAAAAAGTTAGTCAAAGAATTGGGCTTTTCAGTCATACTTTTTTAAAGAAAAAATTTTCATCAAAAAAAATGTTGTAAGAAAAAATATCTTAGGGGTTGAAATAATCAACCCCTTCTAAGCATACTTCAGGGTTGAAAAAATTTCAAAAAGTGTACTCTTATTGACAGATAATGTTTACCAAGTTTCGTGTCTTTAGCTTGATATACAGGGAAAATAAAAAAGAAAAACCATTTTTTTTTTAATTTTCGAAGGGGTGTAACTTTTCCGGGGTGGGTTTTTTCAAAAAATTTTATACCAAACACTCACATTAATTTTCATCACAGAATCACCCCTTTAATTTTTTCGGTGTTATTTAGATACACCCTGTATAAGGAGATTGTCTGATTGTTGTCGTAGGAATAGCACCAACATGAAATTCTAAAAAAATTTAATAAGAAGCTTATAAGTCTCTCCTTGTATTGACACGTATAATTACAACACAATTTTATGGTTATTTTCAGTGTTATAAAAATAAATTAGCAATAAACGCATGTACGAGTCATCAAACCGAACTGTGATCTTTGAATGTAAGTGATTCCATTCTTATCTCGTATAACCATGAATACAGCACTGGTTTCCCACGCAACAGATAAGCAGAGAATCTGAAGATACTAAAACCTTCGAGAGTTCTGATTCCACTACGACCAGTAGGTAGATGGCCATATTATACTGATCGAGGTTGGTTGATTGGTTGGTTTGAGGCTAACGGGTTTACTCTTGATTACTTATATTTCGGACGTCCATCATCTTAATGGTTGAAAGATTTCTATCTCTTTCAAATTTTTTCACAACGTTTCAATTGCTTGAATTCGCAATCGTCTTCTGGTGAATAGTGACAAAATCAGATACAACGCGACCTTTTATAGGTCTATAATTAAAGTGTAATTACGCGCGGTCTTGTGGCGCGCGTGGTTTCGCGCTTTTTCTCCCTTCAAAACGGTCCATACGTTTTTAATTTCCACGCTTGGTTGACTGAAGGCACCATTGGCTTCTATGTAGGTGAAAGAAGCCAATGGTGCCTTCAGTCAACCAAGCGTGGAAATTAAAAACGTATGGAAACCGCTCATGCAGCATTGTCATTAAAACTTGATTATAATCAGGAAACATGTTTCCAGATTGCGATATCATCACAATAATATCGGAATTCTGATATAACTGTCAGCTACGAAGCAATGTAACAGCGAGGGTTTTGGCAAAAACCATATTTTTCAATTTAGTGCTATCTGGGGAGGAGAAAATGAGAGACTTTCGTCATTAGAATCAAAATACAAATGTCCCATTATAGTTAAGCTACTCAGAATGAAAAACTTTGATTTTTGTAAAGATATCGGAAAATATTAAAAATAAATTGCAATTTCAAATTTTTCCGATTGCAACTCTGTACGTGAGTATAAAATTGAATTCCCAACTTTTTCAAATAACTTCTTTCGATATCTTGCCATCTAACCCCACTTTTGGCTTCTTCATGGTATTTTTTTTCCTATTGGCTGCCATACTACACCTTTTTCAGTAGTATTTCAGAAAGATTCATTTGAATTTCAGAATAGTGAGTTAATTTTCGGAAAAGTGTAAATGTAGGTATATAGGTTAAAAAAAACATAAAAAGATCAATTTGTGGTATCAAATGTTCCCAGGACACTAATTGCGTTCCCCCTCTGAATGCTAATGGAAAGTCGTGCCTTGAACCACTGGCCCTCCTTTTTATTTCCTTTAGACTCTACTAACCGCCTACATATGTCTTCCATGAATTTATTTGCGATTGGAATAAAATGGTAGTCGCTCGAAAGAGCTTTGTACTTGCTCTTCTTATTCATTTCAGCTTTTTCAGCTGCAGATCCTGCAGAAACTGCATTCTGAGCCACATGTGATGGTGCAACCGTATCCACAGTGGTAAAATCCCAAACAAGGCACTTTCCTCATGAAAACGGCACCATAGACAAACCATCAGGACGCTTTCCATCAGTGCGGAAAGCGTCAATTGTATTTCAGAATAGTAACTTGGATTTCAGGTAGCATTAGTTGAATTTCAGAAGAGTCAATTTTATTTCAGAAGGCCTCAATTGTATTTCAGAATAAACAGTTTGATTTCCGAAACCATCATTTGAATTTCAGAATAGTCAATTGTATTTTAGAAAGCATCATAAGTATTTCGGAATGTGTCATTGTATTTCATATAACTAAAAAGAATTTTAGAAAGCAGGATTATATTGCAAAAATCATAAATTTCAAGGTGTATGGCTCGCGATTTGGTGAATATTGGAGAAGTAGTCTGGTACATTGTCGTTTCTATGAATACACAATAAATAGTTTGTCAAAAATTTCGAGAAATAAAGCTCATTATTTATTTTCGTATTTTTCTAAAATAACTATATTTTCCATCATAATCAGACAATTGTGCTATTTGTCGGGTGTCCATGTTTAGACGTCCAGCCGTGTACGAGGATGTATTGATATCTAATTAGCTTAGACCAGTTACCTGCATAAACAAAATATTGTGTTACCCTAGCAACGAGCAATAACTTATTAGAAGTGTCAGTGTAAAGTTTGACGTCAAAAAATTAAACCAGAGTTACGCAATAAAATAAAAGAAAAAATATGTCCACCGAAATTGTGAAAATCGAAAAATTGGAGTATCGAGCCATCATCAACTACCTGTATTTAAAAGGGTTAAGAGGTAAGCAGATTTACGAAGATATGCTTAATACTCTTGGTGATCAATGTCCTTCGTATGCGACCGTGAAAATTGGACTGCAAGCTTCAAAAGAGGTAAATTTTACTTTGAAGGTGATGACCGATCGGGAAGGCCAGTTTCTGTGTCAGTCACCCTAAATATCGATGCAGTTCATGACATGATTCTTAACAGACCGTCGAATTGGGCTAAAACGGATATCTCAAGCATTGAATATTTCATACGAACGCGTTCATCATATGGTTCCCGTCAATTTGGACATGAGAAAAATTGCTGCAAAATGGATCCCCAAATGTTTGAATGTTGACCAAAAGCGTGCAAGGGTAGTAGCATCGCGTTCGATCTGTGCTCGATTAGAAAACGATGTAGACTTCTTAAACCGAAAGTTTCGTGTCTAAAAATCTGCTGGAAAAGTTCTTGCTTCAGTTTTTTGAGATTGCCACGGAGTAATCATGATTGATTTTTTGGATAAGGGTAGAACAATAACTGGAGATTACTTGACATCACTGAAGAGAAAAGACGCGGAAAGCTATCCAAAGGTGTTTTGTTTTTGCAGGACAACGCCCCTGCACACCCTACATGCAGAACTTCACTGATTTGGCATAAAATGATTACAAGAAAAACCTATAACAGAAATACAGCTCGAGATGGAGAAAGGATTGTAACTTGTGTCAACAAAGGAGAGGACTGGGTACAACTAGCAGCGACATTGAATGTGTCACAAATCCTTAGGACACAGAATCACCGTTACAGAAAAAACATACGAGCAGATAATATTTTATGCATTTCTAATTAATGTAGTACTTTATTGTTGTCTACGTGATAACTAATAAAACTTTAGACCAAAGAGTTACTGATATTGATAAATTCCGAAATACATTTGACATTTTCTGAAATACAGTTGACTATTCTGAAATTCAAATGATGGTATCTGAAATCAAGTTGATTATTCCGAAATACAATTGATAGTTTCTGAAATCGAATTGACTTTTCTGAAATTCATCTTAAACTTTCTGAAATTCAACTCGCTATCCTGGAAATCAATTGACGCTTTCTGAAAATCAACTCACTATTCTGAAATACAATTGATACTTTCCGAAATATAAGTAACTATTCTGAAATTCAATTGACGCTTTCTGAAATGTACTCGACCCTTTCTGAAATACAACTGGAAAAGGTGTTGTAGTCACGTGACATGTGTCACAATCGGTTTTTAGGTTAACGGACATGCACAAACTTTTCCCAAGAAATGTTTTTCCAATACTCTAACATTAAACTTTTTTTTTCATATGTTGCATACTTTTTGGCGGTCACTGAATATATACCTAAGTGTATATGTTTATATTCGCGTTTTTCTATTTGTGAATAATGACTATATCATTGATTTTGAAGTAATTTGACTGTTTGTGAATTTTTTTATATATTTTAACATAGTTTAGACTCACTTTTTCAATAAGAAATGGTATTATTCTGAAAATTATCTTATCAAATTTGTCTATTTCTAGTCATGTGTGTCGAAATAACCAATGAAACCATCATTGCACTGATAACTACCCATGGATAGTTTTCACGGGTAGTTATCACTTATGTCATGACATTGCTAAGCAACCAACACAATAAAGTTGTTTGACATTTCAGTAATTCAATTTATTTCGAAAATACAGCAAAAAATACTGTCAATAGTAAAAAATACACTTGGAAAATATTTATGGAGTTTTGTGACGCCAGAAAATATGAATTGGATGGAAATCGTACTCTCGAAGAACTTGCATTAATACTCAAGGATTGGGCGATTAATATGAGATAAAAGGATAGCACAGAGGCTAATGTTGAAACTGTATGGAATATAACAAGCAACTTATTACAAGAAAAGTATTACAAGGAGTATAATATCATGCTAGACCCCTTTAAAAGTGTTGCATTCAAACAAGCGCGGAATGCACGCGACGCAGCACGAACAAATTTACAAACAGATCCCACTAAACGCAAAACAAGGTCAGTACCATTAACTTCAACGGAAATGAGTAAAATTATAAACTTTTGGGATGTAAACACCCCTATTGGACTCCTACGCAAATTTTATCACATTGGAATTGGAATTGGCTTGGAGAGGTGGTGAAGGTGCTGTTTGCTTAGTTGATTATTTTCATATCGAAAAGGACAACAATGGATATCCAACTAATAGGATAGAAACCTGCCAAGGGGGTTCAAAGAACTGCGCCTCTAGCAAATGGTTAGTTCAAAATAGTGATAACAATGCTAGTCCTGTCAGATTATTCATTAAATTATTATCAAAACGAGGCACAAATATCAAGACAAATAGACTGTACGAGTTATTTGTGGACTGTAGATTATGTAAAAATACGAAATTGAATTTGTTCACTTTCGGCAGAAACAAAACACCACCTACCTTGGTTGGAATGTTCTCCTGCTTTTTTTCTCTTCGGCGGCCGCCACAAACGCCAATAACTCCTCGGATCTTGAATAGATACGCACACACAAATATTACAAAATGACGGATTAGATAATGGTACAAATGTTCGACAAACGAGTTCACGAGTGCGAGTTCAAAAACTGTTCTGTCCCATTTGCTTCTATCCACACTCCCTTTTTTTTGTCTCTCGTCGACGAGAACTTTTTGCCACATTCAGGATAGCAATCTTGTTTCTGTTCATATCGCGCAAGAGAAGCATGGGTGTAGAAAATATGTTTATGCATGGAAGGAATCATTATAATAAGAGACGTCATCCCTGAACATAGACTATTTTTGAGGCCAAATCGTCACTGGACGACAGAAAGCGATAACTGGTACGACAATATGCCTCTGGTAGAAATATAATCAACGGATGGACGAAATCTTCTGCTGAAGCAGTTGGCTTGGATACGAAACAGAGGAAAATAAACCAATCACTCTAATAGAGCAACTGCAGTCAGTCAACTAGCAAAGAGTGGAGTTCAAGAACAACAATTGATGAAAATTACTGGGCACAATAATAGAAATTCCATAAAACCTTATTTGAATATTGATCAGGAACATCATAACCAAATAATCAATAGTATGCGTGGAAACACCTATGCAGTAACCGAGGCGAATACAGCAAGATCAACGGATTATCATTATACCAATTGTTCTTTTAATAACCGTGTGTTCAATAAATAATTTTGGTCGAATTGCAAAAACTTTTCTCACCGAATATCCCTCTAACTCAGCGTCGGGATGTTACCAAATAACGTGATTTCGAAAACTGTGATAAAATTATTTCGTTAGTTATCAAAGTCCTTGGGATATTATAGATGATAACAAATCAAATTTGACTTGACTATAGGGAGATAAATTAGTTTCAAGTCACCCGGTATAAGCAAAATGGAATATCTACCTCCGACTCTTCAAGGTTAAAGATATATTGAACACAACCTAGCTCAAATTCAAACAAAGATAACAAATAATTTGATACAGGTCAACGGAGATGACCCAAACACCGAATATTTTGAAATACATTGTATATGCACGGACTTACTGAGTGTTCCCCTTACGGATGGATATCCCAATGGCTAAGCGAGTTGTGAAAAATCATGTGATAGATCAAATTCCCAAACGCACTGCGTACGATAATCATGCTGTCTCATTCCATCATGCTTTTGGATTAAAATAATTATTACGTAGCCCAGAAGTGTTGAAACGAGACCACGCTTCATTGATGATTACTTCATAGCCATACGAAACGTATGTTGTAATCGAACCGAACTCTGTATCAATAGGGCGTTTCTCTTCCAGCAGCAATATTTTCAATATAATTTTTTCTGAAAAATTTATCATTTTAGTTGGAAAATAATATTTGTTCAAGGATGTATTCTTTGAAATCCCCAGTTTGATACATTGTTGAAACTATATGAATTTTTCCAATGGAAAATTTTTTAAATAAAGAGTTCTATGGCGCATTTCATAAAGAATCTCATATGGAAGTCATTTTCATTTGTACTTTCGGTCTGTAAAAAAATGCAGGAAGGAAATACAATCCAATTCAAAAACCTAAATATTATTTCATATCAAACTTATATTTTAAGCAAAAAACTTAAATTCTATAAGAAAAAAAGCGCCCAACGTGGGGCTCGAACCCACGACCCTGAGATTAAGAGTCTCATGCTCTACCGACTGAGCTAGCCGGGCGATATTGATTAGGAAATATAAGCTTTTTCAGTAGTCATTGTAAAATTGATGTGACTTGAAAGGTTCAAACTTGCAACTTTTTTCAAGTAAATTCTTTTTTAATACGATTGACTCACAATATATACCAATTCGACCATACTGAACCGATTGGTGTTCGCAGAATTACTCTATTCTATCTTTAACCGTGCATCGATTGAAAAGTGTGATTTGAGTTGAAAGGTTTATTTTTCCGGGCAACAATTTTTTTTCAGATTTTTTGTCTCAGTTTTGTGAAATTCAATCTTCTGAATTTTAATTATCAATTTAAGAATTCGTAGCCTTTCTACGAAATCTAAAACCTCTGCAATTTCGTATTTTTTACATTTCATTTATTTTTCCGGCTGAATTTTATATCTGAGCGTATACCTAAAAATCACATATTTTCGTAATCAGCGTGAAATTTTCTGTATATAGGTAGTGCGAATTTGTAGTGGATCTAGCAAATTAAAAATTTTCATTAATTTTAGGGGACTAGGTACCTATACAAACCCCTTGCAACTTTTTTCGAGTAAATTCAATCTTTTTTATACATGCGCACCAAATTTCAAATTTTCGGCATTTATTACCTTTATTGTCAAAAATATATGGAACATCCTGTACATTAAAATATTTTATTATCATTCAATACGTGGGTAACCTTTTTACCTTCTACAATTCAGTACGTGAGCGAAGTTATTTTATTTCGAAACACAATTGTGCCATGGACAGAAAACAACAGTTTTCGAAAAGGCCACTGATAGTTTCGATCTGGTAATGGAGAGGAGAGTTCTGCCGTGTCCACAGCTAGTGAGGGCTATGGGGGGGAGTTTGAAAGATTCGATATTAGATAGATGAAAAATGTTCCTTAAATGTAAATGCCAATATGTATTGTAAGTATAGATCTTTTTAAAATAATTTATTCAATCAATAACTAGTTAGGGGAGATTCATCAATTCTTTAAGTCATTATTTCCTTCATTAAATTCAATCGTCTCAATCTCATATTTATTCAAAGTGAAATAAATGTTTTTATATTTTTCGAAAGTGTTTTAAATCTACAAATGATCAGTATCTACCTAGTTAGTCGTGAATAAATCCCAATTCACGACAAATCACTTATTTGCAAAATCAGCGTAATATTTCAAATGTATATAGCGCTAATTTCAAGTGGATCTAACGAATTTGGATTTTTCTCGATATTTAGGGGTCTACCCCTTACAACTTTTATCGAGTAATTTTTTTCTCATTTGTTCGAACTGAAATTGACAATATATACTAATTAGACCATTCTGAATCGATTGGCTTTCGCAGAATTGCTCTATCTGTAACCGTTCTCGAATTGAAAAAATCGAATCGAGTTGAAAGAGTTTTTTTCCTGGCAGAATATTTTGTACTCCATCTGTCTGGGCTTATTTTCATAAATTTCAATGTTTGCTATAGAATTTCAAATCGATTCCGATTCGATTAAAGATTTCATAGCTAGTCTTTTCACGAAACCTTTGCAATATCGAATTTTCGACATTTCGACCTTTTCTGGCTAAATCTCTTATCTGAGCATATCCAAGTCACTCAATTTTCGGAATCAGCGTAATTTTTCTCTACTTTGTTAAAACTGGAATTTACAGTATAATCTAATTCGATCATTCTGAATCGATTTGCGTTCGCAGAATTTATCTCTAACCGTTCTCGAATTGAAAAAATCGAATCGAGTTGGAAGTTTTTTCCTGACAAAATTTTTCCGGTCTCCATCTTTTTGAAATTATGCATTATCTCGTCGATACGTTTGAGCAAACTGAAAAAAAATTTGAAAAAGGGAAAATAAAAACAAATTTAACATTAAATTTCATTTAGTTTCAATTATTGCGTTACTAGATTTGATTATCTTGAATGTTTTGCAAAATGTGAAGTCCTCGTAATTTTTTTTTTGAGCTAATTTCCTTCTGGATACGAAAATGTATTTGTTTTTTGCATTTAAAGACTATCCCTCTCCGAAATTGTTGATTTTGTAGATGAATGCATTTTCTTCATGGAAAAGCTCTTCGTTTCGTGATACGGAATCATCTCATCATGACTCATTTCAGACAACTTTTATGTCAGGAGTTATTCAGCCTTATTCAGGTGTCCACATGAATATTGAATATTTTTCAATAATGAATATTCCAAGTTTTCAATTTCAGGAAACTTTTGTATTCACGTGTCACTATTGAAAGTCAGATTATTGAATGTTGATAAACTGTTATTGGAATAAGTTTTCAGACTTGGCAACGTTGGAAATTCGGTCAACCGACACATTTTTGACAGATGAATGCGTTTGTTCAAATACTTCAAATTTGTTTGGATTTGGGGAATTTATGATATATTCTTTTTATTATTTGACAATAGATATAAAAAGAACTAAACACTAGAAACTAATTTGTTAGCAATAAGCAACCTGGAAACGCATCGAAGTTGTTAAAAAAACTTAACTTTTCCTTATATTTTTCTCCATCAGTTTGAGAGAAATCAAGATGTATAGAAACCATGGTGTTATCACTGATTCGCTTTTGTTTCAACAAAGTTGATGAGACTGTAATTGCACTGATACCGTTGGCTTCATTCGTCGACGGATTGCGTATAAGTCGAAACTAGCGGAGTTTCCAACATTCCGAAGTACTGAGTCATAATTATTTGATTAAAATTTGAATGTTTACAAATTATGGTTAATGAATATCACAACAAATAAAATTCAATGTTGAAAATTACATAACATGACACTTGTCTGCTAAAGAGGTGAAACGGTATCAACGCAGTAAAAATATCACGAATCAAGTAGGCCGTACCTTAACACTTTTGTATGTCGGTTTTACCGCTATAAGAGATCACACCAGGGTTTCTATGTATCTTGAGAGAAATGAACTTCATATCCAAAGTCATTTAGGATGACAGTTCTGCCAAAGATTAGATTAGACTTTTAGGTTCAGGGCTGAGTTACTAAGTAATGCACCAGTGGATTTCTGATATGTCCCTTGGGCCATAAAAGTATAGGACACAACATTATTTGTGATTTGGGGATTTTCAATTCATTTCATTCTTTAGGTATTTTATTGCCGTATCCTTTTTAAATCGATACTTATAAATTTATATAATATCAGGAAGAACAAGGGAATCTAAAGAAGGTATTTTATAATTTTTTTTTTGGTTGTGTTCTAGTCTGGAAATATGTTATGTAAATACAGAAAAATGCTAAATATGTACATTTGTTTTCACCTTTTTCTCTAATTTTGCAATGATGTAATAAAAAGAATGAAATTTAGGAAATCATACCCATTTTATCACTAAAAAAGGTTGACTAGTTGGGTATAGTTGACTAAAAATACTCGGAGATATTAATGCATAACCTCTACATTTTCAAGATTCAAGTTCATAAACAGTTCCTTAATCATCTGCTTATGATATATGAAACTTGGAAAACTGTTGTTGAAAGTTTTGGGTCACGTGAATGGGAAAAATAGAAAAATATTCAATAGTGAAGTACCTTTCAATAACCAACAGTCAATATGGCTTTTCAAGGAGCACCAGAATAGACATCCGCCATACTTTTAATATTCAATTCAATAAACAAGTTTCAAGGTGCACCTGAATAAGGCCTATTATCCAAATAAAGTTCTCCACTTCGATTACCATAAACCATATAAGGTCCATTTCCGAAAGTGTATCTCAAAAACTTGGTTTGCTGTTTCATGCCAAGAGCTATTTTTATTTTGTATTATACAGCCAAAATTTAGCAGTCAGAATATGAAATCGTTTTACTGATCCTATTTAATTAAACCTTTAATTTTTTTAATGTTTTATAGATTTAAAATTATACTATCATGTATTACCATTTCTGAAGTATGTAATTTTCATGTATGTACTGCATGAATAATAGCTATTTATGATACAAGTTCGTAAAGTAGGACTTTTTCTATGAGCGTGAAGTACAAAAAAGCCCTTTACGAAAGTGTTTCATACAAAGTTTTTTCTTCGACAGTTATTATATTGCCAAATTGTAGCAATTATATCATTAATTTGAATGTTTAACGATATAAATTCCGAGATACATTTGACGCAAAATACTGTATTTTTCAAACATGCAAATGTATGAACACTGTGTAAAAAATTACATAACACAGTTGATGATTTTACGCATAGGTGATTTTTTTACGCACTTGTGCGATAAAGTATTACTTTATGCACTGTCAGCAGTAGGAAAAATTCTATTCTATTATATAGTCGTCAAAACAAATACTCGAAAATGAGTTGTTTGCAATGTCCGTCAATGCACGATATAAAAAATAATACAAAATCTCAATCTTTACATTCATCAAATAGTGAAATGTCATTAGCATTGTAAATAAACAAACATAAATTGTATTGACAACAATGAGTAAATGACAGACAATTTTATTACATGAGTGTATTTTTTTTATTAAAAATCTACTTTTCTGTGCCTATGGTTTTACTTCAGAATTCTTTAGGTCTGAGTAAATATTGTTATTCTTTGCAATTTTCTGTAAAAAATTTGATATCATGAAAAATCTATTTCCGGATATTTGCAATTTTCCCCTCATTGGTATGCAATTGGTAATAATAATAATGAAAAATGTATCGCCATGGGTTTCCTATGTAACTTATTGAAAAACTATAATACGTTTTGTACCAAGCGACGCACCAAGTTTTAAGAGAAATAAAAAAATTTGAGAAAACAAAAATAATTCTTTTCCATATGCATTCAATTCTATGGTTGATACTGTATATTGTTTACACACTGGTGTGATAATATTTTATTAGAATTGAAACACTAATATTATTTTTCTGATTGAAATAACTCATTTATAGGCTATCATAGGCATCCAAATGCCTGTAGTTGTTAACTTGCTCGACTAATCTAAATGAGCTGTCTAATATTGATTCATTTCCGATATCAGTGATGACCCAACCCCAGACCAATCAAGAAAAAGATAAAACCACTTTCTTTAGTGTAGTCCTTGAGGAACAATGTTCAGTGTCGGTCACGGTATGAGACAGGAAAGTAGTTATAGCCTGACTGATATTTGCCTCATAACCTATCTTGCGTGATAGTTGGGAGTGAGGATTAGTCGAACTTATCCCATTGTCATGTCACTCCTCGTCGAATTCGTCGGACTTTCCACAAAGAAAAAGAAGATTGTAAACACATCCCGGAGAAACGACACACCCCATTCCAAAACAAACCCACCGGATTGTCAATGCCATTTCCAATTACAGCCAATCATCCGTACCCTTTCCCTCATCCCTTTATCCACATAAAGCCCGAAAGGGCTGCTATAAATAGGCACGAATTAGGGGAACTTCTTGTCGCACCTCATAATCTTGAAACATCGGGGATCTTGCCTTGGGTTATATCTGCCGTATTCTGGCAGATATTAATAATATCCAGGCGATGAATATGTAATAACGAGCCTCTCAAAGCGCATCGAGCAAACACGGATGCGACGGAAAGTGTAGTGAATGTGTGACGGAAAGTGTGGTGAATATGTGCTGCGAACTGATAATGAGTCGGTACGCGGGGGTCGGGGAAGGTCTATTGAGAGAACGTATTCCCGGTGGGATGAGTGGAATATCAATCAGTATTATTCACACATGTTGGTGATTTTTATTCAGAGAATAGCGATAATATCACCTGGTACATATTCCGGTGCCAAATTGCAAGATTTCAAAGGGAAATGTGTATATTAGATAGACAAAAAGTGATGTTAAAGCATAAAAAAAATCTGTACTTGTTTTTCAAAAGTGTGCTGTTACGGGTTGATGTTGCAACTCAGCCCGCAGCAGTTTAATCAAACTATACCTGTAATCAAATTGCTTCAATCACATTTCAATGTTTGATAGAAAATGTTAGAAAACATTCTGACTACTATTTCGAAAACCTCCCTGAATAGGATACCATCCAGATGAATGACAATTTGGAGGATGATTTCTGTAGGTACACTGGTAAACAGTTATTTATTATACAAGGGAAAAAAGTATCAGATTTTAGCTCGAGGTTGTGTTGTCTCCCGACGCGAAGCGGAGGGAGACAAAAAACCAAGAGCTAAAATCTAATATTTTTCCCGTGTATAATACACTATTTTTTTCTGTGGCGGGAAAAACGACGATTCAATAGTGAGAAAAACATATTATCACAATATATTGAAGTCAGAATATTATCGATATGAAATTTGAATTTTTAAACTAGTAAGCTGTTGTACGTATAGCGACAATTAGACCAGCGTTGCTAAGGAAAACTTCAAAGTTATCAAAATTCTGTGATTTGATTCGAAAATTGCGAACTCAGTGATTGTTTAATAGTTATTTTGAATAATATAAAGTTGAAAAATGTCTGATTCCGAGTTTTCTCTGACTCCACCGG
Organism: Chrysolina oricalcia; assembly: GCA_944452925.2. NCBI lineage: Eukaryota > Metazoa > Arthropoda > Insecta > Coleoptera > Chrysomelidae > Chrysolina > Chrysolina oricalcia. The sequence continues at coordinate 6,249,649 of OX101817.2, forward strand.
AGTTGGTAGAAGCAGCGAAAGTAGCGTCACGAAAATTATTGCCAGAAGTATCTTCCTTTATCTATGTGTGAATATGTCACAAGTACTCACTTTTTTCCAGGGGAAAAAAGTAATTTCATGAAAAGTTATATTTTTTACCTGGCAACAGAGATAAAATGTCAAATTTTTTTCCCGTCACAGAAAAAAAGGATTTTTTGCATCAACTCATAATTGCTTTGATTAAAAGAGATTGTTTTCATGAATAGGTCCAACCAAATATTAGTTTGATTTTTTGACGGATTTCTCTTGGCCACTTACAAGAAAAATATTTTTAAACAAGTGAACACTTGCTTCATAAGTTGGTTGAGGCAAGAATATTTTAGCTTCAATAATGGGCACTTTTTTTTTGTTGAATCATGGGAGTAGGTTGAGACAAGAACATTGCAATTTCAATAATGAATAAATACTATTCTTCTCAACTTGTAGGTTGAGTTTAGGAAAAAATAATGGTTTTATATGATAATAGTTTTGAGTTTAATAACTGTATTCTCAATAAAACCAGTTAGTAAACACAAAACTGTAGAAGACCAAAATATATTTCACTCATTTTCACAAATGGCCAATAATGAGCCAAATTCAATTTTCGATATTGCATTTATATTTTATAGAAACAGTTTTCACTAGGCACAAAACTAACATTCATATAGGTACGCATAGCATCATAACCTCCAACCCAAATGATCAAACTGCTTTGATTGCTCATTGGTTGACTGTGTCACGTGGCACGGGTAGTGATATCTACCAAGAAATTATATTCTTGTGTCAAGAGGATTATGTTTCACAATGAGTTAATGTTAGTATTTTCTAGGATGAAGAGAAGAATGTTTTCACTGCAAGCAAATTCATTTCAAGAGAATTTATGTAAAGAAGCAAACATCTCAATCAGTTTGAAATGGTAGTATATTCATCAATTATTCCATAATTATTCTTTTCAGAAGGTTATTCTATTCAAGAGTATGTATACTTTTGATTGAAGAAATCTTCTTTATCTGTGTATCTATTGTGATGTTTCGGTTCCATAGGTACCTCTTTAATTACATCATAAAGGGGTGGTGCTGTAGGATTTCTAGGTTTGTCTTCAGCTGAAAAGTGAATATGCCACCAAATATCGGTAAGTCGCCCCGGAGCGCCACAACAAAATTAAAAATAGCCGTCCTCTTCCCGCAAACCCTATGTTGGGTACACTCTTCGAGTGTTTCTGAGGGAGTATTATTATTATTATATCAGTTATTGTGCTTACGTCAATTTGAATATCCCAAAAGATCGCCATCAAGAAAAAACTACATGCCTTTCGTTCGGTAATGTCAACTACCATATAGCAATGTCATCACTTTATCATAAATAATATGATTGATATAAGCGAGTGCCCTTTTGCAACTTTTTGCAATTTGAGTAGGGCGTTCGACTGTGATATTTATAAAACGCTATCATTGAGATTAGAAACATATGGTTTGCGAGGTTTGACTCTTGAATGGATTTCATCTTTCTTAGAAAATCGAAAACAAATAGTAACTTTACATTTCCAAAATGGGGAGAACAAAAATCACCCAGTCAGATACTGGGAAATTATTAGAGGTGTCCCACAAGGATCGGTATTGGAGCCCATTCTATTTATTGTATACGTTAGTCATATGGATCACGTCATCTGTAAAGAACATTACACTGCATACGGATGGCTTCTCATTGGTTATATACGATCCGGATACAAAAAAATTTCAAACAAATTGTAAGAAAGCATTGTGACGCAGCAAAATTCTTCAATGGACGCGATATCTTTTTCAATGCAGATAAAACACAAATGATTAGGATTCGGATCCGTCAGAGAGTTGTGGAGAATTTGCAGATTCCAATAGAGCACACGTTTCCCTTTAATTCACACGAACCAGTGAAAATTTTAGGAATTCATATGGATGAATTTTTGAATTGGAAACCTCAGTGACAGCAACTGATTTCAAGATTTTCACTGAAATATATGTGTTGTTTAATCTACGTACTGCATTGGAGAAAAATAAGCCTTTGGATCTATACCATTCTCAAATTGAATCTAGACTGAAGGATGGCATTTGCTTCTGTGGCAATTCCACACTTGCTCATGATGTTTTCATCGTTCAGAAACGAATTTTGAGTTGTACTTTCAAAATTCTAAGTATGAGTACTTTCAAAAATATTTTCCATTCATCTCATATTTTGACAGTCCCTATAAACAAAAGTGAGTTTTTCTTTAATACGAATATTCACGAACAAAATATAATACAAAAAGAAGACATCCATGTGGACAGAACAAAATTGAACATTTCTTTATTAGCACCTAATTTTATTGGACCAATTTTTTTTTTAAATCTTTGAAAGGACATGAAATCTTGTGATTCGTTCTTAGTTTAAAAAAAGGACTCAACATGTTTTAGTTGACAAATCTTTTTATAAAGTCATTGAGTTTTGTGAACTGTTTTGTAAATTATTTTCTATGTTGCAAATTCTTTTGAAAATTCGTATACATGTATATGTCGAAAAGTTAATAAAGTGAATAATTTATTGTTAATTGTCTGAAATAGAAGGAATGAAATTGTTGTCCTCAAGAAGACAATATTTATTTCCTCCGTTCCTCAGTGGTCGAGAATTTGATAAAGTTTTCTAAGCAAGTAGATGGAATAAAATATTGCTCTAAGAACAACGGTTCCTCCACCGTATTTTTAGTTCGACTTGTTTTATCGCACAACCCTCAGAAGTCCTCATGAGACTTGTGTGAGCAAGAGAAGACGTAACCTACCTCTTAACGTCTGATGCCATGCACGAGACCAGGGACAATCCTGGGAATCGAACCCACGATCCTATGATGGATAGGCTTCTGCTCTACGATCACGACCACCACGGCCCATGAATGTTATGAGACGTGCCCATGAATAAAAAAATAGATACTGTGAGAGCCACACTATATATCAGTTGCCTCATATTGAACTATGTTTTAAAAAAGTTTAAGAACGTCTTAGTCAAAAACGTCTAGTTCTTTTGGTATTCGCTTGAAAAAATAAAAAAAAAATTCCAAATTTCCGTCTTTTTGGAGTTTTTTACCAGTAATTCAAAAACCAAGAATGACACATCAAATTTTCTTTCGGATAATTGTTCAACACGAACACGCGCCACTTTTTTCTAATTTAACCCACCTCGTACGTTTTATAGTACATGGTGGAGCTCTAAATATGAGCACCCGGTATTCAGAACCAGTTCTCAAGATTGTCTCTTAATGTTTGGGGAGGTATTATACAGTGTGTCCCACTTTGAGCAGCCACACCCTCATATTTCGTTGAGCATGAAATAATTCGAAATTTTCTTTGACTCAAGTTGTAGTACTCGAAAATACCTACCTTTATGTTTACGTAACCTTTGTATATCCATTTTCCACGGCTAACTACGACCAAATGAAAAGTGAAAAATTGGGAAAAACATACTAGGCATTTTTTTATCGCAAAAATAACACCAGATTCTGTTTCAGAACACCTTAAAACCCCCAAATCTCAATGATTGAATCATTTGAATATACAGGGTATCATCTGTAGCTGGTAGCATTATCAACTCTAATCCATAAATAATGCTTGGAAAATTTCCAAAATGCCTTCTCTTGTCACAGAATTCCCAAAAATATTTAATTAATACTTTGAAAAATAGCCAAATATCACTTTTCCAAGGCTAACTCTGATCAGAATGAATGATACCCTGTATATTCAAATGATTCAAGCATTGAGATTTGGGGGGTTTTAAGATGTTCTGAAACAGAATCTGGTGTTATTTTTGCGATAAAAAAATGCCTAGTATGTTTTTCTCCATTTTCATTTGGTCGTAGTTAGCCGTGGAAAATGGATATACAAAGGTTACGTAAACATAAAGGTAGGTATTTCCGAGTACTACAACTTGAGTCAAAGAAAATTTCGAATTATTTCATGCTCAACGAAATATGAGGGTGTGGCTGCTCAAAGTGGGACACACTGTAGATAACTATGCCATCAGCTCCTACTCTTTCGACGGCGTATAGGCTGTACCAAAACGAATTTTTTAACGCTAAAAATAAGAAAAAAGTAACTGGCAAGCAAGGACCATCTTTCGGATTACCTAACAACATTTGGAGATTGTTCGTACTGCTATGTTCTAGCTGAAGCTTTGCGTCTTTGAAAATAGAGTTGAGACCTCTCGTAAGCCGTGTATTGTGTGTAATTTTAATGAACTTTTTCCTGTCTTTAGGTTGATTTAGTGTGGTTATTTGTATTAAGGACGTTTTGAACTTTTTCTTTTTCAACAAATTGTCAACCATTTTCTGCGAATACCCATTACTAATGGCTATTTCCTTAATGGTTTTTATTTCTCGTTGAAACCGTTCAACACTGAGTGGAAAGTTTAATGCCCTGTGAACAAGAAAATTGAAACTCGCCATCTTGTTTTGAATGTGGTGGTTTGAATCAACGGGTATAAATCTGTTAGTGTTGGTTGGCTTTCTATAAAATGTCTATTTCTACACGTTCCCCATTCCTGACTACCAGTATGTCCAAAAATGGCAACTGTCTGTCAAGTTTCAAGTTCCTTGTTCACAGGGCATTAAGCTTTCCACTCATTAGGTAGCTTTCCATTCACGTGCAATAATGCGCGATTGGAGCGCCACATTCCAATCGCGCACGAAAGAACTTCTAAATTCTAAGAACCGGGTGATTATTAGCATTTGGAAGCGATTGGAACGAAGCGATTGGAACGTGGTGCTCCAATCACGCGTGATTGCGCGTGAATGTATAGCTACCTATTAATTGTTGAACGGTTTCAACGAGAAATAAAAACCATTAAGGATATAGCCGTTGGTAATGGGTATTCGCCGAAAACGGTTGATAATTTGTTGAAAAAGTTCAGAACGTCAAGAAGAGAATCTAGGAAATTAGCTGTCAAAACTGCGATAGTGTACAGGGTGTTTCTTAAGTACGTGTAGAAACTCCAGGAGCATGTTGCTGTCGTCAAAATAAGAAAAAAAGTTCCTATAAACACATGTCCGCAAGTTATCCGTTTGTAAGATACAGAGTGTCAAAGTTTAATTCTTATATTTGTTTTTTGTGAATAAATTCCAAAATATTTGTGAAATTCGAGTAAAGTTTAGTATCTGGGATGATTTTTCAATGACAAAATCAAATTTTATGTCAATTGTGAAAAAGACTAATTTCTAATTGAATTTATTTTTAATTAAAAAATCTTGTCATTCAAAATCACTTGCATCGATTATTTCAAATCTCAATAACTCGAAAACAGTTGCTCTCAGTGACCTCTACCAAGAATATATTTTTTAAACAAACTTAATGATAAATATTCCCAGATACCAAACTTTACCCCAATATAAAAATTATTTTGAAATTATTCACAAAAAATTTAAATCAGAATTCAACTTTGACACTCTGTATCTCAGAAACGAATGATTTGCTGACATATATTTATAAGAACTTTTCTTCTTATATTGATGTCAGCAACACGCTCCTAGATTTTCTACACGTACTTAAGAAACACCCTGTATATTATGGCCAAACCAAAAGATCTACGAATGTTCGTTTCCGCGAACATTTGGCACATGCTAAATATTCGCGAGAAAATAAATGAAGTGTTGCGGATCATTTGTTAGAAACTCATCACAAAATTAATATCCAAAATAAAACCTGTTGATGATTACCAAAATTAGATTGTTATGAAAGTATTGCTATTCGAAAAAGGGGCTCGAAACCCTTGCTTAATAATGATAATGGTCCTTTAAATTCCAAACTATTTGATTTGATGCCAGTTAAGGAATAATTAAGTGCCTTTGTTGTATTGTTCATTGGGTAGGGTTGTACTTTTCCATCAGGCTGGGTCACTTCCTAGTAAACAGATTACCTCTTGGTAATTAATTATTTGATATAAATAAGACTGGTATGCCGATTTACAATTAGTTTAGTGATCCCTACTGATGAAGATAACTTTGTTATCGAAATGCGCATCTAGGATTTAAGTTACTTGTGTGGTGAAGGAGTAAAATACTTTTTGTTCTCACTGAGTGACACCACTGGCGTCCAATACCCCATTTTTATTATTATTATTATTCTTTGGTTTACGTTATGTATCATTCGTTTCAACCCAATTTCAACTCTTTCAAGGATAGAAAATATTCCACTGCTCCACATCGCACATCGGTGTCAGTATATGCAAACAGCGAATAACCCTGCACGAACGAGCGACCTCCTTCGCTGCGCTTTTGTTTTCACTCTCGCCTCCTAGATCGCCAGCGCGTCGCGACGGTGCCCCTTTAATACCGCCGCGCCCCTAACCGACGAGCCTACTATCTTCAACCCGACGAAAACACTCAATATGTCTGCATACCTGATGTTATGGGCCCATTCTGCTGCCTGGGCGGGCCGTGTTTCTTTTATTATTTTATTCCGAGTGTGCCCTGCCAATATGGGACCTGGAACAGAACAAAAAATGTAATTGAAATTTAAATTGGTTTTCATAAATATGAGAAATCGCTCGGAAGATGTATTTGGGGCGCTTATTGGTTTTTGGTTGCGGTGAGTGTGATGTGGGGCTTGGGAGACTGCTCTTTGGGTTTTATTACGCCCCTGAGAAGGGCCAGGTGTTTATGAATGGGAAAATATGAGGCGATTCTCAAATGCAATAATGAGGTTTCATTCAGTACTGTTCAATCTGCTGTATAAGTAGACATAATTTAGAATCCAAAATATTTGTTGAGAATTTTTTTTACAATTTCGTTTTTTATGCCTTTCGAGTTGATGTGCCCCCAGCGCCATCTGTCGAGTAATTGCAATATATCTCCTCTCAAAGAGTAGTATCGGTAATACCCTTCAAAATGTTGTTAGTTTCATTAGTCCACACAAACCATTCAAATTTATCGAGGTAAAAGTCGTTTTCAGATCCGCATTTATATTTGATATTTCGAATTTTAATTGCAAAAAAAATATCAACGAAATTCAAAAAAAAATAGATGGTTGTGAAGAGAATTCTCTTTTCGACGATGTCACACTTGATCCCCCATGCCATTTAAAATTTTTTTGGGGGGGGGGCTAAAAAAAGCTGCACTATATACTATGTCTTTGCATATTCAGCTATATCATACGGTATTGTTGCTTGGGGCCAAGCATCTGACATGAAACGTGTATTTATTTTGCAAAAACGAATCATTCGGCGTATTTTCGGACTACCCTACAGAGCTTCCTGCAAATATACTTTCAGAAATTATAGTATTCTCACGGCACTATCCATCAAGTAATGTCATACATTTCTATCAACAAAAATAATGTTATCAAACATTGTGATACTCACGACCACAATACCAGAAATAAACATAATATATTAATAAACATAGCAAAACACTCTTTCAAAAAAAATCACCGATCTCTGCAGGTAGTTACTACTTCAACCAACTTATTTTTTGAAGAGCTCGAATTGTTTAGAGGTTTTCAAATGCCAAATTAAAAAAATTCTTATAAAAGAATGCTTTTACTCTGTAGAAGAGTTCGAAAGTTATATCAACGCCCATTAGATATCACTGCGTACTTACTCTATTATTTAAACTTTCCTCGCTCAGCGCCGCATAATTCGTTTACATGTTTAATTCTTGTCTATGTTCAGTATTGTCATTTTACTCTGGTATATCTTTTATATACCCCGTACATATTTCCAAGATGTTTTTATGACCCGTCCAATCTGTTTTTTGTGAATAGAAAACGGACTCAATAAAATTTGATTTGATTCTTATTCCACATCTAAGCTTTAATTAGTTTATTATACATTCCCTACTTGCACCCTAATGATATTCATGAAAGATACAAATTTTCCATCAAGGTACAACTTTATAATTTATGAAGGAGCAGAGGTTGCAAAGCAATTGATTACCTACCTGCACCCTAATGATATTCATCAAGATACAAATTTTCCATCAAGGTTTAAGTTTATAATTTATGAAGGAGCTGAGGTTCCAAAGCAGTTGAATAATTTCAAAGTCAGTCATCCCTTAACCCCAAGTAGCACACCTATTTTGGTAAAATATTGATACAATATTGTGAACATATTGGCGAAATATTTGAAATGCAATATTGGCGAGAAAAAAATTGTGAACATTCGGCGATATTGGTCCAATATTACTTGAATAATATTGGCGAAATATCCTTGAACTGATATTGGCCTCAAAATGTTCGGCGATATTGGTACAATATCGCTGATACAGTATTCTGACAATATTGGCACAATATTCAAAAGTTATATTGTCGAGAAGTAAAATGTGAACATATTGCGATATTGGTCGAATATTGTTTGAATATTTTAGAAATAGTTTTGGTAAAATATTCTTGAAGCTATAAGGGCCCCAAAATATTTATCGATATTGGTACAATATTTATCGATATTGGTACAATATCATTTGGATATATTGGTGGATGTCAATATACCTTGGTAAATTATTAAATGTATTCTAGTTGATGAAGGTGACACCAGAGTCTGCCTTTTCATCGCCATAACCACTGAGTGAGCTGTCTTGAAACAAGTTGTGAGAAGTATTTAATATACTTTCGTAGGTTTTAGAAGACGTTCCATATGTAGAGCCACCTAGCGGATTTTTATCTAGGGTTGATCATGATATAATTTCAATATGTTTTATTGAATATTCGGCCAATATTCAAATTTCATCTCAATCTAGATGTAGGAAACAATATGAAGACAGTATTGTTTTAACGATATCGATAAATATTATTGAACCAATATTGACCCAATAATGATTAATAAGATTTGTGGAATATTGGCGAAATGATATTCAACCAATGTGTAATCACACTGGGAAATACAATATAGTTTTTATTCCTAGAATCGATATTAGGGGAATATTGGGATTGCGATATTTATTCTAGATGTTAAAAACGATGTGAAGACAGTATTGTTTTATCGATATTGGTAAATACCAGTCAACCAATATTGACTCAATATGAGTTATTACATTTTGTCAAAAAAAGTGGAAATGATATTCAACCAATATTCTAACAAACTTGGAAATACAATATAGTTTTTTTCCCCTATAATCGATATGACTGGAATATTTGGATTGCAATATTTATTCTAGATGTGGGAAACAATATATAACCAATATTGTATTATCGATATTGGTAGAAATTATTCAACTAATATTGACCCAATATTTCGTGTGATAATCTACATTCAAAACTAGTTCAACCAATATCCCACCAATATTATTAATATAATATTGTTTTTTGAATATTCATCCATATTGGACCAATATTGATTTTACATTTACAATATATCTATATTGGCCCAATATGGAACCAAGATTCAGCCGATATGATGTGCTACCTGGGACAATGCACAAGCAACTATTAATCCAAAACGATTTCACAATTAATAGTATCAATATGTCCGAGTAGCTGAAAAAGCAACTATTAATCCAAAACGATTTCATAATTAATAGTATCAATATGTCCGAGTAGCTGAAAAGTGATGAAAAATTGTTAAAAAAATCATTTTCCCAGAAGACCAACTGTCTCTTCTTTGTATTTTTATACCTAAATGTCCTGTCGCACGTGTCTTACGTTCGTTATAACTATCACACCAAATCTAGTCCCTTACTGAAGAAGCCCACAATATTTTAATACCCAACTATTGTTCTTCAGATACAAAGATAAGTACCGAAATAAACTGGAGACAACCCATGAAAATATTAAATATAAAATCTTACAAGATTTTATAATCAAACTACAGTTTTATAGGCAGGCATATTTCCTGAGGAAAAATCAATTGATATTCAATCTCCGACATATATATTTATTGATGGAAATACTCTTTAATGCAATAAAAACAAACATTGATCAAAAATTCTTTGAGCTTCGTTTTAAAAACAATTTTTCTGTCTGGATTTTTTGAACCATCAGATGACTGATAATAAAATTTTGCTCCCTTATAAGAAGGAGAAATTTTAAAGAGACAAGTTGAATGTTTCTGAAGCCTTATCAATTCAACGTGCCTAGCACAACATGAATGAAAGCATGTGTTGATTCACTTGAAATTCGGACAATAAATGATACTTTCAACTCGATTTGAAATTTTCTATTCGGAAACGGTTAGAGATAGAGCAATTCTAAGAACGCAAATCGATTTAGAATGTCGAATCGGTAAAATCACGAAATAACGAAAAATACAAATCGTCAGATTCACATGAAATTCGGACTATAAATAATCCTTTCAACTCGATTTAAAATTTTCAATTCTAGAACGGTTGAAGATAGAGCAATTCTGCGAGCGCCAATCGATTCATACTGAAAATTTCGATTCATTCAAAGGAAAAAAAATACTCGAAAAAAGTTGTAGGCCCCTAAAAATCACGAAAAATACAAAATCGTCAGATTTACTTGAAATTCGGACCATATACATAAAACTTCACGATAATTCCGATAATATTTACGAAACTGAGTTTAAAAATTTATTTGAAAAATTTTTGGTTAAAAAACGATTGTTTCAACTCGATTTCAAATTCTCAATTCGAGAACGGTTAGAGATAGAGCAATTCTGCGAACGCCAATCGATTCAGAATAATCGAATTGGTAATTATTGGAAATTTCGATTCATTCAAAGAAAAAAAAATTACTCCAAAAAAGTTGTAAGGGGTAGACCCCTAAAAATCACGAAAAATACAAAATCGACGGATTCACTTGAAATTTGGACCCTATACCTCAAATTTCAACATTATTCCAATAATATTTACGAAACTGAGTTCAAAAATATATTTGAAAAATGTTTGGCTGAAACGATCGTTTCAACTCGATTTCAAATTTTCAATTCGAGAACGGTTAGAGATAGAGTAATTCTGCGAACGCCAATCGATTCAGAATAATCAAATTGGTACATACTGAAAATTTCGACTCATTCAAACGAAAAAAAATTACTCGAAAAAAGTTGTAAGGGGTAGACCCCTAAAAATCGCGAAAAATACAAAATCGTCAGATTTACTTGAAATTCGGACCATATACATAAAACTTCAAGATAATTCCGATAATATTTACGAAACTGAGTTTAAAAATATATTTGAAAAATTTTTGGTTAAAAAACGATTGTTTCAACTCGATTTCAAATTTTCAATTCGAGAACGGTTAGAGATAGAGCAATTCTGCGAACGCCAATCGATTCAGAATAATCGAATTGGTAAATATTGGAAATTTCGATTCATTCAAAGAAAAAAAAAATTACTCCAAAAAAGTTGTACGGGGTAGACCCCTAAAAATCACGAAAAATACAAAATCGACGGATTCACTTGAAATTTGGACCCTATACCTCAAATTTCAACATTATTCCAATAATATTTACGAAACTGAGTTTAAAAATATATTTGAAAAATGTTTGGCTGAAAAACGATCGTTTCAACTCAATTTCAAATTTTCAATTCGAGAACGGTTAGAGATAGAGCAATTCTGCGAACGCCAATCGATTCAGAATAATCAAATTGGTACATATTGGAAATTTCGACTCATTCAAACGAAAAAAAATTACTCGAAAAAAGTTGTAAGGGGTAGACCCCTAAAAATCACGAAAAATACAAAATCGTCAGATTTACTTGAAATTCGGACCATATGCATAAAACTTCGAGATAATTTCGATAATATTCACGAAACTGAGTTTAAAAATTTATTTGAAAAATGTTTGGCTGAAAAACGATTGTTTCAACTCGATTTAAAATTTTCAATTCGAGATAGAGATAGAGCAATTCTGCGAACGCCAATCGATTCAGAATAATCGAATTGGTAAATATTGGAAATTTCGATTCATTCAAAGAAAAAAAAATTACTCCAAAAAAGTTGTAAGGGGTAGACCCCTAAAAATCACGAAAAATACAAAATCGACGGATTCACTTGAAATTTGGACCCTATACCTCAAATTTCAACATTATTCCAATAATATTTACGAAACTGAGTTTAAAAATATATTTGAAAAATGTTTGGCTGAAAAACGATCGTTTCAACTCGATTTCAAATTTTCAATTCGAGAACGGTTAGAGATAGAGCAATTCTGCGAACGCCAATCGATTCAGAATAATCAAATTGGTACATATTGGAAATTTCGACTCATTCAAACGAAAAAAAATTACTCGAAAAAAGTTGTAAGGGGTAGACCCCTAAAAATCACGAAAAATACAAAATCGTCAGATTTACTTGAAATTCGGACCATATGCATAAAACTTCGAGATAATTCCGATAATATTTACGAAACTGAGTTTAAAAATATATTTGAAAAGTGTTTGGTTAAAAAACGATTGTTTCAACTCGATTTCAAATTTTCAATTCGAGAACGGTTAGAGATAGAGCAATTCTGCGAACGCCAATCGATTCAGAATAATCGAATTGGTAAATATTGAAAATTTCGATTCATTCAAAGGAAAAAAAATACTCGAAAAAAGTTGTAAGGGGTAGACCCTAAAAATCACGAAAAATACAAAATCGTCAGATTTACTTGAAATTCGGACCATATACATCAAATTTCAAGATAATTCCGATAATATTTACGAAACTGAGTTTAAAAATATATTTGAAAAATGTTTGGCTGAAAAACGATCCTTTCAACTCGATTTCAAATTTTCAATTCGAGAACTGTTAGAGATAGAGCAATTTTTCAAATGTCAATCGATTCAGAAAAATCGAATTGGTACCTATTGGAAATTTCGATTCATTCAAAGGAAAAAAAAATTACCCCAAAAAAGTTGTAAAATTCACGAAAAATACAAATTCTACAGATTCACTTGAAATTCCGGCCATATACCTCAAATTTCAAATAATTCCGATAATATTTACGAACCTGAGATTAAAAATATATTTGAAAAATATTTGGCTGAAAAACGATCCTTTCAACTCGATTTCAAATATTTATTTCAACATGGGTTATAGAGATAGAACAATTCTGAGAACGTCAATCTATTCAAAATGGTCGTATTAGTATGTATTGTGAAATCCAAGTTAATCGAAGAAGAAGAAACCACTCCAGAAAGTTGTAAGTGGTAGCTCCCTGAAAATCACGAGAATACAAATTCATGAGATTCACAGTAAATTTGGAATGTATACGTAAAATTTCCAAATGATTTCGATAATGTTTACGAAACTGAGTCTGAAAATGTTAGAATATTAATGGGAAAAACGATCCTTTCAACTCGATTTCAAATTTTCAATTCGAGAACGATTAGAGATAGAGCAAATCTGCGAACTTTAATCGATTCAAAATGGTCGAATTGGTATGTATTGAGAATTTCGATTTAACCAAAGAAGAAGAAAATCAATCGAAAAAAGTTGTACGTCGTTGGACTATATATGTAATATGGCAAGCTGATTCCGATGATGTTAACGAAACTGAGTCTGAAAATATAAAAAAAAACTTGTGACAGAAAAACGAATCTTTCAACTCGATTTGTTCTGAGTCAAGATTTTACCCGAATTCGTGTATGTGTGTATATCAGTCTGTAAGTTTGTATATACGTATATACAGAGAGTTACTTATGACATCTACAGTCACTAGTAGAAACTCAATTTGACACGAACCAAGGAATCCGAAGTTACATGTTTATCTACTCATTGACAGGAAGCCAGTAATTTTGTTTTTTTGCTTTCTAAATCAAAACGAATCCACTCGAAATTAGGCAAGACAGTATATTACAGAAAGTTACTTATGACATCTACAGACACTAGTTGAAATTTTCTGATGAGTGGGTGTCTACGAAACAGGTGTCAAAGGTTGGAATCAAATCGAAAAATACTTTTCACTTATGTATATACATATAAGTGAAATAGTTCCAACCTTTGACAGCTGCTTCGTGGTAACCTACTCATCAAAAAGGATTTCTGGAAGGTCTCGAAATCAAATCGAATCCACTCAAAGTTAATACCGAAAGGCAACGACAGTATATTACCAAAAGTAACTTGTGACATCTACAGTCACTAGTTGAAACTTAATTTGACACGAACCAAGAAATTCAAAGGCAGATGATTATCTGCTTCATTGATAGCATTGTTTATATATATTACAATTCCGCGTCGAATACAACAGAGCTGAATCAGATGAATGTTGAAGCATCTAACAGAATCAGTGAGTGGCTCACCCCCAACAACCTCGTTCAAAATGAGACCAAAACGCAATCTATCATATTTTTCTTCCAACACGCTCCTTTCAACAGACGTCCCAGTTGAACTGTTGGGCATGACCCTAGATAGCAAACTTAAATGGGCTGAACATATTGACATTCTATGTAGGAAGTTGTCAACCCAAATCTTCATTCTTAGGCGATTGCGGAACACTGCCTTTCACTTTTTCACTCTCATCTGAGTTATGGCATAATTTTATGGAGTAACTCTAGCCACGCAAATCGAGCCTTCATACAGCAAAAGAAAGCAGTCAGGGTAATCGCCAAAGCTGCCTACAGAGAATCCTGTAGACCGTTATTCAGAGAATTGGAAATATTGACACTTCCTGCACTATATGTTTATTATTGTTTGATTGAGATACATAACCACATCCATTGCTATAACAGACACAAAGATTTACACAGCTATTCTACCAGAAATAACTATCAGCTCATCAATCCTAGATTTCGTCTCAATACATCATTAAAAAACACAATCAATTTGAATATGTACAATAAGGTACCCGAATCAATCAAAAAGCTCAGCTCATATAAATTTAAACTAGCTGTCAAACAGCTCCTACTGAAACACAGCTTTTACTCGGTGGATGAATTTTTGTCAAGTGTTTAACCGAATAAAATAAGTATTAATATAATTACCATCACCATGATATATTTATGGAAAATATTCATTTTATTTTTATTTTTACATCATAATTTATTGTGTAACTTTTTATGTATTTATACAACACGTTGCTTCTATTTGTTATGTTCCTATATATTTATAATTAGATATCTGTACCCACGGACATGTTCCAAACTTGCTGACTTGTGTAATGAAAGAAATATTCAAAAACACCAATAAAATTCTATTCTATAGAAGTAAGATTAGTTAGCAAACCTTATGGGATTTATATTGGATTCAAATGTCAAAAGTCATGTCGTAACTTCAGTGATCTGGCCTCCGAGTCATGTCGTAACTTGAATGGAACAGCATTAAAATCAGGGATTTTTGAAGAAACCTACATTAAAATGACGTCAATTATTCATGTTCGTAACTAATCACGCTAGATGACACTCGCGTTTGGGTCCAATACCTTTTCCACAGACATTGACTAACTATCCTACTTCTATTCAAACAATGTTGAGAGGCAGCCAACAATTTTGTTGTTCTGACCAACCCAAGGTTCAATCAAGTTTGTAATACGTTATGAGGAACACAAGCAGAATCTAAGTGAAATAGAGTATTTTTCGATTTGATTCCAACGAGTTCCAACCTTTGACAGCTATTTCGTGGTAACCCACTGTGTGTTTTGTTATATTTTTTATGTTCACTTATCTATATTCATTCATTTCATGCTGAATGATAGTTCGATTTTGTGGAGAAAATTAAATAATTTTTTTAAGACAACAGTCATTCGCATTTCTATATTTTTGATTGTTGAAATATCTTAATTTCTCCAGGAAATTTTTAATTCACAATTCAAAAACAAGGAATCGCATTTCTTTGAAAGTTTTCTCAATACCCTCCTGATTCGCACGCCCGTGCCCAAAGCCCCGCACAATAAAATCAATTTTATAGTTGCGTTAATACCCGCAGGCAATCCCAGAGTCTGAGAGACGTTCGAGAGATATATGGAGAGACGGCGAGATCTAACTGAAACACTAAAGGCCATTATTGGATTTGTTCTCGGTGTATCGCAGATTACTCGGGCTGGCTTACTGGGGATAATGGCGAACTTTATTTTTCGTGGTCGGATTGAATGAGACCGAAGTGTGCGAAACTAAAATGTTTTAGATGGGTTGTCGATGACTGGTGAGCAGTGCTCCGTCGCTGTTTTGGCTTGGATTTGCCGATGAAAATATTTCACTGTTAAAATGGTTCAGAATTCAATATTCTATGAGAGTTGTGCAATTTCAACATTTCAGCAATCAGATTTTTTTTTGCATTTTTGTATCTGTTATATATATGCAAATAAAAAATTGATATGTCAAGAAAACAATACTTTTATTCTCGTAAGTAATACCACAAGTGTATCGGTGATTATCGAAATAGCAATTCTTTTGAATTTGAGAATCATTATGTTGAGGATAATCGCCGATAACACGAGTTGTATTTGTTAAGATTATTTCATGAATAAAATCGAAACCATTTTTATTTATTTACTATTCAATTTAACTAGGAACATTAATCCCGCATTTAGTTCTGAAATTATGCAACTAACAGTTCCTAGCTTTTGTGCCGGTAATACCACTTTGACATGGCAACCACATTTCCTAATTTTCACAAGAAATGGTGCAGATAGACGGATGATTTTGAATGAACTTCCTTACTTCTGTAGCAAACAAGATAAAACTTCAATATTTTTTCATCAACCTCTTACAATTTGCGACAGAATTATATTATTGTTTTTTCACACTAGTATAGAAAATAGTATGTTGTTTTACAAGTGACGAAAGCCGAGGCTGGTAATGTTCACAAGCCTCAAAAATGTTTTCGACGAGTGAAATACCATATTATTTCCAGAATTTTTATCTACTACTTATGATTTAAATATTGGTTAATTGTTACATTAGAGCAGTTATTCAAAATTATAGGAGGATAACTCAAGATTTTTATGTATTGAGGTAGAAGATTCCACATTTGTTATGTTTGTTAACTGATGTCACTTCAGGATAGCATTGTATTTTGCATGGATTGTTAAATTTTGGTTTGTATTTAATTTTTGCTGCTGATTGATCAACATATCCTTCTGCAACGTTACTACATTTCCAGCCTCCATGCTTTTTTAATTGAATAACCTACCTCCTGCATCCACTACCTAATAGCGTTGCGTGATTTCTACGTAAACAATGCCCAGTATATTTTTGGAGATCAGGCAAGTTTAAATATTGAGCTATTTGCCGAAATTTACTGAATTTATTCATTCCCACAACCTGTCTAGTACACTTTCCGTTGTGGTAGTTAATAAAGAAACTTGAATTTATTTTGTCCATATCTAGTAAACGGGTGTTCATATATATACAGGGTGGGTCACGGTCGATGGTACCTTAGACGTTTACGGAGAACGGGACATAGGATCATTCTGAAAATTTGGTTTCTCAAGTAGTTGCTCTTGGTCTATCGACCTAAAATATTTTCAGCAATGCAGCGTTGCCGCTTATACCAGAAAGTAGCAGCATCTTTGTTATTTCAAATGGGTCACCCTGTATATTACCGCATTTTTGAACTTGTCATTCCTTTCTGATTATTGCTGCCTCATACTTCCCTATAATTTTTGTAATTTTGTAATTTTCCATGTTATATACCTATCTCTAACGGTTTTTGAGATATTTTCCATATTTTTTATCCAAAACATAGCTCGAATTGAATGTTTATTTCTGCGGTACTTGGATTCTTAGGAAGTTGCAATTTTGTGTTTAGTTCACCAAGATCATGTACATTGATTCTGTATAGAGAAGTTTGTTCTGCGTTATACAGGGTCGTTCAAAATTCATGATCTTACTGCTAGATACGAAAAGGGTTGAAAGTGCGTTTTTTCAAATGGAACATCCTGTATATTATGAAATATCCTAAAAGATGACTGAATTCCCTTCGAATTGATATATCATGTTCCTATACCTAAATAGTCAGAATTCCGAGATAATAGCAATTTTCACTTGTAATCTCCCAAGTGCTTGAATTATTGCCGGAAATTTTTCGAGAACATGAATTTTTTGAAAATTACCCGAGTCGCGAAGCGACGAGCGTAATTTCCTTTGAAAATTCATGTACGAGATAAATTTACGGCAATTAATTCAAGCACGAGGGGGATTCGATAAGAAAATTTCACACCGAGAAATGAAATTCATCCATCAATTCATAAGAAATAACTAACGATGGTTTCACCTAAACTATTAATAACCACTGAAATATTGATATGTAAAATACTTAACAAATTTTTCATCAATAAATTTGTTTAAATTTGGAACAAATAAAAATTAAAAAGTAATGTTCCTATCGTGGATTGAACCATCGACCTAGCGACTCATAGGCCGCAACACTACCGCTGAGCTACGGGACTTGCGATAAAAACTTGTGATAAATGGAAATATGATTTCAGAATCATATGGAAATATGAATTCAGAATTGACAATTTCTGCAATAATCGTGGAGAAAATATGTATTTTCAGACACATTCCAAATATCTAGTAAATACAGAAATACAGAGAAATTTCCACTTATTAATTTCGCCCAGGGTACCCAGGAGGATAAAAATTTCCGGAAATTTTTAGGGTTGCCATGGTATCTAAACAAGAACGAATTTTTTGATTGGCTACAAAAGTAAGGTGTGAAATTTTCAAAAAAAAATCGATTTATTTTTTTCATATTCATCTAAGGTGGCTATTAAATGTCATGATGGTACATGACATTATGAAAATTTGACAATTAGTGCACTATTATGTCGGGGCGTGGCGCAGTGGTTAGAGCGTCCGACTTTGGGTCGAAAGGTCCGGAGTTCGAGCCCCAGTTGCGGCTGGGATTTTTTAATTTAATTTGACCGATTAAATTATTCAAATCTCGTGGCTGGACTGGGGTGAGTCCTGCACGATTCACTGTTGCATTCCATTTGACAGTGCTGCTCCTAAGGTGGCGCATGGAGTTAGTAACAAGGCCTATCCAGAACACGTGGCTAATGACCATAGCAGTCGATGCCAGGACACCAAAGAAAAAAATTAGTGCACTATTAATAATACCGTTGTGTGTTTCTTAACGAAAATAATTGAAATTGAGGGAAATAACTATTCAAACGAAGTTCTGATGAAACTGTTTATTCTTTGTGGAAAATGTGAGGGCATTATAGCAAGAACGTGCAGAAAATTCAATGAAACGTACCCTTCGCGACTCGGGTAATTTTCAAAAAATTCATGTACTCGAAAAATTTCCGGCAATAATTCAAGCACTTGGGAGATTACAAGTGAAAATTGCTATTATCTCGGAATTCTGGCTATTTAGGTATAGGAACATGATATTTCAATTCGAAGGGAATTTAGTCATCTTTCAGGATATTTCATAATATACAGCATGTTCCATTTAAAAAAAACGCACTTTCAACCCTTTTCGTATCTAGCAGTAAGATCATGAATTTTGAACGACCCTGTATAACGCAGAACAAACTTCTCTACACAGAATCAATGTACATGATCTTGGTGAACTAAACACAAAATTGCAACTTCCAAAGAATCCAAATACCGCAGAAATAAACATTCAATTCGAGCTATGTTTTGGATAAAAAATATGGAAAATAACCAATATCTCAAAAACCATTAGAGATAGGTATACGGGAGTATGAGGCAGAAATAATCAGAAAGGAATGACAAGTTCAAAAATGCGGTAATATACAGGGTGACCTATTTGAAATAACAAAGATGCTGATACTTTCTGGTATAAGCGGCAACGCTGCATTGCTGAAAATATTTTAGATCGATAGACCAAGAGCAACTACTTGAGAAACCAAATTTTCAGAATGATCCTATGTCCCGTTCTCCGTAAACGTCTAAGGTACCATCGACCGTGACCCACCCTGTATATCAGAAATCTCGTAAAAGAACCCAGAAATGTAGAAGGAACGCGATATTTTCGTTTTTGTATTAGGTAATATAACTAAGAGTATACTGCTAGTACATTTTACATCATTTACTGTCAAATCTATGGCAACGACAATCCCCAGAAATTCCAAAAACTAAGGCTACAAACGTTGATATCAATCAATAAAGTAACTGACTCACCTTAGTCATCAAGTATTTGGAGTCGGGTGCATTTTTAAGGAAATTGTGTATCTCATCCGAAGATTTTTTTTTGAATTTTGACTTTCAAAACCTTCAGATTTTCGTTTAAAAATGAACGTAACTTGGGATATTGACTGATACCGATATTAATTTTAATCGATAAAGTGGTTCTCAACATCAAATACATACAAATACCTATATTTAAAAGGGTTAAGAGGTAAGCAGATTTACAAAGAGATGCTTAATACCCTTGGTGATCAATGTCCTTCGTATGCGACCGTGAAAAATTGGACTGCAAGCTTCAAAAGAGGTAAATTTTCCATTGAAGATGACCGATCGGGAAGGCCAGTTTCTTTGTCAGTCCCCGAAAATATCGATGCAGTTCATGACATGATTTTAACAGACCGTCGAATTGGGCTAAAACGGATATCTGAAGCACTAAATATTTCATACGAATGCGTTCATCATATAGTTCACGTCAATTTGGACTTGAAAAAAATTGCTGCATAATGGATCCCCAAATGTTTGAATGTTGACCAAAAGCGTGCAAGGGTAGTAGCATCGCGTTCGATCTGTGCTTGATTTGAAAACGATGTAGACTTCTTAAACCGAATTGTTACTATGGATGAGACTTGGTACATTTCTACGATCCAGAAACAAAGCAACAATCGATGGAATGGTGACACTCCGGTTCTCCGAGACCTAAGTTTCGTGTCCAAAAATCTGCTGGAAAAGTTCTTGCTTCAGTCTTTTAGGATTGCCATGGAGTAATCATGATTGATATTTTGGATAAGGGTAGAAAAATAACTGGAGATTACTATTCGACATTACTGACTACTCTACGGGAAAAAATTAAAGAGAAAAGACGCGGAAAGCTATCCAAACGTGTTTTGTTTTTGCAGGACAACGCCCCTGCACACAAATCTCATGTTGCCATGCAAAAAATTCGTGATTTAGGGTTTGAATTACTAGAACACCCCCCTTATTCACCAGATTTGGCCCCGTCCGACTATCATCTCTTTCCTCAACTGAAAAAAAGTTTAAAAGGTCTTGAATTTTTTTCCAACGAGGAGGTATTAAAAGCTGTGGATGTCTGGTTCGCAGAGCAAAAAGAAACATTTCTTTTGAAAGGTCTAGAGACGTTGCAGGTTCGCTGTAATAAATGTATCCAATTAAGAGGAGAATATGTTGAGTAATAAAATATTTTGACATTGAAATTTTGTTTGGTTCTAGGTTAAGAATTTTTCAATATATCCTCGTAGATACATAGATCATAGCGTCGATGACTTAAATTTTTTTGACAATTGTCCAAAATACGACAGCAGAACAGTTTTCGAAAATGAATTCACGTAATTATTCAATCCATGAATTTTGCATATATTTTCTTCATATCTCTTTTTAAATTTTAGTGGTGGAGTATTTAAAAAATCTGAATCACTTTTCGAATCAGAAATCATGATAACCTAAAAATTTAACATTGCTTTTAGTGCAATCTGACAAGTCTAAATAGTTAACGAGAAACGTCAAACTAATGAAACCAGGCAACTAGATATAAATTGTTTTTAAATCTCACAGTATTTTTACTATTTTATTTTGCTTTTCGATTACACAAAAGTAAAAAATGCATTCTAATTATAGACAAGATTCCTGTCTTTGTTTATTAATAATTTAAAGTCGTCAAAACATTATATACGGGGGCGGAAAATGATTGAAAATATGAACTTAAATTTCGTCACTAGAAACAAAAGTTAACGTCATGAGAATTTTTCTTACTTCCGACGGAAATCTGCTGAAGTTGTTTTATTACGAAATGACGTCTTTTCGTAAAGGGTTGAAGGAAAAATCAATCTCAGTACAATTGACCATGAGAGGAAGAAAAAGTTATAAGACAATCCACATCTGTTTCAGCTATTGTTTTGCCATCTTCATTTTATATCTTCAAGGTGAGTCGAATAGGAAACTCAAGCTGATACAAATCTCATTACACGCCATTCTAATCCACCAAAAGCAAAGTAACGTTGGCACATCACCTGCTACCCGCGATAACTGGGTTACTTCTAGTCTAGTCCGTCGGATTAGAGTATATTTCGTCCACTTCCCGATTATACTCTTCTCCATTCGCTCCATCTCTCCGCTAATCACCTTGATTCTGATTGATGCCTAATTGAATAAAGCTTTCGCTCCGACTGACGCTAAGATGCGTTCCGCTCCGTTCTATTGTTTTTCCGTCCCCGGGGAGGCCGACTTAGCCGTATTTGATAACCTGCAATTACCCCCCTGGACGTGCGTGCGTGAAAAAGGCTGATTGGGTTGTTTTTAGTTGATTCCGGGAAATGGGAATTTTATTGAATGGGACGAATTGGAGGGTGAGACCGGACAGAGTCAGCGGTTATCTATAACGTTTCGGATATACACTTTCTTATGGGAAATGGCTTTCCGTGAATTTGACTGAATGTTGCGGTTCTTGATGTGCTGGTCAATACTGGGGCCATTGTTATTCCTCATAGCCTAAGATCCGAACCTAAATCGACCTTCACCGAGCTGAGAATAGAATCAAACTTATTGAATCAAAGTTTGTTTTTGTGGAGGATATTCGTTTCTTGACATACCTATTTGGGAATTTTAACCTTCCACAGTCTGAAAATGAAAAATTGTTAATTCAAAGAAATCTGTACAAGTGTAGAGAAGCAATTATCAATTTGCCCCCATCAGTTACTGCGTTTAGAAGACTGTTGTCTTGAAATAGTTTATTATTTCGTCAGTAACGTATCGAATACTAAATTTGCCTATACGACGAAAAAAAAATTTAAATTGACTAAAAATACTTCTCTTTTTCGACCAATTCAGTAGAAATGGAAAGCAGTAGAAATTTAAATCTTTAAAATTCGCAAACCTCTATTAGTACCAAATTTTTTGCAGACATCCCTATATCAACGTGTTCACAATAAAACAGCGCTTATGCTAATATAAAATTTTGTCTATTATCACATCAAGTGAAAGTAACTGGTATCGACATACCTACTAGTTCGCCCAGGTAAATAATAGACAACCCTATGTATGCACTTCTACATGTTTCATAATTCAAGTCCAGTATAAAATTCTCTTATTATCTTGATGTTGCAAAATTTAATGATTTTTTTAGACAACCCATTTTTAATATATTTCTTACTATACGAAATTTATTATAAAATAAGTTAGATTCTATCATCAGCTCGGTGAAGGTGAACACCTGCCCACATACTAAATCCAAATCTTGAATTGTAGCGGTTGAAAATGAGCTGCTTACATGAGCTTCGTCTGTCCAAATACAATTTAACTAAAAATCACGCTCTTGGTTACAATTTTCCAGGAACCACTGGCGAAAATCAATGCGGCGTTCAAAATCACTTGGTCTGAGTTTGTAAACTTTTCTGGCCCTGTATCAAAATCCGCCTAATGTTAGTTCTAGGTAAACCTGTTGATATTTTCAAATTTCGACGTTTTCAGTCATGTTTGCAAGCATTTTTCACCCATTTCGCAGTATTTTAGCGCAAAATGAGAATATTCGTTTTGTGGTACTGTACTTCTACTTTCACAATCTGTTTTAGAAATTGAAATCACTAGATTATCCAGGCACGCTGCAAGATAGTGCAAAAAAAAGTCAAATTGCAATTGTGCCAAAAATAAGGATCTGTCAGAGCCTGTTTTGTGCACACACAAAGGAAACATTATTCAATATTTTCATTAGAAGGGCCAACCCTATTTCTTGTAAAATGGCGGAGTTAAATTTTCCGTTTTTTCGGTTTTCCTCCGTTACTAATGACCCGACAGGGTCGTAAAATAGCCCATTTGTTAGTATTTCAATTATCTACAATTCTTCCATAAGAGCAACCAAATTGCTCCATCACTTTTCATTTTATAAGCTAAACAATTTAAAAAACACGTTTTATTTAAATGTTTGTAACAAATTAATAAATGACAGTTGCGAGTCGAAAACATAACAGAATATAACTACAGAGTGTCTTCCATGTGATGGTACAGTCGGTTTTCTATTAACATTTTTGTTAGGAAAAAATGCTCTGTTAAATCATCTACCTAATCAAATCAGAGACATTAGCGACATGAAACATTTCCAAAAATCAGTTAATTGTATCAAGTGGAACAAGCGAAGGAGCCCAGTGAGTTAGTTAGATTTCAATGAACACTGAATGAGAATCAAGTATACGGTCTTAAAGCCGAATTCCACCAAACGTACCTCAATTTGTGACTCCATTACCAACCCTCCAAACTGAAAACTAACCCGTAAAACCATGAAATATGTTCCTCCGCGTCGAAATGCCAATACAACTCGCATAAACATAGAACTATATTTGCACCGAACTAACTCTCCAGAGTCGTAAATATCCATCGAGAGCTCTCCGAAATTCGACCTGTATGTTTTCTGTTGGTATCTCCCTCCGCCATCATGATTGATCGGAGGGATCGCGCTTCCCAGACGCTGAAAATTCCTTCCACTTTATTTTTCCCATCCCATTATTGTTTCCTCTCCGGGCCGGGATCCAGATAGCCCTTCATTTACTCTTCGTATTTGTTCTAATTCACTTAACCAATTTTCTTCCTTGCCAGAATATGTAGATTAATGGGAGCGGGCTGAGTTGCGGAAAGTTCAACAAGGCCGTGACCTTGGCGGGGTGGTGGAAAAAATGAGAGGTGAAATGTTGATTGTGGTTTCCCAGTCTCCCCATCGATCTTATGGAACGAAGGTCTAAGAATGGACAAAAGTGATTTTCTCTTTGAAATCCGCTGGCTATACTCAAACCATTCTTTTAAAATGGTGGTTTTAGTGAATGGGGTTTTTGGTGGAAAGATTGACAAGCTCCTCTTGATCACCTTTAACAGAATAACTTCTGAAATTGTTGTGTGACGCCCTGTATATGCACTAGGTATTTTCGTGAATAATTTCAAGAAAAAAACGATATTTTTACCATCAAGAATTTTAGTGAGACCCAAAAGAATAATTTACCGAAACGTATCATGGAAACAGACCTTGTTTTCTATTCATGCAATTGTCCGAGAAAATAAAATGATCGTATTTTGTGAATACTTTTGTTAACCCTTTGGCCATTTGGTAGGAGAAATGATGATCGATATTCGATTATTCATTTCATTCTTTACATAATGTATGGGAGGTGGACAAAAGTTGATTTTCGTTACCCGGTGTTTGAGTTATATTGGAGGATTATTTGATTTCAATTTGAAATTCAGTTATTTTGTGCTTTGTTAATTTCTCTCCAGATATTTTGGTGCAGCTACCGAAACTGCACTTCGGTGGATATCTTGTTTTACTCTTGGTAAGCTAATAAAAAAATGTTCGTGTGCTGGAATAGCTTGTGATTTTCAGGCATAGAGCAAGGTCCTGTATACACTTTTACATTTATTTTTATCTGTCCAAAGTGCTACCAAGTGACATTTCCCCCCCTTTACTCTCAGAAGCCCAGTGAAGTGAAAGATATTTACTAGATAATGTACAGAAATAGTTTTTTCTAATATAGATTACCTAATATGCCACAAAAGGGTGGTATTGTGAACCTCATATAGCTATATCTGGTATTCGGTAACTGATTTACAAATATATAATGAAAATACTATTATTACCATGGATTCATAACCGAGTTGTTTCCTTCTTGGAAACTCATTAAAGATTTTCGTATTTACTAATATTTGATTGCTGTTTGTCTTCCCGTTTTGATAGTGGTTTCCTAGCTCACTGGCGGCACAGAGGTTTATTTGAAACGGGTGGCGCTCACATTTTTTTTTCTATTATTCTGAACCCGCTCCCGTAAACCACTGAGCAAACCGGCAGCCTCTGGCCAGGAAGCTTGGCAATATTTTTTTTTGTTAATATATAATTTTCTTTGGCTTTTGAATCTAATATTGTTGCACCCGTTACAGTTGGCTGATGAATAGGAAGGAAACAAGTGTGTTTTTTGAATACTACCACTAACTTCAATGCGTTTAAAACTATACTTGGACACCAATAATATGATTACACGACTTTGAAAGAACTAGAGTATTGAGGTTTTCATAGATGGGTTCCATTTTTAAGAAAGTCCGGCTCACAGGACCAAAAACTTGTCAACTCGAGATTGGTCAGAGCTAGAGTAATGGGAGTTTTACCGTTTGGTTTATATTCAAAATACGCATTCAAAAAAATTTAGGAACATCATGTTTCACCAATTGTAAAAAAAGTTAAAATCCAAAAAAAAAAGAAAATCCGGATCTAAAGACCAAAATCCGGTACGAAGGACCAAAAATTGCTATTTCGGGAACGGTAACAGCTAGAGGTGTACGAAAACCATGTTTCTCCAATTAGGAAAAAAGTTATGAATAATTTTTTTAGTTTTCAGGAGATAGCTCGAAAACCGAGAAGGATAATCGAAAATCTGGGCACGAAGCCCCGGAAAATTTTAAGAAAGGGGAGGAGAAAGGAAAATTATCAAACATCCTTGGATTCGTAATGGGTGTTGATACAAACAGAGACAGATACAGCCAGTTGAATTGATCCACCTATAAAGAAAGAAAGAATATTTTTCTTTAAATCCAATCTTCGATTTCTAGTTTCATAAAACGTAAATTGCAGAACAATAAGAATTTTTCCATTTTCTAATTGTGTCCAAAATAACGTTCTCAACCTCCGCTATCGATTCTACATAGTCCTTAAAACATCCATTTTTAAAACGGGGATATGAATTTTTTTGAAAAAATCATTCGCAAAAGTTAAATTATCACCAAATTTAACCTTACTGAACCTAACTTGACCTAAAAACACCAACATTCGAAAAAAAATCCCACAATAAAACATTTTTTTCAAAATATGAAAAAATAAAAAAAACTTTTTGTAAATCTGTTCAAATACAATCAGACTGTACTTTTTCGATATTTCATTAATTTTTCGACTTATTAGTGTTTTTAGAAAAAAATTATAACTTTTTGCAGATCTATTTATATACAATTGCTCGATATCACGTTTAGTTTTCGAGTTATTGGTATTTTCAGAAAAAAATGGGGAGAAAATAATCAAAAATCCGTGTGCAAAGCTCCCTGAAAATTTTGGGGAGGGGGAATAATAAAAAAATTCCAAAACGAAGCAAAACAAAAAAAACTACGTTATTTTAAATGCACATCTTCATGAGTATCAAATGCCAACACTATTATAGTACATCTAAAATTGTTATTCATCATTCGATTCAAACATTAATTTTTTCAATAGATGAAGCATCTGTAGCTTTAATTCAAACCAATAAATTCAAAATGAAATTGAATATTTCATGGCCTACCTCGAATTAATTTAATCGCTAAAAAATCAAAACATATATCAGCTATTTTGTCAAAGAGATTTGATTCCGTCACTGGATTTTAAATAGTTCAAAACTGAATTTCATAAAAAATATTGATTCTCAATAGAATTTTAGCATAATTAAAATTTAAATTACGTTATCGAAATGGTCAGAAGTATGGTTTCTAACACAATTTCAATTTTAATTTTTCCGTTCAATTTCCGTTACACTTGTTTGAAAGTATTAAGAATCCAGCGGCGTAACCAAATTTTATTTCAAAAAATTGTTAACATGTTCTTTGGATAATTGGTTTTGCATAAATAATCGAAGAAGGCCTTGACTATCCAAATTTTATCTCAAAGAACCACAAATTAAGAAGTTACAATGGTGCCATGCTTTTTAAATAGGACACACTGTATAACATCAATTTTTCAACAAATTGGAATGATTTTTACATTGAGTAGACTTTCTCAAATTTCACTGGGACACTAAATTTCATGAATGAATCTTCATTTTCAAGGTCAACTAATTTTATATTTCAAGGTAAAAAAATCAGAAAAAATTACACCACACGATTGACTACATTTTCAAATGGTTCAAATGTCGAAATATCGTTAAAATGCAACTATCGACAGAAAAATTAATGAAGGAATGAAATTTGAAAAATTTGCCATATAAAATCAACCCACCACTTCGAATTCAAAACTTTTATCAAATCTCTGACCAGACTACTGGATTCAGGAAGTCTCGAAATATTACTGATCAGAATTTCATCAGAATATGTTCATAAATACAAAAA
Source organism: Chrysolina oricalcia (assembly GCA_944452925.2). Taxonomy (NCBI): domain Eukaryota; kingdom Metazoa; phylum Arthropoda; class Insecta; order Coleoptera; family Chrysomelidae; genus Chrysolina; species Chrysolina oricalcia. Next base: position 6,277,739 of record OX101817.2, read on the forward strand.
TTTTAAGCACACTTATTTGAAAGACATATTTTTCAAACGTATTCTCAGACTTTTTAGATAATTGCCTTGCAAAATAAGAATAGTGGGCACTGAAATGGGCATTCTGAAACTATAGCTGATGATAATAATCATTCCAAACAAATCATTAGTTTGTAAATAACAATTTCAACAATATTATGTGAAAAATAAATCAATTGTGATTTTACCATTTTAGAAAATTTTGTTTATTCAATAAGCTGAAAATCAGTATATGTACAGGGTCTTTCACGACGAGCGTTCGTGAGGAATATATGGAGATCGATTCAAAATAAAAACTTGTAATTTTGTGGTAGTGGGTTTTACAAAATGGCCTTCTCAACTAAAATATTTTCAACTTCCGGTCTTTTCCGTTATACCGGAAGTTGAGGGCAACTTCCTTATTTCAAATGGAACACCCTGTATAACAACTTCGTATAACAATGACTATAACCAAATTTGTTAGTTTTCGAGATATTGATTATTTTTCTGAAAAATTTGACAGTTACAACACCACTCCGAAAAAATCATAACTCATAGACAGTAACCGTTGAAAATGTGAAATTTCACAGAATCACACCTTAAGCATCAAGTCATGAACAGGTCCATCGAATTTTCGAAAATAATTTACGGGGTGGTCGAAATTTCCACCTAAAACAGCATCGAGAAAACTGATGAAACACGATTTTTTCAAATGGAAACCATACACTATTCTATTATTTTTGGATACCGCGAAAAAAAGATATCAAGTTCATGAAAAATGTCCTATACCTAAAATACACTCCTGGCAAGATATATCCGATTTTGGGAAATATTTGAAATGTAAATCATATATTCCTAACGAACGCTCGTCGTGAAACACCATACACAATACACAAAATACAGAAAATATATATTCATTATAGTGTTGTCACGTGAAATAAAAACAAAAACTCTGAAATATAGAGATTCTGTCAGATAATATAATATAATATTAGACAACTGTCATTAATTCTATTCCCACACAGTGTTTTTGCGGTTTTCCAGGAAAGGCATATTTTGAATCATATTTTTTATCAGCAACAGGCAAAAAGCCTGTTGCTGCACATCTGAAACGTACTCAAAAAGTATAATACATGAAATAAATCATCCCGTGTGATGTTTTTTTCTGCAGCAAAAGTAAATCCAAACAGTTGAAACTGTCGCAAACAAAACACGGCAATTATCTTTCCTTTTCCCCTTTGTCCTTGCACAAATGCACAAAGTCGAATTTAAAATATGAGAGAGAATTTATCGGCAAGGAAGCTACATCCTGGGGGAGCCTGCATTAGCGAAATGAAGATGTTCCAGCGGTATTAAAACTCCAGCGGTATTAAAAATTGTGCGGCACAATTCAACAAGCCGACGTAAGTGCGCTATACAAAAGAATTGCTTCGTTCCAAAGCCTGCTGTGCCTTGGCTTTGATATCTGAAACAATGGCTAGATAATACGCGTAGAATGATACGGTATTCTCTTTTTGATGCATAATTCCGAGTGGAGCTCTGCTCCGGACTACAAAACGTCCTTAGTGCTGGTGTGTCTTGTCAAGTAAGCCAGTGGCGGAACTGCGGGCGTTTCAAATAGAATTGAATAGAGTAATGTTTATATTTCAAAAAAATTTCCAAAACTTAAAAACAAATTTGGAAGAAGATATAAACAATAGACCAAGCTATAGGGGTTTTTCCCCCCACAAAATAAAAGACGCAGACCTAAACTAATTTTTGTAAAGTCGTGAACTTCAGTTTTCGCCGCAGCAAAATCGCTTTATGAAATTTTTCAAACCAGCAATAGTAAAAAAAACTACAACTTTTTTGGTTTTTTGACAAATATTTAAAATCGTTTTACAGTCAATCGAACTTTTGTAGAGATTTAAAATACCTATAAAATGGATTTTTATACCACCGAATCGGTGCATTTTCCACTGAGAAAATCCGGGAAAACCTCAAATTCCTCTCATATCGAGGAATGGGAGAGTTTGTAGAGATGAAAACAACGCACAAAATGGTATAGGAAACCAATGTGTTCCAACCATTTTCTTAATTTTCATTCATACCACCATAAGAGTATGAAACTTGACCTGTTCACAGCACTGAAAAATAGAGTCATAAGACTTTCCCATCCAAATCATCAATAGGAGGGTCTAAAGGAGTTCAGACAAATTCTCAGAGATAACGCTTATCCTGAAAGCATCATTAATAAATTTCTTTTCAACACTGGTCCTAACCAGAGATGTGTTTCACAAAATTTATTTTCAAATACTTCAAACTATAACAATGATGATAATAATTTTCTTCATCCAGCTATTATATATAAATACAGAAGTTTGCCATATGTCCAAGATTTAACGTCTAAACTCTCCAATAATTCAAATTCCAGGAATTACGTATTGCAAAGAAGAATCTCAAAATAGTTTACGATCAAAACAAAAACTCCTCTTTCAAAATTAGAATATACCAATGCCATTTACAATTTACCATGTTCCAATTGCGATAAAGTCTACATTGGACAAACTAGTCGAAACCTGTCAGGACGCATCACGTCCCACAGGAGCGATTGTAATCTCAGAAAGAACAGCTGTGCACTTGCTGAACACAGCATCAATTGTTTTCAGCACATAACTTTCAATAAACCTACAAAAAGCAGGAAAATGACCTTGAAATAAACTTTGTAAACATGGTTTATATCAACAATGAACCCAACAGCATGAATGAAGGGCTGATGTTGCTAACCTCAGCTCAATCTATAATTATATCCTCAACTCTCGAAATATAAATTCTAATACAACCTCTTTCTCCATTTCATATAATCCCCTATAGATGGCATACTGCATAAATCATAAACAAGTTTCGTGGCAGCACAATCTTCATATTGACAAGTTATTTTACAGCTGACAGGGCCTTTACTGCAGTTATTTCTACCGAGATAATATGAGGCGCCGTTTGGGTAAAAAGTGTTAGCAAATATATAAAATGTTGTGGCAATATATTTATTAGTTGTGGCAATATTTTTTATTTTGCTTTCCGATATATTTATTTTTTATCAAACACAATATATTTAAGTTTCAAGCGTTCCAATATATAAAAACGTGAATTCCCATATATTTATAAATTTGATCTATTTCATGTTGTCATGAGATGGCGCTACCTATGCGATTTCTTACACTCTCAAGAATATAGCGGCCGAATAACATCGCAGCTGCCAGAATACTTTTTCATTAGTTTCTTTGAATAATCATTGGATTATTCAAAGTCAAATACCTTAGAACTGAAAAAATTAAAGAGTGTATTGAATCGCATCGGCAGCGCCATCTCTTGACGACATAAAATAGATCGAATTTATAAATATATGGGCATTCACGTTTTAATATATTTGCAACACCTGAAATGTAAATATATTGTGCTTGCTAGACAATAAATATATCGGAAAGCAAAATAAAAAATGTTGCTACAACTAATAAATATATTGACACAAAATTTTACATATTTGTAAAAACACTTTTTACCCAAACGGCGCCTCATAAGATAACATGCTTTTTATATAGTGTTCTAATATGTTTGTATTTCCTCATCTTTAAAAAAAAAAGTTGTATTCACACAATGACTAAGGGTTGAAGCATTGGCTACTTTCTTCAAACTATCCTCACGTTAGTAAGTTGTCTTTTCTTATTCATTAGTGTTATTTGTACATCATTAATAATTTTTCAGATGTCTTGAGAATGAAAATAAAGTTTTTCGAATGCACAACAATTTAGCAAAGAGTTTTCCTACCGAGGACTTTTTTTCTGACTGCATCCCCAAGAATATTCTTCTACTCAGGTTGAGAATATATGAGTTCTAATATGGCTTTTTTTCAACTGGTCCAGTCAAGAGAATACCCTTCTCTATAAATATCTACATGTATACAATCCGAAATAAATACAGTAAGACACGTAAATACATCAAAATATTCAAAATTTACACGAACAATGTAAACATTCGATAGATTTTTTAATTTTCTTTCCTACAAACTAAACATTTATTAGAAAAAATGACCAATAGCACTCGATATTGTCAGTGAACTGATCTTAAAGAAATAAAAAAGCTATTATATCAGGGTAAGTATAAGCGTATGATCTCTGGGGAAGTATATTTCAAGTGGATTGTCAAATTTTTCATAGATATTTTTCGGTGGGGTATTTAACAGTTTTGGACCCAAGTAACTTTTTTGATCGATATATCTGTGAGTTTGGGAAAATTAGCTTACAATGATTTCAGAAATAAACTTCTCAATCACCTTGAAAAATGCAAAGAAGTACAAGAAAAATCCTATAAATTAAACAAACTGAAACCTTGGATGACAGATGGCCCTCTCACTTCCATACAACATAGAGATAAACTAAAGCAAAACCTTGAAGAAAAACATACAATTGAGAGAGAAGTTGAATATACAAATTATAGGAACTTCCTAATTAACATCCTACGAAGAACAAAAAATAGCTTCTATGAAAATAAAATAAGACTATCCAAAAATCATTTTATAAAATTTAGCAAATTGTAAACGATTTAACAAATAGCAACACAAAACATAAATTGAATAAGTATGATATCAAAAGAGATGATGCACAACTACTTTAGTCGGATGAAGAGAGGGCTAACTCCTTCAACAAATTCTGTATTGAAATTGGAGCAGATATGGCCAAAAAAATTAAGAAACTTAAAAACACAGTTATAGAAAACCAAATAAATATGAAGAATTTGATATTTTTGCAACCCGTAACAAATAATGAAATTATCAGTATTATAGCTAGTTTTAAAAATAACACTTCTGATGGACCTGATGGTAGTTCAACTACCATGATTAAAAAGTTTCACTTTTTTTTCATAAAGCCACTTTGTCATAAAATGAATCTAGTATTTGTGTTGGGAAAAATACCCGGTTCTTTCAAAGAATCTATTACTTCACCAACCTTCAAAGTGGGTAACAAATAATAGCGGTTAATAACTAACTAATTACAAACCTATAACTTTAATCAGCAAAAATCTTTGAAAATTTCTTAAAAAATAGAGTACTGCAGTTTTTTGAAAATAATAATATTTTCTCTGAGTCTCAATATGGATTTACGGAGAACAGATCAAATGAAAAGGCAGTTTTTGAAATAATCAACAGAATTAATAGTAGCTTCCAAAACCAGGAAAAATGTATTAAGTACTGTATTTCTAGATTTGACCAAGTCATTTGATACAGTAGATCATGATATTCTCTTCCAGCGTTTGTCTGACGCAGGTATAATGGGTATTGCCTGGGATATTTTTAAAGATTACCTGACAAATAGAGTCCAAAAGGCAAAATTAAATAATTCGACAAGTGATCCGCTCCTAGTAACCAGAGTTGTACCCCAAGGAACTGTATTGGCTCCTGTGCTCTTTCTATTATACATCAACAATATCTAAAAAAAAATCGAACTTCAAGGGAGATATAACATCATTAGCTGTCGATACAGCCTTTACCTTTGTTGAAAAAAAATGTGATGATGTGATGAGCAGGTGGAAACAGGAACCAAAATAATTGTCAGTTGGTTGACACTGAGTAATTTACTCAGTGTCAATGTGGAAAAAATAAAATATATCGCATTCTCTCCAACGGCAAGAAATAAACCAAATAAAAGTAACTTATAAATTCATGATTCTGCATGTACAAACTTCATTCACTGTACACGTGCATCCATAAATAAAATTGATGAAATAAAATAATTAGGTATATTTGTGGATCATTTTATCGATGGAATGAGCACATTGAGTATACAATATCCAGGCTGCGGAAACTCACATATGAATTCGCCCAGTTTAGAAACATATTACCTAAATGAAATGATGATTCTAACTGTCTATGATGCCTTGGCTGATTCTATTATACGTTAATGTGTGGTGGGATTTTCAAATCATCATTGCATAACTTAGAAATGATCAAAAATTCATTATTAAAGATAATGTTTAAAAAATCGAGGTGTTCTAGCACTCGGGCAAAAGTTATTGAAAGTGAACTGTTTATCATAAGAAAACTGTATATATTCTAATGTTTTGTCTGGACAGCTACTGATCCTCTGACATTTGTACAACATGCTTACAGCACACGTATCAGACTATTAATATTCCACGTTGTAGACTAACTCTTAATCAAAAACTTAATCTCCTATCTTGGACCTGAGCTCTTCAATGTCTTACCTGCACAATTCAAATGCATCAGAAATAAGAATAAACTAAAGAAAGAATTGAGAAAATTTGTTAACAGCCAACTACCAGCTCCTTGAAAGTATATTAGATAATTGAATAAGATAATCACAAAAGATTAGATTCAACAATATGACACTCGCCGCACTCTCTTCACAATCCTCAGATCTATCCAACTCACATTTTCTCTTTCAACTTCTATTTTTTTGTTTTTGTTTCTCAGTAACCCTTTTGCTTTTCAGTTATTTTGTGAAGTGTCCAACATTTGTATACAGAGATAGGATACTATCTGGGACTGCGGCTATACAAAACAAGCATTGCTTAGGTAACCGCAATCCCTGTGGTAAAACTACAGTTTTAGTATTGATAGATTTTTCAAAAGCATTTGATACGATAAACCACCAACTACTCTTATCTATCTTAAAATCAATTGGAATCTCTGATGATGCTCTACTTTTTTTTAAAAATTACCTTCTTAATAGAACACAGAGAGTTAAAGTAGATGACGATGTTTCCCCTTCTATCAGAATATCCTCGGGCGTACTTCAGGGATCTATATTGGGGCCAACCCTCTTTACCTTATACACTGCCAGTGTGGGAAGAGTAGTAAAATGGTGTAACATCCACCTGTACGCTGATGATACTCAGCTTTACTATTCTTTCATACCTGAAAATTATCAGGACGCAGTTGACAAAATAAATTATGATCTGAACAATATTGTTACCTGGTCCTCCGAACACGCTTTAAGTATAAATAGTAAAAAGACTTCTTTTCTAGTTTTTGGACCAAATAAAGTTCGATTGCAAATCAATGAAGTAATCCGAATAAATGTTGACGGAGAGCAAATTGCACCAGTAAACAAGGCAAAAAACCTTGGCCTGGTTTTTGATGATCAACTGCGATTTAAACATCATGTTAACATTTGCATCAGAAACGCTTATTTGAACATAAAATCAATTTTTCACAATCGCCATTATCTCTCAGTTGGCGTAAAAAAATACTTTGCGAGGCTCTGGTATTATCTAAACTCGCCTACGGAGATGTAGTTTTTGGCCCCTGTATCGACGCAAACGATTCTAGGAGACAACAAGTCGTTCAAAACTCTTGTATACGGCTTATTTGTGGTATTAGAAGACGCCAAAGAATTTCCCACAAATTACGAGATCTCAACTGGCTGAATATGTCGAACAGACGATACTTACACTCTGCATGTCTCTTTCACAAAATCATTAAACACAAACAACCGCAATACCTGTTTGGAAAAATTGTTCACCAAACTGATATCCATCAGGTAAACACTCGATTCAAACATAGAATTACAACACCACAACATCGCACCGAACTGTTCAAACGATCTTTCACTTACCAGTCATCAAAAATATATAATGAAGTTTCCAATGAATTGAAATTAAAATCAATAGCAGCCTTCAAATCAGGTCTAAAATTGAAATTACTGGATAATCAAAACCAAATCTGAATTTCTCTGATAACTCCTGCCAATAAATGATATATATATATATATATATATGTGTATATATGTGTGTATGTATGTATGTATATATGTGTATATAAAGATTTTCACTTATTATTATAAATCATATAATAATATCTGCATGCAAGTACATATTAATATTTTTTTTTAAACTTTTTTTTTATTACTTCTAATGGTTTGTTACTTCATTATTGTTATTTCTTTTTATCATTTCCTTACCTCGCTTAAGATGAAAAACAGAGACAGTGCTATCTGCAACCACAGATTGTGCTGTCACTTGATCTTCGGCATTTTTCTATCAACCTGGAGTGCTGTGCTCATATTACTCAAAAATGTATTTTATGTTTATCTGGTTGATGAAAATAAAGACCTTTATTATTATTATTATTATTATAATATTCCTTATTTAACATAAGAAAAGTTGTATCAAACCCTGTATGTAACCAATTGTTGATCTGAATTGAATAAAATTGAATTGAATTCATTTTTAGATTCTATATCATGTGCTGTTTAGATGAATTTATTGAAAAATTTCATCCAAATGTTACTGATTTTACGAAAAATACAACTTTTGTTTTTTTTAAGAAACTGTTTATCTGATAGGAACTAAGTAGGTTTCAAGATGAGCATAAGTTGATGACAAAGACAGTTTTTTTTTTCAAATCACAATCAAATACTCTTTGAATGTCACTGTATATAAAGAAATAATTCTTATTGTCTGCCTGAGAAATATTACAACCAACGAAAAAATTACCCTCATTACGAAGTAGAATGAATCCCACCCCTAGCCAAACATCCCCACAGGGAACCTGCCGTCTTCTCGAGATAGCTAAGTGTCTTCATTGATCCTGGCCCACGTACTATTCCAGTCAGGACGAGGGTGACGCAAAAGCGTCGTTTCCACGGCAACGGCGTCGCCACAGGCGTCATCTGTGTATACGACACACGTAATGCTCGTCCTTGGACGAAACAGAATAGCCGATGTCCTCGCTGAAAAATTGCCGTCATTATCTCGCGCATGTCTCCTGAAATTGCCTTTAAATTAAGTTTCGCACCTTGAAAGTGAATAAAGGAGAAGTAACAAAAGTAGGAAACTGTAGCGCGGCGGTGAAATATGCGACGGTTTGTTCTGTTGTTTTTGGTTTGTTCTGGAACACAAGGGAGTGAATTATTTAGGAAGAAAACTGAGTTCTACAAGGATTCTGTTTGCCTTTGACAAATTTGAATGAGGGAAAGTCGTAAAACCTAATCGAGCAGAAATGCAACTTTGTGATAGTTTTCCGGCGATAATTACGAGATGGCGTCTTCTTCGAAGAAGTTGAATCGGGAAAAGAAAGGAATAAGACTCGCGTCGAACTACTTGTTTCATTCGAATACTCATCTAGAACTCATAGAAACTTATGGGAAGTTGTTAAATTTAATCAGATTGTAAAAGTGGCAGACATAAAGCTAACCACAAACAAATTTGGGTCGAAAGTGAAGGATGAATTGTAGCCTCTACTACTTTGTTCGAATCATCAAACACCTGTGATATTGTAGCTGTGATTGATTCCGCGTTCTTAGAACGAACAACTTGTGAAGAAGTACAAGATACTATTAAAAATCTTGATAACAAAAAAGTGGTTGGCTTCGATAATATTACAGTTGTAGAATTTTAAAAATGGTTGCATCAGAATTATCCCCTTGCATAAGCGTATTGATCAATGAGTCGTTTGACACTGGCAATGTTCCCCATAAGTTGAAAATTGCTAGAGGAACAACTATTTTTGAAAGTGACAAAAGTTCTATAGATCTTTAAAAAAATTTGTTTGATTGAGCTACAACCTCGACAGCTCAACTCTTCATCGAAGAAGGTTGTAAGTAGTAGATACAACTATTTTACACTCATACAGGTAACTGTCTTTGCTGTTTTGATGGTTACAAAGATGTAATTGGTACCACCGGCAACTTAAATATATGTTAAAAGCAAAAGTTCAATCTGTTATCTCAAATGGCGCCATTTATACAACAATATTAAGTTTATGCTAAAACCCTTTGATTTTACCGTTATGTTTATGATAATGCTTAAGCCTAAGTTGACTAAATCCACCCTAAGTGGCTGGCATAAAAAAACTCAATGTAGATATTCATTCACATGTTAATAACCCATAAAAATTAAATTGCGATAAATAGTATGAGAGGCTTGAATGGTTATGAAATCGTTTCGTTAATTCTTATAAAAATTATATGATCCAGTTGTGGCATTAGAAGTACCTACAAATGCTATTCAAATTCTTGTAGGTACTTGCTTTTGATATACTTAGAAATCCAGAATGAGCGTGATGTGTTCCAGATGCAATTATCGTAGTGTTGATATTTTTCTTTGACGATTTCCTAGCAGATGAACGAATGAACTATTCGTATTCTTTTTCGGATTTTAAAGTCGTAATCCTTTGGAATTGATTCCTAACGTTTCTCTTATGCAATTGGCTAGCTAGCTTCTTCATAGGTCCGTCCATCTTCGAGAAAAAAAATACTTATAGTTCAAATTTCGTCCGCGAAAGCTTTCAACAAATTTATCAGATAAAACATTTGTTTATAGACTTTGTTCTTATGTCAACGCAATATATGGCTTTGGACAGAATATCATAATTGACGTCAAGCATTTTATGATTCTCACTGTGAATTTTTAATTATTCAATTTGAGTCCACTTTATCTTGTTATACTCAACATCATACTCAAAACTAATGCAGTTGTCCTCAAACTGCTTAAAATTTTGAATTTCATTCTCATCCAATTCCGTAACTCTGTATGGTTAGGGTAACCACATGAATTTTTTTTTTATTTTTCTATGAGGGCATGTATGTCATCGCCCTTATTTTGGTTTGGTAGAGTACATGTTGAAGTCATTGTGGAAGACTTTCCGATATTGTCCTTCTGCCTGTCTGTCTGTCAGGTTTGTGAAGCAACCATTCTTTATACAGCTGATACAATTTGATAAACAACGCAAAATATTGTTTGGCACTTCTAGCTCTAACGTAATGTGAATCTACAACTACGATCTGAGAAATATTCATCCTTGCACTCCGTTCAATAACAGCAGGCACTTTTGTCAATTTACATGACAACCACGTTGACCATTAAGTGATACACCCTGGAATTCTTGCTTATTAATTTTGTAGTGAATTGCATCCACCAATTTATCTGTCTAAAAACATCATTTCACATAATTTCCTGAATTTTATCATAATCAATCATGAATGAATATTTATAAGTCTATTGGCACCTTGAATGGTTAAGTGTTTCTGGTACTACTTGTTTTTTAGGAAATCGCTTGACACATTTATTTACAAATTGTACATTAGGATTTTCCAGGGACCAACATTCTGAGGAAATCTGACTTCTCGTAACGATAACTTTAGAGATAATTTCACTCTCTGTATGAAATCCTCCTTTCCTGCAATATTAGGACCAATAAGGGACGTATACCTCGATAATACGCAGTTCCTAGATTTCGAGCCACTAATACCACTTTGTCATGGCTTTGAGGTAACACCACTCGTCCTAAAGGACTCGTGATGTTACCAAGCAATTTGATCTCGTTTATTTTTGACAGAATTACTATCGATAGTATTGTGAGCACTCGTGGTATTACCCCCGATCATTTCACTCGCCTTATGAAACCCTCCTTTCCTGCAATATTAGGACCAATAAGAGATGTATGCGTCGATAATACGCTGTTCCTAGCTTTCGAGCCGGTAATACCACTTTGTCATGGCAACCACGTATCCAAACAGCAACGGAGAACTTAATATCATCTTTCTACTAATATGAATGTCAGTCTGACAGACGTCGTGTATATCAGGCATTATCTATAGGTGCATTTAGTCAACATAAACGTAACTTCAGCACAGGCACTGACATAAACATAAACTTGAAAATAATTTTGTATGAGACCTAATATACGAGTTTTAGATTTAGGCATACATTTAAGAATGATGGGTACATTTTATGACATGAAACTTTAGGTACACGTGAATTATGGACAATATTTTCATCGTAAAAGTAAGCTTCTTATAAAGTCGGAATTTTCAAAGTGACATGTTTTTAGCATATACTTAATATTGTTGTATAAATGGTGCCATTTGATTTAACAGATTCAACTTCCGTTTTTAACATATTTTTAAGCACAATTTTAAAATGATGTTGACTATATGCACGTTATAACTAGTGAATACTTCACGACAATGGAACTTTTTTTATAGGTTCGTGAAATTATCTCAATAAATACTACTCGTGCTCACAGTACTATTTATAATTCTGTCAAAAATCTTAACCTCGAACAAATTGCTTTGAGGTAACACCACTCTTCCTAAAGGACTCGTGGTGTTACCAAGCATTTTGATCTCGTTGATTTCTGACAGAATTACTATGGATAGTATTACCCCCGAACATTTTCTAGAACAGTTGTTATGACAACCGGGCTTCATTTGCTTTTTATAAATAAGCTTGCCCTATTGGCTTGTTAACTACAATCCCATTTTTTTAAATTCTTCTTCTTCTTGCAATCTGAATTACATTTTTTTTAGCATGTTTCTCTTGTACTTGTACTTCTGTTGCTCAGGTTACTCTGCATTAGTATGAATACATTCCGTCTCAGTATGTAAACAAAAGCAGCTGTGACCGTAAAAAGGGAGTAACACAATAACATATCAAGAGTCAATGCATCAAAAATTCATACAATATAGCTGTATCTCGAGTTGCACTACCGTTTTTACTATCACATTGGAAAAAACTTGAAAATAACAAGGCTGTAACTCATTTGAAAACCTTACATGCCGAAACTACAAATTTGACGAAGGAGGTAAAAGGTGTTACCCTCTTTTTGAGGTTGAAATGGTGCACGTTACTTGAAATACCACTTTTTTCAGTAGAGGATCAGCCAAACCATTGCGAGTTGAGATACATCTTTTATACCGCTGTGTTCGCCTTATTTTGCTGAATACGGTAGTGGCTGAATCTCAAATTGGACGAATCAGCAGTTACGACCTTTTCCGATGGGGAGTCGAAATTCTAGAAGGCCATGAATTCACTAAATATAGTCCAATCCATATACGAGGAGACAGAAGATCAAGAAATTGACGCACTTCACCTGTAGAATGAGCTGGAGTACCGTTCCGTTGAAAGAACAAATATCTGCGCAGGTCTGATGGCATGTTATCAAGAAAATGAGTTTGAAGTAGAATCAGGCAACTCTCAGAATTAAAATGTTATTTAAAAATGATGTTATTTGAACAATAAAGCACAGTTTTGATTGAATATTAATAATTAACCAATGCAGCTGAATTCCGGATATAGCATTCCAATGGCAATCGTATATCCCATTGAAAAATGTATTTTTTTTCTTGTATCGTGAAATCTTAATAACTTACCGAAATTAAAGTAAGTTACAGTGATAATTAAACATCATATACTCTGGAACTTTGGAATTAAAAACATTCGCTTTATTCCTTTTCTCTAATGGCTCGCTTCACATCGACCGTGAACACACTATTGACTCACCCTGTATATCACGTAGGTAAATTTATCTGCTTATATATTCGTCTATTATCAATATAAATTAATATTTATCTTCGCAATACCACTCAAACATTCTCGCGACGTCTATAAAACCGATCAAAACCCCTTCTTGGCTAAAAGCGCATTCTTGTCGGAACTCCCCGCGAACTCCCGAACGAAACTTCCGCCAACTTTCGTCAATCAAGAAGTCGTTAGCGACTGAATTCTCGCGAACAATGTTTATATTAACACAATCGACAGAGAGAAACAGAGTATGTTAAGTATTCCGGAAGTTTGCCCCGGAAACTTTACGTACACAACAAGAATTCCTCGGATGCTCCCGACTCTCTTATCGTCACGCTGTCGGTGAATCTAATTTTCTGGAAACTTCGAGGTGAGCTTCGGACGTGAGTTATGTCGGAGTTTGTCATACTCCGAGGGAATGATAAAAAGCGATTAACAGGGTAAGTTGAATGTCGTCCGGTTTTCAGAGTGATAGTGAGGTGTTCTATAGTGTTGACATTGATGGGTGTTAAATCTTAACTGATAAAAAGAGACATACGAAAAGATTACACCAAGAAACCATAAACAGTTCATTGACATACTTCTCGTTCTCACCAATTTTTTTAATAAACGCGCTCTCGCCATTATCTTTAATAAGTTCGCTCTCGCCATTTTCTCTGATAAGTCTACCCTGAAAACTTTTCATTACTATTTATCAAAACAGAAGTATTTGCCAAGTCCTTGAAAAGAGAAAAATTAAAACCAATATAGATAGGAGATAGATAGTGTTTCAAAAAATGTGGATGAATTTAAAATCTATTTTGAGGAACTTGAAACATGTTTCTATTGCATTGTTTTAACAGAAACTTGGCAAGTCCCTGGCACTTCTTTCCACAATATATAGCCGGCACATAACACTAAATAATGAAGTAGCTATAACCAAAATGATGGTGTTATTGTCTTTGTACAAACTCATACCATTCCCATGAATATATTGAGATAAATGGAGGTATACTACGGAAAATTTCAATGATTATAGATAAATTGAAATGCATTCTATAGATCTCCAGCAAGTCGAATTGACGACTTTCTTGACCAGCTCAATAGAATACTAGATAAAGAGAATGATAAACAATATTACAGCCTTTTTGTGGGTGTCATAAATATCGATCTATTGAGAAAAACTGAAGACTCAAAAAGATGATAGAGTATGGCTTTCATTCAACAATTAATACTACAAGAGAGAGAGAGAGATAGATCTGAATCATGTCTTAATCATATATTTATCAAAACAAAACAACAAAACTTCAATAACATACTACCTCACACTATATCAACAACAATCACAGACCACTTCATAACGATATTACAAATTGGAAATATGAAATTTACATTATAAATACATGTTTACCAGAATCAGCAAAACACTTCAGAGTGAAAAATAGTGAACGTAAAGTAAAGAATTGGTATATAAAATCATTGATAAAACACATCAACCAAAAAAATTATTCATTTTTCTTATGGAAACAAAATCCAAATAATGAAAACTTAAAAATTGACTACTTAACGAAAAAAAAAGAAATCGAAAAGAAAGTAAAGACTGCCAAAGACAATTATTATAAAAAAAATTGTTGAAAAAGAACAGAATGCAAGTGAAAAACTCTGGAACACACTTAATGAAATCTTAAATATCAAAACTTGAAGAATAATTAAGAATATCATAAATGAAAAAAATTAGATCATCACAGATCCAAAAGATGCTGCTGATATATTTAATAACTTTTTCGCAAATGTGGGAAAAAATCTGGCAAAGAAAATAAGACAAAATCATAACTACAAAAATAAAAAATGTAGAAATAAATTATTTGTTTCTCACACCATCGAATACTACTGAGGATGAAAATACTATAAATAATCTAAAAAACAAAAAGGCTCCCGGTCTTGATGAAATTAAAGCTGAAACTCTGAAGACTATTGCAATATTCATATGTGAACCTTTGACGGGTATCATAAATAAATCCTTCGAATTAGGCATATTTCCTTCTATTCTAAAAAAATCACTCATAACACCAATTTTCTAAAATGGTGATACTGAAAATGTTTCAAATTATAGGCGTATTCACTTCTATCATTGTCGCGTCCCGCTTTATTGTGCTGTCTTTATTGTTTTATTTTACATTATTCTTCATCTTTCTATCAGACTGAATACATTATATTCAGAAACAATCTTTCATTAATTCCTTATAATAGACCCTATTTTTCTTGGTACACCCTGTACCTTTACATTTCCACAAAAAAGCCATAGCCAGATCGAGCCAATACGACGAGCAGAACAACGAAAAAAAACGTATGTACAACTTTACCAATCAACGCTATCAGCCATCCACACGAACACCAATTCGTGTGAACATTAAAAAAAGTGAAGTGCAGTTCGGCCGACTTAGATTCACCTAAGACGGATTACGGCAACACATAAGGTAAGATCTGGGCTCGGTTAATTTTTTGTAATTCTCATTTTTTTTTCTCATTCAACACACAGTCCATTTTTCTCTCACTAGCTCAACCGGTTATCAACCTTTGATTTATTCTCAGACCAGAAGTATTTTTCTCATCATCAAAGAAATGCACTTTCATATTGACATTAATTTTCTGAGTTTTTTTTAAGTTTAGTACTTTTTGTAGGACTTAAGAACTAATTCAAGAATAATCAGAACTTAATATAAGCGGTGTGGCTAATACTTAAAATTTGTTTGCAAAAAGTTGTATCACTTGCCATGCTTACGCAGACACAGTGTTGGTACGGCATTAGGTTTCAAATCATTCTATTGTCTTTTTTCATAAATCTTCATGAGGAAAATGTCTGCCACAAATGACAATTTACTCACTCAAATGTTCTTCATTGAGGTCTCTTCCTGAAGACATTGAATAGAATTATGCCTTTTGTGTCAAGCTATGATAATAATGAGCTATTTTCATTAGCTATTTTGAGCAAAGCATAGGTACATAAAAATATCGTCTACCAAAAATAATTTATTTCAGTTATTTTTCCTTCACTTCCACACTACAACACTAACGGCTATTTGCACCGGTTCAACTTAAGGTTACCTTATGACTTAAGTGGACCATACATTACGATTTTGGTTTGCACCGCTATTTGAGGACAACGTAAGCCTTAGTCAAGATAAGCCTCACATTTTTCAAGCTTAGGTTCCACTTAAAGACCTAGCCTCACTTTTTACAAGAAACATTTTCCCATTTCCTTCATGTTTAAAGTTTTCCGAGCACTTTTTCCTGGATTTGGCTGATGGAATGCATTTATGTGGGTATCTGATGATAGTATCAGATTTGAAACAAAATATCACGTACAATATTAGATGATGACGACCTAGAATTTGAATCAAATTTTTTATGATGTGCCTAGACAAGTGTACGTGAGAGTACATCATTTGCATGTTTGATGAACTTACATTTTTTCCGCGATTTAGTGCGACCAAACCTACAGCTCTCTATATACTAAACCTGATTGAGGCTGAAATTGAATATCCCTATGATGTGAAAGTATAATAGTATATTTCGCTGTTGCCAAACATTTTCAATACTCAGCTAAGGATAAATCATCTTTACCTTAAGGTGTACGTTAAGCTCATCCTCCACTTAGTTTAGTTTGTTATTAAGGAGAACCGGTGCAAATAGCTGTAAGCAGTTCATTTTTTATCTGTAGGAAGAAACGGTTTTATTAGAAAATATCTTGAAGGAACAAGATTAATGCAAATTCACGAATTATGAAAGAACCAACGACAACAAATACTGCACAAAACGACAACACAAAATTTGAAATTCTAAAAACCGTCTCTGATCTCTGTCAAGAGTGACAGATCTTTATTAAATTAAATAAGTTTCTTTCGCGCTGAAACAGAACGCCCTGTGTATGTGATTATTCCAAATCGGTTATATTGGCTTTTTACCAGTTACCTACCATCGCATTATTAGCGTTTTCATGGCCAACCCATAGATGGAGGAAGAATGTCCGTATATCTTAAATGAATGTATTATCTCTTGTTTTTACTATCTAAAAAACACTGTGAATGAAGGCAGCTCTTAGTTGTAGTATGTATAAACATTTCTTCGAATGTATAAAGTGTTGTGCCAGGTAATGTAATCATTTATAATGCTGAGTTGGTTTGGTGGGTGATTGGCCAAATAAATATACATAATTTCCAACTCTCAAATTATTTCGCCCCCGAACACCCCCTGAGGAAATTGTGTTACAGCGCTTAAAATTCGGAGGATTCTATCTCTAAAAGGTTATTTCGGTTTGAAAATGTCCTGAATACGCTGACAAATTTTATTGCCTCATGCCACAGAACTCTGAATTGAAAAACCAAATGATTTTCAAACTACACTGATGACGCGCATGCGCACAATCGTAAACGGGTCACATACGCGGCATGTTTTCGTCGAGAAAATTGGCAGGATTAGCATTCTAGAGTACGTAAATAATATATATTTCTATGGCTTTCTCTCATTGGCATGATGTTTGTTCCACTCACTCCAATACGTGTGACAAAGGTAGAAACGACATAACTTCGAGCGAATACGTTTGTCGTTCTGTATCTTCCGTTTTCAGCATCCCGTACGCAAACTCAATTTGCGTTTCGTAGATTGCAACCCTATCTCGTTTATAGACGGGCCATATCTCACTTTTACGTTTCATGCAGGAAACGTTAGGAAGATTAATGTCATTCGGGGCGAGCCCTTAAAATTTAACGTCGGGTCCGTTTGGCGGGACCACATATTTTATCGTTCGGTTTTTAATATTTTAAATGTCACTTAATGATGCCACCGGCAGAGCGGAGTGCTTCATGATCGAGATAAAAAGGTCGCTGCGATTTTTGGTCGGTTATTTCAAGAGGCCATTAGAGATAATGAAGGAATTTTTGATGCGGGAGATGTATTAATGTGGGAACGGTTCTGGCTTTCAGGAAGGACGTTTCCGTATATAACGAGGTGGAAGGAATATCGTTTGAAGTTTCCGTTTGCATGCTGTTTGTAATGGCAGAAGTATGAGGTAATTCAGTTGCAAGTTAAACGTTGGCCATTCTGGACTTCATGGGCGAAATTGAATTAAATTTTGTAAAGGATCGTGTTTTTTATGTATTTCTGTCCACATCCACGACTCTATCATTGCAACGAAATTATACCGAAATGTCGCTCCAATCAACATCTTAAACTATTATCGAAATAGTTAGATACGTAACCAGTTATTTCATATTCATATCAGAATTCTGTCAAAGGACAACGCACACATTTTATGGGAAAAAGTCTTTTGGTGAAAATTGCTGGATTTTTGATATGTTGCAGATGGAGCCATTCTGAGTAAAAGTCTCCAGTGGCCCAACTCGATCGTGTGACTAGATTCAGCGCTAGAGGGCGCCAAATTATGAATTTTGTGATTTTTGGAGGAATTCAGCTGAATAAAAATATATCAAAATCTCATTCATATCCAATATTCTGTGCAACTGAGCATTCCTAAAATTCGCGAGAAATATTTTTCTATACTACAATATAAAAATGCTATTTTTTTACAGGGTTGTCAACAACATAGGTACTCAATTCTTCAGAGAATGAATTTGCCTACAAGGTTACGAGTTGATTGAGTTCATCATTGAGGATCGATCAGAATGATTTGTTGATCTACCAAAATATGATGAAGATATGAATACAGAGTTTTTGGAATAAGAAATGGTCCTATATATATATATATATATATATATATATATATATACAGTGAGGACCAAAAGTCCGTCGCCCCCCCTGTAACTTCTTTATTCTACATATTACAAAAAAATGTTAAATACATAAGTTGTAGGGTTTCATTCGATCTCTTTAATGGTTTAAGTTTCATTCATACAGAGTGTCTCAAAAAAGCACGGTGACTTAGAAGTTAATTTTTTTAAATGGGACACCCTGTATTTCATTGCATTATTACATTCTACGTTGAATTCTGAACAAGTTTGATAAATGGTTTTCTATCAAAAAAGTTAATAGTTTTGGACTTATGAACACTTGTAAATAATTATTTCGACTGCTTTTGCGCCAGTTCACGAATAAATTAATGAGGTAGGCTATGCACGCTAGGCGCGTTCATTTTATCCATGACGACGAAAAAAAAATCTTATCTGTTTTTGCCAAATGTCATTGACATTTTGTAGGTTTTCAAAACTTTGTTTCAAACGGTTTTCAATTTCTCTTGTTGATTAATATGGCTCGTTCAGTAGCAGACAAAGTTGAAGCCGTTATCATATTTGGTGAAGCTAACCGAAATTACCACGCTGCTATTCGCATTTTCAATGAACGGTTTCCAGAACGTCCGATGTGTCGAAAATATCTGCAGAAATTGGTGGCATTGGAGCCATTTTGAAGAAAAAGAAATAAGGATATCCTTATTTCTTTTTCCCATAAGATGTGTGCGTGGTCCTTTCTAATATTTATAAAAAGAATATCAGACATTATACAAACAAAAACTGCGAGTAACAAAAAGGTAGTTTACTAACAAGAAAATAAGAAATTCAAATAATATTAACAAACCATGTTGGAAAATAAAAAATGAAGAAATGGGTAAAACAAGAAACACGCAGAAATTAAACGAAACGAAAATGAAATAATGATCTTTCTCATCAACAAAGCAGACGATATACAGTGCCCACCAAAATGTTGGAACCTCCTGGGAAGATATGGATGTCAAAGTATCGAGAATTTACTCCATAAAATCAAATTTTCACTCGATAGATCTCGTTGCTAATCAATATTTAGGGACAGTAGAATCCTGAATTTGAAAGAGTCCTGTGTTTTGTTTTTCAGAAAAAATGAGGCTAATTTGTATATTTCGAAAAATAATTAACTGAAATAAAGAATATTAATATGAATAAAGTGAGTGTGTAATAAAAAATTGGCAAATTAAAATTATTTATTTCAGTGATTCAGGCAAAATCCTCCTTTATCGTCTACTTGGCAGTCAACCCAAGAAGATTGTGATAGTTTGTGGTTGGGAGTCCTGTCTAAACGTAGAGACTGAAACGGTAATAATGTGGGAGTTTTTCCCTCTTGAATACAGATCGGAGTTTTCAGCAAATAGGAATGTATAGCGAGGGTACAGAAATAGCCCAAAGAGAGGAAGGAGTTTGTTTCGTGTTATATCGAAAGCAAAACACATTAATAATGATTGAAAATGGGCGCAACTATCTCCGATACATTCGAGATTGTGGCGAAAGCACAGAAGGTATATTTCTATATTTTGGCGAAAGAAAAGGGGTTTCAATGAAAGTGACATTTCTTTTTGTATAATTTATATATCTCACATAATTTTGAATTCTGGTTCGGATTTAATCATGAAGTTAATTTACGAAGAGAAAAACACATAGTCATCTCCACAATTTGATATAACCATCCAATGTTATGTAATGGTAGATCGATCAGTTAAGTAGTATCGAAGTCGTACATGATCATCAGCTAAACTAAAATTCTACAAAAAATGAAGAACATTTTAACTATCAGTAATCTAATACAGTGTAATATTACTTACTGTATCAGGTTACTGATAGTTCTTCTTTTTTTGTAGAATTTCAGTTTGTAGACCGTCAGATAACGACAGATTTTGCTGACTCATTTTCTCTCTTCTGGGATTTTAACCACTGGAAATTATGTCAGTGTTGAGCCCAAAAATTGAAAATTTAGCGATCGGACGTGTGCTAGGCATATAGAAAATTCATTTTTCTTTTGCGGAAAAAAATGTGTATTTTTTATTTTCTCGTTTATGGCATTTTAACACATGAATATGTATAAGAATTTAATAGTGAAGAATCAGGGGTTGAAATAGGGGCGCGAACTTGTAAAAAAATAGTTGATTGCTGATGCATTTTCTCGCTTATGGCAATCGACAGAATGAAATTTAATATCGTTAGGAACCCGAAAAAAGATTCCCATAAACCGGTCAGCTGTTGAAGTATATTTTCCGGACGGAAAATTTTGTGAATTTTTTTTTCGTTTACCGGCAAACTTTCTCGTGAACGAAACAATGTGCAATAGAAATTTATTAATGAAAAAGTCTGTCATATGAAAAGCCATAAGTCTAGTTCGTGCTTATCATATTATATGAAACTGGAAAACTTGCAGAAAAACACAGGAAATTTTGTTCATTTTTTCGTTTATGGGAATTCGCATTTAGGAAGAAAAACTGATTTCAAGACTAGAAAAAAGAAGCCATAAGTCGGAAACATGATTACGATGTTTTATACAGTGAGGTCCTGAAGTAACGGATACATTAATTTTCTACGTTATTATTTTTTAAGAAAAACGTCGAGTTATGTTTTCGAAAAGACACTCTGAGACATAAAAAAATCACCCCTCCTGCACCCCCCTCAAGGTGACAGTCATTCACCCAATTTTTTTAATGGAGCATGGGGTCAGTTGAAAACCCTTGAGATTCACCAATCCATTGAAGAACAGAATTTTTTGGTGTTTCAAATATTTTCAGAAATTCCAAGGAACCTAGGTTATGGGTAGTTTTTAGAGAAACCGAGAATGATAATCTAGAAGATCAGCCCATCTTAGGTCACAATACGGTACTTGTAAGTCCAGTGCAAGGACATGAGAGACTTGTGCACACATATCCAGTGTGATATGGTTCCTAGGATACGCAGGAACCAACAAAATATTACATTTCCTTCTGTTCACCATTTGAATTGTACCGAAGACACTGCAAATCGATTTCAACCTATGGTCCAGAACTATGGTCTAATCTGGAAATTGAGTTCTATTTTTCATTTGGACATAGAAGCAATTTATTATTCTGGAACTTTCACTTCCAAACGGTGAACTAGGCCTGAAGAGCAGGACACTATGAAAAAAACGCTCAGGAAGCTCTGCTTCTAAGGTGGTGGGGAAACGAACTAGTGTTTATTATATTCCTGCGCACACTGGATTGCTGTGTTTATTTTTTGTGAACTTTGATTCGCCACATCGTGTCACATAGTCACAATAAACCGGTAATGGGCATAATCACATTATTTCAAAAATCTGATGTTCCGTATTCAAATTCGAATGATCATCCGATTATGACACAGCAAGCCAGTAGGCGTGTGGGAATTACGCAGTTAAGATATTTAACTTATAATAGGGAATGACGCAGAACCCCTATCAGTTTGTCACAATAATGCCCATAACAATTTTTTTTTCACTCCATAAAAAATTATTTAAAAAATAAATTATTTGGTTCCAATATTATCATACTTCCGACTTTTTTTATGGCCTAAGAATGAAGTTTGCAATGCATATGCCAAATCCCATGGAGGGAGAAATCAGCAATTTTATCTTTATTAATTTCTCGCAGCAGAATTTTCAAATAGTTGTATTTATTTATGCAGTGTGACCCATTTAAAATGGAAGCACTCATATTAAACTTTAATTTTTCAACCGATTGAAATGATTTTTATTCCACTAAGTAGACATTCAAAAAGTCCATCAGGACACCAAATTTAATGAGTAATTCTTTATTTTCTGGGCCAACTGTTCTCATTTTTCAAGGTTAAAAATCCAAAATTATTTTTTTAGAAGAAATCTCACCAATCTACTGGATTCGCGACATTTTTAAATAGTTTTTGTCAAAAGTTTGTTGAAACTCGTCCATCAATAAGAAAGTTATAAAAAATAAAAAAATTAAATTAAAAAAATATGCCGGTTAATCAACCCACCAATTCAATTTCAGAACTCTTATCAAAATTTGGATACACCAAGAAGTCTCGAAATATCACTGGTCAGAATTTCACCAACATCTATTCATAAATAAGAAAATTACAGGATAACAAAATTTGAAAAATATGTTGATGGAATTTCATGAAAATATCATTTTATTTAATGATTTTTCATTATTATTTATCAATAGATTTTGATGAAATTCTGATCAGTGATATTTTGAGACTCCCTGAATCCAGTGGTGTATTCTGAATTTTGGATAAGAGTAGAAATTGAAATGGTGGGTTGATTAAACGGCATATTTTTTTAAATTTAATTCTCCCATAACTTTTTTATCGATAAATAAATTTCAACAAAATTCCAAAATTAACCATTTGAAAATGTCACAATTCCAGTGGTTTAGCATTGTTTATATAGAAGTAAGATAGTCAATGCCTGTGTAATTGGTGTTGGACGCAAACGCGAGTGTCATCTAGCGTGATTAGTTACAAACATGAATATTTGACGTCATTTTAATGCAGGTTTCTTCAAAAAACCCTGATTTTAATGCTGTTCCATTCAAGTTACGACATGACTCGGAGGCCAGATCACTGAAGTTACGACATGACTTGGATGCGAGCTCACTATCGCCATCTACATGTCGCATCCATTTTGATCCAATTATAATCCCATAAGGTTGACTAACTATGTTCTATATAAACAATGGGTGTAGTCTGATTTCTTCTCAAAAAATTGCTAATAAATTTTTCAGTTTTTCACCTCGAAAAAAAAAAAGAATAGTTGGCACTGAAAATGGAGATTTATTCATGAAATTTGGTGTCCTAGTGGACTTTTTGATTATCTACCTAATGAAAAAAAAGCATTCCAATCGGTGAAAAAAGTATGATTTATAAGGGTGCTTCCATTATAAATGGGCCACAGTGTATAAAACATCGATATCATGTTTCCGACTTATGGCTTTTTTTCTGGTCTTGAAATATTATTTTCTTCTCACATGCCAATTCCCATCAACGAGAAAATGAAAAAAATTCTACAAATTTTCCTACAACTTATGGCTTCTCTTGAGGTACATGCAAAGCTTATGGGAATTTTATTATGATGTTCATCCATCAACAGAATCATATGGTTCAAATGCCATAAACGAGAAAGTTTGCCGGAAAACGAAAAATATTTTCACAAAATTTTCCGTCCGGAAAATATACTTCAACAGCTAACCGGCTTATGGGATTTTTTTTCGGGTTCCTAACGATATTAAATTTCCTTCTGTCTATTGCCATAAGCGAGAAAATGCATCAGCAACCAACTATTTTTTCACAAGATCGCGCCCCTATTTCAATCCTTTAAGCACGTGCAAACCTTATGGCTTTGGTTCTTCACTATTAGATTGTTATACCTATTCATGTGTTAAAATGCCATAAACGAGAAAATGAAAAAAAAAACAAATTTTTCTGCAAAAGGAAAATGAATTTTCTATATGCCTAGCACACGTCCGATCGCTGAATTTTAATTTTTTGGGGTCAACACTGACACAAGTTCCAGTGGTTAATATCCCAGAAGAGAGAAAATGAGTCAGCAAAATCTGTCGCTATCTGACGGTCTATTAGCTGGATATCAATATATCATTATTTCTATTATTCATATCCGTATACAGAAGGATCCATTCAAAAGCGGGCCACCAGTCTAGAACTGTTATTTACGAGGATATATTGATATCTAGTTAGCCTATGCATATGCTTAATACCCTTGGTGATCAATGTCCTTCGTATGCAACCGTGAAAAATTGGACTGCAAGCTTCAAAAGAGGTAAATTTTGCATTGAAGATGATGACCGATCGGGAAGGCCAGTTTCTGTGTCAGTCTCCGAAAATATCGATGCAGTTCATGACATGATTTTAACAGACCATCGAATTGGGCTAAAACGGATATCTGAAGCACTGAATATTTCATACGAACGCGTTCATCATACAGTTCACGTCAATTTGGACATGAGAAAAATTGCTGCAAAATGGATCCTCAAATGTTTGAATGTTGACGAAAAGCGTGCAAGGGTAGTAGCTCCGCGTTCGATCTGTGCTCGATTTGAAAACGATGTAGACTTCTTGAACCGAATTGTTACTATGGATGAGACTTGGGTACATTTCTACCAGCCAGAAACAAAGCAACAGTCGATGGAATGGCGACACTCTGGTTCTCCAAGACCTAAGAAGTTTCGTGTCCAAAAATCTGCTGGAAAAGTTCTTGCTTCAGTTTTTTGGGATTGCCATGTAGTAATCATGATTGATTTTTTGGATAAGGGAAGAACGATAACTGGAGATTACTGACCACTCTACGGGAAAATATTAAAGAGAAAAGACGCGAAAAGCTATCTAAAGGTGGTTTGTTTTTGCAGGACCACGCCCCTGCAAACAAATCTCATGTTGTCATGCAAGAACTTCGTGATTTAGGGTTTGAATTACTAGAACACCCCCCTTATTCACCAGATTTGGCTCCGTCCGACTATCATCTCTTTTCTCAACTGAAAAAAGTTTAAAAGGTCGTAATTTTCTTTCAACGAGGATGTAATAAAAGCTGTGGAGGTCTGGTTGCAGAGCAAGAAGAAACTTTTTTTTTGAAAGGTCTAGAGACGTTGCAGGTTCGCTGTAATAAATGTGTCCAATTAAGAGGAGAATGTGTTGAGTAATAAAATATTTTGACATTGAAATTTTGTTTGGTTCTATACCAGGCTAAGAATTTTTCAATATATCCTCGTATTATCCGATTCAGAAGTTTTTTTTCAATAAATAGAGCAATATTTTTCCAAAGTAGCAATCACCAAGTCTGCTTTTTTAAATTCTTTACACACTAGTTGTTTCTTCCCACCTCATTCTCATAAAATTCGCAATAGGCAATTTCCGAAATCATCCTCCCTTCTTATGCATCTTTTACATCATAACCATTTTAGGTTTGATATTGAGCACATTATCCTAACGCCCTGTTGCGGCAAGAACCCTTGATGTTTCGTGTGGCTCATATCTCGCGACTCCTTATCTCACACCACTGCTGTTTACATTTACACTGTCCTTAAATATGCATGTGGCTCTAGAGGAGCTTCGGCCTTGGTGGAATGTGGCATACAAGCCAGGGTTCGTAGATGCCGCATTTCTGAAACTTTACCGCTTCTTTCCTAACTAGAAAATGCTTTTAACAACTCCCGAGTAATACCACTTAGGGCGCGAAACCTTTGTCGAGGGCCCATAACGAACAGAAATGTTTGTACTCGGCGATATTTTTCTTATTTTAAAACTCCCGGATAGTTACCGAAGGTTTCAGACGGTAGATGTTGGTAAGTAGGAAATTAACTCTGTAATGGAGGATTAGAACTTGGAATTTTGCTGATATGCAATGCTGAATCGATAGATATCGGTATTGAGACGGAGTGTAAGTATGTTCGGAACAGATCTTCCTGACATTCACAACTTAGGATGCCACATGACATTATTGTCGATTTGAAAGTATAGTAATCGTACGAACTACACCGAATACTGCTGTTAATTATCACGATATATTTCGCTAACACAGTAGCTTCTTCAAGTGAATATACAAGCTAAATAATAATTTATATAACCCTTTGCAATCATTAATAAGAACTATTCTTTCCATGATAGATAGATAGATAGATAGATATAATTTTATTTCCCAAAAATACATCTTTACAATATTTCTGTAGGTAGCAAATACCCATACAATTAGCTATAATCAATAATTAATTACCTTATATCTATTATATTACATCTATGTATTTCATTCGCATAGAGCTTAGGGAAAATGGCTATAACCAATTCACATAATGTAAATGATTACATCAATTGATTAAAAAAAATATATACCAGGTGGCTACGGAAGTATTGCCTACGGAATATCTCAGTTATTGTATGAAGTAGGTTTGTGAAATTTGGAGCGTCGATATAATGACATAAGAGCTAGAATTTGAGCATATTGACATGTCGAAGTTAACTTCCGGTCTGGCCAGAAGTAACATCAACTTTCTTATTTTAAATGGAAACCCTATTTTTTTTCTTTTCGCTTTATTCAGCATTCAATTCCCTTTCTAATGACATATCACAAGTTGGTATCTAACCAGAAACTAGATCAGAAAAAAATTATTATTGAAATTCACCGAGTATGCCGTGGAAGCAAAATGAAAGCCAAAAATTGAAAAGTTGGCTATGGAAACCATACGTCACTTGATAACAGTTGCTACTACTGTGATATTTTATTTTCATTCGTCGGCGTTATAAAAAGCCGCCAAAAAAAATATTGGAAAAATTGTGAAAAAAACAATACTCTGTAGGTCCATAACTTAAATAGGAACATACAACTTTTTCTTGCCTGTACTATTCAGCATAACCATTCCTTTCTAATGATATAATAGAAAATAATTTTTTGAACTGAGATACCGAAAAATCCAATTATTATTCTTCAAATAACAAAACAGATTATCGCCATACGCAAAAATAAAATTAAAAATAATGTGGAGTGATAAATTATATCCTATAGGTTCTAGGTTAAATAGGAACATAAACGTACTTGGTCTGTGCCATCGTCCATAGATATTCTAATATCTACCTATGGCCGATGTTTGTGCTATTCAGAATAATCATTCCATTGCAATAATCATTCGAACCAAAATATTAACAAGTAGGCTGATTAAGATGTATTTTGGAATGAAACAAAAAAGAAATGAGAGCTGTCACGAACGCTGCTATCCATACTATTTTGACGTTCGAAGTAGTGTTTTTGATTCTGCCATTTTAAAGGGGTTTGGAAATCGAAATCAGTTATTGGAATATTCAAAAAATGCCCCGTTATTCACGAACCGAACAAATTGACATGCTTCTCATTTATGGTGAATGTTTAAACAATTCTTATGCCGCTGAACGATTGTATTTAGATCGATATCCAGGGAAGCAGCAACCGTCAAGAAGGTATTTCCAGTGGCTTGAAGAAAAATTAAGAACTGAGCCTGATGTTCACGAAGACCAAGAAGCATTTGTTATTAATGAGGAAACTGAAATTAATGTATTAGCTTTAGTACAATATGATAGCATAATTTCCTTAAGGCAGATTGGCGCCGAATCAGCTATAAGGACTCTGCTAGGAAAATTTTGAAAAAACATCGATTGAAATCCTTCAAGTATCAGTTGCATCAACATTTGTATGAAAATGACGGTGAAAGGCGCCTGGAATATTGTAATTGGTTTCTTCGACAAAATGCTGAGAATCACCTATTTAACTATTATATCTTGTTTACGGACGAGTCAAGATTTACCAACAATGGATTATTTAACAGGAATAATACAAGGTAGGTACTGTACTTTATTTGGATTATTGTCGATAGTCGAAGTGTGAAGTGCTAAAAGTGTAAACGGTCTTTTGTTCCAGGTACTGGGCGATAGCAAACGAGCACCGGTTTCGACAAGGCGGCTTCCAGGAGAGATTTGGTGTGAATGTTTGGGCAGGAATAGTTGGAACTCATATTGTTGGCCCCATTCTTTTTCAAGGCCAACTAACCGGAGAGAGATACTTTAATTTTTTAACGAATGAAATTTCGGAATTCATTAACAACCTACCAGCGGAAATAACTGAGAGAATGTACTTCCAGCAAGATGGCGCCCCTCCGCATAATTCAAGAATAGCGAGAAATTATCTTCAAAATCGCTTTCAAGAGAGACTTATAACACCCCATGGTCCAGTCAGGTGGCCACCAAGGTCACCTGATCTTACTCCGTGCGACTTTTTTCTATGGGGGCATCTTAAAAATAGGATGTATTCCACACAGCCTACAACTCTACGTGAGCTAGAAGTAAAAATTCGTAGAGCTTTCCAAGATATCACGCCCCAAATGTTGAGAAACGTTTTACATGAAAATATCACCAGAGTCAATAAATGTATTGACGCTGAGGGAATGCATTTCGAACATTTGTTTTGAATTTATTTTATCTTTAATCCTATCAATTTGAATATTTTTTTTTGATAAATCTGTTTTTTCGTTATTTGAAGAATAATAATTGGATTTTTTGGTATTTCATTTCAAAAAATTACTTTCTATAATATCATTAGAAAGGAATGGTTATGCTGAATAGTACAGGCAAGAAAAAGTTGTATGTTCCTATTTAAGTTATGGACCTACAGAGTATTGTTTTTTTCCCAATTTTTCCAATATTTTTTTTGGCGGCTTTTTATAACGCCGACGAATGAAAATAAAATATCACAGTAGTAGTAACTGTTATCAAGTGACGTATGGTTTCCATAGCCAACTTTTCAATTTTTGGCTTTCATTTTGCTTCCACGGCCTACTCGGTGAATTTCAATAATAATTTTTTTCTGATCTAGTTTCTGGTTAGATACCAACTTGTGATATGTCATTAGAAAGGGAATTGAATGCTGAATAAAGTGAAAAGAAAAAAAAATAGGGTTTCCATTCAAAATAAGAAAGTTGATGTTACTTCCGGTCAGACCGGAAGTTAACTTCGACATGTCAATATGCTCAAATTCTAGCTCTTATGTCATTATATCGACGCTCCAAATTTCACAAACCTACTTCATACAATAACTGAGATATTCCGTAGGCAATACTTCCGTAGCCACCCGGTATATATGTATTACAATACAATGCATCGGTATGAGGCAGTGTGAAACTATTATAGATCAAGCAATTGAAACGTTGTGAAAAAATTTGAAAGAGATAGAAATCTTTCAACCATTAAGATGATGGACGTCCGAAATATAAGTAATCATATTATAGATCATTGAAAAATTCATTCAAAT
Organism: Chrysolina oricalcia; assembly: GCA_944452925.2. NCBI lineage: Eukaryota > Metazoa > Arthropoda > Insecta > Coleoptera > Chrysomelidae > Chrysolina > Chrysolina oricalcia. Next base: position 6,307,571 of record OX101817.2, read on the forward strand.
TATAGAAAACAAGTTGGTGTAATAATTTTTTTAATTCGGCTTTGAGTTTCGTCATGGAGAGAGCTTTCAAAACTTGAGGAAGCTGATTATATATGTTAATCCCTGAATACAGGGGACCCCTACGAGTTCTGTTGAGTCGGTAATTTGGTAGGATTATAGATTGATTTCTCGTTGGATAGGAATGTATATCTGTAGGGCGCAACAGGGAACCTCTATTTTTATGGATGAGTAGTGAAAGTTGTGAAAGTTTGTAAATACTATGTAAGTACTTATCATTATTACAGAGAGTATAATTCCTATCCCTATCAATAAAGTGATCTCAAAGATTAAGATCCTGCACGCTAGATGGAGCGGCCTAGAAACCGCTTCATCGCATGAATCAGAGGTGACCAAGCATATACTCCCGATTTCTTTAGAAGTTCTGTAAATATTTTTTGTGATATACCTTTACAACATATTATCTGTTTTGTATGCAATTCTTACATCTTGTCTAAGTTAAAAATATAACAAAATAACTTTTTTGTTGCTTGTTCGAAGTAGATCAAAGCTCTCTAATTTTGATTTTCTGTTTTTGTGATAGGAAAATCATTGCGAATAGCTGCTGAGTAGAGTTATTCAGAAAGTATTTTATCTATCAATTCAGCATTATGCTTGTTGTTTACTGCAATTAATTTTTTTATAAGGAACAGTCGTTGCCGACCGATGATGAATCCTTTACTCCCATATACACCTATTAAGTAGGCTTATTAAGGCAAGCACCTGACAGAAAACAACTACTCCCCTGGCTAAGACCACGACGGGTATTGAATTAAATCTAACAGATACTTGTGCAACGTTTCTCAAAATATCAGAGGACGCAATTGCAAGTGTCCTTTGTGACCAAACAGCAGAATTATGCGTTGATTTGGACAGGGTGACCACCTGCAGACTAGTTTCGAGGTTGTTGCTTCTCTTCAGTGTAGAGTTGACCAAGCAACGAAGTGTGTAATGGTTTGGACAGGGAACAGAAGGCTTCAGTGCTGTCTGTGTTGACCTACCCTTGCACTGAAGAGAGGCAACAACCTCGAAACTAGTCTGTAGGTGGTCACCCTGTCCAAATCAAAACATAATTCTAATGGTTGGTCACAGAGGGCACTTGCTATTGCGTCCTCTGATATTTTGAGGAACGTTGCACAAGCATCTGTTAGATTTAATTCAATACCCGTCGTGGTCTTAGCCAGAGGAGTAGTTGTTTTCTGTCAGGTACTTGCCTTAATAAGCCTACTTAGTAGGTGTATATGGGAGTAAAGGGTTCATCATCGGCCGGCTACGACTGTTCGTTATTAAACAATATCCCAAAGAAATCTGTTTTCTTTATTTTTTTATGTTGAATTTTGCATTGAAATTATCTATCGAAAGTGGCAAGTTTACCAATCTTGTTACGTTTTATTTCCTAACTACATAAATTGTTTGAGCGCCTTCTATAGAACCTCCTGTATACTGTTCCGAACGAATGAAACATCGTAAAAACAGCGATCTCGAAAACGTTTTTGCGGCTGGCGATTTGGATACGACGAATATGCTCTCTCCTGGTGATTTTCGATCGATAGTGAAACACACATCGTTCGTTGCCGTTAAAATAAATAATTTTTGTGTAATAATTATTTACTGTCAATTTGTCAAGTATATATATTTTCGGTACCGAAAAAGAAAAACTTTCATGCTAATTGTTATAAAATATTGGTTTCAATATTATTATTTGTATGAAGAACTGGTCGTCTCTTTTTTAATAATTCACAGTAAATTTCTTAAGAAATATTTCTTGTTAGTTTTTGTAATTTCTTATTAAAAAAATATATAAAAAAATTAACCTTAACCAAGCAAAAGTAACCACCCCTTCTCGCTGAAGCGTAGCAGTGGTACTGTGCTTATTCCTTTTCTGGGTTCCGGCACTTTTATTTTGCATCCCTTAAAGGAGATGGATAGAGTCGCAGTGTATGGTAATATACATTCGGTATGGTACAAAAAGTACAAAAAAATTATTGAGTTTGAATTTTTTACTTCGATTGTGAACATTATGTTTTTGTGAATATCAATGATATATTTATGAAAAATATCTAATTGTCTATAGGTACCTGTGAAACAAACCAAAACGTTATCCACGTTGCTATACTAATAAATAAAATACTTTATAAAAGGATGTTTATGGATCAAATTCTCTAGGTTGTCCATGAACATTTTTGCAAGTATGGAAGTTAAAGGATTTCCTATAATTGAACCTTTTGAAGAAGAATAGATTTTGTTATCAAACTGGAAATAATTTTGTTCGAGACATAATGACAAACGGTACATGATCTCTAGTTGAATATCTGGTTATACTCGATTCTTGTCTAAAAATTCTCTATCAGAAAACAACTACTTTCCTGATAGCTAATATTTTGACTAAAGTTATAGTATAATCAGGAGGTATAGTAGGAAATAGATTCTGAACACCGAAAGATCGAAGATCGAAAGGTCTATTTTTATTTTCAGAACTCATTTATCATTCAGAACTCTTTTTGCATGTTCACTTCATTTTCAATTGCAAGACGGTCACTATAAACAAATGGTTTTTGGTGTTAATTTTGGAAATGATCCATTGCTCTAGATATACATCCAATCTTGTTTGAATACGTTTCAATTACATTCATGAAAAGAACAAATATAACTGTTGGGCATTTTTTTATCCTGTTATTTTCGATCAACTCTGCATTATAAATTGATATTCTCAATTAAAGCGGCTCAATCAATGAAACACTACCCCCGTGATATTGCCGCTGAAACATCGACAAATCGACAAAATTGAGTGACGCTCAAAATACCTAGCAAAACAATTTCAATGCTGCATATTTGCATATGTGCACATTTCGTGTTTTTCATTCAATTCCAATTTCCAGCCAAACCGTGAAGCACAATAAAATTCATACAATTCGTAAATATGTTGACTCCGAGGCTAATGAAATATATGAATACCGAAATTCAATTACTGGACCGGAAAAAATAACGTGGCATTACCTCCAATTTTTGGACTGTGCTGTCAATTCACGAAACAACGCAAATGGAAAATAATCGCAAACATTTTGAAATGCTAGTGACATCAATTTTCGAAGCGTATATACGGTTGCTCTGAAATTGATTGATGAATGAATCACAGACAAAAGGGTTGCAATGATTTGGGTCTTAAAAAACATATATATCATTTTCGATTATTTAAACTTTCATTCTCAATAGTTAATCGAATGAATGGATAGAAGTAAAATACAGATATCGGAGTACATCATTTATGGGTAAAACATATCTTTTCCTTCAGTATAATTTAATTCTAATATTGGGAAAAGTGATTCAACCTGATGAAAAAATAATCAATAGTGTTGAAAACTGTAGACTTGTAGTACCTACTATTGAGTTGTCTACTAAAAATCACTGAAAAGTTTTGTGCAACTACAATAATATTCTTTCAAGGAATACAGTATAATTTTTACCAACTGCCAATATGGTTATGGGTCAGAAAAGTCAACTGAATTAGTAACAATCATATTCGCACAACGAATATTTATTCATGTTCAGAAAAGAGTAAAAAAGTTACAAAGTAATTTTTTGACTTTACTACTGCTCTCGATACTGTTTATTAGAATTTTCCTGCAGATAAATTAAAAACACTAGGTATATAATAGGTAAACCACTAGAATGGACAGTTTCAAATCTATGAAATAGTCGGATTGCAGTAAAAATAGGTTCAGAGTTCCGAGAAAATGGAAATGGAGTTGTAACAATAATTCGTTTCATTCAAATAATTTTAACAATTCCATTCAAATAATCTTATTAAATGGGTTAGGAATTGTCAACTATGTTATACACTAGCCTACTCTTATGATTATACTTTCATTCATCTTGTCATCACAAATACACCAACATGTATACTCCGATATAAACCATATTATTAATTTAGAACTTTATCCCATCTAACCGCTACGCCACTGCTAAGTCACTGCTAGTTCGAAGGGCGAATGAGATCGAGGATCGGTTGGTCTTGCGCGAAGGGTAAAAATATGAGTTTCGGACGTGCAACGCGAGGAATTCTCTCTCTTGGTTTCCGACATCGTGGAGGAATGGTTGTTAGTTTGGTTTAGTGAACTTGGAATACATTTTCTGGTAGGCCATCTCAAATTGGTTATAATCCCTCTATTGGATTTAACAGATTCGTTCTGGTTGAGTATATTGTTTTCTTATTTAAATAATAGTGCTTACCTAATTGGCATGAGATTGCCTTATCAAAGTGTATTTGCATGAATTTGGTAACGCCATACTGCATGGTTTGAAGAAATATTTTTGATTATTCCAGTGGGTTCTATTAGCCATCGATCAATTTCAAATTTGTTTTCGTAATTTAGAGGTCCTAGTCTGACTTTTTAATACCATATATTTGATCCTTTCATATTGGAAGTAAATTTCATATTTTCACTTTTAGAGGTTAAAAATCCTATTTTTCCATTTATTCAAGTAATCGCTACATAGTATTAAATTTAGAGGCTTTTAATAAAGTCAGGATTCAATAAATAAACAATTCAATAACATATTTTTGTCCTCTGTGGAGAGGTTAGAGTTGTATTTGCTGAATCAGTTTCTATGCTGTCAAATTTCAGGTACCAGATAATTGGTAATTTCTTCTTGTGGATGACTCCCACCAACTAGCAGTGTGACGATACTATTACCACCAAGAGATAGAGTAGAGTTGACCCTTGTAGAGGAGAAGTGGGTTGATTGCTTGTGACTTCCAGGCGGAACGTCGCCGTCGTCAGAACAATTCTTCAGGTGAGCATTTCTTTCTATACTGCTTGTTCAGTTATTATCTTTGAGAAATAAATACAAGCTTGACAGAGTTTGTTCTCTGGCCTGTGGAGTTGCACCACACTCAACCACGATTCTGCCTTTGTAAACGAAAGCACTTATTTCTGCTTCGTAGACAAGGGTATCGTCTCTTGGTTCAATTGTTTGTTAATTACAATCATACTCGATCAGATATCTGTAAATTAGGTATCTTAAAGGTCTACCAGGTAGTGTTTCCTTTCCGTCAACCAAACGTGCACAAACCTTCACTTATCTAGCATAGTTTTATGTAGGACTTGCCACCTACTTTATCTTTCTCTCTCTTACATATTTGAAAGTCAGAAACCATAGAGCGTATTTTTTTTGAATTCAGAATAAGTATTCAATCTTTGCGAAGGACTTACCACCTTCAATTCTTTCTTTATATCTCTATATTACTGTTTCTCTCCTTTCTTTTCGAAAGGGTGTAATTATCATTTATAAGTATTGTTATCTAGTACTCTTATGGTACATTAAATTATTTATCATTATTACCCTTCTGGTACATATATTTCTGGTAAATTAACAATTTATCAAGGATATTTCTTTATCTTCTATTATTATACTTTAATAATTCGTTGGAAGGATTTCCAATGTTTTTCTTTTAAATATTTCATCTATAAATATTAATTATCAACTTTAAATAGCTTCACAACTCTTATTTCCATTCATTTGGAGAATAGTTATATTTTTTATTGTTATTCATTTTGCTTGGAATAGATTCACTTTACCTCATTAACTTATTCCTTTCTCTGGAAAAAGTTAAAGCTTCCAGGTAAACTGTTATCTTTTATATTGATATTTATTTAACTATATTGAGCATTCTGAGTTGAATGTTTGAGTTGTTTTTCCAATCATATTTCAAGGGTTGAAATTTTGCCTTTTTATAAAATTCAGAATATAATCTTGCGGTACTAAGGATATCCTTGTTCCCCACCATATTGTAACTATCAAATCTGATTCCTTTCGTCTGCTTCTCATGTCTTCGAGGAAACCATACATTGGATGAAGGACTGGTACCACTAGGAGATCCCATAGTTGTCGAACACAGATCCGAGGGGCTCAATTCTCAGTCAAGTCAAGTCAACGGGCAATCTTCGTGAAGACCAACCATAACTAGTAAGGTCGAAGTCCATACGAGACAACCACCAAGTCTCTGACTGACTAAGCCAAAGACGATCCAACAACAACTCGTCGTAGGGATCATCGACGCTAAACCAGCCTCCAGGTATTATCCAACAGGACCATCTTCGGTTGAATCAGATTTTGTTTTCAAAAGTGTAAATATTCTGAATTTTGTAGCCTTCAGCTTGCTAATTTTGTAGCCTTCAGCTTGCTAATTTTGTAGCCTTCAGCTTGCTAATTTTGTAGCCTTCAGCTTGCTAATTTTGTAGCCTTCAACTGTTTATTTTTGTAGTCTTCAGCTGTTTAAAATTCGTCCTTCAGCTTTTATAAGTTTTTTTGAAATAAAGTTGTTAATTGTTTCTTTGCATATTTATTCTGCCTTCACAATCAAGCTAGATACAAATATCTCCTATCTTCGGTTTTGTCTTTTACAACCTGGCGCCCAGATTATCTGAACAAGTCAGGTCAACTGGTGCCCTATTTGTTCAATAGTAAAAAAAATCCTCTGTAGTATTGAGCTATTGAGCAATCAGTAGTTGAAACTTATCCACACCCTCACCGTATCGATCTGAGCAGCCTATCAGCATAAGTGTTGACTTTCCATAATTTAAAATCAGGGTTTATTCCAAATTTGCAATTTGAAAATTTATGAGGTTACTCAATTGGGGTAGGGCAAGGTTTAATACATGGTACTGCACTGCAAGATAGAAATGTTGGTATAACCAGCTAGATGATATCGAAGGTGTTAGACACGTGAACACACGTCAGAAAGGAATGATACATGTTAAGGCTGCCAAATATAGGACAACTCAGAATGCATCGGGCCTAAATTCTTCAATCATCTCCCAGAAATTATCAAGAGAGCAGAAAATCTGACGTTATTTAAAAAAAAATTGAAGTCGTTTTTTTTGATTAATTGTTTTTATACATTCGATGAGTTTTTATATAATCCACTGTGATTCACTGTGCTTATGTGATACTGCCCAGATTTATATTTGTTTGTTTGTTCTTTTTTAGTACCTACTCGCTGTAAGTTGAATATAAGTGCTGACTATTCCTATACAAGATGTAAAATTTTGTCATTTTGAGGAAAATAAAGGATTTGATTTGACATGTTTTATTAGCAATAAGCAACCGTTTTAGTTCGAAGCAGATTGAATGATGAAAAAAAAATACTTGTTATAATGATGTTGGTAAGGATGTAATACTATATTTTGAATATTTACATTATCCCATTATGTTACTTCCATTATTACATGGTTTTGAGCCAATATGATTCAATTCTGAACAGTAAAAATCTCAGACTTGGTTTTCAGCAGGTCAACACTTGTTTTCGAATCGAGTGAACCTCTACTCCCAATTATTGATCATCAACTACCCCTTCTGATTGATTTTGAGTTTGACTCCTGAAACAACAAATTTGAAACAGATTGTATGTCAACTTCCACATTCTGAAAATGTAAAATCACTTTGAATAGATTTCCTTCATTTCACATTTTGTCATTTTCAGACTGTGAATGGTGAAAATCCCAAAATGATCATGTCAAGAAATGTTCAACCTTCTCACATAGGCATGTGTTTTTCATCTTTTTCGGCCTCATTGCAAGAGATTATTGGATGAATCTGAGTAGGTAAGTATCCAACACAATGTCGCTATTTTCATATTGCTGAAATTCAAATTTTCAGTAAATATATCCCGACAGGATGCAGAATTTTCCAAAAATACTTTCATTTTGCTGTCACGAAAATTCTGAAAATTCTGCATTTTGAAGGGATATTTGAACAGACAATTTCAAGCATGAATAGACGTAGTTAATCTATATTATTTGCCAAAACTGTTCATTAAGCGTATTTGGCGTATTTCAGCGTCAAACTGACGTTTCTATATTTACTGTGATTATTGAAACCATGGAAATGTAAAAATCAGGATTCGTCGAAATACCAATTTGAAAATACCACGCAGAAGCAGTGTTTTAGAAAGTATTTTTGTCGTTGGTTTAGATAGAGAAAATGGTGACATTTGATTGGTTAATATAATATAAGGGATATTGTTTCAAATAGAATTATAGTTTCACATTATCAGAGCTCATTCATTAAGCTATTCAGTTGTACCATATGGACGATTTCTGATGATTCTTTTCAATAATAAATAACGACAAAATTGAAAATACGTTATTCAACTTAATAATTTTATTCAAAAACACCAGCAATACAAAATGATACCTAGAATCTAAATAGATTGAATTATAAAGGAATTTTATTTCTTCGTGTTCGATCTCTCATTAAATTTCGTAATTTAGACGTTTGTAGTGAAATTGAAGCAAAGATTTCTCTTGTTCTTATCTTAGTATTTTCTCACGTCGTAACTAGGTAGGAATGAACTTTGCCTGCAACCGGTATATTCTATAGAGATAAATCGCAAAGTATCAAGTCTGGCGAGCTTGCGGGCCAAGGTACTGGGCCTCCTCAATCACTCCAATCATTAAAAAAAAAATCACCGGTGAATGTAACAGTTTTTTTTTATGAATAGATTACCCTGAGACTTGAACTTGAACTGTCAGTAACCCAAAGTCATATCAGCAACCTCTTATCCTTACACAAGCAGAAATGGTATGAGACTGATGAAACATTATATCAGTATGTGTAAAAAAAATGTCGTATTCACTCCAGAAAATCTACAAATCAACAACCTTAAGTGGCGATTAGCTTGTGTAGAATCATACTAGATCGATCTCTTATTCCAGCCAGAACATCTGCGAACCAACAACAATCCATTCGCGAGGGATCCCGCTAACGACTAGCAACCGAGATTCTCATTCAACAGGGCCATTACAGAATTTAATCGGGAGACGACCATAATCTGCAACTACGTAGTTAACTGATTACAAGCTAATTAATTTACATTTCTATTCTGTAAATTGGTTTCGGGCGCTTATCTCGACGTTTCCCATTTTAAAACAGCGCCCCTTTGCCCTTGCAAGGCGTTCGAAAATGAACTTCGGGACTGCTTATCTGAAATCGCCTTCGGAATTCTATCGCTTGTTTCAATGCTCGGAATACAGACGGGATTCTGCAGCATTAAAATAATAATAATAATGTGTTCATTTACTTAGATTGATCTGTATTAAAACAGGCGTAGAAGTACAAATGAAAAAGAGAAAAACATCAGTGTAAGAAATTATCAAAAGTATAACTATACCAAAATAAATAGAAACAGTCAAATCGAAAATTTATAATAAATATAAATAAAGATATAGAAACATAAACAAACATATACATTTCAGTATGATAGAAATACTGGAAGGGACATACTACTAAAATGAAAGTGAAGTCACAAAACAACAGCAAAAGAAATTTAAAATCAAGAATGAACAGATATATACACGCATACCACATAAATATAATAATAGGTATATGTCCACAAAGTTTTGATACTATTGCAAGCTCTCGTGGCGTTTCTAAGCAACACAGTTTTCGTTACAGCAAGGTGAAAATATTTTTCGAAAATTCTGCATTTTATCGGGATATTATTGATGAAAAGTTATCGAAAAAAATTCGCGAAACAAGATCCAGCATTCTCAAAAAACAAGGAATGAAACTACTAGTTGCTAAATAACCACCTGAATATAATAATAATATTTATTTCAGAAGCAATAATTTGTACAATTCAATCATTTATTTTTAAAAGAAATAAATAGTGACAAAACCCCAATAAGTATACACTTGAGCGGGGATATTAAAAGTAAAAATAAAAGTAATATAATGTGTGAGTATGTAAGTATATGTGTGTACGTGTAAATGAGGTTTGTTTGAGTGTGTGATGTAGTCATTCTCACATTGAACAAAGGTGTAGACCTGTACGTTCATAATGTGTATAATGACTTGTGCGGATGTGGGTGTGGATGTTTGTAGACTTGGTTACATATAAATATAGATCTAAGTTTTACATTTTTTGTTTCTATATAGGTACTTACAGATAAAAATTTTTTTTAAATGTTATAGGCGATTTTCAACAATTTTGTGAATGTTCTCTCTTTTTTCAAGGAAGATCCAGTTTTTAACTTTTTTTTTTGAAAAGATTAATGTTGTTAATACTTTTTATTGAAGCAGGTAACAGGTTGTAGGCTTTTACGCCTAGGTAGTTGAAACATCTTTGGGCGATGCTTTTGTTTGTTTTCGGAATGACAGATGCATTGTTTCGAAAGCGGGTATTGTGTTCATGTTGAATATCTATCAATTCATGTTTGTTCTGATGTTGTCTCACGAGGAGTGTTTGATAGAATAATTGTCTTATGTCAAAGGTTTTTGTCTCCAAAAATAGATTTTCAGTAGGGTAAGTTAGAGTTAGTTTATAAACTCGTTTAAGGATCAATTTTTGTACTGTCTGTAGATTGTAAAGGTGATTTGCTGTGGTGTTGCCCCAGGTTATTATTCCATAAAGTATATGAGATTCCACAAGTGAGTGATATAAGATTTTCATTTGATTTATTTCTAATATTTGAGAGATGTGTTTAAATTTATACAGCATACTTCTTAGCTTTTTAGTAACATAAGTTGTATGATGATTCCACTTCAGATGGCTATCAAGAAAAATGCCAAGATACTTAAGTTGCTGGACAGAAGATATGTCAATGGTTCTGCCATTCAGATTCAATGTTATGGAGGAAAAGTTTGGTAAGTGACTGGCATAGGATGTGAAAGACATATAGTGTGTTTTGCTATAGTTTACCGTCAATAATTTACTATTGAACCATTTGAAAATCAGAGGCAAATCTTCCTCAACAGTTTCTTTCAGTTTCAGCCAACTTGTGTTTTCATAAAATATTGCAGTATCGTCAGCAAAGCTGACAATATCGCCTTTCACTTTTATTGAAAAGAGTTCATTTAGGTATACATTGAAAAGTGGCCCAAGAACTGTTCCCTAAGGTACTCCATATGCTACTATTCTCTTTTCACTAAGTGTATTGCCAATACTAATCAATTGTTCTCTTTCGCTAAGATAGCTGGTGATTAATTTCAAGGGAATCCCTCTGAAGCCTATTCTTTCAAGTGAGTCAAGCAACTGGGTGTGGCTGACCGTATCGAAAGCTTTCCGCAAATCTACAAAAACGCAAATTGCTGGGGACTTCCGATCGATGGCATTGTTTATTTAGGACACAATTTTCGTGAGAGCATCTTGTGTGGATTTTTTTTCTCTGAATCCAAATTGATTGTCAGATAATATTTTGAATTTATTTAAAAACTTTCTATTCTTTTTTAAGTATTTTTTCAAGAATTTTTCCCAAACTGGAGATCAGAGAAATCGGTCGATAGTTAGCCACATCCAATTTGTTTCCATTTTTAAAAACCGGTATGATTTTTGCCATTTTCAGAGCCTTTGGGTGTATTCCTGTTTTCAGCGTTTGATTGATGATATGATTGATCGGAGCGATGATATTATCACACAATAATTTCAATGTTTCCGTTGCTATGTTATCGATACCTGGGCTTTTTTTGTTTTTGAGAGAATGTATAATTTCAGCTATCTCTACTGGATCGGTTTCTGCGATGAATATAGAGTTCCGTAGTTTTTTTTGGGAATATGTTTGGTCAACTTCCGCATCAATTTGCTCGGCTAGCTTCTCTCCAATCAATGTGAAGTATTTACAGAAGGTATTTGCAATTTCATCTTCATTTTTCGTTAAAACACCATCTTCTGTGTATATTTCTTTTATAGGGTGCTTATCAATCGATCAATCAAATATGATTTACTTCATGAAGTTTGAAATCCTTGTTAACAAAGCGAGTGAATATGAAAATAGATATGAATATGTATATAACTAGAACAAAAAACATAAAATTGGTACAATCACAATCATATTAAAACCATATCAATGAAACAATCATATTCACACAATCAAAATTTGTATATAAATATGTACAAGTAAGTGTAAACATAGTCACAATCTAAAACAAGGAACATATACGCATAAATATATAAAGTCATATAATTCAAGTATAATGACATATACACGTAAGAATGAGCACAGTCAAATACTTTCAAAAACAAATTAAAATAACAGTTTGATACAATCGAACTATAAAATCTCAAATACTTACTGTCAAAGGAAGAAGATTATTACCAGAACGTACCCACTCCATAGGCTAGTCAACATGTACCATTTCTTTAAAAAAATTGTAATGTCATGTAGAAAGTTTGAGGAGAGGTCCCAAATAAATAATTAAGTGAAAAAAAGTGGTGCTTTGTTTTTTTTTGAAAATCTCAAAAATATTAGAGATTTTCGAAATGTTAAAAAAGATCTGAAAAGATCATCAAATTTGCAGAAAGAATGTTCCGACTCCAGAAACTGTAACTCCAATATTTATAATTTTACAGAGCCCTGAAAATAGAGCCAAAAACGGGTGTCTGTATTTTTCATTTCGTGAAGTTATTCTTAATAGGCTTACAAATAGATAACTGTTAGAGCTTTGGCAGGAAGACTCTTCAATGAAAAGACTTATGTATATTGCTTTAATGAACAAAGAATACAAACAGCATAAACTATAAACTGAATATGTAATTACATGAAGTATTTGTTGACAACTGTCTGACTGACTACTACTATTAACATTTTGTCGATATCAAATACTGGATGTATTTCTAACAGAATTGTCAGAAATGGTTCGAGGGGAAGACCTCGAAAATTATATCAAGGCGCAACTGAAATGGCGAACACATCAGAAGATTTAGAGAACTGGATTCAAGAACCAGAGTACAGTTTTCTTTCAGAAGTTCCCATGAAATTAGCATTGTCTACCCCTGAAGCAAATGAGTGGTATGATGCAATGGCGTCTGAGATAGAATCAATTCTAAAAAATGACACTTGGCAGCTGGTTGAACGTCCTGAAGATCGTGAAGTCATCGGAAGCCGCATGATACTGAGGAACAAATATAAATCGGATGGTACTCTGCATAAAAGGAAAGCCCGCTTGGTAGCTCAAGGTTTCAATCAACTGCCGGGAATCCATTTCAATCAGACATATGCACCATTAGCTCGTATGAGTTCCATTCGACTACTAATTGCACTTGCTGTTCATTTTGGGATGGAGGTGCATCAATTCGATGTTGCTACTGCGTACCTCAATGGCAACCTCGAGGAGGAGATATTTATGGAACCTCCGAAAAATCTCAGCCAAATATTAGAGAGAGTTATCCAAATGGCAAACTCTTCTAATTGGACAAGATTAAAAGCAAAGAAAATGATCCAAGACTTGACGAAAGGAGAAATGGTTTGCATGCTGAGAAAATCTTTGTACGGTTTGCGACAAGCTGGGAGAAATTGGTACAATACCTTGGACATGACCCTGAAAGAACTAGGAGCAAAACCCACTCATTATGATCCGTGTTTTTATTATATCAAGAAATCGGAAGATCTGATCCTCATCGCAGTTTATGTGGATGATATCCTCGTTGCATCACGTGATCCAGAATCAGTAAAGAGTTTCAACTCCAAACTTTCGACTAAATTCGAAATCAAACACTTGGGAGAAATTGGCTATTGTCTAGGCATTGAAGTTGTGCGAGATGGAAACAGAATAGCCATGACCCAAAAAGGATATATTCAGGATATTCTTATGCGTTTTGGAATGACCGAAGCAAATCCTGTCAGTACTCCAATGGATATTCATGTCAAGTTGACAAAAAACCTCAACATGATTGAAGAAGATCAAAGACTTCCATATAAGGAGTTGATTGGCTGTTTGACTTATTTATCTGTCACGACAAGGCCCGATATAAGTTTTGCAGTGAGTTGCCTTGGACAGTTTAACAACTCGTATGGAAAATTACATTGGACCGCAGCAAAACGAGTATTACGATATTTGAAGGGAACAATGAATTTGGGAATTACATTCAAACCCGATTCTGTGAAAGTTCGAGGTTTTGTTGACGCGGACTGGGGAAGCTGTCCAGAAGATCGAAAGTCATATACTGGCTACGTTTTTGTATTGAATGGTGGACCCATATCGTGGGAATCCAGGAAACAGAAAACCGTAGCGCTTTCATCAACTGAAGCGGAGTACATGGGTATGACGGAAGCCGCTAAGGAGGCAATCTACCTTCGTCGATTCCTGACAGAATTAGGTTTGAACCATTTGACTGACATTGTTGTATACAATGATAATATGTCAGCTAAGAAACTTGCTGAAAATCCAGTATTTCACGCAAGGAGCAAGCATATTGATATAAAGAGTAATTTCATTTGAGAAGCAATGAGCAGTAATGAATTGAATGTCGAATACTTATCCACCAATGAGATGCCTGCTGATATTTTGACCAAAGTTTTGCCAAGACCGAAACATCTACATTGCGTCCAAATGCTAGGACTTGAACGTATATCAAAAGAAGGAGATTGGACATTCGTCGAGGGGAAGTGTTAGAAATACATCCAGTATTTGATATCGACAAAATGTTGATAGTAGTAGTCAGTCAGACAGTTGTCAAACATATACTTCATGTAATTACATATTCAGTTTATAGTTTATGCTGTTTGTATTCTTTGTTCATTAAAGCAATATACATAAGTCTCTTCATTGAAGAGTCTTCCTGCCAAAGCTCTAACAATAACCGTAGCAAAAATTGCAAAATTTTGATCTTCCAATTTTTAATTAACAATTGAAAATAAAAAAGTAAATACTTTTAAGCAACAAAATAAATTCTTTTCTCTAAAAGTTATAATTTTCATCAATAGATATATTACAAAAATAAATTGATTTGCTCATAAACAATGTATTTGTTCATAATTTTTTTAAAACAATGGTGGTAAAAAATAAAAAAAAATGTTTTTATGCAGCTTCGAACTCTTAGAAATCGAAACATTAAGATATTAAAAAAAAATTATTCAATTTTTAAATTTTTGTTATTATAAGGTTGAAAATCAAACTTTTACAATTTTTGCATCGGTTATCTATATGTACCTCTATCAAGAATAACTAAAAATCATAGATTTTAGTTCAATAATTATCAGTGTTTTTATGTTTACATTCAGTTTAGAAAAATTTGATTAACAAATGCCTAATTTATAGAGAAATTGGGATAAAAAATGTTTAACCGCGGATTATTACTTTTTAATTGATGTATTCCAATGGTACGTGAATTATTTTATTCCTTAATTCATATTTAGTATGTCTAAATAATTTTTTTTGTTGTCGTTTTCAGGGCTCTGTGAAAATTATAAATATTGGAGGTAAAGTTTCGGGAGTCGGAACTTTTTTCAGCAAATTTGTTGATCTTTTCAGATCTTTTTTAACATTTCGGAAATTTTCAATATTTTGGAGATATTAAAAAAAACCAAAGCCTCACTTTTTCTTTCACTTGATTGTTTATAACTTTTGCAAGTATTTTCGGCCCCTTTTGGGACCTTTCCTCAAACTTTCTACATGACATTTCGGTGACCATACAATTTTTTAATGGTACATGTTTACTAGAATACTAAAACTTGTATATAGTATCACAGAGGCTTCCAACTACAGAACTATCTACACCAGAGCATTTTTCAACAAAAATTCACAGCCTGGCCATATGCATTTTAAGGCCGTCCTCATTTATATCATTTTAAGTTTTTTAATGTAGTTACAGAGTAAAGAATATCGTCAACAGGTAGTACTTAGTGAGGGTTTTTAATTTTATATGCTTTTTTAAAATGGTAGTACCTGGGCGACCGAGCATCGCTCGTTTTGCAACCTAATATGAACTGCAGTCACTTAAATAACGAACGTAAAAGCAGCAAAACCGAAAAAACTTACTTTTTCGTCGACCTCTGAAAAAAATGACATTTTTCGTCGACCTCTGCAAAAAATGACATTTTACGTACTAATTTCCGGACGAAAAATCGACTATTTTTGAAGGCAAGTACTTTTCGTCCGCAAACACTTTTCGTCCGCAAACTCTTTTCGTCCGCTGTGGTCACTATGATACGGCACGGTACGAGAGCGGCGATTGAGTCATTTTCGTAAATCCACGTTTTAATTAATACATAGGCGCCTGTGACAATAACTGTCATTTGCTGTTGTCAAATTAATTATTTACGAAATCCGCTAGATTTCAGGTAAAGCACTTCAAGAGAGAAGTTTTGGAAATGGTGCTGTTGGAGCACCTGCATCTGAAGTTGCATCAACAAGTACCCAAAATCAAAACTTGTCTCTTGCATCTTCTTCGACAGCAGGAATTAATATCAATAATTGCACAAACTGTACGTTCAATATTCATCTTCGAGATTGATTTAATTTTGTAGTATAGTTGAAATAGAGAGTTGTTACACTTCAAATACATTTTGTTTATATTCATTAAAATTATGATCGAGTCTGCAGTTCGAAGAGTTGGACGTAGCTGAGGCCAGCAAACATGCGAGTACTTTCATAAAGGTATGTAGAGGTCGACGAAAAAATGTAATATGCACCTCGGCGAAAAACTGTCTACTGTCTCGCCTGCTTGCTATCCTCGGCTGCGCCTCGGCTATCAATTTGCAGGCTCGACTATAATAGACAGCTTTTCGTCCTTGGTACATAAATAACTATTTTGTGGCAACTGTCACAGTGACAGTTCTCAATTCCAACAAACGTTCCCCCAAAACCTATTAGGACTATTCCAATGGTTCCAGGTGTTTTATAATTGTTCAGAAACTTCACTCCTTGAGTGTATTAGTGGAATTCAATGTTTTTTTCACCAAAAATTCGAATCCCAAATTCTTCGATTCGAACAATTTTTTTTGTGTAAAATCGCTTTTTTTTCACGAAAGACGCCGATATAGAGGAACTTACAGGGCAAAGTCTTATCTAAACACAAAATTGATTCCAAATCATTGGAGCCATTTCCGAGAGACCCAAAATATATGAATAAAATTGAACTATATCTTATTGGGCCTATTGGAAGTGGGTGAAAATTTGAAAATTCTCATCAGTACATTGATAATATTACATTAATATTCTTGAATTGTCGTCAATTCTTGATATGTGTGCCAAATTTTTAAAAATTCGGACGATTGGATGTGGTTGAAAATTGAATTTAATCAAAAGTTATCATTATTATTATTATCATTATTGAAATATTATCATTACGTAATTTTTTATATGCCATAAGTTTTTGACATGTGTGCCAAAAATCAAGTATTTCTGTATTGTCGTGGGTCCTTGATATGTGTGCCAAATCTCAGATTATTCCGGCTATTGGAATTGAATTTGGAAATTATCATCATCAATATTATAATTACATTAAAATAAAAAAATTCATGTATTGTCGTCAGTCCTTGATGTGTGTGCAAAATTTAAGATTAACGGGACGATTGGAAGTGGGAGAAAATTGAATTATTTAAAAATTGTCCTTATTTTTCTTTCTTTGGTGTCTTGGCATCGACTGCTATGGTCATTAGCCGTGTGTTCTGGATAGGCCTTGTTACTAACTCCATACGCCACCTTAGGAGCAGCACTGTAAATTGGAACGTAACAGTGAATCGTGCAAATTGTCCTTATTATTACCATTATTATGATTTTCTCGTATTGTTCTCAGTTCTAGATATGTGTGCAAAATTTTGGATTATTCAATCGATTAGAAGCGGGTGAAAATTTATTTTGAAAATTGTCATTATTATTATTATCATTATTATAACATTATTATTATGAAATTCTTGTTATCAGTTGCCATCAATCATTCGGACGATTGAAAATTGAAATTTTACATCATTATTATTTTTAATAAATTTCTTAGGAAAGACGCTTATACAGATGAATTCAAAAAGCAAAACCTTAACTACATACAAAATACGAGGGCTGTTTGGTAACTCCGTGACTATTTGAATAAAGAAAAAAAAAATTGGCAAATAAGCGTTTTATTTTTCAACATAATCTCCTTTTAGATCAATACATTTAGTCCAGCGTTTTTCCAGTTTTTTTATTCCTTCCAAATAATAGGTTTTCTCAAGGCCCTCAAAATAGGCGTTTGTTTCGGTTATAACCTCTTCATTCGACCCAAATCTCTTACCACCCAGCCATTTCTTCAGGTTTGGGAAAAGAAAATAGTCGCAAGGGGCTAAATCTGGAGAATATGCTGGATGGGGTAGTAGTTCGTAGCCCAATTTATGAATTTTTGCCATAGTGACTACACACGTGTGCACTCGTGCATTGTCTTGATGAAGCAGCACTTTTTTTTTCGCTAAATGTGGTCGTTTTTGCCTCAAATCAATATCGAATCTGTCTAAAAGCTCTGAATAATATTCGCCGTTGATCGTTCTACCCTTCTCTAAGTAATCTATATGAATGACACCGCGTGCATCCCAAAAAACTGTGGCCATAACCTTGTTGGCTGACAGACGCACCTTAGCCTTCTTTGGTGCACGTTCACCAGTTGACACCCACTGTTTTGATTGTTCCTTGGTCTCTGGGGTATTGTGATGGATCCATGTTTCGTCTACGGTTATATAACGGCGTAAAAACTCGCCCGTATTGCGATTGAACTTTGCCAAACACTCCTTTGAAGTGGTCACACGGTTGCGCTTGTGGTCGAGTGTGAGCAATCGCGGCACCCATCTCGCGGATAGCTTCTTCATGTCCAAATATTCATGTAAAATGTGATGTACTCGCTCAGTTGAGATGCCTACAGCCTCAGCTACCTCACGTACTTTTATTCTCCGATCGTCCAATATCATTCCATGGATTTTATCGACGATTTCTGGCGTGATGACCTCTTTTGGGCGACCTGAACGTACGGCGTCACTTGTGCTGGTACGACCACAACGGAACTCAGTAAACCACTTCTTAACCATTGAAATTGATGGTGCAGAGTTCCCATAGTATTTATCAAGTCTTTCCTTGGTTTCAGTTATGGTTTTTTTACGCAAAAAATAATGCTTAATCAACACACGAAATTCACTTTTTTCCATTTTTGTTAAAATTCACGAGGTTGTCTGCTTCTAATTGCTGTCAAACACAAACCAAATGTCGCAGCTTGCTCAAAATTTGACAGTAGTCTATTGAAAGATGGTGGTTGACAGCAGCAGTGTTGCATTTAAAGTTACTGCGCGGGAAATTTAAAAAGTCACGGACTTACCAAACAAGCCTCGTATCATCCAAATCGAGCCGTTTCCAAAATCGAAAATATTTACAAGAATTGTTCGTTTGAAGGTGTGACTTTATTAGGAAATTCTTCAGGAAAGAGACAGAGTTCGATTTTTGAATTGGAATGAAATTTTTCATTTGCAATATTATAGGGTAATGCAGAGAGTTTATTCATTTTGTTTTTCAGTTGTATACGATTGTGCTTGTTTAACTTTTCAAGTTATCCGTGTTTCTTGTCCCCAAGGCCCGATTTTGTGCGTTTGCCATTTTACAGTTTTGACACGAAATATGAACCTAAAAAAATGCCTTGATCTACACAAAATACGATCGTTCAAACTTTTTGTCCATCAACTCTGTTTTCAGCCGACTCCAAACTCTTTTCCCAAACTAACTCCGTCTCGTCTCACAGAAAGCAGATGCTGCACGAATAATCGGGATTCTCATTTGCTAATGCCCAGTGAATAATGGATCTGCGGACGCGGTGGTCACGTGTTCGCTTAATTAATTGCGTCACGAACTATCCGCCGATGGAAAAAGTTATCGCTCGACGCAAGAGATGGCGCTAGCGTCCGTCTCGAAGCAATCGTTAGCGAAGTTGCGGTTGAGGATGCAGATCGTTTGATGGATGATCATGGGCGGAAAACTACTGGGGTCGTTGATTGTTTTTAATGAACTGTAGGGTATGTTGATTCTGAAGAAGGCCATGGGTGAATTTCGATTCGAAAATGAGATTTAATCCACAGTTCGACTTTGTTACCAATTCCTGCAGTAGATAGGGTCTTGGTCTTTTGCAGAATATGTATTGACTTCTATAATGAAATGGCGATTTACACACTAAGGGAGGAAAATGATGCTTTTCCTCGTGACGGATGTATATTAATAATAATAATAGTTTATTGGTATAAACAAATGTGTAAATACAATTTCATTTAGATGACGGCGGTAACAATTTTTTCACAAATGAACAGAAAACCACAAAGTCAAAGACTGTCTGTGGTGTGAGTGTAGCCTATGTTTAAAATTAGTATGGATAAATACTGAGTAAAATAAAAAATATGTTTAAGTTCAAATTAAGATTCTCTAACATTACTGGATTTGATAAAGAACACATGTCCAATATTCAAGCAACAAAGCAACAAAGCGGTCACCAAATGCGAAAATGTAAATTACAAAACACATACAATTTATTATATATATATATATATATATATATATATATATATATGAGGATGGATTTAGCGAGGGGCAATATATGAAAATATAAGTAAAAAAGTTATTGGGTATAACCCTCAAAAAGTTGTGCAACCGTAGACACGTGTTTCGAGCTTAAGCTCTCCTCAGTACGGTAAAATCAAGTGCGAAGATGTACAACACTTGGATGTAAAAATAGAAACAAAGGAAGTCAACAACCGGAAGCCAACCACACAATTGTGGCATCGGTTAGAAGACCTTGTACTCACAAGGCAACAACTAACGTCGCCACGGAGGTAGCTATAGCTACCAGCGTGACAATCCTACCCAGGAAGATACAAATGAGGATGGATTTAGCGAGGGGCAATATATGAAAATATAAGTAAAAAAGTTATTGGGTATAACCCTCAAAAAGTTGTGCAACCGCACTTGATTTTACCGTACTGAGGAGAGCTTAAGCTCGAAACACGTGTCTACGGTTGCACAACTTTTTGAGGGTTATACCCAATAACTTTTTTACTTATATTTTCATATATTGCCCCTCGCTAAATCCATCCTCATTTGTATCTTCCTGGGTAGGATTGTCACGCTGGTAGCTATAGCTACCTCCGTGGCGACGTTAGTTGTTGCCTTGTGAGTACAAGGTCTTCTAACCGATGCCACAATTGTGTGGTTGGCTTCCGGTTGTTGACTTCCTTTGTTTCTATTTTTACATCCAAGTGTTGTACATCTTCGCACTTGATTTTACCGTACTGAGGAGAGCTTAAGCTCGAAACACGTGTCTACGGTTGCACAACTTTTTGAGGGTTATACCCAATAACTTTTTTACTTATATATATATATATATATATATATATATATATATATATATATATATATATATATATATATATTATACAGGGTGTTTCTTAAGTACGTGTTGCTGACATCAAAATAAGAAGAAAAGTTCCTATAAACATATGTCCGCAAGTTATTCGTTTCTGAGATACAGAGTGTCAAAGTTGAATTCTTATTTTTATTATTTGTGAATAATTTCAAAATAATTTTGATGTTTCGGTAAAGTTTAGTATCTGGGAATATTTATTATTTAGTTTGTGTAAAAAATATATTCTTAGTAGAGGTCAGTGCGAGAAACTGTTTTCGAGTTATTGAAATTTGAAATAATCGATAGAAGTGATTTTGAATGACAAGATTTTTAAATTTGAAATAAAATCAATTAGAAATTAGTTTTTTCATAATTAACATAAAATATGTTTTTGTAACGGAAAAGAAATCTGTAGTTCACAATGAGCTTATGACAAGAGGCATAAGATGTCCGGAGGACTGCTCATTGCTAATATCCTATACAATAGGAAAAGTTGGATCGAAAATCCATCAGAAAACAACTACTTTCCTGGCTAATGCCACGACGAACATTGAATTACATCTGATGAAATTTCCGTGCAGAGTTCCTACAAGGTTATCTCTGCAATTGCTTGGTTGCATGGGAATGATCATAGAAACATTCGGACCACCTATATATCGATTTCGGAGTGTTGCTCCTCATCAGTATAGGGTAGGTCTAGCAGTCAATAACTAATGACTGCAACGAATGAATCGACGACCATTCCCATTTAAAGACCGAAACTGAGATCGCGCCCGCAAAGTGGATTAACTCCAAACTGCGAGCGCCATGCCAGCGCCGGAAGTCCAACCAAGCAATATCCGTGCTCCACGATCGTCAAGACCGTATATGAAACGGAAAAGAAATCTGTAGTTCACAATGAGCTTATGACAAGAGGCATAAGATGTCCGGAGGACTGCTCATTGCTAATATCCTATACAATAGGAAAAGTTGGATCGAAAATCCATCAGAAAACAACTACTTTCCTGGCTAATGCCACGACGAACATTGAATTACATCTGATGAAATTTCCGTGCAGAGTTCCTACAAGGTTATCTCTGCAATTGCTTGGTTGCATGGGAATGATCATAGAAACATTCGGACCACCTATATATCGATTTCGGAGTGTTGCTCCTCATCAGTATAGGGTAGGTCTAGCAGTCAATAACTAATGACTGCAACGAATGAATCGACGACCATTCCCATTTAAAGACCGAAACTGAGATCGCGCCCGCAAAGTGGATTAACTCCAAACTGCGAGCGCCATGCCAGCGCCGGAAGTCCAACCAAGCAATATCCGTGCTCCACGATCGTCAAGACCGTATATGAAACGGAAAAGAAATCTGTAGTTCACAATGAGCTTATGACAAGAGGCATAAGATGTCCGGAGGACTGCTCATTGCTAATATCCTATACAATAGGAAAAGTTGGATCGAAAATCCATCAGAAAACAACTACTTTCCTGGCTAATGCCACGACGAACATTGAATTACATCTGATGAAATTTCCGTGCAGAGTTCCTACAAGGTTATCTCTGCAATTGCTTGGTTGCATGGGAATGATCATAGAAACATTCGGACCACCTATATATCGATTTCGGAGTGTTGCTCCTCATCAGTATAGGGTAGGTCTAGCAGTCAATAACTAATGACTGCAACGAATGAATCGACGACCATTCCCATTTAAAGACCGAAACTGAGATCGCGCCCGCAAAGTGGATTAACTCCAAACTGCGAGCGCCATGCCAGCGCCGGAAGTCCAACCAAGCAATATCCGTGCTCCACGATCGTCAAGACCGTATATGAAACGGAAAAGAAATCTGTAGTTCACAATGAGCTTATGACAAGAGGCATAAGATGTCCGGAGGACTGCTCATTGCTAATATCCTATACAATAGGAAAAGTTGGATCGAAAATCCATCAGAAAACAACTACTTTCCTGGCTAATGCCACGACGAACATTGAATTACATCTGATGAAATTTCCGTGCAGAGTTCCTACAAGGTTATCTCTGCAATTGCTTGGTTGCATGGGAATGATCATAGAAACATTCGGACCACCTATATATCGATTTCGGAGTGTTGCTCCTCATCAGTATAGGGTAGGTCTAGCAGTCAATAACTAATGACTGCAACGAATGAATCGACGACCATTCCCATTTAAAGACCGAAACTGAGATCGCGCCCGCAAAGTGGATTAACTCCAAACTGCGAGCGCCATGCCAGCGCCGGAAGTCCAACCAAGCAATATCCGTGCTCCACGATCGTCAAGACCGTATATGAAACGGAAAAGAAATCTGTAGTTCACAATGAGCTTATGACAAGAGGCATAAGATGTCCGGAGGACTGCTCATTGCTAATATCCTATACAATAGGAACTCTGCACGGAAATTTCATCAGATGTAATTCAATGTTCGTCGTGGCATTAGCCAGGAAAGTAGTTGTTTTCTGATGGATTTTCGATCCAACTTTTCCTATTGTATAGGATATTAGCAATGAGCAGTCCTCCGGACATCTTATGCCTCTTGTCATAAGCTCATTGTGAACTACAGATTTCTTTTCCGTTTCATATACGGTCTTGACGATCGTGGAGCACGGATATTGCTTGGTTGGACTTCCGGCGCTGGCATGGCGCTCGCAGTTTGGAGTTAATCCACTTTGCGGGCGCGATCTCAGTTTCGGTCTTTAAATGGGAATGGTCGTCGATTCATTCGTTGCAGTCATTAGTTATTGACTGCTAGACCTACCCTATACTGATGAGGAGCAACACTCCGAAATCGATATATAGGTGGTCCGAATGTTTCTATGATAATTCCCATGCAACCAAGCAATTGCAGAGATAACCTTGTAGGAACTCTGCACGGAAATTTCATCAGATGTAATTCAATGTTCGTCGTGGCATTAGCCAGGAAAGTAGTTGTTTTCTGATGGATTTTCGATCCAACTTTTCCTATTGTATAGGATATTAGCAATGAGCAGTCCTCCGGACATCTTATGCCTCTTGTCATAAGCTCATTGTGAACTACAGATTTCTTTTCCGTTTCATATACGGTCTTGACGATCGTGGAGCACGGATATTGCTTGGTTGGACTTCCGGCGCTGGCATGGCGCTCGCAGTTTGGAGTTAATCCACTTTGCGGGCGCGATCTCAGTTTCGGTCTTTAAATGGGAATGGTCGTCGATTCATTCGTTGCAGTCATTAGTTATTGACTGCTAGACCTACCCTATACTGATGAGGAGCAACACTCCGAAATCGATATATAGGTGGTCCGAATGTTTCTATGATCATTCCCATGCAACCAAGCAATTGCAGAGATAACCTTGTAGGAACTCTGCACGGAAATTTCATCAGATGTAATTCAATGTTCGTCGTGGCATTAGCCAGGAAAGTAGTTGTTTTCTGATGGATTTTCGATCCAACTTTTCCTATTGTATAGGATATTAGCAATGAGCAGTCCTCCGGACATCTTATGCCTCTTGTCATAAGCTCATTGTGAACTACAGATTTCTTTTCCGTTTCATATACGGTCTTGACGATCGTGGAGCACGGATATTGCTTGGTTGGACTTCCGGCGCTGGCATGGCGCTCGCAGTTTGGAGTTAATCCACTTTGCGGGCGCGATCTCAGTTTCGGTCTTTAAATGGGAATGGTCGTCGATTCATTCGTTGCAGTCATTAGTTATTGACTGCTAGACCTAGCCTATACTGATGAGGAGCAACACTCCGAAATCGATATATAGGTGGTCCGAATGTTTCTATGATCATTCCCATGCAACCAAGCAATTGCAGAGATAACCTTGTAGGAACTCTGCACGGAAATTTCATCAGATGTAATTCAATGTTCGTCGTGGCATTAGCCAGGAAAGTAGTTGTTTTCTGATGGATTTTCGATCCAACTTTTCCTATTGTATAGGATATTAGCAATGAGCAGTCCTCCGGACATCTTATGCCTCTTGTCATAAGCTCATTGTGAACTACAGATTTCTTTTCCGTTTCATATACGGTCTTGACGATCGTGGAGCACGGATATTGCTTGGTTGGACTTCCGGCGCTGGCATGGCGCTCGCAGTTTGGAGTTAATCCACTTTGCGGGCGCGATCTCAGTTTCGGTCTTTAAATGGGAATGGTCGTCGATTCATTCGTTGCAGTCATTAGTTATTGACTGCTAGACCTACCCTATACTGATGAGGAGCAACACTCCGAAATCGATATATAGGTGGTCCGAATGTTTCTATGATCATTCCCATGCAACCAAGCAATTGCAGAGATAACCTTGTAGGAACTCTGCACGGAAATTTCATCAGATGTAATTCAATGTTCGTCGTGGCATTAGCCAGGAAAGTAGTTGTTTTCTGATGGATTTTCGATCCAACTTTTCCTATTGTATAGGATATTAGCAATGAGCAGTCCTCCGGACATCTTATGCCTCTTGTCATAAGCTCATTGTGAACTACAGATTTCTTTTCCGTTTCATATACGGTCTTGACGATCGTGGAGCACGGATATTGCTTGGTTGGACTTCCGGCGCTGGCATGGCGCTCGCAGTTTGGAGTTAATCCACTTTGCGGGCGCGATCTCAGTTTCGGTCTTTAAATGGGAATGGTCGTCGATTCATTCGTTGCAGTCATTAGTTATTGACTGCTAGACCTACCCTATACTGATGAGGAGCAACACTCCGAAATCGATATATAGGTGGTCCGAATGTTTCTATGATCATTCCCATGCAACCAAGCAATTGCAGAGATAACCTTGTAGGAACTCTGCACGGAAATTTCATCAGATGTAATTCAATGTTCGTCGTGGCATTAGCCAGGAAAGTAGTTGTTTTCTGATGGATTTTCGATCCAACTTTTCCTATTGTATAGGATATTAGCAATGAGCAGTCCTCCGGACATCTTATGCCTCTTGTCATAAGCTCATTGTGAACTACAGATTTCTTTTCCGTTTCATATACGGTCTTGACGATCGTGGAGCACGGATATTGCTTGGTTGGACTTCCGGCGCTGGCATGGCGCTCGCAGTTTGGAGTTAATCCACTTTGCGGGCGCGATCTCAGTTTCGGTCTTTAAATGGGAATGGTCGTCGATTCATTCGTTGCAGTCATTAGTTATTGACTGCTAGACCTACCCTATACTGATGAGGAGCAACACTCCGAAATCGATATATAGGTGGTCCGAATGTTTCTATGATCATTCCCATGCAACCAAGCAATTGCAGAGATAACCTTGTAGGAACTCTGCACGGAAATTTCATCAGATGTAATTCAATGTTCGTCGTGGCATTAGCCAGGAAAGTAGTTGTTTTCTGATGGATTTTCGATCCAACTTTTCCTATTGTATAGGATATTAGCAATGAGCAGTCCTCCGGACATCTTATGCCTCTTGTCATAAGCTCATTGTGAACTACAGATTTCTTTTCCGTTTCATATACGGTCTTGACGATCGTGGAGCACGGATATTGCTTGGTTGGACTTCCGGCGCTGGCATGGCGCTCGCAGTTTGGAGTTAATCCACTTTGCGGGCGCGATCTCAGTTTCGGTCTTTAAATGGGAATGGTCGTCGATTCATTCGTTGCAGTCATTAGTTATTGACTGCTAGACCTACCCTATACTGATGAGGAGCAACACTCCGAAATCGATATATAGGTGGTCCGAATGTTTCTATGATCATTCCCATGCAACCAAGCAATTGCAGAGATAACCTTGTAGGAACTCTGCACGGAAATTTCATCAGATGTAATTCAATGTTCGTCGTGGCATTAGCCAGGAAAGTAGTTGTTTTCTGATGGATTTTCGATCCAACTTTTCCTATTGTATAGGATATTAGCAATGAGCAGTCCTCCGGACATCTTATGCCTCATATGGTTTTGTCATTGAAAAATCATCCCAGATACCAAACTTCACTCGAATATCACAAATATTTTGGAATTTATTCACAAAAAAATAATATAAGAATTAAACTTTGACACTCTGTATCTTAGGAACGAATAACTTACGGACATATGGTTATGGGAACTTTTTTCTTATTTCGACGTCAGCAACATACTCCTGAAGTTTCTACACGTACTTAAGAAACACCCTTTATATGTATATTAGATTCTAAGTTATATTTTGATTGATAATTGATTGATTTTTATTTGAATTGATAAAAGTATATGAATGAATAATAGATTTTTTGATTTTTGTAGTGCTAGATAAACTGTAAGATATAAAACATAATTTTTTTTCAAATTGCCCTGGCTAGATATTTACTCCTACTCTTTTAGTAATTACCTATACTTCAAGAGTATATGGTATGGATTGTTACTAAATCTAAATATTGATGAACATAATTTGAAAGTTTTAAAGAGTTTATCGGTGACTGTCTCGGAGATGTTTGATGATAAAAGTTTATACTTGGAAACCGATAAAAATTGTTCAGGATTGTTGAAAAATCGATGTTGTGAAAAGTACTGAATATTTTTTGAAGATTTTGGTTGCTTTTGGATAATGAATTGTTCGAAAAATACCTTGTTGGTTGATGGAGTCTCCTGCAGGTTCTGGCTTCTGCCCTCCGGTTCGGTATCTCTGGAGTTTTTGAAGTCAGGTGAGTAAACTTTGCTTTTGTCCATTCTCAGGAACTTTGTCTTCTCCTTGTACTCAGTTTTAGTTGGTGGAAAAGGCTTTTTCTTCTTATTTTATTAAATTTTGAATTGCCAGTACAAAAATTCTGTTTTCTTTTCCTGATAATTTTCTCCCGCCCTCTTGGTTACCGTCTCCCCGTTTTTCTTAGCACTCGTGACAACTTTCTATGATGTACTTCTTTTAAAATTTTCCTATAACTGCTTTCAACTATTTACAATTTTTTTTATTCCTATATTATTAAATTTAATTCCTCTTTATTTCATAAAAGTTCTCACATTTCATTCTGTTCTAATTTCACCAAGTTGCTATTTTGATTCATGATTTGATATTTCTATCCTCGTTTGTTATTGTTGGCACGTGCGTGTTAAATTGACTGTCTACTAAATTCCATATACTGAGTGTTTTTATTTAAATTTTGCATTTTATTACCAAATTTCTTCGAATTTAATTTTTTCTTTACTATTTGCGCGTAGAAGTGCAATCGGTTGACGGAAGAACAATTTACTGGTGATTTGTTCTATCACCTCGTAAATTGAACTTCGCCTTTAACTCCAAACTTGATTTTCTTTTACTCTTCTCATATTACAGAAATGTATTTTTAGTTTGTGAGTAATAAAGACGTTAATTATTATTATTATTATTATTAGATACCAATTTCAACAATTTAACAATTTTAAAATACACCCTTTTCACCCTTCACCCTTTTCACCCTTTTGTTGTTCACCCTTTTGAGTTGCCTTGAGAATGATTTCCAGCGAGGACGACCTGCCAAAAGATCTCGCTGAAGAGGCAAAATTGATTTCAATGCATCTTCTTCCTAATAAATCAAGAAAGCGATATGAACAGGAATATAGGGTGTTCAAAAAATGATTGAAATGCCAAGTTCTTCTAGAGATCACGTTGATAACTTTGTGTCAATAGCTCTTCCTTCATTGGAAAGCAACCTTGCAAGCAGCCACACTACGTCAGTAAGTAATCATCAAGAATGAGTGGTTATTATTTCAGCGAAAAATGTTTTTCCAGGAGGGATTGATTTCAATAATTTGACAAATTGTACAATCAATTTAAGTCGTTAAGTTATTCATTTCATGTATTGTTATGTTGTTTAATTCCAAAAAAGGAAATAGACGCTTATGTGTATTTTTAATTTCATTTTCATAAATCTTCTTTTTACAAAATCAAACAAATCTTGCGTATGTGAAAGTATAAATAAACTGATAGGTAGAACAATTTTTGTTCTCAGGGAGGAAAAATTGAAAACATTCGTTTTTTAGTAAACTAAAATTGCATAGAAAAGAAAGATGAATAACACACACTCCCTATAAATGAATTTCTGTTTAGCACAGCAGAATATACGTGTCCATATTGTCACTATGAATTGAACATGAAGTCAGTAATATATTTTTTTCACACCTTCTGAATTTTATTTGATTTTTTTCAGATCAGAATTGCTCCATACCACGTGATATACTAATTATGCGAATATTATGGAAAATGTCGAGTCGATGACATTTAAGAGTCATAAACTCCCTAAAAAGGTCAAATTCTTAAAGTTCAAATGGGGAGGCGAATTAGTCCCTGCGAAATGAACTGAGACTATTTTTGCGTGTCTTCGTGATTTCAAACTTGTACGAGAGGACTATTTCATTTTATCACCTATGATAATGCCAAGTTTTTTTTTACCGATGTCTTTGATTGCAGTATTTTAATATGATGATATATATCACTGCAGTTTGAATTCTGTCAATGTTTACCATTCAAAAATATACAGTGACCGCCAAGAAGTATGTAACATGTGGGAAAAAGTTTATTTGTTAAAGTATTGGAAAAACATTTCTGGGGAAAAGTGCAAAGTGAAACG
Source organism: Chrysolina oricalcia (assembly GCA_944452925.2). Classification (NCBI taxonomy): domain Eukaryota; kingdom Metazoa; phylum Arthropoda; class Insecta; order Coleoptera; family Chrysomelidae; genus Chrysolina; species Chrysolina oricalcia. The sequence continues at coordinate 6,337,221 of OX101817.2, forward strand.
CTCATGCAGCATAATCATCAAAACTTGATTATAATCAGGAAACATGATGTTTCTAGATCGCCATATTATCACAATAGTCTTGGAATTCTGATATAACTGTTAGATACGATCCAACGTAACAGCTAGGGTTCTGGCAAAAACCGTATTTTTCAATTTAGTGCCATCTGGGGCGGAGAAATTGACAGACTTTTGTCATTATCATTGAAATACAAATGTTTTATTTTAGTCAAGCCATTTAGAAAAAAACATTGATTTTTGTGAAGAGATCGGAAAATAATAAAAAAAATTGCAATTTAAATTTGTTTCACTTATCGCTTGAAACTCTGTATGTGAGCATAAAATTGAATTCCAAGCAACTTTTTCAAATAACTGTTTTCGATATCTGGCCATCTTTCTCTACTTTTGACCTCTTCATGTTTTTTTCCAATTTGCCGCCATACTAGTGGTCACGTGACATGTGTCAAAATCGATTTTTAGGTTATCGGACATGCACAAACTTTTCCCCATAAACGTTTTTCCAAAACTCTAACAATAAACTTTTTTTTATGTGAAAGTCTGAATGATTGAGGCTCCACGATTTACTGTTGCGTTAAAAATTAAACAGCGCTGCTCCCAAGGTGGCGTATGCAGTTAGTAACAAAGCCTATCCAGAACACATGGCTAACGACCATAGCAGTCGTTGCCAAAACACCAAGGAAAAAAAATGGTACATCCTTTTTGGCCATTACTGTATAAAACCAACTAAACAACTTTGTAAGTTTCACTTCAAGTGCGTTTCGCACAAACTGAACATCATCAGGAACTTGTTCTAGTTTTCAATCGCAAAGAACAGTTTGTATTTCAAAGAGACAAAGGCAATGAAGATGCAATTTTCAAATTTATGGAAAAAATTTATACTATAATCAATGCTGGGGAGGTTGCTGCTGCAGTATTTTGGTGACTTTTCGAATGCTTTCGACTGTGTGTATCACGAAATACTGACACAGAAGCGTCCTTACTATGGTTTCAGAGAAGTGATACTGAGCTTGTTCAGCTCATATTTGTCGGGTCGTAGTCAGATGGTGAAAACCAACTATCGCTCAGAAATCGCGAAAATACATAGCGGTGTACCTCAGTGTTCATTACTTGGGCCAACATTATTCCTTATTTACATCAACGGTTTGACTAGTATAAATATCGCAGGAAAATTCACACTATTTGCGGACGATCCTACCGTTTTTTGGCACTCTGACATTGCAAATGATTTAATTAGAATCATATCTAGTGATTTGAAGAAAGTGAAGAGTTGGTGAGATTCAAATCGTCTTTCTCTCAATATCTCGATAACAAATATAGTAACTTTCAGTCTTCAGATGTGAGCTTGACGATATAACGATTGGGAATGATATCATTGAAAACAAAAGCATCGTAAATTGAAATTTAAAGACCATGTTCGTGCCTCTGGTTGTTATGCAGTCAAAGTAGTCGCAAATGAGCTGAGTTTTACAGCTACTAGGACTGCTTATTTTTCTGTGGTGGAATCTCACCTTATACATATATGGAATTCCATTTTGTGCGGACATAGTGGATATCTACTACAAAATATTTTAATTTTGCAAAAATGAACCATGAGATATATATGCCAATCAAAACATAGAGACTCCTTGTTAATATTTTCTACTCATGGAATTCTAACAGTAATTTTTATTTTTATAATGGAAACAGTGCCTTGCATTAAAAAATATTTTACTCCATTTCAATCTTCACTATCCCATTATGTGGTAAGGCCATCCAGCAAAATTAAGTTGCCAATACCAATGACATCAGTCATAAAAGATTCCATTGTCAATAATGGTTGTGAAATGTTCAACCATCTGCCAAATGATTTAAAAGAAATGAAATCCTCACAACGTTTCAGGAAGACTGAAATGTTTTTTAAAGTATACAAGAATTTTTTAATGAATTTAAAAAAAAACTGTACTTAATAATGCGATTTAAAATTTTATTTCAAATGTATTTTTGTACCTATGTGAATTGACTACATAAGTTGAGTCAAACTCGTTTGTTTTACGTGTAATTTGTACGACTCATATGTTTCTATACATATAATCTAACTTCATGGATTAATTCAAACTTCATTATTTTGAATGTCTTTCAAACAATTTATATATTTTCAGTGTATGTACGATATCATAACAATATCATTTTTATGATAATAAAGTAAATTCTATATATCCCTTATTCAGTGAACTTACAGCACCTTCAGAAAATTGATTGTGTCACATTAGAATCAAGTCACCAACGTACTCAATAGTGGCAGACCTGGAGCTGGAACAGTTCATTGATTTTTGATATGGACAAACTCAATTGAAAGTACAATTGAAATAAAGTTTCAAACTGTGTAGGGTTAAAGATTGATACACGGCCTAGGCAAAACTCTCTAGAGCCTATTGTTGTATCGAAATTCAGTAAGTAAACATTATTATGATTGTTATTATCTGTGAGGTTAATGAACTTATCATTCTATCTTTTTTTGAGCCAAGAAACAACTTCAAAAACTGGAAGTCTATTCAAGATTTGAGTCTCCAACTGTGTCTATAATAATATACTTAATTGGAGAATTCTTATCACGAAGTCGCGACTGGAAAATAAAGTTCGCACGCCACTGCTGAAAGGATATCGAAATCACGGAGGCTTGCTCGAAGGTTTGGGAGTTTTTCGTTCGCTCTAGCGTCTCAAATTCCCTTCCTTTCATCTGCTTAACTTCCCGCCACTTATAATTCTTTGGCCAAAGCCGTAAGGCTTCCAAACCCGATCTCTTTTTGACATGAATTTTTCATTTCGTAGACATGACGAGAATAGAAATAAAAACTTTGATAAATCGCAGGATGTCGACTGATTCGATTTTCTGGGAGGTTCGGCGGTAAATTTTTGTTAACAGCAGCGATAGGAATGAAAATCCATTCTCGTAAATTATGTGCAGTTCATTTCTCTACAAAAAAGTCATCACCAGAAAAGTTCTCTCAAAATGAAATCAATGCGTGAAACTGATTTCGTAGTTCTCGATAATTTTTTGAAGGGTTTCATTTTAAGTTTAATGATTTTTGGACGCGGTCATTTAAAACTCCATTATTTTTGTATATTATTACCGAATTTGAAATCGTCTTCGATACAATTGAAGAATTTGTATGCTTTTTGCTGAACCTCTGCAATTTCAAATTCGTATTCAACGTGAAATTAGTGCTAATTTACATTTATTTTGGCATCAAAATGTCTCCGACCAACTTGAATATACGAATTCAAACATTCTGTATCGATTGGCGTCCGCAGAATTGCTCTATTTCTTACCGTTATCGATTTGAATGGTTCAATTCGAATTGAATAGGTTTTTTTCGCCAAAAATAAATTTTTACAATTTTTTGGATTCTGTTTCATAAAATTCGATAATGTTTTCACGCATGCATACCGAATTTCAAATCGTTTCCGATACAATTAGTTATTTCGTATGTTTTATAAGGAACCTTTCTACCTTTTATTCTCTATTCTTGCTGAATATTATGTCTAAACATTGTACCTAAATCGTTCGGAATCAGCGTTAAATTTTTCCTATAAAGTACGAATTTTCAAGTGGATCTTACGATTTTTTACGATTGTCTTGAATATATTAATTCGACCAATCTGAATCAATTGTCGTCCGCAGAATTGCTTTATCTCTAACCGTTCTCGAAATAAATGTTTCAAATCGAGTTAACAAGGTTTTTTTTTCGCCAAATAATTTTTTTAAAATTTTTGTACTCGCTGCGGTTTCGTAAATTTCCACATCTTTTTCCATATGCATACAGAATTTCAAATCGTTTCCGATACAATCAATGATTTCGTACGCTTTTTATGGAACTTCGGCAATTTCGAACTTTCGACCTTTTATTCCCTTTTACAGGCAAATTTTATATCTAGCCGTTACAAATCATATATTTTCGGAATCAGCGTGAAATTTCATCTACCCCTTCCCATTTCAGTTGGCCCAACTATTGAAATCTTAATTTTTTAAGCACCACGATATAATAATAAATAATACATGATACTTTAGGTCATAATGTAATGAAAGGGTATATTTTTAATAGAATCAATTAGAAAAACTTCCACTTTATTATTTCCTTTTAGAATTTCTAGCGAAAAATCAAAAATGTTCAGAAGAAGAAAGTTTCTATTAGTTTTTAATAAACCACATTTGACTTGTGTTACAAAATAAACATATAATATCTTTACGGTAGCTTTGGAATATTTAAGCAAAGACAAAGTACTAAGGAACTGTCAGAATATATTTTATACATTTTAAGGTTAGTTCTTATCGTGAAAATGGGTAAAGGAAAGATTATTGATGAGAAAATTTGTTTAATCATCATTAAATTTGTCCATTCTGGAAAATCAAACTCGGAAATTGAAAATTTGTTAGATTTGTCGCGATATAGTGTTAGAAATATAGTTAAAAGATACAAAACTACCGGTTCAGTCAATACAAAGCCTCGATATGTGAGAAAAAGCAATATTACAGATGCAGATAGAAGAGCGCTAAGAAGAATTATCGAAAAGAATTGACGTTCCAATTATTTATAGCTAAGTGCTCTATGGAGTGATGCTATTGGAAGGCGCATTTTGAGATCCACATGCCACCGGGAGGACCACAAACTGGGATTTGGCACTTTCGAGATAACATTTTTGATGATAAAAAATAATGAAGTTGATACTGGATAAATATTTTTTCTGCAAAATTGTTTACAATTGACAATTTTGTTTTAGGCCAAAGAAAAGCCACTGTTAACGCCACAGCAAAAGAAAAACAGGTTAAGATGAGCTAAAGAACATAGATCTTGGACATCTCAACAATGGCGTGCAGTACAGTGGAGCGATGAGTCCCGATTTGAAGTGTGTGTTGGGGACAGTAGAAGTAGAGTTATTCGCAAAAAACATGAAGCCTTCCATCCGGACTGTTTAAAGAAAAAAGTCAGCATGTCAGCCAAAGGGGTAGGAAAACTCCATTTTATCCAAGGAAATGTGAATACTGTAAAATATTTGGACATACCTATTAGAAGAATCGCTGTTGCCAGTCATGGAAGAATATTTGACATCAGGGCAAGATTTTGTGTTTCAGCAGGATGGCGCCGGATGCCACACTTCTAAAAAAGCTCTCAAATGGATGGAAGACTATAACATACCACTTTTGGAATGGGTTTCTAGTAGTCTCGATTTATCTCGGATCGAAACATTGTGGGATGCGATGAAAAAAGTGTTGCGCACTCATCCTGCCAGAACAATCCCTGAATTGAAGGAAAGGCTTCAGGAGATATGGGATTCGTTTACACCACAATTTTATGAAAACTTAGTGAATACTATTCCACAAAGAATTTCTGCAGTTTTGAAAAATAAAGGCCCAGTGGTAAACTCCAAAACTGTTTTTTTTGATGTTCTGTATTTGTTCACGTTTTTCTATTTGTTCTCAATTTGTATAAATTTATTGGTTTTTATGTATATATTATTTTGGTAAATAGAGTCTAATTATATTTTTAAATAAATTTAACAAAAATAGTTCACTAGGTATCTTTATTTTGTCAAATTTCTGAAAAAATATAATGTGAGCCAACTGAAATGGGAAGGGCTCGCATATAGTGAATCTGACGATTTAGAATTTGTGTTGATTTTTAGGGGTCTACTCCTTACAACTCTTGATTTTTTCTCCGATTGTCTTGAATATACTAATTCGACAAATGTGAATCTATTGGCGTCTGCAGAACTGCTTTATCTTCAACCGCTCTCGAATCGAGTGATTCACATCGAGTTAAGAGGGTATTTTATTAGCTGAAAATAATTTTTTTAAATTTTCCGTCCCAGGTTTGTAAAATTCCATAATTTTTGTATATGCATACCAAATTTCTAATCATTTGAAGAATTCGTATGCTTATATAAAAAAAGTACATATTTCAATGCCTGCATATGTTTCAATCATCTACGAGATGAAAGAACCTGTATCATCATAATACTCAAGAAACACGTTAAGGATATACGAGGATGTATTGATATATAGTTAGCCTATTATCTTTTGAGAATGTCTGAAACAAATGAATATTGTTATCAATATTATTAAAATCAACTACTCAAAATAACAACGTAAAACAACAAAACAAACAATAATGAAATTTCGATCAGGTATTTATCTTCTGTCAGACCTCTTCAGCAAATATTCAGTTAGTCACAAAGTTCATGAGTTCTAATTGTATTTTGCTTGCTACGTGTTTATATTTTTGTATTTATGTGTGTTTATAATTATATTATATGTGAAAGCATTTTGTTTATTTGGCAATATTTTCTCAATGTGTTTAATATTATCTTTTGAGAATGTCTGAAATAAATTAATATTGTTATCAATATTATTAAAATCAACTACTCAAAATAACAACATAAAACAACAAGACAAACAATAATGAAATTTCGATCAGGTATTTATCTTCTGTCAGATTTCTTCAGCAAATATTCAGTTAGTTACAAAGTTCATGAGTTCTAATTGTATTTTGCTTGCTACGTGTTTATATTTTTGTATTTATGTGTGTTTATAATTATATTATATGTGAAAGCATTTTGTTTATTTGGCAATATTTTCTCAATGTTGTTTAATATTATCTTTTGAGAATGTCTGAAATAAATGAAGATTGTTATCAATTTTATTAAAATCAACTACTCAAAATAACAACATAAAACAACAAGACAAACAATAATGAAATTTCGATCAGGTATTTATCTTCTGTCAGACCTCTTCAGCAAATATTCAGTTAGTTACAAAGTTCATGAGTTCTAATTGTATTTTGCTTGCTACGTGTTTATATTTTTGTATTTATGTGTGTTTATAATTATATTATATGTGAAAGCATTTTGTTTATTTGGCAATATTTTCTCAATGTTGTTTAATATTATCTTTTGAGAATGTCTGAAATAAATGAATATTGTTATCAATATTATTAAAATCAACTACTCAAAATAACAACATTAAACAACAAGACAAACAATAATGAAATTTCGATCAGGTATTTATCTTCTGTCAGACCTCTTCAGCAAATATTCAGTTAGTTACAAAGTTCATGAGTTCTAATTGTATTTTGCTTGCTACGTGTTTATATTTTTGTATTTATGTGTGTTTATAATTATATTATATGTGAAAGCATTTTGTTTATTTGGCAATATTTTCTCAATGTTGTTTAATATTATCTTTTGAGAATGTCTGAAATAAATTAATATTGTTATCAATATTATTAAAATCAACTACTCAAAATAACAACATAAAACAACAAGACAAACAATAATGAAATTTCGATCAGGTATTTATCTTCTGTCAGACCTCTTCAGCAAATATTCAGTTAGTTACAAAGTTCATGAGTTCTAATTGTATTTTGCTTGCTACGTGTTTATATTTTTGTATTTATGTGTGTTTATAATTATATTATATGTGAAAGCATTTTGTTTATTTGGCAATATTTTCTCAATGTTGTTTAATATTATCTTTTGAGAATGTCTGAAATAAATGAATATTGTTATCAATATTATTAAAATCAACTACTTAAAATAACAACATAAAACAACAAAACAAACAATAATGAAATTTCGATCAGGTCTTCATCTTCTTTCAAGACCTCTTCAGCAAATATCCAGTTAGTTACAAAGTTCATGAGTAGTAATTGTATTTGAAATTTGTTAAAGCTGTGTACACGTAACTGTTCAATTCAATGAAAGAGTTGTATTTCGTGTATGTAAATTTATTATAATCGCAAAGCGCTTTCGGCTATTAAGCCATCATCAGTGCTATACTCGTCAAGTACTTATACAGGAGAACTATTATAAAAAATGTTAACTTTGGTCATGTTGACTTTTTATAATAGTGCTCCTGTATAAGTACTTGACGAGTATAGCACTGATGATGGCTTAATAGCCGAAAGCGCTTTGCGATTATAATAAATTTACTTACACGAAATACAACTCTTTCATTGATTTGTAATTGTATTTTGCTTGCCACGTGTTTATATGTTTGTATTTCTGTGTGTTTATAATTATATTATATGTAAAAGCATTTTGTTTATTTGGCAATATTTCCTCAATGTTGTTCAATACTATCTTTTTAGAATGTTGTCTGAAATAAATGAATATTGTTATCAATATTATTAAAATCAACTACTCAAAATAACAACATAAAAGAACAAAACAAACAATAATGAAATTTCGATCAGGTCTTCATCTTCTGTCAAGGCCTCTTCAGCAAATATTCAGTTAGTTACAAAGTTCATGAGTTGTAATTGTATTTTGCTTGTCACGTGTTTATATGTTTGTATTTGTGTGTGTTTATAATTATATTATATGTGCAAGCATTTTGTTTATTTGGCAATATTTCCTCAATGTTGTTTAATATTATGTTTTTAGAATGTTGTCTGAAATAAATGAATAATGTTATCAATATTATTAAAATCAACTACTCAAAATAACAACATAAAACAACAAAACAAACAATAATGAAATTTCGATCAGGTCTTTATCTTCTGTCAAGACATCTTCAGCAAATATTCAGTTAGTTACAACGTTCATGAGATGTTATTGTATTTTGCTTGTTAGGTGTTTATATGTTTGTATTTGTGTGTGTTTATAATTATATTATATGTGAAAGCATTTTGTTTATTTGGCAATATTTCCTCAATGTTGTTTAATATTATCATTTGAGAATGTTGTCTGAAATAAATGAATATTGTTATCAATATTATTAAAATCAACTACTCAAAATAACAACATAAAACAACAAAACAAACAATAATGAAATTTCGATCAGGTCTTTATCTTCTGTCAAGACCTCTTCAGCAAATATTCAGTTAGTTACAAAGTTCATGAGATGTTATTGTATTTTGCTTGTTAAGTGTTTATATGTTTGTATTTGTGTGTGTTTATAATTATATTATATGTGAAAGCATTTTGTTTTTTTGGCAATATTTCCTCAATGTTGTTCAATACTATCTTTTTAGAATGTTGTCTGAAATAAATGAATATTGTTATCAATATTATTAAAATCAACTACTCAAAATAACAACATAAAACAACAAAACAAACAACAATGAAATTTCGATCAGGTCTTCATCTTCTGTCAAGTCCTCTTCAGCAAATATTCAGTTAGTTACAAAGTTCATGAGTTGTAATTGTATTTGAAGTTTGTTAAAGCTGTGTACACGTAACTGTTCAATTCAATGAAAGAGTTGTATTTCGTGTATGTAAATTTATTATAATCGCAAAGCGCTTTCGGCTATTAAGCCATCATCATTGCTATACTCGTCAAGTACTTATACAGGAGCACTATTATAAAAAATGTTAACTTTGGTCATGTTGACTTTTTATAATAGTGCTCCTGTATAAGTACTTGACGAGTATAGCACCATTGTTTATACAGAAGATAGTTAGTCAACCTTATGGGATTATAATTGGATCAAAATGGATGCGACATGTAGATGGCGATAGTGAGCTCGCATCCAAGTCATGTCGTAACTTCAGTGATCTGGCCTCCAAGTCATGTCGTAACTTGATTAAAACAATGGAAAAGCATTAAAATCAGGGTTTTTTGAAGAAACCTGCATAAAAATGACGTCAAATATTCATGTTTGTAACTAATCACGCTAGATGACACTCGCGTTTGTGTCCAATACCTTTTCCACAGGCATTGACTATGTTCTATTTAAACAATGATAGCACTGATGATGGCTTAATAGCCGAAAGCGCTTTGCGATTATAATAAATTTACATACACGAAATACAACTCTTTCATTGAATTGTAATTGTATTTTGCTTGCTACGTGTTTATATGTTTGTATTTGTGTGTGTTTATAATTATATTATATGTGAAAGCATTTTGTTTATTTGGCAATATTTCCTCAATGTTGTTCAATATTATGTTTTTAGAATATTGTCTGAAATAAATGAATAATGTTATCAATATTATTAAAATCAACTACTCAAAATAACAACATAAAACAACAAAACAAACAATAATGAAATTTCGATCAGGTCTTCATCTTCTGTCAAGACCACTTCAGCAAATATTCAGTTAGTTACAAAGTTCATGAGGTGCAGGTTCCCAAAATAGAAAATGAAAAATAGCCTTTTATCACTAACCCAATCCCATTGAATCTTCCATCAGACCTCTATTGTCCCACTCAAGGCGCGAGAGGCAAATTGATGTGCCTCGAAGTTTCCACGAAAATTTCCTCGGTACATTATCATATCTGAGTCGCGTTCATGCCGAAAAGGCGTATGACAAATAGCCGAGATACGAGATGACAGGAACAATTTGCGGAATAACCCTATATGGGGTGAATACATGAATGATAGAGTCGGTAATGCAGGGATCTGCGACCGCGGATTACCGCTAAGCCTCGTACGATGGAAATCCTCGACCGTCATCTCGGGAAATGTCCCTCCGTGCCAGAAATTACGTTCGGGTAGACGTTTCAATATTTTCCAGAGTGACGAGTGTTTAGATGGATTCGGTTTGGTGTTTATTGCTGCCGATTCGGGCTGAACTTCGTTTGGAAAGGTCAAGTCTTTCTTCGGAAAAGTAGAATATTGTTTGGGTCGATTGTCTTTGTAGGATTTTGTTCGGTTTCCTAGTGATATGATGACTCAATGCTTATTTTTGAAATAGACCAAGGAATATATTCTGAACTAAAAGTCTGGAGTCTGAAACTAATAATGATTTCTAGTTAAACGTGGAAGTAATTGATAAGTGTTTGACTATGTATCATCTTTCATTAAATGCTAGTAAGACTCACTATCTTGATTTATCTATAACTGCAACAAATAGACCAATTTTTTTAAGTTTTAAAGTTCCAGTCATGCAAGGTGAAATTAAGGAAATAAACGGGGTCAAATATTTGGGCATAATTATCGACAAAAGTTTAAGATGGAACAATCGTGTTGATTGTTTATCAAAAAAGGTGACAAATCTAATTCCTTAATTTTACCAGCTACGGCAGTTTTTGTCAAGAAAGCTACTTATATTAATTTACAAGTCTCTAGCACAATCACTTTTTCGATATGGTATTTTGGTGTGGGGAGCAATGTATACAAATTCATTGCAAAAACTAAACATAATACAAAACTATATCCTGAAATTAATTTTCAAGAAACAAAGATCTATTCATACTAACCTTCTATTCACAGAAGATATTTGTACTATCCAATCATTATATTTTCAAAAAAAAAAAAAAAATTCCAAATTTCATAAAAATGTTTGTCATCGATTTCTAACTTACACATTACCAAAAATTTGTAATATACTACAATTAAGAATAAAACATAAGAAATCATAAAGCCTTCTCAAGAGAAGCATAAAAAATTATATAATATATTTAATAAAGTATCTGTCAGATCTTCTGTCAGATCTAATTCAATACCCGTCGTGGTCTTAGCCAGGAGAGTAGTTGTTTTCTGTCAGGTACTTGCCTCAATAAGCCTACTTAGTAGGTGTATATGGGAGTAAAGGGTTCATCATCGATCTCCCAAAGAATTCTATTTTCTTCATAAAAAATTATTAGTCGAAAATTACTCTGAGTTTATCAAAATATTATAACATCTGCAGTTACACTGAAATTTTGGTGTAACACTATTTTGCTCTTCTACCTTCTGTATACAATAATTGTAATATTTTTCTTTTCTTTCTTTAAGATTATTCAATATTACTCCACAGCACAACACAAGTGTTAAGTCACTCATGTGCTATCTCTGTACACAATCTGTACGTCCTAAAATTTACCTGTTATTCCGATCCGCTATTTTCTAATTTTGTAATTATGTAATTTTGTAATTTTGCATTCAATAAGGCATATTTGGAGAGATTCTCCAACTGGTTTAAATGTCATTTTTAGAAATTTTCGCAATATATTGAATGAATCTATTAACTTATACTGTCCTATGGTGGAAAAATATTGGATAAAAACCGAGAAGATATGGGTAAGTCATTGAAAAATTTGTACCGGCTCAAAAATAATATAGATAATAACAATCTTGTTATAGAATACAAGGCAAAACTTGAAAAATATAGACAACAAAAAATCAAATATGAGGAAACGGCTTTCTATCAAGCCCCAGGTCTAGTTAATTTATACGTGACCAGACAAGAACTCAGAGTAAAATGTAAAACCCTGCTCGCACTGAGTTTCGTACCACCGAGAGATGTACAGTTTGCGTACGAAATTCTTAAAGAAGAAGGATTTCCCGTCGAAATTACATGATTACTGGGAAAATACATATGTAGGAAGGAGACTGGAAGGAGTTCTGCCCAGATATCCTATCCCCATGTGAAACATGTATGATCGGATCAATACAGATATTCCGAGAACTAATAACTCGTTGGAGGCATGGCATAATGCCTTCCAGAGGTCATTTGATTACCATCGTCCTTCATTAACTAAACTTATGGACAGATTTCTATTGGAGCAAAACCAAACTGAAAACTTCATCTGCCTTTTTTGATTGGAAATACTGTAACAAAATGACATTTCTCTGAAAACGTCATCAACTTTGTAGATGCGGCTTGATTTTCTTGAATCCAATCTTCGTTATAGTATTGCAATAAATTTTTTGCAATTTGGACATGGAATCGTGGTAATCTGAAATAATTTCAAATTTAGAGATAACGATATTTTGTCACGTTCGCGATTTTAGGTCACAAATATTGGGATGTTCTGGAATAAATCGTGATATTTACATTGGGTTTTCGAAACACCAAATGGCATACATCAAATAATTGGTTAGAGATGGGTGAAATTTTTGCAACATTTAATTGTATATTTGAATAGTACCACTAGCCAGAACTGTCTGCAAATGAATATATTGTCAATGTGCCATATGACATTTATATTCAATCCTGGTTTGAGTGTTAAATAAATGTTCCAAGTCATTACAATAAAATTTCTTGGTAAAAAAACAATTGCAACGCATGTGCATGCCGCGATTGTATGGAAATATTCTTCTCCTGATCGATATAACACCAAAAATGAGCCTGTAGAAAATTATACGTTAAATAATCGTTCTTGAATATACCTTCTCTTTTTCACATGTTCAGGGTTTTCTACCAGAGAGAAGAGTATGCAATTTATTTTTTGAGGGTTTATAAGTTCAGATTGTATAGTAAATTGCTTCGCATACTTTAAAAAACCATTAGAAGATATCAGTTTCCAGTGCAAATTAAAGCTTGATTTGATTTTATCTGACGATTATCTGTAGGGAATTTCTTGTTCTGACAGTTTGAATATATGAAATTTCGTATACATGATTTTTTAAATCAATGGCAAATAAAATATACGAGAAATGAGTAATTGGCAGGTGAATAAAAAAATACAAACTTTGTTGAGATTAGATTTTCTATTTCATTTCCTGCCCACATAAATATTTTTTTTTCAAAACCGTGAATATGCAATTTGTAATTTCGAATGATAAGAGTTTTAGGAATGTTCCTGCTACTTGCTTTGAAAACCTAGATAAGATTTCACATTCGCAAATTCACTCTCGTTCACTGTAGACAACCTAATAGCAAATTCGTGAGTTTTGCATTGATAATTTTGGTAGAAAATTTGTATTTTACCTTTTGAAGTCAGAACCCTGAAATTAGCACATTCTCGGTTTTGGCGTGGGACCGACGAATATTATATATACACATCTAAAATTATTACTCATTATCCGATTCAATAGTTCTTTTTGTCAATGGATCAATGCATCAATAGTTGTACTTCAGTGCCATCAATTCGAAATGAATTTCAAAATTTCAAGGCCAACTTGGAATTTAGTTAATCGCCAAAAATTCAAAATATGTATTAGCAATATTTGTAAAAGAAACCTGATTACAGCACTGGATTTGTAATAATTTCAAATGCTTGTGACCGGAATTTTATAGAAAATATTGAATCCTAATAAAAATATAGCATAAATAAAATAAATATTTTGGATAAACGTACTGTATACAACATGTGTGAAATATTGTAATTTTTAATACTTTATTAGACCGCTATCAGTTTGAATTTGTGGTGGTTCTGTCCTTACTTAAACTACACCTATGAATGAACTTTTGGAAGGCATGTTTGATAAGGAGAGTTGTCATCTTCACAGCAGCTGTTGGGCGATTGGCCAAGAAACATAAATTTTGTTCAATTTGATATTTAATAATGTTTGCTATTCAGAATTGAATTCCTTGTTGTATTGAAAGTTTAAAAGTATAGTTGCAGTCAGACATATATGTTTTATTCTCCGTCATTCCCGAAAGAATCCAAGTCCTGCAGAACAATAATAAAAGTCTCATCACCCAAGCGATTAATCGCACCATTTCAAATTGTGGAAATTTATAATCAACAGTTTTCCTAGTATTGCCAATCTTTGTTTCTTCTATACTTACAGTCTAGAATACAGATTCATATTAAAAAAAAGCATGTTTAATAGAGGACTTTGGAACTGATAATAATACAGATGATAAAAGTCAGCAAAACCAAAGACGAAACAAATCAAATTAAACCAGTCTATTGAAGTTTATTGCTCCGCAAGTACAATAACAATTTTCATTATTATTTTTCCGTGTAATTTTTGTTCCACTGGTTTGAAATGATCACAAATACAGTGGCGTAGTCAAATGATACTTGAATAACTGCTGATATGTTTTTTGGAATTTTGGCTTCGAAATAAATGTCGAAGAATATTTATTTTTTCAGAGAGTGAGAGATACAGGGAAAGAGAGAGAGAGAGGCGCGAACTGAGTAATACATGCTTAACTGCAACTGCACGCACTAAACTTAATTGACGATTTTCGTCACATGGGTTTGTGAAAATCGGCAGATTATATTTTTCCCGGTATCCTTGAATTATGTCGTTCAAAATAAAAATAAAATCGACCGCGCTTGAGAATGTCGAGGTGACGTTTTTTCTGCAAGTTTGTTAGCCTCCCGCTCCCTAACGTCAGGCTCAAAAGGTGAGATTATTGAAATAAACACTTTTCTGAATGTAATTATCTGAATATGACGCGTATTTCCATCTATCGATATTTTTTACTATTCAGATCGGCTGCCCTACACGTGCAGCACTTAATAGAAAGCTTAGATATGGTGGAGGTACTCTACAGGCTGCAAGGTATCCCCCGTATGGTAATCTGCCGCAATCCCAACTTGGGCTCCTCTAGTTCAACTTTTTGCATGTTTCAAAATTGCACAGTTTATGTTGTAACCATAAGAACCAGTAAATATGACAGCTTATCACTTATACAGTGTGTCCAAGATAAGAATGAACAGCATGGGGATATCGGAAACGGTAAGAGTTACGGGGTCGATTGAATTAGAGAAAAGTAGCGTATTTATGTGCCCAACAATATGCCATTTAGAAAGTTTTAATATTCCGAGTAGTTACGGAGATATCCTAGAAAAACCGAAATTTGATAATTTCGCTTTTATTTTCTCCTAGGTTTATTTTCAAAGGAAATGTGAAACAAATAGCACTTTGTCATGGCCACTTTTTAAGGACTACCTGATGACGTAAGCAGAATTTTTCTGCGACGTTTCGTCTTTTAGAAAACATCATCAACTTTTTATTTTTATATGGACCGAAACTAAAGTATACCCTGTATACGACTCCATTTTTCATTGTGAATACAGCAACGTATCACACAGTATGATTTCAGAACCATTTCTCGCGCAAAATGAAATTTAGCGATTACTTAACCTGTTTTTCTTCAATTTTAGATAGTAGGCGCTGGAAAAAATGTCATATTTTGATACATGAAGTAAATTAATTAGTCTCTTTTATACAAGTATAAATTTTAACTTACCACTTGCCGGAATTTTTGTGTTGTTGAATACAAAGATAAGTCGCAATATCAAAAGTTTAGTTTATAAATGTAATTGTAATGTAATAACAAGGAGCTAATATGTATTACAGGAAAATAAACAGAAACTTATAACAAGTGTTCAAATAACCCGCCGTTATTTTCTAAGCACCAGTACGCTCTTCTCACAGAGGAATTTAAAACTTGAGTTAACATAATCGGAAAAATATTGTTAAAGGATGCAGTAACCGATCTTAGCAAATCTTCATTTTGAAAATTATGATTAGAGTACACTTGATTCTTGATATATCCCCAAAGGAAAAAGTCTAGTGAGGTAAGGTCGGGGGACCTTGCAGGCCAGGATGTATCACTATGAGTACCAATCAACTGTCCTGGGAAGCGACGGTTCAAATAATCACGAACAATTCTAGAGTTATGTGCTGGAGCACCATCTTGTTGAAACCAGCAGCTGTGAGTAACCGCTAATGGCAAATTATCTAGAGCGTCTTCCATATCATTTACTAACAAATCTATGTACCGCTCTGCTGTTAAATTGTTTTGGTAGATAAAAGAAAGGCCCAATTACATTCGTACCGAGAATTCCAACCCACATGTTAAAACCGAAACGATGTTGATGTCTGGACACTTTGTGTACACGCGGATTTTGTTGTGACCAATAATGAACATTCTGCCTATTAAAAATACCATTGTTGGTGATCATACTTTCATCAGACCAAATTATTTTAAAAGGGAAATTTTCATCGTCTTGGCATTTTCTAGTGTACCATTCACCTTGCATCGTCACCTGGTCTGAGTCCATGACAAATCCTAAATTTATATGGATGATATTTATTTTTTCTTAAAATGAACTGAGCGGTGGATTTGGCTACTCCGGTATTATCTTCAATGGTGCGAGTGGATATCTCAGGATTTTCGACAACGGCCTGTAACCCATCACGCTGACTTTCTTCATTAGATAGCTTTTGTCAGGAAACCACAGGTTTTTAAATGATCCGTATTCTTTTAAATTAAAAACTAACCGTCTAAATATTGATTTACCAAGTTGTCGCCTCTCTGGATTCTTATTAGAGTACGCACGTTCAGCATCAACAAAATTTTTTTGGCACAAAATGTAACATATCAAATTTTTCAGTATTCGAAAAGCTGCCGTTTTCCATTTTTAACACAAATTGGGTAGGTAACGAGATGAAACAGTAGGAAGGGTAATATGTCAAAAATTCTACCAAACTACAGTATTATTATGACTATTTCACGCACTTCCCAAATGAACCAATCAGGAGCTCTAGTCAAGTTCGGAGTATCGATAATACCGAACTTGACTCTTGACTCTGATTGGTCTGTCAAGTTCGGTGTTTTCAGCTCCGTATATGTGACAGTTAAACGTCAAATATAAGTAAGACGCTATGCACGCATTTAAAAACGAGTAGATTTGGGATAAATTCTATCGAATTAATCAATGTTTCCCATTGAACTTTATTAATTTCTCAGATACACTTTTTTTGCTAATTTCGTCTAATTCTGCCGAATTTCAGATTGTTTACCTTTCACTTCGTTTGTGAAATAGTTTAATAAAATTCCACTCGTGATTGAATTTATCTCATAAGTCTGTCTTTCATTTGTGATCTCAACTGAATTGATTCGAGAAAACACCACTTGTCCTGCGGACTCGTGGTGTTTTCTCGAAACAATTCAGTTTCGTTCAGAAATGAATCGACAGACTTATCGCGAAAATTCAATCACTTGTGGTATTACTACTGATAACAGAACATTGTGTCATTTTTTCCAGCGCCTACTATCTAAAATTGAAGAAATACAGGTTAAGTAATCACTAAATTTCATTTTGCTCGAGAAATGGTTCTGAAATCAGACTGTGTGATACGTTGCTGTATTCACAACGAAAAATGGAGTCGTATACAGGGTATACTTTAGTTTCGGCCCATATAAAAATACAAAGTTGATGATGTTTTCTAAAATACGAAACGTCGCAGAAAAATTCTGCTTACGTTATCAGATAGTCCTTAAAAAGTGGCCATGACAAAGTGCTATTTGTTTTACATTCCTTTTGAAAATAAACCTAGGAGAAAATAAAAACGAAATTCTCAAATTTCGGTTTTTCTCGGATATCTCCGTAACAACTCGGAATATTAAAACTTACTGAATGGCATAAATGCGCTACTTTTCTCTAATTTAATCTTCCCCGTATCTCTTACCGTTTCCGATATCCCCATGCTGTTCATTCTTAACTTGGACACACTGTATACAGTTAATTTTGTCTTTGGGAACACGTTCCTTTTGTAGTCTATTTTTTTAATAATGATTATTTTAAAGTTTCTTATTTTTCAAGGGTCAAATCGAAGCGAACAAATTAAAAATTTCACGAGTTCAGTTTTTCCATATTTTCCTGTTCTCATATTAGTTTACTTTCTTTGAATGAAGTTAAAAATATGCTCGTAAGAATTTTGCTCTGAAAAAAGTAGCAATAAGTGTTCCGGTTTCCTCAAATTGTCTTTCCTGAAGAACCAAAACCAAGCCTTCCACGATCAATTCCATGGAGAACCGCAAATTAGACCCGAATATCGATAACTTCATAAATCGAGCCAGCCATGATACCGTCCTGCAGGAATCGTTGGCGAAATATACATCGTGAAGGGCTCATTAGGGATTCAAGGCAAGGTCCCTTCCCGCGCAAAACTCACCCCTATCGACGTTCGCCTGACGTCAAATTAATTAAAAGTGGTCTCAACCCTGTGCCCGTTATTTCTGAATATTTATAACGGAGACACAAGCAGACAACTTATTAGACAATGTACCTAATTAAAAGAGAAGTCTCTCGAAACTTTAAATATCTTAGTAGTAATGAGATTACAGGGTTTCAGGTAGGATTAGCTTCCTAGATGACTACCAGTTTCTGACAGAAAGAAGTGATGTTGACAGGAATAGGGGTGGTCTCAGGGATGCTATCGTTGTCAACGATCAAATATATTTAGGGTGAACGTTGGATATGATTGAATTTGAATGGTGCTGTTCGAGACTATGAATATCAATTCAGCAGAGACAGGAGAAATGCTATGTCGGTTTATCACAAAGAACTTCATCTGTAATAGGAGCATTCAGATGAAGGTTGTGATTCACATCTCCCTAGATTTTTGCGATTCGAATTTTTGCCACTGAATAAAAGTTACTTGGTTTATTCTTAAATTTCTCCTTACTTTCACCATTGAACTGTTTATATTCTAGTCAGGTTTAAGGCCAAACTTGGTTTCACCTGACAATTTCCCTCATGTTATATAAACCAATCAAATGTCGTCATTTTGTCAATCTAACATAGAATAGAATAGAACAGAATTTTTATTGTTCAGTAATAGTTACAAAATTACTTATACAAGATTACATATACAAGATATAAACACAAACAAGAAACAGGACAATTTTATATGTATATATATATATATATATAAATATAAATATTCATGATATAATTTAGGAAACACAACATAAAAATACTTCCTAACAATGGTTTATGCTTTAATCGAAAATCGAACACAGAAGAAAACTGAGCAATAAAACTGGATAGCTACAGAGCAAGCTCGTGTGTAGCAAACAGTGATTCTGTAGTTTACCTATCGCCAAATTGAACAATTCAACATAAAAATATTATTTGTCTCCCGAAATACAATTGAGGTACAAGTACTAAACATAATTAAGGAAGAACGCATAAATAAGTTAGTGTTTTTTAAATTAAGTAAATTATTATATAATAACATTGTTTATTTATTAGATCTGATTATATAATATTTGCGTTAACTGGTTAAGATTCTCAACAATCCAGAGGGTTATTTTTGACTTAAAGGACTTAATATATTTTATATCCCTGATTGATATATCGACCAAATTGTACATTTTCCTACCTAGGTAAGTAAAGTTGTATCGCGTCAACTTAAAGTTAAAGGATGGAACTGAAACATTTCTGTTTGAAACTGCTCGAGTTGAAGCTCCTACATAGGACAATGCATCTGAAGGACTAAGATTTTTATGGGTATGAATAAGTAGGTTTTTGAAATATAATTCGGTGACTGTCAAGACTTTAAATTCCTTGAATATAATATTCGTGGGATATCTCCTTGGTTTGTGGAGACAGATTTTGATTATATATTTCTGCGTTGTTACCAAAGGTTCCATAGTTGTTTTATAGGCAGATCCCCATGCTAAAATGCAGTATTGTAATAAACTCTGCGTGATAGCATAGTACACGGTTTTGAGGGTTTCGGAGCTTAGGATACTTCTAAGGGTATAAAATTTGAAAATTGTTTTTCTCAGCTTCGATACCAGGTTTAATATGTGCAATTTCCATGTTAGTTTATGGTACTTAGAGTTATCAACACAGCTGATTTTTTGACCGTTGATATATATTGCCTGAATATTATCGATATTATCGCATTTGAAAGGAATTGCTACTGTTTTTTCAATATTTAAGGTAAGTAAATTATTATTCAACCATTTACTGACAGACAAGAGATTACGGTTTGCGAGGCTTATAGCTTCTTGCCATGAGTTTCCCTCGAATGTAATCGCAGTGTCATCAGCATATGCAGTGAAGGCTCCCTGAACATTCAGCGATAAGAGGTCGTTCAGGTAAATGACGAATAAAATGGGACCCAGAACCGTACCTTGTGGAACTCCATAGCTGGCAATATTGAAACTGCTTATCTCATCGTTTACCCTAGTACATTGGTTTCTACTAGAAAGATAATTTTTTAAGAGCTGAAGCCCTGATCCTCTGATTCCATAATTGTATAACTTGTTGAGTAATTTTTGATGGCACACAGTGTCAAAAGCTTTTTTTAAGTCAAGCATGATCGTCAAAACTTTTTTGGAGCTATCGATATTTCTATATACATTTTCCATAAGTTGAGCCACTGCATCGTTCGTGCCTATACCTTTCATGAATCCGAATTGTGATTTATTTATTATTTTGTGTTTATTCAAGAAATCATGGAGACGGGAGGCTAAGCATTTCTCAAATAATTTAGAGAATACAGAGGTGAGGGATATAGGTCGATAGTTGTTCATATCCGTTTTGTCACCTCCCTTGAATACTGGAATAATCATCGCCACTTTTAGTGCCTTTGGATATATTCCCTTTTCCATGCAGGTGTTATATATATGGAGTAGTGGAACAGTTATCTCCTTTTTTATATACTTTAATATTTTTACTGTAATATTATCATTCCCAGGGGAGGAATTAGTTTTCATTTCAGATATATTGTTAATTAATTCGTTGTTTGTTATTGGTCTGAGAAACAATGTTTCATCATTGAAAGGAATGGGCGTTACTTCTTCTTCAATAAATGGGTCATTTATTATGTTATTTGCGAGTTTTTCTCCAACTTCACAAAAAAAATCATTGAACTTATCAGCAATTATTCCGTTATCCAAATATCCGTTAGCAGTTTTAATGGAAATTTTTTCTTTTGCCAAATTACTCCCCCCTGTACAGTTTTTTATTATTTTCCATGTTTCTTTAATATTGCCTTTCGCTTCGTCCAGAAGTTCCTTGTAATACAAGTTTTTTTGACGCCTAATAAGATCTGTGAGGGTATTTCTATAGATTCGATATTCCCCACGTATTTGTACGTTTTCTGGATATTGTTTAAGTTTTTTAGCTAGGCTATCTCTTTTTCTAATGCTCTTTACTAGTGAGTGAGTAATCCATGGTTTCAGTTTGCGATTCTTTGAATTTACCTTGATATTTCTCATTGCACTGCAGTCTGTTATGGAGTCCGATAATAACTGCATGAAGTTAGAGTATGCTTTATCCGGGTTATTCTTTTCGGATAAAACACTAAACCAATTTAAGTTCTCAACAGTTTGTTTCAGTTTGTTATAGTCGATCGTTCTTTTTTGCGTTAGAGCGTTTGGTTGAATATTAGAGTTTTGGGTTTGGTTACTTATGAAGCATGTTACTGCAGATTTTACAAGATAAGTGCTGGGAGTTTTTGCAAAAATGTGATCAATACGTTAAACTATGATCAGTTACTCTTGTTGGGCAATTTACATATGATATAAATCCTAGAGCACTCAAAGATGTCAAAAAATTTTGTGCCAAAAGGGAGCTGTCTAAAATATTTAAATTGGTATCTCCGATCAGGTATTGATGAGTCGAAGTAAGTGACTCGAGAGTAATTTGAATTTCCTCAATGAAATTGTTAATATTGTTGTTGGGACTACGATAAGTGGCAATTATTTGGTGTTCATTATATTGAGTATAAATTGAAATTTTAGCCGCAGTGAAAGTAATGTCACTTATTTTTTGTATATGATAATTTAGGTTGTATTTAACAAATATAACAATTCCATCACATTTATTAGTAGTCGGTGGTATAATATGAGTGTTATAACCATCAATGATGAATCCACCTGAATATGAATCTAACCAGGATTCTGTACAAACAATAACCTTAAATCTAAATTTTAGATCGTTGAGAAGGACAACCAGTTCATCAAAGTGTTTATTCAAACTCCTGATATTTATATGAAAGAGAGACAATTCATCATTTACATTGTTACTATCCACCTTTTCATTAAAATCAGTTGGAGAGTTGTAATATTGGAAAATCTGGCTCATTAAGACTCTCAATATCCTCTAGGATATTCAACGCCATTTTTTTTTTAATTATTATTATTATTTTAAATTGGGCTGAAAGTTGATAGTGTAGATTAGTATAGAAAGTGGAATATATTAGATGTAAGACTGAATTATAAAAAATAATAAAAAGAAGTATTAATTACTGGCGTCCCTCATGTAACTTCTAGTGAATTTTCTGGTTTTGTGTTCAGCAGGACTCTGAAGATCTTTTTGACTGGTTGATGTATTTGGAATTAGAGATTTTTTTCCATATATTGATGCCGGGTTGGAGTTTTCTTGGTATGTGTAGGTGATATTATTTATTTTGACTTTGTTTTTCATGAGGGTAGCACTGAGATTTTTTTCCTTGGCTTCTCTGTAGTATCTTGAAAGCAATTTTTTCTCTTCCCTTTCTTGGATCGTGAGGTCGTGTCTAACCGATATTTGGCTACCTGTTAGATTTTTACACTTTTCAGGATTGATTGTTTTGTTATGTTCCTTGTTAGTTTCAGTAAGATCGGTCTATCGTTATCGGCGTTGTATTTGCCAATCCTGTAGATGTTATTATATTCGTAGTCTTCTAGTGTTAGATCCAGCTTATTCAGAAGTGACTCCTTGATGACATGCACAATGTTTTCTTCCGGTTCTTCTTTTATCCCGTAGACGACCAAATCGTTTTCTTTCAGTTTCCTTTGAGACGTTTCAATCTCAAATTTAAGTTTTTTATTTTCAGATTCAAGAGTTACGATTTTCTCTTCAGCTTTTCTACAATTTTCTTTTATAGATTCTAAGTCGGTTCTAATACTTTTGATATCGTTTATTATATCCTTATTCTGTTCGTAAATAGACTTGATGATATCTTTCGTTTCTCTGTCCATTTCTCGAAATAAATTTAGGGTATATCTTACTTCAGGAGAAATATTTTTAAGTCTGGCAACAACGCAGGAAAGAACAGCCTCAACACTGGGAGATTTCAGAGTACAAAGTCCAAAAGTCGGAGGTATTAATTTTGCACGTGGGTGATTTCAATGTTACAAGTCATGAAAACTTAATTGTACTCACTCGTATTGATGTTATGCATTTGGTGAAACGGTTCAACACTTGAACTTATTTTAAAACCTTGTAATTATTGGTGAAATAAACATATGACTTTAACAGAGGAATAAAACGTGATTTGGCGACGTTGCCGAAAGTCAATTACAAGACTTTCTGAAAACACTGCTTCCAGCTCGAGGTATTTTCAAATCAGTGTTTCGACCATAGAAATATAAAATCATTGAAAAGTTGGTCAAAATTAGGTTGATGAATTTTATATCCGTCCACAAAATCCTTAATACTTATTAATTTGGCTTTCAATCCAAAAAGAGTACTGGGGATGCTATTTTCCATCTGTTGAAAAGGCTCTATTCTGAGTTGAACTCAAAAAAGGTATGTGCAGCAGTTTTCTGTGACTTGTCGAAAGCTTTCGATTGTGTGAACCACGAAATACTACTGCGCAAATTTCAGCACTATGGGTTCAGAAATCAAAGTATTAGCTGGATCGAATCATTTCTGAGTGAACAAACCCAAGTTGTGAGAACTGACACTCTGTCAGATATTGGCCTTGTCAGACACGGTGTGCCTCAGGGCTCGGTATTAGGGCCAATACTTTTTTGTTATATTTTAATGATCTTGCTTATATTAAATCTGATGGAATATTCACAATTTTTGCAGACGATACAACTATCATGTGGCATGACACTAATGAAAACAATCTTCGAAACAAAATAGCACAAGATATTATCAGTGTGAGAGAGTGGTGCAATTCCAATCTGCTCTCCTTCAATATAGAAAAACCAACCTCATGTCATTTAATTGTAATTTAATAGTCATTTCCTTGGGTAATGATGTTATACCGAATAAAATTTCCAGCAAATTTCTTGGAATCAACTTGGATAACAACCTTAATTTTATTAACCACACTAATATACTGAGCAAAAAACTAGCTTCGGGATGTTATGCCCTGCGGATGGTGTCGAAGGAAGTGGGTATTTTGACTGCAAAAATTGTGTATCACGCTGTAATTGAATCGCATCTGAGGTATGGCATACCATTCTGGGACACTTGCAACCAACAGCACTTCAATGCAATATTTGTTATTCAAAAGCGCGCTATTCGATATCTGTGCAAAGTTAAGCCTAGAGTGTCTTGTAAACCCTTATTCGAGGAGAAAAAATTACTTACACTTCCTTCTCTATTTGTCCTGGAAACTGTGTGCTTAGTACATAAGAACAAATCATCTGACGAAGTTTTTGTTGGGTTCACCCGCCAAAATGACAAGCTGAGACTACCCATTCCATCATCAAATATGATCAAAAATTCGATAATATATAATGCTGCCAAAATATATAGCAATCTTCCGACAAGCATCAAAGATATTCAATCGCTTGATCGGTTTAGACAGGCTGTTAAGCAAGTTCTTATTGAACAAGTGTTTTATAGTGTTCAAGAGTACATTGACAAATGTATGGATGGCATACAGATATAAAATTATATGTTAAATTTTTAACTATTGTGTAAGTACATTGTAAATATTCTCCATGTTTACTTAAATAGTGTGAGCGCTATTTTATTATCGTATTTATTTATTTATTTATGTTTACATATTTTATTTATAACTCCTATACAGTTTTTGAAGTGTGACTATTTTTTTATCCGAGATGTATGTATCTATGTGTATATGTGTTTGTCTATATATTCACATATATTTCATTTATAATTTTTTGTTATATGTTTGTTGCTCATGAATATCATCTATGTTATCCCAGACTATTTTTTGTATTATCATAACATTATTTATTTATAATCGTTTGTCAACGAGATGTTCATCTTTCGACAATAAAGTATATTTTGATTGATTGATTGATTGATAATATATACTCATTCTAGACTGCTAATCTCATAAGTCAAAAGTGTTGTAAAAAGTTCAGATTAGTCCGAAATGCGCATGTGCGTCATTAGTGTTTTTTGTTACAGGTCCGGTTTTTGTAAAATATTATGTTACTGGTGAAGATTAACAAACGTTATCAATTCTGAATCTCGGGGAATGAGGTATTGGATAACTCATTGTTCTTATAACTGCTATTTAGCCTATTTGAGTACAACTTTTCACATATTTATGATCCCAAATATTCAGCAAAGGCCATCATAAAGTAGAGTACTGTTATTATTATTTATCGCTCTGAACCGACTCATTGATTTTTGGTATCGCACTCACTTTTCAGATGTAGATGAACTCAACAAAAAACTACGGAACCACCCCAAGTAGTCGGTGCGAATTTCAAGCAGGCACTACATTTGAAAATAAATTGAAAGTACAAGAAACTATGAAAATTGATTTCAACTAATATTATGAACAATTAAAATTCAAATTTGTATTAATAAAATTGGATGCATCCATATGCGTCAAGGTTTTCTTTTCATAGAACGATTCATGTCAAAATATGTAACTGCATTTAATTTCAATTAAAATTATTTGAAAATAATAACATACTATTTCTACGATTATTTCTAGTTGTGTTACCTAAGTGCAATTTCCATGGTGGGGGTTTGTGAAAAAGTGAGACTAGAAGCATTTTTTTTATCATCAAAGAAAAGCACTACCATATTGACATTAATTTTCCGAGGAGAATTGAGTAGGAATCAAGAACTATTTCAAGAATAGTCAGAACTTAATATTAGCGGTGTATCTAATACTTGAAATTTGTTTGTAAAAAGTTGTATCACTCGCCATGCTTACGAAGACGCAGTGTTGGTACGGCATTAGATTTCGAATGATTTTATTGACTTTTTTACATAAATCTTCATGAGACACATGCCACAAATTACAATTTTCTGCGCAAGGGGTGATTTCAACGCCCCCTAGCAGCAAAACTGTTTATTTTTTGGGTTGGCGCAATGGTAACATTGGTTGAGAATTACATGGACTACATCATACCAAAAATTCAAAAAAATCCACCGGGACCCAAATTCCATAAGGAGTTTGCGGGGTCCTTTGTGAACAGGGTCGTTTATTATTCCCAGCGTTGTTTTCCGGGTTTTGCCGTGATCTTTTTGGCATGAAAATATTCAAACGTTTCGACTGTAACTGCGGCAGTCCTCTTCAGTAGCACGTATTCTTCGCAACGTATCAACTGAAGCGTTTGGATATTTTACAAGAGAATCTACTACAAAACCGTATAAAATGACGCCAACTATGAAAACCTACATTCATATGTAAGGCTCTATTATTGTTTGGTCATAATTTCGAGAATTTACTGTGAAAAAATCGCTTTTGGAATATTCTAGTGACTAATTATTCTCAGATTTGCTTAATACTTCACAAAATATGTTTTTTTGTTTTTTGGAAGCTTTTTCAAATGGTCACTGTACAGATACAGATTCATTAACATATCCTTACACACACTACAGTGGCTACCAGTTTCTGACAGATTTTACCTAAATGCTATGATTTATATCTTAAAAAAAACTCACAACATTATGGTACCCACATATCTAAATGAATTTCTCAAATACAGCAGTCAAATCCATGGTTATTCTACGAGAAATAAAGAAAATTTTTACAATGAAGTCTCTATTCTATAATGGGAAGGGATATAATGAACTACCAGAAATCATTAAATATTCTAAAACTATTGTAGAGTTCAAAAGATATCTAGTTTTTCACTTCAGATGATCAACCGCCATTTTTGTTCAGATTTTCCATACAACTGGGTGTATTTACATAAAGTTTTATTTGCAGTGAGTTTTATATGTATTCATTATTGTTGATCGTCACCTCATGATTGTTCATTTAATTGTATATACCTACAAATTGTTTGTGTATTAGGATTTCCTATTTCCAAATAAATTTCATTCATTTATTCATTCAAAAAGTGTACCAAAATGGTGTTGATACACGACTTATAATTGAATAAAGTAGTTTTCTAAGTCTCTGAGGAAATGGAGTTGTGAACTTGAGGTAAAAAGAACTGATTGTAGATCTCTAATGTATACTGTAGCTGAAAGCAGTCCTGGAACCAACCCTTGTGGAACACCTCAGTTAACAATTCTGAACAAGGAAACTAGTTGTTCAGGCTATTTGGGTTGTATTTTGTAGGTAAAAAATATTAACACTTTATAAAGGATACTTGGACAGAAGTTTTGCAGTTTTCTTGGAGCGAAGGGTCGAGGGTGCAAAGTCTCGCATGGTCATCGGTCTCGTGCATGGCATCACACGTTAAAAGGTAAGGGCTGCGTCTTCCCTAGCTCACAAAAGTATCTCGAAGACTTCCGAGGGTTGCGCGTAGGGGTGCAATCGGTTGACAATAACAATTTTAACATTTTTTTTAACAATCCCTATACAAATCAACGTACCCTTGAACATTTGCCACGAGCACCGCTCATGAATATATGACCATATCCTCTCTCTTCTAATACTCGCCGAATACAATTTTCGCGTATACAATGCCTCATCAATAACAATAAATACCCATTCGGAGTAGCAGAGATAAGAAACTGTTGTTTCAAAAATGAAATTCCTACGGCAAAACGGCAGAGCACACATAATAAGCCATAAAAGTCGTTTGGGTAGTCATTATAGTCATTATCACCTGCCCGCAGGATCAGATACAGAGTCCGGAAGTTCCGGAGATGCGGCATTGCCAACGAAATAGGAGTACACGCGCCAACACACAGGGGCGTTGTGAAAGGGGTGGACGTATGCATTTGTTCTTCAAGGTCACAATTTTAAATGGAACCAGCGGTAACTTCAGAACTCAACTTCATCTGGTTTGGATAATATTCAATGTTATAAGTCTCCTCTGACATAACACTAAGCTTTCAGCTAACTTTGTTGTTGTCGAGTGTGATTTTGATATAGTTTCGGTGTTTGGGTAGTTTCTATTTAATAAAAATAACAAGTGAGGGCTCGAAAGTTGAAGGACCTAGAAGTAAATGCGTTCAAAACTATAATTGGAAACCAATAATGTGGATACTACGAATTTAATTGGTTTAAAACTATAATAGAATAGAATAGAATTTATTGCATCAATAAGTTAACTTTAGACAAGTCATACACCACAATAATATATGAAATATACAAAATGAACAAGATACATAAAATACATCTACATTTTAACACATGACAAATAAAAAAATAATACAATCAAATAACACAAACACTAGCTGCCTGCAAGCGAGTCCACAAATGATCCACTGAAGTCAATAATATGATAAAGGCTGATTTTGGTTAGGATTTTCTTTTATGCTTTTTTGAAAGGTTCCAATGGTAGTTCTCTTATTTCCTCAGGGAGAGAATTGTACAGAGGAATACCCATTAATTTACTTTCATCTAATATCTTCATAGGAGGCACAAGTGTATGTCCAATACGGGTGTTATAAGCATGAATATTTGAATGTGTTGTGAATGTGTGTAAATTCTTCTTAACATGTGTGATATTATATATATATATATATATATATATATATATATATATATATATATATAGAAAAAATTGAAAAAAAGGATAGTCGCTGACTAGTTAAGAGTAAAACTGTTTGTAGGGCCTGCAGCGGTGTAAAAGTTAAGTTATTCCAAGCTTTCGGAATCTTTTATTCCATCATCAGGGAGACTACAATTGGAAATGTCATATAAGATTGTAAATTCAAAATTATAAGTACTCACATCTTATTTGAGGATGCTTACATATATGTTCATAAAAGTTTTTTATAAGAACCATTTTTTTTTTAAACAAAAGATTAAGTTTCTGCTAATTACATATCAGAAATGCAGTATTTTCAGTTCTTTTTTAAAAAAATACAAAACTGATAAACTGGACGAAATGACAAATTAGTTGTACATAGAGACATACTTCATTTGTTTATTTTCAAATGTGACAGTTATTAATTTGACAAGTGACATTACTTTGTTCCGACAAATAAACTTCAGTGTAGGTTAGAATTTCTGCGTTCGGTTACTCTGATTTCATGGTGTTTTATGTCAAGAGAAAGTAAAAAAGAATAAATTTCACTCAAATGGCTTATATCTGTTCGTTTATTGATGGAGTTATTCTCTTGAGAGATAAAGGCCATTTCTAAGAAAAATCTTTTTGAAACATGTGATTCTCTTGCAAGAACTTTTGTTGAAGAGTAGTTCATTCGGTGGTCAAGGTCATTGACATGTTTTGCTAAAGCACATCTTTCAGGATGTAGTCTACTATCACTTTTATGAGAAGTGATTCTATAATTTAGTAATCTTTTAGTTTGGCCAATGTAATTTTTTTCACAATCAAGACACGGGATACTATAAACAACATTTGAAAGTGAGAAAATATCATTTTTGTCCTTTACTTTTGAATATATTTGTCTTATTGAAGTAACTGTTCTATTTGCAATTTTGATATTATCAAATGGTTGTGAAATTCTGGTTAGTTTGGGTGTTATTTCCTTGATGTAAGGTAATGGAGCATAGAAAATTGAATTTTGATTCAAATCTGCAACTGGTTGTTCATTATGAGAATTCATATTTTGTTTTACAGTATTATCAACTTCTGATAAAATTGAGCTAAACAAGATGTTATTAACTAAAGATGGTGGATAGGAATTTTGTATGAAAAGTTCTTGAAGTATTTTCAAATTTTTATTATGAAAAGATATATCAGAAATTTTGAGTAGGTACTCTGTCTTTCATTTGTTTCAACAAATTCACTTTCATCGAAAATTTGTGATAAGAAAAGAAATTCAAATACCTTCCTGAACTGCATGGTTTTCTACACCAATCAATTAATATTGTGTTATCAATCGATCGTATAAGTTTTGTATCAAGGAAAGGTACTGAGAGATCTGAATCTTCTGTTTCGATTGTGAATTGTATGTATGGGTCATAACTATTGAAAGTATCCAAAATTTCAGTTATACCATTTTTAGGTAATGCTAAAATTATATCATCCACATATTTTTTAATGAAAAATAAGTTAACAGAGAGGACTGGTAACACTGTGTCTAGCAATTCATCCATAACATAAGCTGCAAGAATTGGTGAGATTGAAGATCCCATTGGTGTTCCAAAAGTTTGTCTGTAATATTTTCCATTAAATGAAAAATAGTTATTTTCGAAAAGAAATGTTATTAAGTTGGAAACACAATCTTTTTCAATAGTGCAATGACTGCTAATACGATCCCAATTTTTATCTATCGCTCTAAGGCAAGTATCAAGATAAACATTACTGAAAAGAGAGACAACATCCAAACTGGCCAGAACATAGTTATCAGGTAATTTGATTTTATTGAATTTTTCTGAGAATTCAGAGGAATCTTTGATTGAGTAAATGATATCTGAATCATAAGCATTAGTCAAAATATTAGTTAAAAAAGAAGCAATTTGTTCTGTTGGAGAACCTATGCAAGCTATTATCGGTCTCACTGATAAATTTGGTTTGTGAATTTTTGGTAAAGAGTAAAATTTTGGAGAAATGCCATCATAACTAGTAAGCCTTTTTTTTTAAATTGTCATCTATTTGGTTTTTTCTTTAAGAGATTTTATCAAATTATTATATTTTCTCTGTATTTTTGATGTTGGATCATTATTCAGCCCTACATAGGATGTACTATTATTAATGATATCATTGGATAAATCTAGATATTGTTATTTTTCCATAACAACAGTAACATTACCTTTATATGCTGCAGATATAATTCAATATCTGTCGAGGTATTAGCCAGAGAAGTAGTTGTTTTCTGTCGGGCATATTTCATACAATCTATACAAATGTATAGTGAGTTCCTAAAGGATTGTTTTCGACTGTTTTACAGTCACTGGAACATATATATATATATATATATATATATATATATATATATATATATATATATGTGCAGCCCATTTAAGAGATGGGTCAAGATTTACTCCCAAAAATTTAACAGAGTCCACCTGGGAAACAATGCAATGGATGTTGTGATTATTTGAAAATAAGTATGTTTGTGTCAAACCATTGTTTTGCATGAGCAGTAATGTTTGCTGAAATACCACCAACATCAGTGATTGATTCCATATGAAGAGTGAATGATGTATTATCAGCGTATAATATGGTCAGTAGTTCACGTTTCAGCAACAGGTCATTGGCATAAATTAGGAACAATAAAGGACCCAAGATAGAGCCCTCCGGTACATCCCTTTCAATAACACGTTCCTGACTTATATTATCGTTATTATAGACTTTTTGGGTTCTATTCTCAAGGTAGGATTTATTGATATTTCTAGCAACTCCTCTCATTCCATACCATTCTAATTTCTCCAGTAATCTTTCATGATTAACACAATCAAAAGCCTTTGACAGGTCAGTAAATATTGTTAAACATGACTGTTTATTTTCAAAAGCTTCGATGATGTTGTTTGCCAGTCTGTTTACCGCATCAACAGTACTTTTCTTTTTCCTTAATCCAAATTTGAAATAGTTTTCGTCTTTGAATTTTTGGTGGTTTTATTTAAAAAAATCAATATTCCGTTTTATTTCCAAGATATGAAAAACATGCATTGCAACTTCTTGTGAAAAATCAAAAATCCAGGAGCAAATCACCCGGAAAATTTTGGGGAAGGGGGGAGGAGGATAATAATAAAAATTAGGGGGGGAAATGTGGTTTTCGTCATGTTTTTACCATTTGTTGATAATTATATCAGGTTCATCGACTGTTACTTCATGTTATAAACATCATGTTTCAGGGGGAAGGGGGGAAATGGTGAATAATCAAAAATCCTGGCGCTTTGCGCCCGAAAAAATCTTTGAGGTGAGTGCGGGAAGGGGAAAAATAGGGGTTAATAAACTCGATACAGGGTCCATAAACAACATCACAGTGATTGGAGTGTAAAAGAACATAGCTATTTTGGTAGCTGTATCGCGGTGTCTTTACGTGAATATCAGCTTCAAGGACCCGTAAGCATTTTTTTATTCATTTATAATATGTTGTATAAATCTTAAATTCGAGTCAATGATCAAACTCAAATTTTTCAATTCAGACGAACGGAATTCCTCCGTCAGGCACTTTCAAAATTATAATATTCAGAATATTATCTCTCACGTTCACTTTGCAAAACAGACAAAGAGTATAGCAGCAGATTTTTTGATTGGAGGTTGAGTTTCAGGGAATGATCTTGAGAAATGTTCAGTAGTGCAATCAAATCTGAACTAATGATTGCAATTGATTCATTAACATTTTGGTAATTGAAAGAAAAGTATGAGTGGATATCATCGGCGTAGAAATTATGTTTGCGCCACTGTAGAGAACTAGAGAAATAAGCAGTTTACAATGTACATAACAAGGGACCTAGAATACTTCCTTAAGGCACTCCTGATTTTAGTTCTAACGGAGTAGAAGACTGGTTGTCGATTTCAAAAATTCGAATACCATTTTCTAAATATGAAGACTGGCCGTGTCGCCAAAAACTAGAAAGTGTAACAAAGATAACAAAGTTTTATGATTTATCATAACGAATAAAATCATAATACAGATTTCACCATCATCTTAAGCCTTGAGAATTTCTTCGTCAACATCAGCAAGTGTAGTAGCACTGCTATATCTACATCTAAGCCCAGATTTTAGTGGTGGAATGTCATCATCAATGTGATGCTGACTAATTTGAACTTCCATGATTTTTTCAATTACTTCAGAAAGTGTAGGGAGAATGCTTATGGATCTAAGATCAATAAAATTTTCTGGCTTTTACAGTAATAAATGAAGATGTGTTGAGGGCGCACTTATTTGCTGCTATTGAAAAGATGCTAGCCATGGATAAAGACAATTCTCTTTTGAGCTACTTCCAAATATTCTTACTTTCCTCTTATACCTATGATCCCATGCAAACACACACTGGTACCCCACAGGGATCATGCCATCCCCCACTCTGTTTAAAATTTTCATTACAGACTTTCAAAAACTATTACAAGTAAGTGTATCCTCGAGCATACATGTGGACGATACAAACGTTATTGTTAGAGGAAAATCAGATCAAGAAATACAGGATAAGTCGCAAAAATCAATTAAGACCATATCAAAATGGTCTTCGGAAACTATGATAAGTCTGAACACCGACAGATCTGAAGCAGTTCAATAATACACAAAAAAATGTTTGAACAATTTTTTAACTAGGTTATTTTCTAAAACAGACAAAAAATCATCAGAGAACTCGGCCTGTAAGAAATTTTTAGGGATCTGTCTAGCCCAAAAGCTAACGTGGAACAACCACATAGATGAAAAAGTAGCAAAACTGAGTTCTTATTCTTTTGATAAGGATCTTACATAATACAGTATCAATTGATTGGCTCAAATTGATATACTTTGGACTCATACGGTCTGTCCTTTCATATAGAATTTTATTATGGTGACAAGCTCATAACTCGTGCTAACTCTTTAGCACACAAAAGAAGTTTTACTTTGCATATTGAAATTATCTTTTTCTACATTCATGCAAAAAGCAAAACTTTATTGCACTAGTGCAATAAAGTTTTTATTGCACTCTGTCATTCTACTTCAACGTGCTGTCATCATGACAAACATAAACGTTTAAACCTACTACATATTTAGCAGATATTCTGTGAGATTGGCAATAATTTTCAAACGGTTACATATTTTATATTATTTTGTATCATTGTTAGCAGCAAGAGTTAAACAAACAATGCCTTCCCGAGAATAACTCCATAATCAAATCCGATCCGCTTTGTTCTAAACCGTCTACCTGCATAGAGCACACTGTCTTTACTATGACCACACCTAGTGATAACATACGCGCTCACGGCTACTATGATTTTGATTTTTATAATGCAATTGTGGTTATAGAAATGTCAGTCAAAAATTAATTCTGACAATTAACAGAATTTATGCAACAAGTGCAAAAAGTGAATGTTTATTGCTCTCGACGTGAAATTGTCCGACGAGGCCGTTAGGCCGAGTTGGACAACACGTCGAGTGCAATAAACAATTTTTGCACGAGTTGCATACAACATTTTTTCTACGTTCATGCAAAAAGCAAAATATTATTTATTGAGGTGCGGCACTAGGTGTAGGAAAATGAAAAGCGCAACTTGAATACTTTATTATTAATATCGATTTGCATTGAAACAGGAACTAATACGTTACGAACAATTTAACTCAAACTTTATTTTTACCCTCAATGTTGAAAGTGAATGAACAATTGGTGCAATTTTCAATATGTGAAGTACTTTTCATCGCTATCATCTATTTTCCCATTAATATCACTCATTTTGAAACTTTCAATAACTATATCAACATCATGTAAAAATCATTTCGTTAGCATAGGCTCATTGACACTACCTTGCCTATATATTTATTCAGTTATGTGTATAAAAAAATTAATGAACTGTTCATAGCGAGGAAGGATATCCTTGATCACCACAACAAGGAGAAAATTGAACTTCCTTTCTCCAGACTATAAATTGAACTAGAAGACCCCAATTATATCGGGATTAAATGGTTCAATGAAATATGTACCACCCAACTGAAGCATAATCTGAAAGTATTCTTGAAACTATTCAGTGCAGGAATTCTTGGACAATAACTTGATTGCATAACTCTTAACCCAACACAGATTTAAATCTCTTTTAAAATGTAAGTGTGTACTAATATTTTGAAATTTGTAATATATTCACATTTCTTTATCATATTTACCTTATCTTTATTTTCGTAACCTAGTCTTTAACCTCTTAGATATATTCTACACACTGACCATCAATATTTTTACGATTCTCATAATATAATCTATCTACCAAAGGGGATAATTGAAATTTGGATAATGCAATTTGAGTTCAGGAAGATTCACTTTTATGAGGAGAAACATATGCTGAGGAATTTTAAATAAATGTTTTTTCCATTTTTTGTCAATAATATGCCTATCACTGTATGAAAACAAATGTGAACATGCATCGTATGTAGATATAGGAAATCCACATAAGGAAATATGAATAACTAATGTTAAAACAAGAATCCAATTGGTGTTCTTACAACCTGGGTTTCAAAAACCGGCTGGTTTGACCAACATAACATTGAGGGAGATTTTGAAGTAGTTCCCAACCAAGTATTTCACCAATATAGTTCAACGATCATGACACGGCTTTTCCATTACTGAAATAAAATGTTATATAATAATAAAAGTGACACGAAATAAACCAATTAATGAAACAATTATTTGCATCACTAAACTCATCATTATACATATATTTGGGTGAAGATGAGACATCAGAAAGCTCATTCTAATCGAAATAGCGTTCTACGAACAATTTGAGCAGATGGAAGTTATGATTTCCATTTGTTCGACATCACCCTATCTCTAATCCCCGGAACGCGGGAACTACTCGTTCCCGCCGTTAGATGGAGCTCCGTATGCTGGCGACGATCGCGGTAAGCCGCTTAATAACAAGCGACATGCAGTTAAAGGTCATTTGTTTAATGTTACGGAGCCTGATATTAATAGAATGTGACATTTAATTTACGATAGCATAAAATCATAAAGAGCGCCGTTTTGGTGGTGAAACGGCGTCCAACTCGATTTATAAAAGTGAGTGCGCTGAATTTTTCCGACTGGTTTGCCGATTGGAATTTGTAGGTGTTTGCCAAATAAAAATGAATAGGGTACATCAATGAATGAACAAATGAAATAAATAGAATCAGAGTAGTACAATACGCCAGAAAATAGAAAATTCCATGACATGAAAATTTATATAAATAAAATATTCAAGAGTAATCCCACACACCAGCTGTTAGACAAATGTCCAACAAAATGCCTATTATCGAAATCAGCATGAAATTTTACTTATATATTGAGAATTTTCAGGTGGATCTGACGAAATTGCATTTTTGTTGATTTTTAGGGTCAAACTTTTTTTTCAACAAGTCACAGAAGACTGCTGCACACTCCTGCTTTGAGTTTGACTCTGAATACAGTTTCTTCAACAGATGGAAGATGGCAGTTCCAGTACTCTTTTTCGATTGAAAGCCAAATTGTGGAGGATTGAAGATTTTGAATGCGGATATAAAATTCATTCTTAATTTTGACCAACTTCTCTATGATTTTTGAGCGACATGGGTCGAAAGTTTGATGGATCTGAGGTGTCATCCTCATTTATTTTTGGAAAATGTGTCATTAATAAGTTGGACCAGTAAATCCAGAACAAAAAATTTATATTTTCTCAAAAATTCGATTCGAGATGATATCGATACCACAAGAAGTTATATATTTGACTTGTTTTATTGTTGTATAGTCTCAAATAAAACAAATGTTTCAAAAATATTTATGTTATTCATAAATGATAATGGATTTGGTGCGTATTTTGATGTACTTATACTGACAGGTGATATAAACATCAATACATTATCAAATGATAGAAATATAGACGTTGTTGATGATTATATAAATCTGCTTCGCGAACATGGTTTCACGTCCCTCATAAATAAATACATCAGAGTAACAGCTAACACGAAATCATGCATAGACCACATTTATGTAAAAGGTAGAGGCGTTAACTTGGAAAGAATATGTTCTGCAGTAGTAAAAACTAATATCACAGACCATTTTTCTACACTCCTGTTGATTGAAGGTGACAATAAATCACGAGCCGCAATTGAAACAGGAAATGTATATAAAAAAATTAATTTGTAAAGATTTGCACAGCTTACTAGTGAAGATGCGCTTCAAAGATTCATCTTCAAACTTAAATTGATGATAGAAAAATCCACTACCACGATTAAAATAAAGACTTTTACAAAAAAGAAACCATGGATAACACAAGATCTTATATCATCAAAAAAAAGCGAGATAAACTATATCTGAATCACACAAAAAATCCAAATAGTACGCAGCACAAAATAGAATATACAAAGTACAAAAATAAGCTGAACTCGATATTAAGGAAAGCAAAACAAAGTTATTATAAACACGAAATACAGAAAAATAAAAACAGCTCGGCAAATGTATGGAAAGTAATCAAGGGATTCTCTAATCAGAATATGCGTCAAAATAAAATTGATAAAATCCTAACCGAAGACGGCAAAAACTTAACAGATACACAAGACATCGTAGAGGAATTTAATAGATATTTTTCAACTGTAGGTGTTACACTGGCATCTAAAATAAAGAAAATAAAATTGAAAGAAAATAAAACACCACTTTTACATTCTGTTTCTGGAAAATACCACTTCAAATGAAATTAAAGAAATCATATCTGAGCTAAAAAATAATAAATCACCTGGGTTGGATGGAATCACAAATGAGATGCTGAAAGCAGCAAATAACTATATATCTCTACCTTTATGCCACATTATTAACAGATGTATAGACTGTGGAAGGGTGCCAAAACAACTGAAAGAGGCCAAGGTGGTGCCTGTATTTAAGAGCGGGGCCCGTATAAATCCCAATAATTATAGACCAATATCGATTTTGTCTGCTCTTTCAAAAATATTAGAAAAAATTATAAAGAGAAGACTCAGTTCCTATCTAAATAAATATAAAATAATATCCAAGTCACAATTCGGATTCCAAGAACAGATTTCAACACAAGATGCAATTGCAAACGTCACATCATTTGTATATAAAACAATAGATGAGAAAAAGCCCTGCGTGGGTATATTATTTGATCTGGCAAAAGCCTTTGACACTGTCAGTCATAGACTTTTGCTGGATAAATTGGAACGCATAGGTATAAGAGGGACGGTACATGATTTCTTTAAGGATTATCTGGATGGACGACAACAGAGAGTGGAAATTGGAAAATGTCTAAGTACTGGAAGAGCAGTGTCATGTGGGGTACCGCAAGGCACCGTGCTCGGTCCGATATTATTCTTAATTTACCTGAACTGTCTTCTTACTCTCAAGATATCAGGATCAATTGTCTCGTTTGCGGACGATACAGTTGTCCTTTTTAAAGCCGATAGTTTGAACGAAGTGAGAGAAATGGCGGAAAATGACATGAAAAAGATACTGAACTGGTTACAAGGTAACTTGTTAACTGTCAATGTGGATAAAACCAAGATAGTACCATTCACTTCTTATAAAAGTTATTTGCCAAATTATAACTCTTTAACATTAAATAACCAACCTGTCACAATTTCATTTTCAGCCAAATATCTAGGAATTTACATAGATTCGTACTTGCGTTGGGATATCCATGCTCAGAATCTGAAAAATAAATTAAGAGGGCTCATTTATAAGTTTTACCAATTCCGTACTGTGGTAGGTTTAAATCAGCTCAAAATTCTCTATTATTCTTTATTCGAGTCCTTGTCACAATACGGAATCATCGGCTGGGAAGGCATACTCAAAACATACTTAGACCAGCTAACAAACTGCAAAAAAAAATTCTAAAGATAATGTACTTCAAAAATTTTAGATATTCCTCGGATGCGTTATACGTAGAACTAAAAGTGTTGGATTTAAGACAATTATTTATGAAGAATATTCTCATATTTGGTTATAAAAATAAAACATATCTTCAATTAATTCAGCACAAATGCAATACTAGGAATCAAATAGCAGCTTATGCTTATATTCCGAGAGCAAATAAGTCCATAGGTCAGAGAACGTTCAGTTATCTTGCACCACGAATATTTAATTTCATCCCGAATACCCTAAAACAAATAAACAATATTAATTCATTCAAGAAAAGTGTCAAACAATGGCTTCTAGATACTTGTAGGCAGTCTTTCAACGAGTTTGTAGAATCCCTTATGAATTGATTGCAAATACTAAATATTAACATAGTATAAATATGTGTGGCAATGTTAAATGACGTATGTAAGTAGAATAAATAACAGTAAACAAGATTTAAAAAATCATCCAGATATTACCTTACAAAAATCATTAATTACATGTTATAAAGGACTGATTCTGATACTAACCGCAGACAGGTACTCATAGAGCCTAAGTGGTATTTCCATTTCTTTCCTGAACTTTTATTGGTTATTGCGATTCTGTGAAGGCAATCACTTGACATTCCAGTATATTAACTCTCTTACTTTCAACCTCTACATATCTACATTGTCACATTAACACTCTACATCTCTACACTTTTATTTTTTAATATTTAATTTTTTTTTATACTTCCTAAACTCCGAAACTTTTCAACTTGTTATTTTTTTTATATTTACCCTTAACATGTTATATCATAAAACTTATACATATGTACATTTATATTTTTATGTCTGTATGATATAAAATTTGTCTTAATTCTAATGTTCTAGGTATGTAATTTTAGATATGTAATTTAAGTCTAATTATATTTAATTTGTTCATATATATATACGGCCACATACAAGCAGTACCACTGCTTTCGTGGTCTACTCATTTATTCATTATAATAATACGATACATGTCGAATTGAATTTTTATAACTTTTTTTTGTGAATAAATCATTATTATTATTATTACTTCCAATTCAACCTTGCTGAAACAACAGTTAGTTTACAATTCTTCTCTCCAATTAATGAGTTTCAATTTTCTCTATTGAAAATGATAACTCTAAATACGACACTGAATATGTGCACTATGATGAAAATTGAATCAAACCTTTCTGCGGCGTCCACTTTAATGATCTATGTGGGACATGAAAATCCTTTATGAAAATACCGCACCAGAATTGTATAAACATGTTGGGATTCGAAATCGCACAAAAGGGGTTCACAATGTACTTTAATGAATTCATTTCACCCCTTAGTGGATGTGTGGGAACGGGGTCAACATGGTTGCTTTCATAAGGGCATCGTAGGTGGGATTCAGTGGGGAGAGTTTGGAAGAAAACTCTGATTTTTAAAATTGAATTAGATCATCTCTGGATTCCATAGTTGAAAGTTTCTGGGTTTTGTCTCAGTGCATTGATCACTACCAGTCCTATCATTTCTGGTAAGGTTTTTATGATTTCAGAAATGACTAAAAAATGCCCCTTTCAAAATCATACTGGTTTGTATTCGAAAAATGGAATTGAGAGCGGTAGTGTTTCAAATGTATAATTTTTACTATAAACCACGATAAAACTTCTCTCAACTGTGTAAGTAAATCAGACTACCCCACTGACACAAAAAAAATTAAATGAAATATCTAGGAGATATTATTGGTAGCAATCAGTAATGAAATTATCATATTCATGAAGTAGTTAAAAAATTGAGGGTATTTATAATCACATTCGCATTCTTTAAAAACAAACTATACCCAGAAACATATGTTCTGTTGTTGATACAAAATAAACAAACAAAATTATTATTCTTGATATTTCTGCCATAATTTTCGTCAAAACTCTTGGTACCTCAGTGACAGTCATTGAAACATTGTTTCCAATTTTTTTGCAACAGGCTTAACGTGAACACTTTTATATTTGTTTTCAACCGAACCAGTTTCCTTAAATTTTTGCAATATTTTTGCCACAGTAGTAAAATACAAAATTTGATCTGGAAGCCTTCCATTGATAATTTCTGCTCCTTCTCTTGTGTTATGATAACTTTTGCCATATTAGGCTGGTGCCAAAACGAATTCTGAACGATTGAAGTAATAGAAAAAGTACCAGGAAGAAAAACACTCAAAATGATGAAATGGGGAATGATGCAGTTTAGGGGTTGAAAACGATTTTTTGGAATTTGCGGCGAAACATGATCTCTTAGCGAAAAATATTCTTCTTTGGAAAAGTTGTAGATACTGAAAAAATCAAAAACTTTTGTACTCAACACTTTTCGACCTCAAATTTTCCGTCAAAATGACGAAAAACCGATTTCTCAGTATTTATTTTATTTCTGTAGAATAAATGATTCAGTTCACATAAAAATTCGTAGGAATATATATTTTTTGGTGTCGAATGTGCCTGATTTTTTCACAATTCAGAAAAAGAAGAAGTTTTCGAGTTATGTATTTTCAATGATTTTCAATAGATGTAGGAAAAAGTAACAGGCAAGGACCAGGTGGAGAATGTTATTGAGGTTCCAACTTTGTGGAAAAAAAAATGTATACACGAAAACACTCAAAATGGTGAAATGAGGATGCATTTTAGGGGTTGAAAACGTTATTTTGTGATTTGCGGTGAAACGTTTCTTCCTAGCAAAATATGTTCAGTGAAAAAGTTTTACGTAATAAAAAATCGCAAACTTCTAGATTGAACGCTTATGACCTCAAATAAACCGTCAAAATGTCAAAAAACTATTTTTCAGTATTTTTTTCTCTCGTATAAATATATTATAGTTCAGATGAAAATTTGTAGATATACGAGGATGTATTGATATCTAGTTAGCCTAGACCAGTTCCCTCTGCATAAACAAAATATTGCGTTACCATAGCAACGAACACTTACTTATTAGAAGTGTCAGTGTAAAGTTTGACGTCAAAAAAGTAAACCAGAGTTACGCAATAAATTAAAAGAAAAAATATGTCCACCGAAATTGTGAAAATCGAAAAAGGGTTAGGAGGTAAGCAGATTTACGAAGATATGCTTAACACCCTTGGTGCTCAATGTCCTTCGTATGCGACCGTGGAAAATTGGACTGCAAGTTTCAAAAGAAGATTGAAGATGATGACCGATCGGGAAGGCCAGTTTCTGTGTCAGTCCCCGAAAATATCGATGCAGTTCATGACATGATTTTAACAGACCGTCGAATGGGGCTAAAACGGATATCTGAAGCACTGAACATTTCATACGAACGCATTCATCATATAGTTCACGTCAATTTGGCCATGAGAAAAATTTCTGCAGAATGGATCCCCAAATGTTTGAATGTTGACCAAAAGCGTGCAAGGGTAATAGCATCGCGTTCGATCTGTGCTCGATTTCAAAACGTTGTAAACTTCTTAAACCGATTTGTTACTATGGATGAGACTTGGGTACATTTCTACGATCCAGAAACAAAGCAAAAATCGATGGAATGGCAACACTCCGGTTCTCCAAGACCTAAGAAGTTTCGTGTCCAAAAATCTGCTGGAAAAGTTCTTGCTTCAGTTTTTTGGGATTGCCATGAAGTAATCATGATTGATTTTTTGGATAAGGGTAGGACAATGACTGGAGATTACTATTCGACATTACTGACCACTCTACGGGAAAAATTGAAGAGAAAAGACGCGGAAAGCTATCCAAAGGTGTTTTGTTTTTGCAGGACAACGCCCCTGCACACAAATCTCATGTTGCCATGCAAAAAATTCGTGATTTAGGGTTTGAATTACTAGAACACCCCCCTTATTCACCAGATTTGGCTCCGTCCGACTATCATCTCTTTCATCAATTGAAAAAAAGTTTAAAAAGTAGTAAAATTTCTTCCAACGAGGAGGTAATAAAAGCTGTGGAGGTTTGGTTTTCAGAGCAAGAAGAAACATTTTTTTTTTTAAAGGTCTAGAGACGTTGCAGGTTCGCTGTAATAAATGTATCCAATTAAGAGGAGAATATGTTGAGTAATAAAATATTTTGACATTGAAATTTTGTTTGGTTCTATAATAGGCTAAGAATTTTTCAATATATCCTCGTATGTGTCGAATAAGCATGATATTTTCGCAAATGAGAAAAATACTAGTGGTCGAGTTATTTACTTTTTCAGAAAAAACTACCCTTATCTTCCACGAATGGTCTTGATATTTTTTTGCATTTCGAAGGTTTACAAGTGATCATTTTAATTGTTGAAATATCCACTTCAAAATGGTCGATGTAAAATAAAATCTCTCTGATTCATGATTTTCTCAATATTTTAAATGATTTTCGACTTTCTTCAGTATTTTCATAACAAAAAGTAGTTTATAATAAACTATTCATAATAAAATATTGGAAAACATAATTCACTACAAAATTTATTTAATAATATCACTTTCATTCATTTTTAACTATTGAAAATCGTTGAAAATATTGAGAAAATCATGATTCAGAGAGACTTGTTGTCGGTATTTCTCAATTTTAAGTGTTTTGACGATCAATAAACCACCTAGTTACTTAGACCATATTGAAGAAGACATTTCAACAATTGGAATGATTTCTTAAAGACCTTCGAAATACAAAAAAACAGAGAAACAATTGTTCGTGGAATATTAGGATATTTTTTCAAAAAATGGACCTAACTCGAAAATTAGTCATCTTCTGAATTGCGAAAAAATCAAGTTTATCCGATATCAAGAAAGGCATATTTCTACAAATTTTCATCTGAACTAAATCATTTATGTGCGAGAAAAAAAAAATACTGAAAACTCGTTTTTTTTTCACAAAAATTATAGGCACCAGTCTATATAGCAATCCTATTTCTATCCGCCTTAGCTAAGTTTTTGAATTTCAAATTTACTAACCATTATTAAATTAAGTAAAGTTACCTACATAATATATTAATAAGTTTTAATTACAAATATTAGTTGGTTTACATTTTATTTACGGGTTGAGAATATTGAATGATCTCATGTGCATCAATATAAGGGCATGATTACACCTAGTGACAAGACTAAATCGTGTTTTCATAAAAATTTTGAATCTACCCCAAAATGTCTATACCACAAATATTTTCAGTTGTCAGACATAAAGACACGAACCGCCATTAGAGTTTTTCAGAAACGTGAATAGGTAACAAATTTATTACCCATATGTAACCTACTTCATAGCAAACACTACAGAGTGTTATTTAAGTACGTGGCCAAACTTAAAGGGGTGATTCTTTGAGTGATTCTAAGACGAAAAGTTCATTTAAACATATGTCCGGTAATGCTTCGTTTTCAAGATACAGGGTGTCAAAATTTTAAAAAGAAATCGTTTTTGTCGTAAATATCTTAATAACCCTTCAACCGATTTTATTGAAATTTGGCAGTGTTATTGAAGGTCGTAAAGGGCGAATTTAACCCTAACTATATCAAAATTATCATGTCCAGTGGCGTCCCGGAAGGCACTGTAACCAATATTTTTGACAGAAAACATGTGCGCCACTGATTTTTTTGCAATTTTTGTATTC
The DNA here is from genome assembly GCA_944452925.2 of Chrysolina oricalcia. Classification (NCBI taxonomy): domain Eukaryota; kingdom Metazoa; phylum Arthropoda; class Insecta; order Coleoptera; family Chrysomelidae; genus Chrysolina; species Chrysolina oricalcia. Next base: position 6,381,680 of record OX101817.2, read on the forward strand.
GTTTCACATTGAGAAATTACAACTTTTTTATATCTAGAATTTTTTTCGTATCTTGCTTTGTTTTTGAGAAAAAACATAAAAATAACTTCATTGCACATCCCTGTGACAACACAATAAAACATTTCAACTACTAAACCATCAAAAACTGGGGTCTTACTAATATTTTTTAATATCAATACTCTATTCTAGTCTTAGAATTTTCTATCAAAACTAATGCAATGAAAAAAAAAAATATATGTATGTATGAATTGCAGCACTTGCCTTCGGCTCTTGGCTTCGGCTCGTGCTGCAAAATGGGCTCATTGTTGTCCATGGACATGCATTAAAGACATTTTTATTTATGATTAAACAATTAATATTACATGGAAGTCATCTTTAATTTTTTTCGCTCATATTACCTGTTTTCGATGAAACAAATAATGTTGTTATGTATTTCTGCAGTGTTTTGAAACTAAAGTAAGAGGGCCATGGAAGGAACAACAAATGTTCAAACAAATTTAACTTCATAACTGTCACAAATTGAAACGGTACATACGTAATTATTTGATAGTAATTATTTGAAGTGTTTTCAAGAGTTTTGAGATATAAAATTTGTTACTGATATCTGAAAATGGTTCGGTTTACAAACTCGGAAATGGCCGATATGCATTTTGTCTATGGAATGGCCCAAGGCAATTCCAGAGCGACTAGACGCATTTATCAAGAAATATATCCTCATCGAAATGTTCCAAATAGGCAAACATTTGTGAGAATACATGAAAGGCTGTGCGAATCAGGCACTTTTCAAAGGTGTTCAAGCGTTATTTCCTGCGGATTTTCCCAAGCGAGTTGTTTATACTACGTGGCTTTTGCAACAACAGGTTGCATCTCCGACATTTTTATCCAGTATATTATTTACCGATGAAGCGTGTTTTTCCCACAATTCAATTATGAACTTTCATAACAACCATATCTGGGCAGAAGAAAATCCCCATGCGGTTATAGAAAATAATTATCAACAGCAATTTTCCGTGAATGTCTGGGTTGGTATTGTTGGCGATTATCTCATTGGACCACATTTTTTACCCCCGAGATTAAATGGTCAAGAGTATCGTCATTTTTTGGAATTTGTATTACCTGTACTACTAGAAAATGTCCCACTGGCAGTAAGAGGAGCAATGTGGTTCATGCACGATGGGGCTCCACCGTACTTCAGCATAGTAGCACGTCAATTTCTGGATGAAACTTATGGAGAAAACTGGATTGGTCGCGCAGGTCCACAGTCATGGCCGCCCAGGTCACCGGATTTAAATCCCTTGGATTTTTTCCTTTGGGGACATTTAAAGTCCCTTATTTATAAAACTCCAGTCAACACTGAAGAAGAATTAATCCAACGAATACGGAATTCATGTGATCAGATAAGACATACGCCGGAAATATTTCAACGTGTTCGGGAATCGATGTTAAGACGAGTTAATGCTTGCATTGAAGTCGAAGGAGGACATTTTGAGCAACTATTGTAAGTTTTGTGTTAATTATTATTGAATGTATTCTTACAGAAACAAATTGCCTAGGTATCATTTTTGTTTCAGTGTGGTTTTAATAAAGGGTGTTTCTTGTTTGATGTTGCTTTGGCATTTCCGGCGTTACCACTATGCACGCACTGGCCAAATGAAACAAACAATTTTCAAGCATAACAGATTCACCTGTAATCATTAAAAACCCTATAAAAACAATGTTTTATTGTGTTGTGCCAGGGACGTGCAATGAAGTGATTTTTATGTTTTTTCTCAAAAACAAAGCAAGATACGAAAAAAATTCTAGATATAAAAAAGTTGTAATTTCAGTTGCTAAATGTGAAACAAATACAAAAATTGCAAAAAAATCAGTGGCGCACATGTTTTCTGTGAAAAATATTGGTTACAGTGCCTTCCGGGACGCCACTGGACATGATAATTTTGATATAGTTAGGGTTAAATTCGCCCTTTACGACCTTCAATAACACTGCCAAATTTCAATAAAATCGGTTGAAGGGTTATTAAGATATTTACGACAAAAACGATTTCTTTTAAAAATTTTGACACCCTGTATCTTGAAAACGAAGCATTACCGGACCTATATTTATATGAACTTTTCGTCTTAGAATCACTCAAAGAATATTATATGAATATTGATTTTCAAAGATAATTCGTGGCCTGCTATTCCAGTTGAAAACATACTCCTCAGAACTTTCAACCATTTCATGAAATATTATGGGTACGAAATTTAATTATCAATCTCATGGTGGACTAATGTTGAATTAATAATTGGAATAATCCATATCGTAATGGAAATTTGTTGCAGCTATATATCAGCGACAGGAAAGTTCATCGAGACTAACTTTCCAGCGTGCCCACTTCCATGTAACATAACCAAACTTTCCCAATAAATCCGTATTCTCGCGAAGCGGACTTGGGCATTAATTTCTGCCAAAGTTACGAACAACCATTGAACAATAAGTCTTTTTAATTATGTTTGAACCCCTTCAAAACATTACATTTTCCTAACTAATTATATAAAAACAAAAGGGTCGCTCTGAGATTAATTAAAATTCGAAATTATAACTTGAAGGCTTCGTCAATAGGGACTTTTGTTTAATTTCATTGGTTGCGATAATGAATTTACTGGAAGGGGTTTCGAGGATTGTTTTCGTCAATACTGTTCAACTGAAATAATTGAAGAATGTTATTGTTGAACGATACAAGTCTTAACGTAGAAGATGAAATGAACAGTTTGTAAACGATATCCATAGATTTTTAGGTAGGAGGTTGTTTGTTCACACAGACGATAATAATATTGATAATATAGATTTCATTGAAAATATGAACAGGATGTCCATAGTAGTGCTTCACGGTTGGTGGAATCCCTTATTCCCATTATACTTTTGTCCCGTAGCGCCTTCTCCTCTGCTGTCTCAACAGGATCAGTTGAGTTATAATAACAAGATTTGACCAACAATCTGCATTCTGTTAAGAAGTGTTCAAAACTTTCCCCTTCTTTTTGGGTACGTCTAAGGAAATTGTACCTCTCAAAACATTCATTGATCCTTGGATTCACGTACTCCTCAATTTTGTTTATTGTGGACTCATACTTGTCTTGTTGATCATTTGGAATTTCAAAGGTTGCCATAATTTTTGCCGAAATTTCCACTCGTTACATGCATTTTCCCCTTGTAAATTAAAATCAGGACGTCATTTCACAGGTCCAGCCATCGCCATATTATATCATATTAGTTTGGGGCCAAAAATTTAGCAAATTTACCAAACTCGCGGCATGCACTTTTTAGGTTATAATTTTTGTCTTCCGACTAACCTTCTTTTTTTTGCCCAATTTTATGTTTTTCACGACTGCGCCATGTTTGATATTCAGATAATGAGGCAGGAAATAATCATGTCACCAGATGACTGGAATATTAGTGGATTTTATTTAACGCCATTATACATGTTATGTACTACAGTTTCATCTTGTAACATACGTCATGAAAACATCTTGTCAACTGTCAACCATAGAGTTAGTGCTTGTTAGGCCTGGTTCACACACCTAACACATCACCGAACAATATCTAACAGAAAGCAACTACTTCCCCGGCAAAAGCCATGCTGGACATTGAACAACATCCGATAGATATTGAGAAAGACCCTATATAACTCGAGAGAAAAAATCTGAAAGTGAAAATTTGCATTTTCATTCAGATAGTTGATTATTTATTGAATGTCCAGTTTCCATTGGAGATTCTTATCGAAGAACAGGAAAGAACTCAGAAAGAAACACTGAAGAAACAAAACAGCATCTTAAACCTATGGAAGCAAGAGAACAAGCAAAACCTGAGAAACCCCGACAAAATGTTCATCCCACTTGAAGTCGATGAAATTGAGGTAATAAGAAGTAACGTAGAGATTTGGCAGAAATATCTGAAGATTGCGGCCAAACTACAAACTGATTATTACCTCAGAGACGAGAACAATAATAACAATAACAACAAAGAAACGATACCCTCCAACATACCCGAGGAATTGGAAGCGACAGAAGAGGAGGAAGAACAAACCAGAACCTCGGAGGAGGAGGAAGAAAGTCTGGAAAGTCTGGAAAGGAAGCCCCAACAGACACAGCCGAGAGGAAGAAAAAAGAAAGGAAAGCGAGATATACCCCCACCAATCGTAGTAGAAAAAAGGGCAAGAAACAGCAACGAACTCATGGACTGCTTGAGGAGAGCGAACCTGAAATTCGAAGTGAAGTACACAGAGAAACACTCTATATTTCACTTCGAAAAAGATGAGGACCTCGAAAAAGCGAAAAGAGATTCCAGGAGATGGACCTGGAATTCCACTCGTTCACTGCGCAGAAGCAGAAAGAACACCTCTTCGTGCTCAAGGGCCTAGACCAGTCCCCTGGACATGAAGAGATAAAGAGTGCAATGAAACGGGAACATGGAATAAAAATAAACAAAATATTCACAATGGCCAAAACCACAAGACCAATGTATATGATAACGACAGCAGCAGACATCACGCTAAGAGGCATAAAACATCAAGCCAAAACGCTACTCAATACAAGGATAACCTGGGACCACAGAATTAATGGGGCAGCTGTCACACAATGCAGGCGCTGCCAAAGATGGGGGCATGCAGCAGGCAACTGCTTTCATGCTCCAAGATGCCTCAAATGCAGCCAGGGACACCTGACCACTGCATGCGAGAAGCCAAGAGAAACCCCGCCAACATGCGCAAACTGCGGCCAGGAGCACCCCGCAAATTACCAAGGATGCGAAGCATACAGGGAAAAAGTGGAGGAAAACAGGATAGCCACACAGTCGTCAACAACAACAACCAGACCAAAGTTTCAGCCTGGAGAACTGAAACACATACACAGGAACAGTAACACTCCAACCAACCACACCTCAAACAACCCCCCTACCCTCACCCCAAGAGAGGCTAGAGGAGGAACACACCAAATAAGAAGCAGTGAATGGCACTCCAACAACAATGAAGAAGGAAGACATTCAAGTCGTCACCCTGCCCCCACTCGATGTGGCTGTGAGGCAGAAAGGCGCCATACCCACCTAGCTTCGGTGCTTGATCATGTGAGTAATCGGCTCATGGAGCTCCATATCCTCATTCTGAGGATCACTGGAGCAACTCCGGAGACGCACCCCTCAGTGGTGGGGGCGGGCGGGGGGTGGGGGGCGCCAACGGGGCCCCCCACCCCACCGCTCGTCGTCCCCAGGGGGGGGTGGCAGTCAAGGGATCCAATGAGCCGATGAAAAACATGAAAAACAACTCAACATCACAACACAAACACAAAATACACAAACAAAAAAGAGCACGCGGAGAATTCCCGGGTTTGGACGCCTGCGACCAAACTGGGGAATGAACCGTGTACTTGGTGAAGTGGGCAAATCACACACCGCGGAGCCAGCGCGCCCTGCGGTGTGGGAGGAGCTCATAACACAAGCCAATGTCTAAATCAAGTTTTTTTTTTATGCTACTTTTCTTGAAACACTATCAAACACCCCAACACTAAAACACCAAACACTACACAGGGTCACAGACCATTACACAACAAACACCGACATAAGCTAGACGGGAGGTCGGTACACTGAACTTCACAACACATGGATGGGTAACAACTGAGCTAACGGCCAGCAATGGCAGGGTAGACGAAGGGAGAAACCCCCCTGAGAGGGTGCCATTTATGGTTGAACCCCCTCGCCGAGAGGGTTCCCTCCGTTGCCAAACGTGGCACATTTTATTATTTATAATTCAATGTATTGTTATTATTCTGAAATGTAAAATTACTAAAAACTTGTAAAATAAATATTTTTGGATTTTTGGAGATTCTTATCTATAAATGAGATAAGGGAGAATGTTATTCAGAAGTATCACTCACAGAAAATCGCTCATTTTATTGATGCGCGAATTGCATCTCTTTCGCTAGGCCTCCAGTACATTTTGGTCGACAAAAATCTATTTCACTCTTCTAAGATCATCAGGGAGGAACACATACTCTTCAGAAGCAATTTCACACTATAATGAGGAATTGTTGGACTATTTTTTGTGGGGTGAAACTTTGAAAATATTTTTCTGACATAAAACATGAATCCCTTCCAAGAGAGGTTATCTTGTACGATGGAAAACAGCGACTAAATTCCAACTTTCAGTCGCAGATGATTCCACAACTGACTTTATGAACATCCTGTTCATATTTTCAATGAAATCAACATGCCATACCCATGACAGGTTTTATGTCAGAAAAATATTTTCAAAGTTTCACCGCACAAGAAATAGTCCAACAATTCCTCATAACAGTGTGAAATTGCTTCTGAAGAGTATGTTTTCCAATTCTTCTGACCTCTCTGATGATCTTAGAAGAGTGAAATAGATTTTTGTCGACCAAAATGTATTGGAGGCCTAGCGAAAGTGATGCAATCCACGCGTCAATGAAATGAGCGATTTTCTGTGAGTGATACTTCTGAATAACATTCTCCCTTATCTCATTCATAGATAAGAATCTCCAATGGAAACTGGACATTTATAATCAACTATCTGAATGAAAATTCAAATTTTCACTATCAGATTTTTTCTCTCAAGTTATACAGGGTGATTCAAAAGTACTTTGACAAACTTCAAGAGGTGATTCCTCACAAAATTCTAATATGAATTGTCCAAATAAATATATGTCCGGAAACGCTTCGTTTCCAAGATATAGGGTGTTGAAGTATTATTTTTATTTTCGTTTGTTTCAAATAACTTTTGAAATACTGAACTTAATTAAACGAAACTTGGTAATAAGAGGTTTTTAAGATGTCGAATTCGAACCTGATGTTATTATTACTCGTACTCGTAGGGGGCGCCACCAACACGTCTTTTTCTTTTTTGAAGATTCATAACTTTTTTGAGTGTTCTTCTAGCACATTTTTCAGTAAAAAAATTGATTCCTCTATCATATCTACGTAAAAAAGCTACCTTTGTTGCAAGTCGCTGTAAGCAACCGTTTTCTATATATTAGGACTTGAAAATTTCAAGTGGATTATTTGATAATCTATGCATGTAATAATTATTACCTTTATTTTGCATTTGCATTAATTTGACGTTTAAGTAAGCAGTTTCCCAGGTAGCACATCATATCGGCTGAATCTTGGTTCCATATTGGGCCAATATAGATATATTGTAAATGAAAATTCAATATTGGTCCAATATGGGTGAATATTCAAAAAACAATATTATATTAATAATATTAGTGGAATATTGGTTGAACTAGTTTTGAATGTAGATTATCACACGAAATATTGGGTCAATATTGGTTGAATAATTTCTACCAATATCGATAATACCATATTGGTTATATATTGTTTTCCACATCTAGAATAAATATTGCAATCCAAATATTCCAGTCATATCGATTATAGGGAAAAAAAACTATATTGTATTTTCAAGTTTGTTAGAATATTGGTTGAATATCATTTCCACTTAATTTGACAAATTGTAATAACTCATATTGAGTCAATATTGGTTGAACGATATTTACCAATATGAATAAAACAATATTGTCTTCACATCGTTTTTAACATCTAGAAATAAATATCGCAATCCCAATATTCCCCTAATATCGATTCTAGGAATAAAAACTATATTGTATCTCCAAGTGTGATAACACCTTGGTTGAATATCATTTCGCCAATATTCAACAAATCTTATTAATTAATATTGGGTCAATATTGGTTCAATAATATTTATCGATATCGTTAAAACAATATTGTTTTTATATTGTTTCCTACATATAGATTGAGATGAAATTTGAATATTGAAACATATTGAAATTATATCATGATCAAACTTGGATAAAAATCCGCTAGGTGGCTCTACATATAAAACGTCTTCTAAAACCTACGAAAGTATATTAAATACTTCCCTTAACTTGTTTTCAAGACAGCTCACTCAGTGGTTATGGCGATCAAAAGGCAGACTCTGGTGTCACCTTCATCAACTAAAGGACATTTAATAATTTACCAAGGTATATTGACATCCACCAATATATCCAAATGATATTGTACCAATATCGATAAATATTGTACCAATAGCGATAAATATGCTACCAATATCGATAAATATTGTACCGATATCGATTAATATTTTGAGGCCATTATTGCTTCAAGAATATTCCACCAAAACTATTTCTAAAATATTCAAACAATATTCGACCAATATCGCAAAATGTTCACATTTTACTTCTCGACAATATAACTTTTGAATATTGTGCCAATATTGTCAGAATATTGTATCAGCGATATTGTACCAATATCGCCGAACATTTTGAGGCCAATATTAGTTCAAGAATATTTCGCCAATATTATTTAAGTAATATTGGACCAATATCGCAGAATGTTTACATTTTTTTTCTCGCCAATATTGCATTTCAAATATTTCGCCAATATGTTCACAATATTGTATCAATATTTTACCAATATAGGTGTGCTACTTGGGTTTGGTTTTTTTGTAGGAGGCGCCACCTATTCTATTACTTTTTACTCGCTTGAAGAGGTCATTACTGTTGGGTACGTTCCTTTATGACATCCTTAAACGGAATAGTAATTTAATAATAATAATTCAATAGTAATAATTAATAGTAATAAAATTTGCAAGAAATATCAACATTTTATTTCAGGAAATTTTGAATATGTAGAATAAACTAAAATAAACGAAACTAAATTGTATTCAAATAAATTGTTGAAAGTGTCCACCTTCAGCAAGAAACAGGCAGTCAGTCGTCTAGTCATTGAATCTCGTACCCGCTCAAAAATTATTGGTGTGTTCCTTATTGTTTCACATGCGTCTACTATTCCGTTTCTAAGATCTTCCTCGTTCGCTACTGGAGTTTTATAAACTAGTGATTTCAAATGTCCCCAAAAATAAAAATCTATCGGGTTTAGATCTGGGGACCTTGGTGCCCACGGCTGGTTAGGTTCTTCTACACCCCTACCGATCCATCGATTTGGATAGACTGTTTAAGGAATTCCCTGGCTACAATGCTAAAATGGGCCGGAGCCCCATCATGCATAAATCACATGCGGATACGAATTTCTAATGGTACATTCTCAAGTAGTCCCAGCAATTCATTTTATAAAAAGTGTCTGTAAGTTGCGCCATTCAATCGGAGCGGAAGAAAGAAAGGACCTATCAAGTGATTATCAATTATTGCCGCCCATACATTTACTGAAAATTGATACTGATAATGCCTTTCACTAACTGCATGCGGATTTTCGAGAGCCCAAACATGGTTGTTATGAAAGTTTGTGATAGCATTTCGGGAGAAGTTTGACTCGTCCGTGAAGAATACATATCTTAAAAATTGAGGATTTCCGCCAATTTTCTCAAAAACCACTGACACATAGTAATGCGTTGGGGAAAGTCTCGTGGCAAAAGAGCTTGTACCCTTTGAATATGGTATGGATAAAACTGTTGATAGTGGATAATCCTCCAAACTGTGGACTGAGTAGAATTGACAGCTTCAGCAATTATTCTTGTAGTTGTTTCTGGATTCTCCTCGAGAGCGTTCAAAACAGCTTCTTCCAATTCTGGGGTTCGGACTGCTCGTGGTCTTCCAATAATATCAGCTACCCTCTTAAAGCTACCTGTTTCTGCCAAACGACGGTGGAGACTAGCAAATGTTGAAGCTGAAGGCAGTACTCGATTAGGAAATCGCTCCTGGTAAATACGTCTTGCTTCGCGCGCATTGCCATCCGCAAGGCCATAAACGAAATGCATATCGGCTAAATGAGCATTATTGTTTAAATAATCCATTTTTTCAAAATTAGTGTTTTCTACTTCTACTTACGGAAACTTCAACAAAACGTTTAACTACTTACTTAAACGTCAAATTCTTTTCCAAAGCATTCTTGTGAAAATGCAAAATATTGGTAATAACTTCAACATGCATCGATTATCAAATAATTGACTTGAAATTTTCAAGTCCAAATATTTAGAAAACGGTTGCTTACAGCGACTTTCAACAAGGGTAGCTTTTTTACGTAGATATGATAGAGGAATCGATTTTTTTACTGAAAAATGTGCTAGAAGTACGCTCAAAAAAGTTATGAATCTTTAAAAAAGAAAAAGACGTGTAGATGGCGCCCCCTACGAGTAAGAGAAATAATAACATCAGGTTCGAATTCGACACCTCTAAAACCTCTTATTGCCAAGTTTCGTTTAATTAAGTTCAGTATTTCAAGAGTTATTTGAAAAAAACCAAAATAAAAATAAAACTTCAACACCCTGTATCTTGGAAACGAAGCGTTTCCAGACATATATTTCTTTGAGCAATTCATATTAGAATATTGTGAGGAATCACCTCCTGAAGTTTGTTGAAGTACTTTTGAATCACCCTGTATAGGGTCTTTCTCAATATCTATCAGATTTAGTTCAATGTCCAGCGTGGCTTTTGCTGGGGAAGTAGTTGTTTTCTGTTAGATATTACAAAAAAGTAACTTCAATTTTATCGTAGGTATTTCCATTTCCAGAGGAGTCATGTATTGATTCAATTTTCAATTGAGAATGTTTCTCTTTAAAACATTGATAATATACTTACCTCCTCCAAAAAATTATCTTTTCAAAACGATATACGAATCGTCAAGTTTGAAAAGGAAACACATAAATGTAGAAAATACACATTGCATGAAAAACTGATATAGACATAAAACATGACAAAGAAGAAAAAAAGTAGGTACTCAAAACATTCATCGGTGGGGTAGAAACATCCGTTGTAAGTTTGTAAGTTATTTGTTTTGCCTTTCGTTGGAAGTTAAGCAACACCCCCTTTATCTGAAGGTGAGCAATGGAACAGCTTTGAATGTGTTGGAGTATGTTGAAATGTCAATGTGTCGATGTTCTTCAAACCCGTGTTACCGGACGATGTAAAAAAAGTGACATTCTCACTTCCCAATAAAAGAGCACAGGGCAGGATGGAGTTTTCACAAAAATTGTCAAACAATGTGTAAGTAGATATACTATCAGAAATAATAGGGCATATTATGAATTAAGCCTTTCGCTCGCCGTGTCCCCAAATAAGGACAACCTGTTCAAACATTATTTATGTTGAGCTCTGTTTATTTTCACTGCAATCTTCTGTCGCACTCTGATCAGGATAGAATATTATTTCAAAAGAACACATGTGCAGCCATCTGTAGAATATAGTAAGAAGGTGAAATTCAAATGAAATAAGCTTTTCTAGAAGTCTGCGTATGACCGTGTAGAGCTTTGTTCTGTAATTCTTCTTGGTGACATTGGAATAGTGGCAACTGTCAAATAAAGTCTGTTGTGGAGAAAACTTGTTGAATTTCGGGTCATAATTAGTGTACCATTCGTTTTTCGTATATTTTGAACTCTAAGATTTTTATAGTGTGGTGTACTGTTTTGTGGACATTGTGAGTCAACGGTAAAATCAACGTCAACGTAACCTTTTCATATATCACTATGATATATTTCAGTGCATAAAAATGGCCAGGAGACCTCTCAATGACGACGAGCTATTGCAAATAATTGAACGAAGTTTATCAGATATTGAATGTATGAGTGATGACGATGATGATGTACGGGAAAAACAAGAATACTTTGTAGCAAGTGCAATGTTTATTTATGTTTGTCAAAAAATACTGTTTTATTAATTTATTATCATGTGAATCTGAACAATTCCTAATGAAATATCATTGTAATAATGTGATAAACTCTTATTTCATATAATAGGGTTCATAGAATTTTTACGCAGTTGGCTCACACTGTCCTCATTTGGGGACATGCCCTAGGGCATAAAAGAACATTTTGAAAAAAATACATGTACACCAAAAAATTGCAAAAAAATCATAGATACTGTAGGAAAATATTCAGATTTTTATCTTCTAAATTCATAATTCGTGAGCGAGAGGGTTATTGTATTTCTTACATTTACACGTTTTCCCTGCTTTTCCGATATGAGTGAAGCGTTCAATAACCATTTCATAAAATATTTCATTTCACCCCACATAAGCAACGGTTAGAACATAAAAGGCCTTCTTGTCTTTTTATCCGGAGTCTTAAATGTCCCAAAGAAACCAAAAAGTCGATGTTCTGTGATATTGGACTGAAGCAAATACGTCGCGTCGTGGAAAAGTTCTGCAAATGATAAAAAAACTCATATAACACTGATTTCGTGAAGTCGTTGGCACTTACTTGCGTTTTCTGGAAATATATTTAACGTCGCGGGTATTCATCAAATTCGTATTGGAATACGTGGTTTCAGTTCTCCAAAAGCAAGAGAAAGTGGGAGTGAAAGAGAAAATTATAATGCCTCGCAGTACTGTATAGACCTAGCTATAGAGTTTTTTTCCAAAATAAAAGACGCAAATGTCCTATACTAATCTTTATAAGATAGTTCTTTGATGAAAACCTCACTTTTCGCAACAGCAAAATCGCTTTGTGGAATTTTTTAAACAAGCAATAGTGAAAAAAATTAAACCTTTTTTGGTTTTTTGAAAATACCTATCTCAAGTATCATTCAAGGAATCGTTTTACAGTCAATGGAACTTTTGTAGAGATTTATAAAAACTACAAAATGTTTTTCCATACGACCGGATCGGTGCATTTGTCAGTGAGAAAATCCGGGAAAACCTCGAAAAAGAGACCGTTTTTCAAAAATATATAATTTTTATAAATCTGAAGCTGGACAAATAATATTGCAGAAACTGATAGATAATAGCATGTGCTTCAACTGTGCGCAAGATGGTTTCTGTCCGATGTGTATAGACCACAAGCCCAGGCACATTTTCAGGGGGTGATTTTGTACACTACGAGTCATATATAATGTTAAAGTATTGGTCGAGAAACAAACGTTGGGCACTATGCCGTCAATTTTCCGCGGTACAGGTGAGTGTACAGGCGAGTTGAAATGGCGTAAAAAAGGGGGTACTTTTTGATTACTTTATACATGACGGCACTATTCTGGTCAAAGAGGCAATGAAGAAAGAATGCTCTAAAACCCAGTGCCGTCAAAAAATAGCGGTACAGAGAGTCGGATTTTTTTTTTGAAATTGGCGATTTTACCCCTCCTCCCCAGTTAATCGAATACTTGACGGCGTTGATTCAGTTTACTTTGCCTTTCCTTAAAAAACTATGATACATCTATGCCGTCAGAAAAGGGTGGTACATGGGGTCAGAAATCGCGAATCAAAACCCGATTTTTACCCCTTGTGGGGGTGGTCATTTCATACAACCTAAAATTAAGCTGTTTCAATGCTATATCCATCAAAGATAACATATTTTACTATGCCGTCAATTTTATGTGGTACAATACGCTGAAAAATGTGTTTTTCATGTCGAAATCAAATTAGTCCGACAATGCAGCTACTTCCTATTAATTTTGGGGACACTTGGTTTCAACAGAATGGTTGTTCGAGTCACAATGTTACGAGTCACGACCAGTGACACAATTTCTTTAAAACACATTTCGTGATCGCTTAATATCTACATGTGGTATGATATTGTGGCCTCCCAGATCACCAGATTTAAATGATTTCTTTCTTTGGGAATATTTGAAAGAATCCGCGTATCGACATGCATTTCAGAGAGCAACAAATCCTGATGAATTAAGGGGCAAAATTATCCAACTTTGTGCCTACATTACGCCAAATCTACTCCGTGATATGAGATTATCTCTGTATCACAGATTCGTCTATTGTTTGGCACAACAAGGTGTTATATTTCAAACTTTATTATATTAAATATTTTTGTGTTAGTTGAATTTCAATTTATTTTTCAGAAGTTAAGATTATTATTTTTTTCGTAGAATATAATTTATTTTAAATGACGTTATGGCAAATTATGGCAGCAAATAATTTCTCGCAGACAATGGAACGTTGTAAACAAAATTCGTTTCCTGAGAAGTCAGACATATCCCTATTCTCTAATATGTTGATAGTGTCTCTAGGTCGCTAGAAGTGAGGACCATCCATTGAAGAGTTAAATACTTGAATGTCCATCGCGTGTAATTGCCGCCAGTTTTTGAGCACGAAAAACGGAGCGTAAAACTATAGATCAAGAAATCGATCGAGTTTGAGTCCAAATCAATCAATTTGCTTTTATCACAAACATTTCAACGTGAAAGCTAGAAAATGTGTTTCGCCATGTAACTTTGAGAATCAAAATTCGTCGGGAAACGATCAGGCCCATCGTTGATGACGACTGACGATGTTGGGCCAAGAAAAAGTCGTCTCTTTATCAATGACCCTACTACAAAAATCGATTTTCTGATTGATAGTGGTTCTGATGTTTCAATTTTACCTAAAACTATGAAAAAATCATCACTTCTAGAATCATCTGATAGACCTGTGTATGCTGCTAATGGAACAAAAATAGATACATTTGGAGAACAAATTTTGAACTTATCATTGGGACTAAGAAGAAACTTCTGTTGGCCTTTCATTATTGCCGACATTGACAGAGCCATCATTGGGGCTGACTTTCTCATGGAATTTGGTTTAACGATTGACTTACGAAATAAAAGGATTGTAGATAGTTCTACAAATATATCAAGATCTTGTAAATTATACATATTAGATAATTGTCCTGTAGTTAAAACAATAAACGAAGTTATTCCATATCATAGTGTTTTAGCAGAATTTCCTGAACTTACTAGAACCACACTGAGTAAGAAAATCAGTGAAACGAACGTTCGACATCAAATAATAACTCATGGTCAACCTGTACACTGCAAAGTGCGTCGGTTGAACCCAGAAAAATTAGCAGCTGCCAAGAAGGAGTTTCAATTCCTGATGGATCAGGGTATCATTCGACCGTCGAAAAGTCCGTGGGCAAGCCCATTACACATGGTTCGCAAATCTAATGGGGATTGGCGAGCATGTGGCGATTACCGATTATTAAACTCGATGACAGTTCCAGACAGATATCCATTGCCCAATATCAGAGACTTCACACTTCAGTTGGAAAACACAAATGTATTTTCAAAAATTGATCTGGTTAAAGCATTTCACCAAATTCCGATGGCAGAAGAAGACATAGAAAAAACTACAATTGGTGACCCCGCAGAAAAAAACGCTACTATTATCATTTGAAAATGGTAAAATTCCTGCAGCAGCTCAACAAAGACGAAATTACAAAAATTTTACGTCACTTTGACATTGAAACTAATGGAACATTATCAGATATGAAAATTACATTGGAAGCCGAGATTAACAAGAGATATCCTGAGCTATTGAATCCAAGTGACTTCGACTTTACAGATCTTCTAGAACAGTCACCTAGAGATCACACATCGAGTCAAGAACCTATATCAACTAGAGTACAAAATATTGAACTTTTATGCATTAAACTAATGGAACAGCTGAAGAATACCAATGAAAAGTTGGAAATCATCATGAAAGAAAGGGAAGCAGCGTCAAATAGTAGCGACATAATACTCCCAAGTGAAAGTGAGAGAACAAACCCAATTACACCAACTGAGGCTAGAGCGTCATCTAATGATCAAGATAAGGAATTCATTCGTGCAAAATCAGCTATTCTCCCTCCTTTTTGGAAAAATGAACCTGAACTGTGGTTTAATGCAGTTGAAACCATTTTCCAGATCAATAACATCACATCAGAAACAATTAAATTTGAAAAGTAGATAATAAAAGTCAGGTGTAGTTATATTGATTATAGTTATTATTTGAGAACTATTAATAAACTACAATTGGTAGTCCATGTGCGCATACATATCCCCACGTTGACATCTCCTTTCTATTCTACACTTTTAGAGAATATAATCTCACTAGTAAAGAAAATTCATGTACTCGAAAAATTTCCATCAATTAATTCAAGCAAGCGGTGGATTCGGTAAGAAAATTTCTCACCGAGAAATGAAAATCACCCAAGAATTCCTAAGAAATAACTAACGATGGTTTCACCTGAACTATTTATATACATTTATATACTACCACTGAAATATTGATATGTAAAATACTTAACAAATTTTTTATCGATAAATAAGTTTAAATTTGGAACAAAAAAAAGTGTTGTTATCGTGGATTGAACCATCGACCTACAGACTCATATGCAGCAACAGAGCCGCTGAGATACAGGACTTGTTATAAAACGTTTTGACAAATGGGGTATTGAACTGCTTCTAAAATATGATTTCAGAATTGACAATTGGACCGAAAACGAATATTACCAAGATTATGGTTAAAATTTTGAAATTCTCTTATTACGGTGAGTTTCCGTTTAATGTTGACGGCACCACAATTTTAAATTACTGTTCAATATGGTCAATATTATATTGTTAATGTCGTCTAGTAATTTTTGACCAAAATTATGACCAAAATGGTGTGTGAAATAAGCTAAAAGTAGTAAGAGATTTCACGTCAAATGCATAAAATATAACAAGGGAAAATTGACGGCACCAACTTTTCTATGTTTTTTAATGTTTAATGAAGTGCTATCCACATTAATATTTCAAAAATAAACTCTTATAAATGTGCAGGCAATTTTCAATTTTTTTTTAATTTTTTCGTTTTTATATTTATTCTGTATTTCAATTGGGTACAATGAATTATTGACGGCATAATTATAAAGCCATTATAAGTAGTTTCTGCTTAAAAAAGAACCGTATGCCGTCCTGAAATAAATGACCTTATAAGAAAACATTGATTTTTTGCTCTAAAATTTTAATAATTTTTTTATTTATTTCTGCATGAACCATAATTTTTTGACGGCACCATGTTTAGAATACTAATTGAATGTTAACTCAAAGCTAGAAATCAGTGCCGTCAAATTCTAAATGACCACCCCATAAGGGGTAAAAATCGGGTTTTGATTCGCGATTTCTGACCCCATGTACCACCAATTTCTGACGGCATTGATGTATTATAGTTTTTTGAGGAAAGGCGAAGTAAACTGAATCAACGCTGTCAAGTATTCGATTAACTGAGGAGGGGGGTAAAATCGCCGATTTCGAAAAAAAATTCCGACTCCCTGTACCGCTATTTTTCGGCGGCACTGGGTTTTAGAGCATTTTTTCTTCATTGCCTCTTTGACGAGAATAGTGCCGTTCATGTATAAAGTAATCAAAAAGTACCCCTTTTTTACGACATTTCAACACGCCTGTACACTCACCTGTACCGCGGAAAATTGACGGCATAGTGCCTAACGTTCGTTTCTCGACCAGTACTTCAACATTATATATGACCTGTGGTGTATAAAATCACCCCCTGAAATTGTGCCTGGGCTTGTGGTCTAGTAGTTTTTGCACAATCGGGTTATAAGCACACACATCTTACAAGATGCGCCGATTTAAGAGAAATCGTCGTAAACTGCATTTGTATATTTTGGATTTTCACCAAAGAGGTGGGTAATGTGTTAAAAATGTCACTGAAAGTTGATCAAAACGCTTCAAAGTGCGTCCGAAGTCACCCGAAGTCGCCCGAACTCAGATCGAGTTGAGTTCTAGCGACTACTGGTGCACTTTGAAGCATTTAGAGTAACTTCCAGTGACATTTTCAACACATTTCCCATCTCTCAGGTGACAACCCAAAATATTGAAATTGTAGATATTGATCTCTACTTCCCTATGCCGTTCACAGAATTTGAATAAGATGATTTCCCTTGAATCGGCGCATTTGGAAAGATTGGCCATTATATTGTTTAAAACGCGATCGCGCAAAAACTATACTTCGGGCAGAAACCACATATACGAGGATGTATTGATATCTAGTTAGCCTAGACCAGTTCCCTGCATAACAAAATATTGCGTTACCACAGCAACGAACAATAACTTATTAGAAGTGTCAGTGTAAAGTTTGACGTCAAAAAAGTAAACCAGAGTTACGCAATAAATTTAAATAAAAAATGTGTCCACCGAAATTGTGAAAATCGAAAAATTGGAGTAACGAGCCATCATCAAGTACCTGTATTTAAAAGGGTTAAGAAGTAAGCAGATTTACGAAGATATGCTTAATACCCTTGGTGATCAATGTTCTTCGTATGCGACCGTAAAAAATTGGACTGCAAGCTTCAAAAGAGGTAAATTTTCCATTGAAGATGATGACCGATCGGGAAGGCCAGTTTCTCTGTCAGTCCCCGAAAATATCGATGCAGTTCATGACATGATTTTAATAGACCGTCGAATTGGGCTAAAACGGATATCTGAAGCACTGAATATTTCATACGACCGCGTTCATCATATAGTTCACGTCAATTTGGACATGAGAAATATTGCTGCAAAATGGATCCCCAAATGTTTGAATGTTGACCAAAAGCGTGCAATGGTAGTAGCATCGCGTTCGATCTGTGCTCGATTTGAAAACAATGTAGACTTCTTAAATTGTTACTATGGATGAGACTTGGGTACGTTTCTACGATCCAGAAACAAAGCAATAATCGATGGAATGGCGACACTCCGGTTCTCCAAGACCTAAGAAGTTTCGTGTCCAAAAATCTGCTGGAAAAGTTCTTGCTTTAGTTTTTTGGGATTGCCATGGAGTAATCATGATTGATTTTTTGGAGAATGGTAGAACAACAACTGTAGATTAATATATTGGACTCACATATATTGGACCCACATTGTTCAGTCTTGCTCCAGATCAGATGAAAACAGAATGAGTGTTCAAGATATTCAAAAGTTTAGCGATCAAAAATGGCTCGAAACGAAAACCATAAACAACTTCTACTGAATCAATCTTCCAATATTTACATATACTTTAACATTCGTACCCACATTCTAGCATTTTAAATATTTTAAATACGTATCTGTATTTTATATTTCAACATTTCATATCTTTACACGTTTGTAAATCTATATTTATACATTATATAATTTTACATTATTAACACTTCTATAGTTTTCATACTTTCAAATTTTATATTTTATGTGTTTTTCTTATACAGGGTGTTTCATAATAAATGCGCAGGACTTCCGGATGTTATAGCTCGTTCAAAAATATGAAAAAAGTTTCTATTAACTTACCCTCTAAAATTCAACATTTTCGAGATACAGGGTGTTGAAATTTAAAAAAAATTATAGTTTTTTGCGAATATCTCTGGAACCGTTTATAGCACAAAAAATTGAATTTCGAATACATTTTCTACTCATAATAAGCTATGTTTTGTGCAAATTTTTTATTTTTTAAAATTCATAATTGGTGAAGATTTTGAAGGGGTACGAGTGTCTTTTTCTCCAACTTGTACGCCACTGTAAAAAGTGTGATTATGAGTACTTGAACCGCCAATGTTTTCTACACATAAAAGGTACTCTTGGTCATAAGCTCTAAAGTTGACAGTTTTCAAGATAAATCAACTTTCATGTTGAAAAACATGGTAAATTTTTTTAAATAATTTTTTTCCTAATTATACAAAATTTATTTTACGTTAAAACAAGTAACAAAACCAAACGTTGACTTCCTAATTGAAAAAAAAAACAATAACAATCATACTCAGTAGAATTGTTGGAAATGTCCGCCGTAAGCTTCAATGCACGCAGCATTTTTTGAGGAAAAAACATTTAAACAACATGAAAGTTGATTTTTCTTGAAAACGTTCAACTTTAGAGCTTATGACCTAGAATACTTTTTTTGTGTAGAAAACATTGGCGGTTCATATAGGAGACTCAAAACTGTACTTTTTCCAGTGGCGTAGAAGTTGGAGAAAAAAACACCCATTACCCCTTCAAAAATTTTCACCAATTATGAATTTAAAAAAATTAAAAATCCGCACAAAACATATCTTATTATGAGTTAAAAATGCCTATGAAATCTGTTTTCTGTGCGATAAACGGTTCCAGAGATATTCGCAAAAAACGATTATTTTTTTTAAATTTCAACACCCTGTATCTCGAAAATGGTGCATTTTAGAGGGTAAGTTAAAAAAAACTTTTTTCAGAATTTTGGACGAGCTATCACATCCTGAAGTCCTGCGCATTTATTATGAAACACCCTGTATATGTATTATTATTTCTATCACTTAAGTACTTGTTTATTCAAAATATCATTACTACTTTCTTCTGAAAATTTTTACTATTATATCTGATATCATTAATACCATTAGAACATACATCATATCATGACCATCTTCGGAAGAAAAATTTTTGACATTGAATTTCACAGACAAGTTTTCTGAAAACTTAAGTGAATCATCAATACCGTAAAACCTTACAACTTTGCCCAGAGCTGACAAGTTTGCCCATATGTAAGGATGTAAACATGTTTCTTTTATAGAACTCCGGCAACATTCCAACGGTCGTAAACGTTCCTAAGCAAGTCATTTTGACTCTCAGTCATGCGTTATAGTATAGGTATATTAGATGTTGAGCTAAAACATCAAATTGAATTGGTTCCTTTTGATTTTTTAGATTCTAGGAGGTTTTGGGGTACCGAATAAGTCTAGCAACTCTTCATAAAAGTACGGGCACGGATTTTCGAAATTTTGGGACTTTAAACTTAAAAATATTTTAATCACGAATAATTCGAAAACTATGAAGAATTTGAAAAAAATGGCTGGAACAAAAAATGTAAATCACAAAATTTTCTACAAAAAAGTATCCTAGGTATTTTTTCCTAACCTCAAAATTTTCACCTTAAAACGGGTTTAAATACTCAATAATAGTTTGAATCGCGAATAACTCGAAAACTACGAGGAATTCGAAAAAAAGACCCGAAGCACAAAAAGTAGAACAAATTCTCTACAAATTGGTCTCCAAAAATTTTTCCTAACCTCAAAATTTTCATCGTAGAATGGGTTCATGTACTCAAAAACACTTTGAATTGCGGATAAGTCGAAAACTATGAGGATTTCAACACAAAATGCCGACACAAAAAATTTAGAGCTTAAAATTCAGTAAAGAGAGGTTTCTCTTTTGTCCTAACCTAGGAAAATATTTTGATTCAATTAGATTTATGATCCACAATTTTTGCACTGGCCCCAATGAACAATCCAATTTTTTTATGTGAAAAACACCGTGAAGACTACAGAAAGCAGTACGCACTTGACAAATGTTTACTACACAAAACACGTTTACTGCACCACATAACTCATAATTATATCTTATGATATAATTATGAGTTCTGTGGTCTGCACACGTGCGTGGTTATCGGTGATAATGGCTGTGGTTGCCGAATTCTTCGCGGGAAGTAGACGAAAAGAAAGCTTTCATATTCTTAAACCAAGTAATTGAATACAATGTAACGACCCGCAATCGATTCTTTGTAACGTGTTTTCACAAATACAACATGAATATTTCGAAGAAACTTACTCTTGGATAATTAAGGAAATATTTACGGAAAAATGGGACATTTTGACCTTTCTATGCATTTTCAAAATCATCATAATGAGGATACATCATACTAAGAATGTTTTTATATGAACTTGAAACTGAGATTCTACGCTTCAAAATGAATACCCTCATCTTTGGATAAGAGAAACTATTAAAAAGTCTGTGAATATCGAAATAATAATGAATCAAGAACGAAGATCGTGTTCATGATCGCGTTTTTTGAAAGTAAGTTCATTTGAAACCAAGAAGTAACTCATGTATGTTATATACATGAGAATATTAATAATAATACTATCGACAAATCTCTCGTTGAATTTGCTTGTTTATATTGCGAGTGATGGAATATATTAATTGAAACTTCAAGTGCTTGTGTGGCCAATATACCTCTTCATCTCGCAAGACTTTCGAAAATTTCTCAAGTCGAAAATTATGCTACCTTACCGGAGTACAAAATAGAGAACTTACCCATCATTATGCATTTTGATTCTTTGAAAATGGAGTAGTTTTCAACGAGTTAGAGCAATTTTAATTTGAGCTTGGGATGTAAATTTGCTTGAATTCGCACTGGCGGGAATTCGCGAGCGGGTGCTCCGGCTTTCGGCTTTGAGAGAGAATTACTCAGAAATAGTGGCTCCAACAAAAAAATAACTAGTGACATTTTTTGTAGAAAATTTTGTGCTTTACATTTTTTGTTACTGTAGTTTTTTTCGAGTCCCTCATGGTTTTCGAGTTATTCACGATTCAAAATATTTTTGAGTTTCAAGTCCCAAAATTTCGAAAATCCGTGCCCGTACTTTTATGAAGAGTTGCTAGACTTATTCGGTACCCCAAAACTTCCCAGAGTCTAGAAAATCAAAAGGGCCCAATTTTTTTTTGGGTCTCACCCTATTTAGCCTGTACTATTAACCATCATCTGACTGTGTTGCTCTTCGGAAGCAGGTAAGGAAATTTACGTTGGTTTATGTCGATTTTTAACAGGAAAAGCTAAGGTTTGCTGTGACTTTGTTATTCAATAATATTTCACATAAATTGGTATGGGCATACCTTGATGTTTTATAACCAACGTGATTTTGTTTTATTAAAAAGTCCCCATTGGCGGTAAAATGAAGTGGGCAATGTTGTCACATGAATTTTTGTTTAAGAATAAGATTGTTTTCACTTCAAATGTTTTTTTATAAACAATAATAATACTACTGCAGGTTAATTATAGTAGGTACCTAATACTCAAAATAAAATCTTTTGCAGTATGACACGTGGTAACATTAGAAGAAAGTTGGGAGCGCGCCGTTATAACAACTATAATGAATAAATACTTTCACAAGCTTTACATGCTGTGAAGGAAATTTTGTTAATTTTTTTATTATTTAAACACGTTGTTTTTGTTTAGTGAACTATTTTACTATTAATTTGTTTTAAGTTTTTGTGATATTTCATGTTTGTTGTATTAAAAAAAACCTTTCATTAAAAATATTCATGCGTTTTTTTAACTGTCATACATGCAGATACTTCTTTCAAAACACAATCAGTGGGAAAAGTTGTAATAAAACGTGCTAAAATGCTTAACGTTGATTTTTAAATGAATGGGCAAAGTTGGACAATTCGCTGACAACTTTGCCCACCCCCTTTTTATTTTTTTTCTGATACCTTTGTTGTAGATATCTAAACAACACTTGAACTTACGATTCTTGATGTAGAAACATAACTCTTGGAATAACCACAATTTAAAAAAAAAATCCCAAAAATATATTAACCAAAAACAAGATTTTCTTGGGCAAAGTTGTAAGGTTTTACGGTATTTATGTTGCCGCTTACGAAAATCAATTAATATATAAAAAATGTTTTGACAAACTCTTTCTTCTGCCTGTATTAATCGCCCATTTTCCATTGTATGCTTCTATAAATGTATATGATTTGGTGATTAATAAATACATCGATCACTACTACTCTTCAGGCAACATTAAAAGTTTCTAGACCGAGATAAAATTTGACTTTATTTTTTATATCGTACCTCAAACATGGGCTCCCGTAAAACACAATTCATATCACTGGAATAATTATGCATTGTTTGTAACGACCAACAACAACATAAAGCAGGGCTGCAGTAGCATAAATTGTTCATTATGTTTATCCACTACTAACCATACTCACAGACATGCAATAATTATTTTGGTCCAAACATGTCATAGAAATTCGATAAAATGGAAACATTACAGGTATTATAATCATGAATTTTCAATATCTGATCAGCATT
Organism: Chrysolina oricalcia; assembly: GCA_944452925.2. Classification (NCBI taxonomy): domain Eukaryota; kingdom Metazoa; phylum Arthropoda; class Insecta; order Coleoptera; family Chrysomelidae; genus Chrysolina; species Chrysolina oricalcia. The sequence continues at coordinate 6,405,231 of OX101817.2, forward strand.
AATAATAAAGAATGGTATGATATAGCACAAAATGCAATTTGTTTGAATTATAATATGCCGAATAAACCACGAATGATAATTTTATTTGTCTATATTTCATAATAATAGTCGATGTAAAGGAATACACTGATTTCATGATTTTCATACAGCATTCCATGAAAACTCAACCCATCATTATTAGGAAGGTATTTTTTATTGGTTAGATAGATGGATAGATAGAGCTTTATTTGATTTCATTATAAATGGATAGATAGATAATATGCTCCATTGTCTGAAGGACCTTATTGACAAAGCTTTGTCTTAAAATATGCTGCCAATCTCAAATCACAATCTATAAAAACAAAATAAAATACAACACAGACATAAAATGCACGGCAATAAAACAACAACAAAATTTAATAAAACTATAAAGATATTACAAATTAGCCTCATACAATTCTCCCAGACTGTAATAGGTTTTATCAATAGGAACGTATTGCAATATTTTTCTCAAATTTGTATAATCACTCGATATTATAATGTGAATAGGTAAGTGATTCTATATTTTGCAGTTATTGTATATAAAAGTCTTTGAGAAGTGTGGAAGTGGCGATGGGCAATCCAAGTTCACTAAATTGACGAGTTGAATATATTGAAGAAAAGAGCGTTTTATGAATTTGTGTTTATATTTATTGATCAGGCAAACAGTTTCCAGAATGAATATCGAAATCAAACTGAGTATTTTGTATTCTACTGATAGTGCCTGTAAGATTGTAGCCGATTTGCTTTACATTGGTTTCGAATTGCTCGCATTGTAGAACAAAAACTGTCTGAAGTAAATACAAGTATATACAACCAAATATTGGTAGGAGGTCATCCAAATAGGTAAAAAATTCACTAGCATTCGAGAGTGTGTGTAATACAAAGTTTAAAATTTAGTATATATCAAAGTATAAATTTTTAATGTAATATATTGCAGTATAATCCACTGACAATTTTCCGAACTAGAGGAAACTAAACCCTGTAGCAAGAAATCATTCATATCCGAGATTGGTGATAAATATTCATCATTGGAATAAAAACAGCTTTGAAGGAGATATTTTTGCACAGAATATTCAAATTTAGGATTACAGATACCATTCACAAAGACGACAAACAGTAGTGGCCCGAGCACTGAGCCCTGATGCATCCCATTTTCACAACCAATTTGTAATCAGATTAAGCATTATTCAAACTGAGGAGAATATCATGGGAGACATTGTCGAAGGCCTTGTGTTTTTGTTTCGTAATTTAGATTTGCCAATTAGCTTTCGATTTATTTTAGATGAGTTCGTATAACTTTTGAAAGCTGCTTTTTTTCTCAATATGATCTGTTTACATTCTTTTATCAATGCCTCACTGGAACTTTTTGAATTTGTTCATGCTACTTTTGAGAATATATACATCCAAGATTATTAGTTCCATAAATGATGTACCGACCTTGATGATAACAAGGATCTAGCACACTTGTGATAGTGTCATATTACATTCTGTAATTTTTAGCCAGTATTCGGAAAAGCATATGATTTTGAAATTAAACTTATCTATGAATAGTTCAATAGCTTTAAGCCTATTTGACATGCACTGGACATCAGCATGGAACACATATGAAATTTTTTCAGCCACATTATTTTTTTCATCATCATCCTCTTTTATAGAAAGTACTTGGGGCATTCGCACATTACCATGTGCGATATGTCTAAGGCCTTCGACTGTGTTTCTCATAACCTCCTTTTACAGAAGTTAACGTATTACGTGATCAGGGAAATAACAATCAAATAACTTCATCATACTCAACAAATGCAATAAATGCAATAACTTCCGACTTCAGAACTATTACACCAGAAGTACCTCAAGGTTCGGTACTCGGACTCTTACTCTTTATCATTTGAATTGATGATTCTTATCATCACACGTCAATCGATACTGCTACTACTATCCTTCACGCAGACGACACTTCGTTCATTAGCCTTCTTTTTACATTCTGAACCTCAAAAATATAGCTAAAAACTCAATTGATCCCGCTGAAAATTGGTTTGCTGCCAACTTCTTGCAACTCAGTGCTGATAAAACACGACAGCGGCTCATTTTCAGTGATGTCCATCCAATATAATTCACGGGTGCATTGCAAACTTGATGATTCTTTCTGCTTGTACAATCATACCGAAAATCTCAACAGTGGGCTTTCCAGTATAACATTTCTCGTACGAAGATTACCATATGTTGTGAGGGGAAATTCTAGCAATGCGCAAAAAATGTCAAATCTTAAAAAAGTGTCAGCTTTCGAGAAAATTTTGTTGCCCGCTTTTTATCAAAAAGAAAATAATGCCACTACCATGCATATATATTTATCAAACAACATAATTTATAACTCGTCCTCAGATATTCATAAATATGGTTTTACCAGAAATTCATATAGACAGGATAGGTCTAGCAAATGATTTTGTGAGTTTTGCACCCATTATAGAGAGATTGAAGCACAATAAGAAATTTACTTTTTGTAGAATACATAACAATTGCTATATCCACTAATTGAAGATGAAATAATTCTAGCAAGCTGCAAACTGAAAAATATAATTAATAGTGGGATAGATGATATAACACAGACATTTTTAAAAATATGGATCCTGATCTTATTTACAGTTCTATGCCACATTTTCAACGATTGCCTAATATTCGGTCAAGATCCAGAACAAGTGAACTTGGCTGTACAATAAAGGAGAACAAAATTATAGGACGAACTATAGACCAATCAGGTTGTTATCAGCTCTTTCCAAGTTACTTGAAGTGATCATATGAATGAGAACATGAACTTCTTCAAGGCACATGGTTTGCTCAATAATTTTCAAGTACTGAAACGGCTTTAACTTTATAGAAAAAATCAACAATCAATTGAACTGTTGTTCGATCTCAGTAAGTCGTTTGAATGTGTTGATCACTCTATTTTACCTTAAAAACTTTTCAATTGTGGAATCTTAAAACCTTACTAGACTAACAGGAATCAAAAAGTATGTATAAGGCAAAAAAATAGTGAGTTTTTCTCAGGTTCTACTGGAATCTAAATAGGCGTACCACAAGGACGTGTGCTGGGTCCTCAACAGACTCTCTAAAGGATGAAATTTTGAACAACGTTTCTACAGTATGCTACATAATTTAGTACTAATGAGTTATTATCAAATACCTCTAAAACAAGCAGCATAATTTTTGATACTGTCATTTAAAAGTCGATGCATATTATGGAATTGTTTACCCTTTTCTGAAATATGGATTATTAGTATGGGGAAGAACTACTCCAAGCATATCTTGATAACCATGTTAAATATTAAAAATACAGATTCTTGTCTTGGTACTTTCAGATATAATAAAATGCCTACGGTATATGCTATTTATATATGTTTGTGTACTTTTTGTGTATGATATTAAAGCAAATTTTGCAGAAAACACATACAAACAAGATTAAGTTCTCTACCAGGCAAAATTCCAATTTTATTGTTCCCAAGCAGGAACTGGTAAATACAGTGAAATGCATTTATCAAATTCGTGGAGAAATCACTTCAATGCAGCTAAATAAAATTTTCAATCTCACACCTATGACTGTGATGTGTTGTAATAACTTTTATCAGGAGTTTCCATCTTTCTAATTTGAAAGCTTCAACTAAATCTATCTATGTATGGGACAAGATCAGCCATTCTAATAGCGCTACCCCTTCTTAGTTTAATTAAATCAAAGTTGAATTCTATCAATTTGAAACTTTCCTATTGTAAGTTGGGTTCAGGGTTGTGTTTTTTGAATGAGAAGAATTTTTGAGAAGAATATAAAACAGTTTATTACGAATTGTAGTTTTCATAGTTGAAGAATTTTTGAATTCGTAGACATTTGTGTTATTTTATTATTTTTTAACAAGCTGAAATTATTACTATCCACGATGTGTGCGATATTTTTTTTCAAACTGAATATTTTTTATGTTATCTTTATAGTATACATTTTCAATTTACTGACTTGCTCAATCCACTGAAAACAAAATAAATCCATTTATATATGGAATATGTTTTTCGAAGGAACTCAATTATTTTCCCGCTCAGAACTGCATTCAATCTGATAAAAAGAAACTCACCATTTGTGTGAAACCAGACGAGAATTCTCCATCATCTCCACGAACAACCTGATTCACGTAACTGTCCCCCAACCGGCGAAAACCCGCGCAAACCCCCAAGAAACCGCGGAAAACCCATCATCATCACCCCCATCAAGTAGCCTCACAGCATCATGATGGAAACAAGTGAAAAGCGACGCGCTACCCGAAAGCCGAGCCGACTACGACGAACGATGCGCTCGAGCCACCCTCGCTTTTTATACAGGGAAGTGGGGATGAAAACTGATGGAAACTGCGCGTTTCTAGGCAACCTAGCATCATAATCATATCGTACCTTTCCGACGTCCCCTCCCGCCGCCCCGACGCGACGGGGGCGGCGGGGAGACGTTGCGGAGGGGAATTGCTCTTTTACTAGTGCCTTTCTCGTAATCGGAATGACCCGGTATTGATAACTAGCGAAAAAGTTCGATGAGGAATGCACGGTGGGATTGGAGGGGGTGGCTGGTCGGTTGGTAGTTGCGGGTTGGTCTGTGTGAGTGTGGTTCGGGATGACACGGTGTCAGCGGGAAGTTGAAAACTATCGAGAGAACTACAGAGTGTTCCAAATTGAGTCGGCACCATTGTGTACAAACACCCAATTTTGGTACATACGAATTGGAGGAAGAAATTTTGTATTTCGTGCAGAAATATGTTCATTAAAATTATAGCAGAACGCTTTCGTCATCATCAGTGCTACTCGTCACGTGTATGAGAGCCAAAAACCATAAAAACACAGCATGCGTCCAAAATACGTTGGAAAGTATTTAAAATATAGGATATTATTAACAATTACAGAAGTCAGCAACAAAGGGGCCATGAGAGCCTACTTGCTAATACTACTGCTACAATTACAATTCGAAAACTTGGACCAGGATAATTCTGAGTGAAACAAATTTACCAGAACATATCTATTCAAATAAAGTCCTTCAGAGGACAATTTTACTAGGATATGTCTATTCGAATAAAGTCATTTAGAGGACTTTATTCGAACAAACGTGTTCTAGTAAAATTATTTCATACAGGTTTATCCTGGTCCAGGTTTTCAAACTGTAAATGTTAATTGTCCTAAATTTTAAATACTTTCCATTGTCCTTTGGACGCATGATCTTTTTATGTTTTTTTGCACTTGTACACCTGATGAGTAGCACTGATGATGACTGTAAGTGTCGAAAGCGCTCTGCTATGATTTTAATAAATATTTTATTACTATCATCAAAATGATACAGTAAAATACTAGAACCTGGTGATCCTGAGAAACGTTTAGGGTTTCGTCGGAGGTTTATGAATAAATGCAGACAAGATCCAAACTACAGAAATATAGAATAGAATACATTTATTACTTCAAATACATACAGTTCGTAGCAAGGATTCGAAAGTACAGGCGCTAACATAGATCACTATTATTATTGTTATTGAACATTTACCTAAAAAAGAAAGAAATAAGAAGAACAAACAGATGCAAATACAAGTCAGCAAGATAAAGAACAGAATATTGAAGTAAAGTACGTACTATTGTAAGAAAACTAATTCATTCATCACGAAAAATCAGAGCCCCAATGTAATGTTATCGAGAGAATGGATAAGATTGTCAATGCTGATTAGCGAGTCGGAATTTTGGAGTTTCATTGCACAATAAATTGGACACTCAACCAAAATATGTTCTATAGTTTCTTTCTCCTTCATGTTACATATTGTGCAAATTTTCCTCGGATCCATTCTATATGTGGAGCCATTCAGTGTGAATTTAATATTACAAAGACGGAGTTGTGCAATGGTTCTTTTGACTTGGATGGGTGAATTGTAACTTAAGAAATCTTGCTTTGATCTAATGACTCTGAAAAAACAATGGAGAGAAAGAAACGTAGCACGGCTTGAAAGTGAAATTAGCTTTTCCTAGAATTTGAGTAATATCATTTTTTTATTACTTGTTATGGAACCACGTTCAATTTGGTACCAAATTTCGGTTTTGTTCAAAGAAGTGAAGAGTTTTTTCAGTTGAAGTGTCAAGTTCTATAGAAATATTATAAGGTTCAGTGAAGCTAATTTTTCCAGTCGAATGATGTAAAATAAAAATAATTTCCATTATTGGAGTAAACATTATCCATTTCTAGTCAATGTTTGGTGTGGTCTATTCAGAGGCAGAATTTTCGGCCCATTTCTCTACCATCGTTCTTTGACCGGACCTCGTTGAATTAATTTATACACGAGAGTGTTGGAAGAGTTTTTGGATGACCTTCATCTGGAGGCTCATCAGATGATTTATTTTCAGCAGGATGGATCACCAGCACATAATTTCAGTGGCATAAATAAAATGTGAATAAAATGACACCACTAGATTTTCAATTTTGGGGATATTTGAAAAATGAGGTGTACAAGATAAAATATAATAACCCAGATGAATGGTGCCGATTGAATTTAGACTTAATTTGGAACACCCTGTATACGTACTTATTAGTTATTTTCAACCATTCTGATACTGGTTGTTTCAAATTTGATTTCAAGTTGACTTGTGGAATTATGAGTAGAGTTATTCAGGTGATAGAAAAAACTTAATCAAAATAAATTGGAAGCGGAAGGATACCGATAAATAGAGAAAGTTTATTCATAATTATTGCACCATAGGTGTAGAGATCAAAGCTACTGCTGGGTTGAGTCTTATCAAAAATTCAAATTGTAAAAACGAGTGGTTGCTCAGGTATTGGCTCAATTGGGCAAGGTATTCTACAAGGCTCTGTTCTTGGACCTATCTTGCTACTAATGTAATTCATTGACCTGGTGAATATGAGAACTGGAGGAATATTTTCTATAAAGAGACTAAGTAAAACTCAACGTCGTCCCCACAATATATATATATATATATATATGTACATTACTAAGTTCATGGGTTGAACCGCGTTGAGAGTTTATAACTCGACGTTTCGGCTCCTGCTTTGGTGCCATTTTCAAGAGTGTGACTGCGAGGCCTCTATCTGCCTACTCCTCGAGTCGTGGTCTTGAGAGATATCAAGGTCTCAACCTGCCTACTCCTTGATCTCAAAAGACGATCCGATGTTGGTTGCACTGTAGTATTTATGCAACCAACATCGGATCGTCTTTTGAGATCAAGGAGTAGGCAGGTTGAGACCTTGATATCTCTCAAGACCACGACTCGAGGAGTAGGCAGATAGAGGCCTCGCAGTCACACTCTTGAAAATGGCTCCAAAGCAGGAGCCGAAACGTCGAGTTATAAACTCTCAACGCGGTTCAACCCATGAACTTAGTAATGTACATATTTCTGACCGCGGAAACCTTTCCGAACATATATATATATATATATATATATATATATATATATATATATATATATATATATATATATATATATATGTAAAAACCCATATCTATAAGAAGTTGTGAAGGTTAGACGACTGTCTAAGTTAAAGAAGAATCCTTTAAATTCGGGTATGCAGTCAACAACAACAAGGGTATGGAAAAAAAGTGTACTCTTTTTTCTATTCAAGCTTTCGAGTCATTTATTGGCTCTTCATCAGGAACTCTACAATGAATTGAAATTGAAACATTATTTGATTTGAAAGAAATTAGGCACGTGTGTACTTACGAAAGTGAGGTTATAAATCCCTTTCACTCGCCGTACTATATGAAATATCATGTCACAACGGACAACACTCTTGATACAATATTAAAATGACAAAACTTTTTTAAAATATGATTAAAAATGATCATGGTAGATTAAAATAATTGAAAAACACCATTTAAAATTACACAAGGGCTCTTATGGAGGCCATGATGAATTAAAGAGGAACTGATGTGTATGAATGACAATGACAAATGAATAATGAAGTTGACACTTGGCAAGCAATGACATATTACTAGTGACCTTGTTGCCAACATACAGTGAAATGGAAAATAGTAACACCAATTACTAAGGGGTACCAACATGAAAATTATTAAAGTGAATTTTGGTCTCTCTCATAAGGAGGGCGACTGAGTAAATATGAATAAATTATGCTCAGATTATCAATATCAGTTCTGGAATTCATTGAGTTAGGTTCCTTGAAAATTTGTGTCCTTTCGAGAAAGGTTCTCTTTTTTAAATTGGATTCATGTTCTAAGATAGTCACATTATCATAATTTGGGTTATGGTCAAGATAAATGGTGTGATGAGCTAAAGAACAAGTTTTTTTTTAAAATTTCCGATATCACTTTTATGGGAGGTGATTCTGTCTTTCAATTTCCTTTTAGTTTGGCCAATATATTTCTTTTCACATTGCGAACAAGGGATGCAATAAACTAAATTTGAGTTGTCTAATATAGGATCTTTGTCTTTTAATTTTGAGAAGATATTATTTAATACCATTTGGTTTTTATAAGCAATTTTGATATTCGGAATCTTGCAAAACAATTTATTGAATTTATAATTCAGAGATTGAATATGTGGAAAAGAGAGATAAAAAGTTGGTTGTAAATTGTTACTAGTAGAATTATTGATTGTATTATTATTATCATTATCATTATTATTGGAATTAATAGAATGATCAATATCTATGGAGGATCTACCGAAAATCAGTTTATACACTAGTTTTCGTGGGTAGCCACTATTAATGAAAAGTTGCAAAAGTTTTTGGAGATTAATTGTTCTTAATGAATTGTGAATTGCTTTGATTACTCTGTTTTTCATACCAAGTACTAGATTTATCTTTTGTCTGTGTTGATGATAAGATTCATAGTGTAAGAATCTTCCTGAGGGTTTTTATCATCTATATATATATATATATATATATCTGTATATATATATATATATCTATATAGGGTTGTATCAACATAATTTTAACAAAAACATGTTTTCGAGCATAGATATGCTCATCATCAGTTGAAGTTACATGTCTAACTGAAATAAGTAAAGGCAAACAATGACAATTTTGAAAAAGTAAAATTCTCAAACTTGGAAACCAAAATGGACACTTACTTGGCATGGAAACGTTGCAATTTAAATGAAAAAATGTTCATGAAATTATTATTAAATCATGGCGCAAATAGGCTTAAACCCTACCTTAATGTGGAATGGTAAATACTCATTCCTTTGTATGATTATACCATTTTAGTTAAAAGTGTGTGTTAATATAATTTATACATAAATACTTTGACTGTTATATGATAATAATAATAATAATAAATGGCCTTTATTTCTGTCGGTGGAGTTTAGCTGGACTATTCCAAAATACGTATTATTAGGTAGGAGAGAAAGCTTATTGTCTAACTCCGTCAAAAATTGTCTTTGTGGTAAAAGTAGATGTAGACGGAAGACTTACATCAGCAGTATGTGTTTCGGAAAATCAATTCTTCATGTTCAGCCAGAAGGGTGGGTTACAAACAGGTCTATATTAAAATGAAATGTTATAACAGAATAAAAAATAACATTGATAAAATGTATAACCTACCATTTTATGGTGGAAAAGTATGTGAACTATGATGAACGTGATCTTGAGACATTATGAAACAGACGTGTAACCACAACAAGTGCGGAGTCCACTAATATTGAAGACAATGATTAGTCCTCCAAAACATCACAATTGAAACATTAGTATTTGCCTTGGATATGTGATCATGGATGTCTCTGGGTGGAAAAAAATTGGTTCTGTATTGAAGTTTGACGTGTTTGGCATTCTTCTTATTACCGCAGATCAAAAATAAATTGCGAGGTCAATTTTTTTTATTCCTGAAGAAGCTGCTGATGCGTTCAATTTGCCTGTTTTGAAGATTCCTCAATCGGCATGGAAAAATATCTTCCAAAATTGGTGCAAACGCATGCAAAAGTGTGTTGATCCTGATGGAGATTATTTTAAAAAACAAAGCCATTTCCGATTATAAATATCTCTTTTTATTTGTATATCTCAAAACTTAGCAAATTAGCTAAAGTGGCAACCCTAGTATTTACTCTATTTACAACGTCATAAATCTTCCCCTGGACTTTGTCAATGGGATGCGAATCTTTAGGAAATGAAGAATATTTTGATTGATTGATTGCAACAATGGGTGTTTCTACATTTTTCTTTGGTATTCTTACAAGCCTTCTAAATTTCTCAAGGCGCTTCCAAATTATTTACCATTTTTACTGAATGTCAGCTTAGTGACAGCTAGAATTGATCACGAAACATTCTACCTCAATTTGCTTGAACCGCGTTTATAGCTTTTTGTAGGAGCTGGAAGCAAATCCTTGAAAAGTGAAATACCTTCTCGAGAAACAAAAAACGCAGCAATATTCACGTCGAGTGCAACCCCTCAACCGGACCGAACTTCGCCCCCGATGACCCCAACCCCTCGCGTAAAAACGGCCTACAAACGCGGATGATAAAAGGTATTCGGCAACGGCCGAACATCGACATGATTCAGGTGGTGATGGAGCGGGCGGCTAATGGAATTTCGAGTGTTGTTTTGGTCCGTTATCGGGGGTGCGTTCGCGTTTTGTTGCTGATAGGCCGCAAACGGTTCGCGACCGGAACTGCGCGGCCAATCGTTATCGTTAGTTATCTCTGTGTTCGGCAGATACCGCTCATTATGCGGTTAGATGTTTTCGAAACGTTATGATCATTGCTCTGTTTGAGGCTGTGTTGTGAATTTCACTTCGAAAATGAGTGAGGCCATTTTTTCGGAGTTCCATCTGTTCACAAAGTGGAATCATCAAAGTCATATTCGAAAAAGAGACGAAACAATGTTTCACACCTAAACTAATTTAGTATATTATCACTTCCGCAAACACTTCAAACAAAATCAAAGTTTCACTAAATAATATGCCCTATTTTTCCTACGACCACTAGATAAATTCAATAGATAATGTCGATGTTTTTGACATGTGTGCAACAAAATCGAGCAAAATGGCTGTCTGAAAACCAGTTTAACTAATTTCGGTTAAAAATTCAATATTCCATAATTCAAAGGAGGAAATCTAACCAATCCAGCAAATTTGAAAGGGAAACATTCTCAATCGAAAATTGAACCAAAACATGAATCCCTTCCAAGAGAGGTTATCTTGTTCGATGGAAAATAGCGACTGAAGTTTGTCTTTCTGTCGCAGATGATTCCCTGACTTCAAGAACATCCTGTTCATATTTTCAATAAAATGAACAATCCAGCAATCTTTCGCAAAATTAATATTTTATACACACTATCAAAAATGATTGAAAAATTAGTAAAAAAACAAATCTGCAGGCATTACATAATATCTTATTACCTTGTCAATTTGTTTTTCAGAACTCTAAAAATACAAATTTATTTATTTATTTCTATTTATTGATTACATTTAATAACAGAGTATATTTGTATATGAATAGTCAAACATGTAAAACTTGACATAGACTTAGAACCTATGAATCCTGGAGAGTATAAAATCTATTTTCAGTCGAAAATTTCTTAACTGTTAATTTAAAAGATTATTCATTACATAAATTGAGCTGGGAAATACATTATACATTTTTAATCCCATATGATATGACAAATTACTTATAACATTCAATCGTGCAAATAAGGAACATGAAAGTCATCCTTTTGCCGTGTCGTTACACCATGATGTCTGAAGTTATGAAATTTACTTTCATTTTTGTGAATGTATTTAGAGTCTGGGTAATGTTAATATTGACAAATTTTTGAACGAATCTCTACAAGAATAAGAATTGAATTTTCCTACAATTCATTGAATTATACGCTTTTGTGAGAGGAACACATCAGTTGATGCGGTAGAATTTCCCCAGAAACAAACACCATAACGAAGAAGAAATTTAACACGTGAATAATAAAGGCCCAGTAGTATCGTTACAGTCAAGATTGATCTTAGATTATGAAATAAAAACGAAGAAAACAACTTCAATTCTAGAGATTATTAGTGTTTCCTCCAGGTCAGGTGCTGATTTGATCTGATCTGATTGGTTTCTTTCAGTATAGAAATATAGCGAGATAATAATTTTTAAGAGAACTGTCACATTTACTTGATATCAACAATGATGCATCATCAGTTTATGTAACAAAGTGACCTCTTTCCGAGACTTTATCTATTCCATTATTATACAGTAAATACAAGATAGATCTCAATATTGAGCCTTGTGGAACACCCATAGATATATCAGAACAGTCTGATATTGGTTCTTCCACTTTGTTGTTATTAGTGAAGTTGACAGTGATATACTGTTTCCTATTAGTATTCTTATTCCATATTCTGACAATCTTGTATTTAGAATATGATGATTGACGCAGTAAAATGCAGTAAAATCAAGTGCACTTGATTTTACCGTACTGATGAGAGCTTAAGCACGAAACACGTGTTTACGGTTGCACAACATTTTGAGGGATATACCCAATAACTTTTCTACTTATATTTTCATATATTGCCCTTCGCTAAATCCATCCTTATATGTATTTACATGCAGATATTATTATATAATTTATTATAATAAGTGAAAATCTATATATATATATATATATATATATATATATATATATATATGAAAACTAGAAGTTCGGGTTGAACCGCGTCTGGAATTTGTTGAAATTCGACGTTTCGGCTCCGATTTTGGAGCCATTTTCAAGAATAAGAAGGATAGGTATAGTGAGGAAACGTGATTCTACACTGAGGTCTCAGTCTGCCTACTCCTCAGGTATTACCGCGTTAGGATTTTGTGACTTGACGTCGGGGTCTCAATCTGCCTACTCCCCAAGTCTCGTCACTGGCTCTCTCTAAGGTCTCAATCTGCCTACTCCTTCGAGATATATATATATATATATATATATATATATATATATATATATATATATATATATATATATATATATATTAATATATAGAAAGGGTAGTCGTTGCTGACTAGTTAAGAATAAAACCAGTTAATATTGGGGAGTGCAGCAAAGTCAAAAGTGTACTCTTTTATAGAGTTTATTCCAAGCTTTCATAAATTTTATTTACATCTTCAGGGAACTACAAAGAAGTATTATGTCAATTATACATTTTGATGTTATTAAAATTTTACTTACAACTATAGTGAGGTTAGTTGACATTTTCTTAGTTCTTTGGATAGTGACATTACAGCTTAAAATTGTAAATAATATGGAAAAAAGACTTTACGAATATAAATAACAGAAAATTTTGAAATTTCAGTCAAAAAACAAAAGACTTGTTGATTGTATCCAAGGGACACAAATCAGTTGTCAATAGAAAAGAAATCTGTAAAATTTACGAAAGCTTGGAATAAACTCTATAAAAGAGTACACTTTTCACTTTGCTGCAATCCCCAATATTAATTGGTTTTATTTTTTATATTAATATATATATATATATATATATATATATATATATATATAAAAGTTATTGGGTATAACCCTCTAAATGTTGTGCAACCGTATACACGTGTTTCGAGCTTAAGCTCTCTTCAGTACGGTAAAATCAAGTGCGAAGATGTACAACATTTGGACGTAAAAATAGAAACAAAGGAAGTAAGTCAACAACAGGAAGCAAACCACATATTTGTGGCATCGGTTAGAAGACCTTGTACTGTTGTTGACTTCCTTTGTTTCTATTTTTACGTCCAAGTGTTGTACATCTTCGCACTTGATTTTACCGTACTGAAGAGAGCTTAAGCTCTAAACACGTGTCTACGGTTGCACAACATTTTGAGGGTTATACCCAATAACTTTTTTACTTATATTTTCATATATTGCCCCTCGCTAAATCCATCCTTATATATATATATATATATATATATATATATATATATATATATATATATATATATTATTTATTGGCAGGAGTTATCAGAGAAATTCAGATTTGGTTTTGATTATCAAGTAATTTCAATTCATTGGAAACTTCATTATATGTTTTTGATGACGGGTAAGTGAAAGATCGTTTGAACAGTTCGGTGCGATGTTGTGGTGTTGTAATTCTATGTTTGAATCGAGTGTTTACCTGATGGATGTCAGTTTGGTGAACAATTTTTCCAAACAGGTATTGCGGTTGTTTGTTTTTAATGATTTTGTGAAAGAGACATGCAGAGGGTAAGTATCGTCTGTTCGACATATTCAGCCAGTTACGATCTCATAATTTGTGGGAAATTCTTTGGCGTCTCCTAATACCACAAATAAGCCGTATACAAGAGTTTTGAACGACTTGTAGTCTCCTAGAATCGTTTGCGTCGATACAGGGGCCAAAAACTACATCTCCGTAGGTGAGTTTAGATAATACCAGAGCCTCGCATAGCATTTTTTTTACGCCAACTGAGAGATAATGGCGATTGTGAAAAATTGATTTTATGTTCAAATAAGCGTTTCTGATGCAAATGTTAACATGATGTTTAAATCGCAGTTGATCATCAAAAACCAGGCCAAGGTTTTTTGCCTTGTTTACTGGTGCAATTTGCTCTCCATCAACATTTATTCGGATTACTTCATTGATTTGCAAACGAACTTTATTTGGACCAAAAAACTAGAAAAGAAGTCTTTTTACTATTTATACTTAGAGCGTGTTCGGAGGACCAGGTAACAATATTGTTCAGATCATAATTTATTTTCTCAACTGCGTCCTGATAATTTTCAAGTATGAAAGAATAGTAACAGTAGAATAGTAGAATAGTTTTTAAAAGATATATGTAACATAGACATTGACAATATCTTTTACTTATGTATGTATAAGTCTGACTGGAAATAAAGAAATTGAATTTAATTAAATCCAGATGAGAAACGTCTCCATTTGTGTCCAAAAATCTACCGATTGCTGTATAGCTACTAATTTGTCGAACATTTCCTGTTCCCAGCGTCCCCATCCCCCGTCGGTTTTTTTTCTCATCTCGATCGCAGAGTGCTATCTCCTCACCGCGTCCGGAAGCGGAGTTTGTTCAACTCCGAAGTATCGCTCGCTCTGCTGGAAGTCGTGTCAACTAACTTTCTGGAAAAAGAGTTCTGCGATAGTTGGGATCTCGGAAGTCAGGTGACTGTCGGATGCTGGAGAACTGTTTCTGCGAGATCGAGGAGCAGCGCGGATCGATTGGGGGTGGGATTGATAGTTGTACGGGGTGACGTGAATTGAGTTTATAATTTATTTGTCAAGTACACAACATAATTGTAATAAAATCCCGAATGAAGTTTCAGTAGAAGAAACCAGTCAAACACCGAGTAGAGTTAAATTGAAAACTTGAAAATGAACAAATTTATTTACACGAAAATGAATAAACCCATTATTTTCTTTAGTCAAGTACTTCCACTACAGGGTTCAAAATAAATACCAGATGGTACATAATAATGATAACTATCATAATTTCATTAGTCACAAGTACACCTTGGTGTCGGGATAAGTTAAAAGTATAAATAAAAATGTATAAAAATACAATGATATAAAAACTATGACATACTACCACACAAATATACAGATATAAATACAGAAGAATCTTTAAATTTCGGGTATGCAGTAAACAAGACATTGGAAATAAAGTGGACTCTTGTTTCTGTTCAAGCTTTCGAGTCTTTATTGGCTCCTCATCAGGAACTCTACAATGAATTTATAATGTAAAATTCAATTTGGTGTTATTCCCTTTTCCGGCTAAATGTTACTTCTATGCATGAACAAATCATATATTTCTATACGGCAGTACGTAAACTAAGCTTTTACGTACTGCTAACAGTGCTATTTTGGTGGGAGCACATTTGCACACTCTTTAATTTGGCGAATGCGTTAGATCCTTCACCAATTATTACGATAATTCGATGTATCAATATTTCAAAGATTGAAAACTTTTGTGGGTTGGAATTAGCGTGAAATTTCACATATACAGGGAAATTCAAATTCGACCACCACCATTGGGATCTCCTAAACTACAGGAGATACGTCGAAGCTTAAATTGGGGCAAACTTGCGTATTCTGGTGCTTAACAAAATACTGTTTTGAAACTTGGAAAATTCCGAGTATTTCCGGAAATATCGGGAAAAAACTGAAAATCGGAATTTTCGTTTTTATTTTTTTATATCGTTATTTGACAACATAGCTCAAAACCAAAAGTACATTTTCATTGATACTTTTTTTCAGCTACACGTTTTCATGTTCAGATTTACTATCCGACGTTTCGTCTTCTGGCATTCATCATCAACTTTTTTTTCTGTCATGGGCGCCATATTGATTTTTATACAGAAAAATAGTGATTCTCATTTTGATTTCATTGACGTATAATTTGTTATGATTTGCACTTCTGAAACCACAGATATTAAAAAAAAACAACTTCATCTGAGATGGTCATGACTCCATCGAAAAATTTTGTTTAATAAACAATAGTTGTCAGAACTCATTAAACATCATAAGTTTGCACAAATACTTCAGTCGAAATGTCCCTATTCTCAAATGAAGAAAAACGAGATATGTTGAAACTTTATTATAAATTTGATAGGAATAGTACGAAAACAGCACAAATTTATTTTGAATTATATCCGGAAAGACAACAGCCGGATAGAACATTATTCGGAATTTTGGACAAACACTTGGCTGAGTACGGTGCGTTTCAAAAACCAAGAATGAAATATGGAAGCAGAATGGAACAAAATATTAGACGTAACTTATTAGCCGAGGTAAAATAATTGTTCATTCCATATTCGAAGAAGTATAATTATTTTTGGTACTTTTTTAGATAAATGCAGATCCTTCCAAATCAACATATCAAGTCTCGGCAGAAATGGATGTGCCACAGACGAGCGTTTGGAGGGAATTTAAAAAGAGTGGTTTGAAATGTTATAAGATAAATATTTCACAAAAATTACATCCAGGTGATCCTGAGAGAAGGATGGAATTTCCTAGCTGGCTCTCGAATAGGGTAGACCCTACAAACTTCTTGAAAAACATTATTTGGACCGACGAAAGTACTTTTTCGAACTGTGGTGTTTTTAATAGAAATAATGAACACATTTGGAGTGAAAATAATCCACGAAACTTCAGAGAAGTCAGACCACAAGTTCGGTTTCGTTTGAATGTGTGGGCTGGAATTTATGACGAACGAAAACTTGGACCTCATTTCCTCTCTTATACTTTAAACGGGGAAACCAATCTTCGGTTCTTAAGAAACGAATTCGAAGAATATATGGATACGTTTCCCCTTGTTAATTATAACAGCTGCTGGTTTCAGCATGACGGGGCTCCTCCATACAATAAAAGAGCAATTTGCCCTGTATAGTGCGGATTTCAGATAGATCTGACAATTTTGTAATTTTTGTGATTTTTAGGGGTCTTCCTACACATTACATCTTTTTTCGAATAATTTTATTTACTTTCGATTAACTTGAAACTCCCAAAAGATATTGATACGACCATTCTGAATCGATTGGCGTTCGCAGAATTGCTCTATCTCTGACCGTTCTGAAATTGAAAAGTTCAAATCGAGTTGAAAGAGGTTTTTTTTGTCCTAATATTCCCGTTTCCTGTTGAATCTTATACAGTTTCTCTCACTAAGTGAAAAACTTTTTTATTATTCATTTTAGGAAAAAAAGTTATTCTTCATAAAATGTTCTGTATGTTCTAAAATTCAAAACACAATCATCATTTTCAGTCGTATACGCGGTGTGACAAAATATATGAATTTTAAGAGTAAAGTATTTTTATATTTGAAAATATCGAAAATTCTTATGGAAAAAAGTTGTTCAGAACTAAAAATTACGTTAAAATATGCAATCGCATGCACTTTCATAGAAAAATCATTTGTATGTATTTTCGTATTTGCACAATATACCGGGTGCGTGAAATTCGAGTAGATGCATGAAGATCTCGTAAACGGTAAGAGCTACAGAGAGGGTTAAATGGAGGCAAAGTTGCGGATTATGGAGCTCATTACTATGATGTTTAAAAATCTGAGCTAACCCTCTTAGTTTCAGAGATATACAGGAAAAAACGAAAATTGATTTTTGTTTTTCACGTATATCTGCTTTAATACAATAGATTTTCAGAAACTGTTTGCAGTGCTGTAAAAATATGTAAACGGAAGTGTTCTACAGGGTGTTGTCTTCCTTGGGCCACCCCTAACTATGAAATTTTAAATACGGACCTGGATTTTTATCACTTTTTTGTAGGCTTCAATAGTCATATTTTATCATGATTGTATACCACTTGAAATTTTCAGTCGTTTCGATGGTATCTGGTCATCATCAGTGAATAAAGCAGATATAAGTGAAAAACAAAAATCTAATTTTTTGTTTTTTCTGTATATCTCTGAAAGTCAGGGGTCTAGCTCAGATTTTTCAACATCATAGTAATGAGCTCCATAATACGCAACTTTGCCTCCATATAACCCTCTCCGTAGATATTACCGTTTCCGAGATCACCTTGCATCTACATGAATTTCACTCACCCGGTATATGCATAAGCATTCTTTATGTGTTTAAATTGCAAAATTATCAAAAAACATTGAGAAACGGAATGGTGATCATGTGTTACATAATCAAAAGAGATTAATGTTGATTCAAAATAAAAAAAAAAGTAAAAAGTAACATAATCCAATTTTTCAATGTCTATGGACTTAATTGCATATTTGAACAACTTTTTTCTTTAAGAATTTTCGATATTTTCATATTTTTTGTTACACCGCGTATACGACTGAACAAATTTGATATCTGATGGTTGTATTTTTGATTTTAGAATATGCAGAACTTTTTATTGGCTTTCGCATAATTGCTATACATCGAACCGTTGGTTCTCGACAGCCGTGCCAGTCTGATTTGACATCAGAAAGTCATACGTACAGAGCGAGTATAAGAGTGGATACAAGCAACACCCCTGCGGCACTTCTGCTCCGACTGTCTTCATTTCGGAGCTAACGTTGTTAACTCTCACCCTGTAGGACTTCTCGACTAGGTACGATTCGAGCACTTTAACCATGTGGGCTGTCATGCCTGCTCGCAACATCTTCAATGTGATGCCCTCTGTATCAAAAGCTTTTTTGATATCCAACAGGATAATAACTGTGTTGAGATCTTGTTGGAAGCCCCCTCACCTCATGGACTATTCTGGCCACCTGGGAGGTCGTAGAATGGCCTATTCGAAAACCAAATAGCCTAGATGAGGTTGAGGTTCCCCTCAAGGTCAGCAAATCATTTAAGGAGGATTCTATCCATCAGCTTGGCCACATTGCTCAGCAATAAGATCATGCGATAGCTCTCGAATCTTGCTTCAGACTTTCCCGGTTTTAGAATTGGGATAACCTCTGCTTGTTTCAAACAGAGCGGGTAGTGCTGCCATTTCATAATATAATTTTTTATAAAAATTGTTTCAACTAGTAAAGGTTCCTCGATAGAACTTCCCCTGTACTATCTATGGCAGGTGCCTTGTTCCTAGAAAGCCTTAAGAGAACCTCCTCGAAGTTGGTTACCAACTTCGAGAAGGCCCTTCTGTCGATGTTTAGGCAAATTTCTGAGTCATCTGGCTTCCCTAGAAACATGTTCCTGCGTGGAGTCAGCACCTGCCTGGAAGGCGCTCTGGAAGTACTCCCCGAACAGATGGGCTTTCCTCCTTCCGGTCCATCTCTGTGTGCGACCATTTGTTAGGGGCGAAATTTAGGAAAGGAGAGCAGTGAATGTGCAATGATTCTTCACGCCACTAACATATCCAGTAGCTCAGTTATGGACGTGGATTCGACAATTCAAATTGATTTCGATAAGATTGAAATATGGGGTTAATTTTCCGGAGCGCCACGGATTTATCGCCAGTGAAAAATCCGAAACCACCCTGATGGAATAGGACAACCCACTGCACTAATATTACTAAAATATTAAACAGTAGATACCTATAATGGTATAAAAATAATACATAAATATGTTGAGGTTTTGTCTTCCCTTATTACGCTTGGATAACTTGGACCAGAATAAAATAAACAGCCATGTCCCTTACTAAAAACAATTATTGATTGATCATTCACACACCGGTCGGCGGTGGTTCAAACCACGGCGACTGCAGAATTTTTTCTGATGGCCCGAGAAAGTGCTAGGAATCGCACGTAAAAAGGTAAGACCTCGTTAATCCTTGGCTCGCACAAGTTTCGACTTTTGAGGGCTGCCGTTCGTAAGGGGACGACAGCTGGTTAACGGAAAAAACAATTTTAACAATTTTAACAATTTTAACAATTTTAACAATTTTAACAATTTTAACAATTTTTTAACACCGTATGTGCACAATTCGGCACACAATACGAAATGAAATGAAATGTAAATATGGCAACACCAAGATGAATTGTTACAGTGTACGCTATGATTGAGAGTATCGTTTGAGTTTATCAATATAAACCTCCAGTGAGTGCTATGCCTGTGACGGCACGATGATAGATAACAATACCTATGCCTTGAGGGCTACAATCTTGAGCTTAGACTTATCTGATACTAAGTAGATTTTCCCAATCAGGCCAGTTCACGAATTGTAGTTGTAGTTCACCAGTGTCTTGGTGAATACCGATGCGTACAGTGGGTACGACACAATCAATCGAAGTACGTGTACAGTTGGGACGACTACCAGCAATGGGGAATACCAATCATAGGTAACGGACGGAGAAGGAATACTGAACAACCTGAACAATAGATGAACAGTAGAACAACCACAGTTGAGCAGGAACGATCACAGTAGTGGAACAGTGAAAAGACAACATCAGTGGAGCAACGGAACAATAAAACCGTAGCGGAGCAGTTGCACCCTCTATCGAGTGGGAGGGTTCTGGTAACAGCTTTGATGTCTGATAGCTAGTTCCTTGTTCCAGTGATTTTATAGATGATGAAATGACTTCTAACCTCAAAATTCGCATAAAAGCGAACAGAGATTTCTCGAAAATATATAGCGTCAAATATCGCGAACATTATGAGAAAATATCAAGATATGAATTTTCCCAAGATCCATCAACGATGATCAAACTTCAAGTGGGAATCTACATTTGGTTAGCTAGACGGTCACTCATCAAATTTAGAACCGGAAAATCGTCACTCCAAAAAATATCCCAGGCGTCAAAGTCAAGATCAGTCCAGGAACTACCTCGAGCTACTCGGAGCTACTCCTTGGGACAATTGGACGAAAACTCAAATGAAAAGAACACCCAAAGATTTAGTGTTGCCAACTGAACCAAGACGAATACGCCAGCTTCTCAGTCTCAGAACCAAACACAAACAAGGTCAAGTATTCGAAAGTAAAGTAGGTACCTCAATGACACAAGATAGAGATAGAGTAGGAATATTACGGTTTGGTGTTCTAAGCTCAAAACAATAGACTTAACAAAATTATGTTTACAAAACAACGTTGTCATACCGCAAAATAGAACAACTGATAACTGTCATTAGCTTAAGGCCGGTTCATATCCGCTCGAACTAGTACGGCAAAGGTAAGTACTAACATTCGGAACAAGCTGTACATGACAAAGATCAAATTGTCATTTTGAAACAGTGGAAAGTTTATATCAATGACAGATATTTTCTGACGTTAATGTATCGAAACAGAAAGGGTTTTCTAGTGCAAAATGAACCCGTAACACACTCCCCACGACTGGTATGTCCTTGAACCTCTTTTGGAGGCGCTTGGACACACGCCACAGGGAACCGTCGTCCACATTCAGACTCTCGAGTTTCTTTTTCCAGGCAGCATCTTTGTGCTCCTGGACGAGGATGTTGATTTTCCCATCGATATTACGAAATCAAGGAAATGTTGTTTTTCGGAATGCCCCAACGACCCGGGCTAAAGCCCCCGACACCGCCCTGTACGTCGAACCCATCCAGAACGAATTCTCGGCCGCATAATATACATGTAGCGGAGCGAGCCGCAAACACCCTGCGAACCGGGAATGCGGATGGAATGCACGATAATCCGCGCTGCTGACCCAAGTTACGTCATCAGAATTCCTCCGTCCTCCGTACGGAGATGCCTGCTGCACTATTACCATCGCATAAGCCAGCCGCCGGGATTCTCACTCCGGGGATAATAAAATTATCCGGCGCTATGGAGATTTTCAATTGTCCGCGCGAAAGTAGGTACCGGACTTATGTTCGGAGTCTCTGACGGATTTATACGGTGATGTTCGGACGTTCGGTAATTTAGGGAAAGGCTCCAGAAAGGAATACTTATTAACTAATTAATTCTATTCATGTTATGAAATGGGTTTGTGAGATTGACAGAAGCATTTTGTTGGATGTACTTTATAGAGGTAGCTGGTTCAGAAACTGATATATTTCGGGAAGGATGGGCTTCATGTTACTCTGATATAGGGAGGATTTAAGGGGAGTGGGGCACGGGGGCACGTGCCATCCCCCAGAAGGTATTGTGTACTGTGGTGATTCCATCACGGACGGTGGTAGGTTAGTCGTTTATGGTAAACGTAACCCAGGATTATAATGAAAATTTCATATCTTACATTTCGTTCTATCGATCTAAAATTTTCAGCATTGCGGCGTTGTCACTTCTATCAAAAATACCTAGCAATATTATTTTTTTTAATAGAACATCCCGTATAATTAACACATTTTTGGAATTGCTCTTTCATTATAATACTTTTTTGTTGATAATGTCCTATACCTATCTCTATCTGTTTTCAACATGAAATTTATTTGTTCCAAATATGGTACAAAACATAGCCCTAATTGAACATAAGTACAGAGTGTCTCAAATTCGAGCCTCATCATTGGGATCTCGGAAACCAGAAGAGATACGAGGTCGGTTAAATGGAGGCAAAGTTGCGCAATTTGGTACTCATTGAAACGCCACTTTCATATTTGAAAAATTCCGAATACTTCCGAAGATTTTTGGAAAAAACCGATTATTCGCGGTTTCATTTTTATTTTTTTGTGACTCTATTTGAATAAATATAACAAAACAAATTTCACATTCTCATTGCTACTTTTTCTGTTCTACAAGATGGTGTTATCTGATTTTCAAACAGACGTTTCGTATTTGAGCTGCCATCATCAACTTTTTTTTTTAAATACGGCCCTGGATTTTTTATTATGGATTTTAAAATCTTCTAATGTCCCAAAACAACTGATGTATCGCACTTATTCGAAAAGTTTATATTAATAGCATTTTCCATAAGAACTCATGTGTTAGAGAGAGACAGAGAATAGATTTTTGGTAAGATCTTAGCAGAACATCGTTAAAATAATTTTTTCGAAATAGAACGATACATCATTGTTTTAAGGACCTCAGAATCTCCTAAAAATTGATATAAAACAATGTGTGATGTTCAACAATAGGCATGATGTTTTAATTATTCCAAAAAAAGTCAAACAAAAACTATAAAATTGAATACCCAATGAAAGTTATAGCAAATATTCAAATTGTAATCCACCTGCCAGTTCATTCGCTCAATACCGTGATCCCTCAAAAACTCGTTGACAATGTGAGCTCTATGCGGTCTCGCATTGTCATTGCCGATATTTGCGGCGTAAGGTACCACGATTTCTCTCATACATAAATCTCTATACCTCTCACCGTTCATATTCTCTCCTCTCAGAATCACCAATTTACTCCTCCCATTCATCGATATTCCACCCCACACAGTCAATTCTCCACCTCCAAAAGCCACCCTCGCCTTCATATTTCTATCCAAAAACCTTTCATTCCTCCCTCTCCAAACCAACACACGACCATCCTTTCGAAACAAGTTGAACCTACTCTCATCCGTAAACATACACCTATTCCACTCTGCTATTCCCCAGTTTTGATGTTCTTCCCCCCATAATTGTCTTGCTGCTCGATGTACAGGTTTCAGTAAGGGGCAGGCAGCTCGTCTCCTTGCGTGTAATCCAAGATCGTGGATCCGGCGTCGGATTGTCTGACTTGAAACCTGAATTCCCGTAGCATCGATCAATTCACGAAGAATTTTGGGGGCGGTTGAAATCCGAGTCCGCCGTACCAATCTTCCAATAAGGCGGTCTTGAGCTGGAGTTGTTCTTCTTCTTGTACCCCTTCTTGGCCCCCTAGGTCGATACTGAATATTCCCGGCGTTAGCTCGGACTTACGCCCTTTGGACGGATCTAACTGTTGTTCCAAGCAGATTGGCAATTTGGAGGGTAGATAATCCTTGCTCCGTCATTCGTGGAATCAGTTCCAGCTGGTCGGGCGTTAGATGCGGCATCGATATGATAATTTTTTTTTGCAATCGAATCAAAATTGACGTCTTACCTAGTTTGTCAGTCATTGATTGTGATTCTTGTTACCTTGGTTATGGGCCATGCATTTCAGGCGAACAATGGGTTGATTTTATTTCAATTTTTTCAAAATCCTGCCGTTACAATTTGGTTCTTTCATGCACAATTCTTGACTACTGACAGCAAGAAAGATCTGGACGTATTCAGAATGGATGATCATTCCGAAAACAAGTTGATTTTCAGTTAATTCTCCTTCCAACCGGATTTTGAGGGTGTTTCAGATTTAGGCCACCTTTGAGGAAACCCTTGATCTTCAATCTTCATCTTCAGTCTATTCTGATCTTCATATGTCTTCATCTAAAGTTTCAGCTTCTAAATGAGCTGGAGATTTTTAAAATCGGTTGACGATGAAAAAAGTTATGACTACAAAACAAAAAAGTTAATTTTTTGAGATCACCCTGTAAACAAAACATATAATAAGACAATTCGAAAAATATCTTGAGGTAATGAGTTCATCTTCATGCCACTGCTGTCAAATTTGAAGGAAAAAAATTTCTTCATGGGATCATTTTGAAAATTCTGAAATTTTGCACAGTTTCAGATAATACCCTGTAGCGATTTTATGCGGAGAACCTTATGTTTTAAGAAGTACGAGATTATAGCTGAAGGATTGGGCTAGCGAACAGTGTTTACAGAATTCAAATTGTTTAATGCAGAAAAAAGTTATTCAGATTTTAATATGGTCAAAATTTTGGGGTGCGACGAAATTAGTGTTGAGTAGTTTAGTTTGAATATTGTTTGAAATTTTGTTATAAACTATATATTATAGAAGGTTTCGATTTATTTCGGAGCAAACATATTTGAGGCAGTTTCTAGTCTAATACAATCTTTGTCAGACGCTGAAAAGAAAATTTGCCCATATTTGGCTTTTTTTTTTAGAAAAAATAAAAAAATTGCAAGCTGCACCCAAAATTATCCCTTATTGATCTCGCACGACATCAATGGGAAATGGTCTTTAGATGAATTTGCTCGAATTTCTCAGATATCGTAGAACTCGTGATTCTCATCAAATGCCTTCAGTGCACTTAACGCTTTGAATTCAACAGTTTAGATTATACATGATGCCAAAGTTAACTTTTCCAAAATTTCAAATGGCCATTGTGAAGATATTTATTTTTTCAATGCCTGACTCAAGTGAACTATGCATCGATTGTTCACATGGCCGATACAAATCCACTATAGCATATAATAATCCCTGCACGTATTCGCCATATACAGGGCTAGTCCAAAGTTAGCAAGTTTATACGTGATTTCCGAAATTTTTTATTCATTTTCAGATATTCCTTAGGATACCAATATCATTTGTCAGCATCTCTTGAATCAATACTCATATTATATACAAGATGTTCCATTACTCATGAAACTGCACCCGTCCTAATTATTAATATATCCATGTATTGATAATAGGAAGAGTATTATTATTATTATTAAAGTTACCTAATTTATTCACATTTACAGTCGCCATATTTAACCTCGTATCTTCAATTCATTCACTTTGATCTCAAATTCATACTGAAAGATCTCAAAATTGTTATTTACCTAACAAGTGCGGAAAGTAGTACTTTCCGGCACGCGACGGCAGTTGCACGAACGACGCGGAGCGGAGTTCGGGCAAGCCGTCAAGGGCGGAAAAGTCGTTAGGTACAATGTTTTTCCTACGAGTGTTTTTGTCCATCTTATTTATGAAAAAGAAGGTTTTTATTAAACAAGATTTTATAATAATGCTACAAAATGACACATAAGACAGAATAGTTACATAGATCATTTAGTTAGTCCTAAATATCCTTATTTTCAACAATATAAAAATCGTGCGGAAAAGTAACTTTTCAGCACTAGTGCGGAAAAGTAACTTTTCCGCATGATTTTATCTTTCCGCGAGATTTATAATATGAGATCGAATCTAGTCTATTAACGACTGTTTGATAATAACTTTCCGATATTCCGTAATTTTCATTAAATTAATTTCAAAATATAAAGTAATTAAAACATTATCAAAATGAATAGTGATATTCAAATTTTGACAGGATTTGATATGGTATTTATAGCATTTAAATTAATATCTGAAATAGCTCAGTTGGCAAAGTAAGGGAGCAGTCGTTCTACGCTGGTTAATGGGGTAGGTGGTTCGAATCCTGGGGAAGTTACTTTTTTTTTTGTTTTTGTTCTTTGAATCGAGATAAGTTATATTTTTCAATATTTGTATATTCTACTATAAAATTTCATATACCTACCTACTCCTGGGAAAAGTAGGTATGTCATTTCATGCTCATTGTACAATATACTAATCTTGAATTAAAATATTGTGCTTTAAAGAGAAAATCTTGAGTAAAAGTAAAAATCGTGCGGAAAAGTAAAATTCGTGCGGAAAAGTAAAAATCGTGCGGAAAACTAGAACTTTCAAAACGAAAAATCGTGCACGCTCTTAGGAAAACCTTATATACTGTGCGACTTAGGGAAACACCAAGAATGCTATTTCATGCCCAGCAGACGGTTTCTTCACCTGTCAGTAAATCATATACGCAGCTCTCTAACTATATGTATCAAAAGACGAAATCGTTTTCCAAGAACATTTTGAAGAGAAAGTATAGTATGCAACTTGCAACAAACCGGCCATTTTACAATCGATATTTTGAAATGAATAGAAATAGGCATACTTTTGGACACTTAAAAGACAGAAAATTTCGTCGCACCCCACTGACAAGCACACTCACAAATATGCGCGGCAACCATTTGAATAAAATAATGCCCACAAACATCCAACACCCAGAGTGGTGTCCGCCGGCGAAGTAGATTATGCTTGAACAAACAATTCATTTGCAACTAAAGTAAATTTCGTTGTCCTGAATGAGCATAAGCGATATTCGCGTCATTTTGAAAAACGACCGCAGGCCATTATTTGTTGGTTTTAGCACGGTATCATCTACTGACGACACGTGAAATATTTGTCGCAGTATTTTTTATGGCCGTTATGGCGCTTGTTTCGCGATTAGTTACTGTGTGGTATGATAACGTTCGGGGCTTGATGAATTCGAGTTGATCGATAGGAAAATTCAGCAACTGCGCGATTTTTTCTGTAGTGACCAAAGTGCGTTTATACGGGGATATATTGAAAAATTCTAAGCCTACTAAAGAACCAAACAAAATTTCAATGTCAAAATATTTTATTACTCAACATATTCTCCTCTTAATTGGATACATTTCTCACAGCGAACCTCCAACGTCTCTACACCTTTCAAAAAAAAATTATTTCTTCTTTCTCTGCAAACCAGACCTCCACAGCTTTTATTACCTCCCCTCGTTGGAAAAAAATTTACGACTTTTAAAACTTTTTTCCAGTTGAGGAAAGAGATGATAGTCGGACTGAGACAAATCTGGTGAATAAGGGGGGTATTCTATTAATTCAAACCCTAAATCACGAATTTTTGGCATGGCAACATGAGATTTGTGTGCAGGGGCGTTGTCCTGCAAAAACAAAACAACTTTGGAAAGCTTTCCGCGTCTTTTCTCTTTAATTTTTTTCCGTAGAATGGTCAGTAATGTCGAATAGTAATCTTCAGTTATTGTTCTACCATTATCCAAAAAATCAATAATGATTACTCCATGGCAATCCCGAAAAACTGAAGCAAGAACTTTTCCAGCAGATTTTTTGACACGAAACTTCTTAGGTCTTGGAGAACCGGAGTGTCGCCATTCCATCGAGTGTTGCTTTGTTTCTGGATCGTAGAAATGTACCTAAGTCTCATCCATAGTAATAATTCGGTTTAAGAAGTCAACAGCTTTTTCAAATCGAGCACAGATCGAACGCGATGCTACTACCCTTGCACGCTTTTGGTCAACATTCAAACATTTGGGGATCCATTTTGCAGCAATTTTTCTCATGTCCAAATTGACGTGAACTATATGACGAACGGGTTCGTATGAAATATTCAGTGCTTCAGATATCCCTTTTAGCCCAATCCGATGATCTGTTAAAATCATGTCATGAACTGCATCGATATTTTCGGGGACTAACACAGAAACTGGCCTTCCTGATCGGTCCTCATCTTCAATGGAAAATTTACCTCTTTTGAAGCTTGTAGTCCAATTTTTCACGGTCGCATACGAAGAACATTGATCAGCAAGGGTATTAAGCATATCTTCGTAAATCTGCTTACCTCTTAACCCTTTTGAATACAGGTACTTGATGATGGCTCGATACTCCAATTTTTCGATTTTCACAATTTTGGTGGACATATTTTTTCTTTTAATTTATTGTGTAACTCTGGATTACTTTTTTGACGTCAAACTTCACACTGACTCTTCTAATAAGTTATTGTTCGTTGCTATGGTAACGCAATATTTTGTTTATGCAGGGAACTGGTCTAGGCTAACTAGATATCAATACATCCTTGTATTGTTTCAATTTATTCTTGAATACTCTCAATTTCATCATTGGACTATTCTAAGGCCTTTGACAGGATCAACCACAAACTGCTTATGGTAATTCTAAACTATTTTGGCTTTTCTCGCAGTGATGGTGGATTTATGCAGCAGTCATAAGTCATAAGTTTTATGTCATAAGGAAGAATATTCGTCAATGATTGGTTGGTGCGTTTATTCCAACCAATCACTGACGAGTATTCTTCCTTATGACTTAAAACTTATGACTTATGACTGCTGCTTAAATCGACCATAAGTCACCATCCAAAATGGTGGAGTTTCCTCAGCAAAGTCGGATATCTTTGATAGGCCACAAAACATTACTTTCAATAACAGTGTGAAATAATAATAAAACATTAACGTATTGGTCCTATTATTAATACTGGAGGTTTCTAGAGATTTTCATAGTTTATGAACGCACAGTATAGTTCTGTTTTTGAATATTATTGTCGATATCACTCTACCACCAATACAAATTCAAAACAATATTTATATACCTAACAAAATGTAGATTCTGTTATCCATCTCAACATTGGTAAACGACTCTCATAATGAGTGGGACAAAAAGTGGTATCTACTATCAACACTTTTCACTAACTGCATTTTCCTTTCTATTTACGTTCGATTTGTTCCAAAGTGATAGAACAATATCACGATCGAAACGATTTCCATGTATCGAACACTGCCTCTCTCCCAACTATTCTCGGTTCAGTATTCTCGAATATTCCCACAAAGTGCTTTTGTCATGTCGAAAGTTGGTTGACCCTTCACCTTTCATCGTTTCAGATAGATTATGATTGAAAATGAGAGAACACAGCATCGCGTCGAGATGACTAAACGTGAAGGGGAGGAAATGACGATGAGATTTTCATTTCAGCTAGGCTCTGCTTGGGAGCAAGTGAATACTGAAAGAGAATTATTGATTATGGAGAACAACGAAAAACATCAGTGTATATTGTTGTAATAATTTTAATGTTGACTGTTTTTTTACCACAATCCTTTGTAATGCATTGAAAGACGATAGGAAAATATTTATTAATGGTATGAGTTCGTAAAGAAGGATTTTTTTGTAAGATCGTTAACATTGTTAAAAGAGTACAAAGGAGTATTTTATAAACATGTACCACATCTATATTTTCTGTGATAGTTATTATATTGACAAATTTGGCAAGGTCTGGAAAAATGTATTATGCAGGTTTGGTGTTATTGAATGCTTTGTCCATTTTAGACATCGAGGCTGAAATTGCACCCTCCCTCCGGTTATCGTTTCGTTTGAAATCCAAGGACCACGCACTCACCTTATGGAAAAAAGTCTTTTGGTGAAAATGGCTGAATTTTTTATATGTTGTAGCTGGAGCCATTCTTAGTAAAAGTCACCATTGGTCCAACTCGATCGTATGACTAGATTCGGCGCTAAAGGGCGACAAATCATGAATTTTGTGATTTTTTGAGAAATTCCGCTGAATGAAAAAATATCAATATCTCATTTATATTCAATATTGTGAGAAATAGTTTTCAATAATACAGAGAAAAAATACGTCGTTATTTTTATACAGGGTATACAAATACTCAATTTCTTGATTGATTTGGCCGATACTTGATGGATATCCATAATTACTCAGAATTAAATAAAAAACACTTGTTTTTTGATATCCACAATATATTACTAGATGTAATATGTGACGCGTTTCGCTGTTAATACAGCTTTCTCAAACATAAAGTGGAATTCAGTAAATGTACAACCATATTTATAGTAATTTGAAGTAAGGTAAACAATAGAAGAACGGTACAATGATACGCATAATGATGGACAGGTAGCTTGCTACCTGTTTATCGAGGATCCCTTCAGGGTCAACACAGAGATGCATTTAATTATTAAAGAGATTAAGAAGTGGTGATTAATTTAAATCTAACTGGTCATTGAGTAAATTATTGGAATTTTTTCTTTTGTTGATCTCTAATGCTTCTAAGAAGTTAAGTTTTAGACCTTTTCTTTCTGAATGCAAAATTTCAAAATTTAGATCAAAAGTATGATTTTCATCTAAAAGGTGATTTGAATAATTTGAATTCATCTTGTGGTTATCAAAGCATCTTTTATGTTCAAGTATGCGGGTTTTAAAATTTCGAAAGGTTCTACCGACATATATTTTAGGACAATCTCCACATTTTAATTTGTAAACCCCTGATTTTTGTGATTTTTCGGTTTTAGTTTTATTGTTTTTGATGAAATTGCTCAAATTATTGTTCGTTTTATGAGAAGTCGTGAAATTATGTTGTGTTAAAAATGATTTTATTTTGTCACTGGGTTTGCCTAAATAGGTTAATGAGCAATACTTAATTGGTTCTTGTTTTTGGATGGGGTATACTTCGTTGATAGCAATTGCTATCGTCGGTAGAACGATATATATATATATATATATATATATATATATATATATATATATATATATATATATATATATATATATATATATATATATATATATATATGTTCCAGTGACTGTAAAACAGTCGAAAACAATCCTTGCGGAACTCTCTATAGCTTTGTATAGATTGTATGGCATATGTCCGACAGAAAACAACTACTTCTCTGGCTAATACCTCGACAGATATTGAATTATATCTGTCAGACATATGTGCAAAGATCCTTACTTTGAAGGAACAACTTTGCAAGAGCTCTCAGAGACAGACAGCAGGACACCGCCTGATCCAAACAAGGAACCAACTGCAGACCGGTTTCGGGATGAAGTCCCTCATCAGTGCAGTCCTGGTTATCACTGTTGTATACACGCGGGGGTCCGGTGCCCGTCATCGTTCGCCGGGATGAACACTGCAATCGCTTACAGGGTCCACCACGGCAACAGATTAGAGAGCGCTCCGTGGTGGACCCTAAATTTTGAAATTTTGCATTCAGAAAGAAAAGGTCTAAAACTTAACTTCTTAGAAGCATTAGAGATCAACAAAAGAAAAAATTCCAATAATTTACTCAATGACCAGTTAGATTTAAATTATTCACCACTTCTTAATCTCTTTAATAATTAAATGCATCTCTGTGTTGACCCTGAAGGGATCCTCGATAAACAGGTAGCAAGCTACCTGTCTATCATTATGTGTATCATTGTACCGTTCTTCTATTGTTTACCTCACTTCAAATTACTATAAATATGGTTGTACATTTACTAAATTCCATTTTATGTTTGACAAAGCTGTATTAACAGCGAAACGCGTCACATATTACATCTAGTAATATATATTGGATATCAAAAAACAAGTGTTTTTTATTTAATTCTGAGTAAATACTCAATTCTTCAGTGATGGAATTCGCCTACGAGGTTAAAAGTTGATTGAGTTTATCACTGAGGATCAATCAGAATGGTTTGTTGGTCGACCAGAATATAACGAAGCTATGAATGCGGAGTGTTTGGAATAAGGAAGGTGCATTATTTTCAACCATGCAATGATGTAAGACTGTATACTAAGGGGACACTAGCTCTATGACCGCTTCCCGAATACTCCGCAACCAATGTTGAACCTCTCCACTCAACCTTGTTGTAATAAATTTCCCGTATCTTATTTAATGAAATAAATTAAATGGAAAGATGATAATACCCGACTTACCCAGATCACAGGGGAGGGGAAAGCAGGATTCTTGTATTTGTTGTCGATTGATTGGTAACCGACGTGCACGACACGAGTTGTGAGAAAAATCTGACCTCCTCTCCTTATCTCCTATCACATCAATGGTCAGCTCAGGCCACATTGCGCGATTCGATTCAATTTACACTAGGCTTGTATTGACCAAACAGGGTGAAACGGGAAAATCAAAACTAGGATTTTGATAGGAGATAATGTTGATTAAGGACTTAAGTAGGTATCTCGGGTAAGTATTTACAAAAAAAAAAAAAATATAAATGTACGCATATATCGCGAATGAATTCTGCATACGAATTCGTATTGAAAAGATAAGAAAAATAATTCCCAAATAAATAATCAAATAAAAATAAAAAAAACAAAAGAGCAGTGAAAACGAAACATTCCCACCTCCCTGAATATGCCTAGGGCGTATTCAGAATAATTTAACAGTTGGGCAAGGGACACAGTTTCACTAGAGGTCTCTTGACGAGTCCCATTATAGTTTTAACTGTAGCTATCCTAGCAATTTTGTCTGTGCCAAAAATCAGTTCGACGATTCTACCAAGTACCCATTCAAGAGGATTAGAGTTATCGTCTCTTATAAGCACCATAGTCCCAACTGAAACGGGAAATGTAGGATCTGTCCATTTACTTCTTTGCTGCAAAGTATACAGGTATTCTCGACTCCACCGATTCCATAAATCGCGATGGATTCTTTGTAACAATCTCCACCTTGTCAGGGTATTAGTTTTGACACCTGTAGTGTCGGGATCTGGAATGGTAGTTAGAGGCTCCAGATTCAAAAAATGCCCGGGGGTTAACACCGCCAAATCATTCGGATCCGTACTCATGGGACATAAGGGGCGGGAATTCAACACAGCTTCAGCTTGTATTAAAACTGTGTTGAACTCCTCGTATGTCAATAACTGACTCCCTATAACTCTATATAGGTGAGACTTCAACGATTTGATATTGGCTTCCCAAATACCACCCATATGAGGATTACTGGCACAATTGTATTTCCAGATAATAGACTCCTGTTTGATAGCGTCAGCAAATAATTTATGTAAGTACTTTCCTGCTCCGACAAAATTAGTTCCCATGTCCGAAAGGATAGTCGCACATCTACCCCTCCTACCTATGAATCGCCGCAATGCAGCCAGAAAGGCTTCGGTAGACATGTCAGAAACCAATTCTACATGAACTGCTTTCGTAGCGACACAAATAAACAAGCAAACGTATGATTTGACTGTTTTGGAACCACGTAATCTACCCACGGTTATGGGAAACGGACCACAGAAGTCAACACCTACAGTGGTGAAGGCCTTCGCTTGGGATATACGGAACTTAGGTAAATTTCCCATTGGTGGTTGAAAAGCAACAGGTTTGATTTTTCAGCATGTGAGACATTTGTGTAGAACCTTTCGAATTATTCTTTTGGACGAAAGTACCCAGAAGTTTTGAGATAGCAAAAATTGAGTGTGGTTTGTATACCACAATGCAAATATGTGACGTGAATTTCATTTATTATCAGTTCTGTCAATTTCGAGCTGCCGGGTAATAATAAGGGAAATTTCTTTTCGTAAGGCATGTCAGAGTGACACAGTCGACCTCCCACGCGCAAAAACCCATCTTTATCTAAAAACGGGTTCAGCTTTCGCATTACTTTCGGCAGCAATTTCTCATTTTTCAAAAGAGCAATTTCTGCCGTAAAGTACGAATATTGAATTTGTTTAACAATAAAAAGTAAGGAGCGGTGCAATTCGGAAAGTGTAAACCATTTCATTTCAGACCTTTTACGAAATTTGAAGAAGTCAATTGCTCGAAAAAAGTAAGCTACTATTCTTTTAATTTTAGTCAGAGGACTGTATTTTTCAAGTAGACGATCCACGAGGTTCCCGACGACCATTGTGGTAATCGAAAAATTCCTTTTTTCTTCCATGGCTGGAACCGTCCCCGTGTTTGAAAATGTAACAAATTTCCAAGTTTCCTCACTCTGACAAAGAAATGGGGGGCCCTGCCACCATAAAGAAAAATTAGCAAGTTCTGACGGAAACAACCCGCGTGAGCCACAGTCCGCTGGGTTAATATTTGTCGGAACGTGATACCAAAACTGTGGAGGGATTATTTCTTGAATTAAGTTTACTCGATTGCTGACAAAGGTTTTCCAACAGTGTGGAGAACTTTGAATCCAGTTCAATGTAACCGTACTATCCGAAAAGGCAAATATCTTTTCAATTTTAATTTTATTATAAATAGCATCCGTAACATATTTCATTAATCTAGCAAGTAATGTAGCCGCGCACAATTCTAGCCGCGGAAGACTTTGTCTTTTCAACGGAGAAACTTTGGATTTTCCGCAAACCAAAAAAGTTTTTATAGATTTGTCATTGTAAATGATTCGCAGATAAACAACCGCGGAATAGGCCTTTTCCGATGAGTCGCAAAACCCATGTAATTGCTGAGAAGAAGCATTTTCTGTGTCAATTATCCGCTGAATTTCGAAAGTCAGAAAACAATTGAGTTCCAGTTTGACCCAGGTAGCACATCATATCGGCTGAATCTTGGTTCCATATTGGGCCAATATAGATATATTGTAAATGAAAATTCAATATTGGTCCAATATGGGTGAATATTCAAAAAACAATATTATATTAATAATATTGGTGGAATATTGGTTGAATAATTTATAGCAATATTGATAATACAATATTGGTTATATATTGTTTTCCACATCTAGAATGAATATTGCAATCCAAATATTCCAGTCACATCGATTATAGGGGAAAAGAACTATATTGTATTTCCAAGTTTGTTAGAATATTGGTTGAATATCATTTCCACTTTATTTGACAAATTGTATTAACTCATATTGAGTCAATATTGGTTGAATGATATTTACCAATATCGATAAAACATTATTGTCTTCACATCGTTTTTATCATCTAGAATAAATATCGCAATCCCAATATTCCCCTAATATCGATTCTAGGAATAAAAACTATATTGTATCTCCAAGTGTGATTACACATTGGTTGAATATCATTTCGCCAATATTCAACAAATCTTAATTATTAATATTGGGTCAATATTGGTTCAGTCATATTTATCGATATCGTTAAAAAAATATTGTCTTCATATTGTTTCCTACATCTAGATTGAAATGAAATTTGAATATTGGCCGAATATTCAATGGAACATATTGAAATTATATCATGATCAAACCTGGATGAAAATCCGCTAGGTGGCTCTACATATAGAACGTCTTCTAAAACCTACGAAAGTATATTAAATACTTCTCATGACTTGTTTTCTCAGACAACTCACTCAGTGGTTATGGCGATCAAAAGGCAGACTCTGGTGTCACCTTCATCAACTAAAATACATTTAATAATTTACCAAGGTATATTGACATCCAGCAATATATCCAAATGATATTGTACCAATATTGATAAATATTGTACCAATATCGATAAATATTTTGAGGCCATTATTGCTTCAAGAATATTTCACCAATACTATTTCTAAAATATTCAAACAATATTCGACCAATATCGCAAAATGTTCACATTTTACTTCTCGACAATATAACTTTTGAATATTGTGCCAATATTGTATCAGCGATATTGTACCAATATCGCCGAACATTTTGAGGCCAATATTAGTTCAAGAATATTTCGCCAATATTATTCAAGAAATATTGGACCAATATCGCCGAATGTTCACATTTTTTTTCTCGCCAATGTTGCATTTCAAATATTTCGCCAATATGTTCACAATATTGTACCAATATTTTACCAATATAGGTGTGCTACTTGGGGAAAGCCTTCCATTTTGAAATTATTTCTGTTGGAGGGGGTTGATCCCATTCCAACCCCAAGGTCCACAGATATTGTATGATAATTTTGGCATAGACAGTAATCGGTGTGAGGAATCCCAAAGGATCAAAGATCCGAGCAAGTTCAGATAAAATTGTTCTCTTAGTACATTTTTCATTGGAAGAATCAAATGAGTAGAAAAACGTATCCGTATTTGGATTCCATCTCAACCCTAGAATTTTCAGAGTATCATCAGTTTCCAAATTTAAGTAAGAGTTAATATTCTGGATGTGAGATTCAGGCAAATCTGATAAAAAACTGAAATCATTGCTCATCCATTTCCTAGCTTCGAAGCCGGCCCTGGATAAAAGTTCAATAAGTTGATTTTTCATGACTGAAAATGTTTCTGATGAGTTATGCCCAAAGATAATATCATCGACATAGACGCAATTCTTGAGTATTTCTGCAGCTAAAGGTAGATCATTGTAATCAGTCGCCAATTGCAAAAGGCATCTTATTGCTAAAAACGCTGAACAAGAGACTCCAAAAAGGACTCGATTTATTTCGTAATCTTTTATGGGTTCCTCGGGTGAAAAACGCCATACTATTCTTTGAAATTTAGTATGGTCCGGAGTAATTAATATCATACGGTACATTTGGCGTAGATCACAACATATGACGAATTTATGAAATCTAAAATGAAGTAAAATTTTCGAAAGGTCGTTTTGTAACTTAGGGCCAACGTACAGAGTCTTGTTCAACGATATTTTATCGTTTACATGACTGGATGCATCGAATACTACGCGTAGCGGTGTAGTTGTAGAGTCCCTTTTAAAGACGGCGTGATGTGCAATGTAAAAATATTTATTTGAGTACGATCTCGCAGGTTCTGCGACTTGTCGCATATGATCGTTATCTAAATAATCACGTATAACTTCAGAATATGCCTTATGAAAATTTGGATTTTGTAATAGTCTTTTTTCTAGAAAGAAAAATCGGCGTAGTGCCATTGAACGGGTATCGCCAAAATCGGGAGCGATAATTTTGAAAGGAAGTGACACAATATATCTACCATCTTGATTTCGCGTGGTAGTTTCAGAAAAATAATTTTCGCAATATTGATCTTCAGCAGAAGCAACTGGTTTGTCAGGAACCTCTTCTAATTGCCAAAACTTTTGCAAAGTTGTATCAAGATTAGTCTCCGCGAACTTAGTAAAAAAAGTTTTAATGGATTTTGAAATACAGGGTGATATGGAAATTCTTCCCATAACAGCCCAACCGAATACGGTGTTGATGCAAACTGGTTGTTCGGGGCCATTATATAACCTACCGTCTTGCAATATGTACGGAAAAATATCATTTCCAAGGAGTAAATCAATAGATCCGCTTTCGTGAAAATGCGGATCTGCAAGTTTCAATGTTGATAAAAAGGAAAACTGTTCGATAGAAAATGATGTACTCGGTATTGCATCACAAATTTTTTCTAATATAATGGCGTCTAAATCAATGGTATAATTTGCGTTATGTAAGGGCGCAATGGTACAATGGATACCTGACTTGGAAGCAGTACACATTTTGTCTAATCCTTGCAATGTCATAGCGATATTGAACTTGGGTAAGCCTAATTTCGTAGAAAATCTTTTGCTGATAAAAGAAGATTGGGCACCGCTGTCCAAAATAGCCCGAATAGTATGCCATTGCTCAAAGATATCTTTAATTTTTATTAACACGGTAGAAAGTAAAATTTCGCGATCGTTCAATAGCATACCTACCTGCTTAGTAACTTTGTTGATCTGAGAGCGTGAAGCAGTGTCACTCAACTCAGCAAAACTTTCCGAATGCTCTTGTGCGTTTGAACAAGAGGCATGATTACTTTCAACCAAATTATTACCGGGGTTTGCAGGAGATATGTTTGTTGTAAAATGCAGTAAGGTGTGATGGGGTTTTGAACAAGCTCGACATCTTTTTTCACTAGCACACTGTTTAATCGTATGAACGGTGGCCAAACAGTTAATGCAAGCGTTTTGATTTTTTATTAATTCGTAACGCTGTTGCGGCGTTTTGGAGTGAAATAAATGACATCTATAAATTATATGAGAACCATTACATAAAAAACAAGTAGCAGAGGTATTAGATAGTGGCGTATTTATCAAAAAAGCATTTCTATTACGCGAGTTTTGTGAATTATTGTTAGAGTTATAAGATTTGTGATTTTGTTTACGGGGGCTATTCAAAGTATTAGATTGGAATGTACTTGGGATTTGATCTGGTTTCATAACAGATTCCAACTGTTTAGTAATGAACCTTTTTACAGCATCATATCGGGGAATATCAGTGGAAGCGTTATTTTGCTCGAATGACGAGTTGCGGAATCTAGACGTTCGAGCAACATATGCGCTAAAATAAAGTCCCAATCATCAATCTTTAAACCTAGAGCCTTCAACGCATTCAAGTTTTTGTTAAAAGTATCCATTAGGTTTCGGAGACCTATTGCGTTTTCATTATTCAAATGAGGGGTGTTTTCAATGCATTTCCAATAGGTGAAAGCTTGTAAGCGTTTATTATTGTATCTCTCAAGTAATGTATTGTATGCGGACGCATAATTTCCGCTCAAAATTGGAATGTCTGAAATCAATTCAAAACCTGGTCCACTGAGACTCGAAATCAAGTAATTGAATTTCTCTATATTGGATAATGATCGATTATTATGAATAAGAGTTTCGAACGTCTGTTGAAATGTTGGAAATGCTTTGATGTCACCCGTGAAAATAGGTAATTTTATCTTGGGCAAAACAACGTGATCATTTAAAATTGTACTGTTGACAGGAGCGCTTGAATGATTCAAAGAGTCATCTAGGGATGATTCAAATAATTCAAAAAAAATTGTATCAATTTCTTGACATTTTTGTACGAATGTTTTATCAATTTCATGCTCTTCTGTTAGTTTTGTTGCATCATCAGCAAGTAAAGTCAAAACAGTATTATGATGTTTTTCAAAATCTTTGATAACCCTTTTCAAATCGCGATGTCTTACTCTGAATTTAATTTTATCTTCAGCATGAATTTGGGCTTGTACGGCGGCTTCTTCGATTAAAGTTAATCGATTAATTGCCGTCTGCCTTAAAGCATTAGCTCTGGAAACTTTCTGATCGGTAGAAGTAGGCATTTTTTTTTCAGTAATAAACTCGATTGAAATTTAATTTTTGAATCAATTAGCAAATGTGCGTAAAAAATGCAAAGGTAACTCAATACATTGAATATTGCTAAGTATTTCGATAAGTGTAAATTTTGTAAATTTTTTGAAATGTGTTACTATTTCGAAAGGAGCAAACAAAACAAGTGAACAAAAACCGTTGTTTACTGTCGTAAAAAGTCGCACCGTCGCCGGTACGCTTGACCTTGAATTTATGCGAGAATCAA
Source organism: Chrysolina oricalcia (assembly GCA_944452925.2). Lineage (NCBI taxonomy): Eukaryota > Metazoa > Arthropoda > Insecta > Coleoptera > Chrysomelidae > Chrysolina > Chrysolina oricalcia. Next base: position 6,444,847 of record OX101817.2, read on the forward strand.
TGCGATATTTCTAAAATTATTAGATATCGCTGAGAAATGCAAATGAAGTAATAAATAAGTATGCAGAATTCATGTGTGCGATCAATAATTGAATGGAGAAAATCCACACGAGCAAAGAATTCCAAAAAGCAGTCATATAACCATCCGGCTCGAAGGACCATGTATTATTTTCAACCATGCAATGATGTAAGACTGTATACTAAGGGGACACTAGCTCTATGACCGCTTCCCGAATACTCCGCAACCGATGTTGAACCTCTCCACTCAACCTTGTTGTAATAAATTTCCCGTATCTTATTTAATGAAATAAATTAAATGGAAATATGATAATACCCGACTTACCCAGATCACAGGGGAGGGGAAAGCAGGATTCTTGTATTTGTTGTCGATTGATTGGTAACCGACGTGCACGACACGAGTTGTGAGAAAAATCTGACCTCCTCTCCTTATCTCCTATCACATCAATGGTCAGCTCAGGCCACATTGCGCGATTCGATTCAATTTGCACTAGGCTTGTATTGACCAAACAGGGTGAAACGGGAAAATCAAAACTAGGATTTTGATAGGAGATAATGTTGATTAAGGACTTAAGTAGGTATCTCGGGTAAGTATTTACAAAAAAAATATATATATAAATATACGCATATATCGCGAATGAATTCTGCATACGAATTCGTATTGAAAAGATAAGAAAAATAATTCCCAAATAAATAAACAAATAAAAATAAAAAAAAACAAAAGAGCAGTGAAAACGAAACAGAAGGGTACCTACATGTTATATAAATGTTATTACTTCAAATCACAAATTTTATTATTTTCGAGTGAGTTTATACAAATGTAATACATTTACATATTATTTTTAATCGATATAAAACTGTTGTTCAACTGTTGAGCGTTACCAAGATCCGTGCATGATTAGTCTATAATACAAAAGAAAACGAAACTGTCTTTCTATGGGGTACTTTACAACACACTCAATTTTGTTCCGTTTGTCAGGTAATGTTCACTAACGAGTATGTAATCTCGGCCGTCCTAAATTTTGTTTCTGATTTCGGGTATGTAAACTCGGCCGCCTATAATAACTATATAACTATAATTAACATGTTTTGAAGAGTTGAAAATGGGCGAGATGAAGTGGAGTCGCAAACAGCCAAACAGCCACGCATTCAAATGTCTACGTGAGGTTAGTTTGTTCTGGTTCAATTATACTAAATAATTACTTGTCACAAAATGCGTGTATTCAATTTCCACGCATTCAAATATTTACGTAAGGTTAGTTCGTTCTGGTTCGATCACACTAAATAATTACTTTCTTACAAAATGTGTGTATTCAATTTCCACGCATTCAAATACCTACGAAAGGTTATTTCGTTCTGGTTCGTTTATACTAAATAATGAAGATGAACCGTTGTTTGTTATCGGCCCAGATTACATACCGTATTTTGGTCGAGAAGATTAAAAATCCTCAAGCAGCTGAGTTTACATGTGCCCGTTTGTAGACCAAGCATAGTTAAATATGAATGATCCCAAATAACTCTTTTCAAAACAGCTTATCTCAATTCTCACAGTGACGACTTCCTTAGAGTGGAAATAGTAATGACGGAAACAGTTCGGAGTCACCATCTGTACCAGAAAAAAATACTACCATAATGTCACCGAATTATAAGTTATCCAACAAATTATGAACAATATACGTTCCTCTAGGTTTTATAATCGAAGGATAGTGTCTATGAATGAATTCTCCTTGTATTCAGATTGGTTCAATCAGTTCAAACATAACTTCGACAGAAATATACTCGATATTTTCGCTGTCAAGCATTTGACAGCGACTTAAGAAATCAGAAACTTGTAAAATAACTCTTGAAAATGCTAACCACTCGTGTTGGCGAAACGTCGAGTTCTTCTCTGAACACACGTCGGCCTTACAACCCGAAGAACCACCATGTAAATGAACCCTATCTTATTCCAAATACTCTGTATTCATAGCTTCACTACATTTTGGTCGATCAACAAACCATTCTGATTGATCCTCAATGATAAACTCAATCAACTTTTAACCTCGTGAGCGAATTCAATCACTGAAGAATTGAGTATATTGTTAACTACCCTGTATAAAATAACGGCATATTTTTTCTCTGTTTTATGGAAAAATAATTCTCGCTAACAATAGAAATTCCCAGTCGCACACAATATTGAATATAATTGAGATATTGATAGTTTTTCATTCAGCTGAATTTCTCAAAAAATCTCAAAATTCATGATTTGGCACCCTATATTTGCCTGCAGTTTGAAATAACTTGATGTAGGTCCACTTGCTTGTGGACCTATCAAACCTGGTTCATTCAAAGGGTGAATTGTAGCTAAATAGTTGAATTTTCGGAATTAATTGTCATTTGGGAAGCTGCAAATAATCTAAAAATAATTACGTCAGTAGTTCATCGGACTTGTACAATATTCAACCCAGTAGCCCCAGCCATGTTCAATATAAATGGGATATATTGCACCCCAGAAATATCTCCGATCATCCACAATGGGGATTTATATGGAATGCAAGGGTAAATCTACTCATACGTGCTGATGTGAATCGATATACTGATAGTGAACTACGTTTAATACCTCATTTGAGACCCTCTTCCGCAAATACGCTCTGTATTATCGAGGTTAGTGGATGGAAACAATAAAAATGCTGACTGACACTCTATTTAAGCCACTAGACAGAGCTTAAATCATTGAGAAGTGAGAAAGAGATATTTTTCAGTGATATGGATGAAAGAAGGATGCAACAATAGTTGCTGTTTCTTTAATTGATGTAACTGATACTTGGTGAAAATTCATGTTAATATCTTTAATGAAACTATAACAGAAATTATTTTTTCATCAAGTAGAGAAAAATTGTCTGAATTATATCTTTGCTGTGTTCCCTCAGATACTCATCGTACATTTTTTATAAGGAGGCACCTTGAAATCAAATTCTGGATCTGTTGCTAAACAACTTGAAATCCACTTGGAACCGTTTGAAGAAACTAGTTTGTATCCTTAACAAGTTATCGAATCATTTCCAAATTTTTATCTACTCAGATATATTATTTTTATAACCTCTGCATAGGAGGTTTTCGATGCTATATTAATTCAAAGTTTTATATTATTCACACAATAGAAATATTATTTATCCAGCCTCTGTGCTCGATTTGGCATTCCACTAACACCGAATAACTAACATCCAAAAATCCAAAAATACAAAAAACATTTATTCACATTAAATTAACCGTATAATAAGTGCACACCTTATTTAACAAAAGTACAAATAAAAATAGCTAAAGTTATACGATACCGCCACAGGAGGCAGTTTCGGCTGCTCCAGAGTTGGGGTTCGCTCCTGCCCTTTTGGGGCTTCCAGCCTGTCCTAAGACAGGCCCCACGACGTCGTGTGAGCGAGATTCGCCATATGCGGTTTGTCTCAGCTTGGTTGTTCCTGCCTCCTCCAAGTTATGCAGGTGAGTGGATATGTAACGTGTAATACATCACAGTTTTCTTCGTAGAGTTCAAGATTAGGTGGAAGAGCAATCAGTAGTGACTTTTGTAACTAAAAAAATTAAACTTCGCCTTTTATTTTCCAATTTTATCGTTTATTTATATGAACATACTTTTGTAATACCAACTCATTTGAAAATAATATTATTAGTTCCCAGATAAAAACAACGAAAAAGCGGGTTATGTTCATGGTGTCATTGGTCATGTGTCATTCATCCTTTGGATTCTCTTGGAAAATATCCAGAGCCTGGTATATTTATTTATTTATTTTATACCCAAACAGACCTCAGAGGTCTCGTTACATGGATAAATAATATTATATTACATATTATCAAGCACTGTAAATCACACTATATAGTTATTGTAGTTACATATCAATGTTAAAATTGAACGATTCGCAGAATTTATCATACACATATGTCTAGAATATGTTGTAGTACAATACGTCTGAAATTATTTATTGAGAGGGTCAAATCTAGGTCGATGAGCACATTGAAATTATTGGCTAGTCGAAACACAGTTACAATTGGAGATTTGGTTGTGGTAAATAGCACATGCTATGGATATTGAACATTTGAACATAGCAGATGTGCGGGTTCTACGAGGCGGGACATTGAACCTGATCATTGCTAGTATTTCTGGAGACTTAATTTTATATTTGATGATTTTGAATAAAAAGAGCAACATGGACATGATATATCTGTTTCCTAACGATAACACTTTGAACTCATTTCTCAAGTATGTTGTTCTTATTGTATTATAGTCAGCTCTTCTATGAAATTTCTTAAAGTACAGGTATCTGAGAAATTTGTTTTGAATTTTCTCAATTTTCTGCAGTAAAATTTGACTCTCTCCATACCAAATTATCGATGCATACTCCAATTTAGGTCTGACTAGTGTATAGTAGAGGAGTTTTATTGATTCTATGTTATCAAAATCCCTAGTTTGTCTTATTATAAATCCCAGTAAACGGTTTGCAGAACGCACAATACCTTGGACATGATTTGAGAATGATAGCGTGTCGCTATATGTGACCCCCATGTCTTTAACCTCATGACATCTCCCAAGAACTTCTCCATTCATTTCATATTCAAATTCAATTGGTTGTTTTGCGCGAGTAATTGACATGGTGCAGCATTTTTTGTTGTTAAAATATAATTTGTTATCACAGCTCCATTTATGGACATGATCTATATCCATTTGTGATTTCACACAATCTCTTACGTTTTTAATCATTTTAAATATTTTTAGGTCATCCGCGAAAAGCAGACCATCTGAATTTTTCACTATAGAGGGCAAGTCATTAATGAACATAATGAATAAAAGGGGCCCCAAGTTAGAACCCTGGGGTACACCTGAGTTAACTGAAAATTTTCTAGAAGTGTTTCCATTATGCTTCACAATCTTTTAAATAATCTTTCATCAACTGGAGGAAGTTATTGGCCAACCCAAAAGTGTTCAATTTTGATAAAAGAGCCATGAAGAAATATGAAGCCACCTCACATTGTGGTGAGCTCTCACTGCTGTCATTTTCCTTGTCAGGGGGCTCTACAGGATGAAATACTGTAGAACTTGTCTGACAGGGTTTTAATGTTGATGGTCGGTATGTTGGCTAGCTCTCGCAAATCAACCAGCCGAATGTTCCTGTCCTGTGTATCAGTTAAATAAATCTTACTACGAAGCTACTTCTTCGCGGGAGTAGATCGAATCCAGCACTCTTTCAGACAAGCAGTGAGTGTTATTCATTGGAATATATTACGAATAAAGAAATATTGATTTGTTCCCGTAGAAATAACATAGTACTGAAAAAGAACATAGATAAAATTGTGCTAGACACGCTTTATCTGATATTTTTCATTAATTTTTGTGGTGTCATGGAGACTAGATGTTATCGATGTGCAATTGTCGTTCCGCAGTGCCATTATCACTTATAATCTCCCAAGTGCTTGAATTATTGCCGGAAAATATTCGAGTACATGAAGTTTTTAAAAAAATTAATGAATTTTTTAAAAAACTTCATGTACGAGATAAATTTCCTGCATTTAATTCAAGCACGCGGAGGATGTGGTACGGAAACCTCACACCAAAATATATTAAATTAATGCTTATTTCATCTGACTTAGAGATTATTTAAGACAAAACAAATTATAGCATCAGTGGGCCATGAATAGCTTCAGTTGACACAATGACATACACATTCGTATTGTGTCGGTGTGTTGAAAATATCTGTCTACCAGAAAAAAGCGGAAAGCGCTTAGCTGGATAAAGCATAAGAGCGCTTTACAAGTCTACTAGACGGTCCAAATTGCAGACCACTGAACCGCTTCAAACAAATCCAATGTAAAATGAAGCGCTATATTTTTCTGTATCGGCTGGAATACTATCACGTGAAGCGTAAGAGCGGCTGCAGGCACTGCATTCTGTTAGTTGCACCCATTGACAGCCTAACCGCTAACCAGTTAGGCTCAATTTCCTAGTTCGTATTCGCAGTGTTGTAAAGTTTTCAAGGTTTCAGAAGAATAATATTGCGGAGAATACTTTATAATTGGATATGAAATAATGGAAAAACAACAAAAATATATATGGAGATGAACACCTTGGGGAATTCTTCGCCAGAATGAATAACATGAGGGATTCAATCAAATTCACAATGGAAAAGGAAACTAACAGTACCCTATCGTTTCTCGATGTGAAAGCTGAAAGAACAGACACTGGAATCCTCACCTCTGTTTACAGGAAAAAGACACACACAGGACAGTACCTCAACTACGGCTCTAATCACCCTAACTCCACAAAGAGGGGAATCGTAAGAACGTTGGTGGAGAGAGCAATGTCTATTTGCATCAACCAGGAGTCATTGGAGGCAGAAATTAACCACATCAAAAAGGACCTACGCCGAAACGGATACTCCGAAAAGCTCATAGGAGAAGTTCGGAAACAACTCGAAAAGACCAAGACAACCGAAGAAAGACCACAAAACCCCGTTCTCATTCTTCCCTATATCAGGGGTATCTCCGAGAAGATCAGAAGGATCGGAAATAAATACAACATCAAGAGTTGCTTTCAATCCGGCAGTACCTTACGAAGCTTCCCCACCAAGACGAAACCAGAGAACACAACAGAATCCAGTAAAAACAGTATTTACAAAGTCCTATGTGAATGTGGAGATTCCTATATCGGAGAGACCAAGAGGCCATTATCAGTAAGAATAGCCGAACACAAAAAGTGGACTCAACGAGGGGAAACATCAAAATCGGGAATTGCTGACCACGCCTGGACAAAACACCACCGAATTCTCTGGGACGAACCTAGTGTTCTTCATAGAGAGGAACATTGGTTCAAACGGAAATTTATGGAAACCACCTACATAGAAGCCAATGGTGCCTTCAGTCAACCAAGCGTGGAAATTAAAAACGTATGGAAACCGCTCATGGACCGTTTTGGAGGGAGAAAAAGCGCGAAACCACGCGCGCCACAAGACCGCGCGTAATTACACTTTAATTATAGACCTATAAAAGGTCGCGTAGCATCTGATTTTGTCACTATTCACCAGAAGACGATTGCGGATTCAAGCAATTGAAACGTTGTGAAAAATTTGAAAGAGATAGATATCTTTCAACCAATAAGATGATGGACGTCCGAAATATAAGCAATCAACAAAAATATACATTATGCATATTCCGAATAATTTTGCGAAAATAAAAGAAGTCATTCTTAATTGAAATGATAATAATAATAATAATAATAAAGATATTTATTAGGAAAATACAATATATACATTAGGATCAAAATGTTGATTATAATAAATATCACTAAGCGATAAGTGTAAGAACACTTGTTTCGCTATATAATAAAATAACTTAACACTAACAATAATGTAAAAACATTAAAAATATAAAATATAAAACATAATATAAAACAGCATTGACAGAATTTAAAAAAAAAATGTTAATAACGATGTAAAGAAGAAGGAGTGAACTTTCAGAACACATTTTATTTATGATTTTAAGATTGTCAAGATGAAATATACAATTAAATTTAGTGGACCAAAACCTTATCTATTAAAGAAGACCAACTGGATGAACATGTGTACATGGAAACTGGGGTAATGTTTTTGTAATTATAGCTGGATGAGTCAAAAAAATTATATCATCTCCGAAATATTTCGTCGTGGTTGACAGAAGATGAATTGTTTCAGGACTCTTTTGAATGACTGTGAATTATTTATTTTTTGAATGTGTTGTGGAACGGTATTTTATAATTTTGGTGCTATATATTGATAACTTCGCTGTCCTATGGCTTTCTGCATTTGTGGAACTACATGATGATATTTTTTCCTTGTAGGATAAGAATGACTCGGCAGGTTGAAACGTTTGTTTTGGTGATATTTCAAATTTATGTTATAATAAAATAGTTGGCGAATGTCAAACACTTTGGCTTCGTGGAATAGTGCGTCTGTTGGATATCTGAACTCTTTAGACATAATTATTTTAAGAAACCTCTTTTGCAGGTTTTCCAGGGGACGAATGTGTGTTTTTAATGAGCCTCCCCAGCATACAATACTATATCTCAGGTGACTTTCCACCAAAGCATGGTACAAGACTTTTAGTTGGTAAAAAGGTAGAATATTTTTCAAGTACTTAAATTTGTGTATAATGAATCTTAGTTTGTTGCATATATAATTTATATGTGCGTCCCATTTAAGGTTTGTATCCATTATAACGCATAGATATTTCACTTTTTTCTCTGGCAGGATGTTGTGATGTTGTCCAATGGTGTTTATCGTTAGACTTTCGAAGGGTGGAGTGTTAGATTTATTGCAACTAAATGGCATATATATTTTTTCTAAATTTACAGTTAATAATTTGTGTTCTAACCAGTTTTTTAACAAAGAAAAATCTGATTCTACAATGTCCTTCAACTCTTGCCAAGTATTTGCTTTGTAAAAGATTGCAGTATCGTCAGCAAATCCCAATATCTCCCCCCGACTCTTTAACGAAAACAAGTCATTAACATTTATACTAAATAGGATAGGACTTAATACAGTCCCCTGAGGCACGCCATACTCTATTTTCCTCTTGTCGCTCTTTACTTGAACAAAAATGAGAAATCAATCAGCGTAGTACAAAGAAAGCGTTTGAAAATTTGAATCAAGTTTTTACGAAAAGATATACGTTGAATAAAATTATTTCAAATATTAAATACAAGTATAGGAAGACATTTGATTGATACAATTTTTTTACTATGGACTTATTCACTGTTGAAATGCAAGGAGTCCTCAAAATGTTTTAAGACACGTTCACATACATAATTATGAAATACGAGGATGTATTGATATCTCTAGTTAGCCTAGACCAATTCCCTGCATACACAAAATATTGCGTTACCCTAGCAACGAACAATAACTTATTAGAAGTGTCAGTGTGAAGTTTGACGTCAAAAAAGTAAACCAGAGTTACGCAATAAATTAAAAGAAAAAATATGTCCACCGAAATTGTGAAAATCGAAAAATTGGAGTATCGAGCCATCATCAAGTACCTGTATTTAAAAGGGTTAAGAGGTAAGCAGATTTACGAATATATGCTTAATACCCTTGGTGATCAATGTCCTTCGTATGCGACCGTGAAAAATTGGACTGCAAACTTCAAAAGAAGTAAATTTTCCATTGAAGATGATGACCGATCGGGACCAGTTTCTGTGTCAGTCCCCGAAAATATCGATGCAGTTCATGACATAATTTTAACAGACGGTCGAATTGGGCTAAAACGGATATCTGAAGCACTGAATATTTCATACGAACGCGTTCATCATATAGTTCACGTCAATTTGAACAAAAAAAAAATTGCTGCAAAATGGATCTCCAAATGTTTGAATGTTGACCAAAAGCGTGCAAGGGTAGTAGCATCGCGTTCGATCTGTTCTCGATTTGAGAACGATGTAGACTTCTTAAACCGAATTGTTACTATGGATGAGACTTGGGTACATTTCTACGATCCAGAAACAAAGCAACAATCGATGGAATGGCGACACTCCGGTTCTCCAAGACCTAAGAAGTTTCGTGACCAAAAATCTGCTGGAAAAGTTCTTGCTTGAGTTTTTTGGGATTGCCATGGAGTAATCATCATTGATTTTTTGGATAAAGGTAGAACAATAACTGCAGATTACTATTCGACGTTACTGACCACTCTTCGAGAAAAAATTGAAGAGAAAAGACGCGGAAAGCTATCCAAAGTTGTTTTGTTTCTGCAGGACAACGCCCCTGCACACAAATCTCTTGTTGCCATGCAAAAAATTCGTGATTTAGGGTTTGAATTACTAGAACACCCCCCTTATTCACCAGATTTGGCTCCGTCTAACTATCATCTCTTTCCTCAACTGAAAAAAAGTTTAAAAGGTAGTAAATTTTCTTTCAACGAGGAGGTAATAAAAGCTGTGGAGGTCTGGTTTGCAGAGCAAGAAGAAACATTTTTTTGAAAGTTCTAGAGACGTTGCAGGTTCGCTGTACTAGATGTATCCAATTAAGAGGAGAAAATGTTGAGTAATAAAATATTTTGACAATGAAATTTTGTTTGGTTCTATAGTAGGCTAAAAATTTTTCAATGTATTATCTCCTTTTATATACGAGAAACTGAATTCCATTTGTATATAAAAGCAAAATGTCAACTATTACATGTCAAATATTTGACAGAAAAATGTCCACTTATTAATTTCGCTCAGGGTGTCCTGGAGGATAAAAATTTCCGGAAATTTTTTGTCATGACAACTAAACAAAAACCAATTTTTGATTGGCTCAAAAAGCGAGGTGTGAAATTTCCTTTGAGAAATTTTACCTTATGAGAAATTTTACATATAAGGAAAATATCAGATCCAACTTACTCTGAAATCGCAGTACTATAAAGACACATATCCCATACAGCATACAGTGAACGGGCAATCGGAAAGTGTTATGACCGTTTTGGTCAAGTGGACGATGTTAGTTGTCCTGGCGGTGGCATCGAGTGGCCTATTTACGATTTATACGCCATCTGGCGACGAAACTGTCCGCCCGGATGATTTTCGTTCGACTGGACTGACTTCGCTTGATAATTCCGACCGTGGAAGAAAAAAGATTGTTGCATATCGAAAGATTCGAACATCAAGTATGAAGAACTTATCGGGGAGTTATTAAATATAGATTTTTAATTTTTTAAATGACGGAATTATCTGATAAAAACCATACATTTTCTTGGCAGATATCGCGATGAATTATTTTTAACTGATACTTGTGCAATGTTCCTCAATGAAGTTTTGCAAGTACTTATTTTAGCCGTCTTTTTCTCAAGGAAACCCAAGAAGAGTTTGGATTTTTGTATTCATTTCTCTTTAGCCAATAAGCTTCTGTCTTCTATTCAATAATCTTTGCTCTGTTTTCATTATTACTGAATGACTAATATGTTTCAGATGAAAACAAAAATGTTTAAACTGAGCACAAAGCTGAAAATAAGAAATAAATACAGAATTCTGCTTCTTGGTTACTGGAAGCAGTTGCAATAGTGAACTTCGCGAAGAGAAGCAATACACAAGGATCTGTTAGATATAATTCAATAACCGTAATGGTATTAGCCAGGGTAGTAGTGGTTTCCTGGCAAATACTTGCTATAAATGTTACGTTTGTTTATAATGAAATGTCACATATGCTTGGACCAATGTCCTCTCGTGTACACGAAGTTACTCTCAGTCTTGCAAACGGCAAAAGCAAGTGATATTTGATTCTTGTATCATAATGATGAAAATTCTCATCCATTCTGTTTTTGAATACATGTACACATAGTTCAAATATAACAGAAGTCAATGTTACAAATTCATTTTCTTTAAATAGTCTTCTACAAGTTTTACTTGATGAAATGTTTGCAATGCAACAAATACATTTTGGGAAGAGGTTGAACCACCCAAAAACAGATGCCATATCTTTGCCTAGATTTTACTTGAGCAAGTTAAATTTTGACCAACTAACCTTCACTGGATACATAGTCCAATTTTCTCGGAGCACCAACATGCCTATCAACCTGGAAAATCCTGCCAAACGGCGCTGCACAGCCTTGTAGGCAGGATTGAAAAATCTCTTATGAAAAAAGAGATTGCACTCACAGCGTTTCTTGACATAGAAGGGGTGTTTGATAACACATCTTATGCGTCCATCACATCAGCCCTCACGAAAAGAAACATAGATCCAGCCCTGAACCACTGGATATCTGCCATGCTTGGCTCTAGGGCAGTACAAGCCTACCTGTTCGGGGGCACAATGGAGGTAAGGGCAAGGGCTACGAGAGGCTGCCCTCAGGGTGGAAGGCCTCCTTGTAGATCTGAATCGGAGAGGAGTATTTGCCCAGGGCTATGCTGACGATATCGTCATAATGGTCAACGGGAAGTACATGGGGGTCTGTATGGAGCTGATGCAATCATCCCTCACATACGTCCAGACATGGTACACGAGGAAGAACCTCAGGGTAAACCCTCAAAAAACCACAATAGTTCCTTTCACAAGGAAAAAGAAACCTGGAGACCAACAGAGCACTCCAAATCTTTTGTGAAAGTGTACAGATGTCAAGAGAGATGAAATACATGGGGCTAAACCTGTACCCGAAGCTCACCTGGCACAAACAGGAGCCCTGCTGTGGTGGCCAAAGGGTAGTTTACAAAGACTGGCCATGCTCGGAGTCACTGGTGCCATGTCCAGCACATCGGCAATTAGTTCGGAGGTAATCCTAAACCTCCCTCCCTTGCATTTGCATATTGCAGCAGAGGCGAGGATAGAAGCATCCAGGCTAAAATGTCTGGGCCAATGGAGGGGCAATAACCAAGGCCACTCCGGCATACTGGAGGACATAAGAATCGACACGTATGAGATGCCGTCGGGAAAAATGACTCCAACATACTCCTTTGATGGAACATATAGATGGGGAAGTTACATCAAGGGCCATACCAATGCTGTCAGGAGGGCAAATCTGGTACATGGATGGCTCAAAGGAGTAGGGGCTGGAATGTACTGGGGGAGAGCGAGGCAAGACATCAGTCTAAGCCTCGGTACTCAAGCCCATGTATTCCAAGCCGAGGTAACGGCAATCTCCGTCTGCACGAGAGAGATTCTAAGGAGGGGTCCTAGAAACCAACCAATAGCAATTCTCTCCGATAGGCAGGCGGCGATTAAAGCCCTGCGTTCATGCAGGTTCACGTCCAAACTGGTTTGGGAGGCACACCAAAACCTTAACGACCTGGGAGCATAGAACAGGGTAAAACTTATCTGGGTACCAGGTCATAAGGGCATACAGGGAAATGAGAGCGCAGATGCCCTAGCAAGAGCGGGGGCAGCAACAACTCTCACTGGACCAGAATCAGCCTGTGGAATCCCGTTTGGGGATATCAAGCAGTACACAAAGAAATGGGTTACAAACCATCATCAATCTCTCTGGGAGAATGCCTCAGGCAATACTCACGGAAAAAAGATGATGATGGTGCCAACCGACCGGCTATCAAAACACCTTCTTGAATTAAGCCGAGACTCTCTCAGGAAGGTGGTAGGACTGATGACTGATGACAGGCCACTGCTACCTGAGAAAACACTTGTAACTGTTGGGGATACATCAAGAGTCCACACAATGCAGATTTTGTGATGATGCCAGCAGCGATGGAACCATCGATTTTTTCATCGCTGCTGGCGTGCAGTGTATATCACGTAGGATGATCACTTAATAAAAAAAATGGAAATGACGTCATAACTCGAACAGTGATGACATAATCAAAAATATAAGTATGCCAAAAAATGCGCAACTGAAAAAGAAAATCGACTGCTTTTTTCCCCAATGGCCATATCAAGCTTTTAACAAATATGTTCCAACCTTTACGTGCTCACTGTATAAGGGGAGTAGAGCCTCAAATGGGGTTGGTTGGAAAATTATCGACACCCTTACAACAGAAGTGGTGATAGCAGCCTTAATGGGTTAGATTTAAGGACCTAGTAGTAAATAGTCGAACGACCAAGAACCGGTTTCGATGACTTCATCCCTTGAGACACTAGAGTCAGTGAGTGAACCCTCCAAACTAGGAGGCAAATAGAGAAAGTTATCAGGTGAAACCGAGTTTAATCTAAGCCTGAGGGGCACTTACTGAGTGATGAACAGTTTGAGAGTAGAAGTAAAAAGGATCAAGTGAGTAACGTTTATTGAACTGAGTTAAGATAGGCATAGACAATCCACCGTAAGCTTGGATGTAAAGAGTGTTGGGTAGTAACTCGTGTGAGTGAATTAGTGCTATTCTACTGTTACGAAATAAAGTAATTTTAAAACGTTATTTTCTTTACAATATTTAGCACTAATACAATATCACAACGGTATCAAGAACTGTTATCTTCCCAATTACTAGACTCAATAGGTGGATTGCATCCCTGACCCATCAACAATCAAAACAATCCCATCCGCTCGCATAGCTCTAAAGAGTGACTGGCGACTGGCCCGTCCATGATGTTTCCGCAATGTTAAATATCTGAATTATTGTTGTACATCGTAGATAAGCGGTCGATGCGGCCGCGGCCAGATGTAGTTGCGACCGAAGTGAGTCTATTGACTCGCCAGCAGCAGGCCACGTCGAACGCACTCGCCATTGCTTCTGATATATGTTATATGGACAACGCGGTCCATATCGAGAGCCAGTGTAGCGTGAGCGAGATAAAGTGTTTCTCAATTTTTCGCTCAAATCTGAAAATGCTCCCTCTAATGATGCGTGAAAACTCCTCGAGGGCGCTCCTTTCGAGCGCCGAATTGAATTCTTTATATGTCAATGCATGGTATGAATCGGATGAGTATCGTTTATGGGGGCTTGAGCTGACTTGAAGTGGCTGATGATTGGATTGATGGGGTTTTTTTGATGCTCGATAATTTTTTTTATCGACTCTACCACACTGGATGTAATCCATTTGAAACTTATAATCGATGAGATGAATCTTCTCAGGGCAAACAACGACGTGTAGTGAAAGCCGCGAAATTGATTTAGTTGTACATTTGATAGTAGGAGTGGAATACAGATTTTATTACAGCATCATCAACGACGAGATCGAAGGAACAAATTCTCATCGACAAAGCCTGTAAAACAAAAAATTAACTGAGTAATAAAAATAAACAGTTTTCAATTTAAACGCTGTTTCTCGAATATTTCATTTAAAAAAATAGTATTAAACACATAGTTATATACGTAACAAGAGACAATATGTAAGGTGAAAAAAACATCCATCACAAACTCGTGATATGTAAAACAATTGAAATATAAAAAATTGCAGGTGTGCCTAAAATGCAAAAATAAATAAGTTTAAGATAAACTTCTGACAATTATACAATACAACAGATATTTACACTACAATACATACGTCATACAATCAAAAATAAATGAAATCAAAGTATCATAGTAAAATTCATCACGGGTGTAATAGGCTTACGTCAATACTTAGGCCTTATTGAACACCAGATCTGAATTTACTGTACGCATTCTCATTTCCAAGAGTTGCGGGTATGTGATTATATATTTTTTTACTACCATAAATTGAAGAATCTTTTGTCAAGGCTGACTTTGGGATCGGAAGACGTATTTTCCTATCTGTAACTTGTCGGGTAATATGTCTTAGTGGTTTTAGAGATTCTGTTATAGGGTATTTTTGGTGAGTTAAGCAAACATATTCTAAAATAAAAATGCAAGTAAAACTTAAAACTCCCTCCCAAATGAATAGGGGTCTTCGTGACTTTTGCGTTCCAACCTTACATAAATGTCTAATTGATCGCTTCTGTAAAATAAATACAGACCGAAAAATATATTAATTACAGAACCCCCAAAAGGATATACCATGGGCTCTGATGTATTTTCGGTATACGATGGTAGTATAAGAAACCGTACATTTTTTCTATTTTATTTCAACGAATTAATGCTGCTGTGCTGGAAGATTTGGTATCGTCGGAGTTAATATCTGTCAACTCACTCAGACTGAACAAAATATTTATAACAATAAATGGTCGCTCTGATGTCAAAATACATGGGCAGCAAAACTATATTTGCTTATTATGTGGTATTATATCTATCGGATCATGAGAGAGATTGTTGGCCAACCTACCTTAACGTACTAAATTCATCAGTTCTACAATCTATTACTATTGGTATCAAGAGTTCAGTACAAATTGTCTGTCTTGCTGACTCAAAACTAACTTCACTACGTTTGGCAAGTTCATATAATTATGACATATATACAGAATTTATCAAGCTGGGAGTCCCCGCTCCCCTTGACATTAATGGGGTTTTAAGAAACTTGAACCCACAGATTATCATATTGATAAATAAATTTCTTAAGGTTAATTGCATAAAATTATGGCTCAAATGATATCATTTATGTATAATTTAGTAGTGTGCATAATTTTAACTGAATGATCTGGTTATCTTAATTATCCTTACTTATATCACACTATGATCCTACATCTTCATACCATAATTACACCTCTGTTTGTGCTATCTGTCCCAATACTAATAACCTTGTAGCACAGAAGACGAAATGACATGACACTTGTTGCCACATTTCTACGTTTAACAAGTTGAAACAGATGAGACAAAAAGTATAAATCGTATTTAGAAGATAATATTAGAAGATATCATTCAAAATGCAGATATGGAAATTAATATTGGGTTGCAACATGATAACGTTTCAGACAAGGTTGTAACCCCAGGAGACGTATTGGCTGAATGCGCCGGAAGGAAGCAATAGCCAAAAAAAAATACAAGAGGAGAGAGGAGGAATCTGGGGTTATAATTGGAAATGTTTTTGAGGAAATTGTTCAATTATCACGGTTTAGGATTGTTTTTGGGTTTCGGAAGTTTATTTAAAGTTTGTACCTGGTTTCTGTTGTGTCTTGGATCGATGTGAGCCTGCTTCCGGAAGGTCGTTTTCTCAAGGTAAATGGTTTTCTTTATCAGGAACTTGTTTTGTATCTGGATTTATTAATTTCTTGTGATTCTTCTTTATCATTTTATTATTCAAATTTCTATCAAATTGAAATTTTCTCTCCTGACGCTTCCTAAATTATTTAAATTTTGTAACTTTTTTTCTAGTTTATAATGCCAAAGGACCCCGCACACCTTATATGGGAAAATGGCTCTCCATGTGATTTTTTTGAATTTTTGATATGTTGTAGAATTGAGGGTGTTGAATATGAGAAATATTCACTTTTTATCACTCCATATCTGCCAGGTTATGATTTAGTTCGGATTTATCTTTTGTGGTATTATCATCACATCCTTATGTGACAAATTCATGAGAAATTCATTTCCAAATCTTTTTGTAGTACAGGGCGATAATAATTTGAGACTTGAATTTTATTGTTTTACAGAGTGATAATTAGACAAATGGTACTTCTGCAAACGAAATAAGTATAATATGACTTCTGAGAAACACTAAGCATGAAAAAATAACTTCGCCATTGAATCGCCTACTAGACGATGCTCCAGATATTAATTCGAGTCATGGCTTTTTTTCGATGGATACGGTACGCTATTATACGGTATTATAACTGATTACTATTTTATTGAAAAATTTAAATCTCGAATAAAAGAGGCCCGATGAGGAAGAACTATAGCAAACCCGCCGAAAACTGGCGTGGAAATATAGCAACGGGGAAATGTACAGATCTTAGATTTTTTCACACATAGGATAGGATTCCGATGAAAATTTTCTACAAAATGAATGAAAGTATTCCAAGTTCTCCCATGAAAAAATATCGCTACCCTTTCGGACTCCCTTATGAGTTATAGGGTGATGAAAAAAGTCAAGGTTTTTATTTATTAAAGTATAACTAATTTTTAAAATTGACATCTTTCGACTCTGTATACGATGAAACATATCATTTAACATTCTTCACGAGAATTTTGTTATTTTAGGTGGGTTTATTACTACAAGGTGTCAGAAAAACCAAAATTCGTTATTTTTCCATATTCGTGAATCACCTTGTATAAATTGTATCAACTGTGATGAAAGAATAACTGAATTTATAATATTATGTGATAATTCTACTTTTTTCGCATTTTCTCTTTATAAAACAACAGAATTATGAAAGGCTCAAAACAGCATTATTATCAAGTGAAATCGCCATGTACTACGAGAAGTTTTGGAAATGAATTTCTCATGAATTTGTCATACAAGGATGTGATGATGATACCATGAAAGATAAATTATAACTAAATCATAACTTGGAAGATACGGAGTGATGAAAAGTGAATATTTTTCATATTCAACACCCTGTATCTCGAAAACTAGTCATAGAATGGTACTGCGCCCATTGAAACAATTCATCAGAATGATCAATTCTACAACATATCGAAAATTCTAGAAATTTGACGGAGAGCCATTTTCCCATATAAGGTGTGCGGGGGAATATTATGTTCCAGTTTCGTTTTATCTTTCTAATTAGGCAATATTGAATTGGATTTTTGACTCAGATTTATAAAAACTCATCTGCCTCCTCTTCCTGAAATTTCTACCTGATTAGAAATAGCTATGGTTTAAAGAAAAAGTAAACAAGTCAAGGCAAATTGGAAACATTATAGCAGGTTTATACAGGGCTATTCAAATTCGTTTCTGTACATGGGGATCTCGTAAACAATACGAGATAGAGTGTCAGTTAAATTATGGCAAAGTTGCGTATTTTAGAGATCTATTCAATGATGTAAAAAAATTGAATATAGCTCTTTTGTTTCTGGAGATATACAGGAAAAACCAAAAAATCCCAAATAATGTTTTTGCCTGTATCTTCTTTATTCGCAGACACATTGAAAATCTGTCCAGAGTTTGCTATTAGCACTCGATGTGGACAATCAGAATATATCCATGAATCTATTATACTGGGTGTCATCTGACTTGGGCCACCCCCACCTTTGAATTTTTAAATACTGACCTGTATTTTTTGTTGTAGTTTTTGGATCGTCGAGGTTCTTAGTTCGGCATGTTTCGGTAACATTTTATTATAATTGGGTGAATTATTCCCTTTTAAATTACGGCCCTGGAGATTGGTTGACTGAGTTAAATAAAAACACAATCTCCCCATGTACTATAGTGTTTTTCGATAGTATTTTTTTCATTTTTAGGTACCAATTCATATTTCTTCACATTTTCAATGCTCTTTGAGCGTTTTCTACAATGAACGTCGAATAGCAAATCCTTTCATGAGTATCTGAAACATATCTACAACAAAAATAGATTATATGTATTTTGATAAGCTGATAAAGAAATGATAGCAATAGTTACATCCAAAACGAACAGTATAATTATAATGAAAATTGAAATGAAGTAATTTATATACACAAAAAAATTAATGGCGCAATAAATGTTCGAATTGGAATCCTCAATCTCAAGTCTTCCACATCATCTATCTCTCCGCCAGCGTAAATCCTATTTTTCAATGTGTCCCATAGAAAATGGTCCAAAATACTAAGATTTGGTGAGCTTGCAGGCCATCTTATTGGCCCATTATGTGCTATCCGTCTGTTGTTGTATGTGGTATTCAGAAACTGATTGACCTCTCTTGTAAAATGAGGACGAGCTCCATCATGTTGCAGAATTTTTTTTTTTTCGGGATCTCCTGGATATAATTTATGAACCGTTTTAATTTTGTAACATTCAAAATTATGCTTCCTAAGAGTGCGCCAAACTGTCGTTTGTGGCAAATACAATTCATCTGCAATTTGTACCGATGATTTCGATGAATTTTCATTGATCTAAAATTCAGTGATATTACTGAGAGTTTATTAAAATAAAAAATAAAACTCACTTTTTCAACAATACTTTCCTCTATTTCGGCTGGAGTTCTGTTACTATAACTATTGCGAGGCTTATTGAATGATCCAAATTCGCTGAGGTTTTTGTCTAATTTCATGCGGTTGACGCCTTCTGGGATAAATTTCCATATACCGTTGGGTGTTTCTATGGTTTTCATAATAAATCACTTGGTGGTGCAAGAAAATGTGGATTACTCGAGATTGAGGATTTTGAATGCTTTCGCAACAGTGCAGAAAAGAAGTGTATTAAGGGCAATAAATAGTAGAAAAAACGAGTTCCAAAATGTTTCGAAATGGAAGGACTCCAATTCGAACATTTATTGTGCCATTTAAGTCTTTTGTGTACATAAATTACTTCATTTCAATTTTCATTACAATTATAATTTTCGTTTCGGATGTGATTATTGCTATCATTTCTTTTTCAGCTTATCAAAATACATATAATCTATTATTGTTGTAGATATGTTTCAGATAATCATAAAAGGTTTTGCTATTCAAGGTTCATTGTAGAAAACGCTCAAGAGCATTGAAAATGTGGGAAAATATGAATTGGTACCTAAAAATTTAAAGAATACTCTCTAAAAACACTATATATGGATAAAATAATAGGCGATATCTCCATAGTCTATGGAGATAACAGCATCAAACTTGGTATCGTTGGATTCCTTATGATTATCCCTAACCGATCATGCAATGATATACAGGGTGTCATATTCGAAAAAATCAATGCCGCTGCGCATTTTTGAGACACTCTGTATAAATGAAACTTAAACTACTGAAGTGATCGAATGAAACACTACAACTTAGGCCATCAACATTTTCCTCACTGTATATTAATATTGTTCTAGTTTATTACCCTTCAAAAATACTTATATATAGTTTTTTTTTTTAGATTTAGGGATCATGTATACTTCTTATGTTATGAACAAATAAAATAGTTATAATCCTTTTTGCATTTCCTTTGCATTTTTTGCACGTATTTCCTGAAACCTTATTTTCGTCACAATACAATTACAGCAAAATTCAGAACGATACTCGTACACATTTAACTATAATAAACTAGTACTCTTCACTAGAAAGATCTTAAATTCGTTACTATAGTAATATAGAATTTTTAACCATAATAATATAGAATATTTTACCATAATAATATAGATTTTTTTAGCATAATAATATAGAATTTTTTAATATAACAATGTGCAATTTACTATAAGTCTACTATTCTTCATCATCAACAAGTAGAAATTTTTACTATAACACTAGTATTTCGTACTATAATATTATATAGATTTCCACTGAAATAACCTAGTATTGACTGATATAATATTGGAGTAGTTCTTACTATTCAATGTAATGAATTTTACTCTAAATAATGTTTATTTTGATAAAGATAGTTCAATAATTTTTGCTACAGTGAATCGTAATTGTTAAGCTAGAATGCTTGTAAAATTTACTATAGTATTATAGTTTTAGTACGGGTGGCACACTAATAATTGTTACTAGTACATATCGTCAATCTTTTCTACTGACTTTGGTGTTTTTTACCGATACAATTGAAACACAACAACATAATTTAAGGAAGAAATTAACACTGAATTGTAGAAAATTCTTCAACAATCCATATATAATTTTTTATCTATGCAGAGTAGTAATTCAGAGTGAAGAAATATTATAGTAATGATTACTATAAAAGTTACTATACAAAAATTTAAGATTCTACTATAAATTATGCTTGGAGCTATAATCGACGCATTTTATAGTTAAAAGTTCTATAATTACAGTTAATTTCACTATAATTTTTTTTCTGTGTATGGTACATAGGAAGACGTGAAAGTTGCTATTGTGATTTTATTTAACTCAGTCAATTAATTTCCAGGACCGTAATTTAAAAGGGAATAATTCACCCAATTATAATAAAATATTACCGAAACATCTCGAAATATGAAATTGAATTTCTCAGTACTAAGTGAACCTCGACGATCCAAAAACTACAACAAAAACTACAGGTCCGTATTTAAAAATTCAAAGGTGGGGGTGGCCCAAGTCAGATGACACCCTGTATAAAAGATTCATGGACATATTCTGATTGCCCACATCGAGTGCTAATAGCAAATTCTGGACATATTTTCAATGTGTCTACGAATAAAGAAGATACAGGCAAAAACATTATTTGGGATTTTTTGGTTTTTCCTGTATATCTCCAGAAACAAAAGAGCTATATTCGATTTTTTTACATCATTGAATAGGTCTCTAAAATACGCAACTTTGCCTGAATTCAACCGACACTCTATCTCTTATAGTTTACGAGATCCCCATGTACAGAAACGAATTTGAATATCCCTGTATATCATTTTATTATTCCTTTATCAATCATTGCTTTTCAAATTCCATATCATAACAATATATTTATTACACTTGATATTGTAATTTTGACTAGCCCGGTAAATTTACGCATCTTGTAGTTTTCTCTACACAGTGTGTAATCTTCTGTGACGAATACCTGATTTCTGTTTCATATAATAGTGTGTATAAAATGTGTGATAAAAAAACACTCCTCACTTGTTGAACACCATGAAATTTAGAAAATGCACGACTTCCACGCCCATCGTTACGATTTTCGGGCATGCCGCTCATTCGGGGCACTTCAACGCACAGTCACGTGACGGCAGCTAATCTAATTTACTTTATGACGTAGTAATATCCCGGTGCAGGGCCGATAATGGGCCAAGAGGCTGTCGGCACGACATTGTCGCATAACCGCCGAGAGGAACCTCGTCCGGAACGTGTGATAGCGCCTTCTGTCAAATGCCAAACGAACGATTATGGCACCTGGAGACGGTTGTATGCAGGTGGGCATATTGAGTGGCGGCCGCTCTTCCAGAGGGGAGATGCGAGATTACTTTTACGAGAGGAGAGTTTGTGGCGGCGAGGTTTTCTGTTTGGATTGGATTTTTTCGCAAACTTTGATTTCCTTCTATAGATAATGATGCTTTTTTCGACTTTGATCGATTGGGAACATTTCAAAAATGCTGAATCCCGCGAATATTACTTCATTTTATAGAAAATTTACTTCTGAATCCGGAAATGTACTTGTTTTTTCAATTAGAAGGCTAATTCATTTGGGAAATGTTGATTTTGTGGATAAGTTCTTCGAGAAAACTTCGAGCTATGTCTGAGGACGGTTTGCAATTTTTCTAAAAATAGAAAATCAAAATTTTTGCAGAATTAGATTTCGTCTGGGAATATTTCAAAAATGCATAATCTATTACTATTACTATTGCTTCAGCTCATTGAAACTTTTCTCCCGAATCCCAAAATGTACTCGTTTTTTGAATAAGAATGTTATTTCATTTAAATATTGTCGATTTTGTGGATGGGTGCATTCTTTCGTAGAAAAATTGCCATCTTCCAGTTACCCCTTTGTCGAATTCAATTTTTGAAATGATATTCGGAACCAGCTCGTCGAGTTACGTCTGGGAAAAGTTTGCAATTGTAATAAAAACTTTCGCAAAACTGGATTTCCTTCTATATAGAATGTTGCATTTTTCGACTTTGATCGCCTGGGATTATTTCAAAAATGCAGAATCCCTCGAGTATTATTAAATCTTATAGAAAATTTCATTCTGGATTCGAAAATATACTCGTTTTTTGAATCTAAAAGTTATTTCATTCAAAAATGTTAATTTTGTGAATGGGTGCATTTTTTCGTAAAAAAATTGCTCTTTCTCAATTACTCCTTTATCGAATTCAATTTTTGGAGTGATATTCGGAATTGAGGAAATGTTGCGATTTTTTGAAAAACAGAAAATAAAAACTTTTGCAAAATTCAATTTTCTTCTATAGAGAATGTTTTCGACTCTGTTCGCCTGGGAATATTTTAAAAATGTGGAATCCAGCGAGCATTGCTTCATCTTATAGAAAATTTTCTTCTGAATCTGAAAATGTACTCATTTTCTGAATTTGAAGGCTAATTCATTTTGAAAATATCGGTTTTGTGCATTGGTGCATTTTTTCGTCAAAAAAATTCAATTTCTTTTTATATCAAACATTGTCGACATTGATCTCTTGGGAATATTTCAAAAATGCGTATTCCAGCGACTATTACTTCATCTTATAGAAAATTTCCTTCTGGATACGAAACTGTACTTGTTTTCTGGATTTGATGACTGATTCATATCGAAAATATCGATTTTGTGCATGGGTGCATTTTTTTGTCGTAAAAATTGCCATTTTCGAGTTACCTCTTTGTCGAATTGAATTTTTGAGGTTATAGTCGGAATCAGCTCATTTAGGTACGTCTGAGAGAAATTTGCGATTTTTAGAAAAATGGAAGATAAAACTTTTCGCAAAATTTGATTTACTTTAATATCAAATATTGCATTTTTCGACTTTATCACCTGGAAATATTTCAAAAATACGTAATCTCGCGAATATTATTTCATCTTATAGAAAATTTTATTCTAAATCCGAGAATGTACTCGTTTCCTGAATTTGGAAGCTAATTAATTTTGAAAATATTGATTTTGTGCAATGGTGCATTTTTTTGTCGAAAAAATTACAATTTTCCAGCTACCTCTTTGTCAAATTTAATTTTTGGGGTTATATTCAGAATCAGCTCATCGCAGTACGTCTAAGAAGAATTTGCGGTTTTTCGAAAAATGGAAGATAAAAATTTTCGCAAAATTCGATTTCCTTTTATATCAAATATTGCATTTTTTAAATTTGATCTGCTGGGAATATTTCGAAAATGCGTATTTCCTCGAATATTACTCCACCTCATAGAAAATTTCCTTCTGAATCCGGAACTGTACTTGTTCTCTGAATTTGATGACTGATTCATTTTGAAAATATCGATTTTGTGCATGGGTGCATTTTTTTGTCGAAAAAATAGCCATTTTAGAGTTACCTCTTTGTCGAATTCAATTTTTGAGGTGATATTCGGAATCAGCTCATTAAGGTACATCTGAGAGAAATTTGCGATTTTTCGAGGAATGGAAGATAAAACTTTTTGCAAAATTTGATTTATTTAATATCAAATATTTTTCGACTTTGATCGCCTGGGAATTTTTCAAAAATGCAGAATCCCGCGATTATTTTTGTCGCCTGACAAATTGTTTTTCATGTTTTGATGTTCATTTTATAGGACACTCATATATGTTCATTTTATAATTTTATATTAGTTCTATGCAACTATCTCTGACTATTTACAGTTATTTGTTTATTTTCGTAATGTATTTATGTGTTTATAATTATAATGTTCACCTATTCATATATCTTGGACATCACGTATATTTCGATTTGATATGAAATGTAATGTAATCTGCCAAATTTTTTTCTAAAAAATGCTGGGACACTCGAAATATACAGTGTGGTGAATGTTTAAATAATGGTGAATGCGCTCTGCACTCTCGCCATTTTTCAAACTGAAAATATTCATTCTGTTTTCATCGACTTTCATCGCAGAGATGTCAAATTGAAAAATATTTGAGGTACAGATCGACAAGCGTAAGGATGCCTCTGAGATGCGCAAACGATAGAAAGCGTGAGTAGATGTGCGACAAAGATCGACTACTGTTTAATAATGCAGAGCGATTGAGCTCCTGCCCCACTCCAGGGTTTTGTCTACTGCGCAACCAATTCTCGGATGCATCCTTACGCTTGTCGATCAGTACATATGTACTGGAAATGTGTCTTCACCACAGTGGTCAAAGAGTTCTATATTAATTTCATTGAAAATATGAACAGGATGTTCATAAAGTCAGTTGTGGAATCATCTGCGACTGAAAGTTGGAATTTAGTCGCTGTTTTCCATCGTACAAAATAACCTCTCTTGGAAGGGATTCAAGTTTTAAAGAGAAATATTCTCAATTGAAAATGACTCCTCTGGAAATGGAAAAACCCTACGATAAAATTGAAGTTACTTTTTCGTAATATCTAACAGAAAACAACTACTTCCTGATGATCTTAGAAAAGTGAAATAGATTTTTGTCGACCAAAATGTATTGGAGGCCTAGCGAAAGTGATGCAATCAACGCGTCAATGAAATGAGCGATTTTCTGTGAGTGATACCCCTGAATAACATTCTCCCTTATCTCATTCATAGATAAGAATCTCCAATGGAGACTGGACATTTAATAAATAATCAACTATCTGATTGAAAATGCAAATTTTCACTTTCAGATTTTTTCTTCAAGTTATATAGGGTCTTTCTCAATATCTATCAGATGTAGATCAATGTCCAGCGTGGCTTTTGCCGGGGAAGTAGTTGTTTTCTGTTAGATATTACCAAAAAGTAACTTCAATTTTATCGTAGGGTTTTTCCATTTCCAGAGGAGTCATATATTGATTCAATTTTCAATTGAGAATATTTCTCTTTAAAACAGTTCTATATTAGTTTTGACATTCATATAATGTTCTAGTGTTCAATGATATCTTTCTTTCTAAGTTCTAAGTTAAACTCACCAAAATACCTTTATATTGAATTTGTAATTTATTCAGTTTTCAGAAGTGGGGGATACTTTTTATAAAACTATTGTCATTTCCAGATATTGGTCTTCAAATCTTAAGGAGGTATCTGGCAAGCTTTTGGCATGAAGAATCAAAAGGACTTACAATTGGTCTCAAGGAAATCGTTGGTCCATGTTGGTTCCGATTGAGACATCCAGAAAATCATGTCATGAAGTGAATTTTCTCCACGAAATCAAATTTTCAATCAATACATGCAATACGTATTGTATAAATTGTTGGAATTGTTGCGAAATGATTGATTTTCAATTTATTTTCATTAATTTCATATGCGATATATGATTCTGGTACATGAAAAGACAATAAATTTGAAATATTAAAATGGATCTTTCCACGAGATATGAGAAAATACTGTAATGAGAAAGTATATACGTTAATATCACTCGGGATTTTTTAATTTTTTTCTTCTGACCGCTAGTTTTTCTATAATCAGAAGAAAGGTTATTCGTGACGTCACGTTCATCAAAACTAGACCTGGCAACGATGTAAAAGTTGTGCAGCATGGAAATTCTAATTCTCACTACACTACGACACATAAGTGTCGTATGACAGTTGTCATTTGATACCAGATGGATTCGTTCTCTGCTTAACTCGTTCGTCTAAATTGAAATTGGATACAAGTAAAGCAGTTCAATCAAATATCTATGCTGCACACGAACAGGCCCTACGTGATTTCTTATTTGAGGTTATAATGCGGTTTTCAAAGTTTTTAATGTTGGGATTGTACATTTTTTTTTAATTCCTGTATCTGTATCCCTGCAATAACTGAAAACATGTCAAAAAAGTGCTTTATACCCGGTTGTCTGAACACCAGTGAAAATTCTACAAAAATTATTTTTTATGCATCCAAAGATGAAGCGCGTCGTAAAATGTGTATCGAAGCAATGAATAAAACCCTGTGTAAAAAGCGGAAATATATGTTTATTGTAAGGAAAATTTCCAAGTGAGTACTTTACGTTACCCATGTTATTATTGTATTCAAGCAGAGTTCAAAGAAAGATTTAAAATTTTATTCATTGCAAAAAAGACCTTGAACTATCAAAATTTTAGGTACTAGTAGATTCAAAGAGATGAAAGTCACAATGAAATCCTAGACATTGCTTTATCTGATTTGAGTTCACTCGATGAATAATGAGCACGTTATTACGATTTGCGGTATTGCCAATGCTCGTTTTTTCATCAAAAGGAAGGTCTGTGCAGAAAATTTTAAAGCTATAAATACAATAAAAATAGGTAATAAAATGTGGATTTTTTCTCTGAGTTGAGCAAGTGACAAAGTTTTTATTATTCTTCAATGCCTTATATCAAGCTAAAAGCTATATTTTTAATGAGAACGATATTGCCTGTATCGGAACGTTGATTATGACGGGGGTGTTTCCGATGAATGTGACATCAGCGGCACAGTTTCAAATATGACATTTTTTTTCAAGTGAAAAAAATATAGTAGATAGAACTAATGCCTCCGAGCTTCATATAGTTAGATAGATTCTTCATTGCCGGATTTTCTATTGTAAAGTAATAGATGGGACATTGTCAAAGAGATAAATTTACTTATTAATTATTATATTATTTGTATGGAAACGGTCGATTATCTCTTATAGTAAGATAGCTAGCGAAAAATGTTGAGATACAAAAGTTCTAGGGTTTTCGAAAATTCATCATATTAATTAATTATAAATTAAGTATACAGGGTCAGTCAAAAAGTCAGGACGAAACAAAGTTGCTTTTTCTCTAATGGGACACCCTGTATATTATTCCATATTTCAATTTTGCTCGAAATTCTGAACAAAACTGATACATTACACCATTTCCTAAACTGAACCGTTTTCGAGATATCGAATTTTGAAAATAACTTCTTACTACTCTCATATTTATTAAAGAAAAGGCACGAAATAATGGATATTTATTATGAAAGTCACACAAGATGGAGTATGTGGATATGATTACAATTTAATTATAATTTTTTTTTTTACAGAAAATAAAAAAAGCATATTAGTTCAGGGTTGATAAAAATGCATGAAACGATAAAACGTATTTTTTAATGAATGTCTAGGATATTTGAAATTTCATGGAACAATAGATATGCCAAGAGAAAAAGAGAGAAAACAAGTTTTAATGAACAACAAATTTTTCTTTGGACTTCTATTTAATAAGGTGCTCAAAGTGTTTACCATTCACCTCCTCACAGTAATGAACTCGCTGAACAAAATTTTGTAGTGAATCTAAAACCATGTGAGGAGGAATGGTAGAAATTTCATGCCTTATTCTTTCTTGCAACTCTTCGATATTTGGCGGACAAATTTTTGTAGACTACATTTTTTATGTGACCCCATAAAAAAATTCAAGTGGGGTCATATCGAGAGACCTAGCTGGTCATTCAATTGCTCCCCTGCGCCCAATCCATTTATCAGGAAAAGTTTCATCTAGATATGCCCGTACCACACGTCCAAAATGTGGAGGAGCCCCATTTTGTTGAAACCATATTTGTTCTGCCAGCAAATTGGGATTGTTATTATTCGGGAATAATCTTCTAAACTCTGGAATAATATGCTGTTGTAAAAGTGACAAATATCGTTCAGAGGTCAAATTTCCGTTAATAAAATAAGGTCCTTTAACGTGTCCACCAATAATGCCACACCAGACATTTACTTTTTGTGGCCGTTGAGTGTGAACTTCCTCAATACAATGTGGATTTTGGTTTTACCAATACCTACAGTTGTGTCGATTTAGGTGCCCGTTTAAATAAAATGTAGATTCGTCAGAAAACACTATGTGGTTGACAAAGTTGACATTTTCATTTAATTTATCCATAATAACTTCACAGGACTCGATTCTACAATCAAAATCGTCTTCACTCAATTCTTGTACCAAATGAATTTTATATGGATGGAATTTTTGCAGTTTGCAAATTTTTTTAATGGAATATCGACTCATGTTATGATTCAAACCCCTCTGTTGTGCTGAATTTATTGGATTCTCCACCACATCTAACATGACATTCAAAGAATTTTCTTCATTTGTAACGCTTACTGGTCTTCCACTTTTCGGTCGATCTTTGACACCTCCAGTTTCATGGAAACGCTGCAATGATTTTGAAACGGTTGATTTAGAAATGGGTTCCCGATTGGAATGCAATTCATTAAAAATATCCACTACTGTTCGTAAGGGGACGACAGCTGGTTAACGGAAAAAACAATTTTAACAATTTTTTTTTAACAATTTAACAATCCTATGATCATTAAAATTTCAATACGCTCAGTATCAGATAAACGAGCCATTTTTGCGCGAAAATTATTTACGCTAAATGTATTTTTGACATGTGTTGTCAAGATCATCACTGTTAGACAAAAGAACGACGCGGCGTTGTTATGGAGCTGGAAACTTTCAAAGGTAACTTGAACTTAATGGAATAAAACATTTTTGGATAATTTATTAGAAACTTATTTTCAAAATTCGATATCTCTAAAACTGTTGAATATAGGAAATGATGTGCCGGATAAATTTTGTTCAGAATTCTGAGAAAAATTGAAATGTGAAGTAATATATAGGGTGTCCTATCAGAGAAAAGGCAACTTTGTTTCGTCCTGACTTTTTGACTGACCCTGTATACTTAATTTTTCGTTAAAATGATAGATTTTGAAAAAACCCTAGAACTTTTGTATCTCAATATTTTTCGCTAGCTAACTTACTTTAGGAAATAATCGACCGTTTCCATCCACATCAGCTACCCTGTATACGTGAAGTAGCTTCTTTCTGAAATCGTTCAAGAATGCCCACTTTCTCGGAGCAACTTCAGTCCTCAAAATACGCTAATCTAGTATTTTAGTCCGTTGCTAAGCAACAAACTCTCCAGGACCGTTTTCGGACCTAAACGGTACGGGAAAGTACTTTTTCGGCAACCATCCGGGAAGTGTTCACTTCCCGGACACTTTTTCTCTGGGAAAGTAGCACTTCCCGGCCTAGTCCGGGAAGTACGTACTTCCCGGACTAGGCCGGGAAGTGCTCGAAATTTAATATAAGTAAGAATTAGAATGTTTCTATCTTCTATCTTCTGTTCGAATTTCAATATATAATACAAATAAGAACTAAAATGTTCGAATTATTCAAATTTGGAATCGCAGCCAGGGTAGTTTACTCTAGATCATAATTCTATTTTTTGATCCCCACTGTACACCATTGGGAAATTTAGAAGTTTGATAACTTCAATATAAGTATTTCGTAATGCACCAATTTTTATTACGAATAAAATTTTCTGACAAATCTATAATAAAAAAGTGGTGCAAATTTTTGAAACTCACTGTATATAGTCATGACCACCTTTTCATAGGCAACCCATTTTAGGCGTTTTCGACTATTTATGTAACTGAAAAAAAAGTATGTGTCATCCGGTTAACAGATGGGTGAAGGTCGACCTCTTGGACTCGTAGACTTCCAGGACTCGCTGATGCTCGTCCTAGAATTTGGTCTACTCGTCCAAAAAAACAGTATTTTCTGGACTTGTTACGTAAATTACTATTTTCTGAAATCGTTCAAGAATCCCCACTTTCTCGGAGCAACTTCAGGCCTCAAAATACGCTATTCTAGTATTTTAGTCCGTTGCTAAGCAACGAACTTTCCTGGACCGTTTTCGGACCTAAACGGCACGGGAAAGTACTTTCCCGTATCGAAAACGATACGCGAAAATTTTTGCCAGCTTGTTTACATTTTAGACAGTTATTGAATTCACGCAAACAATATGTAGAATTCCTTAGTTTTTGATAATGCTGATTGCGATTTCAGAAAAAATAGTATGTGTACCTAGTAGTAAAAGCACATTCCCAGACTTCAATGCTTGTTGGCCTCGGCTTAACGCCTCGGCCAACAATTTACATTGTCGTCCGGGAATGTATTGCTTTTACTACTAGATACACAATATACTATTCCCATATCGAAAACGATACGAGAAAATTTTTGCCGGCTTGTTTACATTTTAGACAGTTATTGAATTCACGCAAACAATATGTAGAATTTCTTAGTTTTTGATAATGCTGAGCGATTTCAGAAAAAATAGTATGTGTACCTCGTAGTAAAAGCACCTCCCAGACTTCAATGCTTGTTGGCCTCGGCTTAACGCCTCGGCCAACAATTTACATTGTCGTACGGGAATGTATTGCTTTACGCAATACATTCCCGTAAGCATTGAAGTCTGGGAATGTGCTTTTACTACGAGGTACACATACTATTTTTTCTGAAATCGCAATCAGCATTATCATAAATTGAGGATTCGAAATTACGTTCTTTCCTGAAACGTCAAAGTGACAACTATAAACCAAAGACCGATTTTGACGGCCTAGGTCGGGAAAGTATTAAACGGTCCGGGAAAGTTCGTTGCTTAGCAACGGACTAAAATAGTGGATTAGAGTATTTTGAGGCCTGCAGTTGCTCCGAGAAAGTGGGCATTCTTGAACGATTTCAGAAAATATACTATTAATATAACTTTTCCACACACATAGAAAGAATAGTAATGAAAATTATAGGTAGGACAAAAAGATCAAATATATTGTCGAGTCATAATATCGACCAAATGATACGGTTTCATGTGCTAATTTTCTGCATGAATTTATTTCGATTCGATTGATATCTGAAGTGAAATAATTCCTCACTCAGCAACATGAAACGCTAGGAAGGGCAGCAACATGCAGCATATCATCAAAAACTCCGGAACACATCAGACACGTCCATAAACATCTCAGCCGCTTCACCTGCATCGCATACATAAATTCCACGTTTCCTACCAACCCCACGTGATTGCCCCGTTGTCCAGACGAGCACCTCGTACGCGAGGAGGCCTCACCCCCTTGTCGCCGGTGGTACGATTCGGAAAAACAACGAAAAACCCGACAAACGCGCGGAAATGTGCCTTCCTGGAGGAATCATTGGTCGAAGGATGCAGTCGTAGACACTCCTACGTCGGGAGCCGAATTTCTTTGAGTTTGCAGATAGACTTTTGCAGGGGCGGGCTTCAAGGAAATAGATTTCGTTGTTATTATATTTTTTTCGGTGAAATTTCGAGCTGACTAAAAGACAAATCTGAAGAAAACTGTGTGATTGGTTTCTATAGATAGATGTTCATTTGTTAAATATGGGTCGACACATACACTGAAACTATCGTTCAAGTCTTTTAATAGAAACACAATAACTTTTCAGTTAAAGAAATCACAAATTTTCACAAATTGTTTGAAAATAGTAGAACAGATCATCAAAACGCCATACAACCTTGAATTGCAGAAGCATTCAAAACTAATCGGAGATGAAATACCTTTGAATCACCTGACTGAAACGTTCTTTAGAGTCTTTCAATAGAAACACAATCACTTTTCAGTTATAGAAATCACAAATTTTCACAAATTGTTTGAAAATAGGAGTACAGATCGTCAAAACGCCATATAAACACGTGTAAAGTCAAAAACCTTTGTCCGTGATTCGTAGTTCAGTCTTGCTATAGGTGGCGCTGCGATCTTATTTTCTTTCGCCAACATTATCATGCAAAATACCGAAGAATGTTGTTGAAAAAAACTGTCTGCAACTGAATGATATTCCCAGTTCGATTTATTCGATTAATTTAGGTTTTCTCCTAGAGTAGGATGTTTCAAGAATATTGAAGTTGAAGTTTGCTTGTATTTTTATTTGTATTTTAAGTTTGAATATAAAATCTGAAATACGCATTTTGAAAGCTGTTCAAAAAATAGAATTTGAGTAATTTATTTTGAAATTGAATACAATATTCTTTTTCGGATGTTTTGACATCATGAAGACGACCAAATCTGCAACCCTCTTGAGAGTGAGACCATCTCATGTTTCTGTGGATCCCACTGAGCTAGAAAACTAAAAGGCTTCTATTAAGTCAGGCATATATCATGATTTAAAAATGTTAGAGGCGTCCAAATAGAACAAAATTAGAACTAAAAGGAACAACAAAGCAACAAAATCATAATAATGTATATTTGTTTATGAATTCATTGTTTTGTTGTTGTCCTGTTTAAAGAAGAAAATTCTTATTGTCTTAAGGTATTTTGTATTTTTCACCATTCAATTAACTGAAAAATGCTGGCGTCCAGCCATTCAGATTATAAATTTTCAAATTTTGAAACAGTTGCCTGCTACTAGAAGCATCAGGAACTGGCAATATAGACCAAAAAACTCACACCATTCTCTACTGAATAGCACAGATGATAAAAGTAGCGTTAACTATGTTACAAGTGTCCATTATTGAAACTAAATAATCAAACTATCATTTTGTTGAAGCTTTTTGCGCAAATGCAATAATGCAATGAGTCATACAATTATTTTCATCGGGGTTAAAACTTGGTTGCTTTGGTAATTGACGAGAGCAAATGAAATTACGACACCGAAGGAGATAATTTAACAATTCAAATAAATGAATTATTAAACGAAAGTACATACAACATAATTTATGAAACCAAATGAATAATTCGTACAAAAAGTACATTCAGCAGAAAATATAATTTAAATGAAAAATGTTTTTATACCACTTCTATTTGTAACCAACGTTACTGCAGTTTCGTCCTATAAGGACATTATCAAACAATACAATAATCTGAAATAATAAATAAAACGGTGTTTTCAAAAAGATACGCTGAACACGAAAGGTCCTTCAGACTAGGAAAAAATGATTCGACGTTTTCAAACCATAACTTGGAATGCAACCACAAGTTTCCGAGTCTGAACGATACGGAAATTTTGCACTATGCAAGCAAGGGTTGGAAACTGAATTATTTAGAATCCCTAGAAATTCATAAACACAAATATTGTGGATGTAACCTACTGAATAATCAACTGGATTAGGTCTATTCACCGGTTTTTAAGGCAGCGCAGTCACATTGTCGCAAATAAACAAGGTCCAGGTAAAAGTCATTAATGACCGTTAGTCATTAAGACAGGCTTCGGGTAGAATTAAGGGTATTTAAGGAGTGTAATTTATTATTTCAGATTATTGTATTGGTTGATAGTGTTCATATAGGACGAAACTGCAGTAACGTTGGTTACAAATAGAAGTATAATTTCCTACGTAGTAACGGCTACATCCATCAATTTATTAAAATTTAAATGTACAATTACTTAGTGGGAGTACAATTTTGATATGCAATCCTACCTGAAGAAGATGGAGAATTTGATTATTAACACAAAAGCCATTCGTCCGGTCAGCTTAATAATTTATTATTCTGAGACTCCCGCTTGGACAAGACTAGAAATAGTTCCGCCAATTCTATAACTTCTTCTGTACTTAATGCTATAGAACTGTTATCTTCTTCTATCTAAATTGCTCTGCAGTTGCTTGCGTTTTTCATTTTTAGCGTTTCTAGCGGCTTGAGATGTTTGAAGGGGTCAAACGCAATCTAATTATCCATATAATATCTTTCTTGCACAATTTTGGCTGAAGTATTCTACATTGTTTCAAAAATTTTCTCCTTGTAGTCATTTCAGTCTGATTTCTTCATATTATAGAATAGAATAGATTTATTTGACTAAGTTACAATTATGTTTTTGGCAAGTCAGTAGTATAAGTTTTAAAATGTTTTAAAGTGTTTAAAATCGACATCAAAAGAGTTTGGGTAAGATAGTAATAGGTGAAAAAAAATAATAATAAAAACGACAAAACATAGAAAAACAATCTAAAAAAACTGTGTCCCATTATTTGGGAGATCTAGATATTGCTGAGACACGGAGGCATACTCAAATATTCGCCAATGGAGTAAAAACAGTGATTGAGAATGTGTCGTTTCAGTTTCGATTTAAAACAGTTCCAAGTCAAAATCCAGTGAATTTATTTGAATTTATTGAGTTTGTATCGAGGTCTCAAATCGGTTGCACCGCGAGTTTGGTAATCATGAAAATCAGCGTTGGCGAAAAATGATTCTTTGTTTTTATATATCTCTAATACCGTATTATGAATAAATAATGATGGAATATGCATAATAGATAGATCTTTGAAAATTTCTTGACAGTGGTCCCTGTAACCAGCGTCAGCCATAATTCTAACATTCTAACTGCTTTCTTCTGCATTTTGAAAACCCTAACGGCGTGACAAGAATGCCATACCCATAAGATAATGCTATAATTCATGTGAGCATAGAAATATGAAAAATAACATGTTCGAACTGTGTTAAGACATAGTTGTTTCTTCATATTGCGTAACAAATATAGTGAACTTGATAATCAATTACATAGTTGATCTATGTGAGCTGATCAAGTCAGTTTTCCATCTATAACAACCCCAAGAAGTTTGACCTGCGTTCTTGGTGGAAAGAACAAGATTTTGAGTTTTATCATGGTTCAACTTCAGATTGTTCACATTGAACCAATTCTGTGCAGATTCGATAGAGCACGTCATACGTAACGATAGACTGTCTGCGTCTGAAGCAGTACTAAGTAAAGTTGTGTGATTAGCATAAGCCACACATTTATTAGGTAACGTAGAATAAAACAGATCATTCATGTAAATGATGAATAAGAAAGGGCCCAAAACAGATCCCTGTGGCACCCTATAAGGAATATTGTGAAAATCTGAACAAGAATCTCACTTATATACATTGCTTGTTTCCTGTTATGTAGGTAAGAATGGAATAGATCGAGCGGTATGCCCCTGATACCATAGTGAATAAGAATACTATGAGAGACACAGTCGAAAGCTTTCGACAGATCGCATAAAGTAATACTAACTTCCATGCCATTCTCAAAACCCTCGACTATATCGCTTACAATCATGAAAACAGCTTGGATTGTACCACATTTGCTTCTAAAACCAAACTGACAACTATTGATAAATGTATTCGTTTCTAAGTATTTCATGAGTCTCAGCAGTAATATGATTTCAAAAACTTTGGAAAAAATCGGACTTATAGATATTGGCCTATGGTTTGCCACCTGTGAAATGTCTCCTTTTTTGAAAATTGGTATTACTTTTGTGACTTTCAAAATATCTGGAAATTCTTCCTCTGCAATGGAAGCATTGAAGAGAGTTACCAACAAATCTATTATTAGGTCTAGGGTTTGTTTTACAAGTTCACTATTCATCCCATATACATCAGTGCATTTAAAGTTTTTCAAGCTGCGTACGGCTTCGACTACCTCAGATATTGCAACTGGCTCTATAAAAAAAGATGAACATGGTGTGGACAATCCTTTCAAGTAATCGACCGGGTCATTCGAAACACTAGGTATTTTCCCAATCAGATCAGCTGCAATTGTGGAGACGTAATTATTGAACTCTTATTCAGCTGTTATGGTGGGATCAATTCTATTTTTCTTTGAATGATTTCTTTCAAAATTTACAAGTCTCCAGCTATCTCGAACTTTGTAATCGGATTGTCCGATGAATTTATCATATGCTGCTTTTTCATATTGTGTTAATTTCAATTGGTAGTGTTTTTTCAGAATAGTGTAACTATTGAAATCCCTGGTAAAATTTCAAATTGATTTCACCTCAGATAATGTGTCCCTCAGTCCTGAGTTCATCATTGAACCATTCAGCTGGTGTTTTTTTATGGATAAAACATCATTTCATAGGAAAATATTTCTCAATTAATGAAGAGAGAGTATTTATCAAGAAGGTGGCAATTACAGAGCATTTCCATGATCTCAGATCAGCAATGCCATGTTCCGATATTTTTCTTCTTCAGATTACATCGTCTTTTTTTTTCTTTTCATCTAAGTTCAAGGTTATCACCTGTGCCAGATGAAAGACCGAACTGCCAATATGTTCGAAATTTCCGGCTGCGACATATTCCTTTTCTACACAAAATGATTCAAACTGCCTGCAAATTGATGTTTTGGTTCTGTTGGTATTTTTTTAATTTGTGTTGTCTATTGCAGCATTCATTATTTCAGTAGTTGCACTACCAAAACTAACGTTATCGCTCATTTGTAGTTTAAAACAACACTTTGTAACAAAAAGTAGTAAAATTTGTTGACATTTGGCTTTGTTGATAGCAACGCGTCCTAGGGTAAAGCGTGGGGCTGCAATAAACTCATACGACAATTAAAATTTGTTGCCGTGGTGAGGTAAATAAAATTTATCCAGTTACGTTCCTATTTAGCCCATATCAAACTGCCAAAAGTGACGTTCCTTATGGAGGATTTTATACTTGAGTTAAATTGTCATTTACATTGTTTTATTTTGCCTTCACTTTGATTAGACCGATATCTTGTTGAAACAAATGCCGTGTAATTATGGCATCAAGTGGTCATAATCATTAACATTGAAAATTTCCGTTGTTATTTGATAATTTACGTTAAGGAACAAACAAATTGAATTTTCCAAATTGCACTTCATATGTCTCAGTCCACGAGTCCAGCCCTGCTTCGAAGAAACGTCCCGTGCATAAGTCAGCACCACCCGCGGCATTGGCTGTGACACGGCCAATACTCGATACCACCGCGTCCCGCCCCCCGACACCTGTCGCTTTCTTTTTATTTTTCCGCCGGGCCGCCAAGACGCGGCGCGCCGCCATCTTCTAAAAGGATTGAATTAAACATATTCGCGAGAATTTTGCGGTTGGTCAAGAAGGCCGCGTCTGCGAGATGCGCCTTCAATTATTGACGGTTGGACCGGCGGCGGGCCTTAAAACCGTGCGCAATTTGTATCTTTCAGGAGTGGGATTTATTTATGATTTTTGTATGAAAGTTTCACGTGTCTGGGACGTAACTGTAGCGAAATGGCAGGTGAACAATTTGGTATGGTTTCGAACACACACTGTTATGAGTAGGGGAGTTTTGTGCTTACAGTCTCCAGAAAATTTGATAGAAAGCATTCTCCACATATATAATTCCCTCAAATTTTAAGCGTATTTGATGTAGATCAAATTTGTTAATGCTGGTTGATATTCAACCCATGGCATGGAAACATTTATCTGTCCAAGTGGAACTGCTTCTGCCTTTCTTCTGAGTATCGACTTTTGTGTTCCAGGATCTGCTTCCTAAAATTTCGATGTTTTACCTTGCCATTATGTAAGTTATGGTAATTCTGTGAGAATTTATTCACTTTAATTTTTCCCTAAATTTTTTTGTTCCATAGGCGTTTTATAGAACCTCTGCAATTTCAAATTTTCGACCCTCCATTCCCTTTTCCAGCTAAATCTCATATCGAATCATACTAATACCACATATTTTCGAAATCAGCCTAAAATTTCACGAATACAGTGTGCCCAAGATAAGGATGAACAGCATGGGGATCTCGGTAACCATAAAAGTTACACGATAGGTCAAATGGGTAGAAAATTGCGCAATTAAAGGGTCAATAAGAAATCCCAAAAATGTTGTTTACTTCCGGAGATATTCGGAAAAAACCGAAATTTGGCAATTTGGTTTTTATTTTTTCTGAAGTTATTTGAAAAGTTTCGAAAAAACCAAAGGCACTTTCTCATTGCCACTTTTTTACCTCTACAAAATGGCGTCCACAAAATCTCCGTACAACGTTTCGTTTGAAAGAAACCATCATCAACTTTGTTTTTTTTTATTTGGCACGAAAAAAATGTACACCCTGTATTTTTTATTGCGAATGCAATGAAATCTCTGTCTGCAGACGCACCATGTGTGCCGGAGAAAATATATATTTTTAAAAATTTTGTAATGTTGCAATTAAGGAATGATTTTTTGATGTGTCCATGTCTAAGTGATTATGAAGATATTAATGAAGAATTTACCGTGTTTTTTTTTTATATACACCCTCATATTTCGTTGAATGAAATAATTCGGAATTTTCTTTGACTCAAGTTGTAGTACTCGGAAATATCTACCTTTATGTTTACGAAACCTTTGTATATCCATTTTCCACGGCTAAATACGACCAAATGAAAAGTGAAAAAACCCCCAAATCTCAATGCTTGAATCATTTGAATATACAGGGTCTCATTCATTCTGATCAGAGTTAGCCTTGGAAAAGTAATATTTGGCTATTTTTCAAAGTATTAATTAAATATTTTAGGGAATTCTGTGACAAGAGAAGACATTTTGGAAATTTTCCAAGCAGAATGCTACCAGCACCAGATAATACCCTGTATATTTAAATGATTCAAGCATTGAGATTTGGGGGTTTTAAGATGTTCTGAAACAGAATCTGTTGTTATTTTTGCGATAAAAAATGCCTAGTATATTTTTCCCAATTTTTCACTTTTCATTTGGTCGTAGTTAGCCGTGGAAAATGGATATACAAAGGTTACGTAAACATAAAGGTAGGTATTTCCGAGTACTACAACTTGAGTCAAAGAAAATTTCGAATTATTTCATGCTCAACGAAATATGAGGGTGTGGCTGCTCAAAGTGGGACACACTGTATATACTATGGCTCGATGGCAATTAGTTGTATATTTAAAAAAAAATTCAATATGCATTTTACAGAACTTGATCTTTTTCATCTTTCAGATTATAAATTTAAAAAAAATGGCAGTTAGACTGATAAGCCATTGTGTATATTACTTACCTCTTAGTGCATTAATAATGATATCTTTAGGTGTATAACTATATTCGAGTGTTTGAATGTTTTTTATGTACTTTTTATGTATTCTTTTGGTATTTTATAAAAAAATCTGTATAGTAAGTACTTGACTGGAAATGAATGGGTTTATTCATCTCTAGGTAAATATATTTGTCAATTTTGAACTTTTCAATTTTTAGGTTTATAACTTAACTCTAGTTTGTGTTTGACTGGTTTCTTTATCTGAAACTTACTTCAGGTACCATTTGGTATTTTATTACAATTCTGTAGTGTACTGGACTAATAAAAAAAAGATCCAAGGCCAATCTAGTTTGCAGCATCAATGAAGGAGTCAAATCACAACCGAAGCCATCCGGGTGTGGAAAACCACCCCCGTTCCACGACGAAACCCAAAAACCTTCGTAACAGAAGGGCCTTGTTCCACGACCGCTGAAATACCGAGTCCATTAGACGGTAACGGTAAAATACAGTGGAATAGATTTATTGAAAAATCCCGCGGGGCACTAATAATGTTGACATATGACGGTCGGTAAGCCACTGTCGCAATCCTATAAAAACGTATTGACGTCGCAGGCCCAAAGTGTGTGCAGCGGGCCCTGAAATCGGACCGGCTGGTACACCGGCCGATTTGATAAAATCCGATGAGTTATGTAAGGTGCAGTGGTCACCGGGAAATGCCACTTTTCTAATGCCGCGGTCGGCGGGGGTTTTTCGGAACACGCGTCTGGAAACGTGGGGACACTTTGCGCTGATGTATCCAAGAGTCACTCAATCATTCAGTTTATAGTGATCGATGAAATAAATTATGGTGCGAAAGAATAATTGAAGCGGGAAAAATATACAGGGAAGGGATATGTTATGTCGCCGCTGTACCTTTATTTTGTTCCATTCAGTGTACATAGACGTTACCCTGTATCAGTGCACCGACACGATTAGGCGGTTAATAACTTTCGACACCTATGTCGCCTAGCAATATTGTGCGGGCCAATTGGGCGAGAATTTTGATTTTTTACCGAAAAAAGACAGCGTGAACGATTTTGATTATTATGAAGTTTGTTATCGTAGTCAACACAATCTATTATTATTTTTGGTGCTTATTATCAGACGAGTACGTCTGTAATACACAGAGAATAAAAATTCATTTTGTTATCTGTGATTACTTCCATCATCGAACACCATCGTACCATCCATCGAACGAAAAAACATCCACCGAATCGAACTAGAAAAAAAAAAAAAAAAAAAACGAAAAATATTACAGGATAGATGCTGATATGACTTTAAAATGAGAAAGATGAATCTATACAGTGATCTATACTGAATTATGGTTATGGGATTTTATTTTCCACTCGTTTATTATTTCTTCATTTTACCTTGGATACGGTTGCTATAAATACACCATAACGTTAAAGCCATAAGTACGAACAACAGCTCAACAAACAACAACAAATTAGGTCAAATAATCTTAGCTAATTGAAATAAAAAGTGCAATTTTCGAATTTTCTGTAAAATGATGTGACTCGAATTCTTCGGATTTTTTCAAAACTTCGGAAGATAAAACGTCACCACTAGTACTTAGAAATTCTTTCATAAAAGAAGCACTAGGAAATTCATGACATTCTGTAAAAGAATTTACTATCATTGCTGATACTGTTTTAAAAGAAAATGCTCTGTTCTAAGTAACCTTTTGCTACAGGTGCACTCTTTCATTTTACGTGTATTTTTAAAGTTTCGTATGATGCACTGGCCTTAATTAAAAAAATTATCGAAGTTCTTCACAAACAGCAAACATTATAATCATTTGCATCATTCAGTTTTAAGTACCTATTTGGCAATATTTGGAAGCACACTATGGTATTTTTGCTAACAGCTTAGACGGTGCACCAACCGTTTCGGTACATAAGGAAAAATGTGAGATCTTCAGTTCACTGTGTCTTGAGGATAGATATTTTCTGACCAGCCTCAGAGCCCCTATTTTCTCTTCCTCCACAATACCAAATCCTTTTGACGTACCAGTTTTAGTTTCCAGTATTTTACCAAGTAAACAGCTACCCTTATCTTCTACGTTGTTTGTAGTCATTTTCACAAGTTCGTCTCTCCCTTGGTCCTCGAAAAACACCCATTATTAGAACTACTTTGTGTAATAGATGAATTGCATCCGAAGCTCCACTGATAAATGTAAGAACCTGATCTTCTGTCAAAATCATTCAAAACATAATTCCTGAAAGTACGTGGTTCAACTGTACGCAAGTTGGTTTCTGTCCGATGTGCAGTTTTTCCACAATCGCATTATAAATAATTAATTTCTAAATGCGCCGATGTAAGGGAAATCATCTTATTCAAATTCTGTAAACGGCATTCGGAAGTAGAGATCAATATCTACCATTTTCACATTTTCGATTTTCACCTGAGAGGTAGATTGTGTTGAAAATGTCACTCTTTGCTTCAAAGTGCTCCCGAAGTCGCCCGAACTCAACTCGAGTTAAATTTAGTGCAACTTCGGACTCACTTTTAGGCGTTTTGATCAACCTGCAGTGAAATTTTCAACACATCTCCTACCTATAATTCCACATGCCGTTTACAGAATTTGAATACGACGATTTCCCTTATATCGGCGCATCTTGCAAGATCTGTACGTTATGATGCACTAATTAACTATTATGTCTCCTTTTGTCTTTTCAGTACGTTTCAATCTTTGTTGGAAAACAACTGATTCACTGTCATATACCACGATGCATATTGAAGAGTATATATTGGAATAGTTGATGAATTCAACTATTTGGGGGCTATACATAAAAACACATTGAATATTAAAAAAAAAACCATCAGTGTATAATCATAGAAATAGCAAAAAAACCATTATTTTCAAACGGATAAGTGGATTTTTGATTTCCAAACATACCTGATCGTTTTTAGAACTATAATTCAACTTCCATTTCAAATATTGTTCAAGCTTATTATCCTCACGTTTTGATTTCAATTACATTTCGTTTTCATAGAAATCCAAGAATACAGGACTTGACTCCAATAAAAACAATGACTGGCTTTCACTTGAGGACAGACTGATCTATTTTTCAAAATATTGCTAGGATTCTCACCACCATACTTCATTCATTTTATACCATCCTCAACCTCACAATTATCCCACAAGAGTTAGTCAAAATTTATGTTTCCTAAAATCAGTTAATGGAGAATGATGAACTCTTCGTTTCAAATGGGTTTATTAGGGTACATTCATCTTTCCGACACTATTAAATAATTCTTATCCATTCCAGCTTCAAAACACGAATTGATGAAACATTTTGAATCCGTTGAAAAAAAACACATTCTCAAGTGAAAAAAAAACATGACTCCTCTGATAAATTTGAAGTCATACTTTGTAATATCTCACGGAAAATAACTACTTTTCTGGCTGAAGCCACGCTGGATATTGAACTGAACCTCATAGATATTGTGGAAAGAAAATAATTTCAGTCACAGATGGTTCCATATCAGATTTTATGAACATCCTGTTCATATTTTCAAACAAGCAACATTTCAAAATCGATTATACAAAGTCCATATTATTTGTTCAGTTTTCGACATTGTAATTTGCAACCTCAGTTGTTTCTATGTTTGATATACAGTGTGTACATTAAGTAAGGAATAAATTCATTATTTCTGAATGTAAAGATATTTCGGAAAAATCCTCGGACAGGTCGATTTTCTTTTCCGATGGGCCAATTTTTGAACCCTACCCAAAATATATAGGGTTATCCGCAAATGAGTAAAAATGACTTTGGTGATATTTTTAAATTGGACACCCAGTATATTTTTCCATATTTGGTTAGGGATCGTCATTACGAATTCCAGTGATACCAAGTTTGATGGGATTATGTCAAACGGCTGCGGAGATATGGCCAGAAAACTTCTCCATATACCCAATGAGTGCGACAGAGACTTTTAACCTTCTGAATGGTGTGGAGTCTCGCAGTCATACTCATTAGACATATGAGGAAGTTTTTTGGCCATATCTCCGCAGCCGTTTGACATAATTCCATCAAACTTGGTATCACTGGATTTGTAATGACGATCCCTAACCAAATATGGAAAAATATACCGGGTGTCCAATTTAAAAATATCACCATAGTCATTTTTAC
Source organism: Chrysolina oricalcia (assembly GCA_944452925.2). Taxonomy (NCBI): domain Eukaryota; kingdom Metazoa; phylum Arthropoda; class Insecta; order Coleoptera; family Chrysomelidae; genus Chrysolina; species Chrysolina oricalcia. Next base: position 6,488,365 of record OX101817.2, read on the forward strand.
TCAATTGCGTATAACCCTATATATTTTGGGTGGGGTTCAAAAATTGGCCCATCGGAAAAGAAAATCGACCTGTCCGAGGATTTTTCCGAAATATCTTTACATTCAGAAATAATGAATTTATTCCTTACTTTATGTACACACTGTATATTATAATACCATTATTTTTTATAAAGTAGTGTTTCTATATCAAGATGAATAAATATTACTAGTAAAACTACATCTAACAAATATCATAAAAACACTACAGCAAGAACATTCCTACTGATTGGAAGGCATCGTGTTGTCTCTCTTGATATGCCAAGCTAATATACAGTGCGGTCCTAAATAGTCCCTCCCCCTGTTAACCTTTGAACCGCTTGGTATATTGTAAAAAAAAATTGATGAATGGAAAAGGGCGAAAAATCTGTGCGTCATTTCTGAAATAATTTGTAATGAAAACCATACTTATTTTGAACTGTTTTGAAGCACCTGTGGAACACCATGCTTTCCATTATATTGGTGAAGGTGCCAGGTCAAAATCAAAATAGCGCACATCTGCATTTTTAGGACTTCTGTTCAAGACCTTCAAGCATGCGGATGTAGAAAGGCAGCTACTGAAAAAGTAAGGTGAGTCGAGAATCTCAGTTCTGTGAGGTATGATTCCTAGTTCTTTGACAATAAGATCATAAGAATGTGTCCACATGAGCATACAGCCTCCAGAAATAAAAAAAAAAAAAACTATTTCCTGAAAATAGAAAATAATCACAACGATAGCGATATTATACAATTTTCATATATGAAGTATTGAAACTGCAAATACAGGTTTTGCAGTAACATATTCAATTCCCGGCTAACATATTGAACATTCAACCCAGTAAATACTTTCATTTGCATTTTGACATAGTCTCCAGGCAATAACGCCCACAATAAATCCCACACCTGTGTTAGTAGTCGATCTAACATAACCTGATAATCGAATCATAATCAAATAATTCCCGGCCACGAATTCAAATCAGCAGATTAGATCGTCTATCGGATATTATTTTAATCAAAATGGTATCGTTCAATTTGCGAAACGTGTTAAATTGGCGGCGGCGAAGTGGGACGGAACGGCGGAGAGTTGCGTTGATGTAGCGCTTCATGGGCATGCAACCCATCAAATATGCAGCTCTTCGTTATAATAACCACCTACGAGTTAACAGGGTCTAAATAAGTCATGGCAGTTTGCACTTCGATGTTGCCGCATTCAGGTGGCATATATGTGATGGATTCAAACTGTATTGGACTACGTTCCATCAATATCAGTAGCATCCTTTCAACCGATCAGATAGTGGATATTAAAAAATGGATTAAAATTTTAAACAATGGGAATTTCATCCACAAGCTTACAAGAAACAATATTTACAACCCTTGTAATATTTTATTTTCTGGTATACTGATGTGTATGCCATCAAAATTGTTCGAAATTCTTCATTTAGACGATGAAATCAACTTAGATGGTATGTCGGTAGAGTAGAGTATGAAACTTTTCTTTCGCCGCGAACATAATAAATACTGTTTGATAACTTTATATAGACTACCAAATAATTGTAGTGTTGAAATGTTTCTGAATAGATTTCTCATTGCTCTTGACTATGTAAGGTTATTTTTTATTATCAACTATTCAGGGTATATCGATATTTTTATTTACATATTATATGCATTTTACCACTATTTGACTTGCATTTATTTCATAATTTTCAAACACTAACAATACCTAAATAGCTATCAAAATGTTGCTTCTTCGACAGTGTATTCACTTGTAATCCATCCAACTATTTCTCAAATGAACACGGAAGTTTCACCTGCGGTGCGGTGTTCTGTGTAGACGTCCCCATTGCGTAATTTCATTTTCACAATACTACCAGGTATATCCAATTTACATTACGTCATCATGTTTTGGTAACGTCATATTTCAAGTTATCCCACGTTTATTAATTGTCATTCTTGATTTAGTTGTTTACTTTTGGAAATCTCGGAGTAGGTCATAGACTTGTGGTTGTTGTGACTTCTGCATTCAGCTGGATTTGCACGGAGTGACTTTTGTTGGTTTCATAACTGAAGATGCGAAATGGGTTATGCCATGCAGTATTACTCAGGCGTGTTTAATTCGAGGATGGGGCTTTATAATATCTGTCTAGCTTGTGGAAAAAGTTGAGAATGTAATACTCTTCGAGAAGTGTACTTGCATGACAAAAATGCACACGGATTTGAGATTTTGACATGAAGTTTGAGAAGAAGATTAATTAGCTAGAGATGACATTTGAAATAATTGGGTGAAACGAGTTGTAATAAATTTTCTGATTCCATTTGAATCGACAGTAAAGGGATTATATCTTGCAACTGCCAAAAGGTTCCAGTTTTCGTTTAGTCGTTTGAATTGCTTTGTATGCATATTTCTGAACTTTACCTCTAGGGGGATTATATACACCAATTATTTCCGGTAAGTCTCCTCGCACATGGTATTCTTCTATTATTTGGCAGAAAGAGCCTACCGAAAGCATCTTCCACATTTGGTTTTGATCATGTATAATGGCGATGACTTTGTTCAGATTTGACAGGAATAATAACAATTTCTGAATTGTCAATAAATGTCAAATTTCTACAAAAGCTAATGTTATGGCTTTTAGAAGAAAATGCCGACAAATGTGAAATCGCCATAAGCAGACGAGAGCGGTTGAATAGACCATCAAAAGTAAGAGATGCAAATTATTTTTCGATTGCGTGAGAGATCTGCACTAGTCGCAACTTTTGACCTTCGATATCCAAAAAACTGTCCATTTTTAGGTCTCGGACCCATGGAGACTCTTGATCAGAATGGTATGAGCTACAACATATCCAAATTTCAGCCAATTCGACAATTCGACAGAGATCCATTTCTCATTTGATTTGTGCGGGGTCCATTTGGGAGTCAGATATAAACCATGTTAGTACGAAAGTTAACAGTGGGTACTATGCAATCAGACAATTGAGTTCCAAATTGCTGTTGTATAAAAAATTAATCAATTGGCTCTACAACTGAAAAGGTTTGAATGCTATTTTTCTCAGGACTCTCGGGTATGCATCTTCATGTACTCTAAAATAAAATCCACACAATTAGGGTACCTAGCTGATAGCATGATATTTTTAGGATCATATCTGGATTCCGATATGTGTTGGGAAACAAACCCCAATTTCTGAAAAACGCTGATTGTGGCTATAACGCAATTCATGCCTGAAGGATTTCTATTTCATGAAAAAGGATCATCAGACTCATATTTGGCCTTGACATAAGAGTTTCAAGTAGAACATACTTCCAAGGCAACGAAGTTTCAACTGTACCTTGTACAAATGTGTTTTGTCTGATACTATACTAACGGCGTCTCCAAGCACTATAAAAATAAGAAGAGAACGAAAATATTTTTGACATACAATACTAGTTCCACGCCCCATCTATATTTTCAGAATTTTATTCCTCTGGGACCCACAAAAACTGCTCATGATTATGTTACCTGATAATCCCTGTGTAATAAAATGGGTTATCATTCAAGCAAACACTGTTTTTTTATGATACGGCTACTTTTTTCCTGGATTTCATAACTGATTTACATATTACAGGAAACTATTTTTGAGGGAATCAGGAGATGATAAAACCTTTCATCCAACTCTGGATTGATCATAAAATCAGTCTTTTGATATTCCAGTCCACCTCTCCCTTGCTCGCACAAGCTCTGCTTTCGACGAGTTTTCTCTGAAAATCAATGAGAATTCGTAAAATCAAATTTTACAAACATAAAATCTTCCCACTCTGAAATGATGGTATCGAAGAATATCAAAACACACACGGTCGTTATCCATACAGGATAGCAGTCCGCAGTAAAATTCATCGCATAAATTCTTCTTTTCATCATGAACGGAGATGAAGCTGCATTTCCATCTCGAAAACTGAATGCCGATAATTGAGCCCTGGCCAATCTACAGCAACAGAGTCCGAAGGCGTATCGATCAGGATCGGACCCAACGGTAACAATACAGTCATGTCTAGTTTCGCGGTGTACGAACACAAATTAAAATCATCGGCCTTTAGCCTTGTGGGAGCGTAATAGGGGGTGGAAGAGAATTGGGGCAGTGGATCCATGGCGAGGAAACACTGGATGAGAAAGAATATATAGGTTGGTAAAAATGGAAGAAGTAATGTTACGTATGGATTGACGTCAGTCGGAAGATAGAGCATTGGTAAAAATGAATGGATATCCAGTCTATAAGAATTTAAAAAGATGAACTATGAGTGCTTCATGAACTCAGCCAAAAACCAAATGGTATATTGTGTATCTGGTGCGTGAAGCACGTGGTGCACACTATACTTTTTCTACGACATTTTACTTAGAGATTGAATTAAAGGAAATTTTCATCGGGTGCCTCTTTGAGAAATTTTAATACGTGTTCCTTTTCCAAAACGCGTGATTTTTTAGGAATGTATCCCTCGTTTTTCCGTTTCAAGAAAGCGCGAACTTTCGGATAATCACCAATTTGTACGTTGTACTTAACACTAAGGGTGCTTTTCAACATTGAGTAGTGACTCCATAAGGTAGAAGATTTAACATTTGTTGATAATTCAGATAGGTAGGCTAATATTACCCTTTCGGAGAATGATTAGACGTTGTTTGTATTGCGCCATTGCATAAACTTTTCCAAAGTGTTTTCGTAAATTCCCAACGATTTTTGTGGCAATAACGATGAACTTCACTGGCTGCTAACGTTATATTTGGAGGAGTTGATGGGAGTACTTCAATGCTGTCCATCAGGAATTTGCGTGAAATACACGGCTAATCGGTTTAAATCAAAATTTCGTCGTACTATTTATTAATTCAGAGGGTAATTAATTACTATTTACGGTCTATTAACTGATGTAACTCTGAACTTCACTCTGCGGGAACTGTCATATTTGTCAATTTCTCTCGCCACCGCTACCTAGACCAGCGACCGGTGTGTGAATTTGTATTGACTCTTATGGCACCGGTGCGTGAAATAAAAGAAAAGAATGGCACTTCACACACCGATTCGTGAAATAAAGCTTTACACATTTTTATCGATGTGTGACGTTAGTAATTCACATACGGGAGTAGAAAAACTTGTTTTATTGCCATGAATCAGCAAATCTAGCATTGATCACATCTTCATGCCAACAGATGATGACGTGGAACTGATGCATCCTATAATTGTGACAATCTAATTCATGCACTAAAATGCCATATGACGCAGTGTTTTGTCATTATGACAGCGAAAAAAGTTTGACCTAACTTTTCGAGCGACAAAACGGAACCCAACTTTTGGAAGCATGACAACCAGCATTGTAAACAAATTTTTGATGACGTTATGTCAATTTTTCTCAAACTTGCGTTGTCAGATAAGTATCTTATTTGTGGAAATGTCGCGATTTGGAAAGTTTTCGAGTGGAGAAATTGAAGAAGCCATCAATAGTAATGTGCCTCGCAATACTTTCAATTCAACTACGTCAATTTGGCGACAATTTGCGATGTTTTGTTTGGAAAAAAAATATGAACTCATTGCAGAAACTTCCACTGAAGAGTTAGCTTCTATTTTATGTGACTGGGCATTCAACACACTATAAAGAGAGTGCAGTCAAAACGATTTGGAACACTTCAGCAAGAATGTTACAAGAGAAGTACTCCTAACGATATAAAAGAGTTTTTAATCCGTTCATGGACATGCAGTTTAAGAAAGCGAGAAATGCACGTGACACAAAACGCAAAATTTTGCAAGCAATTCCAGAAAAAAGGAAGGTAAAAGTAAGCTTATCGGGCTCATTCTCGAAACAAAAAGAAAATTGGTGTTACTTACGTAGTTTCATCTCCTGAACACGAATCCGAAAGAATTTCGTGGGGGTCTCTTATACTTTTCGAGTTATGACCTTTGAATCTTGAAAATCTATCATTTTCAAACACGATTTTTTCGGTAAAAAGTCGAAGAAAATGCCTCCTTCTTTTTGTTGACACTTTTTTGAGACCGTAATCAACTCATATTTCACAGTTACATGCACTAAAACCAAACATTTTATACACAAACTCATTCTTCTTATAAAGTATACATAACCCTTACCACATCTCTAGAACGAACGCCAATGAAGAGTGAGGTTAAGAATAGTGAAATATAAGAAAGTTAATTTTTTCCGTAAAACATTTGGTTGGTGCTTGTAATTGTGAAATGAGAGTTGATTAGGGAATGAAAAAAGTGTCGACAAATGAAGGAGGTATTTTCTGCGATTTTTTCCGAAAAAATCGTGTTTGAAAATTTATTAATTTAATTGACCAACAAATAGAGAACTGCTCTAGAACTAAGAAATATATTCGAAAAAAGGAATGAATGGGTGACTGCAGAGCTCAGTTTCATCATTGACTATCGCAATAAGCTATACCAGCAAATGCTAAAATATCCAACAAATCAAGGAATAAAATCATCATACAAAACTACCAGAAATAGAGTATCTTCCATGTTACAAAAATCGAGTTGTGGGACTCTATAAATGAAATTTGTTCGAAATCAATGTGTTCTAGAAAAGTACTGAATAGAATAAAAGTGGAAGGAAAATATATCGACAATCTAGAAAAAATTGCAAATCTTATCAAAAAACATTACGTCACATTGGGAAAAGCCTGCAGAAGAAATTAACACCGATCCTGAATCCCAAACGCAACCCACTTTTGAAATCTCTATCTTTACGAGCAGATGACCAAACCGAAATAAAAACAATAATTTCTAAACTAAAACCTATGAAAGCACCAGGAATTGATCACCTGGCGTCCGAAACTAATAATACCAATTCAATAGCTCCTATTTAGAAATATATAACAAAATTAGAAAAAGACATTCAAATTTACAAATGGAATTAGAAAAAAATAATTCCAAAATTTGAATAAGTCATAAACAAAATTTAGTGAGAACATACTGTAGATAGTTGTCAAACCAGAAAGCAATTGATAAATGACATATGGATGACAAAGCCTGAATAAAATGAAAAAAGTAACATTGTAAATAAAACTTTGATAATGAAATAATCAAATCAGATCGAAACATAAAATAAAAATATCAATCACCACAAAATTTCACAAATTTTCATGGAAGTAAGATAGTAGGTAATAGGTCATTGTAAATAGATATAAGGTGTGAGTTGAAACAACCAAAGAGTGCGGGAGATAGTGCGAAGGTTTAGTAACTAGGTGTTGTTAAGGAAGCGGGGAGATCAACAAGAAAATTTAGGAGGCGTCTGTTAAGGAAATTTTAGAAAGAAATTTGAAATATAAAATGATACAGAAAAATCAAAAGCTAACAAACCAGTAAAAAACAAGAAATTATCAAGTCCAGATACAATACAAATTCCTGATTAAGACAAACAAACCATTCACCTCAAGAAAACGACAATCGAGAAACAGGCTCATATCGATACAAGACTCCACAGAAAAACCAGGTATAAACTTGAGACAAAGGACCCCGCACATTTCTTATGGGAAATGGCTTTCCGTGAATTTGGCTGAATTTTTTGTATATTGTAGTTTTCGAGATATGGAGATTTGAAAATGTATTTTTTTTTCCATTTTTTGTAGTATTTGGTCATCAATCCGATAGCTCTTATTTCTTGATGGGATGGCATTTAAATGTTCGGCGCCCCCAATCCGACTGAGAAATAGTCCTTCTCAGTTATGTTATGCACCGCCATCAAACAATTTTGATACACTGCTCCACACTGGTTATGAAATCAGGGACTATTTCCAAGATCTTCCATATATCTTTTTATGCTACAAGATAGCGCCAGTATCATTTTAATTGTCAAAAAACGACATATGTTGGGTACTTTTTTGAAGAGAGACCATAATAACTGATACTGAATATATCTAATGTCCAATAATATCGTGCATGTTTTCCAAAATGTTCATAACGAGGCTCAGCGAGCTTCGTTGCAAAAAATGGACAAATCATAATACTGTGTTCACAGAGACAACAAATGTGATCACTATCGATGTGATGTACATGAGATTACGTGATTTATTTCTCGCAAATCTCGATAATCTGACAATGGTGTGCCAAGACATTTTCCTCAGGGTGGCTCGTAATGGATGATAGCCAAAGAAATCCGTGAAAATGTCTGCATCTTTGATACTTCGTAGTACTTTCCAGTTAGAATAGGGAAGTTCAGGTATTGGTAGCAAACTATGAATGGAACTTTCGATATTTACCACCGAATTCTTGAAAATACAATTTTTTTATAAATGTTGCATATTAGAGTTTACACTTATAATTGAGTATCTACTCATGATCGTTTGCAAAATGAATGGATAGAACAATCAAAAACAATGTAATAATAGGAGTAAAAGTCATAATAATAATGATATTAAATAAAAAACAATAATAATCTATCTTGGCAATCTCAAAAAATCATTTGAAATATTATAAGCGAAGCGGATTTATTTTTTCTTTATATTCTTGAAATGATTTATGACTTTGTTAGGTTCGTTGATATAATTACAGTTATATGTTACCAGTAAATCACTTTACCCATGATCTGACTCATATAATATTTTAAATGATTTCTTGAGGTTGCTAAGATAGTTTATTTATTTTTTTATATAATATCATTATCATTATTAGTATTATTATGAATGCTACTTTTACTATTATAATGTTTTTGAATGATCTACTCATTCATTTTACCAAAAATCATATGAACAGATAGAATTAATTTATTTGTGTAAACTTTGATTTATAAAAAAATTATAGTAGTTTCAAGAGTTCGGGGGAAAATATCGGAAGTTTCATTCATAGTTTGCTTACATCATCTAAACTTCCTTATTCTACCTGGAAAGTACTACAAGGAATCAAAGATGCAGACAATTTCACGGATTCGTTTGGATGTGAGATGCTATCATCCATTTAGAGCCAGCCTGAGAAAAATGTCTTGGCACACCATTGTCTGATTATCGAGATTTGTGTGGAATAAATGACATATTATATGTAAATGACATTAATAGTGATCAGAATTATTATCTCTGTCGATACATGATTATGATTTTTCCGTTTTCCCCCATTAAAGCATATTTGAAATTACTGGACATAAGATATATCTAGAATCAGTTATTCCAGAGAATACCCAACACATGTTGTTTTTTGAAAATATGAATCGATCTGGCGTTATCTTGTAGCATGAAAAGTTGGATAGAAGATCTTGGAATTAGTACCTCATTTCATGTCCAGTGTGGATCAGTGTATGAAAAATTATTGATGGCGGTGCCAAACGTAACTGAGAAATATCATTCCTCAGTCGGGTTCTGGGCGCCGAACATTTAAATTCCATCCCAACAACAAATGAAAGCTTCCCGATTGATGGGCAAATACTACAAAAAAACCATTTTGAAAGCTCCATATCTCAAAAACTGTCCATTTTTGAGGTTTGTGACTATGAACACTTTTGATCAGCTCATCAAGAACTACAACATACCAAAAATTCAGCCAAATTCACGGAAAGCCATTTCCCATAAGAAATGTGCGGGTCCTTTGTATGGTAATGTTTTGACCTTCTGTATTTATGTTAACAAGGTGTTGTTGGGGTTGGGTCTCTATAGAAAAACCACAATTTTTCAATAAGCCAATCATTCATAACCCTGAGGATGGCAAAGTATATTGTCGAAACGTTGGCTTATTGAAAAATAGTAGTTTTTCTATAGAGACCTAACCCTAACAACAACTTGTTAAAACAAATTCTTCAAACGCATAAATAATTCTAAACCGTGATACTGGAACAATTTGATAAAAACATTCACATTTATAACCCCAAGATTTTTATGAACTTTCCAAACGTAGTGAAGTTAGTTTCGAGTCAGCCAGAGAAACAATTCGTTCTGAGCTCTTGATTCAAATAGTAATAGATCGTAGAACTGATGATTTCAGTAATTAAAGGTGGGTTTCTACTAGAGTAGGTAGAGTTAAGCCATGAGTAATTGATTTTGTTATTGTTGGAGACAGATTGGATTTTTTATTAAAAGCTGATTGCTTTTTGAAAAATAAGTTTTTTGAGTTTGAAGAAAATAAAGCGAACAATATACTTTTCATATCTTTTGAATATATTCAATACAAAATTAATTTTTTTTTTACAAATTGACATCAAGAACTGGAAAGAAGACCTAATTGCAACCCTCCTGAGATAGACGATCATCTCTACATTGGCATACCGACTGAGCTGAAAAATAAAAAGGTAAAGACAAGGAAAAATAAAATTTAATAATAATAAAAAATAACTACAATATCAAATAAAATAAACAAACGCAAACATAAAACAATAATAGGTTGTACGTATTTTCATCTTGAGACAAATAAGTGCAGTTTTCATCATTATAGTAGCCTGTATTATATTCCACAAAATTTTATTTTATGTTGATTGTATGACCAGCTTGTTTAATTTTTCTGTGTACTATTCTTCATTTTTTTCTCTTGTAATAGTACGTGATCAACACGAACTCTGTGTATCCATTTTCTAAGAACTATGATAATATCAATTCATATTTGAATGAATTTCTTGAGCTTTTCGAATAATGTCAGAATGTCCAAGAAAAAATACGAGCATAAAAAACTCACAAAAAAGAAGAAAGTCTGAGAACTGACGAAGAGATTAATTAATTTTTTTATATTCTGTAGCAATAAACTCAAATGATGCAAACCCGTAGGCGATCTATAAGAACAATAAAAATCTGTTAATAAATAGACTGCCAATACAAAAATCGAGGAAAATACACAAAAAATTAGAGAACCTGCTAACAAAAATAAAGCAATTTTGAAAATTGTGTAACGAAATGTAAAACATTTTCTTACACTTAAATGAAAGACTGGACAGAAAAAATTTAAGAAAGAATTGAAGATGATTGTAGATAATAATTGACAAAAAAGTTATTTGTGATTCATTTGTTAGCAATTTCGTAACCATAGTATCAAAAAAGTTACATCGCCATTTTTGCGGACATTTATGAACATCATGCTCAATTCCTGGTAATCAGCCCTATGCTGTATCACTTCCGTTACGTTTAGCTGTCAGGCGTTATCCCATTTTAATGGCAATTCGCCATTAAGTTGGGATAACGTCTGACCGCTAAACATAACGAAAGTGATACAGTATAGGGCTGAATGTCAGTCAAAATATATCTTCATTAAATTTTCTTGCAGATGCAAAACTTATGTTTATCTAATTCGATAAGAGGAGAATTACCAGCATAAATTCCTCCTGTCCCAATCTGTATGGCCAACAGACCCAAAAATTCATCTCAGCCAACTCGGCACGCAATTAGCGGACTATATTTGCCCGTTCGCAATATATAGGTGAACGAAATCACCCTCCTAACGGATATTCAACACCACGGCGCCAATCAACTCCGTCGTAAACTTACCCCCTCCACCGCCCCTTGATCTATAAAAATGTTTACTGGTGGAAAATTATCGCCGGCTTGTAATAAATTAATACAACAGATTTAATTAATACGTTTAATACGCGTGAACCGAGCTTTATCGTCTTTGGAATTCTGATATATGATGAAAGGAAATGGCAGCTCAACAGTGGCGCAGTTTATATCCATTGAGATTTCACAGAGGAGGCCAAACGAGGTCATTGTTATTCAAATTGGACTTTTCAGAGTTGAAGAATCTTCCTGGAAGGTTACTTCATTTTTACATGGTCTCTTATTTTTATTTTATATTATAAATGGGCATGTTCTGACTTTCAAATTATTTCACGTGGGGTACCCCAGGTATACGTTCTTGGCCCATCACTCTTTATAATCTATATGAACGATCTCTTTCACTGTATATCTAATAAATGCGTAACATATGCTGAAGACCCGACATTGATAAATACTTCTACTCATGCAGATAGCATTTTAAACACCATGGCTGATTCGTTGAATAGAACTTAGAACTGTTTCATTCTAATGACCTCAAATTGAAAAACAATAAAACCTAATTACTGTTTTTCACTAAAGGAATTGCTGTCAGTAAAAACTCCTAGGAGTAGTAACATAAAGCTATAGATGAAGACAACTTTACTGTTGCAGATTTTCTCAATCTCGAAAGAGCTTTTGTCACTTTTGTCTGAAATATACTGTTGGATAAGTTGAAACATTATGATATAAATGGAACTGTTCTCAGTTGGTTTGGAAAATACTTGGCTAAAACTTATTATACTCTATCTGAAATATTGTTAAACAATACAGGAGTCCCTCAAGAAAGAGTGTTGGGACCGCTTCCATTTAAATGTTACCGATACGTCCGTATATCAAATATGCTGAATATGCTAAACTGGTTTTCAGTTTCTATGATTTTAATTTATAAGCTGGTTAAGGAATTACTACCTCTATTGATTTCATTGAAAATATGAACAGGATGTTCATAAAGTCAGTTGTGGAATCATCTGCGACTGAAAGTTGGAATTTAGTCGCTATTTTCCATCGTACAAGATAACCTCTCTTGGAAGGAATTCATGTTTTGAAGAGAAACATTCTCAATTGAAAATTGATTCAATACATGACTCCTCTGGAAATGGAAAAACCGTACGATAAAATTGAAGGTACTTTTTGTAATATCTAACAGAGAACAACTGCTTCCCCAGCTAAAGCCACGCTGGACATTGATCTACATCTGATAGATATTGAGAAAGACCTATATAACTGAGAGGAAAAATCTGAAGGTGAAAATTTGCATTTTCATTCAGGTAGTTGATTATTTATTAAATGTCCAGATTCCATTGGAAATTCTTATCTATGAATTAGATAAGGGAGAATGTTATTCAGAAGTATCATTCACAGAAAATCGCTCATACCATTGATGCGGAATTGCAAAAGCAAGTGCTTTTACCGTACTGATGAGAGCTTAAGCTCGAAACACGTGTCTACGGTTGCACAACATTTTGAGGGTTATACCCAAAAACTTTTCTACTTATATTTATATATATATACAGTGCGGTCCAAAGGTATGGAATAAATTCATTTTTAGCGTTATTATGTATTTTATGAAAAAATCCTGAAACAGGTCAATTTTTATTGGCAATTTGACAATTTACAGTATGAAAATATTACCCCCTTCTTGCACCCCCTCTGAATTATGAGCACCCCTTCAAAAATTTTAAATGAGAAGGGGGGTCGTGTGGCATCTTGTTCGAAAGGGATTTTCATTATCTGTTCAGCAATACTAAGTTTTTCATATTTGGTGCAACCATAACGAAGAAAATTTTTTATTAAAATTTAAAAATATTGACACTGTAAATTATGTATCCGTTGAAACAACCTGAAACAGGTCGATTTCTATTCTCAATTTGACAATTTATAGTATGAAAATATCACCCCCTTCTTGCACCCCTTCTGAATTATGAGTACCCCCTCAAAAAATTTGAATGAGAAAGGGGGTTGTATTGCACCTTTTTCAAAAGGGATTTTCATTCTCTGTTCAGCAATACTGAGAAAATTTATTCTGAATATGTAAAATGTTGATAGACTGAAGGAAATAATGTAACATAATGTTTAGGAAGTATATTTCAATTTGTTTTACAGTTAAATTAAATGTTCAAAATGACCACCATTCACTTCTTGACAATAAGCAAGGCGATCTTGGAATTCTCGTAGAACATTTTGTAGGACCTCAGGGGTTATGTTGTTAATTTCTTCCGATATCCTAGTTTTTAAATCTGCAATATTGTCTGGTCTATTGAAATATACTTTTGATTTTAAATAACCCCATAAAAAGTAATCGAGAGGAGTCAAATCGGGGGATCTAGGCGGCCATTCAATCGTTCCACGTCTGCCAATCCACCTATTGGGAAAAACTTCTGTCAAATAATCTCGAACAATGCGTGTGTAATGCGGTGGAGCTCCGTCTTGTTGATACCAAATTGATCTATCTATTCCATTTGGATCATTAACATCGGGAAAAAGTCTTTTTAATGTAGGCACTAAAAAGTTCATCAAAAAACCTAGATAAACCTCACCATTAATTGTGCCTTCAAAAAAATAGGGGCCAATAATTTTGTTTTTAATGATACCAGCCCAAACGTTCACTTTTTTGGGATATTGTGTGTGAGCCTCACACATCCAATGAGGATTTTCTCTGCTCCAATATCTACAGTTTTGTCTATTAACCGTTCCATTTAAATAAAAAGTAGCTTCATCAGAAAACACAATTTTGTTTATGAACTGCAAATCTGCTTCGATTCTATCCATCATCAGTTCACAGAATTGTTGCCTTCTATCAGGGTCATCCTCATTTAACTCCTGAACCAACTGAACTTTATAAGGATGGTATTTTTCTTTATGTAAAGCTCTCAATATCGATGATTTACTTACATCATTGTCGGCGGCAAGTTGTCTACTTGTCATATGCGGATTTTCCTCAATCGCTAACAGTACATCTAACTTTTTCTCCTCATCCAATGCAGCATTTCGACCTGGTTTTTGACGAGTTTTTACATGTCCAGTTTCACGGTATTTTGTTTCTATTTTGCTAACTGTAGATTGTGATACGTGTTGACCAGGGTATTTATTATTGAACATTTCACAAACTTCCGTTTGAGTTCGTGTTTTATTACCGCATCCAAGCATAATTAAAATGTCTATTCTTTGAGTTTCGGATAAATGAGCCATAGATGAATCGAATTCACACAAAAATATTTTTCAATACACCGACGTCTGCCAGCAACTCACAAATATCAAAATAACAGTAGTTTACTAGATTGACATTATATTATTTATGGGTTTTGTGAATAATTTTTTGGTGTCTTCAACGACTTTTTCCTGACTTTTTTAGCAAGACAGATAAGAAAGTATAAATTGTCAAATTGAGAATAGCAATCGACCTGTTTCAGGTTTTTTCAACGGATACATAATTTACAGTGTCAATATTTTTAAATTTTAATAAAAAAATTTCTCAGTTATGGTTGCACCAAATATGAAAAACTTAGTATTGCTGAACAGATAATGAAAATCCCTTTCGAACAAGATGCCACACGACCCCCCTTCTCATTTAAAATTTTTGAGGGGGTGCTCATAATTCAGAGGGGGTGCAAGAAGGGGGTAATATTTTCATACTGTAAATTGTCAAATTGCCAATAAAAATTGACCTGTTTCAGGATTTTTTCATAAAATACATAATAACGCTAAAAATGAATTTATTCCATACCTTTGGACCGCACTGTATATATATATATAATATATATATATATATATAATATATATAATATATATATATATATATATATATATATATATATATATATATATATATATATATATATTTATACAGTGTGTCCCACTTTCAGCAGCCACACCCTCATATTTCGTTGAGCATGAAATAATTCGAAATTTTCTTTGACTCAAGTTGTAGTACTCGGAAATACCTACCTTCATATTTACGTAACCTTTGTATATCCATTTTCCACGGCTAACTACGACCAAATGAAAAGTGAAAAATTGGGAAAAACATACAAGGCATTTTTTTATCGCAAAAATAACACCAGATTCTGTTTCAGAACACCTTAAAACTCCCAAATCTCAATGCTTGAATCATTTGAATATACAGGGTATCATTCATTCTGATCAGAGTTAGCCTTGGAAAAGTGATATTTGGCTATTTTTCAAAGTAATAATTAAATATTTTTGGGAATTCTGTGACAAGAGAAGACATTTTGGAAATTTTCCAAGCATTATTTATGGATTAGAGTTGATAATGCTACCAGCTACAGATGATACCCTGTATATTCAAATGATTCAAGCATTGAGATTTGGGGGTTTTAAGGTGTTCTGAAACAGAATCTGGTGTTATTTTTGCGATAAAAAAATGCCTAGTATGTTTTTCCCAATTTTTCACTTTTCATTTGGTCGTAGTTAACCGTGGAAAATAGATATACAAAGGTTCCGTAAACATAAAGGTAGGTATTTCCGAGTACTACAAATTGAGTCAAAGAAAATTTCGAATTATATCATACTCAACGAAATATGAGGGTGTGGCTGCTCAAAGTGGGACACACTGTATATATATATATATATATATATATATATATATATATATATATATATATATATAGAAAAACCACCGGTAAATTCTTGAGGATGCAGTCAAATTACTGGGCTTAGTCAAAGAAAACTCTTTGTTATATTGTCAAGCTTTCGGAAAAATTTTTATTCCTTCATCGGGACAGATCTATAAAACGAAATTATAGATGTTGTACAAAATGGTGGGTATATATACAGGGCTATTCAAATTCGAGTCTATGCATGGGGATTTCGATAACGGTAAGAGATAGAGGGTTGGTTAAATGGGGGCAAAGTAGCGTATTTCAGAGGTTAATTATATGGATGAAAAAAATCTGACCTAGCTTCTTCAGTTCTGGAGTTATAAAGGAAAAATCGAAAATTTCGAAATTCTTCTTTTGCCTATATCTTTTTATTTTACGAAGATTTTTTTTAAATTTTGCCACTTTGCCATAGCAACTTTTTGTAGCCTTTCCAAATATCTGAATAAAAATTATATACAGGGTATCGTATAAATTGGGCCACCCTCAACTTTTAATTTTCAAATACGGACCTGTATTTTTTATTGCATTTTTTTGAATGCCAAGAGTCATGTTTCATATTGACGTAGTATTTTCATCTGAATTACAGAGTGTTTTGGAAATATTGAACTATTACCAGTAAAATTTCAATTTTTTTTTTTAATTCCAGCTGTAATTCAAAAAAATATATCATAGAATAAGGTATAGAATGCTTAGGATTTGGAATAAAATCAACATTATTCGACGAAGATTGTCTTCTTCAAGAATTCATCCACATTTCAGCTCTCGCAACCCATGATCAATGTGCGAAAATGTGAAAACTTATTCTTCCTAGTACGTGTATGTGCATATAATCATTGGAAAAAAATCTTCGAATGGCAATCTTCATACTTCAGACACCAATTTGGAAATATTTTATTGTTACTCACTTTTCGAACTACCTATATTTTTCAGCAAATTCATGGGCATTCTCTTGCTATATACAACAATCATGATTAAACCATTTGAGTTCTCATAGTATGCTTTGGAAAATAAATATTTAGTTCACCTCACTTGTCAATATTTTGACAGTTTCTTGGAAATTATCGTTGGTATTTGATGAAAAATCTGTTAGTACTGAAAATGGGTTTCCCCACAGAGCAGAAAAGAGATATGGTTAACGTTTTCTACAGAAATAATAGAAACATTCATCTTTCCGCTGAAAATTATTTAGATCTGTACCCTGAAAGACATCAGCCGCATCCCACATATTTCAGACTTTTGGACAGAAACCTTCGCGAATATGGATCTTTCACAAAACCAAGGAGAAAATATGGAAACAAAACTCCTATTGAGTTACAGGAAAACATACTTCAAGCGGTAAGTAGGTAATACTGAAAAAATGTTAATTAGGCTCATCTCCATATTTCAGATCAATACAAATCAATCAAAATCAACAGTACAAATTGCTGAGGAATTGAATATGTCGCAAACTGCAGTATGGCGTACTTTAAGAAAAAACAGATTCAAATGCTATAAAGTTAAAATTGTTCATAAATTGTATCCAGGAGACGCCGAAAGACGGCAAAATTTTTGTAATTGGATGTTGCAAAAATTGGGCGATGACAGAAACTTTTTGAATAGTATTATTTGGTCGGATGAAACTCGTTTCACAAATTGTGGTGTTTTCAACAGGAACAACGAGCATGTTTGGTCACAAACCAATGAACATAATTTTAGAGAAGTGAGACCTCAAGTGCGGTTTGGTCTAAATGTATGGGCTGGAATTTTGAAGGATCGAGTTCTAGGTCCGTACATCTATGCCGGGACGCTCAATGGCGAACGTTATCTAGACTTCCTCAGACAAATTTTCAGTGAATATCTCGATGATATTCCCATTGCTAATTTAAATCGGTTGTGGTTTCAACACGATGGAGCTCGTCCACACTGCACAAGAGACATTAATCAATTTTTACAAGAAACATTTCAAGACAGATGGATAGCAAATAATGGGCCTATAAGATGGCCTGCAAAATCCCCTGATCTCAGTGTACTTGACTTTTTTTATGGGGTACACTAAAAAATAGAATATATCAAAACAAAATTGAAAATATAGAAGATTTAAGAATTAAAATCATGAACGCTTTCGCATCACTACGGCGAAGAGATATTTTCAGAGCAAATAATAACTTAAAAAAACGACTCCGTAAATGTCTGGAACGAGAAGGTCGTCAATTTGAACATTTATTTTGATTATGATTACTTATAATGGCTGTTATTTCAATTCTTGATAATAATTAAACAAGTTCTTGTGTGATTAGTTATAAAATATGAAAAGCTATGTATATGATCAAATACAATGTTATGTTTGTGACAGATTATGTTTGTGAGTTCTCAGCAGAAACAGTTACATACAACAGATCTTCTTCGTACCTACTGAGGTCAATCGACAAGGGGATGAATAATTATTCTACTAGTGCTACATTATGGTAAAGAAAAATGTCTCTTGGAATTGTTGATTTTATTTTATTGTTATTCCGAACAAGTAGTGAGACTAGATAATCTGAAAATTCTGAAATTGATTATTCTTAAAGAACAAATTTGTCTGACTCACCTCTCATTCTCTGATATTATTCAATTAGAGTTGTTATGGAATAAAAAAATGTTGAAATTTTACTGGTAATAGTTCAATATTTCCAAAACACTTTGTAATTCAGATGAAAATACTACGTCAATATGAAACATGACTCTTGGCATTCAAAAAAATGCAATAAAAAATACAGGTCCGTATTTGAAAATTAAAAGTTGAGGGTGGCCCAATTTATACGATACCCTGTATATAATTTTTATTCAGATATTTGGAAAGGCTACAAAAAGTTGCTATGGCAAAGTGGCAAAATTTAAAAAAAATCTTCGTAAAATAAAAAGATATAGGCAAAAGAAGAATTTCGAAATTTTCGATTTTTTCTGTATAACTCCAGAACTGAAGAAGCTAGGTCAGATTTTTTTCATCCATATAATTAACCTCTGAAATACGCTACTTTGCCCCCATTTAACCAACCCTCTATCTCTTACCGTTATCGAAATCCCCATGCATAGACTCGAATTTGAATAGCCCTGTATATATATATATATATATATATATATATATAATATACACAGACGCAGATAAATACATACA
Source organism: Chrysolina oricalcia (assembly GCA_944452925.2). NCBI lineage: Eukaryota > Metazoa > Arthropoda > Insecta > Coleoptera > Chrysomelidae > Chrysolina > Chrysolina oricalcia. The sequence goes on from OX101817.2 coordinate 6,507,612, forward strand.
ATATACACATGCATGTAACTGTTAACTGAAAATAAAATTTATTCCCATTCTCAAAGGCTAAACACTTCAATTATTTAAGTTTATTATTATTAAGTGGTTCGAGACTATTTCAAGTAAGTGATTTTTCACAAAGAATTACTGAATTTTTTTTTCGATATTTTAGCTGCATTGTTGAGTTTTGGAGGCCAATTATATAATTATAATATTATAGAAAATAGAAAGCAACACAATTGATCAAAATTATGTCAGCACTTCCTTAGATGTAGGAAGTTCAAAAAATGAAGAAACAGTCTCCAGAATACGGATGATAGTACTAGTTATTTCAGGACCCTGCACCCCTTTCCCACCCCCGAGTATCATAACAATCTTCAAGATTCCAAACGGAATCCCATGAAGTGGCCGGAGAAGGATGTACGCACCCCATTCCCAGCGCCGAACGCGGCCTATTCTACCCCTGTTAACGGCCCCATCGTAAATTAGGCATAACTCCATTTGCCAACGAGACTTCCAGCATTCGAGTCCAATAAATTCGGCACACACGGCACTCTGCTCAACGCTCATTACAGAGCAAATAGTTGTTCCGGAAAACTCCGTACTATCGACATAACTAACTCAAGTCACTCAACGTTAACTTCATTTGCTGGTGCTGTATATTTAGCGCCGGTTTGGCGCCAGAGGCGTGGAAGTTGGGATTTCGTTGGGGAAAATGTAATTTTGGCATTGAATGTGGCAACAACCCGAAAATTCATAGAGGAGCTTAAACTGCTTTTCTGGGTGTGCAATCAGGTAACTAAAGATATGAAAACTATAAAAACACCCAATTTACGACAATTTTCACTCAACGCGCGTTTTGCCAACAAAGTAAGCCAATTTACTGAACTGCTCATTAATAATAATAATATTCATTCCAGTAGGAAGTCAACAGAGATTGGAAATGTGTACAAATGTTCAAATTGTACAAACTACACCAAAAATAATTCGATCTTCACAAACTTTATTTAGTCACATGTGTTGCTAACACAGTAGGTTCTTCAAGTGAATATACAAGCTGAATAATCGTTTATATACCTCTTTGCATCACTAGTGGGAACTACCCTTTCCAGGTGAGTACTAATCAAAATCACAAAAAGTTTAACCACCATCACATTAAGATTATTCTAATCTCTACTTCCAAGAAATTAAATTCAACAAATGCAATAATCTTGAAGAACGAAACTTTGTATTTCATACAAAATATTTTTATTTTAAACATCGTAGCAAAGCGCTTTCGACTGTTAAGTCATCGTACCTGTAAGTAAGTAATAATTGAGATTGAATTTGATAAATTGGAAATTGAACGTTAGGAAAATTTAGAGAAGTGAGGTTACTTACTCGTCAGGTGTACAAGAAGCCGTATAAAAACATCAAGTCCATGGACCAAAGTGAAATTTAAAATTTTACATAATATATAATATATTTAAAATTGAACAATTTTCATCCTATTCAAGGATTATTCTGGATTCAGATATGAGATACTACATCATGAATGTTGAAGTGGAAGTGAAGTTTTGAATTGACAATGTGTGACAATGACACTAATGACAAGTGACAAAGACCATTGACATATGTGACATAGATTCAAAGAACTGTAATAGAAATTGAAATAATCGAGATGAGTTTAAAACGGAACATAGATCTGAAAAGTCTGCTGCAGATGTCAAGTAAATATGGCCTTTTGCGTAAAAGAGATTTGAACAAAATTGTTTCAAAATATTACATATATGTGTTAAAATACAGACATCTAATTAATTCGTCACCTTCCTATTCACCATTAAGAAAAGAGGATGGGTTAGAATTCAAGCAACATTTAAATCTTACTATGTTTGTAGATCCTACGTTTTTTGAAATATAAATTGTTAATGCATAATAATTAAACAAATTTGTGTTTAATGAAACTTCATAGCGAATAATAAATAATAATGTTAATTCTTATAGAAATTTTGCATTATTCACAGGTATATCTACAATATTTAATGGTTGTAGATCATATGTTTAACTTTTCAACTGTCAAAAAATTTCCACTCAAACATCGTGGCGCCACAAAAAAATTTCCGGAAATTTTTTTAGTTGCCATGGTAACTAGTCAAAATTAAGGCATTTCATTGGTTCGGTTGGGTTTGCATGAGATCGGGTCTGTCGGGATAAGTTATAGTCATTAAAGTAGGTTCATTTTATGTGAAAAGTGCTCATTATTTTTTGTGCGCATATGTATTCATGTTATGTTTGCGCACATTTCCGTGATCTGTCTCGTCCTTTGAATTTTGCTAGTCATTTAGAAACAGTATAAGTACCATTGTTTCAAAGGTGCAGTTAAAGTGTTGATGGGAAAATGTTGTGGTTATCAACTCATTTTTCTAACTCATTTACTAAAATATTCCATGTTATACGTGAATTGAATATTTCTGGAATCACACTGGCAATGTCGCTTCGCCCTTACGTCAATTCCATTGTTACCAACCTGACAGATATTAACTAAACAAAACAGCATGAATTTGTTGATTTTGTTATTGCTAAAATAAAGTAGAATTTGTTGATAAAAAACTGTTTTCAATGAAAAAAAAAGTGTAAAACTGGTGAATTAGGGTGTGTATATTGTGCTGGTGAAAATCAGGATGCATTTGAGTGTGTTTTTCGAAGAAGAAACGTGTGCTAGATAAAGCCAGTTTTCATTAAAAAAAAGACCCGTATCTCCGAAATTACTTGAGACCGCCAAAAATTTCATTTGGATTTTTTGTTCAGGTCAAACTACGTAAGTAATAAAAAAATTTTTTTGATAGCTTGTAGCGCTTGGTTAACGGAATTTTACATTATCCTTTTCCACTATAAAAAAATATCTTTCGAGTAACATCCTTCATTGCTCCTCCAAGCATGTTCTATGGCTGTATTGAATAAAAGTCCATCCGGATTGTTTTCTTTCCAATATCTCAGTAATCTCATATTTTCCTAAATTGTGAAAGCAGTTGAACTCGTTCTCCTCTTTCCGACATCTCCTTGAAGTAATTTGCTCTTCGCATCTCTTGCTTCACGGGCTGATCAAAATTCTATGTCAGCAAATGGATTAATTTTCACGTTATAATCATTATAAAACTTATCTTGGAGCAGTTTTGCGATAAGAGTTGACTTGAATTTTAAAACAGTTTCTTTATATTCACTGCCATCCTGCTTCTTCATATTGAAGACATAATCTTTCAATATATTCGCAATTTCCACTGGAGTAATTTCCTTTTCGACAATATGATTTCTATTGTGATTGTCCATATGAAACTCTTGAAGTCGGCGAAGAAGGAAATACACTAAAAATACAGTCTTTGAGAGAAATCAAATACCTGGGCGTATACATAGATAGAAATTTAAGGTGGGACTCTCAAATAAAATATACAACAAAAAAGCTTCAGACAATCCTTTACAATTTCCGTGTCCTGAAAAATTGCCTACCTTTCAGGGAACTTAAACAATTATATGGTGCCCTAGTGGAAAGCCATCTGAGATATGCTATTACGGCATGGGGAGCAGCTCTGCGTGTACACCTCAATCCCTTAGAGGTATTACAAAAGAGGTTCATGAAATTGATAATGTTTAAAAATTCGCGTTTTTCGTCGGATCTTCTGTACAAGGAATGTAAAGTTATGGACATGAGGCAATTATATTATTTTTGCGCAAACGTAAAGTATCATTTCAGTAAAACTAAAGCAACACCACGAAACCACCAATACAACACACGACATCACGACAAACTTATCTACCCAACTGTGAGAAAGTCAATTTCACAAAGAGCATACTCGTTCATGTCAATAAAGCTATACAACACTGTACCTGAACAAATAAAAAATCTTCAATCGAAACCAATATTCAAAAAGCAAATAAAGAAATTTATTCTCGAAAAAGACAGGCACTTCGTTAAAACTCTCTTAGAGTAACATTATTATTGAATTGACATGTCTATATCTTTATTTTATTTTATCCATGAACTCTTTTCGATTTTTTACTGTATTGTACATAAGTATCTTACTTTTAGTCACAGTTGCCTAAGGTTTTATATATTTCCACTGATTGTTAGTCTAGTCATATTAGTTTGTCCAAAATTTTATCTATTACCTTTGTTTAGTATTTGATCTAAATAACTTTTTTTCTACTATAATGTATATAGCATAATTTTATTCATATTTGTCTAAGATTGTATTTACCTGTACATCATTAATTTACTTTTATAATATGTTATATTATTTGTTTAAGGTTTTATCTATCACAATATTTCGTCTACTGCTATTATTATTATTATTATCTAACTCATTTCCAGTTATCACTTTTTGCGAAACAGGAGCTGTGCTCTTATCGCTAAACCACTTTGTTCACATATTTTGTTTTATTAATGCCCAATATCTGTATATTTTTGTGAATAAAGTTATTATTATTATTATTATTATTATTATTATTATTATTATTATTATTATTATTTTGGCAAAAAACCATAAATTGTTTCCAGGTTAAGATTTCCTTGTATTTTTTGGCGTATTCTGTGCAATTGCCAAATTAATTTTGATATTTGTAGCAGTTCTCCATCTATTGGATTCCATTTCTTGTTCGAATTACCCCGAAAGCGAAACGGTATTCAAACGTCAGTCATGCGTCAGAATTTCCGTTACCACGGATATCGAGATAGTGGTATAATCGCATATTAATTTGCTGCAGGAGATAATAATCAACAAAGCTTTAACCTCATTGGATTTTATTGAAAATATGAACAAGATGTTCATAAAGCCAGTTGTGGAATCATCTGCGACTGAAAGTTGGAATTTAGTCGCTATTTTCCATCGTTCCATATAACCTCTCTTGGAAGGGATTTATGTTGTAAAAAGAAACATTCTCAATTGAAAATTGAACCAATACATGACTCATGTATTGGTTCAATTTTCAATTGAGAATGTTTCTCTTTACAACCTCGTTGGATGTGTTTTGTCATTAGGAACAATTTTATTGTTTTTTTGACAGTTGCGTGAAATTCTCAGTATGAGAGTATAGTTTCATTTGAAAACATGATCTGATATCAGAACCCATTGAAAATCCTGTGATTGAAATTTTCAACGACAATTCCCAACAAACTAATTTCCATGAAAACTCGAACAATCATCATTGTTCGTTCATTATCAGGTGTTCGCCTCATTTTCATCCGCAAACCAAAGTTTGCGCCGCGGCAGAAAATACACTAGACAGGGACAGGTATTTTCCGTGAAAAACCGTACAACGTCGGGATCTGCGAAACTGATAAGGGGTGTTTTTGTCAATATAATACAAACTTTACGTTTGGTAAACGAGCCTCGCTGAAAGCAAGCTAAAAACTAGTGATGGGGGTGTAATTCAGGGTATTTTGTTGGTGTTCGTGAAAGGGACTCATTAGAGTGTGTCAGGGTTGGACTGGGATGCTTTTCACTCCATTTCTAATGTCACAAATTCATTGGGCTACTGATGGTTCATTATTATCAATGAGGCAGAAAAAAAGATAAAAAACTATGGGAATTGGTAAACATAAAACTAAATTTTAAAAAATCTCAAACTCTAAGATTCCCCTTCACTTTTTACAATCGTAAATCATTCGGTTCTGTCACAGTTGCAAAAAGGTTCTTATAATTAAAAAGTTGATTCGCAGCTAGTTCAGAACTATAAGGCTATCTCCATTATTATAAAAATTATTGAAAAAGCGGTATACAGGGTGTATACTATGATGTCATTTATTTCAGGCAGTGATTTCTTGTCATATTTTATGAAAAAAATCATATAAACGTTTGTCCTAACTAGCTTTGTTTTCATGAAATTTGGTGTGTATATTGGTAGTTACCAGGGGCTTGTTTTCATGAGGTTAGATCTCAAATTATAAGCAGCGAAGGGTCACCTGATTGACATATATGGTAAGAATCATTGTACGCCAGTCTCTTAGTTTCATAGGCTATTATTGTCAACTATTTCTATCAAATCTTGGTAATAAATTCGTGCATAAGATTTAATAGAATTTCAAGAAAATGTGGAGAATCTCAAAAAAGATTCACATAACTTTTTGAACTTTGATGGTGCGTAACCACTGATTTTGATTTGACAAAGTGTACTTATTTCAAATTCACGAAATCATAAGAAAGTTGTATTTTTAATTATTTATTCTGAAAAAATATGAAACTCAGAAACAAACAACAAACAGTGGCGTACAATGAATTGAAATATAATTTCATGGAAAGAGGCCCCTTGCTACTGCTAATAACCACACCAGGTTTCATCAGAATCGCCAAAAAGACTTTTGAGTAATTGACGTAATACCAATTTTTAAATGAAACTTTGACACCCCTTTTTCGGAAACGAAACAAGTTAGGAGACACGTTTATATAAAATTTTATTCATAAAATATGACAAGAAATCACCACCTGAAATTAATGACATCATTTAGTATACTGTATACTGTTCTAATGAAATATTTCGACGAATATAAAATAATAAACCCCTGCCAACATGATTTTTGAGTTGGAGAGTCTACTTAAAGTGGATCAAATGAACTAACTCAAAAAATCAACCAGAAGTTAGTTGATCCTGAAATTTTATCGACAAAACTTGATCACTTAGGAATAAGAGGACCTGTAAGCGAATTGATATTATTTTCACTAAAAATGGGCAATTCATCGGTAATGTTGAAAAAAGTTGTTCTGAAAGATTTGATGTTGATCTTGGAACTCCACAATAAAAGAAAGGTGAGACACATGGTAGGCAGACAAAACGGTTATTTTATGCCTGGCAGAAAGTTCTGGGAAATTAGTGTGTGGGAGGTCATAGATTTCGAACAGGGCAGGAGAGACTTTTGGGATGGTGAAAAAGGACACTTAGCGTCGGACGTCGGTTCGAACGAGACGCGGGCATAGTAGACTTAGCGTCGTGCATCGGTTCGATCGGGACGGACATAGGAGACGTTTCAGATTTTCGCGACGATACGCGAGTCGTTTATTTTTTATTGATTACTGTCCGTCAACGAAACAGAGTTCTTGTCATGGCTTAATCATTGTGCGGCTATTATTGCTGTTCGCGATTATCGCAGTGCAGTGTTACGTATTTCTTTGAGGGTTTTTATGGCGGTGTTGGTTGTGCCACTAGTGTTTCTGAGTACAGGTCGTACAATATAACTACACCTTTCATTTTCAGCAAATATTTGAGAGTATTGTTTTTTATGTATATATAGCGTTCCTGACACAAGCGGTCCCGAGTACAGAGCGTATAATATACTATACCTTGTATTTTCAGCAAATATTTGAGGGTACTGTCATATATATAGCGTTCCTGAATTCACCCATTTTTTTCTTTTTTTCAGAGATTATTTGAATATAGGGTTCAGCAGTGCAGGCGTTATTTAGTTCTGTCTTAGGGGAATTTACTTAGTATAAATCACGGTACGCGATTATTTTTTCTTAGGAAGTAACTTCACTTTTGACATTCCCCTAATGTCCTACAATTTACGTCCGAGGACTCACAGCCAAACAAAAGTTCAACCAACTTCATGTGTACTTCATCCTGCTGAAAATTTCACGCGTTTCAAATCCAGTCAAGCTCTTGATTGTTCTCGGTCTGAGAAACATCCGGCCTTACAGCCCATCCTAACAGCTCCTATACATAAAAATAATTTTTCTTTTGGCTCTAGTTTGGAGCCCAAGGGGTGGCCGTCAAAGAATGCGGGCATCACGCACTCTTCCCGAAGAGCTCACAAGTGGTTGTTGAATCGCGTCGAAAATAACGCCACAGAATCTAGTCACCACCTGGATCCTCAGAAAGTGGTTCATTTAAATTAACTTGCATCTCCTAGGTTAAACCCTGCGCATTGTAGTATGGATGATGTGAATGTGAATAGAAGTCTCGTTGTGGGCTGTCCTGACGAAGATAATGATGATGAATCTCGAAACATTTTTTCTGTTGATCACAATACAAGGCGGCAATTTCAAACCCCGAAAAATACCGGCACTCCACGCCGAATTTTGGAAGCATTCCAGAATTTAGAACGTAATACGTTACGTTCAGGGACCTCCAGTCCACTCAATATTTCTACAGACTTGCAATTAGATTCAAGAACGAACGAAGCGAGAATTTTCGAACAAAACCGCCCCCGCACTCCTGACAATATTTTAGTAATATCGGGTCTCAGTGTCTCTCGAGCTAGAACCGAGAATAGCCTTGAATGGGGCCCACTTGCACGCGGAAACGTTCATCAAACGGTCCGCACGATTAGTGAAATCCCTGCTTTTCGGCAAGTGATGTCTGAGTAAGAAAAAGAGGAATGGAAGTGGTTTGTTCAATTCAAACAAATGAGAAAAGCTCGTGAAAACCGCCAAACACAAGCAGATCTTCCATCCTCCTCTCCTCTTCAGGCCTATTTTCCCCGACATAACCCCTATTTTGAAGAAACTTGTTATTATTATTCTGCTGTTTCATGAAATACAAAATGAAACGCTCAGTTCGTCTCTGGACGCATTCCGCGAAAGTAGTCTTTCACAACCGTGTTCGACAATTGCGACAAAGTTGCATTGTTTAGTTTCGCAGCGGAACATAGATGGCGGGCTGCGCTCTGCGGAGAGCTTTGTTCGCCCGTCACAATATGCATCCTGGAAGATAGCAGACGTTCATTTCCCCGGCATTGTCTTACCGCGGGCACTCGCCGCCTCTGCGAGCTGCGCCCTTCTATACCGCCCGCGGCCTCTTTTTGCCTTTGTGCACTAAGTTTGTTTAATTAACGGACTGATAATATCTGGGTTTTTTGTTGGGGTAGGAAGCATGTGGGGTAGTAGGTGAATGACGAGCTGCTTCGGGTGTACTTCCAAGGGTCTCTTCCAAACTAGTGTTTCCGGGCGTGGAGTACCGCAAAGAGCGGTAATGGGGCCATTGATAATATTTTTTTAAGTTAAAGATCTACCATTGTTTATCGTCATTGCAAATGCTTTCATGTACGCGAATTGAGAAATATATACTAAATTCTAGTCACGTATCGCGCGTAGAGTATGGAAACATGAAGATATCTTTGACAGCTTGGTTATGTATTATTGTAGTAATATTTTGAGTTGCTGTAATATTTTTGTTGGTAAAATTGAAATAAATATTTTTTTTTTACAAAAGTACATATTTTTATTTTCAGATAGCCCTGGCTAGATACTTACACTTTTCATATTCTGTTCTTACCTCTTACTTTTTTTTTCAGCTACCTGCTCAGTCGACTTCCGAGAAGTGAAGAAATTTTAACTCATAAACTATAATGACTCTCACCTCAATATTTATACTGGAGACTGTTTGATGTTTGAGAAACAGAAGTAAAATAATAACTACATCTACATGAGAAATTCTCGTTTTTCAACCAGACAGACTTGTAATATCGATCTCTGCCTGAGCCTAACTCTACACAAGTTAAGACATTACTTTTTGACAACTCTGAAAAAGTGCCTCAGGATACCAATAATCTAAATTCAGAAAAAATAAGAAAAAGAGTTAAAGAGCTACTAAGGCATTCATTACACTTTGGATGAGTATTTCAATGATACCCTTTCAACATAAATTTGAATGTGATCTCTTATGTTACTCGCAAAATCATAGAACTAATTATGGTAGCACTGCGTTCACTTCAAGGCTCCAAAACAATTATAATAAACATTTTATTTCAATTGACATTCTGAACCGTTCATTCAACTTTTTTAAATCACAAGCAACGTTAAAATTGCAGTATAATTGCTGACCTGTCAATAAGACTTTTATCTTTTGTTATATGGTGTTTGTATAATATAAGTGGAGAGGTAGTCTTGACTGACTAGTTAAAGAAAAACCGGTAAATTCTTGAGGATGCAGTCAAATCACTGGGCTTAGTCAAAGAGAACTCTTTGTTATATTGTCAATCTTTCGGAAAATTTTTATTTCTTTCAGATCTATAAAACGAAATTTTGGATGTTGTACAAAATGGTGGGTAAAAACAAATAAATTCATTACTTACAAACTTGAGGTTAGAAGTAAAAGTCAACGTGCACAACAAAAAACATTAAAAACTTCATAATCACTTAGACATGGACACATCAACAAATCATTCCTAATTAGTTAATTGCAACATTACAATATTTTAAAAATTTTATATTTTCTCCGGCACACATGGTGCGTCTGCAGACAGAGATTTCAACCTGAGAGAGAGAGGGCGAGTTCAATTTTGAAGGATGACAATATTTCAAACGAGCAAACAGTATTACCAACCAAGTACTACCAGCAGTGTGAGCAACCCAAAAACAAAACGATAAATCCGCAATAAGGACAAAATACCGAACCCTACTTCAATAGTGAAGACTGGGCTCAAGACCAAAAGTCACAAAAATTACAGATTACAGTCTCATTCGGGATAACTGGAGGGATTAGTTCCAGCTTTGAAGGCATGACATTACAAAAAGCGAAATCTGAAAGAGAGACAAAAATACTGAAAAACCTTACTTCAGTGATGAAAATCGGGCTTAAGGCCAAACTGTCACCAAATTTCCGACTAAGCTTCATGCGGAGAAACTGGAGGGATTAGTTCCAGTTTTAAAATATAATTTTAAATTACACTCAAATTTTGTAAATCAGTTCTCTTGTTCATACTATTGGTACCACCCTTTATGTAATACATTTCTTTGAATAACCTTTTAGTTAAATTATTTTCAGTACATAACACAGAAACTTTGCTGTAATCCATTACATGCCTGTTTTTTTATAACATGTTCAGTAAGAGCACATGTAGATTTATTCAAATTACAATCACTTTTATGTGACGTTAGGCGTCCTGATAAATTTCTAGAAGTCTGTCCAATATATTGCAAGTCGCAGGACGTGCAAGGAATTTTGTATACTACATTTGACTTTTCTAAAGTTTTTAAAGGAGTTTTAATTTTGGAAAACAAAGTGTTCGTCGTGGTGACGATACGTTGTGCAAATTTTATGTTTTCATTCTAGAAAACATTTAAAAGTTTAGGAGTTAGAGATTGAATAAATGGCAGGGAACAGAAAAAGTTTAATACCTTGGGGGGTATCTCAGCATTGGATCTCTGAGGTTCAATATGTGAAATATGTAAATTATTTTAAGTTATATTGTTATCGAGATTATTATTATTATTATATAGAGGCTAAGTAAAACTCGAAGTCGTCTCCACAATATATATTTGACCCCTAAGGTAGGGAAGGGTGGGCTGTTGTCAACACAGCTTCGGCAATAAATTGTCATAAGTGTGGTTGTATCAACATGATACCATCAAAAACATGTTTTCGATCATAGAAATGCTCATCATCAGTTGAAATTACAGGTCAAACATGGAGGCGTAGTGAAATTTAAATTATTGACTAAACATTTTTAAAAAACTTGAACTAGGCGCAGTAAGGCCTACCACCTATATTAAGGTGGAATGGTGGGTGACCATTCAATGGATAACCCACCATACAATTGAACTTTACATATTATTATTATCATGTAAAATGTTATTAGTAGTGTTATATATATATACATATATATATATAACCAGTTAATATTGGGGATTTCAGCAAAGTCAAAAGTGTACTCTTTTGAGTTTATTCCAAGTTTTCGTAAATTTTATTTACATCTTCAGGGAACAAGAAAGAATTATTATGTCAATTTTACATGTTGATGTTATTAAATTTTACTTACAACTATAGTGAGGTTGTTTGACATGTTCTTATGCTTTGAATAGTGACATTGCAGTTTAAAATTGTAAATAATTTGAAAAAGACTTTACGAATATAAATAAAGAGAAAATTTTAAAATTTCAGTCGAAAAACAAAAGACTTGTTGATTGTATCTAAGGGATATACATCATTTCAAGTCAATGTTACCAACTGTAATCTTGTACCCACTGTTGAAAATTGAAATATACGACTGTTGTTTTGTAAGTTAGGAAAAAATTACATTTCCAATTGAGTAGTTATGAAGATATTATTATTCATAGGGAGAGTGTGGTCTAACGACAGTAAGAAGGAATAAATCTCACTCAAATGATTTATATCAGTTCTTTTATTCATACATTTTTATCTTGAGATATGAAGGCCATTTCCAAAAAAGTTCTCTTAGTCATATGAGTCTCTTTAGCTAATATTTTAGTTGAATTATAATTTATTCGATGGTCAAATTTGTTAACATGATCAGCAAGAGCACATCTTTCAGGATGAAGTCTACAATCACTTTTATGTCAGGAAATTCTACTTTTCAGGCATCTGGAAGTCTTGCCAATATAATTTTTATCGCAGTCCTGACAAGGAATGCTATACACTACATTTGAAGTGGAAGTTAATGGAATTTTATCTTTTATTTTTGAATAAATTGATTTAATTGGTAAAATAGTTTTATTTGCTATTCTGACATTACACACTGAATGAAAAAGCTTGGACAATCTTGGTGTAATATCTTATATATATATATGGAAGTGAAGTAAATGTAGGAATTGTAGGATTTGTAGGATTAGTATTAGCAACATTGCCATTAGTGGATATGTTAAGATTGTTGAATATAATATCTGTTTCAATAATTAATGGTGTGCTGAACAGAATACTTCTCAGTAATTTAGGTGGATAAGCATTGTCTGAAAAGAGTTTGTAAAGAATATCTAGGTTTTTTTGCAGGACAACGCCCCTGCATACAAATCTCATGTTGCCATGCAAAAAATTCGTGATTTAGGGTTTGAATTACTAGAACACCCCCCTTGTTCACCAGATTTGGCTCCGTCCGACTATCATCTCTTTCTTCAACTGAAAAAAAATTTAACAGGACATAAATTTTTTTCCAATGAGGAGGTAATAAAAGCTGTGGAGGTCTGGTTTGCAGAGAAAGAAGAAAAAATTTTTTTGAAAGGTCTAGAGACGTTGCAGGTTTGCTGTAATAAATATATCCAATTAAGAGGAGAATATGTTGAGTAATAAAATATTTTGACATTGAAATTTTGTTTGGTTCTATACTAGGCTAAGAATTTTTCTATATATCCTCGTATATATTAATTTGTTATGAATTATACTTGTATTAATATACATAACATATTACTGTCAAATAAGTTTGGATATTTATTTTGTAATAATTTTTTTAATATCCCTATTATTAACAAATTGTTTCTTGCGATAACAATAAAGTACTATAAATAAGTTTTTCAGCTCTCTGAATATTTTGAAATAGAGACATATTATTCTTATCGAAGGGATGCAAAATCGCAAAAGGATTGGCATCCCCGACCATATTTCCACGTCGAAGAACTTTCCTGCCGTGTTCCTAATAGTCGCTGCTAAGCAAAGTACAAGTATAAATCTTGTATCTACTCCTGCGGGCAAATCTCCATTTCTCACTCCCTTATCCGCAAAGTTAAAGCGCCAAGGGGGCTGTTCGTCTCCTTAAAAATCCATAAACCAAATTCTCGAATGAACCGAATAAGAATACACTTATTGTTATTTATTCGAATAATAAATATCAATGACGTGCCGCGTTATCCTGCGGGAGGAGAAGATCCATTTATCATTGCGGCCACCTGCGTTCCGTCTTTGGTCCTTGCGCCGTCCCCAATTAAACTTTTAGATTGACAAATTCATTTTTGTTCAATGGGGCGATTGTTATTCATTGGCTCGATTGGTTATCGATCGCTTTCGGGGACGGGAGGGAGGCTGATTGGGATGTGAGCTTCCGGAAAGGACTGGAAAAGTGATTTATGCTCTGCTGGAAAATTGATGTGTGGGCTTGGACCTATTCTCATAACTAGAGGAGAAAGAGCTGAAGTGGTCCAATAATTGAATATTGGAACATAACTTATTCCAGTTTAATTTGTGTTAGATAATGATAGAATGACCAATAAAAATGATCCGAAACAACAACATTATTATAAAACTTGCAAGCTGTTCTTTTTTGATTTGCAGATGAGAATCTCCCAAAAATAGTTCAACAGAAAACAGAAAGACATGAACTACTACGAAAAAACACTTTTATTTTCAGTGATCTCATGTCTCCAAAAGATTTCCTAATTACCTACTCAAAATGAAAAAAACCTCTTTCATCGTTTCAATTGGACAATCAAATCAGTATGGTCAATCTATTATACACTGAGAGTTTGAATGCAAAATATCGACAGACAAAAATTTCAATATGACCACTTTTTTTATTTTTCACTTTTCGAAATGTTTCAAAGTTGTCTCAAATGGTTCTCGACCAGCTGATTCCAAATCAGGAATTTGGATATGAATTAACGACGTTACGGAAGTTTATCATCGTAAAAATACATCTATTTACAAAGTCAACAATTTCGGAGTGAAACACAGTTTAAATTAAAAAAACTAATGAATTTTCGGATTCAGACGGAACTTTCGTATCAGGTGAAGTAAAGTTCTCGAGGACTTCACATTTTCAAAATCGATCAAAGTCTAGTAGGGCAATAATTGAAATTAAAAGAAATTTAATTTTCGAAAATTTTATTCTTCATTTTTCAAAAAATCTCAAATTTGCTTCAAATGTATTACGACGAAAAATATTGGCGGGAAGAACCCTTTCAAATCGATTTGCACATTTCAATTTGAAAACGGTTAGAGATAGAGCAACTCTGCGAACTCCAGTCGATTCAGAATGGCCGGATTAGCATATTTTGAAAATTTCTATAAGGAATTCGCACTATATACGTGAAATTTTACGCTGATTCCAAAAATATCTGATTCGTTCAGATATAAGATTTAGCAGGAAAAGGAAATAAAATGTAGAAAAAGTCTCTTTCAGTACGATTTGAACTTTTCAATTCGAGAACGGTTAGAGAACGCCAATCGATTCAGAATATTTGAATCGGTATATTTTGAAATTTTCGATTTTATTGAAGGAAAAAAATTACTTGGAAAAAGGTGAAAGGTATATACCCCTAAAAACCTTTAAAAACACAAAAATGGCAGATATATTTTAAATTTGCCCTAAATACGTTCAAGCTCACGAAGATTCAAAAAATATATGATTTGAATACACTCGCATATAAGATTCAGCGGGAAAAGGGAATGAACGGTCGAAAAAAATCTGAACTTTCCAATTCGAGAACGGTTTTGCAAAAGCCAATCGATTCAGAATGGTCTAATTAGTATGTTTCAAAAATTTCAAGTCAATCGAAGAGAAATTAAATTACTCGAAAAAAGTTGTAAAAGACCCCTAAAACCGACGAAAAACACAAATCTATTTGAAATTCGTAGTATATGCGTGAATTTCACGCTTATTCGGAAAATATTTGATTTGTACATGCTCAGATTCGAAATTTAATTTTACGAAACTGAGTTCGAATATCTGAAAAATTTTGGGCGGGAAAATACATTTTCAACTGTATTTGAACTTTGCAATTCGATAACGGTTAGAGATAGAGCAATTCTGTGAAAGTCAATTCAGAATGGATGAATCAGTTTATTTTGGAAATTTGAAGTTGAAACAAACATTTTCGAATTCAACAAACTAAAATTGAATGAAAAGTCATATAATAACTTTCTGTAAAGAAACTACCTGAGTTTGAAAAGAAACATTGTAATGGATGAAGAAATAGTGTAGACTGTTATATATGTATATATATATATGTATATATATATATATATATATATATATATATATATATATAAGGATGGATTTAGCGAGGGGCAATATATAAAAATATAAGTAGAAAAGTTATTGGGTATAACCCTCAAAATGTTCTGCAACCGTAGACACGTGTTTCGAGCTTAAGCTCTCATCAGTACGGTAAAATCAAGTGCGAAGATGTACAACACTTGGATCTAAAAATAGAAACAAAGGAAGTCAACAACAGGAAGCCAACCACACATTTGTGGCTTCGGTTAGAAGACCTTGTGCTTACAAGGCAACAACTAACGTCGCCACGGAGGCAGCTATAGCTACCAGCGTGACAATCCTACCCAGAAAAATACAAATAAGGATGGATTTAGCGAGGAGCAATATATAAAAATATAAGTAGAAAAGTTATTGTGTGGTTAGCTTCCTGTTGTTGACTTCCTTTGTTTCTATTTTTACATCCAAGTGTTGTACATCTTCGCACTTGATTTTACCGTACTGATGAGAGCTTAAGCTCGAAACACGTGTCTACGGTTGCAGAACATTTTGAGGGTTATACCCAATAACTTTTCTACTTATATTTTTATATATTGCCCCTCGCTAAATCCATCCTTATTTGTATTTTCCTGGGTAGGATTGTCACGCTGGTAGCTATAGCTGCCTCCGTGGCGACGTTAGTTGTTGCTTAGTAAGCACAAGGTCTTCTAACCGAAGCCACAAATGTGTGGTTGGCTTCCTGTTGTTGACTTCCTTTGTTTCTATTTTTACATCCAAGTGTTGTAAATCTTCGCACTTGATTTTACCGTACTGATGAGAGCTTAAGCTCGAAACACGTGTCTACGGTTGCAGAACATTTTGAGGGTTATACCCAATAACTTTTCTACTTATATATATATATATATATATATATATATATATATATATATATAGGGTGGGTCACGGTCGATGGTACCTTAGACATTTACGGAGAACGGGACATAGTATCATTCTGAAAATTTGGTTTTTCAAGTAGTTGCTCTTGGTCTATCGATCTAAAATATTTTTAGCAATGCAGCGTTGCCGCTTATACCAGAATGTAGCAGCATCTTTGTTATTTCAAACAGGTCACCCTTTATATTACCGCATTTTTGAACTTGTCATTCCTTTCTGATTATTTCTGCCCCATACTCTCCTATACCTATCTCTAACGGTTTTTGAGATATTGGTTATTTTCCATATTTTTCATCCAAAACATAGCTCGAATTGAATGTTTATTTCTGCGGTATTTGGATTCTTAGGAAGTTGCAATTTTGTGTTTAGTTCATCAAGATTATGTACATTGATTTTGTATAGAGAAGTTTGTTCTGCGTTATACAGGGTCGTTCAAAATTCATGATCTTACTGCTAGATACGAAAAGGGTTGAAAGTGCGTTTTTTTAAATAGAACATCCTGTATATTATGAAATATCCTCTAAGATGACTACATTCCCTTCGAATTGATATATCATATTTCTATACCTAAATAGCCAGAATTCCGAGATAATAGCAATTTTCACTTGTAATCTCCCAATTTTCAAAAAATTCACTTGGGAGATCACAAGTGAAAATTGCTATTATCTCGGAATTCTGGCTATTTAGGTATAGGAACATGATATATCAATTCGAAGGAAATTTAGTCGTCTATCAGGATATTTCATAATATACAGGATGTTCTATTTAAAAAAAAACGCACTTTCAACCCTTTTCGTATCTAGCAGTAAGATCATGAATTTTGAACGACCCTGTATAACGCAGAACAAACTTCTCTATACAGAATCAATGTACATGATCTTGATGAACTAAACACAAAATTGCAACTTCCTAAGAATCCAGATACCGCAGAAATAGACATTCAATTCGAGCTATGTTTTGGATAAAAAATATGGAAAATAACCAATATCTCAAAAACCGTTAGAGATAGGTATAGGGGAGTATAAGGCAGAAATAATCAGAAAGGAATGACAAGTTCAAAAATGTGGTAATATACAGGGAGGCCCATTTGAAATAACAAAGATGCTACTACTTTCTGGCATAAGCGGCAACGCTGCATTGCTGAAAATATTTTATATCGATAGACCAGAAGCAACTACTCGAGAAACCAAATTTTCAGAATGATTCTATGCCCCGTTCTCCGTAAACGTCTAAGGTACCATCGACCGTGACCCACCCTGTATATTGAAATGAATTATTAAGAAAAGAAAAATGAATTTGTTGGCTTAGCAGCTAAGAGATTCACAAATATTTGCTCAGTTAGAGATTATCACTCAGATATTATATCAAATTACTTTTGAAGGGAACAAGTGTAGAACTTTTCTTTTGTCCACAAAGATAGGAGAGAAGATGGGCTTTTTAATTATAATTTCACCATATTTGTAATTATCTTTTTTTCTTCTGCTTTTCTTTGATTTACTCAGGATGCAAATGTTACAAAATGAAACCATGCAAACCATTCTGAATTGTAAATGTACCAGGGCCAGGTAGCCGAGTGGTTAAAGCAACAATGTTTCAATCACTTTTGGCTGTCAGTCAAAGATTCAAACCCTAGCGACTGCAGAACTTTTTCTGATGGCCCAAGAAAGTGCTAGGAATCGCACGTAAAAAGGTAAGACCTCGTTAATCCTTAGCTCGCACAAGTTTCGACTTCTGAGGGCTGCCGTTCGTAAGGGGACCACAGCTGGTTAACGAAAAAAAAACAATTTTAACAACAACAATTTTTTAACCAGTTGTCGTACAATGCAATAGTTATTGAACTGGCTGGATATAGAAAAATTTTTATTTTTACAGACTCAACATTTACTTCGAAAATAATTAACAGAAAGCTACCTGAACATTGAAAAAAAAAACTTGTCCCTGTGCAAATTTTCAGCAAATTCCATTAATTTTTATGTCAACCCCAGCAGAAAACAATCTCAACGAATAGTTTATTTCATAAAGGTGTCACTCAATTTAATCTTCTTTCTCAGAATATCAAGACAAGTATATTGTAATTATTCAGATCGTAAATAGCTTCATAAGTAAGTAAACAGAAATGGAAAACTTTGTTATTAAAATAATGTAATTTTAATGTTTAATTGATTGTTTTTCTCTCTAATATGTTATGAATTGTTTTTATTCCACTTGTGATGTATTATCTTTGGATGAATGATTTCTATTTCTAATTGCAAGTGCCTCTTGTATTATAATATCCTCCTTTATTAGCTATTTCTGATTTGAATTTGACATGTAGTCAACATAACCTGACTGAAAAGTTAAAGAAGTTAACTGCTGTTTGCACATTCTGATGTTTTTACTAATCCTGAATTGTGTCGAGGAAAATTGCCATTCTCTTTTTTCCTACGGGAAATCAAAACATCGTTATCAGACAAACATCTCGAATTGCCCTAATTGTTTATCTTGCAATCGTAAAGAAAAATTCGCAAACTCAATTTTACGACGCTCACTTTCGAAAACTAAATAATTTCCCGTTTTTCCCTGCGAAGGTAATTAAGAGAGAAACGTCATAAAAATTCCTGCAAACATAAACAAGAATAATTTCCCGGGAAAGCCATTCTGGCCGATGCCGAATTGTTTTTTTATTGATACCTAGTCGTACACGTCTGCTGTTCGGTAAAGGAAATAAAGCGGCTGTAAAAGTGACGGTACTTCATTTCAATATTGGCTGTTCGGCTCGTCAATATTTAAAATTCAATTTTAAATTAACCTCGGTGTCGTAGAGGGGCGAAAAACACCGTGGGAACCAAAGGAAGAGAGACAGAGGGGAATTGGTGATTTTCCATTTCCCTCCAGTAAATCTGTAGGATAGGAAATGGACCTTTCCATGAGATATGAGAAAACACTGTAATGTGAAAGTATATACGCTAATATCACTTCATCATTTTTTTACACAGCTAGTTTCTCTATAATCGGGAGAAAAGTGATTCGTGACGTCACGTTCATGAAAACTAGACTTGGCAACGTAAAAGTTGTGCAGCATGGAATTTCAAATTCTCATTCAAATATAATGTGTCGTATGACAGTTGTCATTTGGTACCAGACGGGTTAGTTCGTTTGTTTCACGTAGCAAACCAATAAGAATCGTTTTTCTCTGTTTGACTCGTTTGCTTACATTAAAAAACCAAATTCGAAGAGATGAAAGTCACAATGAAATCAAAGACAATGCTTTTCCTGATTTGATTTCACCCGATGAATAATGAGCACGTTATTACGATTTGCAGTATTGCCAATTCTCGGTTTTCATCAAAAGGAAGGTCCGTTCAGAAAATTCGAAAACTATAAATACAAAAAAAATAGGTATTATGTGGATTTTTTTCTCTGAGTTGATCAAGTGACAGAGTTGTAATAATTTCTCAATGGCTTGTATCAAGCTAGAAGCTATATTTTTAAGGAGAATGGTATTGCCTGTTTCGGAACGTGGATTATGTTGGGGGTGTTTGCGATGAACGTGACGTCAGCGGAACACTTTCGAATGCGATATTTTTTAAAAATGAAAAAAATATAGTGGAACTCTTTGTTAAAAAGATGTTTCAGACTAGAAACTATCGATTTAAACGAGTTTTGCAATTTATTTTTCGAAAATGTAAATGTCCTTTGTAATTCACGTAAACAGACTACTGATCGTGAGATTCCATCATTTCACCATGATATCAACGACCACACATGTTGACATTCCCAGTGTGAGGAAAAAACTCACAGGGATCGGTGTTGGGGCCCATTTTATTCATCCCATATGTGAGTCATATGGTTCACGTCATGTGCAGACGCAGATGACTTCTCATTGGTCATATACGATCCGGATACAAAAAAATTGAAAGCAAAATGTGAAGACACATTGAGAAAGTAGCAAAATTCTTCACTGAACGCGATCTCTCTTTCAATGCAGATATAACACAAATGTTTAGGTTTTCGGAATCGTTAGAGAGTTGTAGAGAATTTGTAGATTCCAATAGAGAACACATTTCACCTCAATTTACTCAATTCAGGAAGAATTTTAAGAAATCATTTGGATCTAGAATGAAATATGGCATTTGCTTCTGGGACAATTCCACACTCGCTTATGATGATTTCATCGTTCAGAAACAAAGTCTGAGTTTTATTTTCCAAATACTACGTATGGGTACTTGTAAAACTATTTTCAAGTCATTTCATATTTTGACAGTCCCGAAAGTATATGTATTTGAAAAGCTATAGCCGCGTTTAATTGACCACTAGAGTTTATAACTACAAGTAGAAGAAGTATAGTATCATAAGAACGTAATTTCAGGGTTTCCAATTGAAGTCAGATTATTCTAAAATATCCTAAATCTCTGTAAAAAGTTTTAAACTTATGGTTTTCATTATTATAAATGAAAATGTTGTGCAACCGTAGACACGTGTTGTACATCTTCGCACTTGATTTTACCGTACTGATGAGAGCTTAAGCTCGAAACACGTGTCTACGGTTGCACAACATTTTGAGGGTTATACCCAATAACTTTTCTACTTATATTTTCATATATTGCCCCTCGCTAAATCCATCCTTAGTTGTATTTTCCTGGGTAGGATTGTCACGCTGGTAGCTATAGCTGCCTCCGTGGCGACGTTAGTTGTTGCCTTGTAAGCACAAGGTCTTCTAACCGAAGCCACAAATGTGGTTGGCTTCCTGTTGTTGACTTCCTTTGTTTCCATATAACAGAAAGTTACTTATGACATCTACAGTCACTAGTTGAAACTTAATTTGACACGAACCAAAGAATCCAAAACATACATATATATAAATATATATACAGGGTGTCAATTTGAAAACTTCCCACCCTCAATATCTTCCTTCCAGTAAACAATATGAGTAATCGAAAAGACAGGTCAATTTTATTGTCAAGGGGGACACTTTCACGGACTATTTGTAGCCCTCGTGGTTCAACCCCCTAGGAGGGGTAGATGTTACCCTTAGAATTTTAAATGGGAAGGGGGGTCAAGTGGCACATCATTTTGATGGGCGTTCAATTCTTGTTCCAATGGTACCCTGACTTATTATTTTGTGATGAGCATTTTCCGAAAAATTGCGTTCTAAACTAACAGAAGTAATTATTAGAACGCCTATACTGAGATGCATTATTGTATTGACTCCCTTTAATAAAAATGGTTAGAAGAGTAGGTGGCACCGCTCCAACCCTTGAATGACAGGAATAAATTTATTACGCATGGGATTTTTTATTTGGTGGTTATTTTCCTTCTACACAAAAAAAATTAATTTGCGAGAAAGACATTTCCAACATAAAATCTACTTACGCTTATCTTATTAGCTGTTCGAAATGTTGTCCATTTTGCTCTAAACAGTAATACAGTCTGTTTTCGAACTCCCCTCTAACATTACGGAAAACTTCACTAGGAATTGACTGGCATGCTGCTGTAATTCGTCTTTTAAGTTCGTCAATATCAGAAGGTTGTGTTTTATAAACAACGGATTTAAGATACCCCCAAAGGAAGAAATCTAAGGGTGTTAAATCCGGTGATCTCGGAGGCCATTCAACTGCTACCCTTCTGCCAATCCATCTACCCGGAAATCTCTCGTTTAACCACTGTCGGACGGAAAGAAAATAATGAGGTGGAGCACCGTCCTGCTGGAAATGTAACAGATCCTCCTGCAAAAGTTCATTATCTTCTGCATCAATTTGAGTTTCTAGCTCGTGAGTTATAAGAGGATCGATAGTCTCTTCAAGCATATCAAGGTACAGATTGCCAGTCAAGTTTTCTTCCAGAAATAATGGACCAAGAATGGCATTTCCAAGAATACCAGCCCAAACATTAACTTTTTGTGGGTGTTGTGTATGCCCTTCCCGAAAAATATGTGGGTTTTCGTCACTCCAATAGCGACAATTTTGTCTATTAACATTGCCATTCAGAAAAAATTAACACTCATCGCTGAAACAGATGTTTAGCAGAAGATTAGGGATGGTATTGACTCGATGAGACATGATTTCACAAAACTCTATTCTTCTATCATAATCATCCTCGTGGAGCTCTTGAAGAATCTGCATTTTATATGGATGAAATTTATGCATTTTCAATGCTTTTCTTATAGTCTCGCGTGACATTCCCGTCTGTTCTGATACTGATCGTAAGAAGCTCGTGGGCTCTGCAGCAAATGTTGTAGCCCACCTCCAGGTAGCCAACCACCTATAAATACTACAGTGCAACCAACATCGGATCGTCTTTTGAGATCAAGGAGTAGGCAGGTTGAGACCTTGATATCTCTCAAGACCACGACTCGAGGAGTAGGCAGATAGAGGCCTCGCAGTCACACTCTTGAAAATGGCTCCAAAGCAGGAGCCGAAACGTCGAGTTATAAACTCTCAACGCGGTTCAACCCATGAACTTAGTAATGTACATATATATATATATATATATATATATATATATATATATATATATATATATATATATATATATATATATATATATATATATTAAAGATAGAAGAAAGGTAGTCTATTTCTGACTAGTTAGAAACAAATATTGACAATATTTGGGTCAGCAGCAAAACGCAAGTGTACTCTTATAACATTATATTTCCAATATTTCGACAGTGGTTACTGTCATCATCAGGGAGCTACAAAAATGGATGAAACTATGGTAAAATGGTGAGGATGAGAGTCCTATACTTACAATGTTAGTGAGATTGGTCGCTTAACAACGATGTTACAAAATTAAACAAGACAAAATCCTTGTGCAACATGGGGCACTGTATAAAATTTATGTAAAACATTAATAACAATATTTTTTTTTTAAGTTTGTCGGATGCAGACAACACCTGTAGGATACCACGAGGAGCGTGGGAGAAGAGAAAATTGTTGGGTTAGAATTTATTAAAATTAATCATATGTCAAAAGTCAAAGTCAAAATTTCATAGAAGTTATAGAACGAGAGAACAATTGGCCTGAGCTGCTGGGGTTTCCAGTACAGTTGCACTTACTGCTAAAGAGGAGATATAATTATGGATTTCATGTAATTGTTGAGAAAATTGATATTAATATTGTTCGAAAAAGTTATGAATTAATGTGGAAATTATGGGAAGTAAAAGAGTGTAAGAAATACCGAATGAGATTAAGTAATGCCAAAAGAACTGTTTTTGAGAGCACTTGGGTTCTTGTCCAACAATAATAAATAAGAATAGATCTCACTCAAGTGGTTTAGATCTGTTCTTTTGTTTAAACAATGATCAGATTGAGAAATAAATGTCATTTCCAAGAATATTCGTTTTGAAGCATTACCTTCTTTGTTTAAAATTTTTGTGGAATTGTAGTCCATTGAGTGACCTTCTTTGAAAACATGTTCACTGAGAGCACATCTCTCAGGGTGCAATCTACTATCACTCTTGTGAGAAGTTATACGGTCTTTCAGCAACCTTTCTGTTTGACCAATGTATTCATGATTACAATTGGCACAAGGTATGCAATATGCTAATTTAGATTGAGAAAATAAAGGAGTTTTTCTTTTACGACAAAAAATAAGGAATTTATGGTAAAGACCGTTTTATTTGCAATTTTTACATTACCTATTTTATTGAAAATTCGTGACAGCTTTGGCATTATTTCAGCAAAAAAGGGCAAAGATGTGTAAAAAGTATTAGGTAGTATTAGGACAGTCGAAAGCGCTTTGCTACCATTTTTAAAATAAATTTTTTTTGCGTGAAATACAAATGTTCGTCTTTCAAGCAAGAAGGAAGAGATCCAATCACTCTAACCATGGCAGGAGACGCTTGATCTCACTCTAAGTTCCGGCTTTCCCCAAATTTTCCATATTATTTATACAATTCCTGCAAGATTCCATCCAATCCCACCACCCCCGATGGAGCGGTTGGGATCCCGGTCACGTCGCCGTTACATTTTGCTAATGCACCGTTAGCGTATGCAGCAGTAAGTGGTGTGTTTGACATAGACGGTGCGCACGGACGCTCTCGAAACGTCGCCCGCCCCTCCCGCCCCCCCGACTCCATAACCGAAGAGTTATCAAGTTCCGGACAGAATTTCATATTCCTTTTCCAGCGATACAACGGTTCTCCTGAAATCGGCATGCGATTGAAGGCACTTGTCGAAAAGTGATGGGGTGGGTTTACCTACGCGGAATGGATTATGAAAATGAGCTGTTTCGATTGATTCTCGGATTCGATCAAGAGTATGAGTTACTTTTCGACATATTGGATAATATACCTACAGGGTGATTTACCACCACTTACACAAAATTTGTCAGTGTGCTGACAAAAGTGGAACAAAAAATACCTGATTCATTTGTAGGAACGCGCTGCCACTGGATAAAAAACTGCCCACGATGAACCGTGCATGCTCAATTTTCCTCCGCCTTTATCAGACTTGGTTGGTTGGTTCAAAAATTATCGGCCAATTGGTGTTCTGCCATCCTTCTCAAAGCTGTTCGAAATGGAGATATGTGATGGTCTCATGGATCACATGAAACAGTATAAGTTTCTCAATGCCAGTCAGCATGGATTCATAAAAGGCAGATCCGTGGAAACTGCAATTACATAGTTTACCGGAAAAATTCTTGATTCATTCGAAAATAATGAAATTGTGCTGGGTATTTTTCTAGACCTCTGCAAAGCATATGACTTCTTGAATCATGATCACTTATTGATGAAACTTGAAAAATATGGCATTAGGGGAAATGCTTTGGATTGATTTGAAAATTTATCAAGATAGGAGTCCCTCAAGTTAGCATAACGAGTCCAGCACTTTTCATAATTTCCGTGAATGATATTTTGGAAATCTTAAATGACTTTAATGCTTCTGCACATCTAACTTACTATGTAGATGACACTCATTTATTGGTTTCAAGTTCAGATTTTTCAGACCTAATACGAAAAACGCAGGACGTAACGAGAAACAATTATGATTGGTTAACAAAAAATAAGTTGATACTAAATATTTAGAAAACCAACGCTATATTTTTCAGGTTCAAACAACAAAGAATTGAAACACCTGAAAATATATACATACTCAACAATAAAATCAAAATTCAGAACAATAGCAAGTTTCTGGGAGTCTTCATAGAGGAACATTTACAATGGAAGCTTAAGAGCAAAACTAAACCATATATGCTACAGCAGTCATAAGCGAATACCTTAACGATAAATCCTTAAAAATTATATATTTTGCAAATTTTGAATCCTGTGCTAAATTTGGAATAATATTTTGGGGATCCCAACCATTTGATGTTGATATGGAGAAAAGGCATATCACGATCCCTTTCTTCAAAGAAAAATATAAAATTGTTGGTGAAATAAAAATTATTGATTTATTCATTGGTGCTAGAGGAACCATCACTAAATTCTTTGCAGATTTAGCTAAAAAATTCAATTTACCTATGAAAATTGTTAAATTTATAGCACTTGAAGTTCTGAAATTTTCCATAAGAATAATGAGAGCACATATTTATTGTCAATGACAGAAAACATCTCTTCAAACAGTCAATATTTTGAATATTTCAGATATTTTGAATTTATTATTAATTGTATTCTTGTACGTTTTTATAGTATTCCTTGTTATTTATACAGACCACATATGTTGGTAGGATTTTATTATTTTTTTATAATAAATATATATATAATGACATATTTTGCATTCAAAAGAGAGTGATTAGAGCTATGTTCAAAATGAAATTTAAACCTGCAGAGGTTTTTTCAAAAGAAACAACATAATGACAATCTATGCATTATATATATATATATATGTATATTATATATATATATATATATATATATATATATATATATATATATATATAGACAGAAAGTTACTTATGACATCTATAGTCACTAGTTGAAACTTAATTTGACACGAACCAATGAATCCAAAGTAGAGGTTTGTCTACAAATTGACAGGCAGCCAACAATTCGTTGTTCTGACCAACCCAAGGTACAATCAAGTTTCTAGTACGTTATGAGGAACGCAAGCAGAATCTAAGTAAAAATAGAGTATATTTCGTTTTAATTCCGAGAGTTCCAACCTTTGACAGCTGTTTCGTGCTCACGCACTCATCAGAAAGGATTTATGGAGCTCTCGAAATCAAAACGAATCCACTCAAGAATTAGTACCGTGAAGGCAAGACAGATATAACAGAAAGTTACTTATGACATCTACAGTCACTAGTTCCTCATAACGTACTAGAAACTTGATTGAACCTTGGGTTGGTCAAAACAACGAATTGTTGGCTGCCTGTCAATTTGTAGACAAAACTCTACTTTGGATTCCTTGGTTTGTGTCAAATTAAGTTTCAACTAGTGACTGTAGATGTCATAAGTAACTTTCTGTTATATCTGTCTTGCCTTCACGGTACTAATTCTTGAGTGGATTCGTTTTGATTTCGAGAGCTCCATAATTTCTTTCTGATGAGATAATTTTTTTAAAGAATAGTTTTTTCTTTAACAATCATAACAAGCCGTGTTCGGCTTCGGCCTCCCACGGGAACATGTCGCGCAGGCACGGAAAAAGCCTATTTTCTGAACTCGTAATGAAATACACTAATTCAAACCTTGTTGTTTAATATACTAATATTATTCATCAACTGTCAAATCTCGCAAATAGATTTCTTATATAAATGTAGCTTCTGATGCCACACTATTAGTATTCGTTATTATGAACTAGAGCTGTGTCTGTGTCTCTAGACGTTTTCATTGAACTTTCCGAAGGTTTGTAAATGTTCCACACCATTTCTAGAATAATTCATGATGTTTCTATCCAATACCAAGTTCTTAACAGTTCAACCAATTCAAATGTTGGGTTGCCATTTCTCCTAGTATATTGTTGTTTAAAAGAAAATGAAAGAAAATCGAAATAGACGTTTAGTTTGACATTTTGTGATTTATTGTTCACGCTCTATCCGGAAAAACCGGATATTTAGGTCGGCCGTCGATGGCAATAGGAAAAATAATCAATTGCATCGGAGGGAGCTGTGAATTGGACCATGGTAAGTTGTGGCTTCGAGAACAGTTATATTATGTCCAGTTCCCGCTGTCTCCTGCATTTTTAAAAGAAACGAACTCCTGTCCACGACCTCTGAGGCATTATTGCACCCTGTGGGTATAGTTTCGTGCTTTTTTCCCCTTTTCTTTCTTTCGTCGAAGCTGCCAAATGCATATATTAATGTCGATGGGCAGAGTTCATTTAAAACAGTTCGGTGTACGGTTCAGGTATTTGAATGAATTATTCAGGTCCATTGATTTTCAGTCTGGTTGATTTCAGTATGAATGTTCAAGAATTGATTACTTTTCAGATACAAAAACTGGTAATTTACTAAAACCTATTCCTTCGCCAAATTATACGAAATTCTGCAATGTACTCCCGCCATATTTTCGCAGTTATTATTAGTTGATTTCATCATTTACTTTTGAATAATTACAAAAAAGTGTAAATTATTGAAGTTTCACAATGGAAAGAATGATCCATGTGGAATAATTATCAATCTTCAGATACAAAAACTGGGTTATAACTAAAACCTATTCCTTCGCCAAATTATACGAAATTTGTAAACGCTCCCGCCACATTTTCGAGGTTAGTTATCATTTCTTGATTTCATCAATGATTCTCAAATAATTACAACAAACTACGTATCAATAATATTTCAGATGAAAATGATAGTAATTATTTAGGAATAATTCGTACCGATAAAATAGGAGACATTTTTGGAAACATACCCCTTATGAATAATTAAATTAGGATATTCATATCAATTATATCTGCACTCATTCTTTGCTTTTATTCAACTGAAAACTGTTGGGACCACGCTTGATGGGCATGTATTTTGCAATAGTTTACTCATACATACCTTTCAGGATACTGTCAGAGGATCCAGTAGAGCATCAATAGGACATAAACGTATTTTGATACCGATCTTTGACATGGACTGTCAAGGAAGCTGCAGAACAGTATTATTTTCAATTGAGAAATTATCAACTGCGGGCATCTGTAAATAGTGACATTCAAAAATTAAGCAAGAATTGAAAAAAATCTTTATGTGCGATTTGAAAAAAAATTGTCATCAACTTAGGCGTATTTTCTCAGACTTATTGAAAGATTTTTAGTTTCTTGGAAAAAAGCGCCTATTTAAAAATTAGCAAAATCTCAAAAGTTATATCTTTCAGAAATTAGGTAACTTGTAGATGGAATTTTTCAAGGAGATCTTTGTTGAAGCTCATTGAGCAATATGAAGCTAGATATTTTTTAATTTTCCTTAAAATTCTACAGTAATCGATTTTTTCAAATTTTTTGATTGATTACAAAGGACCACGCACGTTTCTTATGGAAATGGCTTTCCGTGAATTTGTCCGAATTTTTGGTATGGTGTAGATCTGAATGCACTGATCAAAAGTATCCATTGCCAAAAACTCCAAAAATGGACAGTTTTCGAGATATGGCTCTATCAATGTAATTTTTTTTGCATTTTTTGGATTTTGACGCATAATCAGTTCACTCTTATACTTAGGAAAAACCGAATTTCAATGATTTCACTGCAGAAATCGATTGAAAAATAATTGTTTCTTCGTTTCAGATACTGCCATTTAAAGAAATTATTATACACTGCTCGTCACTGACGATGTAACTGGACTATTATTTTCAATTTCTATAGTCCAGTTTTTGTAGAAACAAAAACTTCTGAATTGCTCAAGGTATCACATAGTCACATACATTCAACACCTTTCGATAGGAGCACTAGAAAAATAATATTCGATACACACTATAGGAACTGAATCTGAGATACTTTTTTATTAATAGTTACCTAGTCGTCAAAGAAATAGTGGTAAATGCAAAATGAGCATATAGAAAATCGTTCATAATGTAGGTTGACGACATTAATACTCGTATCGAATGCAGTTTGTTTATACCGAGTGTTAAATATCAATAGAAACAAGGGAATACATACCCAATAATAATTTCTAATCGCTAATCGAACCGTTAAGGCAAACGGATCCGTGGAAATTTCTGAATATTTGGTGTGATGTTGATTTTGATGCACTGATCAAGTGTCTATTGCTACAGACTACAAAAATGGACATTATTCAAGATTTGGCCGTATCAATATCTGATTTTTTTCGTTTTCAAGATTGTGGCCCATAATCGCTTAGCTCATATACCCAACAAAAACGGAATTCTATCGATATCTGCGCAGGAATTGACTGAAAAACAGTTGTATCTCATTTCAGATACATTCATTTGGAGAAATTAGCATACACTGCTCGTCACTGGCGAGGTAGCTGGGCTATTATTTTCAACTTTTGTATTTCCGTGTTCGTAATAACAAAAACTTTTGAATTGTTCTAGTTCTAACAAACATACTTATATCCAACACAATTCAATTGTGGCATTTGAAGAAAAAATATGCGATACACACTCTAAATATGATTTGAATTTTTTTTTTGAAATATTCTCCTGGCTATCAGTAAAATAGTGGAAAATGCAAAATGAGAAACTAGAAAAACGTATTTATAATGGACGCTGACGAGATGAATATTCTTATCGAATGCAGATTTTTTTATACCTGGTGTTAAATATACATAATGGAAAATCATTTCTAATTGAACCGATAACTGATGAGATAATGTAGGCTTTCACGGCCGGAGTCAATATATTCAGTGTTGTCTGGGCCAAGCGGCCAGATTTTTCTCAGCCGAAAGCCTGTATCCACAGGAGTGCTGTAGTCTCAGATGTTTAACGTTCACGGCCTTCAACTCTAGACAACAATTAATTTTGAAATAAATGAGTTTTCATGGGAAGAATATATAACTAATAATGGGAAAATTGTAAAACAGTAACAATATTTATTTTATGAAAAATATCAATTCTCCACCAAAGTGATGTGATAGTAGTGAGATTAATCGTACGTAAAAGAAAGTTGGTCCAAACGTTCATCAAATCATCTATGCGTATCATTTAACGAGGGTCAATTGTTCAACAACCCAAATATTATTGTATTCACTCGAACTATTGCAAAATTATACATAAGATAACGTTATTCAATCTCAGTTCTATGTCTGTCTTCGGAGTAGCTGAAACACCAAAACGACGAAAAATTTTTGAAGAGTACAGACAGAGTCAAGGCACAAAAATCTGACAGTGGTCATCTTTACAGAAGTGAAATGTAGGTGCATTCACTAAATGAAGAAATATTGAACGAAAGATGTATAGTTTGAACAGAATCGGGTAGGGTACTATACAATGATGTGGTTGCTGTTGTGATCTTATTCAATTTGTTAGAGGTAAGTTGAAGAAATGAATTTTTTTTTGCTGTTCACTAGAGTTTAAAAAATCTGCATTTGATACGAGTATTAATTCATCTCGTCAGCGTACATTATAATTACGATTTTCTAGTTTATTATTTTGCATTTTCCACTATTTTCCTGATGGCCAGGAGAATATTTCAAAAAAAAAATCAAATCATATTTAGAGTGTGTATCGCATATTATTTTTTCAAATTCCAAAATTGAATTGTGTTGGATATAAGTATGCTTGTTAGAACTAGAACAATTCAAGAGTTTTTGTTTCTACGAACACGGAAATACAAAAGTTGAAAATAATAGCTCAGCTACATCGCCAGTGACGAGCAGTGTATGCTAATTTCTCCAAATGAATGTATCTGAAATGAGATACAACTGTTTTTCAGTCAATTCCTGCGCAGATATCGATAGAATTCCGTTTTTGTTGGGTATATGAGCTAAGCGATTATGGGCCACAATCTTGAAAACTAAAAAAATCAGATATTGATACGGCCATATCTTGAAAACTGTCCATTTTTGTAGTATGTAGCAATAGACACTTGATCAGTGCATCGAAATCCACATCATATCAAATATTCAGAGATTTTCACGGATCAGTTTGCCTTAACGGTTCGATTAGAGATTAGAAATGATTATTGGGTATGTATTCCCTTGTTTCTAATGATATTTAACATTCGGTATAAACAAACTGCATTCGATACGAGTATTTATGTCGTCAGCCTACATTATGAACGATTTTCTATATGCTCATTTTGTATTTACCACTATTTCTTTGACGACTAGGAAACTATTTAAAAAAAAAGTACTTATCTCAGATTCAGTTCCTATAGTGTGTATCGAATATTATTTTTCTAGTGCCCCTATCGAAAGGTGTTGAATATATGTGACTCTGTGATACCTTGAGCAATTCAGAAGTTTTTTTTTCTACAAAATCTGGACTATAGAAATTGAAAGTCCAGTTACATTGTCAGTGACGAGCAGTGTATAACAATTTCTTCAAATGGCAGTATCTGAAACGAAGAAACAATTATTTTTCAATCGATTTCTGCAGTGAAATCATTGAAACTCAAAATCCAAAAAATGCAAATAAATTACATTGATAGAGCCATATCTCGAAAACTGTCCATTTTTGGAGTTTTTGGCAATGGACACTTTTGATCAGTGCATCCAGATCTACACCATACCAAGAATTCGGACAAATTCACGGAAAGCCATTTTCCATAAGAAACGTGCGTGGTCCTTTCGAATGTCAAAAATTGGTTTGGCGATGTAGGTTTCAAGTTGATGACATTTTTTGAAAATTCACGAACGATTTTTTTTTTCATTTGTTACATACTCATCGAATGTCACTACATTATTAAATTGTTGGCATACTTGTTACAAACACAAACTATTTTCATTATACAACAGCGTTGGTGTTAGAGAGTTTGGCTTCCACCCAGACGGTCCGGGTTCGATCCCCAATCGTTTGTCACTAAGCTGAAGTGGTTCAGATTCCACTTTTATTTAAACTGTACCCGGATCTCCCTTGCTCGCACTAGCTCTGCTTTTGAGGGGTTTTCTCCGAAAACCTGAGAGTTTCGTATAAACAAATTTTACAATTTTGTATATGAAAAGCCATTGTTACAGAGTTCTGGGAATGAATTCAACCAAATTCGAATCGTTGGCAATGAAATTATAGTTTTTTTCACAACTTCAAATTGATTCCAGTCCCAACTCATCACCGAATTAAATTATTATTCGATCACCAAATTTAACAGTTATTTTATTTTTATAATGAAATATGAATTATATAATCCAGTCTTCCGCATCAACCTATTCAATATACAGAGCGTTAAATAAGTACGTTGACAAACTTCGGAAGGTGATTCTTTAAAAATTTTCAGGACGAAAAGTTCATATAAACATATGTCCCAAACAGCTTGGTTTTCGAGATACAGGGTGATAAAAATGCATTTTTTTCAAGATTTTTTAGAGGTAACTTAGACATTTTCGACAATAATCAGTTCAAATCAGGCAAGTACAATCCATTCACGATACAAAATAATGCATTTCTCAAATAATTCACAGGGTCCTCCTTTCTTCAGAGTCAAGCTTTGTTCAACCCTAAATAATTTTTTTCTCCGCCTCTGACATATTATGAGAACGGAATAATCAATGTTGTTTCATTCAACATCTTTTTATTTTCTTGAATTTTTTCATTTACTTGTACGGTTCAGAAGCTATAATGAAAATATTAATTTAAACATTTTCCAGTGTTGCATAACATAAATTAATCATTCTCAATTATTGTAAATCAAAAGAAATATTTTTTCAGAATTTGAAAAATCTACGATGAATAAAAATTATAAAATGAAAAATATAAAGACAAGCTTTTATAAAAAATCTTTTAAAAAAAAGTATTTTTATCACCTTATATCTCGAAAACCAAGCCGTTTGGGACATATATTTTGTCAACGTACTTAATTATCACCCTGTATATGTTATCAATATTATTTCAATTCCGTTATCCAGACATCTTTCAATTAAGATAGAATTATTTTAGGATACATTTATAAATCTATTATTTATTTCCATTAGATGGTTGATTGTCTTGTACTGGGAATATCAGCCCTCCTTTCGTAGATGAGTACCTATTTGGCATAACAAAAACTTTTTGAACCTCCTCGTGAACTCTCATGTTTCGATAACTTTACTCATCTAGCATCCTTTTCAAAACGAAGTCCTTGTTCGTACCGAACCCGAATATCTCCCGAGTAACTGCTTCCCAATAAAATACCTTGTTGTTTTCCTCCTGTAAGCAATTTGTGTTATGAGCTCCGGGAAAACTCCTCTTCTGGAGCTCACCTCGAGCAGGGCTAGGGTCGAGCTACAACGCTACAGGTACTAAAATATTGATGGCTTATGTTATATATGCAACATCGGTACAAGATATAAAACTCCCTTCTATTGGCCATATCTTAGCATTACGCCTTACCGCACGCAGCTTCTCCCGAGGGAAAACAATTTCTGACTTTCCACCACTATCATCTTAAATATCTCGGTCAGTGGCGGGGAGAAGTGGGATGGAGAAGGAGGGGAAGGTGGACCTAGCGGATACTGTATTTTTCATTTTTGAATTTGGATTTTGGTTCATTTTGGCGTTCGTCTGTTTGTCATTTTGTACCTCACTTTTCCCTTTGTAGCAAACAAAACACAAGTCTTGTCAACATGTATTTTTTTAAAATTTTGTTTAGACACCGAAAATAATGATCATGGTGTCATTCAATTCGTAATATCATGTGAAAAGTTTGAGGAAAAGTCACAAAAGGAGCCGAATATCTCGAAAAATTATTTTTATTTGGTGCAGCTCTGCTTGTGTCTATGACCGATGAAATAGGTAACATTCAGTATATTGACATATGTCAATTCAAGTCATCAGCTCTAGTTCACCTACTAGTCTCATTTTGTTTTTTTTAAGTCTTGTTCGTAAACTGTCATTGTTACATTAAAACCCATTAATAAATTGATCTATTTTAATAATGGCTAATACGTCCAGATGTTGTATTAACGATCCTGATACAATTAGTTATTTTTGTGGTGAATATACATACTGAAAGATCAGCGTAAATCGATCGAAAACAGTGTGAGTCGTTTGTATTTTGCTTAACGTGAAATTCGACACCTAGATAAAGACAAGTGTAGGTACCTCATAGTGTATGTGAAATATGCTTTGAACATTTACGACAATGAGAGAAAGGGGCACGTAAGTCTTCAAAGTTTGTGGTGCCTATGACATGGCGAGAACAAAAAAATCTTTATGACGACTGGTACTTTTGTATGACGAAGATAGTGGGCATCAACAAAAACAATTGCCATAAATGGAAAACCCCAATATTCCTTAAGCACTAAGACCTATTTCTCTTTCAGAGAATGTTCCAATACCAGCTCTTCAAACGGTAGTGAAGCAATCTCAGATACCTATATCTTCTCAAGTAGATGATGACTTTGAATACTGCGGAGAAAAATCAAATCCTAAGCCATTTTCGCAGAATGAGCTTAATGACTTCATCAGAGATTAAAAGAAAAAAATAGGAGATCTAAGCGAATAACAAGGGGAACGTTTTCACCAAGACATAAAAACGATAGAGAATAGATACCAAGGCAGGTGGAACACCCATTTGATGGCCGACTATTGCTGGGGAATCATGCGAGATTGTCCAAGTCAGTATCATTCGAGAAAATCACTCAAAAGACAATTTCTTGTGTTCAATGCTTATGAAATATTAATTTTTTTTTGTGAAAAGTGTATTTTTTATCTCTGGAACAAGAGCTGACAGAAAAAATCCGGTAACATTTTTGATATCGCTATGTAAGAAACACTCAATATCAGGTCTAAAATCCCCTGCACCAAAATGGTTATAGGCCTGTGAAATCAGTAATTTTTATTCAATTATTGTCTCTGGATTGAAAGTGCCAGCTGCATTTTTTTTCGCTTTTAACATCAACGTACCTTCATATACTACTAAATATCATTCAGATGGTGCAGATTATATCATTATGTACAGAGTGAAAAATAAAAACATTTTAGTAATGTCTGAAAATTCGATGCATTAATGAAATATTGATAACATTATTTTGGCACGCAATATACTATTCTTATTCCATCATTAATCACAATTCATACATTTAGTACAGGGTGATTTGAAGAATTGGTGAAATATTGTCAAAAATATATGGAACATCCTGTACATTGAAATATTATATTATATATAGGGCGATCATGAAAATTTTCGATGATAAAAATGACAAAATATACCCGTTTCAGAAATTACCCTGTAATTCACGAATAAATTGGTGAAATTCTTTTATTGTTATTTAATATATTCATCATTCTCTACTCAACACTGTCCCAAAAATTCAGTTTCCTACTATGACTAGTTTCATAGTTTTTAGTTGAGAAACTTATTACCATTTGCATGACTAGTTGAAGGAAGGAACTTGTTCAAGCGTACATTTTGCTAATGACCTCGATTTTTCACAAATAGTGAAATGTGAGAATTTGGAGATGAAAATAAATGTAAAAGAGGGTGAAGATAAGAGATAACAATCACATCAGATATATGAATTTATTGATGTAAGGTACATATAGTTAAGTGAATTTTGTTGATTTAAGCTTTGTCGGAATAAAATACGAACCATCCGGGAAAAGTGAAAATTATTGATAGAACGCTTTTATTTTTTGAATCTGGGAAGCGACGGTTTTTTTCTGATTCGTGTTCCACTTGGATAGAAGTTTCCATGATTTTTATATTTGCTGGCTATCAATAGAAACATATGGACATCTATTATATTTCATCAATATAGGTAATTCAATACGTAAAGGTAATAATAATTATCACTGATGGAACTAAGGGAGGCATGAATAGAAATAATCATATTATACTGGGTGTTTCAGAAGTTGGAGCGATAAATATTTTCTACTTTTTTTATTATCAATTGAAAATAAAGAAAAAGTGAATAAACATTTTTTTGCAATAATTAATCTTCTTCAGGTAATCACTTTGAAAATCTTAATTTTCAATGAATATATTACAAAAACTTTATTTGCCCATAAACAATATATTTGTTAATAACAATTTTTAAAACAATGATGGTGAAAAAAAATTAAAATTTGTTTTTAAGTAGCTTCAAACCCTTAGAAATCGAAACAATCAAAATATTTAAAAATATATTTGTTGATAAAAAAGTGGAAAATCAAAATCTTACAATTTATGCATCGGTTATCTATTTGTAAGCTTATTAAGAATAACTTTTCTTAATGAGAGAAACACCGATTCGAAAATACCACGGGCTGGAGACAGTGTTTTCGAAAAGTCCTTTTCTCATTGGTTTAAATTCAAAAAGTGACGGTTTATATATAATATATAAAACCAGTTAATATTGGGGATTGCAGCAAAGTCAAAGGTGTACTCTTTTAGAGTTTATTCCAAGCTTTCGTGAATTTTATTTACATCTTCAGGGAACTACAAAGAATTATTATGTTAATTTTACATGTTGATGTTATTAAATTGTACTTACAACTATAGTGAGGTTGTTTGACATGTTCTTAATGTTTTGAATAGTGACGTTACAGTTTAAAATTGTAAATAATATGAAAAAAGACCTTACGAATATAAATAAACAGAAAATTTTAAAACTTCAGTCGAAAAACAAAAGACTTGTTGATTGTATCTAAGGTATATACAACTGTCAATAGAAAAGAAATCTGTAATTTTCAAGTCAATGTTACCAACTGTAATCTTGTACCAACTGTTGAAAATTGAATATACGACTGTTGTTTTGTAAGTTAGGAAAAAATTACATTTCCAATTGAGTAGTTATGGAGATATTATTATTCATAGGGAGAGTGTGGTCTAACGACAGTAAGAAGGAATAAATCTCACTCAAATGATTTATATCAGTTATTTTATTCATACATTTTTTATCTTGAGATATGAAAGCCATTTCCAAAAAAGTTCTCTTAGTCATATGAGTCTCTTTAGCTAATATTTTAGTTGAATTATAATTTATTCGATGGTCAAATTTGTTAACATGATCAGCAAGAGCACATCTTTCAGGATGAAGTCTACAATCACTTTTATGTGAGGAAATTCTACTTTTCTGGCATCTAGAATTCTGGCCAATATAATTTTTATCACAGTCCTGACAAGGAATGCTATACACTACATTTGAAGTGGAAGTTAATGGAATTTTATCTTTTACTTTTGAATAAATTGATCTAATTGGTAAAATAGTTTTATTTGCTATTTTGACATTACACACTGAATGAAAGAGCTTGGACAATCTTGGTGTAATATCTTTTATATATGGAAGTGAAGTAAATGTAGGAATTGTAGGATTTGTAGGATTAGTATTAGCAACATTGCCATTAGTGGATATGTTAAGATTGTTAGATATAATATCTGTTTCAATATTTAATGGTATGCTGAACAGAATACTTCTCAGTAATTTAGGTGGATAAGCATTGTCTGAAAAGAGTTTGTAAAGGATATCTAGGTTTTTTTTATGAAAGGATTTATCTGAGATTTTAAGTACTCTAGCGTTCATCTGTTTCACAAGGTTTATTTTCATTGAACGCTTGTGATAAGACTCGAAGTTGATATATCTTCCAGAACTGCATGGTTTCCTGTACCAGTCTATAAGTATTTTGTTATTAAGATTACGTATGAATCTTGTATCTAAGAAAGGTACGGAAAAATCATCATCCTCAGTTTCTATTGTAAACTGAATATATGGGTCAAAGCTGTTGAAAGTACCAAGAATCTCAGTAATGCCATCTTTTGGTAAAGCGACAATATTTTTTGATGAAAAAAGGTTTAAATGATAATACTGGAATTACTGTGTCCAACACATCATCCATCACATATAAAGCTAATATTGGGAGATTGAAGCTCCCATTGGAGTTCCAAAACTTTGCTTATAAATTTTGTTGTTAAAAGAGAATTATTAATTTAAAAAAATTATAAATATTGTAGGTACAGTTCCGGGAGTCGGAACTGTTTTTCAGCTTTGCTGATCTTTTCAGATCTTTTTTAATGTTTCGAAAATCTTCAATAGTTTTTGAGATATTCAAAAAAACCAAAGCCATTTTTTTCACTTAATTGTTATAACTTTTGCAATTTTTTTGGCTCCCTTTGGGACCTTTGCTTAAACTCTCTACATGACATTACAAATCGAATGAAACCATGATCGTAATTTTCGGCGACTACACAATTTTTTTTTAATGGTATATTTTGACTAGACTAATATTTCAACTTCACTTTTCAAAGTCAAAACTAGAACAATACATCTGAAAATAGAAAAATTTCAAGCAGAGTACCTCAAGGATCAGTTCTGGAACCAATTGGTTTCCTTGTTACATTTCAATGATATGAATAGCGTTGGTATTACGGAAAAATCAAAATTGTTCGCAGACGATACGACAATACTTTGGCATGATAGAAATAATACTAGTCAACTCCAGAAGATGATCAAAATCATAAAATGATAATAATACTATATAGTTTATTGAGTAGTAATAATCATATTCATAAAATGATACATTAATATTTTGAAGCTGCAATAAAACGAGGGTCTCTCTCTGCGTGAGATTTTTTATTTAGTCAGCGTCAATTTTTTTTTGGTTTTTCATATTTAGACTATGTTAAAGATAAAATTATGAATTACTGTAGAAAAATTTATAAATGAAATATAGATCAAATCATGTGATGAAATTATAGATCATTTTGATGAGTTTTTCTCTTGGGTTGATGAAGATTATCTGTTTCTGTCAGAAATTCTTGTAGAATTTAAAACATTATTGGTGCAAGATATGTAAAGTCTCGTTGACCAATTATTTTCGAAGAAAATGGAGTTTGGTAACGTGTTTTTCGTTTCCTAGTGTTATATGTATGTGTGAATGTGTGTAGTTCCGATTTATTTTTGAATTGATCTATCACGATAGAGTGGTGAAATATTTGTTATCCATCGAAAACCTGTGCTCTCATGTAAAGATCATTAGATGGATATGTATATGATTTCCGCAATATCATTTTTGGCATTTTTTTTTTGGATTATATTGTTTTATCAGATCCACCTGTGATGCCATAATTCAGTCGAGATCTAACCATACATGATATTCCATTTTAAGTTTATCTTTATCTAAAATACCCCTAATAAGTTTGAATTTGTAAATTAAATATCTGAGATTTCTGGTTATAATTTTTATTTGTCTTTCCCATCTCAAGTGTTCGCCTATGGTTATGCCCAAGTATTCAATATTATCTGTTTCTCCAATTTTGTAATGTCTATTAATAATCAAAGTGTCGTACTATAGCTATTTTCTATTCATGTATGTAAATGCAATGAATAATTTTTTTTCAAAATTTATTGTTAGTAAATTATGGTCCATCCAATTTTTTATCATTTCCAGGTCAGTTTTTATTGAATATTTGGATTCCTTTCCACTATTAGCTTGATAAATAATGGCTGTATTATCAGCAAAACTCACAATCTGGCCACAAATGTTTGTTTTAAATAAGCTGTTCATTTAAATGGTAAATAACATAGGTCCCAGTACGGTCCTTTGAGGTACTACAAATATCACCCCAACTGCATCACTCAGATAATTGTTCATTTCGACATATAAAAATGGATTATTAATAACCCAGCCTTTCGCAAATTTCCAATGCTTTAGGAGTTGCATACAAAATATAATCCAAGCAATGCTCCCTGTAACAACTAGTAAACGTTAATCAAAGCACGTGACCATCCACAGACTAGTTTCATGTTTCTGCCAATCAACAGGTCAGACCCGGTTAGGAGAGCTAATACTTCCACTAGCCATCCTGCAATTGATTTTCATTTGATTTTGTCAAAAATTCCAACGATAACTTTGATACTCAACAAGAAAGTAGACCGGAGAAGGAGGAAAAAAACACAAGCTTGTCTCTTTGGCGGTGCTTCGCTTGCAAGCTCTCTCAGTTCTTTCGAACAAGCAGAAAGGTTGGCAATCTCTCTCTGCTTCATAGAAATCTCTATCGAGACTCACTCCTCGAGCTCAGTCTTCACATGCCTTCATCGTCACTTTGAAAACATTACCAACATATTTTTCCAGGGCTCATTCATACAATGAACACCAAAGCATTGGAACTCACTGCCCCAAAGGTGTTCCCTGAGGCATACAGCCTGCTGAAATTCAAGAAGAACACCAATTCCTTCCCACTTTCCTTCGGTCCTCACGATATTCTCACACAGGATTTTCGTTTCCGTGAGAATCTGAAAATAAAAACCAGACTCAGGCAATTATTCTGTCGCCAATATGGCGACTATAATCAATTTGTAGGATTCATACCAACTGATGATGACGGTAGCGAGGCCGAAACCAATCTGCAGTTGGTACCCCCTTGGAATCAACAGAAGTTCTGCTACTTGCCTGGCAGACACAATTCGAAAAGCGGTTAATTTTGTTAGATGTGCGCCAAGAAATCTATGAAAAGTTATATTCGATTTGGAAAAAATTTATTTCTATTGTTTGACAGTCACTGGCATATATCAAATATTGTTCTGAGCAATCTTTCTGTAAGAAAATACAACCAGTAGGTCTACTTCAACATATATGAACAGTGCTTTTAAAAATGTTGATGACATTTTCGAAAATGTCAAGTTGAAAAATCAGTTTCGGAAAAATGGATGACAGTGTGTCGATATATTTTTCGTGAGTGCCTTAAAAACAGTGTTCAGTTTGTGTTTCATTGAGGTGAGTCATACGTCAGTTCATTGATTCCATATAATCTGTCTCTGAATGCAAATTATCTGTAAAATTATTGAAAGGAAAACTTGGGTGTAGTGACAAATTTCAACAAGTTATTTTGAACATAATTTCTCTTATTGAGATTCACCACTTCTCCGAAAAATGCTATAACTCTCCAGTTCTTTGCGGTTTTCGTCAGGATTTGATCGGGAATATATTTCAATCATTCTAGATTCGATATGAACATAAAACGATTGAATCTTAATAAATTATATGCAAGTGCTTGTTTTTCGTAAAGTAATATTTTCTATATAAAATGGCTTTTAGCAAATTTTTCTTCAATTTTGATATGTAGATCCTGGTATCCCCATTACATAATACCATTGACAGATTGATCCCATGTCCAGTTTTCGACCAATAAGGTTCCAAAATGGGAATTCATGCATGAATTTGATTTTTGTGCTCTAATTCGAGATCGGACTTCGTTACAAATGAACTCATCATATTATCTCAGTTTTAGCTCACGAATACCTCAATCTGAATAAAAAACAATATTCCACAAGGGGTGTTGTTTAACATCATGGAAAGACAAGACAAAATTCTCACAAATAGAAAAATATCAGTAACAATCGTTTCGATTTTCACTCAATCTTGTAAAACTGGAAAGTAAGTTGCCAGAATTTGCCAGTTTTTTGGAAAAGTATGGGTTTTCATCAACAACATGAGAATTCATAACATGACTTCCTGCCAAATTGGAACCAATCATGGAACATCAGAAAAAAGCTTGGACTACTCCAAACTACATCCAAAATTTGGTTTTCCAATTTTAAAGAATTTGCAGAACACACATTTTTATGTACTATTGTCACATGCAAAAAGAATGCAACAAACTAATTAATAAATTCGAAGTCTCATAATTTTCTTTATATTCAGTTCAATTTCCACAATTTGTTCATCAAACTGTGGATAAACTTATCAATTTCAACTTGCATGTCCAATCTTTTGGTAAATTCAGACGTGTTGGTCATTATACAGGGTTGATGAAAAGTGTGGAATAATATCGTGGCCAAATTCTTTCAAAATACCAATTTCTGTTAAAAAATATTCCTCTCCTACAGTATGTTATACAGTGATATTCAAAAAGTGGAAAAAATGTGTATTTGTGATTTAGAAAAAAAATTGCCAAGGACCCCGAACAAAAGCATAGGAAAATGGCCCACAGTGGGATTTGCCTGAAATTCACATATATTATTGTTATTGAGTTTCTGATCAAATGATCTAATGGGCCCAATCCTCTGATACCAATTATTTAGCTCTCAGGGCCGTATTTAGTATAGGTGCCAAATAAACAATGACACTTTTCTCAAGTCCATGATTTTGGTATTTCCTATTAGAATTTAATTGAATAAGAAATATTACAAAATCTCAGAATTTGTCTTTTAGCACCAGTCCTCTGTGAAACATGTTTTGCCCTGCAGGACCGTATTTGGTAAAACTGTATATGCCAAGTGATCCACAGAAAACTGAATTAAAATGTTTTTGTTGCAACTTTCTTATTTCTTGATCTATGTCAGTGTTTGGTGGCTCGTTTGATAGATGAATGTAGCTTTTTTTGTGTACATAACAAAAGTGGTGGCCATATTAATATCAAAGATGGTCGGCCAAACCTAAAAACCATCTAGGACTTATCTTGTAGCATTTTGAGAAAGATGATAACAGGAAAAAATAAGAACTACAACGTTTTGATTGTTGAAATCAGTCATTTACTTTTTGAATTATCTAATTCTTTAATATAAATATAACTCTACTATCTTATCAAAACTATATCAAATTCATAACAACGTTAACACCGATATTGCCAGAGTGGTGGAAGAGAACTAAAAATCAAAATCCACAAAATGTTTCTTGAACACTTACAGATGCGGGAGTATTGCATCTTGCACTGGACCATTTGCGGCATCTTTAAAATGCTGTAACACAGAAGTCGATGGATAATTCGCATTTTGATTATGGCGTGCAAATCTCAAATACGATAATATGCTACAAATATTAGCACATGTTACTGGTGTCCTTGCCCCTGATTGCACTGCAGTAGTATCCTATTATCAATATATTTTCTTCATTATTCTCGTCAGGCTGGTTTTCATGCATTGTTAGGGGATTTAACCCGCTACCAATGTGGACTGTACTTCTTTATTTATTTGATTTAATAATGAAAGCCCAGCACTTTCAACCAAAATTGTATTTATAACATGTACAAAAAACTAAGTGACAAGTATTCGCATATTCTAAAATTCTAAACAAGAATATTGACTGGTTGTTATGGAAACTGCAAAGCAACTATTGTCTCTGTCTCAGCGAAGGATGGATTTCGGCGTTGCCAGATTTAAAAATTGTCCTTAGACCTACAATTTCTAACATGCATAGTTTATTGAATACATACCTGCTATTTTTCTCTCCTTCTGAATCGTGAATACACTCTATGCCTAGCAAATCTAGGTTCATTAATTTTTCTTAGTATATTGAACCTTATGAAATTAATACTTTAAGATCAGAGAGTAGATTTATTATTTATATTATATAGAGTTAGATAATTCAAAGAGTAAATGACCAATTTAAACAATCAAAACGTTGTAGTTCTTATTTTTTCCTGTTACTTTCTTTCTTAAAAAGCTACAAGATAAGTCCTACATAAAGTTTATAGGTTAAGTCGGCCATCTTGGATATTAAGATGGCGACCACTTTTGTTATGTACACAAAGAAAGCTACATTCATCTATCAAACGAGCCATTAACCACTGACAGATCAAGAAATGAGAAAGTTATAACAAAATCAATTGATTCAGTTTTATGTGGATCACTTGGAAAATACAGTTTTACTAAATACGGTCCTGTAGGGCAAAATATGTTCCACAGAGGACTCGTGCTAAAAGACAAATGCTGAGATTTTGTAATATTTATTTTATTAAAATTTAATAGGAAATAAAAAATTATAGAGTTGAGAAAAAAGTGTCATTGTTTATTTGGCACCTATACTAAATACGGCCCTGAGAGCTAAATCATTGGTCTTAGAGGATTGGGCCCATGAGAACATTTGATCAGAAACTCAATACCAATAACATATGTGAATTTCAGGCAAATCCCACTGTGGGCCATTTTCCTATGCTATTTTGCGGGGTCCTTTGTCTTGAAACCTAACCGTATCAGATAAACTGAGTGATTTCTAGTTTTCTGACGAAATGCATTTCTCATATTAGTGAAATCTCAAAAGTTACATTTTTCGAAAAATAATGTACTATCGTTGGTGAAA
This sequence comes from Chrysolina oricalcia, assembly GCA_944452925.2. Classification (NCBI taxonomy): domain Eukaryota; kingdom Metazoa; phylum Arthropoda; class Insecta; order Coleoptera; family Chrysomelidae; genus Chrysolina; species Chrysolina oricalcia. Next base: position 6,552,090 of record OX101817.2, read on the forward strand.
AGCACTTAAAGGATGAATAATCTACCTTTGTCTATTCGCCCCTGCACCCGAAAACTAAAATACAGCCCATCATAATCTCGTTCTTGCAGCTTATGGATGACTTAAGGTTTGAAAGCCCGAAACTTATTTGCTATCAGAATTCTTTTAGCCGATGATGCGGATTTCATGATCTTTTGGCCGATTTCTCGAAGATAAGTTCAACCCGCAGTTGACGCTCGTCATCTCATTTATATGAGGTTTTTTGAAGTTATTCACGACACTGCCTGTTTTTCTGATTTTTTCAAAATCATGCTCATTTTAGGATGCCGTTCGTTGAATATCCTCGCTGCTTCCCTGTACATCTCTTTTTCACCAACAATTAGAAAAAGTTCAATTTTTTTCATAGTTGCTTAACTTATTATTTATTTTTTCAGATTCGCTTATTGAAAATCCCTTGAAAGAGTTGTCAAACTTGCAAATGATTACGATCAGTTTTACAGGAAAACAATCCATAGCCATCTCATATCACGTTGGCTGTGTAAGAGTGGAATTACAAAGATTCCTCATTTCGTAGGCAATTCGCTATTTTCCTAAAACTCCAAAATCGAAATGAATGTTGTTTTTTAAAACCATTTTGCATTAGCTCCCCACCTTGTAAAAGATTCAACTCAACATTCAGTTATAAAAAAATTAGAGCCTTTGAAACATAGGAAAAATTAGAATATGTATACTCTTGTGACGTAGAATGTCTTCACTAGATTCTAGTATTTTTTGTTGACCTAAGTTGATGGTACTGATATGAATCTGACAACAATGGAACCACTGACATTTGCTGACATTGTTTATGTTGTTCTTGTGAAATTGTTTTAGGAAGATTACTATTACAACTTGTGGAAGTGGAGAAAAACTTTTTTAAAACTAGCAGTGGAAATTTGCCACCCGTAAATTATATAATGATTCACGCATTTTTATCTCGCAATCCAAACTATTCGAGAGTGGAGATGAAAGGTATGAAAAAGATGAAGGAAGTTTATTCGGAATTCATTCTGATGGCATGAATATCCTTTATAGGGCTGCTTGATCAGGCTATGATGATGATGCTGTGGGTTATATGCAGCTGAAAAGGTAGGGTTCTATTTGTATCAAGTGCCGAATAGTTCATGATCACAAAGTACGAAGCACAAAAACTACATGGTGTCCCACTGTAGTTTTTGAACCCCGCCTTTTGTTGTATTTTTTATACCCAATAAAGACCCTCATTATTATTAATCAAACCATACTTTGCTGTAGCTACTATTGACGACAGTAATGATGAAATAAAAAATTGAGACTTGAATGTTGTGTAGGATCCCAAGGTAAGTTTCGCATTATTACCGTTTTCGAGCATACAACATAGATTTTGGTATTTTTTGCTGCCACTTTTTTATACTGGTTGCTCCGTCGAACCGATAAAAAGAGTCCCATATAGGTGAACGGTTATTCAAGAATCTATAGTAAATATAAAATCAGCAATGCCTTTTTCATAAACAGTAAGAGCTCTGACAGATCGTACATTAAATGACATTAGTGACAATAGTCAATCGACAAATGCCTCAACGATTCCAACGTTGTCGGATTGTGTCAGTGACGTAGAATGTCTGGGGGAGAACACTTCTGAAATCCGAATTTTCATAACTTAATACAGGTGAAAAACGATATGTGAAAATTAAACAAATATATATATTTCTATATATTTGAGATATGAAGATTTCAATGACACACATTTTGAAATTTAGGAAATCAGTGAATTGTGAAGTAGATTTTCACGATTTTTATGATGGTTATTCATTGGCAGAGATTAGAATTTTCACAACTCATTTGAATGGGAATCAGTGAGTTATGGAAGTATTTTGCCAAAAAAGTGCCTTGCAACATAAGCTTACGTTTTTGCACAAACATCACTCTTGAATGAATCCTATGAAATGTAAAACCATTATTGACAATTTTCAAAGGTTTTACCAATCATTACATCGCTGAGGTCATCCTAAAAAACAAACACAGTTTTTAAATAATTCCTGATATACGAAATTTAAAATTAATTATAAAAAATTAAAAAATCGATTATTGTAGAATTTCACAAAAAATTCAAAATTTTCTCACTTTTACATTGTTTAATGAGCTCCAACAAAGATCTCCTTGAAAACTTTCATCCAAACGTTTTATTTTCCGAAAAATATAATTTTTGAGATTTTGCTAATTTTGAACAATTCGGTTTTTCAAGAAACTGAAAACACTCAGTATGTCTGATAAGTGCTGAGTAGGTTTTGAGACAAGCGTTTTTATTTTTATTTGAGTCATCACAAATCAAGATATTTTCTGTCAGTTTACTTTTCGAATGTCATACTGTATATGCACGGTAAAATAACTTTCATGATTCATCCCACAAAGACCATCCTATCGCACCCTGTTTGCGATTCTTTGTGAACAGATCCCGTCGAAAAGTTAATAAGACAGCATCGAAAGGACACAATGGGTGAAAGGCGTGAAAGGAAAACCCCGTATTATTTCTGCCCCGGGCTATCGAATGGAGATTAAAGACAAATTCTGTCTGATTCGGAGAGGAATGAGAGGAAGTATGCGCTGATTAAAAGTTAGAAATGTATAAAGACAGTATTATCCCAAACGTAGATCTGGGAGGATCGATCGACGAATTTCAGCGGCTTCAGTGATATGTTCAGATCAGCTTGCTTTACCAAATTAAATTTCACAGGGCGATTTGGGTATGCTATCAAAGAAATCGCTTTCATGGAGGAGGCATCTGATGATTGAAAACTAGGACTAACGATGGGTAGTCAAATTAATCAATCACTTTATTATCCTTTCGACACATACATGTAAAGGGTTAATTTACAAAACAGGTAGGTAAAATACAGTAAAATATTCATAGAATACAAAAAATGCGAATTAATATCTCACATTATGAAAACAACAACAAAACAACACTAAAAATAATTTTTTTTATAAGAAAGAGAGAATCACAAGATTTTATTTCCTCTGGAAGATTGTTAAAAAAATATGTTCCAATAAAATTAGTGGCTAATGAAGAAAAGCTCAATTTTATCCTGAATACATGGATGTCTCCTTTTCGTCTTGTATTATGTTCGAGAATCTTCATATTCAAGAAGAATTCACTTTTGATTTGGAAAGTATACAGGGTGTTTCTAAATTCAATACAAATATTTCAAGGGCATATTCCTGGGGTCAAACAAGACTTTTTTTCTCACAAACATATGTCCTGAAATTCACCCCCTCTAAGCTACAGACATCGCAAGTTGCCATAAAAAAATTAATTTTGAATTGCGTCCATAATAATGCATCAAATGTTCGGAAAATTTACAGACTCCTGTTTATTTGGACGCTTTATTCATTTACTGCTTCAAAAATAAGATAACTCTGATTTAAAGAGGTGAATTAGGGTTGCCTATAGTTTTTATGGCCAAAATTTTCTATTTCTGCCCACAACATTCAAATTAAGATATCACCATTGTGTTGTCCATAAAATAACCTAAAGTTTTGGCCTCTTGCAGTTTTTTGAATCAGCTAATAGTTTTCTAGAAAATCGCTAGTACCTAAATGAAAGGGGAATAAGTAACAAACTAAAATACTTAGTGGGCTATGAGTTTTCAATTTGTTTCCCATTTTGATGCTTTTGACTTTCAAAATGCAACATAGCACTTTGATTAACTTGCTAGTTTGACCTTTGTTGAACGGTTGAATTACTATTTTTTTCAAGCAACTTGCTATGTCTGTGGCTTGGAGGGGATGAATTTAAAGACACACATTTATGGAAAAAAGTCTTATTTTGACCTAGAAACACCTCGTTTAGTCATAATTCAAATTTATACAGTGTGTGTCTCACTTTTCATTGAAGCACCCCCGTAACTTCCATAATTATCAAGGTAGAATGATGAAACTCTCAAGGTAGAATGATGAAACTCTCAGGACTGGAGGAAATTATAGAAATGCACCTATCGGTTCAATGATGATGGCCTAAGTGATATACACTGCCCGCCAGTCGCGATGGGACCAACCATTTTTCTATTGCTGCTGGCGGGCAGTGTGTGTCACTTAGGCCATCACCATAATTTTACAAGTATCCATACGTGGTGTCTGAAAATTACAGAAATATATCGTCATAATTATACATTATTTAGAAGAATTTTAGAAACATCACTACTTCTGATTGTTGACAGCTTTTGATGTATGCTTAGATCAGACTAAGTAACAGTTCAATAACAAATTCAATTATCAAAATTCAGGTTAACCAAAAGGTTCCACCGTTAGTCCACTTTCAGCAGATAGATTTATGAACAAGTTGGTGACCACTTTAGTAAATTGGGACCTGAGTAAAAAACATACTAATTTTTGGTATAGACATGTTCACGATATTCTCGCTTGTTTCAGAAGTATTTCACGACAGCTAAACCAGTTTCTGACTTTATCAATAATCAGAATAGAAACAGATAGTTCATACTCGAGACAGAGCTAGGGGGTCAGATTAATTTCTTAGATCTGACTATCACGCATAATCATAATAAAGACTTCAATGTATTCAGAAAACCGAGCAACAAAGACAATGCAAACCCGAGTAATTCTTTCCATTCCGATAGTCAAATACTAGCAGCATACAATTCAATATTATACAGAGCGTTCTCGTTACCTTTTTCTACTGATTATCTATATGAAAAAATGTAAAGAATCATACAGTTAGGACGAAATAAGGGTTGCAAAGCGAACACAATTCAGAAAACGTCCTGAATTTTCGCACATTTGTACGAAAATTTTCAAAATCAAATTTGCCTATAATGATTAACCGGTTTGATAATGCTCGGTTTAGAAGAGGTATGTCTGGGTATACTGTGTATGAAGTTTGATGAGAAGTTTGAAAACTTATGATGGAAAACAACCATGTTTTGGAAAATTTCAACAATGTGTATCTCGAAAACGAATGATTTTTTGATAAACATTTTATCGGGAAAGGTTGTTTATTTTGACGAGATCTTTCGCACACTGAATTTTTACAATGTTCTCAGAAACTTCACTCAGCGCCCTAAGAGCTAAGTAACGTGCATCGAAATAGAAAATTGTAAATAGTTCGAAAACGACCACTTCCAGCGTTGTTGAGGTAGTCTTCCTTTTTTACTGAAGAAGAGGTATGGAAATGGGGTTTTTTCATGAATAGTGTCAAACAAAGTTAGGGCAATTTTAAATAAATAATGACAACCTACCATTGCTTTCTAGGCGCTTCATAACAATGACAACGAAATAATGATTGTCTTCCTCAAAAAACCCAGAATAACGAATTTAGTGCAAAAAACTAATTTTTCACGAAGTATTTATGAAAAACGAAAATAAAAATGCAATTTCAACACTGTATCTCTGAAACGCAGCATTTGCGGACACAAGTTTACGTCGACTTTTTTTACGTCATTCAAATATTTCAACGTACTTATGTTACACCCTGTATAATGTTAATCCATTGTTTAGAAGCGATAGAACAGGGGATTCATATGAGGTAGATTCACAACGTTTGTCAAGTATTTTTCTGTTGGCGTATGTCAATTTCAAATTACAGAAAGCTTGTTTTATGACTAAGTTGACGTGTTTGGTGAAACTCAGAGAAAAGTCCGAGAGAAATCCTGTGGCTCGTTCATGTCTTTCGTTGTATTAATTCCAAGTTGTTCAAACACTTGTTTTTTTTGGAAAAGCAGCCCTGTATGAATTTAACAATAACCCTACATCATCTACGCCACTGTGCTCCTACATACACATTTGAAGCGTCAAAGAGCCGCGAGCCTGGAGATCCTGAGCAGCGAATAATAGTTGTCTTTGCAAATAATTACACCGTGCCCGGGGGTGCAACGAGCTGTCAGCCGCGACAGCCTGGAATTCAGATCTATCTGCAGCCAAAGCTCTATTATGTGCATCACCGATGCCTCAGGGTCCACTGTAGAGGCGCGACCAGCGTCGGATTTGTACTTGGAAAAATTTGACTGAAGAAAATCTACTGAAAATCATAATACACACACCGGCAAATTTAAAGGAACGGAGATGAATTATATTATTTTACCTAATAATTTTTTTTGCGGCACTTTTGAAAAGAATCATTCAACAGGGAAATTCATTAGATGGTTTAGTTGATTTCAATTAGTTTTGCAAAGCTTCATGCGCTTTTGGAGCCTTTCTAAAAACTTAAGACTAAAAATTAAAAACTCAGTTGTATACTTATTGTCGTCTTAAACATTTAATGGACACGCAAAATCGCAAGTAACAATTTTTACAATAACGTGTATTTTCTCCACTAGCCCTTATAACTGCAACCATTCATCTTACCATACTTCTGATGACGTTGTCGATCATTTCTTGAGGCAAATTCTCCCATTTTTCCATCAAAGAAGTTCTTGCTTCTTCCAAGTTTCGAACAGCAGGAATTCGTGACCTAAGTCGTCTGCCTAGCATGTCCCAGACATGATCAATTGGATTCATGTCTGGCGAACATGCAGGCCAATTCATTGTCGGTATTTGAACCTGATTTAAATATTCAGTTACACGAGCTACGTGCGGGCGAGCATTGTCTTGCATCAAGAGAAAATCTGCGATCAATGAAGCAAAAGGTATCACATGATCTTGCAGAATATCCCTTATGTACCTATCTGCTGTTAAAGCGCAGCCATCAATAACCACCAACTCTGTGCGGGCCCCTAAACATATGCCACCCCACACCATAATTGAGCCTCCACCGAAACTGACAGTAGGAGAAAAATTGAATTGTTCGTTTTGTTCTCCTGGACGGCGATACAATCATTCCCTCCCATCTATTGAATTTACACGGAAACGGCTCTCATCCGTGAACAAAACATTATCTATGGCCGTGGTTGAGCGTTCTCTTCACATACTCTCCAGTTTGCATCCATCGCATAACACTACGATGGATCGCCGATTTTGATTTCCCAAACATGTTGGCAACATCATTGTAAGATCGACCATTTTCGATCATTGCTACTGCCCTAGCGATTTCAGTGGGTGCTAAATCACTCATTATTTACAGTTTCACAATCAAAGTGATGATAGTAAACAAAAACTAACCAAACTCAAAAAATTACTTACGAAAAAACTAGGAAATTTTACTTCGAGAAAATACGCGTTTCATGTAATGTATCAATCGACAGATATTTCCGCCTTGATTTGGCTTTGACTAACTTGATAAAAATATGCAAAATGAATGACAATTGTGTAAAAAAGGCATAGCTTCTAGACCTAGGAAGCACAAAAACCGAATAAAGCAAAAATACCTTTCATTTACGAAAGTATATCTCCGCTCCTTCAAATTTGGCGGTGTGTGTACAACTTCAATAAAACATTAAACATAATAATAAAAAAGTAAAGTAAAAGTAACTATTGTAATGACAGAATATCCAATAGTGAAAATATCAACAAAGAAACTTGGTAGGTACAAAAGAATTCAGATGAATAGACCGGGATCCCACGCCTATTTTCAATAATGATTAATATCGAACTTGTGACAACCATTCGGAAAATGAAAATTGACAGTTGTAGCATTGGCAACTTATCCGTAAAGCTTCTTGAGAAATTGCCGATTTTCTCTCTGAAATTACTGGTGCACCTCATCAACATTTTTTTTGTTGCTGGTACATTTCCAGCGTTCCTAAAGGTGAGAGTGCAATTTTCAAGAAAGGTTTGGAGTCAATGTCTGGGCTGGTATCGTTGGAAACAGAATAATTAGACCAATATTATTTCAAGGTCAGTTAACAGGAGCTAGGTACTTAGGTTTTCTTCAAAATGAAATCGAGGATCATCTTAATAATCTATCTTTAGCAGTTTTACGGCAAATTTACTTCCAACAAGATGGAGCATCCGTCATAATACCAGATACGTTCTTGATCACGTAATAGAGCATTTCAATAATCAAGTTATTGCAACCAATGGTCCAGTACGGTGGCCTGCCCGCTAACCGGATCTGACTGTGCTAGATTTCTCCAGGGGATAAGTTAAAGAAGAAGAAGCCAGAAGTATAACGCCACAAATGTTACGAAATGTGTTGAGAGAAACAATTGAACGAGCTGAAATGTGTCTTCAACAAGGAGGAATGCACTTTGATAATTTACTATAGTGAAAATTTTAAGAAATCAGGATATTGAAAAAAATGTAAATGCATCGCTGAAATTATTGTTAATTTTGTTAAATTCGTTCATCCAATCACAAATAAATTAGTATCGTTAGATTCGTCAAAATATCCTTTTTTCGGAAAGTGCTTGTCAAAAAATGGTCGCCATTTGAAAAATGATAGTTAGACACGAAAATGTAATTTTGCCAACTTGTCTTATTCATATCTATCATACTAGTCACTAAAACTTCGCGATTGTACTATTCTGATATCACCTGAGGTCCATAGATTAGTTTACTTCCGATCATGGCCACCTAGATGTAATGTCAAAAGTGACTCCGAAAATATTAAGTAGGTATAAAAAATTTCGAAAATGTCACATTCTGATCTAGAATTGTCTCAGAAATCAAAAAATGTTACAATATACAAGGTGTTCCATTCAAAAATTTAGAACCGTAGCCATTTCCGGTGAAACAGGAACTGACCGGAAAGTGGAAAATATGTGAAAACCCTCCTCTTCACATACCATTTACCTATACAAAATCTTATTTTGATACACCTAATGGTCTAGAAGTTATGACTTGTCTAATAGATTCGTTGACACCCGGTATAAGGAGGTCTTGGTCATGAATATTGTAAGTTTTTGAAATTAGAATTTCGTAGAGAGTGAGGAAACATATTTCCCAATGACTATCAATACGTAGGTTAACTTTAAGGGAGCTAACGTTTCAGCGAAACATCTGTGGTGATTCTTCAGAAGTAGTGACAATCATGATCACTGAATACCTATTGTTTTTTGTGATATACTGTTCAATTGGAAGGCTTGGCTTTTCACTGATTAATTTCCATTCTACAGTACGGCACTGTACTGCCCGCCACTCGCCAACCCGTACTGTCCGCCTAAATACTTCACCGCCTCCATATGCAGCCGCCACCGTTCGCCGGAGTCGTGTAGTTATTCAGATTTAATAATGTAAGAATGCAGACTTGTGTATATACGAGAGAAGTCAAGATGTATTCAAATGGCCCCTGAATGGGGGACTTACTGTGGGGATATGTTCGAAATGGGTTAATAATTTCAGGAAATGAAGTGTTGAATGAGAATGAACTGGTTACAATTTACGTATTATAATGATAATAATAATAATAAATTTTCAAAGAGTTATTTTTATCGACAAAGTGAGATAAGACGTGTGCATCTAAATAAATGTATGAAGAACAAAAAAAATATGAAATCAATTATGAACAGAGCACAAACACATTATAGAATTTACAATTTCATTTAAAACCCATCTCAATACACAAAAATGCATCAAAATTTGAGACTAGAATTTATTTTTCATACACGTCTCCATAGAACTATTGCAAACTATACTAGGGTCTTTCGCTTAAAAGGTCTCCTTCCTGAAACGAGTGGCATCATTTATATTCCTCACGTATTTTTGTAGGTGATTGTACTTCTTGAGACCGTTGTAAACAATAGAATCTTCATTGAAAGTTGAAGTAGGTATAGATAGTTTCAGATCAGCGGTCTGTCAGGTGGCATAGCTAGATGATACCAAGGAATATTTTGATGTATGTTTAATTACACTTCAAAGTTAACTTTATTCTTAAGTAAGTGATGTGGTTGACTGTACTGATACTCTCCTATTTTAATTTCCATGTGCCGAGACTGAACTCTAGAAATGAACTAACTTTTTACTCACAATACAAGAACTAACATACTTTTCAAATCTCCAGTCGTAGTAATGAGCAAATTATTCAATCAATTCTGTGATGAACTCGACATTCATTATCAGCCAGTCAAGTGAAGAACCATATTAGGATACTTTTACACGCTATCCAAAATATTAAAGCCCAGTCTATTATGTACTTTATTATAAAAGCTTATAAAAAATTATGTTATTTCACTTTCCTTTTTCATTCTTCCATCTTCAGGTGTTTTCTGTAAGTTGAAGTTCAATGGTATACTTGTACATATATGAATAGAAAAGTTATTGGGTATAGCCCTCAAATTGTTGTGCAACCGTAGACACGTGTTTAGAGCTTAAGGTCTCATCAGTACGGTAAAATCAAGTGCGAAGATGTAAACACTTGGTTGTAAAAATAGAAACAAAGGAAGTCAACAACAGGAAGTCAACAACAGGAAGCCAACCACACATTTGTGGCTTCGGTTAGAAGACCTTGATATTTCAAGGCAACAACTAACGTCGCCACGGAGGCAGCTATAGCTACCAGCGTGACAATCCTACCCAGTATAATATAAATCAGGATGGATTTATCGAAGGGCAATATATAAAAATATAAATAGAAAAGTTATTGTGTATAGCCCTCAAATTGTTATGCAACCATAGACACGTGTTTCGAGCTTAAGCTCTCATCAGTACGGTACAATCAAGTGCGAAGATGTACATCACTTGGACGACGTTAGTTGTTGCCTTGAAATCTCAAGGTCTTCTAACAGAAGCCACAAATGTGTGGTCGGCTTCCTGTTGTTGACTTCCTTTGTTTCTATTTTTACATCTAAGTATTGTACATCTTCGCACTTGATTTTACCGTACTGATGAGAGCTTAAGCTCGAAACAGGTGTCTACGGTTGCATAACAATTTAAGGGCTATACCCAATAACTTTTCTATTTATATTTTCATATATTGCTCCTCGATAAATCCATCCTGATTTGTACATATATGTGTATATAAGATATGGGTGCCTATGAGTGTGTATACATAATATTATAAACTTTTTGGCTATTGAAATAAACATACGTCTTACTATTGTGATTTACTCCTGTTTAGACATCAAGCAATTTTTTATAATTGTCGAGGCATCATCTTTATCAGCTGGGAGTATTTCAATTTGATCATCTGATCGGTGAGAAATTATTGCACCCTTCTCGTATTTATTTAAATTATTTCTAGAATGATCACGCGGTGTCAGTGCATTTTTACAAATCACTAGTTATTTCAGGCGGTAAACGCTGGGCTGCTGCCTTTATAACAGTGACCTTTTCAAGGGTTGGTATAATTTTGGGAGTAACAGCGGAGTTCAATACCTTAACCAAAACAATCTCAAGAGTATCTAAAATCCTAGAGAAAAAATTGAAAACAGTTCTCTCAGCAAACATTTTGTTGTTAGTTTTGTTCATTAGGTGTTGTTCATGTTTCTTTCCTGGTAATTTTTTTAATTTTTCATGTTTTGTATTTTTATTTGGGTTGAATAAGTGATAGGAATTTTGAATCAAGTAACTCATATAATTGAAGTCATTTTGGATCATATTTTGTTTCGTGAGGTGGTTCAGATATAACAAATTGACTTTTGTTGAAAACAACACCAAAAATTTGTCATTCACCTCCTACACTAATAACCTACCAAACCTGGGTCCGTTGAAAATATATAAGAAAACATCAATACTGGAGGCTAGTACAATCTAATACTTGGAAGTGTTTCTAGATCGACTGATCTACATGAATATGTCACATTTAACTAGAAAATGGCGCAGATTCCTATCACGTTTCAAAATATTAAAACTATTTCTCAAAATCACAAAGCTAAAAACAACAGTCTAACCGTGATACAAAAAATAACTTTAAAATCATATACAATGAAAAAAGGACTTATCCGAGTAGAAAATTGTTCAGAGAGGACGGAGTTTTCCATATTAAACAGTTATTTTACTTGAAAAACTTTTCCAAAAGTCATGAGTACAAAATATTACTGAGAAGACTTTAACGCCCATAAAGCACTAGGAACAAAGAACATACCGCCCAATCTGTGCACGAAAATTTTGGATTTAGTACCAGACAAGATGAAAAATATAAAAAATTAGATGAAGTTCAAAAAACAGATTGAAAACTGGTTAAAATACTGTAATGATGACATATTGACATCAATCAGTATAACCGAAACTAGATTATACTTGTCTGTTAACTGGCCACCCATTCTCAACATTGTCACCTTTAGCCTGATCTGAAACTTTCTTATTATTGAACTATAAATAATGTTGTTGTTTTTTTCTATGAATAGCTCTTGCATCAGTTGATTTAATATAATTGATGTTATGGTTATATCCGTCAACCGATTGCAACCCTACGCGCAACCCTCCGAAGTCTTCGAAATACTTAAACCTGACTTGTTATATTTTTTACTGTCCATCACCAAGAATTATTTCAATTAATTTTGTATTTTCAGACGTTCAGATGTTTAAATGAATTAATCCCAACCTTTCAGTTCTTTTTTAAAGATTTTTTTTACTCATGAAAATATACCAAAATTTCTTCAGATTTCCTTCGGCATCGAATTTGAGTAAGTTTTATGCGTGTTGCTTCATTCAAATCAAGTATGTGCTAGCGAAACTTCCTCAAACAGTCGCCCGTCTGTTTTCCTGTTCGCGAGTTATTCAAATTCGTTGGAGCTGACAATCCGAGATATTATCGCACTCTAAGCCAAGAATTACTTCTCGAGAGGTTTTGAGAAGGATTATTTCGTAAAGCGTATATTTAATCGAAGATTATACAGTAAAAGCTGAAAGGCAGCTCGCGGTGAATGGTGTGAAAATAATTTACACACTGACGCATCTCCAGACTCGCGATTGTGGGGGAATTAGAATGTAAACTTTCCAGAAATATTAACCGAATTTGGAGGAAATGCTTTCAGAATTATCTCCGACGGATTCTAATGGAATCTGTGTTGGGTGTGAAGTATAACAACTCCGTAAGGCAGTTTTTCAAATTTTCCTTAAGGTTACTTTTCCTTTTAAATACATAGGCCAATAAACAGAGCAACTTTTCTCATAAAAGTTCAACTTAAACTGCTCCGCCGATTTCTTTTTTGCAATTCGGTCGTCACGGAGGGTTGAATAATTAGCAATAAAGTTATCACCCCCTGGGGTGTGCAACCCCCCCAAAATCGTAAAAACTTTTTTCTGGAAGGTATTTTATTGACATTTCAGCTCTGGGCAATAAATATGAGTGAAAATCGGTATTATTAATGGGGGCGAATTATTTTCAACAATTAAACCCCCTCCAGGGGCATCAACCACTTCCGAAATCGTGTTTTTTTTTGGGGTATTTTCTATGAATATGTAAAATTGTCAGTCCTGAGTAATGAAACTTAGCGAAAATTTGTAAAAATAATAGGTGTAAAATTATTAGAAACGATTTTTCCGCCCCCGCATTCGGGGCATATCCCCCGTATCGCGGAAACATTGGGGTGAGAGGGAAGGGGGAGAATATTTGAAAAAACTCTCAAACTACTACTCTTAGATATAAATGTGGGTAAATAATCGTTGAGAACTGTCGTTATTAATATATATATATATATATATATATATATATATATATATATATATATATATATATATATATATATATATATATATATATATATATATATATATATATATATTGAATTGAATTTGATATCACAAAATTGGAACATCGGAGAATTCAACGATGTCTGATTTTTCTTTATAAATTGATAAATTATTATGTCAACTCACCGGAATTACTTCAACAAATAAACTTATACGTACCTGATTATCGTACACGTCCTAGAAGACTCACTTTTTTAGCCAATGCAACAGACAGCTTACAAAAAATATGCCAATTATTCAATGAATACCATTCAGAATTCAGCCTGAATATATTTAGCTCAAGTCTTGGATCTTTCAGAAAAGCCGTCTCAGCAATAAAAAATTTATAATGATTTTAATGTTGTTGTCTTTTTTACGGACTACCCCCTACCCCCTGATTTAACTTAAAAAAGTGATGAATTTTGTTTTTTCACACTTTCCCTTGCCAGCTGTATATTATTCCTAGTCGATTTTCACATAAGATTACTAGATCGGTGTCATCAGCATACCAGTCCATCAAAATCAAACTATAAGGTAGGTTGAATAACTTGCAAAAAACTGATGTTTCTTTTTTCAACTATGAGCAAAATTCCTCTGGTTTTATTGGTGTTCAAACCCAGCAAATTCAATCTAATAGTGCGTTGGCGAATGATGAGATAGGGTGATTTTTTCTTAGTGAATCCAGACTGGAATTGCAGGAGACATGTGCTCAAAAATATTAATTAAAAATTATATAAGTTGTTTTTCAAATGGGATGTATCAGTTATTCACTGCATTCTATATTCCAAGACTGGCAATAAACACTCAAATATTCAAATTTGAAGCATCGATAAATACTGGAAATTGGTCTTCCTTCTCATTGGATTATCCTGTTAGGGAAAAATTATGACCTCCAGTGGGGTGGAACCCTCCCAAAAAACGCGTTGAAATTAATTTCTGAGGTAATTTCGAAATATCTCAAAAAATTCAATTTAAATCAAAAAAATAACTTGATATTCAGAAAGAGCACAAATTTTTACAAAAAAACTGTCCCTACCAAAATTTTGAGAAATCGCACGGTATTCTTGAAAAAAATTGTTGAAATTATATGCTTTCGCAATGGGGCAGATGTTGCGCCAGCTCCTGCCGACTTGCATTTTTTCAACCAGCGCGTGAAGTAAAGTTTTCTATAACTCCTCACATAAATGTTCAATTCGGATAAATCTAACGTCATTTTGAAGATAAAGATCGCAGCGTTGTATTCTGATATTATTTATATTTATACGCGCAGTTGCCAGCTGCAAAATTGCAATTGAAAATCTTATAATATTAAATGTCCTGACTTCGTGAAATAATGCTTGTGATTATTGAAATAATGACTCATCACTTGTAACAAGTGAAATGGACAGTTGAGGAATACTTCATTGTCAGATTGCATAACGTTTAACCGGTCCAAATGATGTTGGTTTTAAATACGAGTGTTTTCAATTCTTCGCATATTTTAGGTTACAAAATCTTGAGGGAGTTTATGAATTCAAATGCTAACAACTCAGAGATAAAAGCACGTATCAACATGAATGAAAAGCCAGTTTGCAGAAAAAATCCTGCTCTTATTGAAAATATTCATACAAATTTGGTTACTTGTACAAATTTTAAATGCAATCCAGTCAATCTTTTAAACACTTAAAATAGAGGTTACTCGGCATTTGATCGCATTATTGTTCTATGGAAAGAAAAATAAAATCAGTCCTTGATGGAATATGGGGATACGGAACCGAGGAAGACAGTGCACCAAAGGACACTCTCCCGAAGTGTACCTGCTTTAAACTCATTGAGATTCTGAAACCTGAAAAATATCGGCTTGGGACCTTGTCAATGCGGCAGCTAGCGCGCCGCTGTATAGTATACAGTGGCGCGGTTCTGTCGATGCGCAGTGGGCAGTGTAAACGTCAGATAATTATAAAAGTTCTTGTGCAGAAAACACTGGGATAACATCGATAGTCGGAGACGAGGAAACATCTCTTAGTGCTTTGTCACTGTTATTAATTGAAAATGGTGAGTTTATTTTTGAAACATTTGTTTCATGTTCAACTCAGCTCTGTTTCAAAATATCGCAACGTCAGATATGACTAGGAATTCAGGAGAAATTGCCAGTTTGTTATTAACATTTCATTGATTGGAACTTGCTTAAAATGCATAAATGCTTAGGATATTATACGCTCATTCAAAAATTTACCTGCAGAATATAAATGTTTGCTTAGTTGAAGTTTTTCTATTCAATGGAAAGTGCCCAGTGTTAGTGTTGTTTTAGAACTTGGCCATGATGTTACTCAAAATGTTCAAATTTTTAAAGGTCCAAGTAGGAATTTAGGGGAAACTACCAATTTGATATTGACATTTGTGTGAATCAAACTTGCTCAACACTCCCAGAAGTGTACCCGCTTTGATTTTTATCTGCTATATTACAAAATTTTACTGTTTATCAGATTAAGCAAGTTTTCTCAAGTTTTCTTCTGAATTGTGTAGTAAATGGCTAACATTCTACACCAACATTCCATAATTTCTCTATTGACGATATATGTATTCCTTAAAGGATGCCAGTTGGCATAGTACCAGTAGCACCTCTGTTGGAGAGGGACCCACGACAATGGATGACGAGCATCAGGAACCCCCTGCCTCTATGACCACCTGCATCATATGAAATCAAGATTTAAGTGTAGAACGAGGCTTGGACACAATTAGAAAATCTAGTACTGAAAGAAAAGATTACAAAGAGAAATCTTTTCGGGGGCTTACTTCAGTCACTATACATAAATCATGCCGGGTCAAGTACACCACAAAAAGGAAAGGGCAGTTCATTTACCAAAATTTTGGTAGGGTCGAGCCGGAACGGGTACATTTGTACAGCACAGCGAAATGGAAGACACGCAAGAGCAAGGAGCATTTTAATTTTTCCACGTTATGTTTTATATGTGGATTGGAAGCAAGTAAAATTAAGCTAGCTGAGAAGGGGTCAGCTCCCTATAACACTATAGTTAGAATATATATAATATATATATATATATATATATATATATATATATATATTTATTTATTTATTTATCAGAAACATACAGGTTACCCTAATTACATGTTCCTGCTTCTAACAACATGAATACAAAATATTACAACATAACATAATAATTCATTAATATTAACTATATTAGGTATTTAAGTTAAATCAGGGGGTAGGGGGTAGTCCGTAAAAAAGACAACAACATTAAAATCATTATAAATTTTTTATTGCTGAGACGGCTTTTCTGAAAGATCCAAGACTTGAGCTAAATATATTCAGGCTGAATTCTGAATGGTATTCATTGAATAATTGGCATATTTTTTGTAAGCTGTCTGTTGCATTGGCTAAAAAAGTGAGTCTTCTAGGACGTGTACGATAGTCAGGTACGTATAAGTTTATTTGTTGAAGTAATTCCGGTGAGTTGACATAATAATTTATCAATTTATAAAGAAAAATCAGACATCGTTGAATTCTCCGATGTTCCAATTTTGTGATATCAAATTCAATTCAATATATATATATATATATATATATATATATATATATATATGTATATATATATATATATATATATATATATAAGTAGAAAAGTTATTGGGTATAACCCTCAAAATGTTCTGCAACCAATAACTTTTCTACTTATATTTTCATATATTGCCCCTCGCTAAATCCATCCTTATTTATATATATATATATATATATATATATATATATATATATATATATTAATAACGACAGTTCTCAACGATTATTTACCCACATTTATATCTAAGAGTAGTAGTTTGAGAGTTTTTTCAAATTATCTCCCCCTTCCCTCTCACCCCAATGTTTCCGCGATACGGGGGATATGCCCCGAATGCGGGGGCGGAAAAATCGTTTCTAATAATTTTACACCTATTATTTTTACAAATTTTCGCTAAGTTTCATTACTCAGGACTGACAATTTTACATATTCATAGAAAATACCCCAAAAAAAACACGATTTCGGAAGTGGTTGATGCCCCTGGAGGGGGTTTAATTGTTGAAAATAATTCGCCCCCATTAATAATACCGATTTTCACTCATATTTATTGCCCAGAGCTGAAATGTCAATAAAATACCTTCCAGAAAAAAGTTTTTACGATAAGAAAAAATCACCCATCTCATCATTCGCCAACGCACTATTAGATTGAATTTGCTGGGTTTGAACACCAATAAAACCAGAGGAATTTTGCTCATAGTTGAAAAAAGAAACATCAGTTTTTTGCAAGTTATTCAACCTACCTTATAGTTTGATTTTGATGGACTGGTATGCTGATGACACCGATCTAGTAATCTTATGTGAAAATCGACTAGGAATAATATACAGCTGGCAAGGGAAAGTGTGAAAAAACAAAATTCATCACTTTTTTACCCTAAAAAGGATAAACCTTCCCAACCTTCCAACCTTCCAAACCTTCCCAACGTTTCATCAAAAATGATAAAGATAAAACACAAAAATCTGAAAAATCAGGAAAAATCAGGTATAAATTGAATAATTGTGGATCTTGTTCCAAAGTATACCAGGTGTCCCACATTTTATGTGACAGGCAATATCTGGTTTGCTGAAGGAGATACACAAAAATGGTCATACAAAAGTTTTAGGAGTTCATGAGAGCTATATTTTGATATAATTTTCAAATATACAGGGTGTTTGGTGTAGGTGCTACAGACCAAAATAGTATTTTTTAAAATAGAACGCCCTGTATATTATCACATATTCAGATTCTACGTTGTATTCTGATATCATTTCACGTTTAGTTTTTGAAATTCGGTTGATTTATTGCTTAAAATGTAAAGTCTTGAGAACGATTATTATTTTTAAAAATATCTCATACAATTATTCTCTCTGCATCAGATCACATGAAAATTAGTCAAAATTTTGGGTGTTCGAAGTAATGGTTTCAATTTTGAGTTGTGGAATTTAGTCAGGAATCATTTTGAATATGAAACAATTGCGAAATTGAAAGAGGTTTATTCGAAAACAAATCGTTAATAACAATGTAAATAATACAACTTGATGAATCATTTCATAAGAATGGTAGGTACCTAGATATAAGTCATAAAAATTGTTCAAAGTGACGCTCATTAGATATTATACAGGCTTCGAAACGTCGAATCACTTCTCTCGTACAAGTCGCTCTTATAATATTAGGCGTAATATCACAGCACGCTAGTCGAATTTTCATTTTCAGATCATCCACATTCAAAGGGGGAGTAGTGAAAACAATATCTTTTAAATAACCCCATAGGAAAAAATCAAGCGGTGATAAATCTGGGGAACGAGCCGGCCACCGAATTGGACCCTTATTACCAATCCATCTATTTGGGTACGTTCTATCCAGATATTCAGTAACATCCTGTGAATTGTGAGGAGGAGCACCATCTTGTTGCCACCAAATTCCTTCCATCAAATCATTTTCAATTTTCATTGAAAAAGTAAGGTCCTATGATGCGGCCATTGAACAATCCACACCATACATTAATACCCCAAGTAGTTTGAAAATTACTTTCGCGGACCCAGTGGGGATTTTCTTGAGACCAATTGTGGAATCGCGATTCATCGCTCCACAAAATTTGACTGAATATGTTAGGATTTTCATGTAATATTACCTGATAACAAGCAATGAATTTAAGTCGTCGTTCAAAGTCCGTGGGTTTCAAACCTTGTACGATCTGAATTTTGAATGGGTGGTATTTATTTTCTTTCAGAATTCTCTGTACATTAGATTTACTCACACCGACTTCTTCTGCAAGAGTACGGATAGAAACATGTGGATGAATAATGATATAAGCCAACACATTGATCTCTAAATCTTCAGTTCTAACAGATCTCGTATGATGACGATGCTTTATAGTAGAAGGAAATGACCCAGTTCGCAATTTTTCTTCAACTCTAGAAAAAGTAATTCGTGACGGAATGGGTCTGTCTGGAAAACGTTCTTGGTATAGACGTTGTGATTGACGGCAGTTTTTATGATATTCCCCAAAAATTAATGACATATCAATGCAATTACTTGGACTAAACGCGAAAGGCATACTGGAGTTTTCGCACAAAGAACACAGTTACTGTTTTGCAAAGAATCACTGAATCGAACTGGACAGTAGATACAATTCAACATTTGTTACTATGGCATCAACAAGCATAAGCTAATCATTGATGAAATTGTGCAATATAAAGCAATTCACCCTCAAGTTGGTCACATTCTCAAGAATTTCAATATTATATTCAACTGATATCGTATCGTAGAGGTGAGAATAATGGTTTGTATTCAGTAGTAGTCTAGTTCAATTCAATAAAAAATATAGACTGGATTCGTGTACGAGTAAAAAAGTTTTTTTGAAACTTCATATTTAAGAAAAAGTGCAATAACTCAACAACGCCGTAACCGAATTTCAAAAACCAAACGTGAAATGATATCAGAATTTAACGTAGCATTTGAATATGTAATGATATACAGGGCGTACTATTTTAAAAAATGGAAATTTGGTCTGTAGCACATACACCAAACACCCTGTATATTTAAAAAGTATATCAAAATATAGCTCTCATGAACTCATAAAACTTTTGTGAAAAACATTTTTGTATATTTCCTCCAACAAAACAGATATTGCCTGTCACATAAAATTTGGGACACCCGGTATGTAGGCCAGACTGGTAGACCATTCAAAAGCCGCGTACGTGAACACCGTATGAATTATGTAAAGAATAAAACAAATTCAACATATGCCAATCATATTTTGGAAGAAGACCAGGACTTAGATGAAAACTTTGAAATCCTTCATTTTGAAAATAAGGGTATTAGACTTAATTATTTAGAATTCTTGGAAATTAATGGATTGAAAAATTCGGATTGTTTACTAAATGATCAATTGGACCTTAATAGTTCTCCTTTGTTAAACCTTTTCTATTAATTATGTAGTAGCTATGTTTTGAGGTTTACAGGTACATACATTGTTTTGTCAATTTTTATTTTTATTTAGGTAGGTCCTAATTATCTCAATTATTGATAGGAAGAGTATTTAAGTAATGTTCAACGTAGAATAATTTAATGTATTACATTCGCTTGAGAAAGATACTGTGGATCGAAACATGTCGCGTAGACAATAAATCTGTGTTCACCTCAGTGTCATATACTATGAATTTCAATCAAGTAACGGCCACGTCAATCCGAAAAAAACATATACCAATTATTTTTAGAAATATCCTTGATCCAAAAACATCCCGGAAGGTGGTCAAAGCTTTGCTGCTTGAAAAGGCTTACTAATTTCATTTATTTTCAGTTTGAATTGGTGAATTTTTATATTTACACCAATTTTATTTTTTATGTTTTTACTGTTACAGTTTTACAAATTTGCATATTAACGAGAATTTTTAATTTTATTTTTAATTTTCTTGTATCCTGGAGTTGCTCACAAGTTGTGCATACATTTTTCAATATTATTTTTAACTCTTCTATTTATTTTGATGTAACTCCACAAACAATGTTGCAGTCATACTATTGTTTCAGCTCTATACTTATACTTTTTTTCTTGACGAATTTCGTTTCAACAAGAATATGATTTGACCTTCTTTTGATTTATCACACTTCGTCAACGAGAATTTATTCTTGGACAACAGAGTACATAAATGGAGGATGAAATTATGTATTTTGTGCAGAAATATATTTATTAAAATTATAGCAGAGCGTTTTGGACTATAATAGCCATCACCAGTGCTGCCTGAAAGTAAGTGATAATTGAAAATAGTTAAGAATAAAATGTTCAATGATTTGAAACCGAGTAGTAAAGATTCAAAATAAATGTTGGACAATTAGACACATAATTGAAATTGTGAAGTAATTAATGAAAAAGGCTTGAATTGAAATGCTCAATTGGAATTTTTTTAAGTTATTAAATCTGAGGTTACGTACTCGTCAGGTGTACAAGATCGCAAAAAAACATAAAAGCATCATGCGTACAAATGACGATGGAGAGTATTTAAAAATCCATATAATCAAATACTGAAGAGAAAGAAGACTTGCATTCAATGCTACTCTTGATATTTCTCCATCATTCAAATATTTTTCCATGCCTTTTATTGATCACAAATTGTGCAATGATATTTCCAAATTCATTCAAGAAACCATACCTGGTACAAAAATCTCCCTTAAATCCTGCAACAAGTTGAGCAACATGTTAGTGAATTCTAATAACACGTATCAACGAACACCTGAAGTAACCTGATGATTCAGCATTTGGAAACCATTTGAAAATCAATAATCATAACTGTAGCCCTAATAGAAATTCGAAAATTCTACACCAAATTTATAATAAGAAATATTTGAGACTGGATTTGTTCGAAGAACTGGAAATTTCAAAAAAACTTTACAATAATGAGTGCTACTTGAACACTCAAGTGAACTTGTATAGAGATTTCATCAAAAAATTATTCATCAAAATTAAATCAATATATCCTTTTAGATCAACCATTTTCAAATTTAAACCTTCAGTTTGATTATTTTGTCTACCCTTTTATAAACAAACATTTCAATTTACTACTAACACAAGTTGGTATTACATTTTAGTCTTTGACTTTGACAGATGAAGTAATTTTGTTTTTCAAAATACCTGACATATACAAGGAGACTAAAATTTAACGAGGAGGGTTTAATACGCTCTAGCCAATCACAATCTTGTAGCATCAACACGTCATAGTGACGTATTTGTAAATGAGTACAGAGTCGAACACGAACCAAGCAATAAAACTGTCAGCAGTCAATGTCTATAGAGAACGGCGGCCATGACACGTCCTACTACGTCACATTTCGTCACAAATGTTCTTTCATCTCTTTCTACTAGTGTCCCCATTGTCTTATGGGAATTATACACTCCTTTTTAAATTTTAGTCTCCTTGTGGCATACCTAATTGTTGCCAAAACATTCTATAAAATACATTTAAGATGTCTTCAAAATTGTAATTCTTCCTGTTACCTGACTTGTAAGTACTCATCAAACTTCAAAACATTTTTCCAAATTTCATAACCTACAAAATTATTAAATTCATTTCCAAGAATCTTTCACAATCAGAGTATTTACTTTCAGGAAGCACTGAAAATGACGAAAGTCGAAAGCGTTTTGCATATTTAAGAAATTATACACTTTATACAAAATTCCCTCTTCATTTATTTAATTATTATCATTATTATTATACCAGGAACACCAATTTGATCTGTGAAATGGCCGAAAGGCATGAATTGCATGTTCCTGAATACAGAGAAAAAGTTCAGTTCACATAGTTTTGAGCTCGGAAGAAGAAGAATGAAGAAATAACCAGAAGCTTTTACTTGTCTGGCAGGAATAGCGCAAACCTGTCACTTCCAAGGAACACCCTCTCCACCCTGCACCTCTCGTCGGCGGAACCAACTCATTATTTCAATTACACATTGTCCTCTCCGTATCCATCTTCAAGTTCCGACGAAACGAACACCCCTCCCTCCTACCACCGGCCTATTAAAACCGCGCCGTTTAAAGAGCAATATCATAATTCACGAGTGGAGAATAATATGGGAGACCGTTTAGCAGCTGTAGAGCAAAAAAAACAATTAATGAAGAACAATAACAGCGGACGCGATATGCATGACAAAGGCGGGAGTGAATTGAAGGAGTCTGTGCCAGAAAGCGTCGAAATTAAAAAGATGGCCGGCCGCTACACCAGAAAATAATTACCGAATGCAATGGATAACGCTGCTCTTCTCTGATGAGACTATTTCTGCGGACTTGGGGGCGGTTGATATTCATTTCTGCCAATTTGTGGATATGCTGGTGTCTTCTTCTAGAATTTGACTGAATTAAGTGAAGTGTAGTGAACCGAGAGAAACATTTAATGATCATTGCTTCTTTTGGATATTCTTATCCCTAATGTGATCCCAATAATAACATTTGGTTCTACACACGTCAAGAGAACTAGTGATATTTCCACACAAATCGAAAAAATCGAACAGTTTGGTATCCGCATATTGACATCTGTAAAAAAAAATTCTTCAAGTTTGTTTTTGCTGCGTCGATTGAGAATGTCTGTGTCTCATAGTATGATGAGAATGGCGTATTTTTCATTCATAAATAGTCACCTACAATACGGAATTTTGATCTGGGGCCACAGTGCCAACATGAAAACCCTTTTCACACTGCAAAAACAAGCAATACAAATTATATCCGGTGTTGGTTCAAGGACACATTGTAAAGACTTATATAATATTAATAATAATAATTTATTCACACATTCTGAACAAAAAGAAAACATATCATTTAAACAATACATGGTGAATAAATCGAGACAAGAAACTTACGAAGCAGCGAACTGCTTGTGTGTAAGGAAGGCTAAAATGTCAGTTAAAATTACTTAAACTTAAACTTAAATTGAAGATTAAAATAACTTATTAACATAGTATTACATATACATGATATAAAGATCGTGGAATCAGGAGGAATATACATGGTGTAATGGAAAAACGGCAATAAAAATAAAAATATAGCATTAGGAAACGATTACAGTTAAATTAAGACATGTTTAGTAGGGGCTCAATATAGTAGACTACATAATTTAGGAATAACATCATGATAAAAATCATATGGTGGCGACATGCACATGGTATAGGACATAAGAGGACTCTCAATACTTAATATCAGAATGAACATACATGACTTGACAATCCGTTGTTTATATACAATAGTAGAAAACAGACATCATGGTATTGAGGGACCTGGGATTGGGGTAAGATATATGTGAGATATATCTATAAAGAGATGTATTTGGAGAGTGTACTACAGTAGAGCTTGAAAATTTCAAGTTAATGCTCAATATTTTCAGTTATTTCTGTACGGGGTATTAGTTTCATATATTTTTTGAGATTTTTTTTGAACATTTTTGGATTTGTCTCACATTTCAGGTTATCGGTAGTGAGCTAAAGAGTTTTGGGCCTAAGTATCTATAATTTTTTTGACCTACTGATTTGTGCATGACTGGTATCACTATAGTTTTTTTGTGTCGGGTGTTATGTTTATGGTCCAAAATGATCAATTCATTTCTGTACTTATATTGGGTTGTGGTTATACTAATAAAGAAAAGCTGTCTTGGATCGAATATCTCCGATTCTTCGTATATGAGGTCACTTGAGTAGGCATAGTCTCTATGCAGAATACATCTGAGAAAACGTTTTTGCATTACCTCAAGGGAATGCAGATTGGTTTTGGAAACTCCACCCCAGCCAATGATGCCATAATTTATATGTGATTCTACTAGGCTTTTGTATATCATTATTTTTTGTTCGAAATTGAGAATGCTGGTTATATTTTTGAATTTATACAGAATGCATCGTAATTTTTTAACTAGGTAATGAATGTGATGGTCCCATCTGAGGTGACTATCTAGGATTATACCTAGGTACTTAATTTTTTTGACATTCCTTATGACGGCCATATCGGAGAGAGCTATTTGGTATGTAGGCAGGGCTATATCATAACTACTGAAAGGTAAGTAGAATGTTTTTTCAAAGTTTATTGATAATAGCCTATAATCGAATCACATCTGTATCTGTCTCAAATCCTGTTCTAATTTCGATTTCAGGTTAAACCAGTCATTATCTTTACAGATCAAGACTGTGTCATCGGCATAACTAATAATTTTGGAGTAAGTATTCAGGAGGAAAAGATTGTTGAGGTATATGTTGAATAATATTGGTCCTAACACCGTCCCCTGAGGCACACCACACGATACGATTTTTTCTTCACTCACTCTGTCACCTATTTTTACAATTTGTTTTCTATTCAACAAATAGCTTGTGAAAAGATCATGTGGTGTACCTCTTATTCCTATATCTTCGAGGGTTTCTAGTAGTATAGAATGATATCAAATATAATTTTCTCACCATACCTAGTATGTATACAGTGTGTACATAAAGTAAGGAATAAATTCATTATTTCTGAATGTAAAGATATTTCGGAAAAATCTTCGGACAGGTCGATTTTCTTTTCCGTTGAGCCAATTTTTGAACCCCACCCAAAATATATAGGGTTATCCGCAATTGAGTAAAAATGACTTTGGTGATATTTTTAAATTGGACACCCGGTACACGACAGATATTGAATTATATCTGTTAGACAGATATAATTCAATATCTGTCGAGGTATTATCCAAAAAATTAGTTGTTTTCTGTCGGACATATGCCATACAATCTATACAAAGGTATAGAGAGTTCCTAAAGGATTGTTTTCGACTGTTTTACAGTCACTGGAACATTTATTGCTCTTTGAAACAAGTATTCAGCATATATTATATATATATATATATATATATATATATATATATATATATATACATATATATATATATATATATATATATATATATATATATATATATATATATATATATGAAAACTAAAAGTACGGGTTGAACAGCGTCTAGAATTTGTTGGAATTCTAGACGCGGTTCAACCCGAACTTTTAGTTTTCAAATATCTGACCGCGGAAACCTATCCGAACACATATATATATATATATATATATATATATATATATATATATATATATATATATATATATATATATATATATATATATCAATGTTTAATCAATGTAAAAGAACACTTGAATAACTAAAAACAAAACAGTGAATTTCATGATAATAATACAAGAAATAAAAGTAATATTGCTATTTTTGCCAATCGACTTCAAAAATCACAACAAGGTATGAACTATCATGGCCCAAATTTCTTGAAATTGAAGTATTCAAGTATAAATTGAAACAATATCTAATTAAAAAATGTTTCTACTCCATTAAAGAGTTCGCCGACACATGATTTATAGATTCTAATTTCCTGTAACTGCCCTACTAATATCATTATACAATTGTGGAATGTGTTTTTATTTTTATATATAAATGTGTATTAATGTATGTATACGTTTCTGTCTATTGTCATATATTTTTTATTCATAGTTATTTACATTGTTTTATCTTCATCGTTGATTTTTCTTCCTTTTTTATTTCTACTCCTAGTTATTTAAGTTGTTTTATCTTCATCTTTCATTATTCTACCATTTGACGAGTGTAAACATTGTACAATGTAGTAACACAATGAACTGATTGATCTGAAACAAAAAAGAAATTGAGTTGTTAATATAGAAATGTTTCTACCGATTGATTTCTAGTGAATTATGTGGTATAAAGGTTTCTTCAAACCAACGCGGGAACGCGGGAGCGGGAACAAGATAAATCCGAGACTAAATTCCATAGTGGGACATGCCGGAGTGATTATTCGTATTCCAAAATGCATACAAGCAATGAAATATATATGGTTTTCTACGTGTACTGTTTTTTTAGCAATTCGCACAGTTCCAAAGTTCCGTTCCCGCTCCAGCTCCCGCATTCCCGCTTTTATTTGACGAAACCTTAAAATGAGTTTCCATCTTTGCTTTTGGTTTTTTATCATTTTGTTGATGTTACTAACAATTGAATTCTTGTATCTAAGACATTCAAATATGTAAAATAGTCATATAGTGCAGGAGAAAACATAAGTCAGGAACTCAAAACTTAACAAACACAATGTGTTATTTTGAATGAAAAAGTATCGAATGTCTTGCCTGTTCATTATGGAGTTTCTCAAGGTTCTATTATATACCCGCTTCTTTCTGTCGGCAACTATTTTAATTTTTTGAAATTCATTTCGATCCTATACCTGAAACGCTTTGTCACTCGATGTTCTAATTGTTTCCACGTGTTGACCGGTGATCTGTAGATACTTTCCTTGATAATAATTCCACGAATAAAAGTTTAGGTGTGCAATATCTGGAGATCAAGGATCCAAGCGTCTAATCCGTCGGTTATCATATTTACGGGCCAATTTCAACTCGACTGCTAATGTGCAATGAGCAGAAGTTCCATCAAGTTGAAACCACCATGTTCGATATTATTGTAGTGTTAGTTCTTCTATGAAATCCCCAACCTCGAGAACAACGGTTTTAAAATATTTTCAAAAATCAAGGTCTTTATCATAAATCCAAAAGAGCAATTGATTATCCATGATAAAACAGAAATTGTAGGAATACATATTATCTTCTCGAAAAAAAACTCCGTCGACTTGTGTACAACATTACACATGGTTCGATTATTTATTGAACGTCTTGGTGCTTGAGTACTCGAACTTTATGCATCCATGTTCTTCCAGAATCCCTTGAACTAATGAAAGCTTCACAGCCAAATCATGAGATGCACTAAGAAAGGACGCTCAAGTAATTCCGAGTATGCTGAAACATCAAATGTGTTGTCCTCACTGCCACTGGTCTAGGCAAGTTTCTTGTTGCTTTCAAAGATGATCCAAATATTTCAAAATTTCTACTCAAGCTAACGAATTGTCTCAAATTCATTCGAGGTCAATCCTGATACTTTTCATTGCACCCTCTGTGTGTTATGATGAATAAAACTATCAAAACCACATTCGAGTTATCATTTTCTGCAATAGTACTCTCTCACATACAGAACTTCACTTCAGGATGACAATGAAGGAATGTTATTCCAGTTCTCTGTCAAAATGGAGATCATAGCCTACTATATAAATCTATATCATGTTGGGCGTGGGCCGTTTTTATGAGTCCCCGTAAGCAGCTCACTTCTGAGCCTCCTTGGATGCTGAAACTGAGATGCAGTTCATCGGCAGAACGATCTTATGCAGCTATGATCCTAATTGCAATATTTCGTAAATTCGTGCTGTAAATAATAGTCGTTTTCAACAAGGTTTTGCCTTAAAACGTAATATTGAAAACTGTAAAGTTATGAGGAATCCTATATGGATTCCAAAAATGATATAATCAACGACGTATTCTGCTTGAAATAACAAAGTGGCTACTACTTTTTGATACCAGCGGCAACACTTTATTAATGAAAACATTTTTGACGAATGAAACATGTTTGAGTGTCCATGCCCACAAATTTTAATTGGTCTGTAGTTCCATTCTGAAAATACCTCTGATGTTCATCCCACCCTCAAACACCCGGTACAAGTAGATCAGTTTCGTACCCACGAAAGTTTTCAATCTTTGAAAATATTTATAGAATTATCGTAATAATTGGTGGAGGATCGTACACATTCGCCAAATTATAGAGAATTTAAATGTGCTTCTGTCAAAAACATATACTTTTTTTCGGCTCCTTCACCAGAAAGTGAAGGATCACAATTCTCGATACTGAAACTCTTGGGCGGGCTTTGTTATGATATTTGCTACCATGGGTTACTATTCGGAGAGATTATGTAAAAATTCAACGATAGAAGTTATTCAGTCGCCAATCACATTTTTTCCACTAAATTTTGAGGTAATTTTCGGAATCAGCTTGCTATAGTTATAGCTTTTATAGTTATCCCCTTGTCGAATTCGATTTTTGAGGTGATATTTGGAATCAGTTCGTCGAGTTACGTCTAAAGGAAGTTAGCGATTTTTCGAAAAATGGAACATAAAAATGTTCGCAAAATTTCGCATTTTTCTACTTTGATCGCCTGGGAATATTTCAAAAATGCGGAATTCAACGAGTATTACTTCATCTTATGAAAAAATTCCTTCTGAATCTGAAGATGTACTTGTTTCTTTAATCTGAGTGCTGATTCATTTAGTAATTGTTGATTTCGTGGATAAGTGCATTTTTACGTCTAAACTATGGCCTTTTTTCAGTTAACCCTTTGTCGAATGCAATTTTTGAGTTGATTTTCGGAATCAGCTCGTCATTTTACCAGAGACTTGTGAAATTTCTTAATAATAATAAATTGTTTACTCCCTGTCAATTCGGTTTTAGACAGGTGTTGTCTTAGTCCAAGCAATAGGGAAAAGTGCGTGCAAAAATTAATATCCAAAAACAAAAAATTTGAGCGTATAGGAAATTGAAAATCAGCATGAGTTTCTATTTCACTCGACTCGATCGTGATTACCGAACATAACCTAAAAAATTGGCAAAGTTGCGAAAAGCGGTTTTTTGTTGATAATTTAAAAAACTACAGCTCCGAACACATATGTTGCTGGATTTAGTACGGTCTACAATGTACTTCTGTATATTGTCTGCCTTGATCGAATCTGGGACTCTAGATAGAAATAACCATATTTTTCTATCGCTATTTTCACGTCCGTGAAAATCCTTATCTCCGGCTCCGCTTCCGGTCAATTGTTTCTTTTTTCTTTTGGTAACTACTTTGAAGCCATCACCATTATCTTCATTCCCTTTGTTTTCTGTGAGGTTTATAATTTCCTCCAACTTCCGTTTAGTTTCAATTTGCATGATATTTGAATTGATATGCTTGACTTGGAAATTTGGTTCACCCTGTACTTTGGATTTCCCTTTTGTTGATGATCCTGACTCATTGTTTTCCTTTATTTCCAGGCCGGGCGTATGTGTATTCGTACGTTTTTTGTCGGCTGAATGCCGGTTTTTTGTGCTACTGTTTGGCGAGTGGCTCTCATAGTTTTTTGTGGATGAGTCTTTTTGGGTCGGTTCATTCTCGGAGTTTATTACCTTCAATTTATTTTCTAAATACGTAATTTTCTCGATTTGCAGTCGAATGATATTCACTTTGTCCATTATAATAATTCCCTTGTCCTGAATGATTTGCTTTAGAAGCCTATTCTCTTCCTTTATGAACTCTTCCTCTGTGGAAGGTATCATTATGCTCTGTCTGTTCAATTTCGTGTTTGCATTCTGCTTTTTTCTGCTCCCTGGCTTGTTTCAGACATGCTGGATGGAACACTTCACCACATTTGTAACATTTCACTTTATTAACTACTTTTTTCTGGCATTGTTTACATATAAAATCTCCTTTTTCTGAGGAGAGTACCGACGTGTGTACTGTGTTGTCGGCCATAGTGCTTATAGTAGGTGCTTAGGTATTGTATTGGATCATAACTTGAAGTTCAATGAACATATTATGTCAATGATGAAGAAATTATCATCGGGGTGTTATGCTATCAGAATTATTCGGAATGAGATAGGTCATCTTATTCTACTTTGCTCCTCTGGAATCTCACATCAGGTATAGCATTTTGGGGAGCCTGCTCGCAAGGATTGTTTCCAACGATATTTACTCTACAAAAGAGAGCACTGAGATACATGTGCCATGTTAACTACCAATCCTCATGTAAACCCTTATTCATATCTCAGAGGATACTTACACTAACATCAATCTTTGTGTTGGAATCAACTAGGTTAGTTCATAAACATAAATTACACCTATTGAAATCAGACGCTGTACACAATCCTAGGGCAAATGGCCAAAAACTACCTTTATTAATCCCCAGAACCAGCCTATGCCAAAATTCAATTGTTTACAATGGTGCAAAAATGTTCAACCACCTACCGATGCAAATTAAAAAAATTCATAGCACTCCGAAATTCAGAAGAGCTGTAAAAACTTCTTACTCACAAGGTCCTTTTACAATTTGAGGGAGTTTTTTGAACAAAATTTTGAATAGCTGAGACAGCAGTAAAAAAATGATGTATCCATGCACTGATTGATACTATTTTTTTCTTTTACACCAACAAGTGTGAGGCAAATTGCACTTGGGCGTTCCTAAATTCTATTTAGGTATTTCCTAACTTTAGGAATCATTTGGTGAAATCGAGCATTAGATATTGTCGATTTTATGGATGGATGCATTTTAACGTCCAAAATATTGCCTTTATTTCAGTTGCCCTTGTCGAATTCAATTTTTGAGGTGATTTTCGAAATCAGCTTGTAGAGATACGTCTTAGGGAAATTCAAGATTTTTTGAAAAATCGAAAATAAAAATTATCGCAAAATTCGAGAACCTTCTGTATAGAATATTCTATTTTTCTACCTTTATCGCCTGAGAATATTTCGAATAAGAAAGTTAATTCATTCAGAAAATGTCTATTTTGTGGATGGATGCATTTTATCATCGAAAAAATTGCTCATTTCCAGTTACCCCTTTGTCAAATTCAATTTTTTGAGGAATCAGTTCGTTGAGGTACGCCTTAGGAAAGTTTAAGATTTTTTGAAAATAGAAATTATCGCAAAATTCGAGATCCTTCTTCATAGAATATTGCATTCTCCAACTTTGATCGCCTTGAAACAAAACATTCACCAAAAACCTTGCATTATTATTCAGATATCGTAATATTATGATCTTCCATAACTAGATTTTCCCCATTTTTTATCGATTATTGCACAAGTGCATAAAAATTAGCGATAATTTTGCAAAAAAGCGTGTTTTCCAAAAATTGCAAAAGTTCATGTTCATATTTTAGCAAAAGAGTCCGAAGGAGGTGGGCTCGTTTACAAAATATGAAAATAACCGGAGCAATTTTTATAAGATGACACGCTTGAATGTAAAATGATCTTGTGTAATTTATTGAAATATCAATTTTTTTCTGAGAAGTACCATGGTACTGACAAAGACTATGGGTGAAATTATGCCACACGCGACTTTTTTTCACTTTTCGAAGTTTATCTGACATTTTTCACTATTCTTTGTGTTGTCATGGCGACGAGATGTTTTTGGGCATGCCATCATCGCACCGCAGTGCAATTACCGGTGGTAATACCACAAGTGCATTGAAAATTACCGATAATTCTGAAAAAAACGTGTTTTTTTTTAAACTGCACGAGTTTATTTTTTTCGTTGTTTCAAAGCATAAATTGCCCGACTCCGAAGGAGGAGGGCAATTTTTTGAAACAACGAAAAAAATAACCGAGTGTGGTTTTTTATAAAAAAATAGTTATTTTTGTATCTAGTGCGCGAAATGCTACTTTGGTGATCGAGAACTGATTTTTTTTAACAAGGCGCAGCCGAGTTAAAAAAATAGTCGAGATTACCAAAGTATTTCGCGCATGAGATGTAAACAAATTTTTTTCTACAAACGTCAAAAATATTGTTCTAAAATAAGTAATAACTATGAAAAATAGTATTGAACTGGCTTAAATAATTTTTCCAAATCAAGTAATTACTGTAACTATGGAAATAAAATGGCATTTGTTGACAATTATTTCAAAGTGACAGTTCTTGATAATTATTTTGGAGTGACTTTTTATTCGCGTCAATTTCGTGCGTGATATTTATTATTGTAAAAGAATGGAAATTTCGAGCGACGATGAACTGAGCAGTACCCCACCTAACTTGATAGATGCGGCCAATTCCGTAATTTCCAACTTTTTACCGGAGAAATCGAGGCGGCAGTATGAAAATGCATATCAGCAATTTAAAGAGTGGTGTTGAAGCAAATAAAGCCAGAAAAATATCTCTCACAATTTGAAAGCCTTAATTATTGTTCTACATTATTAAATAAACGATTTCTTGTTTTTTGCTTGATTGAGGAGTTGAGGACCATATAGGTTAGAATATGAAAATCCCATATAGTTTACATGCAGTGTGCGAAATATATTTCGCACATTACTTCGCGCACGGTGTTATGGTAACGAATGAAAATGAAAAAAAGTGCCACTTCGCATACTGTTGTCAATGCGCGAACCTTGTCATTTTTTGACGTTTGTAGAAAAACACGTTTTTTTCAGAATTATCTGGTTAATTTTCAATGCACGAGTGGTATTCGGTAGGAAATTTCACATCTCACTCTTTTAGCCAATCAAAAAATTCATTCTTGTTTAGTGAAAATTTCAAGAATGCACAATGAATTTTTATTATTTAATGTTATAATAAACAGTACAATTATTATAAGTAACATTATATCCCAAGCTTCCCATACCATATTTCTGGAAGTATTCTTCCATAATCATTTTGGCGGTGACATTCCAAATAGTTTTCACGGTGCTTTCTTTGTACTCCTCACCATTATTTTTCTTCATGTTATGAGCCCAGTCCTTCAAGATTTTCGCAATTTCGCATACTGGCGTGTCCTTTTCTAATTTATACCCTCTTGCTTTACAAAAATCCATGAACTGATTCCAAATAAACTTCTTACTTTTCTTAGTATTCGCTGGAGTCGTTTTTGCGATATTCTTATCGAGTTCGGCTTCATTAAAAGTTCCGAAACGGTTCATTTTAGACGAGAAATAAGAAAAAAATTATATTTGTTTACTTCAGATTAGCGTTGCTATGTCCGTAAGCTTCTCAGTTACTTCCATAGCAATCGCGATATGAACACTTGTAGGTAGATGACACATTTAAAGTCTCACTTCTGACATTAAAATCGCGCGACTTCACTTGAATTGACATCTAATGCGATAATTGCACTGCCGTGACGCGAAACGCGTCACTACAGTGCAATTATCGCTGTGAGCCAGCAGTAATTGCATTCCTCTTATGGACGTTTTTACACGTGAGGGAAATTTCCGCTTTAATTTTTCGATAGTTGCATGCCTCTTTTATAATATTTTAAATCAGGTAAATAATCGGTAAAAGAGAGGAGAAAGGACAGCGACAGAAGAGGGAAAGAATGAGAGAAATACATAAAAGGCTGGCCAAACAACCTGAAGACCTAAATGAACATTATCCTCCTTTCCTTTTTGATGACCAAAACTGGGAAAGAAACCCTGAAATATGTCTTATTTCTTCATTACGATAGTGCTTTCAGTATCTACTCTCTAATTTTTTTTTTTATTTCAGGTTTATGTTTGGGACGATACTGAGAGAGGCAGCAATAGTGTTCATTTTTTGTAATATTTTTGTTGGTGGTCAAGAATTTCTACAGGTGAGTAATCTAAATTTCATTCTAGCATAAAATATTTGCATTTTTTATAGAAGTAAATGTGATTGTAAATAGTATGTTACTGAATAAGTATGAGGGTTTGTTGAAAAAAGTAGTCAAACAATTGAAACAAAATAGGTTTAATCTTCGGGAGTTAAGAAAAGTCCTACAAATTAGTTATTTAGGAATTCGTGGAAAAAAAATTCACTTTTTATAAAATATACTATAGCTAAAATACAAAGTAAATCATCCACTAGTGCAAAAACGGAATCAACTAAATAAAACTATCACTTGCCATTTGTGGCAGAAGATTCTGAGATTTCAGAGCAAAATTATTGTGATGTCGCAAATGAGCAGCTTGCTTCTTGTAGTTGACTCTGTCTTAGTATTCCATGTAATTATTGAATATGACCTTATCGCACTGATGATGGCCAATGAATCCAAAACGCGTGAATTCAAATCATCTCTAAACTGATGGTTATGGAAACTTTCACGTAGTGTTGACTATGAAATGTTATATGGTAACGTGTGAATTGGAATAATTTTGGGCAAAAGGGTCGAAATGAGATGATCTATCTATGGAATGTGAATGAAAACACATGTCAAATTGAAGTAAAATAAACCACTATGGCTACAGAGAGCTGAGCTACTGATGGGTTGAATCTCATCTGTATCAAAGAAACCAAATCGTGAAAATAAATGATTTCTCAGGTATTGGCTCATTTCGGAAAGGCGTTCCTCGGGCTTCTATTCTTGGACCTATCCTGTTCCTACTGTATTTCAATGACTTGGGGCACTATATCAGACTTTCCTCTAGAGAAACATACTTATATCAATGAATTTTTGGGAATTCGTCTTGACAATGATCTGAACATGTTGAGATGTTCAGCAAATAACTCTCTTTACGAGGATATCTTGAATAATCTTAGCCTACTATAGAACCAAACAAAATTTCAATGTCAAAATATTTTATTACTCAACATATTCTCCTCCTAATTGGATACATTTATTACAGCGAACCTGCAACGTCTCTAGACCTTCCAAAAAAAATATTTTTTCTTGCTCTACAAACCAGACCTCCACAGCTTTTATTACCTCTTCGTTGGAAGAAAATTTACGACCTCTTAAACCTTTTTTCAGTTGAGGAAAGAGATGATAGTCGGACGGAGCCAAATCTGGTGAATAAGGGGGGTGTTCTAGTAATCCAAACCCTAAATCACGAATTTTTTGCATGGCAACATGAGATTTGTGTGCAGGGGCGTTGTCCTGCAAAAACAAAACACCTTTGGATAGCTTTCCGCGTCTTTTCTCTTTAATTTTTTCCCGTAGAGTGGTCAGTAATGTCGAATAATAATCTCCAGTTATTGTTCTACCATTACCCAAGAAATCAATCATGATTACTCTATGGCAATCCCAAAAAACTGAAGCAAGAACTTTTCCAGCAGATTTGTGGACACGAAACTTCTTAGGTCTTGGAGAACCGGAGTGTCGCCAACCCATCGATTGTTGCTCTGTTTCTGGATCGTAGAAATGTACCCAAGTCTCATCCATAGTAACAATTTGGTTCAAGAAGTCTACATCATTTTCAAATCGAGCACAGATCGAACGCGATGCTACTACCCTTGCACGCGTTTGGTCAACATTCAAACATTTGGGGATCCATTTTGCACCAATTTTTCTCAAGTCCATATCGACGTGAACTATGATTAACGCGTTCGTATGAAATATTCGGTGCTTCAGATATCCGTTTCAGCCCAATTCGACGGTCTGTTGAAATCATGTCATGAACTGCATCGATATTTTCGGGGACTGACACAGAAACTGGCCTTCCCGATCGGTCATCATCTTCAATGGAAAATTTACCTCTTTTGAAGCTTGCTGTCCAATTTTTCACGGTCGCAAACGAAGGACATTGATGCTGAAACGGAAGTATCTAGCTGGAATAATACTACAGCAACCCTAGACCGAGAAACATCACATGTAAATATGGGAAAAAGTTGTTTCTCGAATTTTCCAATTCGTCACGAAGACGATGAAAACGCGACGAATCGGTGGCGCCCTACAGAAAGAAAAGTAACTTTTCACGACCAAAATCCTTTTCGATCCACACCAGAGGTGCGTTTCAATTTAACGTCTGTCGTCCGGTAACGGACGATGTATGACGTCATAGTTGTTTCGTCGGGCGATATCTGTCAGATTGAATTTTGAAACGCTCTCCTAAATCGTGGGGTAAATAGTTGACGGTCGGACGTTCCACTCAAGAATTTTGAAACGATGGAATGAAGTTTTCGGACAAGACGTTCTAATATCGAAACGCTACATAAGAAAAGTTAAACGTCGGACGCACGTCGTACGTAATATTGAAACGCACCTCAGTGAATCGTATACAGGACAGGCCGGTTCAAGCTCCTCAAATTTCCGAGCCAAATATGAATCAATCCGATTCCATGATGCAGTTAGCCCGAGTAATTATGGGACTAGCAAGAGGTGATAATCACCCACCGAAACTAGACCGACAACGCCTTCCGGTGTTTTCCGGGCTAGAAACGGAGAGCCCTCATTTTTTTATGCAAAAATTCGTCTCGGACATGACTCGAGCTCGAGTCGAAAAAGATGAATGGGTTGGTTTTTTTAAACAACAGTTAAGAGGTGATGCTCACGCCTGGGCAAATTTATATAATGGAATAAATTCGTCCTGGGAATTTATTATGAATAGATTTCTCTCCAGATTTGATAATCCGGAATTGCTGTCAAAATTGATGTTAAAACTTTACGGTCATAAACAGCAAAAGAATGAAAAGGTAGAAATTTTCATTGCTGGAAAAAGAGCCCTGGCAAATCGCCATTTTCCCCAGCTAGATGAACAAAAGTTGATATATTTAGTGGTAGAATCTTTGCTCCCACAAATCAAAGCGTTTTTGAGAGGTCGTCAAATCACTCAAATGGAGGATTTGATTCGACTCTGTGTGAGTATCGAAGGTGACGTGAGTCAATTTTCGATGAACACACAAAGCGGTCCAAAAGCCCCCCCCCCTAGCGAAGACGGCAGTTCAGACTTCGAGCAAAAATGCCAACCAGTCATCGAGTCCAAAAGGCCCCCCCCGAAATTCGGAACCGTCCAATTTCAGAAACATTTTAAATATAGCTACTTGATGATGGCTCGATACTCTAATTTTTCGATACTTTTTATTTTTCGATTTTCACAATTTCGGTGGATATATTTTTTCTTTAAATTTATTGCGTAAC
This sequence comes from Chrysolina oricalcia, assembly GCA_944452925.2. Taxonomy (NCBI): domain Eukaryota; kingdom Metazoa; phylum Arthropoda; class Insecta; order Coleoptera; family Chrysomelidae; genus Chrysolina; species Chrysolina oricalcia. The sequence goes on from OX101817.2 coordinate 6,589,559, forward strand.
TCTGGTTTACTTTTTTGACGTCAAACTTTACACTGACACTTCTAATAAGTTATTGTTCGTTGCTATGGTAACGCAATATTTTGTTTACGCAGGGAACTGGTCTAGGCTAACTAGATATCAATACATCCTCGTACGTGTGGGGTTTATCGAATTGGGTATTACTACGGCCAAAATAGTGTACCATGAGTTAATTGAGTCCCATATCTGGTATGGTATTTCTTCAAAAAAACAATACTTCACTCTCCAGAGTGCTGTTTGATACATCTGTAAGTTTGAGTCCTCACATACTCTCTTCATTCTAGTATGTCTAGTTCATAAAAACATACCTTCATTCATTACCTTTGGACTTTCTTGCCAAAATAACAACATGAGGCAAACCACATCAACTTCAAATCTAGTAGACAAAGTCATAATGCCGTCAAACTATTGGGATTTCAAATTAAGATTGTAGCGCTACCGGCGGCAGACGATGAAGTACTTTCTACGACATTGATTTACAACCTTACTTTTTTTTCCATATAGATTTCATTGTTAACTTTGTTTATTTCGTGTATTGAGTATTTGAAGCGTGGTTTAGGCCCTTTAAACATTGTTAAAACTGATTTCGATTACTTTTACCTTTTATTAATGTTCATTTAAATAAATGATTATTGGTGTAAGGATTAGTGTTAAGGTGTTAATAGGTACCTTGTTAGAAAAAATTAATGGAACTCTTCAGTGACAAAAGTGTGTGCCCTCTGTCTCAAGACAAGCGCTCTGCAGTCCGAGCCTCATCGAGTGGAGAACTCAGAATTATAGACGGTTATATTAAAATTATGCAAATGTAAATAAGTAAATAAAAACAAAATGCCTACCTACCTTTGTTAATATAATCTTCTTGCTTAAAATAGAGCGGACACACTTTCATAAATTTGCTTATTGGTTTGCCAATCCGAATCTTTAATATCCAGGCTTTTAAAATTTTAAACCTTTGTGTCATTTTCCTCGGGATATCTTTGGCCTAGGAATTGCAATGTGGCACAGAACAATAACCATTGTAAGACGCCATTATAAGACCGGAAGGCTCGCTTTACCTGTGAAAAGGCAATTTTTCAACATTAAGTAAGATGAAATAAAAACGGTCCAAAGAAATGCTTTATATTCATAAAAATCAATGGTAAACAAACGATACGAAAGTTTGGTTAGAAAACAATGTCGCAGAAACTAGTTTACATTAAAGCCACCAGAGTGCGTATCGCATAGCATGAAATGCCAATACAACCGCCTTTCAACAAATGTCAAAGCCATTGAGTCATTAAGGTACCCTTTTACATACAGTTTGCCTGCAGTTCTAAGACTGTACGATCTGAACTGAAGATATGAACTTTCTCAGTCCACACACTATTCAGTTTTCTGAAACGATGCAACCATTCAGAAAATCAGTGAAGTTGATTCTCACAGAAGAGGACATGGTATTCTCCGACGTTAATGACGCTTGACTTGTTAAAATTGTATTTCATTTTTGACAATTTCCAACGTTTCTTGTCTTACTTATACTATTTAAATTATGTGTGTGTGTGTGTGTTTATATTTATACATGAATTTGTTTTACTGCTATATCTATCAACTTCATTTGCGTCATGACTTTGTCAATGAGAGGTGAATCTTCAGGCATTGATTGCTCTACATGAACTCGCTCCATGAGAAACATCGAAAAAACAAGTGGTAACAGTTTTCCACTCGAAGGTTTCTGATTCTCGATACTTATAATAGTCGTGAATAGACAAATGCTTCATCTTCCCTCTGAAATCCCAGGTAAACGTTCTCCTTTTTTCGAAACCTTCGCTCTAAAGCAGGAATTTAGTATTCAAGACGACGAAACATTATCGCATCGAAGAAAGGAACGCTGATCCCCGGCCGATGTGATGGAACGCTTTAATTTCCGACCTGAAAACTGGGACGCATTAGCTCATTGTTCGACTTGATTTAATAAACGCAAAATTTACCTCGAAAGTAATGTTCTGTAAGGGGAGTCGGGCAGAAAGTATGTGTGATTGTTGTTTGATAAGAAATAATGAATAAGTTAGTCGCTTCAATGGCTGATAATTGTATGACTTGTTTTGTTTGTTTCTTTCTATACGGGGCCGTCCATTTTTGTGTCTGGTGGCACTACAACCTGAAATGATTATTGATTTTCTCTTGTATATTGTTCATAAATGAATTTTTGTTCCAAACCACACTATCTTTCAGTTAAAGAAAAATGAATAGTTCTGAGGAGTTCCTTGTTGAGAAGTGTTTCACTAATATTATAAAATAAATGGATAATTTTTCTCGTTGTCTTGATACGATCTTTCCTTCTCAACTCCTAGATATTTCAATGTTCTGGTTTTCTCAATAATGTATTGCATTTTACATGGGATCAGGAAGAATTATGTTTCTAGTTACGAAGATTGTTATCAAGTGCCAACAGTAAAAAAGTTGTTTTCAGTTTTTATTATACCATGTATCATCAGAAAGTACTACAGAAGTATAGCCCGCCTAAGATATAAAATGTCTCTGAATACAATAGGTATGAAATATACCATTTATAAATGAGGAACACTATTGGTTCCAAGACTATTCCTTGAGGCACACCAAGGTCATTTTTATGGGTTGACCTGGAAAATCTCCAATTTTATCCTGTTGGTACCGCTTTGATAGTTGATTTATAAAAATGATTGTGATGATTAGGAATACTTCGATCTCTAACTTCAGCCTACACTTGACTTGAGGAAGTCAAAGGTTACATTTTTGAATAAGCCTAGGTCTTCGATGTTTCTGAAGAAAACTCCAATCATTGGCTCATTTATTTGTGTAACTGCAAAAATACTTCAATTCCCACAGATTGAGCTACAAATGTAGTTTTGTAGCTCACAATAGGGATATTCACAAAAAAAAATAAAACCGCGCATAAATACAATGAAACCATACATTATGACCTTATAATTAGATCTGTGAATTTTAATGAAATTCTAGAAAGGCGTTAGCCCATAAACTTCATGTGAAATCGCTGCATTCGTTTGAATGCACGAAACGCTTTCCGATTGGGGTGACGTCAGCGATTCGATCGTGAGTCCCACGCCAAAACGAAAACAGGTGCATTCGCTTCGCATTGAACGCTGGCATTTCTTTCGAAATAAAGCCGCTACCTTGCTTCCTGAGTTAATAGTTTTACTGACTACTGCTTGATGGAAGAGGGTTTTCAAAAGGCTTATTTCCATAATTTACCAACAGTAGATGTTGTTATGGTGTCTGATTTTTTAACAGAGTGCAAAACCTGAATCAACCGCAAACAAGTAAAGGCTGAACAGTAAGTTTATACGTACATATTATGATAATTCATTGTTTGGCGGAGACTATATAGTGATCCTACTACCAATAATAGTGATGCTAATATGCATATTTGTATCGAAATCATGTTCAACTTTTATATAAATTTTGAGTGTAAAAATCTATATTTCAGGTGAAACTAGCGGCAATAAAATAAGTTAGGTGAGGTATGGCAATTTCTGAATAAAAATGTATGGCACTTTCGTGTTTATTAAAATAACATATTTTTCAAAATCAGTAGCTAATGGCAATGTTTGGTTTACTTCGATTTTAGTTTGCTTGGATTTCGTGATAATATATGCTGAAATTTAAAAAAGTGGTAAATAGTAAAGTATTTCTATAATTCAAACCGCAGTTCATGATCTTTGCCAATAATAATTGTAATACACTGTTTGGAACCTTTGGGATAGTAATGACACCTCGCCAGTAAGATTTAACTGAGGTTAATCTGAGATTAAACTTAGTTTAATCTTCTTCTTGAGGATGATTGGTGATTGAAACACGTGTCGAGGTGTTAAAAATAATGGTTTGGGGTTGGGATGAAACTCCAGTATATTCAATAATAATAATTCAATTCAGTATATTCAATTCAGATATATTCAAAATTTCAGAAAGTTTCCTTTTTCTTGATCTTATCTCGCTACTCTAACAAGAAGTGATTGTTTTTTATCCGCCTGCCAACTGAAAATATTGAGTACTACTCCCGGCTTCATTCGAGCTTTAACGTTACTAAACTTATAATTCTTTATATTTTTCCATATCTTCTGCAAGCTGTAAACATTAAATTATTCAATATTTCGTTAGTAATACTAACAAAGACTCTAAGGGCCAGTTTCACAGGTCCAAGTTAACCTTCAGATAACTAACTGAAAGTGTGAATGATCATCTTTCAATGGCGTTGACAGGTTCACATTCACATTAGTTAATTGATCTGGACTCTAACTAGAACCTGTGGAACTGGCCCTAACTCACTTTGAAATGATCTTCATAACAAAAAAAAACTATTTTCACCGACACCTCTTTTATCTCTTCCTTCTTGCAGCAGTACACCATTTTTTTTTAAAGATTTCGTGGAACTTTTATGAATCCTGGAGAAAGTACAAAGACTAGCATGTCTTTGCATAACAGGAGCAATGAGGTCAACTCCAACAGCAGCAATAGAGGTCATTCTGGACCTCACTCCTCTCCATCTCATGGTGAGGAGAACTGCTTGGGGAGCAAACCTGAGGTTGGCCAAAGTCGGACTCAAAGGGACAGCACACAGTGTAAGGGGCTCAACCCCCACCGGAAGTGCACACCTTGCCGATCTCCCAACTGACGAAATTACCAGGAAATTTAGTTTCGAGAAATGTTTTCGAACGGAACTAAATACCAAGAAACAATGGAGCACAGAATCCATTCGAGCACTGGGTAAGAATACCATTACATGGTATACGGACGGGTCTAAAACTCCCGACGGAACTGGAGCAGCAGTATTTGGACCACGTACCAAGTACTCCGAACCCATGGGACACTTCCCCAGCATTTTTCTAGCGGAAATTCACGCCATAGCAAGATGCATTCACTTCAACCTCGACAGGAACTACCGGAAAAAGGAAATTGCAATCCTCTCCGATAGTCAAGCAACCATGAAAGCGTTGAGCTCATATAACATCAACTCGAAGATGGTCTGGGAATGCCTAGAAAAACTTAATGATCTAGGCAGGAACAACAAGGTGATCCTCCTCTGGGTGCCTGGGCACGTCGGAGTAGAGGGCAATGAACAAGCAGACACCCTGGCACGAAAAGGGGCATCAACGCCACTGATCGGGCCAGAACCACTCTGCGGACTTGGAAAATCTTACTTCCAAGAAGAACTCAATAAAACTGAAGAAACAATGAGAGCAACATACTTGCAAAGACTTCCAGGGCTAAGGCAGGCCAAAGATCTCCTCGGCAATTTCAACCGAGCAAGATCGAAAACACTGATTAACCTCAGCAAAATTAGTCAATCACAGGATTTCTAACGGGGCATTGCAGACTCAAAGAACACCTAAGGAAGCTAGGCTTAGAGGAGGACAACACCTGCAGATTCTGTGGGGAACATCCAGAAACACCTCACCACATATTGATGCAGTGTTATGCTGTACACCACAAAAGATCAAATATACTGGGATCACACCAGCTGACTGTGGAAAAAATACCACAAATGGAACCCCTCAAAATCCTAAAATTCCTGAAGGAATTGAGGCTTGAGGGGCTGCTGTAAACGAGAACACCATGAGATAGCAGAAGAAGATGGGGCACAATAGATTTAACTAGGTCGCAGCGCATCAGTCACCATCCATACCTACCAATACCAATGAATATTTTCTCCATATTATTTTTGGATGTGTTTACACACCCAGGAACAAAACACCTCTTATTGTTACTCATTTTGAAACATTAATGGTGGATTTATGCAGCAGACATAAGTCATAAGTTTTAAGTCATAAGGAAGAATGTTCGTCAATGATTGTTTGGAATGAACGGTTCAACCAATCATTAACGAATATACTTCCTTATGACTTAAAACTTATGACTTATGACTGCTGCATAAATCCACGATAATACAGACGAACTCCAGCGAAACCCACAGCTGTAAATGATCAACATAAAAGCGCGGTATTATAATACACTCCGCTCACACTATCAAAGAAATGACGCCAATCGCTGCTAGCCTCGTGCAGGGTACGTTTTCTAGCCTCGCTGATTTCATCATATTTGTTTTGCATTTGTTTAATCACATTTTCATTTTTGAGACTTGTGCTGGTAATGTGTATTTAGAGAGGAATAACTGTCGAAATACATTATAATCAAAAATAAGGTACACAGTGTGATAATTCTTAAATTTACTGGCATCGATGTTTTCATCTGATGGATATTTCAAACAATTTTCTGATCTGACCACTCTCAACAACCGCATCGTGAAAAGTCGAACCTGTCATTTTTCATGTTTTGGATAACACAGCAACTAATATTTTGAAAGCTATTGCAGACATCTTCGGCATTTCACTTAGAGTTGTGTCGAGACATTTACTCTATTATAGTGGTCAGAACATGCTGTATCAATTTTCAAGTGCTCATCCAGATAATTTTCGATTCCCACTGCTCCGGTTTGCCTTGTTGAAGTGAATTCCGTGAAGCTATTGTAAAAATGTTCGAAAACTGAAGTGACTGTGTCCTCAAAAGCCGGGTAAAGATAATTTTTGTATAGAGTTACTAAATTCATCCAAAATAAAATTGAGAATTATTCTGGAAATGGTCAGTTCATAAGGCAATATAAAAGGTTGATGAATTATTTCAGAATATCAACGATACATCAACACAAAAAGAAAAATATATGAATATTGAGACATAGAATAATTGAAAAATTCAGCAAGGCTGTAGAAAGTATTATTCAGTAGTATACAGGGTGGATCACGGTCGTTGGTAGCTTAGTCGTTTACGGAGAACGGGAAATAGGATCATTCTGAAAATTTGGTTTCTCAAGTAGTTGCTCTTGGTCTATCGATCAAAAATATTTTCAGCAATGCAGCGTTGCCACTTATACCAGAAAGTAGCAGCATCTTTGTTATTTCAAATGGGCCACCCTGTATTACCGCACTTTTTAACTTTTCATTCTTTTTTGATTATTTCTGCATCATACTCTCCTATACCTATCTCTAACGGTTTTTGAGATATTGGTTATTTTCCATATTTTTTATCCAAAACATAGCTCGAATTGAATGTTTATTTCTGCAGTATTTGGATTCTTAGGAAGTTGCAATTTTGTGTTTGGTTCATCAGGATCATGTATATTGATTCTATATAGAGAAGTTTGTTCTGCGTTATACAGGGTCGTTCAAAATTCATGATCTTCTTGCTAGATACGAAAAGGGTTGAAAGTGCGTTTTTTTAAATGGAACATCCTGTATATTATGAAATATCCTGAAAGATGACTAAATTCCCTTCGAGTTGATAAATCATGTTCTTATACCTAAATAGCCAGAATTCCTGTTTTGACCACGTCAGGCCAAAAATTGATTTGGCCTGACGTGGTCAAAATATAAAGTAATTTTAACAATTTTAAATGTAACGTATTTTTATCTAAATATTTTATGACATCTTTCCAATTTCACTTGTTTTAAATCCATTTTCATCTTGCACAATGTGCCACCTATGGTTGAATAACATCGCGTCGAACAATCTCAACAAAGATTATCCCTGATGATGGAAATAAGTTATTAAATTTCCGAAAGCTTGGACAAACTTTAAAGAGTACTCTTTGATTTTGCTGCAAAGCCCCACTATTTACTAGTTCCATATATATATACAGGGTGTCAATTTGAAAACTTCCCACCCTTAATATCTTCCTTCCAGTAAACAATATGAGTAATCGAAAAAACAGGTCAATTTTATTGTCAAGGGGGACACTTTCAAGGACTATTTGTAGCCCTCGTGGTTCAACCCCCTAGGAGGGGTAGATGTTACCCTTAGAATTTTAAATGGGAAGGGGGGTCAAGTGGCACATCATTTTGATGGGCGTTCAATTCTTGTTCCAATGGTACCCTGACTTATTATTTTTTGATGAGCATTTTCCGAAAAATTGTGTTCTAAACTAACAGAAGTAATTATTAGAACGCCTATACTGAGATGCATGGTTTGGCCAGAACTGGTTAGAATATTAGGTGGTACCGTTCCAACCCTTTATTAGGGGTAACATTAGCCATTAGCTCCAAACACTTTACATAAAAAAGTAGTCTAATAGTAAAACGTAGATGGTAGTAAAGTTGTGTTTATTAAATGCTGAATTTTTAAGTGTCATCGCAGAAATTGTACAGATAGCCTTCCTTTTTTGCTACTTCTGCTGTAAAAAGTTTCTGTTTTCCGGCAAAAAATTGGTTAGCAAATTTGAACTATGTGGTAGTATTGTGAATACCGTTGTACCTGTTGGGCTGTTTAGGAATTACTTTAATAAGTGTATAAAAGTGTAAAAATGGTTTACATTCTTCAAGACAGAATTGAAATGATTGTAATTTATGGCGAAGTTGGAAAGTGCGCACGAAGGGCGGCATGTCTTTTTAACGAAAGACATCCAAATTGTAATGTAAGTCACCGGTATGTGCTTGATTTGGTGAATAAGTTTTACGAAACTGGTTCAGTGACAAATAAAAAAAGAAATAACCCCAGAGAACTAAATGAAGCAGCTCAAATTGAAGTTTTGGGAACATTTGCTGCAGAGCCCACGAGCTCCTTACGATCAGTATCAGAACAGACGGGAATATCACGCGAGACTATAAGAAAAGCATTGAAAATGCATAAATTTCATCCATATAAAATGCAGATTCTTCAAGAGCTCCACGAGGATGATTATGATAGAAGAATAGAGTTTTGTGAAATCATGTCTCATCGAGTCAATACCATCCCTAATCTTCTGTTAAACATCTGTTTCAGCGATGAGTGTTCATTTTTTCTGAATGGCAATGTTACTAGACAAAATTGTCGCTATTGGAGTGACGAAAACCCACATATTTTTCGGGAAGGGCATACACAACACCCACAAAAAGTTAATGTTTGGGCTGGTATTCTTGGAAATGCCATTCTTGGTCCATTATTTCTGGAAGAAAACTTGACTGGCAATCTGTACCTTGATATGCTTGAAGAGACTATCGATCCTCTTATAACTCACGAGCTAGAAACTCAAATTGATGCAGAAGGTAATGAACTAATGCAGGAGGATCTTTTACATTTCCAGCAGGACGGTGCTCCACCTCATTATTTTCTTCCCGTCCGACAGTGGTTAAACGAGAGATTTCCGGGTAGATGGATTGGCAGAAGGGGAGCAGTTGAATGGCCTCCGAGATCACCGGATTTAACACCCTTAGATTTCTTTCTTTGGGGCATCTTAAATCCGTTGTTTATAAAACACAACCTTCTGATATTGACGAACTTAAAAGACGAATTACAGCAGCATGCCGGTCAATTCCTAGTGAAGTTTTCCGTAATGTTAGAGGGGAGTTCGAAAACAGACTGGATTACTGTTTAGAGCAAAATGGACAACATTTCGAAAAGCTAATAAGATAAGCGTAAGTAGATTTTATGTTGGAAATGTCTTTCTCGCAAATTAAATTTTATTGTGTAGAAGGAAAATAACCACCAAATAAAAAATCCCATGCGTAATAAATTTATTCCTGTCATTCAAGGGTTGGAGCGGTGCCACCTACTCTTCTAACCATTTTTATTAAAGGGAGTCAATACAATAATGCATCTCAGTATAGGCGTTCTAATAATTACTTCTGTTAGTTTAGAACGCAATTTTTCGGAAAATGCTCATCACAAAATAATAAGTCAGGGTACCATTGGAACAAGAATTGAACGCCCATCAAAATGATGTGCCACTTGACCCCCCTTCCCATTTAAAATTCTAAGGGTAACATCTACCCCTCCTAGGGGGTTGAACCACGAGGGCTACAAATAGTCCGTGAAGGTGTCCCCCTTGACAATAAAATTGACCTGTTTTTTCGATTACTCATATTGTTTACTGGAAGGAAGATATTAAGAGTGGGAAGTTTTCAAATTGACACCCTATATATATATATATATATATTATGATATGTTCTTTGGACATTGTGCACAGTACGTCATTTTGATGATGAAAATAAGATTGATAAAATTTGACGTTGATACAACGCTGAAAGTTGGGACTTATCGACTCAGAAAATACGTATTGTGGATACATATCGATGATATGATGTTGACCATCATTCATAAGACGTTAAGTTTATGTTCCACATATGTAACAATTTAAAAAATGTTCACCGGGTAGCTCATAAGAGTTTTCAATCTAGAATTTTGAAATGAACTTTGTTTGAACTTTGTGTTGTTCTCTTCTAGCACAAATATTCCTCATGTACTACTTTGTGGGATACGGGATCGTTGGACATAAATTTATTTCGACATTGTCTCGGTTGGAGCAATAAATTATTCTACCCTATTTTCCATGTCCGAAGCGTTTTTCAGCAAAAGTGAACTACCCCGTTCCTCCACACTGCCCTTTCGAGTGCGGCATGCACCAGATCACTCCTCGGGGGCGTGTTCACTTCTCGCGCCCGCAATCCTATCAATTATTAAAGAGGCGAGTCTTAAGTAAAACAATAATTTAGCCGAGCGGTAATAGGAAAATAAAAAGCTGAGCAAAGCGCCCTCCGATCCCGGCGCGGATCTTTATGGACGGCGTTCCACCGCCCGCTGGATCAGAATTAATATTCTGCATTTTTAGCAACAGATGTTTCTCGCCTGTTATTTTTGCATAAACATCGGGAAAGACTTCTTATTCTGCCCGGAAAGTTTACGCAAGTGGATTTGCTGTGAGTTACGTCCGGGTTTGGCGGGGGGAGGGGGTTGAGACGGAATTATTCGCGCGTGGTGGAACAGTAGGGTTGATCCGGATACTAGCCACGAACAGTGTGCTGATTGAAAAACGATCCTTCCTGGAAGTAAAAAGCAATACAGTAATAAAAAGTAGTTATTTGAAAAAAAATGTGAAAATAACAAGTGAGAGCTCGGAAGTTAAGCAGCTAAGAAGTAGACGGGCCTAGATGTTGTGTAACACCAAAAACACTTTTTAAATAGTTACTTGCTCATTTTATGCAGCGGTGCCTGTGAGCTGCTCAGATTGGTACGGGAGGTCGTGGGTTTCGTTATCTGCCAGTTTAATAGATAGATCCTTTGACAAAAATTAGATACTCGAAATTAAAGAAAATAAAGATACAGGGTAACTATATGGGCACCAAAAACACGGATTTTGTCAAAGGATGTTGTGCTTCTCAACAGTAAAACAAAAAATTCTGGAAATACCATAATCACAATAATTCTTGAGAAGTTGTTTATAAATTTGGAGATACAATGAAAAAAACATATTCATATAACTGAGGTTTGAATTTCTAAATTTCTAAAAAATATTACGGTTGAAATGATTTGAGTTTACGGACCACGCCCACGAAAAAGTCTTTCCGTGAAAATAGCTGAATTTTTCATATGTTGTAGCTGCAGTCATCCTGAGTAAAAATCTCCATTGTCCCAACTCGATTGTATGAGCAGATTCGACGATAGAGGGCGCCAAATCATTAATTTTGTGATTTTTTGAGAAATTCTGCTGAATAAAGAAATAGCAATATCTTATTTATATTCAATATTGTGTGCACCTGGATATTCGTAAAATTCGTGAGAAATACTTTTCCGTAATACAAAAAAAATACGCTACTGTTTTTCTACAGGGTATAGTCAATAACTCACTCAACTCTTCAGTGAATGAATTCGCCTATGATGTTATAAGTTGATTCAGTTTATCATTGAGGATCAAACAGAATGGTTTGTTCATCGACCAAAATATAATGGAGCTATGAATACAGAGTGTTTGAAATGCGGTAGGGTCCATATTACATAAAGGGTGGCCCATTAGTGTGAGAAAGTACAGTATCTCACCTATCATCAGGAGTCTGAAAAAACGGTTTCGGTTGAAAGTTATGTTTACTTTGTTGTTTGTTATAAAAATATATTGAAATATACAGAGAGTTTCTGTAAAGCAGGGCAACACAAAGCATCAATTTTTTGAATGGACCACCCTGTAAATTTTCTTACTATTGAGCTGAGCAAAACGTTTCGCATACAGTGGTTTTTCTTTTTTTCGAAAATTTTGCGGCGCTGTCAAGTTATTGCTGAAAGAAAGAAAATCTTCGGAAAAACAGACCATGATAAATATTTTAAACAGAATATAAGCATCAATATTTGTGTCGTGCACAAATTATGAACAATATTCGTTCCTCTAGGGTTTTCAGTCAAGGGCTAGTCCGTGCCTATGATTGAATTCACCTTGAATTCATATGGGTAAACTCAGTTCATTCAGTTCAGATATATACCTACTGAACGGAAATATGTTCAATATCCTCAGAACATCTGGTCTATTCTCGAGTTTATGCGAAATCATTTTCAAATTTTTGAAGTGACATAGAGCGATACAAACATCGTGCGTTGGAAAGAGACATTGAATTCGTATACGTTGAAACTCGAGAATAGACCCCCAGATCAGCAAACCATTCCGATTGATCCTCAATGATAAACTCAATCAACTTATAACCTCGTAGGAGAATTCAATCACTGAAGAATTTAGTATATTGTTGACAACCCTGTAGAAAAACAGTGGCGTTTTTTATATTCTTTATTATATTCTGTATTATAATAAATAAAAAATATTTCTGGTGAATTTTAGGAATGCTCAGACGCACAGAATATTGGATATAAATGAGATACTGATATCATGCAGAGACGTGAAGCCAAGTCGCCAAAAAGAATTTAATACATTTGAAGAAAAATCTGCCAAAGAAAAAACGATATGTAGGTAGATCGATTCGATCAAAGAATCGAATTCAAATTATTCGTTATAAAATATACGACCTTTCATTTCTTCGTTGTAGAAAATCAATACATTTCCCGAAGGGAAACTCAAAAGAACCAAGCGCCTTGAATGCTCGCTTCAGAATGGGGCGATGAAGGGCCTCCAAGAAAGGACATCGCATCCCCTCTCGCTCTTTCTCTAACTGCAGTGTTACCAATGCAGTAATGTTGCATTTCACATCACAGAACAATAAGGTATATGGGAACAAACTATAGGATAAGATAAGATAATTTATTTCCGTGGACAATACATTACAGAATCGTATAGAAAATTGTCATACAAGAGCAGGCATGCAGTATTCTAAATACTATATGAAAAAGAGAAGTGTAAATTGATAAAAAAAGTAGACATAATTACAAATATACATCATAGACACACAGTGATTGTTCAATGTGAAACAACAGTAATTTTTACACAACACAAACAATATAAAACAATAGTAATTTTTACACAACACAAATGATCTCTAAGTCATAAATTCTGTCAAATTATAAAAGCACTTTTCATAAAGATAATTTTTAAGTTTTCTTTTAAAAAGTCCCTCAGTCTGACATAATTTTAATTCTTCGGGTAACAAATTAAAAATTTTCAATCCTAAGTACTTACGTGTATTCAAAATCACATTATATTTACAAAATGGAACATATAAGTATTTATCCTGTCTAGTTGACTTCTCACGTTTACAGTCATTGGTCATAAATAGTTTTTTGTTGTTGAAAACGTAAACGGACATTTCCAAAATGAACAGACAAACCAGGGGCAGAATACTTAACAAATAAAGGTTTACAGGAACTGCGTTGAGAGACACCAGCGATCATTCTAACAAGTTTTTCTGTGCTGTGAATACATCAGGAGCCAAAGACGAATTTCCCCAAAATTGAAGGCCATATCTCGATCGGGAATCGACTTGAGCGAAGTATAATGTAACTAGCTGATTACAAGTTAACAACGGTTTGAGATTTAGAAATAAAAACAAAATGAATTTAATTTTCGTATAAGTGACTCGCAATGAGCTCCAGTTCAGTGTGTCATCCAAAACAATTCCCAAGAACCTCACAGAATCTGACTGAGTCAAGTGTTCATTCCCATTATTAATACCATTGTTTAAATAGAAGTCAATGCCTTTGGAAAAGGTATTGGACCCAAACGCGAGTGTCATCTAGCGTGATTAGTTACAAACATGAATATTTCACGTCATTTTAATGCAGGTTTCTTCAAAAAACCCTGATTTTAATCATTGTTTAAATAGAACATAGTCAATGCCTGTGGAAAAGGTATTGGACACAAACGCGAGTGTCATCTAGCGTGATTAGTTACAAACATGACTGTTTGACGTCATTTTAATGCAGGTTTCTTCAAAAAACACTGATTTTAATGCTTTTCCATTGTTTTATTCAAGTTACGACATGACTTGGAGGCCAGATCACTGAAGTTACGACATGAATTGGAGGCCAGATCACTGAAGTTACGACATGACTTGGATCCATTTTGATCCAATTATAATCCCATAAGGTTGACTAACTATCTTCTATATAAACAATGTTAATACTGATATTCAGTCTTTGCACTATCTAAATGAGATGTTCGGAATGAACTATCTCAATCAGATGTGAAATTTATTTAATTATGATATAATTTCAGATGGAAATTATAAGAGGAACGCAATGTTTTACATTTCGTTACAGTTGTAAGGATGTTTTTTGGGTGTTTAAAAAAAACTAAAAACTTCCTTGGAACTTTTTGTGGACCTGTTCGAGGAGAATTAAAATGTTTGTATACTCTTTCTTAATATTTCGTTTCGTTATCGAGTTTTTGAAGTTTCTAGAAAAAATGGAGGGGTGATGGAAGAGAAGGAGAAAATTGGGAGTAAATAATCTTTCTCGAAATTCCCGGAGTTTTTTGGGGGGGGGGGGGAGTAGAGGAGGAAATTATTAAAAATCCGGGCGCGAAAGGCACCGAAAAAATTAGTAGAGAGGGTGGAAGGAGAAACTATCAAAAATTCAAGCACGGTGACTCCAGAAAAATTTGGAAGGCGGTGGAGGGAGGAAGCGCCAGGAGTTTTCGGTGTTCAATATAAAAACGAAAATTTTTATGGGAACTTTCTGTAGGTCTGTTTGAGGACAAAAAATCTGTTCATGTGTATTTTTCGGGTTTTTAGTGTTTATTACAAGAAAACTTCATGGGTACTTTTTGTAGGTCTGTTTGAGGACAATAATAAAACTGTTCACGTACATTTTTCGATACATCGTATAATTTTTGGGTTTTTGTTGTTTTTTTATAAAAAAAAATTGAAAATTTTTCCAAGTCCTCTTCTCGATTTTGTTCTTTCTATATGTGAAAAATGTTCTGGGAAATTGTGAAAATGTCAACCGTTTCTGAGATATTTTTTTTTCAGTTTTCTCAAGATTTCCGGGTTTTCCTATCATTTTCGTGAAAACTAATTCTAATAGGATCTGTTTGTCTAGTTGAGCTCTACCCGCCCCATTTTTTGAAATTCTGTTTAAATGGACGGTTTGGCGTACATAATTTTTTTATCGACATTTTCCGGAAAATCGCCGAAAAAAATGTTAGCATTTTCCAATCATTCTCAAAAACTGAACAGTTGTGTACGACATATTGAAGTATATCTTCAAAAAATATTGAATGGATTAAATCAATTCCTGAACCTGTACCGTTGGAGATAGAAACGAAAGAAAAACAAAAATAATCCGTCAAATGATTCAAAGCGATATCTCCAAGGGTTCGGAAAATATAAGGCAATGAAGTGATTACGACAGACAATCAGGAAAAAAATCGATGGGGATCATTTCCTCCTGAGTAACCATGGGTCTGAAACGACAAATAAAAAAGTTTTTGTTGTTGTTTTTGTGATGTGATAATGTAATATTTACCATTGTTATTCCTAAGTTTGAAATTTCTATTTATATTTTATTTATATACAATATTATTTCATAAACAATATTTTTCTACTGAATTCATGCTTTGTGGACAAGAAGAAATTTTGTATGACAATAAAGTTTATTTATTATTATTAATGTTTTTTTTTCTATGGTGTTTTGGTATCGACTGCTATGGTCGTTAGCCATATTTTGTAAAGAAGTGAAGAGTTTGAAATGGAATGTTTGTTTATATTCCAAATAGTCCAAATGGTTTTGAAATACTGAATTGTGAATTAAATTCGTTTCAACAGCCAGACTTATCGCAGTGGACAAATATAGTATTTTCAATAGATGAGATTAATAAATCGGAGATAATGAAATGTCAATATCTGAAAGAGACATTCAACACCATGGAACATGTAATATTAAAACTTGTTTATACGTCTACAGTAATACCAATACCAAATATAAATGTAAAGATAGAATCTTGAAATTTTCGTCCAATCAATACTCTACCAACCCTTCAAAAAGTATTGGAATAGGGAATATGCATATTTTTTTTAATTTGTTCAATAAATTTTTTACTTCTTTACAACATAGTAAAAAATATAAATACGGTTGAAAGTCTTGGAATAAATTTTTAAAATAAAAAATAAAATACCGATTGAATTTGACCTATTTGAACGCCTCCATTTTCGCGCGCTGTGGATAACGTCACATGGCGCGATCAGTGTTGTTCTTCTTCAGTGTCGTTCGTTGAGACGTACTCTGATTGCTCTACTTGCTTGAAATTCATATTTTATAAAAGAGTAAGACAAATGCAGTACAAGTGTTAGAGAGAGATGAACATATGTGAAAGTGATCTCGATCAACCAGAGCAGTCTTCAATGAACAAGCCTTTCTATAGTTATGGCCATTGACACTATTGACAGTTATCAATTAGGTTAGAGATTTGCAGTTTTAATCGCTATCACGATAATGGAAAATGCTAAAAAAACATTTTATAGGTATTGTCTAGTACCGGAATGCCAAAACACAATTATAAGTACACCAAATAAAGTATTTTTTTCTGTTCCAAGAGATGCGAAAATACGTAAACAATGGTGTAGGGTTATGAGAAGAGGCGAAGTATCTCCAATATCACATTTACATTGTTATGAAGATCATTTCAATGTGAGTACATTTTATTTCGATAGTTAACGTGAAGTGAATTGATCAGAAGTAAGTTTTGTATGCATAAATGTTTTGTATATCAAGCGGGAGATAACTCTGTTTATACCTGCCTCACCTAAATTAGAAAATGAAAACTATCATTCGATAAACTATTACTACTTATCAGTTCCGGTATTGTCGGATTGTGCTTTGACAAAACCGCTTTCAGTCATTGCTCTTGATAATTTACAATTGTCGCTAGACCAACATCGCACTACGTAATGGAAAACACTACAAATTTATAAATAAAAACAAATGTTCTATGAAAAAGATAAATGTCATAACGTGCCATGTGACGTCATTCTTCGTTTCGACCGATGGTGATGCGTTTCGCAAATTTGAATTACGCGCGCTTATTATGCACTTTTTGATTAAAGTTTAATGGCGTTAAATACAAACTAAATGAAAAACTAATGGTGTAGGTGTAATGTCAAGACAATAAACTATCGGAGGTAAAAAAATCAAGTAAATTTAAATCACTTGCATATTCCCTATTAGCAGTAGGTATATCAGCAACTCATCAAATACTTGAAAACAGTTTTGTAGGCATTTAGAAATATAGAAGTGTTTTGTAAAAAATTGTGTCCAATAGTTTTGATAAAGGAAATAGGTATATAGTTGTTAAAATCTTGTTTATGCGGTATCACTTGTGATTTTTTGAGACAAGGTGAAGATTCCCTGATTCATTGAAAAGTTTAACGATATGAGTATTTTCGAATATATATCGAATGTGCATTTCATATTATTGTGAAAATTCAATATTGGCATTAGCAGCACACTGTTGATTCATCCTGAATTCAGGGGGGCTATTCTTGAATCATTCGACTTCCAATTCGTATACGAATAAAAAATACAAATATACATTTTTCATATGTATTAGTGTGAAACGGTAAATAAAATTCGCATACGAATAAACTCAAGAATAGGACCCCAGTTATTTTTAAATTGTGGTTGGATGAAATTACATTGAATTACCTACATTTAGAGAAGAGTTGTTCAGTTCCGTGCATAGATATTCCGGATTGCCACTAGACAAATTTGAATCGTTTTGAAAGGAATATCCTCCTTTCAGAATTACCAAGTTTCCTAATTTTCTGACTGTAATTGTCTCCTAACCTAATTTCGCAGGCAAATTAGTCCATTCAAAATAGAATAAGATATTACTTTTTTATATTTTCCGAAAACAATTCTAGTCAGAGACATCAATTTTCTTTCATATTTGCAAGAGTTTCTGAGGTATGTTGTCATCGAGCTTCAATTTAAAATTTTTTTGAAAGTAAAATTGTCTTCGAAAAATGTTACTACAAGATTCCGGAAGTTTTCATATTTCAGATCAATATTCTCAAAGGGGATTGAATGATATTCATTGAGAGTTAGTTCAGGAGTGATATGTTTGAAACCTCATTATTGTTAAAAAAATGTATTGTGTTGATTTTACAATATTATGTGAGTACGCGGAAGGGGTTGAAAAACCACCAAAATGTACCCGATAGTGCATCGGCAAAAGGAGATCTCAAATTACGAAACAATTGTTCTCTTCTTCAACTTGACAGTGAATATGCTCGAAGACATTACCAATTAGTTCACTGGCATTGTTAATTACCGATGGTATCGTTTACGGTAAAACTGCTGCAGGGCTTCGATCAAACAAATAGGTATAATAATAGTGCAAGACATATCAAACTCGTGGACAGTACGGGATACAAAGTAATGCTCATACCTTGGGGACTGTTTGAATTTAATATTACGTAGGTTATAGTGGAAGATAAAGTGAATAATATGACCGATTTCTCCGGCAAATAAATAACCCTGGTGATAGGCATTTTTGCAATTTTCGAGTGTGCTCAAGGGTCACTTCTGGGGCCTATAATGTTTATCATTTATCGAATTAATGAATATTGGGAACCCTCGGTGTGAATAGAATTCAAGAAACAGAAACTAGAGAAACATCAAAATTTCGTCAATTTACAAAAAGTTCTTCAGTCGGATAAGGTAAAACCATATTCGCGAAATTTTTTTTTTATAGATTTAAAAATCAGTTATTAATACAATATAAGAAACTCACATAGAGGAGAGTATTTTTATTCGATTATCTTGTATCATTTCAATCTCCCTAAAAAATTGTATACTAAACGTGCACCAAATGAAAAAAGGGTCAATGATCAGATCAGAAGACAAAGTGCTAATCTCAAAAACCTGAGCTTTGTGTGCAAATACGAGGATGTATTGATATCTAGTTAGCCAAGACCAGTTCCCTGCATAAACAAAATATTGCGTTACCATAGCAACGAACAATAACTTATTAGAAGTGTCAGTGTAAAGTTTGACGTCAAAAAAGTGAATCAGGGTTACGCAATATATTGAAAGAAAAAATGTCCACCGACATTGTGAAAATCGATAAATTGGAGTATCGAGCCATCATCAAGTATCTGTATTTAAAAGGGTTAAGAGGTAAGCAGATTTACGAAGATATGCTTAATACCCTTGGTGATCAATGTCCTTCGTATGCGACCGTGAAAAATTGGACTGCAAACTTCAAAAGAGGTAAATTTTCCATTGAAGATGATGACCGATCGGGAAGGCTAGTTTCTGTGTCAGTCCCCGAAAATATCGTTGCAGTTCATGACATGATTTTAACAGACCGTCGAATTGGGCTAAAACGGATATCTGAAGCACTAAATATTTCATACGAACGCGTTCATCATACAGGGTGTCAATTTGAAAACTTCCCACCCTTAATATCTTCCTTCCAGTAAACAATATGAGTAATCGAAAAAACAGGTCAATTTTATTGTCAAGGGGGACACTTTCACGGACTATTTGTAGCCCTCGTGGTTCAACCCCCTAGGAGGGGTAGATGTTACCCTTAGAATTTTAAATGGGAAGGGGGGTCAAGTGGCACATCATTTTGATGGGCGTTCAATTCTTGTTCCAATGGTACCCTGACTTATTATTTTGTGATGAGCATTTTCCGAAAAATTGCGTTCTAAACTAACAGAAGTAATTATTAGAACGCCTATACTGAGATGCATTATTGTATTGACTCCCTTTAATAAAAATGGTTAGAAGAGTAGGTGGCACCGCTCCAACCCTTGAATGACAGGAATAAATTTATTACGCATGGGATTTTTTATTTGGTGGTTATTTTCCTTCTACACAATAAAATTTAATTTGCGAGAAAGACATTTCATACATAAAATCTACTTACGCTTATCTTATTAGCTGTTCGAAATGTTGTCCATTTTGCTCTAAACAGTAATACAGTCTGTTTTCGAACTCCCCTCTAACATAACTGAAAACTTCACTAGGAATTGACCGGCATGCTGCTGTAATTCGTCTTTTAAGTTCGTCAATATCAGAAGGTTGTGTTTTATAAACAACGGATTTAAGATGCCCCCAAAGAAAGAAATCTAAGGGTGTTAAATCCGGTGATCTCGGAGGCCATTCAACTGCTCCCCTTCTGCCAATTCATCTACCCGGAAATCTCTCGTTTAACCACTGTCGGACGGGAAGAAAATAATGAGGTGGAGCACCGTCCTGCTGGAAATGTAACAGATCCTCCTGCAAAAGTTCATTAACTTCTGCATCAATTTGAGTTTCTAGCTCGTGAGTTATAAGAGGATCGATAGTCTCTTCAAGCATATCAAGGTACAGATTGCCAGTCAAGTTTTCTTCCAGAAATAATGGACCAAAAATGGCATTTCCAAGAATACCAGCCCAAACATTAACTTTTTGTGGGTGTTGTGTATGCCCTTCCCGAAAAATATGTGGGTTTTCGTCACTCCAATAGCGACAATTTTGTCTATTAACATTGCCATTCAGAAAAAATGAACACTCATCGCTGAAACAGATGTTTAACAGAAGATTAGGGATGGTATTGACTCGATGAGACATGATTTCACAAAACTCTATTCTTCTATCATAATCATCCTCGTGGAGCTCTTGAAGAATCTGCATTTTATATGGATGAAATTTATGCATTTTCAATGCTTTTCTTATAGTCTCGCGTGACATTCCCGTCTGTTCTGATACTGATCGTAAGAAGCTCGTGGGCTCTGCAGCAAATGTTCCCAAAACTTCAATTTGAGCTGCTTCATTTAGTACTCTGGGGTTATTTCTTTTTTTATTTGTCACAGAACCAGTTTCGTAAAACTTATTCACCAAATCAAGCACATACCGGTGACTTACATTACAATTTGGATGTCTTTCGTTAAAAAGACATGCCGCCCTTCGTGCGCACTTTCCAACTTCGCCATAAATTACAATCATTTCAATTCTGTCTTGAAGAATGTAAACCATTTTTACACTTTTATACACTTATTAAAGTAATTCCTAAACAGCCCAACAGGTACAACGGTATTCATAGTACTACCACATAGTTCAAATTTGCTAACCAATTTTTTGCCGGAAAACAGAAACTTTTTACAGCAGAAGTAGCAAAAAAGGAAGGCTATCTGTACAATTTCTGCGATGACACTTAAAAATTCAGCATTTAATAAACACAACTTTACTACCATCTACGTTTTACTATTAGACTACTTTTTTATGTAAAGTGTTTGGAGCTAATGGCTAATGTTACCCCTAATAAAGGGTTGGAACGGTACCACCTAATATTCTAACCAGTTCTGGCCAAACCATGCATCTCAGTATAGGCGTTCTAATAATTACTTCTGTTAGTTTAGAACGCAATTTTTCGGAAAATGCTCATCAAAATATAATAAGTCACGGTACCATTGGAACAAGAATTGAACGCCCATCAAAATGCCACTTGACCCCCCTTCCCATTTAAAATTCTAAGGGTAACATCTACCCCTCCTAGGGGGTTGAACCACGAGGGCTACAAATAGTCCTTGAAAGTGTCCCCCTTGACAATAAAATTGACCTGTTTTTTCGATTACTCATATTGTTTACTGGAAGGAAGATATTAAGGGTGGGAAGTTTTCAAATTGACACCCTGTATAGTTCACGTCAGTTTGGACATAAGAAAAATTGCTGCAAAACGGATCCCCAAATGTTTGAATGTTGACCAAAAGCGTGCAAGGGTAGTAGCATCGTGTTCGATCTGTGCTCGATTTGAAAATGATGTAGACTTCTTAAACCGAATTGTTACTATGGATGAGACTTGGGTACATTTCTACGATCCAGAAACAAAGCAACAATCGATGGAATGGCGACACTACGGTTCTCCAAGACCTAAGAAGTTTCGTGTCCAAAAATCTGCTGGAAAAGTTCATGCTTCAGTTTTTTGAGATTGCCATTGAGTAATCATGATTGATTTTTTGGATAAGGGTAGAACAATAACTGGAGATTACTATTCGACATTACTGACCACTCTACGGGAAAAAAATTTAAGAAAAGACGAGGAAAGCTATCCAAAGGTGTTTTGTTTTTGCAGGACAACGCCCCTGCAGACAAATCTCATGTTGCCATGCAAAAAATTCGTGATTTAGAGTTTGAATTACTAGAACACACCCCTTATTCGCCAGATTTGGCTCCGTCCGACTATCATCTCTTGCCTCAACTGAAAAAAAGTTTAAAAGGTCGTTAATTTTCCTCCAACGAGGAGGTAATAAAAGCTGTGGAGGTCTGGTTTGCAGAGCAAGTAGAAACATTTTTTTTTTAAAGGTCTAGAGACGTTGCAGGTTCGCTGTAATAAATGTATCCAATTAAGAGGAGAATATGTTGAGTAATAAAATATTTTGACATTGAAATTTTGTTTGGTTCTTCTATAGTAGGCTAAGAGTTTTTCAATATATCCTCGTATATCCTATTCTCGAATCAACTTCTCAAGATTCTAGAAGAAAACACGCTGATCTGATATCCAAGGTTAAAAAGGAATATTATACCATAATAACATATTCAATTCTGGCAATCCATCTAGAAATGATTGGAAAGTGATAGATGAAATATCAAATAAAAAAAACAAGGTAATCTAGCAAAAAGAGTCGATGATCAAGAAATAAGTGATCCCCGTTTGATTGCTTCATCTTTCAACATTTTTTTTACTGATGCTCCCAAAACAATAATTGAAAACTTGTCTAACACGGAAAGAACCCATGTATCAGATTGTAGAGTAATGCGATATGGTTCCTTTTTTAACCCCTTATGTAGAATATGAATTTGGAATACTTCTTGAATACAAATTGAAAATTAGAAGTTCTTCTAGGTCTGATGATATACCAGTGTTTTATCTTCTGTAAAAAAGCCACTTACTCGCTTGGTGAATTTATCATTCACTGCAGGCGCATTTCCTTCCTGTTTGAAAAAGGAAAAGATTAATCCAATATTAAAAAAAGAACCCATTGTTACGGTTCAGAGGAAAAACTGAGAAAAACGAACATAAAAATCATCATTTTTTAATCATCCTGTGTATGTAATCACTATGGGTACAGATCTTAGGGTACAGGTTCAATAAATGATGTGTCAAAAAGTTACATTTTGGACAAAATAGATTAGATCTGAAATCTCCCTTTTCGTCACGAATATTCAGCTAGATATATTAACTGAGGTCCATTTGTTGGCTCAAATCGCACCGTGCGGATATTTTCTAGCTGAAATTCAGAAAACTTGAAGAAACCATAGACCTTGTTTGGTCTGCACAATTGTGGATCTTTGTTCACTTCAAGATACTCCACGTTAAGGCCATCCATCATCCAAGGTAGGTCCTGAGGTCTTATTTATTATCATTATCAACCCGATAAATCTTTGAACCAAGTTACCTTAAGTCTGACACACAACCCCATTTCAGGCCTTTTTTCTTTTGGATAGTTTCATTCTTTCACCGTCTACCCTACACCCTACGGGTTAACGAAGTCAGGATAAGAGAGCTTCATCAACTTCTCAAATTCACACCCCGCACGAAGAGCAGGAAGCCCATTCAACCATAAGTGACTTTACCACCCAAGGAAAGAATCAGTCGAAAGAACACCAAAGAGACGATTATCGACAGTGAACTCAGATAAGCCCTAGCTTAGTCTTTCACCAATTTTATCTAGGCCATATATTCTTTCACAAGTCAAACCAATTGACTATATTGCAATCCAAATAGATCAATTGTGCATGCGGAGCTCACCTGCTAGGGAGTTTATTAGTTTATTCCTTTTATGTGTATGATCATACCAGGGGGCCACGGATAACCTTTTTGTATAACCCTACAGTGAATCATAGATGGTCTAGTATTACTGGTTTGTAAATATCACAATCCGTAATAGTTTATTAGTCTTTATTAGTTGATTCATTTTATCTGTCACCGTCTGTCAGTTAGTTTCATTTGACATATTACGAACTTCAATATTTCGAAATTATCCGCTAAAGGCGACTTCACAGTGCAACGACCAGTTGACTGTTACCAGCCGTTGCTCATCGATTACTAATAAACCCTATTTCTAATTTTTATGCGTTTAATTAACCCACACCAATTATCCGTGCAAATATAAGTCAATATAAACCCCTGTTACCTCTTTCTAGGAATTTTTCCAAGAGCGAGGTAGCACCATTAGTGCTTGAAAACTATAGACCAATAACGGTCCCTCTCTCGCTTTCTAAATTATTTTCATATTATGCATTTTATTACGTCTTGATAATTTCTTAGTAAAATTTAAATTATCAACATAAAAACAACACTGGTTTCGTGCAGGAAAGTCTATTGGTACGGCAATTCACTCTTTTCATAGTCAAATTATCAAATGTATTGAGGCGGCCGAGTATCCTGTTGGGAATTTTTGTGATCTGAGCAAGGCATTCGCTGTGTCAAACATTACAAATCAAAGCTTTATGACTCCGGAATAAGAGGACGGCTTCTGAGCTGGATATCATCTTTTTTGAAGTACAGAAAACAATTCGTTCAAATACAGCAAAATAGTTCCAACTGAAATAAAAAATTATGATTCAGACTATCCCTCAGTGGATACTGATTTGCCACAAGACTTGTTGCTAGGGCCCTGCCTTTTCTTAGTATATGTAAATAGCACTGATTTACTTCTGAAAAATCAGTTTTGCAATATATGCATGTATCATCAAATCCATCAGCAACAAACATTAGTACCAAAATTACAAATTTATTAGAAAATACACGTGAGTGGTTTGATGAACATCAATTATTTTTCAATACTGAAGAACTCAATTAGCGAAATTCCATAACCGACAAAAAGTATGTGAACACTTAATATAGCTATCAACAACTGAATGGTTCAATACAGTGTAGAGGCAATCAGTTTTGTAGGAATCAAGACTGATCCAACTGTGGAAACCACACTTTGAGACACTGCTTTCCAAACTGAATTTAATACATTACCTTTTCAAAAAATGTAAATGTGAACTCGCCTCAGTATTTTTACGAGAAATGAAGAGAGTTAGGAAAAAACTTTTAGCACAATTATATGTGGGTCCATGAGGAGCATATTCCAAAATCATTTTGAAATATATAGGGTGATACTCAAAAAAATTACATACCAAAGTTATATATTTTTTCTTATGGAACACTCTATATTTTTTATTTTTAGATACTATAGACAAAATAAAGGTGAGTTACTATTATATTTCCCATACATAAAACTGACCGTTTGTGAGAAAATTTGAGAAATTTAAAAATACAGACCATAATTTGAAAATTGTTTTCACCCTGTAACGTGTAACGAGCTGCTCGTGATTAAATGTACTGCTTAGCTCAAAAGTTAAAGTTAACTACTACATGAAATTTTTAATGCAATATTATACAGAATGGCGAAAAAAATTGACTCAAAATTTGGACACACATTTAATTAAATAACTTCTTAAAGTTGAATGGAACACCCCGTATTTAGTGGCCTAATTTGACGCAGAATTAAATTCCCTTCAAAACTATATTAGGGTTCCCTATACCTATCTCTTCTGCTTTTAACACAAAAGCCGTTTTTATATTTTACTTATGAGTAATTTTTTATCTTAAAAATGAAACACACTGCATTGCAATGAAAAGCAAAAATCATTTTTGAAGTCATTTTATCGAAAAATTAAGAATCTTAAATAGGTTATTATTTTAATAAATGCTTAAAATGGTGTCCATTATTCTCGATGCATAGGCGAACTCTTTCTTGAAATGAGTACTGAACTCTGGATAACCATATTTTGCGGTATGGAACGAAACGCATTTCTTATCCGTACTTTCATATCCTGAGGTATCGTTGGCGGTGTATCGTGAACAATACTTTTGATATATCCCCATAAAAATAGTCGGGACTTGTAAGGTCCGGAGACCTGGCTGGCCAGTTCTGTGGACCTCCTCGTCCTATCCATCTATTTGGATATTGTCGATCTAACTCGTTTCTAACACGTCTATCAAAGTGTGCAGGAGAACCATCTAGCTGCATCCACATCCGCTGATGAATATTAATAGGTATACTTTCCAACAGCACAGGCAAATTATCCCTAATAAATCCGAGAAACATGACGCCGTTTAAGAGGCCATGAGCGCAATTATATTTGTGGCGCTTTTAAGGGTAAAAGAGTCAATTGATAACTCGAAAACGGTTCGTCGTATCGATTCCCAACAAGGACAGGATTCTAGAGGACATTCAATTCTAGGTACGTGCTGTAATGGAAATTGAAATTTCAATCTACTTTTTCACAAAAAAAATCTCAAAAATGTCCCAAAAATGCAGTTACTTTGAAGCAAGTTTTTGAGTAGATTAACAAATAATTTCAAAAAAACATTACAGCACGTACATAGATCAACGTTTTAACTTTCCTCTGATACCAAATTTGTTTCGATTGGATGAAGATTGCTTCAAGTTTCAATGGAAGAGAAATACCATTGCAGCTTCCTCGATAATCTGTAAAAAGCATCGTGAGGTGCTGCCGCAGACGTAGGTACATAGAATCGAACGTCCTCTAGAAGCCTGTCTTTGTTTGAAATCGATACGGTGAACCGTTTTTGAGTTATCGGCTCTTTTACCAAAAAAACCGTCCCTAATATGATCGCGCTCATGGCCTCTTAAGTGACCATAAAAAAAGTAAGGACCTACTACTTGCGTTCCAATTATTCCACCCCACACATTAACAGACCATCTGTGCTGGTGATCAAGGGTTCGTCACTGTAATAGTGAAAGTTATGTCTGTTAACTAATCGGTTGTTATGAAAAGTTGACTCATCGGAAAAAAGCACATAATCAAAAAAAAAATTTCTTCATCACCAAACATTTCTAAAACCCATAAACAAAAATTCAGTCGTTGATCATAATCTTCTTCAAATAGTTGTTGATGTAGTTGAATGCGATACGGGTGGAATTTGTATTTTTTAATTATTCTTTGTATACTCTGTCTGCTTATTCCAGTTGTTTCACATATTTTTCACTGACTTGTGTGAGGGTGTTCAACTAGAGATAACATCAATAAATATTCATTTTCCTCATTTCCAGTAACCGGTTTTTGCCGTTATTGCATATTATAGGATACACTGCCTGTTCTTCGGAAAAGCTGCAACAACTTTTCCAATGAACGCTTGTTAGGATGACTCCTGTTAGGATACTTTTGGGCATATACTCTTGACGCTAATAAACATTTTTCTTCTCTCTCACCGATTATCAAAATTATATCAGTTCGTTCATCCTGGGGATAAGTTCTCATTTTTCAATATTTCAAAAAGACAAGAATTTTAAACTTGTTAAAACAATGATAATGGTTTGATTAACTAGCTGTGTCCCTGTCAAATACTTTTTGTTTCATAATAATAATTAACGTCATCTAGGCCAGAGCCTACTATTATCGAAAAAATAGTTTAATAGGTTTTATAGGAAATCGTAAATGTGTGTTTTTATTGACCCCATATTGTTA
Organism: Chrysolina oricalcia; assembly: GCA_944452925.2. Taxonomy (NCBI): domain Eukaryota; kingdom Metazoa; phylum Arthropoda; class Insecta; order Coleoptera; family Chrysomelidae; genus Chrysolina; species Chrysolina oricalcia. Next base: position 6,617,261 of record OX101817.2, read on the forward strand.
TTTTGATATTTATTTCAATATCAAGTCTAATTTGATAAGAAACAAGCGAATTTAACATATTTCGCCTCAATAGTTAGGACACGTGCATCTTCTTATTATGAAGAATGCTTTAATATTTCAGAAATGGCAATAAATTTGAGTTTTTACATTTGCCTGCATTTTACTTCAGATACACCGTATTTTCAAAAATTTAAACTTGTATTTCTAGCGAATCTACGTATTCCTTAATAAAAAGGTTTTTAAAAAGCTTTTTAAGCTTTACAATACAGTGCGTTTCATTTTTAAGATAAAAAAATTACTCATGAGTAAAATATAAAAACGCCTTTTGTGTAAAAAGCAGAAGAGATAGGTATAGGGAACCCTAATACAGTTTTGAAGGGAATCTGATTCTGCGTCAAATCACGCCACTAAATACGGGGTGTTCCATTCAACTTTCAGAAGTTATTTAATTAAATGTGTGTCCAAATTTTGATGCAATGTTTTTCGCCACCCTGTATAGTATTGCATTAAAAATTTCATGTAGTAGTTAACTTTAACCTTCGAGCTAAGCAGTACATTTAATCACGAGCAGCTCGTTAATCGTTACAGGGTGAAAACAATTTTCAAATTATGGTCTGTATTTTTAAATTTCAGAAAATTTCTCAGGAACGGTCAGTTTCAAGTATGGGAAATATAATAGTAACTCACCTTTATTTTGTCTATAGTATCTAAAAACATAGAAAATATAGGTTGTTCCATAAGAAAAAATATGACTTTGGTGTGTAATTTTTTTGAGGATCACCCTATATATTTCAAAATAATTTTGGAATAAGTTCCTCATGGACCCACATACGACTATGCTAAATGTTTTTCCATAACTCTCCTCATTTCTCGTAGTAATACTGAGGCGAATGTGGTGTGCCACCCTGTATACAAGTAGACTCTCGCATCAGATTTATCGTCTGCAACCTCCAAACATACTGAGTTTGTATAATAATATGTGCTAAAACCAACTGAATATGTAACGAATTACTCCAACTAGCAGACAGCATGCATAACGTAACATAATATAAGAATGTACGAATCCCCTCTGAGAGAGAATTTTCTAGAAAGCCCAATAAATATCTGGCGCTTTTAGGAACATTAAGATTTCCTTTTTAAATACACTTGTGTTTTCCCAACACCCATTATATAACTCTTTAAGACTTTAGACCCATTATGCGTTGTTAATAAATGATAAGTTCGATATCTTTATGCTAATGTAGGGTCGTAGGAGATATTTCATTGAGAGGCATTATAAAATTCAGGAAGAAGTAAGAGCTCATCGGTTAAACTCCAGCAAGTAAGGGTCACGTAATCAGTTTTCAAGTCGTTTTTTGCCTTCAGTTTTTATACATGGAGTTGTTCTTAGATTTACTGTCAATCTACAGTCCTATGACGCGTATAACTTCCACTTTTGGTACGTAATAAACTTTTATTTCCAGTATTATAAACCTAAACCTGGATTGCCCAAAGAACTCAACTCATGGTTAGCAAATGTTCAGAAATACGAGAAAGACTTCAGACTAATAAGGGCTATAGCAGAAGATCCAACAAAATTTGGCTTGAACGTAGATGAAGATGAAGAAGATAACAATGAAGGGGTAAGATTATCAAACTTGATTCAAAGAATGATTGCACTAACTGTACTCAAAACATGCAGTATTGTTCATAAGTATTTTTTTTTATTGATGAATGAATCGAGGTCGATATAACAATTTCAGATTCACGAAACGTTTTTGAGACGTTTTTCAGTGTTATTGCGAAATATAAATTTGAGATGTAAAAGTTCACATGAAGATGAAGTTTTCTGTAAAGAGAATGATTCTGTTCCAATCGGAGATGGCGCTAACGAACGAGGTCTTGACGAGAGATATTTATACCATTGCCAGTAATAATATTTCAACCAAATGCAGAATTTTCGAAAAATACATTCAGCATGCTGTCACAAGAACTGTGTTGCTTAGTAACACCACGAGATCATTGTTATAGAGATTCAAATATCTGAAAAAAAATTTTAATGTAGATCAACTGAAAATTGGATATCATGCACTTGCTGAACCACGTCTTGCTTATGCTATATTTGCATGGGGTGGAGCCACAAACAATTACTTGAAGAGGTTAGAGGTGACCCAAAATTGAATACTCAAAATCATTTTAAATAAAGATTTCTGGTACCTACTCCACAGAATCAGTGTATAATCAGTGTAACCTCTTTGATATCAAGCAGAACTTTTGCCATTCTCTATTAGTTAATCAACATAAGCACATATATGAGTTGATTAGTCTCCAGTATGGATATTCTACAAGGAATAAAAATACTACTTCTAGAGTTCCAAAACTGTTCCTCAAAGAAGATAATGTTTCCTTATTGCTCCTCGAGTATATAATATTTTGCCATACAACTTAAAAAACACTCTTTATGACTTTTCAGGAAGAAATCTTCCAAAAAGTGGTTCATAACTTAATCCAGGATATAGATTCATAGCCTTGTTGATCTTAAGAACGTCTGCTATCTTTCATAAAATATATATACTCACTCTACCTGAATCGTACTACTGAAGACCTATCAATAAAAATAATTGATAGAAGAGAAATATTATCAGTCCTGATAATCAACCTACTCATAAGTCCATGAGAACAAATAATATTTTCCTCTTCACCACACAAGTATTTTCACTCGTAAATGCGCATAAGTAGCGTCATTAAGTCCTTTGGAAACTGTTGTAATAATAATAATAATTTGATATTAAATACCGAAAAAACAGTTTATCTCCAATTCAAATGTACGAAAAGTAGCCCGTGATGACTTCAACAGATCATCAAAATTCAAAGGCAACTAAATTCCTAGGGCTCTATCTACATCAAAACACAACGTTGTGAATCACCATGTATATGGTGCTTCACACGAAACGATACGTTGACGAGACAGCGCACTCTTATTTTGACACTAGACTAATTAAGTGTCGAAAACAAAAGAAGAACGCTGTCACATCGCAGTACCTTGAATCCTTCTTCGAGCGGCAGAAGAAAGCTTCACTGATTTATTCATGGTTCGTCACAACACGTAGTATAGAATGCTTGTTAATATGAGAGGAGAAAGAAAAGTCAAACATTGATATAACTAAAATTAATTTATTTAAAGATAAAACAAAAAAAATATCGGTTTAAATTCTCGGTGTGAAATCATAGGATCTCACTTTGTATATAGTCAGACCGTTAAACGTGTGAACAACATGCAAATCTCACTGCAAAGGTATACAGTGCATCAAAACAATATTTGTTTAAAACTATAAAATGAGTGAATGGTACACAAGACAGCATCATAAAATACATGAAACACTAGCCACTCTTACTGAGTTTTAAAACGAGAAAAAGAATGGCATAATTAATCTTAAAGTGAAATATCTGGTGACAGATAAATAACTAAACTCGTTTTGTTTCACCCGGTACAGGTCAAAAACAATTATTAAAAGAAAATGGTAAAAACGAATTTCTTACAAAAAGAGTCTACAGCAAAAGTCATTTTCAAAACGTCAGAAATACACAAACAGAATTGATTGTAAAACAAAAACAAATATCTGAGACAAGTATAAAAAGAATATTTAGTTCATTATATAGGCCAAAATGGATACAAACAGCTGTGACAAATATTTCTTCACGGGAATATATGGTCATTGACCTACTCACATAAGATAACCATCATCGAACGTAATACACCAGATGTGAGAGGGAACGTCGCGTGTCAAATCTGGTTCAACACGATTTATGATGGGACGGCGCCTTCAGGTATTCCAGAGAGATTGCGAATCTTCATTGAAGGGCGTAGAAATACTGTACTTAATATTGTGATCGTAGAACTTCACCTTTCTTTACTTAGGTACGAAGAGCACTTGTTTTGTTTTCGATATAAAAACTCTTTATTTATTCTTCACAGGAACTAACAGATTGAAAACTATATACTTGGGTACACAGATCCATATGGCCGTATATACTTTACTTAAACTTGTTGCTGGCTCTGATTTGCCTCAACAATACGCCATTTCGTAACGAACTGTCTCAAACTACATATTGAAATAAGAACGTTTTATTCTAGACATCACTGAACGAAAACTTGAATGGATGCTGCAAAAATGCTGAGATGATTAAATTAAAAACCGGAACTGACTTGCGAACTGACGATTAAAATTCGCGAAACATTCAGTCTTTTGTCCGGAACTAACTAGATACCGAAGAATACTGGACTGATACTGAAAGGATACTGCAAGTACATACGCTTACGAGTCATTTTATACACTCATGAAGCTATAAATTTTAATATAATGAATAATAAACTAACACAATAGTGACATTAGTTACGGCTATTAATAACACTCATTTTCTCATATATCATAGTATTAATTCGGTTTTCTGACATTCTTAACGGGTTAAAATTGAGATTTATTGACAGAAAAATGTCAAAAACGCGTGTTGCAATTATATTTGTTACACCTATAAATAAATCCTCGTGACTTTTATAGTCGGTGGTAAAATACCATTTGTTCTCACTGAATGACACCGGTATCCCATTTTCTCATAAGTCCAGTTGAACACATTTACCCAAAATCCTACTTTTATTTTATTTTACTTCAAGTCGCCACAAATTCGTTTAATTTGTTAATATCACCGCAAACAAGTAGTTACATTTGTTTTTGCGCTTCCCCCTACATAAATAAATATGGGTTCTGCAAATTGTGAACGTTCTTCTTTGTCTCCAAACTGCCTTTCTTTCAGGATCTTCTCCAAAACTTGGAAGACGACTACTTAGACTACGGTCCCAAAAACGACATCTACCCCCACGTCTACAAGCGGAAAAATCCCCACCAACAAGCCACTCCCGAGAAACTCTCCAGGATACCGGAGTCCTCATTCGGCCACAAAAACAACCCCAGACACCGGAGACACTCCGACAGCAACAGCTTCTTCGAACGAAGACACGATATAGCGGTGAATCCAAAAAGCACCAACGGAGAGGTCAAGCGATCTGACGACAAGTATCCTGACAGATACAGCAACAGTTTGGACAAACGAGAGATCGAGATCGATGTGATGAACGACGGGAAACTGGTGAAGCACTTCAGGGATAGAGACCAAGACCCTAAGTCGATAATTCTGAGCTTTCAGCACCCGGACCAGGAGAAGATTCCTTTACCGCCTGCTGTAGCAGCTAGTGTGGAAAACAACAACAAAGCGCAGCTTTTCGATAGACCCTTCAAGATCTACACTCCCAGAAGCACGATAGACCTGGATAACGTTCCAGCTAAGAACAAGGAGTACTCGAGTAACTTCAAGAACCTCTTTTACGCGAACGAGAACTTGAATACCGATAGCAGCATTGCCAGGGATAACCTCGGCAAAACTGCTCTGGTCTATCGGGTGACTCTACCAGATCCCAACTTCCCCTATCAAGCCCCAGCTGAGAATAGCCCTTCTGAGAAAACCGACAGCACTCCAGCGAGCTTCAACAATAACGGCTTCAAGGACATGAGCCGCTTCTGGACGATGTCCGAGAAGAATCAGCTGCAGAAGGGTATAGATTTCGCCCAAGACCTTTGGGACCGACGGACTCCATTCAGTCCTCAGCCACAATCTCTACGACCAGCTGATAATGATGGTTTTGAGTTGGTGAAGAGTCTTGTGGTGGATAGCGACAGTCTGGCCCATAAACCGAAACCTGGGGGCAATATTCCACCCAAAATCCAAAGTCCTCCCAATGTTCCCAACAAGAGAGAATCTGAAACTTTAGAAGGGGAGGTCGATCTCACCGGTGACAGAAAAGAGAATAATTGTGCTGGTGGAAAATGTTCTGGTATAGTCCGTATAGGAGATGTAGCTGACGGAGGTACTGTAGGTAGGGGGGCAAGGTTTGATGGTGATCCGAGTGTTATCGAGAACGAGCCACCGGCGACTACTAGCATAGCCATCATTGATGTCGAATCTGGAGTTGAAACCCTAGGAAATGGTGGAAAGCCCGTGGAAATGGATCACCAAATGCCTGGAGATCAACTGGGTGATATTAGTGAGAAAGAATTGGAAATTCCATCGGGTCAATATGTTCCCGGTAGCCTTCTCGAAAACGAAAATTCAGGTAATTGTATTGATGATGTTGAAAGGCCTTCCATCACTCTATGAGAGAATGATTTAAAGTATTTATGACTCTCTTGTAAGGTGAATATATTTTTTCTACACATCAGCCATACGTCAAGGTGAATACTTGCCGAACGTCGCACTAGTATGGAACGAAATTGTTTTGGAATTTGTTATTATGAAGAACTGGGTCGCTTCCATAACCTTTTAGTCGTAAGAGATAAAATTTTGAAAATTGGAGTGATCATGTAACATCTTGTTTTAGTCTAACTTATATGATTCGGCTCTTTGAGTTATATGTGGTTTCACTCGAACTTTTGATTTTCGAATAGGACACCCTGTATATTTCCACATTTTCAGATTTAGGAGATCATTCCATATGCAGCAGTGAAATTTCCAGGCCAAAAATTATGTAAGACTCAATTTTTTATTCGATTCATCCAGTTGTACCTGTGACTGCCATGAAATGTTTTTGCTTAGTTTATTTTCATAGAAAAAACACAAATCATATCATTACGCAACTATCTTGCATGTAATCAGCTTTTCCAAAAATCACATTTCTATTATAACTGTGTTTTCAATGGAAAAGAAGATTGGCCATGTTATTTTTTTCCAAAGAATAGTCTTCAACTAATCTGTTAAAAAAAATCCGATAGCGAAAAAAATTATCTTGGATCAGGCAAATATATATTTTTTTAATTCATGTTCAAATGTAAGAATATAATCCAAAAATAATTGTTAAATATCAAATTACATTCCTTTTGAAATACTAGAATTTATTTTAATCTTAAAAAACAATAAATTAGTTGGTTTTGATGATATTCCTATTTCACTCCTGAAGCATGTAGTAGATTTGATAGCAATTCTGAATCTCTGAAACAGAAATGTTCAAAAAAGGAAAAAAGATTTATTAAAAAGTATAGACCTATATCTATGCTCCCTAATTGGAGCAAAATTCCAGAAAAACTAATTCATGAAAGACTGATGCACTTCTGCAAAAAGGTTTTAAGAAAATGAAAAACAATTGCACTGGCAATTCATAAAGCTTTGGTACAACTTTTTGACGTGCAAAATGATGATAAAAGTTCATTAGCAGTGTGCTTGAACCTTTCCAAAGTTTTCGATAATGTGGAGTAGGAGATAGTACTGAAAGAAATAGTAAATTATAGATTTCGGGAGGTATATAGACTTCTTGGATCTTATCTATTCAAGACTACAATTCGTGGTAGAAAATGTTGAAAAAGAAATCTCATCAAATCAGATATAGCCATAATTAAAGAAAGAGTCCCACAAGGTTTTATTTCAGGACCTGTGATATTGATGAGAATGCTTCTTCACTGTCGTACGCATATGTACAGCTCAAACTCCGTTATGGAATGACATTTTGGGGAATATTTTCCCATATCCAGTGTAATAACAGTATAATATAAGATACTCACCAAATTCAAAAATCATGAATCAAACGACTCAAAAGTTATAGGGTGGTTGTCTTCAGTCGGGCGGCTAAAGTAGAATAGTCAGAATTATATCCTTCTTGAAATCTGATGTCTGTCGGTGGTTTCCTACATATTTTCGGCGCTTCCTTTTTGTTAGAACGCCCTATGTAACATTATTAAACTGTTAATATTTCTTCATATTCTAGGAGGGGAACTTAGCAAAATGGATTCGCCAGAAGAGAGTAACAAACTAGACGACAACCTATCAGGAAACAACCCAGAAGAGACTCTGTCTGGGCCAGCCTTAAGTGATTCTGTACAAGAAACACCACTTGCACCCAGGGATCCAGAATCACAAAATCTCGACTCATCAAACCTTTCAGACATTTCGGGTGACCACGAGATCGACCTGGAATTGAGCAGAGATGTTGCACCAACATTCAAGGAGAACTCCGAGAAAAATAAAGATTGCCATCACAACACTCCCTTGGTTCGAATCCACAAGTTGGATCAACACATCGATGAACATATTGTTGTAACTAGGATAGAGAGTGTGACTGTATTAGGCCAGGAAGAAACCAACCATCTCTTCCATGAAAAGCACCCCACCAACGGTGAACATTCTCCTTACGAAGAACACCTCATGCATGACGAACACCCTGTACATGAAGAACACCCTGAACATGAAGAACACCATATACACGAAGAACAATCTGTAGATGGAGAACACCCTGAATTTGAAGACCACCATGCTAATGAAGGATCATCTATGGACGAAGAACACCATTTACATGAAGAAGACCATCTCGTGAATGAAGAACACCATGCACATGAAGAACACCCTGTACACGAAGATCATCTAATGAATGAAGAACACCATGTTCATGAAGAACCCTCTGTTCATGGAGAACACTCCATACACGAGGAACACCCTGATCACGAAGATCACCCAGAAGAACCTGTACATCCTCTACATCTTCACTGCCAAGTAAAACATCCTGAACTCGAAGAAAGTCCTTTACATGGAGAAGAGCAAGTACATGAAGGACACCCCGTGCACGGAGACCATCTCATGAATGAAGAACACCATTCTCATGAAGAACATCCTGTACACGAAGATCATCTAATGGATGAAGAACACCATGTTCATGAAGAACCCTCTGTTCATGGAGAACACTCTATCCACGACGAACACCCTGATCACGAAGATCACCCTATGAATGAAGCACCTCGTGAACACGTAGAAGTTTCAATGAATGAAGAACACCTTGTACATGAAGAAGAACCTGTACATCCTCAACATCTTCATTGCCAAGTGAAACATCCTGAACTGGGAGAAAGTCCTTTACATGGAGAAGAGCAAGTACATGAAGGAGACCGTGTGGACGGAGACCATCTCATGAATAAAGAACACCATTCACATAAAGAACATCCTGTACACGAAGACCATCTTATGAATGAAGAACACCATGTACATGAAGAACACCCCGTACACGAAGATCATCCAATGAATGAAGAGCACCATGCACATGAAGAAAACCCTGTACATGAAGATCATCTAATGGAGGAAGAACAACATGTTCATGGAGAACACTCTATCCACAAGGAACACCCTGATCACGAAGATCACCCTATGAATGAAGCACCTCGTGAACACGAAGAAGTTTCAATGAATGAAGAACACCCTGTACATGAAGAAGAACCTGTACATCCTCAACATCTTCAGTGCCAAGTAAAACATCCTGAACTCGAAGAAAGTCCTTTACATGGAGAAGAGCAAGTACATGAAGGTCACCCTGTAGAACATCCTGTACATGAAGAAAACCATGTCGATAGGGACATTTCAGTTGAATACATGGCTGAGGGTAGGATAGATCCATCCAGTGGCATCAAAGATGAAGAAGATAACTGTGAGACAGACACAGCAGGAGGATGCAGTCATAAAGATCACGACCGTCAGGGTAGAGAAGAAGTCTTAAATTCCGAAGGAGTTAATCGAATTGCAGTTCCAAAGCAACGACTCCAAAAAGCAGTGAGATTTGTACCAAAAGCTTCTGTTAAACAACGAGAACCAAGTAGGGGAAATGTTTCTCCGAAGCGAAAATTAGTGCCTCCAATGAAATATAAAATCCCGAATGAAGTAAAATCAGGTAGATTTCAAAAATACAGAGGGAAAAACTTCCCGAATGCAGTTCGCCACTGTGATCAAGGCATCTGTTATGAGAATGCCAATAGCTTAGAGTCAGCACGGTGAGTAACACAAGGGTCCCCGCTCGGGCCTAGTTTTTTTCATAGATATGAATTCAATATTGAATTGTAAATTATTGATAATAATGAAATCGACAAAGTCGAAGTACCCTTCTCTCCAAATATTTCCACATAGTTGAAAATAAGAGGCAAAAATCTAACAGGAAACAACTACTTCCCTGGCTTATGCCACGTCGGATATGGAACTACATTAAGCCTTGCAACTTAGTCTTCTTGGAGGAACGTTGCACAAATATCTGTCAGATGTAGTTCAATATCCGTCGTGGCATTAGCCAGGGAAGTAGTTGTTTTCTGTCAGATTTCTGACTAATATTTTCCACTTTGTGGAAATATTTGGAGAGAAGGGTACTTCGACTTTGTCGATTTTATTCTTATCATTTATTTATAAATTATTATTGAAAGTGAAAATAGTAAATAAATGGACCACGAATCCGTGTAGGAGTCAAACAAATGAAATCAAATTAATTTCATGAGAGAAATTCAATAAATTGGATTTTTTTTCAAAATCTTGGATTACCCTTCAATATGTTAGATTTCTTTTCAAAGTATTGGATTTTTATCAATATATTGGATTCATTTTCAAAATATTGATGTTTTGAATTGCTCGAGTTAATTCGACAGTGTGATAATAATCCGAAAGATCCAGAGTTCGAGCCCCAGTTGCGGCTGGGATTTTTTAATTTAATTTGACCGATTAAATTATTCAAATCTCGTGGCTGGACTGGGGTGAGTCCAGCACGATTCACTGTTGCGTTCCAATTAACAGTGCTGCTCCTGAGGTGGCGTATGGAGTTAGTAACAAGGCCTACACATAACACATGGCTAATGACCATAGCAGTCGATGCCAAAACACCATTGAAAAAAAGTATAATAATAATGACGTTTATTCGTGATGAAATCGATACAAAGATTAAGAACTAAGAAAATAATTATGACTAAACGTTAAAATATCCACAGAAGTACTATACGTACTTGTTTGTGACAAATACAATGTAAATAAATATAAATGTAGCAATACTAGAGTGTCTGGTGTGATAAAATAAAATAGTGTGGCGTAACATTTATGACATCGAAGACATTGATAGCAAAGTGTCCTTCTTCAATCAAAATATTAAATCACTACTAGAGTTGCATGCTCCACTTAGGGTATTCATCTACAAAAAACCTTTCAAGCCTTGGATAACTAATAATGTCAAATATTTAATAGAATTGAGAAATAAAGCTCTAACAAAATTTAAGAGAACCAAATCTGCTGCGGATTGGACTAGTTATAAAGGATTGCGTAACTTAACTACAAGTACTGTTGCTCGTGAAAAGAAGGCATATCTAGCCAGTGAATTGAGAAAAGATAAAAAAATTATGTGGAAAGCGTTAAAAACTCTAAATATTCACATTTCTAAGAAATCTACTATTTTGCCAGTGAGTATTTCTAATGTTGATAACATAAATAATTATTTTGTGGATTCTATACCCAAATGTGGAGATAAAGATGTGAGTAAATACTACGAGGGCCGCTTATTGATGCAGGATTTTAATTTCAGTATAGTTCCTGAAGATACGGTAAGGAATTTTTTAGTCGACATTAAAACCACTGCAGTTGGTTCAGACGATATTAATATTAACTTCATTATTTTTTGTTGTCCATTCATTATTCCCATCATCACCCATATAGTAAATTTCTGTATATCACACTCTGTTTTTCCCCACGATTGGAAGCTTGCAAATGTCATCCCATTACCCAAAGTTGTTTCGCCTAAAACTCTCAAAGATCTCAGGCCTATCAGTATCTTACCTGTGTTGTCTAAGTTGTTAGAAAAAGATATAAAAAGTCAATTAGTAGAGTATTTGGAAGATAACGAAATCCTTCCAGAAGTACAGTCGGGCTTTAGAGCAGGGCTTCTCAATGTAACAGATGAAATTTTTAGAAATACAGATATGGGACGTATTAGTGTTTTGACATTACTAGATTACTCTAAAGCTTTTGACACTCTAAATCACAATATACTTCTGAAAATTTTAGGTTATATTGGATTAAGCGTAAACTCAGTTAAATTTTTTCAATCGTATCTAACAGATCGCAGACAGCGGGTTACCTTGAACAATCAAACTTCTGAAGTAAGAAATACACAAATCTACTGCACTGATTTTTGGACCTAAACAAAACGTTAACGAACTCAAAAATATTATTGATATTAATGTTAATAATATACCAATTCCAGTCAAAGAGGATAGTAAAAACTTAGGTGTTCTTTTTGACTCTTCACTGCGATTTGATAAACATATAAATACATGCGTAGGAAAAGCTTTTATGAAGCTGAAAATTCTTTATAACTCTAGGCATATATTAGATTCAAAATTGAAAGTTATGCTATCTGATTCAATTATATTATCCATATTTAACTATTGTGATGTAGTGTATGGACCGTGCCTCACTGCGGAATGTGCTGGTAGAATACAACAAGTCCAAAATGCATGTCTGCGGTTTTCTTATGGAATACGTAAATATCAACATATCAGTCAAAAATTTTACGAAACACGATGGTTAAATATGCAGCAGCGTAGGCAGTTACACTGTGGTGTTCTCTATCATAAAGTAATTATAAGCAAAAAGCCATCATACCTCTACAGGAAAATAAGTTTTCGCACAGATGTACACAACATCAATATAAGATTTAAAAATGTACTTACACCACCTACACATAAACGTGGTATATATGAACGTAGTTTTTCTTATTGTATTGCTAAGCTCTACAACTCCTTGCCTTCCTACCTCAAAAATAGCCCTGTTTCATCATTCAAAAGGAAATTTAAATCGCACTTTTTTGTCATTTAAACTGATACTGTAAATTAGTATAGCAGCTGCAGCGTCGTCTATCTCTATCCCTCCAAAAATTGCCTCTTTTTTTCTTCTTTTACTTCTTTCCCAAGGTTGAGTGGAAGACCAGGACACTTCCACGCGGGAATGTACTGAACTCCGCCTTTTCCATTTACTCATAAAATTTATGTAGTTATTATGTAAAAAAAATAATCAATGGAATAAAGCTGTTTATTATTATTATTATTATTATTATTATTATTATTATTATTATTATTATTATTATTATTATTATTATTATTATTATTATTATATATGAAAATACAATAATACATGTTGAGTTCATTGAAAATATGAACAGGATGTTCATAAAGTCAGTTGTGGAATCATCTGTGACTGAAAGTTGCAATTTAGTCGCTGTTTTCCATCGTACAAGATAACCTCTCTTGGAAGTGATTCATGTTTAAAAACATGAAAAAAAACCATTGCACACTTTGATAACCATGTTTATTAAAAAATGGGTATACATTTAATTTATACATGAATTATGGATAAACGTTATTTATTATTATCATAATAGTGTTGTGATGAAGTGAAAGGTTTCAAAATCCCCAATTGATTTTCAGGAATCCTGAAACCTTCCATAATCTTGTTGTGGAAAGGAGCAAAACCGAACTTTCTCATCCAATAGTACATGACCGAAAACTTCGTAAAAACATACGCAAGAAAAAATACCAGAGGAAAAAACACAAAGGAAAAGTGAGGCCACAAACAGAAGAAATGGACTACGGAGATCCCGAAGATAGTCCCACATATTCAAGGAGACAACTGAAATCAATTGAATACGTCTACGATGTCGATCTAGAGAGCCCGAAAGAAGAATCCTCAGGAGAAATCTCAAAAGGCACTACAGAACGCAGTGAAATCGTTCACAAGAATTCTGTAGAAGGTGACTATAGCGACGAGGAAGACTCCATGACTTCCAAGAAGAAGAAGAGTAGCTCCAAACTAGTGAAGAAGACTGACAATGAATTTGCTAACCCCGTACCTACAACCACAGAGGCTGAGGATGATGACGAATATGAGTACGAGATCGCGAACACTAACAGGGTGGAAAAAGGCTCGAAGAAAGATAAAAGCAACGTGAACAAACTGGGCTTGCATTCTAAAGACGAAAAACTGGTAGGCTTTGGTAGGCATCTGCACAAAAAAATTACACCTCCTAAGAAAGGCGAGAAACCAGCCTTGGCCAACAAAAATGATGAGAAGAACAAAAAAGCGCCAGTTGAAAGCGATCTTTCACAGAATAATGTAGGGAAAAAATAATTTCACAGTATGAGCAATAGAGTTTGAGAAGTCGACAAAATTGGAATGGGGGTTGTTTGAAATTCACACGAAATTGGAGAATTTAGAGTTTGAAACAAATAATGTATCCATTAAGGGCCCTTAGGGCCAGTTTTTTAAGTTCCAGTTAACCTCCAGATTAATTAACTAATGGTTAGAATGTGATCCTTCAAACACCATCTAAAGAATGTCATTCACCATCTAAACTATCAGTTAGTTATCTGGAGTTTAACTCGAACATGAAAAACTGGCCCTATATCGTCAAACTTTTTGAACTATTTATTTATTTATTTATTTATTTACTGTTATCCAAGACCCAGAGCTTTTAACCTGACATTAAATCCCATGTAAATTATTTTTGGCACAAAGGTAGAGTAATGATAGTACTTTAAGAAAAAACATTGTTTTGCAAGCGGGCTGCTCCGGAAAGTGTCGAAAATTCCCGGAAAATACCCCAAAATCGATATTACGTTAATAACGTGAAATGAGATGAGAGCAAAGTTGTAGAGCGCAAAATTCTGGACAAAAAATGTGTGCACATATATTTCCAGAAAATGCTTCCTGGACGAGATAATAAGCTATCATCGTTGGTCCCAGATTTGCGGGCGACTAGAATCGCTCTAACTTGTTTGTTTTTCAACGAATCTTCATAAATCAAACGGCATTTTGAAGGAAATTCCACAAACTTTCGAAATATTCAGCTAGCAAGTGCCGTAGAAGAGGTTTCCAGTTAATATTCGTGTATTAACAAACTAATTGTTAATAAATAAACGATGGAATCGTATGGATTTTTATAATTTTTCCGCTGATATATCTAAATCAATGATACCGTGTAAATATTAACCAGCTGAAAAGGTACAAAATTACATATCCCGTTTTTTCCCTCCCCTCTTGGGCCAAAATGAAACCAATTTCTCAATTTCCCTTATTTTTGTCTAGAGCAATTTTTATGCCACTTATTCTTACAGTCGACATAATGATATTAAAGGTAGAGATTTGTTAAGGGAGATATATATTATTTGATAACTAAGAAGCTGAACCTTCAGAATATGCACCGAAAAACGTCTTGAAATGAAGTTTTCATTCATGATTTTGTACATTTCTCGAAAAATCGTGAAAACCTATAAAAGTTATTCTGCTGAGTCGCGCAAGTTTATTCATTCAACTTTCGCTCTGTAAATGTGAAAAATAATAGTTAAGGTTGTGCTCTATCTCCTGGTGATATTTATTTTTGTCCTGGATATCTCAGGTCATTTTAGGATTGAAATAACAGTCTGCACTTTTTAATACCGAGACCAAGTCGGCACAAAAATGGCCGCTCAGCAGGATGCGCGGCTGTCAACTCAATTAGCTGATGTTTGCTCATGCCTGCGTATTGTCAACAGAGCTTTGTTTTTGGTGCTGTTTTGTGAAAAATCAGTGAATAAGTTTGAAATAAGTTTAAAAAGAAAAGTGTTTCATCATGTGCGTCTTAATAATTGTAATATCTGTCACCAAAGTTTAGAAAATGGTGATGTAACCACAGTTTCATCAGGTATGAAAACTCTTCGTAGTGTATCTCTTGAAAGAGATGATGGAAGATACAGAACAATTAAAAATATAACTGAGCTGAAAGTGCATCGAATTTGTTATCAGAAATACACTAAGCGTGGTAGGAATAAACAGTTTCAACATGACAATGCTGAGTTTCCACTGGCTGGACCGCATTTTTCATTTAGCCCAACAAGAAAGAAACTCAGGAAAAGTACTGGTGATTTCAATTTTCATCAAGATTGTTTTTTTTGTGGTGAAAATCTGGATGAAGGGAACTCTGCAAAGAATAAAATCCAGATAAATACAGTCCGTAATCCAAATTTCCAGCAGAGTATCCTGACCTTTTTGACAGATAAGAGGGACGAGATTGCTTCTAACATCAAGAAGAGGATTATCACTGTGGATCTTTCGGCAGTTGGCGCAAAATATCACTCTGATTGTTATCAGATCAAGTATATTGATAGATATAGTAGTAAAAAAACAGGGGGACAGAAAGGTCGTCCAGAAAATGAAAAGTTAATTGAAGATATGGAGAGCCAGGATACTGTTTTTTCTATGGAAGAACTCTATGATGTATTAGGTGAGCACAAAATATACGGTGTCTTTCAAAAGTCTGGGAACGATCTCATATTTCAGAAACAGCTTGGAGAAAATACATGAAAATTTCCACAGGGTGGTTTCTGACGATGCACGATTCAATTTTTCCTAATGGAACACCCTTTTTAATTTCATTGCAATCAATTCAGGGTCACCTTGTATATTTGGGCAGTTCTATATTTTCTGTGGTGATTACCAAGGTGAAATTATAATAATAATTCATATTTCATTAAGAAACGTAATCGAAATCGCCGTGGGACAAAGGATATTGAAGTACCTGTAGTTCTTAAATTAATCGTTTTAGACCACAAGTGTGATAGTTTGTTGGCGTCGTTTAATCAGAAGGAACATAAAAATGCCAAAATATACAGGTTTTCCCATTAATAATTTTGAATTTGATGTCACGTGACCAAAAATGGAAAGCTCTTTTGGTAACGTAATATCAAAAAAAGCTGCACCAATTGCTTCAATTCGCAACCCCAAAATTACGATTCTCTACTTATCTCGGGTTCCCAGATATTCCCTGCCTTAATCGTTGTGCGACACCCTGTATATGTATACCGATTTTTTGTCAAAATTTTTACGTTCTACAACTTTGCCCGTAACACTATAGCGAAATTCTTAACTCATTTCACGTTATTAACCAAATGTCGATTTTGGGGTGTTTTCCGGGAATTTTCGACACTTTCCTGAGCAGCCCGCGTGCAGAACAATTTTTTTTCTTAAAGTACTATCATTACTCTACTTCTGTGCTAAAAATCATTAGCATGGGATTTAATGTCAGGTTTTGGAAATATTTAGTCTCCTGCGCTTGAACTAATAATACAATATCAATATATAATACAGGGTGCTTCATAATAAATGCGCAGAACTTCAGGATGTGATAGCTCGTCCAAAAATATGAAAAAAACATTCTATCAACTTACCCTCTAAAATGCACCATTTTCGAGGTACAGGGTGTTGCAATTTTAAAAAAATAATCGTTTTTTGCGAATATCTCTGGAACCGTTTTTTGCACAGAAAACAGATTTCGTAGGCATTTTCTACTCATAATAAGCTATGTTTTGAGCTAATTTTTTATTTTTTCAAATTCATACTTGATGAAAATTTTGAAGGGGTAGTGGATGTTTTTTTCTCCAACTTCTACGCCACTGGAAAAAGTACAGTTTTGAGCCTCCTATATGAACCGCCAATGTTTTCTACACAAAAAAGGTATTCTTGGTCATAAGCTCTAAAGTTGACCGTTTTCAAGAAAAATCAACTTTCATGTTTTTTAAATAATGTTTTTTCCTCGAAAAATTGCTGCGTGCATTGAAGCTAACGGCGGACATTTCCAACAATTCAACTGAGTATGATTGTTATTGTTTTTTTTTGCAATTAAGAAGTCAACGTTTCGTTTTGTTACTTGTTTTAACGTTTAAATAAATTTTGTATAATTATGAAAAAAAATATTCAAAAAAATTTACCATGTTTTTCAACATGAAAGTTGATTTTTCTTGAAAACTGTCAACTTTAGAGCTTATGACCAAGAGTACCTTTTTTTGTGTAGAAAATATTGGCGGTTGAAGTAGGTGGCTCAAAATCATACTTTTTCCAGTGGCGTAGAAGTTGGAAAAAAACACCCACTACCCCTTCAAAATTTTCACTAATTATGAAAATACGCACAAAACATAGCCTATTATGAGTAGAAAATGCCTACGAAATCTGTTTTCTGTGCGATAAACGGTTCCAGAGATATTCGCAAAAAACGATTATTTTTTTAAAATTTCAACACCCTGTATCTCGAAAATGGTGCATTTTAGTGGGTAAGTTCATAGAAACTTTTTTTCATATTTTTGGACGAGCTATCACATCCTGAAGTTCTGCGCATTTATTATGAAACACCCTGTATATAGAAATAAATTTCTCATGAAAACATGATCAAATAAGTAAAAAACTTGTCCATGATCATGTAAAATTAATTTTGAAATAATCTATATCAGAATACACATGATGAATATCAATAATACATACATATAAAGAGAGAAAAATATAGCAAAATGAACTTGAATTTATGCCTAAATAACATTGGTCACATTTTATATAAATAAAAACAATAACAAAAAACTAAGTTGGTACCAATTAAAACATCAAAATTCGAAATTATTTTACATACAAATAATTTTCCAATTTTTCAGAATTCTTAATCAACCAGAATTTGATTTTATTTTCAAATCCCCAAAAGCTAGTTTTTTTAAGAAACTGGCAAATTATTATAAATCTTTTTACCTATATAAATGGCATGTTGTTGCATCAAAGTTGTAGAGAACTTTTCAGTTTATATCCAACCATCCATTTTATTCTTTGTTTCTTATTTATGTTGAATATGATTATCAATTTGTAAATTTTTGATTATGTGAACTGTCGATGCTTTATAAAATACTTGTTTGACAGATAAAATTTCATATTGTTCAAAGATAATTTTAGAAGAATGATCAAAGAGTTTTTTTTAAATTATTTTCAAGGTATACTTTTGAATTAAAGTGAGTGGTTTTAAAACTTGATTATAAATGCCTCCCCAACCTATTATACCATAGGCCAAGATAGACTGAAAGAGACTATAATAAAAACTTATAATTAATTCACGACTGACAGTGTTTCTCAATAATCTAAATTTATAAAGTGTTTTCCTAAAAAAATAATAATAATGTTGCGTCATTGTAGCATATATTCACCAAACGTCGAAAATGTAAATTTTCAGTTAAACACAGTAATCATATTGGACATAATCTACTAAGAGAAACCACTTTGATAAACGTATGATATAAAAAGATGAAACTTACTTAATTGAAAATCAGTGACAAAACAACAGTCTGGCAGGATTTGCGTTGATGCAGCATAACCTCACAATTTTTTGAACATGTATAATAATTATAAAAAATAATACACTTTCACAAAGCTGATATCTGAATATGTTTCATTCTAAACATTTTTATGTACAAGAAAAAAATTCTTGGCAATTAGGACGAATATAAGTCCCTGCTAGACTGGTCTAAAGTTAATATTTCGCGGCCAATTTTTTTTCTCCAATTGACTTGAATATACTCATATAGTCAACCATTTTAAATCGATTGGCGTCCGCAAGATTGCTTTACCTCTAATCGTTCTTATTTGAATGGTTCAAATCGACTAGAAAGAGTTTTTTTTGCCAAAACTTTATTTTTTCTAGTTTTCGTAAAACTCAATCACTTTGGCACATGCATACTAAATTTCAAATCGTTTTCAACACAGTTGAAGATTTCGTATGCTTTTCACGGAACCTCTGCAATTTCAAATTTTCGAACTCTCTCATTACCTCTTCCGGCTGAATCTTATGTCTTAACATCACAAATAATATATTTTCCGAATCAGCGTGAAATTTTACGTATATAATTCGAATTTTCAATTGGATTCAACGATTTAGCATTTTTGGTGATTTTTAGAGGTCCACCCCTTCCAACTATTATGGTGTCAAAATTTTTATTTTCTCCGATCGACTTCAATATACTAATTCGCTGTCTCTAACCGTTCTCGAATTTATTTATTTATTTGTGTAAATACCTTCCAGTCAGAACAGGTTCTGGTATAAGGAAGTTGTGCAAATATAAAATTAAACAAAAATTAATAACAATTTCAACAAATCTTTCATAAATCACTGATAAAAAATAATAAAAAGGATTAACATATTCATTTTAGATAAAATCATAATCAATATATATATATATATATATATATATATATATATATGTATATATATATATATATATATATATATATATATATAAAATCATGAGTTAGTGAACAAAGATCTACTCCGTAAGGACAAAATGTGTTTCTTTAAAGAAATTTTGAAATTTGAAAATTTTTTGCAGTTTTTTATATTACTAGGTAAATTGTTAAATTCACCAACTGAAGAGGCAGCAGAATCGAGGTGAAACAAGTTACTTTGTCTAGTGTGATGACTATGAATTTCAGAGTTTCTTATCAAAATGAAATTTGATTGATTTTTTGAACATGTAAAATAATTATAAAAAATAATATACTTTCACAAAGCTGGTATCTGAATATGTTTCAATCTAAACATTTTTATGTATAAGAAAATGGTCTAAAGTTACTATTTCGGGGCCAATTTTTTTTTTCTCCAATTGACTTGAATATACTCATATAGTCAACCATTTTAAATCGATTGGCATCAACAAGTTTGCTTTATCTCTAACCGTTCTCGAATTGAATGGTTCAAATCGATGCGAAAGAGTTTTTTTTGCCAAAAATTAATTTTTTCTAGTTTTCGTAAAAAAATGACGTCAGCAGAATTAAAAATTTAAAACTTCATAATATAACAAATTTAACAGTTGCTACAATTTGTCATTACCATTGCTGTAAAAGAAAAAAATTTGTATGGTGCACTTTTGTAAAGAGCTTTTTTACCATCGTGTTCCAGTGACTTCGGCTATTTTTTTCATCTGTTGGGATAGAATTGAATACATTTTCAGTCCCAAGATGTTCTGTAATCAAATTTGAATTCAGTATTGTCAAATGTGATGGTCTTAGAGAAAGGTAGTTTCAAGCTCTAAACTCTTCCATGTTCTAAGTGTGGACACTCCCGAATCAAAATTTCGAGCATCGTTTATAATTATTTTCCATTCTTTTGCTATTTCTTATAAACCTAATGAATATAATCAAAGATCGAAAAAGTTCTTTGGTGTTAATGATTATAAAAATCCGGACGTTCACAAAACTCCTACAGAAATGGTATTTTAGATGACAAGTTCCAATAAAAAACAACTAACGGCCCCAACGAATGTTAAATTATATCTGGCAAAGCTTCAACAAGAAATAATTTGCCATGCTATTTGAATTTTATCAGTGAAGGCTAGTCCATCTAGCAAAAATACTTCAATATATAGGCGAATGCAGAAATTTGTATTGTTTGATTTATTCGTCATTATGTAGATTTATGGGAATGTGCAAAAAATCTGACCCGCCATCGTACAAATAATAATAATAATGATAATAATGTTAATTTCGCTTGTTAAAAAGTATAATATCATCACCAGTAACATTTTCATCCAGTAACAAGGAAAATGTCAGTGTGAAAATAAAAAAGATTATTGCAACATATGAAGCAAAGTTATATTTTATAAAAAGAAGTTATTGAAGCTCATCAACGTTGTAGCAAGTTCTTCCTATAAGATATATATGTTTTAAGTTTTCTCTTGAATATGAAAATCTTCACTGAATCCTTAATAGAACTTGTTAAATAGTTTCGGCCAAGGTAGAAGTGACTCTGTTGATAAAGAGAGGTTTAGTGGGGATTCAGTATAAGCAAACCTCTAGCTCTAGTTGTATATACAGGGTGTTCCTTAAAGACATGCTAATATTTGAGGGGGTGACTCATTGACTTATTTTAAGGAAAAAACTTTTCATAAACGTATGTCCTAAAAAGCTAACTTTTGAGATACAGGGTGATACAGTTTTGAAAAATATGAGTTTTTTAATAATAACTGTGATAATATTGTAGACGTTTTTATAAAATTTGGTACATGTCTTCTATGCATCAAGGTGCATTTTTTAATGCACAAACATTCTCATTTTCTCAACCAGTGGTGTCCGTACGGGTTTGCATTGAATATTTTTGGAGAAAAAAATACTACGCCACTGCTTTCTCCTGAAAAAAAAAACTTTTGAAATTCTCATTAATTTTTGAGCAAATTTGATCTCTTGAATTTTCTTTGTCCGACTCATGGTTTTTGCTTAAAAAAATAAAAATCGATTCATTTCAGGATCAATTCTTCAAAAATCTGATGAATCGACTGAAAGCAAATTGAGGGATCAGATTTGTTCCAAAATGAATGAGAATCCAAAAAAATGTGTAATACTTTTCAGATGCTCGGTTCTTGATTAAAATAATTAAATTGAAATTGCTTCATAACGCAGTACCTAACATTTTGTTGACAACTAATCGTCCGATAGTAATTTAGCTACCTGCTTGTAATTGATATTTATTTTCAGCACTTCTTAATATTTTCATAATAAATGCATCTATGTCGACAATAACGGAATGGATTTCCGATATTAAATCAGCTACCTGTCTGTAATTAATAGTATATTTTGTTTTTCAAATCACTATAAATATTGTGTTTTCACTGGTTTTGAATACCATTTTGTGTTTGAAAAAGCTATAGGAATAGCGAGGCGCACTATCATTTACTTTATTTTTAAGTGTGTTATTGTTATTTTGGTTGTCCGCTGTTTTTCTGAATATCGGTAAATATGGTGAATTACACGAATACAGAAATGGCGGCAATGCATTACGTATATGGCCTCGCTGATGGTAATGCAACAGAAGCCAGACACATTTATCAGGAAAGATATCCTAATCGTGCCTTACCAGATAGCCGTACCTTTTCAAATATTCATCGCCGACTTTGGGAAACTGGTAGTTTCAAGAAAGGTACTTCGGTAGTTAGACCTCTAAACTTCAGAACTATTGAAATTGAGGACGCGGTTCTGCAAGAAATCGAAGAACATCCTGAGACGAGTACGAGGAAGATCGCTTGAACTCTGAATATTTGTCATCAAATTGTTTGGCGTATTTTGGTTGATTTTTTTGTTAAGTATACCCGTACCATATTTTACGAGTACAGGCATTACTCCCTAGAGATTTTCCACAACGTGTGAACTTCTGTCAGTGGTATCTTCAGAGTATTGCACTAAATCCGCAGTTTGAGTCACACATTTTGTTCACAGACGAAATAAACTTTTCTCGGAATGCTATTCAAAATTTCCATAAAGACACAAACATATATTTAAATATACTGAATTCTTATTCTTTTGACAAATATTTGAATAAACCAACAAGAATCTTCAGGAACTCCTCAACCTGTATTGACCACTTCTTTGTTAAGATGAACAATAATATTTGTAAAATAAATTTTAATGTTTTTGAAACCTATATTACAGACCATTTTCCAATTTCTTGTCACATATCACTCGATTCTGAAGCCTACGAAGAAAACTCTACTAATATAAAATTAATGAATTTTGTTAAATTAGAAAAATTGTTGAAAAATTAAAATTGGGATGATATTCTGAAAGATTCGGATCCCAATATAGCATACAATAATTTTATATCAAGGATAAATGATCAAATTAAGGAATGTTGCGAAGTGAAAAATTCACCAAAGAAATATAAAAAAATCAAACCATGGATCACAAATGGTTTGATCAAATCTATCAAACATAGAGATAAATTAAAAAAGAAAGTTTTGAAAAATCATGAAACTCTTCAAAATTATAAAAATTATAGAAATTTATTGAATAAACTCATAAAAAATGAAAAAGAAAAGTTTTATCAAAATAAAATCAAAGAAGCTGACGGTGACATTGGTAAGATCTGGAAAGTGGTGAATGAATCAACTGGGCAGAAACTGAAGCAGAGCAGAGTCGTTGAATTATTTGAAAACAACCAAATTATTACGGATGACTCAAAGAAAATAGCAAATATTTTAAATAATCATTTTTGTGATGAAGGATCTGGGTTAGCTGAAAAAATTGACGAAACAAATGAATATCTATTCATTGAAAATTCCTATAATTCTAGTAATATATTTTGGTCGCCTATCACAGAAAATGAAATAATCAACTTGACAAATGAACTTAAAAATGATTCTGCCCCTGGCCCAAATAGAATTAATAATAATGTATTGAAGATTATAGTGAAATACACTTCAAATATCCTTGAACATATTTTCAATTTATGTTTAGCCACAGGTATTTTCCCAAAATCTCTAAAAAAATAATTTGTTACTCCAATATATAAAGGAGAAGATAAAAGATAATGTGATAATTATCGACCTATTTATTTAATTGATAACATTGCCAAAATTTTAGAGAAATGTATTAAAATTAGATTGACAGATTTTCTCGAAAAACATAATTTATTATTTTTTAACCAATTTGGATTCAGAGAAAAAAAGGGAACAGAGAATGCAATATTTAATGTTACGGAAACTATTTATAAATCGTTAGATAATCAAAAGAAAACCCTTGGAATATTTTTAGATTTAAAGAAAGCGTTTGACACAGTTTCACAAACAAAACTATTATCGAAATTAGAACGGTTTGGCATAAGGGGAATTTGCCTGAAACTATTTGAAAGCTATTTATTTGAAAGGGAACAAACTGTTCAGATTGGTCATATCAAAAGTAATTCTAGAAAAGTTAAATGTGGTGTTCCCCAAGGGTCAGTTCTTGGACCTATTTTATTTCGATTTATATCAATGATCTGTTAAATACGAAAATTAAAGGAAAGCTGTTTTCTTATGCTGATGATACAGTTTATATAGGAAGTGGGAATACCTGGGAAGAAACAGTATCAAATGCTGAATTTGAATTATCAATTTTAAAAAATAATCTCAATCACGATTTACTAACTTTGAATTTGAAAAAGTCTCATTTTGTGACATTCACGTTGCATGAGAATAAACAACCAGAAAAAATTGAAAAATTAAAGATCCATACTATTTCATGCATAAAAAATGAAGAACTGTGTAACTGTAGCGAACATATTTCCAAAGTTGATGTTATCTAGGAAGTATCTAGGAGTTCATTTGGATTGCAACCTCAAGTGGCATAAACAAATTACTGAATTGGTGAAAAAACTGAGGAAAACACTTTATAAATTTAGATTGTTGAGAAATATTGTCAGTCGTAAATTAATTATAAGTTTTTATTATAGTCTCTTTCAGTCTATCTTGGCCTATGGTATAATAGGTTGGGGAGGCATTTACAAACAAGTTTTAAAACCACTTACTTCAATTCAAAAGTATACCTTGAAAATAATTTTTAAAAAACCCTTTGATTATTCTTCTAAAATTCTCTTTGAACAATATAAAATTTTATCTGTCAAATAATTATTTTATAAAGCATCGACAGTTTACATAAGAAAAAATTTTCAAATTGATAATCGTATACAACATAAATATGAAACAAAGAATAAAATGGATGGTTGGATATCAACTGAAAAGTTCTCTACAACTTTAATGCAACAACATGCCATTTATATAGGTAAAAAGATTTATAATAATTTGCCAGTTTCTTTAAAAAAGCTAGTTTTTGAGGATTTAAAAATAAAATCAAATTCTGGTTGATTGAGAATGCTGAAAAATTGGAAAATTATTTGTATATAAAATAATTTCGAATTTTGATGTTTTAATTAGTACCAACATAGTTTTTTGTTATTGTTTTTATTTATTCAAAATGTGACCAATGTTATTTAAGCATACATTCAAGTTCATTTTGCTATTTATTTTCTTTCTTTATATGTATGTATGGATATTAATCATGTGTATTTTGATGTGGATTATTTCATAATTAATTTTACATGATCATGGACCAGTTTTTCACTTATTTGATCATGTTTCTTATTCTTATTCTTTATATTATAGATAAATATTGTATTATTAACAATGAATAAATAAATGAATGAATAAAAAAAAATCATATATGGGCGGAAGAAAACCCCCATACCATAACCTAAACCCATTTTCAACACCAATTTTCGGTTAATGTAGGTATGGGCAGGAATTATTGGTGATTATCTAATAGGCCCATTTTTTCCAGGACGCCATGATGGTCGGTCTTATTTACACTTTCTCGAAGAAGAACTAAATGGGTTGCTTGAAGATGTGCCAATTGCGTTAAGGAATCGAATATGGAACATTTCAGTGTAATTGTCCGAAACTATTTAAATACAGTTTATCATAATCGTTGGATAGGTCACGGAGGACCTCAGCAATGGGCAGCAAGATCCCCTGATCTCAATAGTTTAGATTTTTTTTTATGGGGGCACCTTAAAACTCTAGTATATAAAACTCCCGTTAATACTTTAGAAGATATAAGACAGCGAATAGTTGCCTCGTGTGAAACTATTCGAAATACGCCGGGAATATTTGAACGTGTGCGTAATTCTATGCGAAGACGGGCGGAAGCATGCCTATTAAGTAAAGGTGGCCATTTCCAACAGTTTTTATAATCAGTGTTAGTATTGTCAATAATTAATTAATTTGACCCGTTCATTTAAACTTTAAAATAAAATAAAATTCGTTTTTGTACAAGCTGAAATCCATATTTTTTTTATTCTCATTAATTTTGGAACAAATCTGATACCTTAATTTGCTTTAGGTCGATGCACAATCATTTCCAAAACACATCAGATTTTTTATTTTTGAGGAATTGATCCTGAAGTAAAACGATTTTTATTTTTTTAAGCGAAAACCATGCGTCGGACAAAGAAAACCCAAGAAAATACATTTGCTCAAAAATGAATAGGAATCTCAAAAGTATTTATTATTTCGAGGAAAAGCAGTGGCATAGTATCTTTTCTTCAAAAATATTCAATGCAAAACCCGCGCGGACGCCACTGGCAGAGAAAACAAAGATTTTTGTACATCACAAAATGCACCTTGAAGCACAGAAGACATGTACCTAATTTTATGAAGATGCGTATCATCCCGGTTATTATTAAAAAACTGTTTTTTTTTTTCAAAACTTCATCACCCTACATCTCAAAAGTTAGGACTTTTAGGACATACATTTATGGAAAGTTTTTTCCTGAAAATAAGTCAAATATTAGCATGTCTTTAAGGAACACCCTGTAGATAGTCTTGTTGATTAGCCAAAAATTGTTGTTTATTTTTGTAAAAGTCCTATTGAGCTCATCACGTAGACTATTGTAAAGAATTAAGAATGAATCTTTGACCAAAGTTTGATCTGATGACCGCGGAAGGTTTCTGAAACCACCTAAAACGCTCTCAGAAATGAGAAGTTATAGCTGAGCGGCTGAGTACAACCTCCTTTGAGTTTGTGCAATTGAGTAGTGACCTATCAATGATAGACCTTTGATTAAACAGAAAAACAAGACTATTTGAAAATAAGCTATTCCTAGAATAGTAAAAATAATTATGAAAAAGGTACTTCATTATAGAACTCTTATGCAAACTGTAATTCACTCTTTCAGTCAATAAACACTTTGCTTCCTCTCTAAACCGAATAAGTGATTTGATACTTTTGATGTTTGATAATAATAATAATATAAGTTTATTCATAAATAAATACATACATAACTATAAAGTGTAGAATACATTGTATGAATAAACTAAAAATAAACCTTACTAAGTAACCTTGTTGTAAGGTAAAAAACAATTCTACTAAAGAACTATTTCAAAAATGACAATAATTTTTTTTTTCATTTTCAATCTTATTTATGTATAATTTTCTTTTCTAATCTGAATATTTCAAAAAAAAATTATGTCGAAACTCACCCATTAATTAATACTATTTATCAAATTATGAAAAATATGTCTTTCTGTAGTATTCAACCAGTCTTTCACTTCATTTTTGTAAGAATACATGGACTTAGTCATTTTAATAATATGTGGTAGTATGTCAAACAATTTTGGGATAATGTGAATGAAATTTCTTGTGCCCATTATTTTATTCAATCTAGTTTTAACTGTGACTGCCCGTTTATACCTCGTCTCATAAAGATGATCACCAAAATTGATATCTTTTTTATTTTTGAAAATGTGGATTAGAATTCTATACATAAACAATTGCACAATATCAAATTTTCTACTTTTTTAATATAGAAGATCGGAAGGAAACAAATGATTTTGACCCTATATTATTTTTAAGAATTTTTTTTGAATCACTTCCAAGTTATAAAGATGACATTTTTTAACACCACCCCATCCCAGAATGCCATAACTCAGCTGAGATTGTACTAAGGAAAAGTACAACATTTCAAGGTGCTTCAATGAGAGAAATTGTTTTAGAAACTTGAATTTGGGTAACAGATATCTCAGTTTTTTAATGACAAAAAAAATATGATGGTCCCACCTCAAATGATTGTCAATCATTATTCCTAATTATTTGACACATTTGGTTTCATTAATTTTAAACTCACTGCCAATTTTGAGTGGACCTAAATTTGGCAAAGAATTCTGATAACAGGTGAAAGGAAGATAATTCGTTTTAACCAATTTTTTATATTTCCTAAATCTTCATTGATTATTTCTTTCAGTTTATCCCAAGTTGAAGCACTGTAAGAAATCACAGTATCATCAGCAAAAGCATGAATTTTTCCAATACAGTCTGAATTGAATAAATCATTAATATATATATATATATATATATATATATATATTAAATAATAGTGGTCCTAAGACACTACCTTGAGGTACTCCATAACCAAAAATAATTGGATCACTAAACACTTTGTTAATTTGTACTTGTTGTGTTCTACCAGTTATATAACTTTTCATTAATTTGTGAGCCACTTCTCGGAAACCATTGTGTTCTAGTTTTTTTAGTAATCGTTCATGACTAACGGAATTGAACGCCTTGGCTAGATCAAGAAATATACTAAGATTTGGAGTGTTGTTATCTAATGAGCTATAAGTATGATTCGTAAGATGACATATGGCATTTTCAGTTGAAACTTTTTCTCGAAATCCGAACTGTTTAGAAGAAAGGAAATTTGCATATAAACTAACAAATAATATACGAAAAAGTATAAAAGTAAAATAGCAATTTAAAAAAAAATCGAAATTACCTGATTATGAAATCAGAAATGAAAATAACTTCCATTTAATAACATTCATTCAAATAAAGGCAAGAACAATCCTATATCTAGTTCTATAGAAACTTACAACAAATTGTCAGATGATATTGTAGTATATAAAGACGTTCACCCGCGGCCGGGCGCCGGCTACGTAGTAAGAGTTCAGGTCCGGCATCGCCCGCAGCTTCGCCACAATATAAAAAAATCAAAGTCCATAAATATTTTCTTGAAAAAACTCAAAGAAAATCTGCTATCATACTGATGTTCATCAATCAATAAATACCGATGTGTTCTAGTTTTTGTAGTAGTCGTTCATGACTAACGGAATCGAACGCCTTGGCTAGATCAAGAAATATACTAAGATTTGGAGTGTTATTATCTAATGAGCTATACACATGATTCGTAAGATGGCATATGGCATTTTCAGTTGAAACTTTTTCTCGAAATCCGAACTGTTTAGAAGAAAGAAAATTTAACTTATTAAGATATTTTTCAATTCTGTATTTGAGAATTTTTTCAAAAATTTTTGCTATACTTGATATCAAAGTAATTGGTCTATAATTTTTCATCTCATTTTTATTGCCATTTTTATAAATCGGTTTTATGATGCCTATTTTGAAGGAATCCGGACAAATTCCTGATTCAAAAATATTATTTATGAGATGTGCTAAGGGATCTGAAATCAAATCTACTAAAACTTGTAAAACTTCTGTTGTTATACCATCTACACCTGGGGATTTCCTTGGTTTCAAAGTTCTTATTATTTTTTCAACTTCAGTGCAGTTGGTTTCTTCAATATAAATAGATTTAAGATGACTAATTGATGTTTCCGTATTATTATCAATATTCTTAATTTTTTCTGCAAGGAAGGTTAATTTTGTTTTATGTTTGTTAATCAAACACACAATTTCAATTATGAAAATTGCAACAACTGTTAATACTTTGTGTTTTAAAAACAGAGGTCGACATGAATATCGATCATTTGCTTTGCATAAATCTGCACCTTGGAAGAAAAATGGCCAATGTTCAATTCTGCTGTTTCGAGAAAAAAGAGTGCAAAAATTTTCAGTATAGATTCATACTCGTCTTGAAGAACTGTATAACATTACATGGGTCTTAGTCTTTCTAAGACTTATTGCTTTGTATTATCATACAAATAATGAACCCTTTACTGCATAATTTTTTTATGTCATTAACAAAATATGTTATGTAATGTAGAATTAAAAGTGCTGTAAAAATATTTTTAAAAATATTTTAAATCTATTAACAAAAAAAATGTCAATTTTGACATGTGCCAATTTTG
The DNA here is from genome assembly GCA_944452925.2 of Chrysolina oricalcia. NCBI lineage: Eukaryota > Metazoa > Arthropoda > Insecta > Coleoptera > Chrysomelidae > Chrysolina > Chrysolina oricalcia. Next base: position 6,647,344 of record OX101817.2, read on the forward strand.
GCACAAATTGTATTAAAGTAAAGAAAAGCAAACTTTTTCAAAACTTTTTATTTAGAAGGAAATAATAAACATTGAATTTTATTCAACGTGGAATTATTTAAGCATAGATCCTTATTTAAGCATAGATAGACATTACATTTGCCACAAGAAATTTGGGATTTTCCCTTACATTCTGGATATTTGCACCTTTGTCTTCGTTGACGATGGGTAAGTGATTTAGGTTATCAGTTCTTATCTCTTGGGCTGGAATTTGGGAAAAGGAATACTTTTTTTTTTCAATTCCAGTTTAGGTTGTAAGGAGGCACTACTTGGTCTTCCTCTTTTTCGCTGTATACTATTAGTAGCGGTCAAAATTTCCGCGATACAGATTTTGAATTCCGAAAGTGGTAGGTATAAATCATTGTTTTTCAGGTTTCGCCTCCACAGTATCCAGTTGTTGACCCAAATCATGTTGATAAAATGGAAGAATACCCTAATGTGCCATTTTTTTGATCTTATGCTAATTCTGTAATAACCTAACATAGAATCCAGTAGATCAACGCCCCCATATAAGCATTATACACAGCAATACTTTGCGGGCGAAGAATTTGTACGTGGCTCTTAGATTTTCTGCAAAACCTTCTTACTTCAGATGTTGGTTGACTACCAACGTACGTGGATACGATGTTCACAATCTTATTGTCATACCATGAAACAACGGACACGTCTATACCATCCACATTAGCATTTTTTTCTAAAATTGCACCTCTCCCTTTTCTTTTCATTTCCGATTCTTTGGGAAACTGAAGATCCGGCACACGATTAGCTCTAACTGGTTAGATAGGTTAGTAGTGGTATGCTCGTAAACCAATTATCAAAAAAGAGTTTGTAGTTCTGGTTTTTTTGGAATAGTGGCTGAAAGCTTTGCCACGACATTGCTACTAGTTCCTAGGTGCAGCACATCTTCTTCGAGAGTAGAAGCTCCACAATAAAAATCGTACGAAAATCCGGATACTCCACTCAAAACAAATAGTTTATATCCCCATTTATGAGGTTTCTTCGGATTATACTGCTTTAGAGATATAATCTGTTCGTCTACAGCCAAGTGTTCTTCTTTAGGAACAAGTAGAAGCCTCTCCCGAAATTTTTGCAGAAATGGACGTATTTTGAGTCATCAAAACCCGGTTGCCCATGTGGAATTTATAGTGTATTATTATCGTTAAAATGAAAATACCGTTTGATTTCTTCAAATTTGTTGCATGTCATGGCATTGGAAAGTTTACCAATCTCCATAGAAGAATTTCAATTAGATCTGGTAGATGCCAGCTGGATAATGGACATATAAATGCAAATGCCACAAAAAATACGAATTTCTTGTTTTGTAATATTAGGTGGTTTTTCAGGTTTCTTTTGTATTCCAAAAAGATTTGACTGCTCAGCTATATATTCAAACATTTCATCAGTAAATAGGTAATTGAAAAACTGGATAGGGTCTTCAAGCGCCTCTATGCTTTTTGGTAGTGTTTCAGATCCTTTGAATTTCGTGAAATCTTCAGAAACAGATAAGAACTTCTCCTGCCATTCAATTTTTTCTTTTGGAATTTTCTGACAGCGGGCTGATTTTTTTTGATGTACCAGCTGATGTTGAAGGTACATTGACATCGCTATCATTATTTTCTAAATGTTTGCGTTCCTGAATTTTGATAGATTGCTGAATTCTTGAAAGCGGTATATCGCTGTCATTCCCGCTGCCAATTCTATCATCATCGTTATCAGTTTCATCGACAATTACCTTATCTATATCCGAACTGCTGCTCGCGCTGTCAGATGATTCACAGATAATAACACGTTTTTTAGGGAACCGCACTTCGTTTTTTCAGTGGTCATCATCAGATGACAGATTTTCATCACTGCTGTCATCAGTTTTAGGAATTTGCACACCTTTTCTACCATAAAATCTTCTGGGATCCATCTGAAACAAATATAATACGATATTAATTTCTGTTACTCTACCTCAAATTGTTCCAAAAATGGCACAAATAAACAAGATACTTTTATAGCATCTATAAATATAGAATCGTTTTCAAATTACCTCAGTAATAATACTGTATACTAACCTTAATAACAATATTTATTTCACTACCAAAAACAAACCGAAAAAATAACACTGAAAACATTTTATAACATAATGGACATCAGCCTTCAATATCTAATTATTTTTGCTCATTGGAGATACCTAGGACTTTGGCCATTTTTTTACGAGAAAATTGAAATATTTCAAGTCTATTGGGCCAAATAACTCAATTCTGCATGATGTGGACATCGGTCCTTTTTCTTCCAAGGTACAGAAATCTCGTAGAGCAAGCTTCTGTAAAATTAAAACATTTTGAAATCGATAACCGCAGCAAACTCCCCAGAATGCTATTTCATACCGCAGATGTGATTCCATAAGAGAATAATACACAGGTTTGGAAGCTGAAAATTCCAATTTATTCGATACAACTCTCAATGTATAACAACCAGAAGAGAACCTCTCACATGAAATTTCGGTGTGCTTCTCAAATTTGAATGAACTATGAAGATATAGACCTAGGTTCTTCAAACTTAATTTGTTTTCAACAACATCATTGTCCAACGGTATATCTTCAAGATGACATCTGAAGGAGATCATGTTAGTTTGCTTTATGTTAGATGACAGTAAATTAGAATCACACCAATCTTTTACTGATTTCAGATCAAATCGCATAATTTCATCAAGATCTGTTAAGCAATTCAAACAACCGAATTGAAGAGTGAATTTGACTTTAGAGAAGCTAATATTTTGTCGAAACGTATATCGTGATTTTGTCAAATTAAGTAATGAAAATCATTAACATCAAACAACATTTGGTTATTTTCATTGTGCTTAAAATGGATTCTAATCAAATATCCACCGAGTCAATTCAATCTGTTTTAGAAATTTCGACAGCCGAGGAATCTACCCAACCAGAAATTCCTAGAAAGCTCAGAGTTCCAGCAGTGGCCACAGTTCGTCAGAAACGACCAAATCAACGAGGAGAATCTCAGGAGGAGGTCAATCAACAGGAAAGCGCCGAAGAAAAACAATTTCCCCTTGGCATCCAAGGACTACTTCCAAAAATCGGAACCCAAAAGGAGCGACTTAGAAAAGCTTGCCGATAAAATCACAATGGCCGACTCTGGAGGAATGATCACCGAAAAGAGCAACAAAGACGTCGTCGACGAGAAAATCACCATCAACTTGTACCTCGATGATAAAGAAAAGACGAACGGGGATGTAACGATTTTCCCTACTACTTCCAAGGGTTTATCTGGAGGGCAAACTAACGCTGCCAGTATCGAGGACGAGTGTGAGGCAGAAACGCCCAAAGTTAAAGTGACCAACGTTTGCGAAGAAAATGAGAACTTCAATCGAACAAAGGTGGCACTTACTACTGTGTTGTCTATTGAATCAGACAATCAAGGGGAGGTGAGACTGGTTAATTTTTAAGTTTTTCATATTCGCAATATGTCTTGATACCTACAGAGCAAGGGAAAAATAGGTGAATCATTTGATTAACGAATGATGAAGAGAGAGATCCAGTGATTCCATCAATTTATATTTAGTCTATACTCTATTCCAAATAAGAATACAGTGCTGGAAGCTCGAGCTTCTCGCTAATTGGATGAAATCCAAGCCAGTATCACATAGAGCAATAACATATGTAATCCAGTTATATTTGTTTTGGTAGATTTACACTTCTGACTTCTGCCAATATCACGGATCTCAAAAAAGTAATGTCAAAGCCAGCCGTCAGCCCGTCAGGGCGAAATAGAAACCAAATTGACGTAGGTAATTCATCGATTTGTAAATCAACGAGTAAATGTGGTGGAACAGATTTTCCATAGTTCGAGGATTCGAAGCGAAACCAAACCAAGGAAGCTTTGAAAACAAATGAAATCATATGAAATCTGGCCATTCCACTGTCGTTAGTAGAAGGTAACTCAAAATGAAAATGAATGGATTGAAATAAAATACTACCAAACAGGTGAATTATATCTTGGTTTCTTGATAATACAGTAATTCTTCTTTCCACTGGAGTTCATTTCAACAGATTTGTAGCTTTCTGTATGGAATCAAATTATTGAAAGCACTCAAAACCCTTCGTTTCATGTTTTCTTTATCACTTACAAGATCCGCATAAACATTTCCTTCGATATATACCCAGATGAAAAAGTCCAGTTGAGTCAGGTGTGGAGAGCGAGGATGAAACGGCCTATTGTAACAAAGCCACTGATCTTCTAACATCCCATTCAACAACCAACCAACGGCAGCTGTACTATATGTAGGGGCACCATCCATCTGATATCTGATCTTATGATGAGAAATCATTCGCAGAATTCCACTCGTGGTTCTCCGTCTTGAGGTTTCAGATTAAAATCCGGTTTATTGGCGAACCTTATATTCTAAGTAAATTTTCTGCGACTTTAAACTAATTTTCTAGCTGATAAGAATACCAAAACTACAATTTTGTTGTTCTCATTGTATAGAGAACTAGGAAATACACCTCAATTACATTGCATCAAATTGCAATTTTTTGAAACTTCATTTTTTGTTCTCTAAGCTTTCTTGGTTTGGTATTACTTAGAATGATTTACATTTCAAACATTTCCCAAAATCTGATATATCTTGCCAGGGGTGTGTTTTAGGTATTATATTTTCCGTACTATCTAAAAATAGTAGAATAGTGTATGGTTTCCATTTGAGAAAATCGTGTTTCAAAAGTTTTCACGATGTTATGTTTAAGGTAGAAATTTTGACAACGCTGTAAATTATTTTTGAAAATTCTATGAACCTGTTGATGATTTGATACTGCAGGTGTGATTCTGTGAAATTTCCTATTTCCAGCTGTTACTGTCTATGAGTTTTGATTTTTTTTCGGAGTAGTGATGTAACTGTCAAAATTTTCAGAAAAAAATTAATGTTTCGAAAAATAACAAATTTGGATATAGGCATTGTTACAGAAAGTGCTACCAAAATCAAGAATGTAATGAAGTACAGGATGTTCTATTCGAAATAAGAAAGTTGCCCTCAACCTTCGGTTTAACGAAAAGTTTTGAAAATATTTTAGTTGAGAAGGCCACATTGTAAAACCCACTACCACAAAATTTCAAGTTTTGATTCTGAATGGTTCTCCATATATTTTTAACTAACGCACTTGTCGTGAAAGACCCTGTATATAATTCGCCGCGTGAATGTAAGAACTGGGTAACTGAGCAATCTGCACAAAACAGATGTCTTCAGTTACCCATTTATGACATAAAAACGAGCGTGTATTTTATGTTATCTACTTTTTACACTATCCACTAGATGTCGCTACATTACTTCGACAAGTTACCTAGTTATTACATTAAATTCGGCTTGTTTTGGACTATGTCTAGTTGTGGATATCTAGAAACTGCAAAATTTGGAGTTACCTAGTTCTTACACTCAGGCGACGATATTGTAGTTAAAGCCACTACAACTAGTGTTTCCGAATAATGGCTATTGACATTCTACTTCATATTATTTTCTTTGGTACATAACATACTGCAAATACCTGCATTCAAACTAGATCCTATAGATCCAGAAATTGAGTTGAAAATATGTTCCTTTTTTCGACAGTCTTCATCATATTTTTTCCGATTAATCAACGTTCTTTATGATCTCTTTTACTTCTTCATATCAAGTTGAGTACAGTGTAATTTCAAAAACATTCAAGGAATCGTTTCGTCCATAATTTCGATAATGTAGACATTCAATGTAGTTCTTGGATGTATGAATGTACTAGTATTGGTGCATGGTATTACACGTTGAAAGATGACGGGAATAACAATTTTATCAACAATTCAACTATTTATATGATTCTGCACATGTAATGAGTTGTTTATTTATCTCTTTTAGCTTGGGAATGAAACATACCCTACTGAAGAGTATGAGAGGCTAGACGAGATACTTAATGGACACTTACCTCTGAAGATTTTTGATACTATTTACAGTCACATGCAGAAAAATAAGAAGAAAGAAGGCAGGTTCGTCAAAGGAATGAAGAAACCGCGCTCCAAGGTGAGAAAATTGGTAACAAAATACGGAATATTGTTGAGGAAAACAGAATTTATCCAACTTCAGAAACCCGAGACACAATTATCATAATTTTTTTCATTATGAGTATTATACAGACAATCGAAATCTTTATAAAAATCACCAAATATGGCAGAATATACTTCATATAGAGGACACAACATTGCCTCTCATTCAGTTTTATTTTACTGAAATTCGTGATAAGGTTTGTCGATAAAATAATCAGTTGTAATACCACGAGAGAGTGAGAATAAAGTGAAAATAACACGAGATCCCGAAGGGCTCAAGTGGCTATTGCCAGATGGCAACAAGTTTGAGAAAATATGTGGAGAATTATTTTCTACTTTATCGAACTCTCGTGTGGTATTCGATAGATTATTTTTTGATGCCCAAATCATAGACACATTCTCTATATAACATTTTTATTCATTATGGTTATCTAAATTCCTTTTTCAATGTGCATGCAAACTGATGACAGACGTCAAATCAAAAGTATCAGTTGTTGTCACACAATAAAAACAAAATACCACGAATATTCCCGAGGCAATAATCTAAGTAGAAAATTCCCACTATAATAATGTTGTGATTGGTTTGAAAGTACATCATAGCTTTAAATTGATGGTTTTTATTGGTTGCAAGATATGTCGAAAAATAATCAGAGCTAAAAAAGTTGGTGATTATCAAAAAACCTGCAGAAAACATACATACAAAAAGTTTATTGATAGAAAAACAATTCTTGAAATAATATTCAACTCTAAAAACATCAAACGATACATGTTCAAAAGTATCATCATTTATATTTCTATTTATCAATTCTATCCCCAGAAACAATAAATGCTTATACAGGGACAACGAATTTAAATATACATATGAAACAAAAAAAAATAACAACAATATTAGTTATAGTTGATAGGTAACAGTTAAATATAAATATAATTATAATAGTTAAATCAGTATTGAGCAGAAATTGGTCAGAGACATTATACTACTTCATCTTCAGTAGAAATGATAAATTTTTTTAATTCCTTTTTGAATTTTGTGAGGTAATTAATAGACCTTATTCGTTTCGGCATGCTATTATAAGCTAAAATACCGCGATAATATAATGAATTTTTGCCAAATTGAGTTTTAATTTGGATAGTTTTTAGGTTATCAGATTGCCTGGTTAGACGACTATGACCATCAGAAGCAACAACATAGGAGAGATTGGAATGTTTTTTCTTATTTTTTGTTAGGTAAATAAACGTGCAAATTTTCATTCTGAATAATGAATCAACATCAAGAAGATTTCTTGGTTTGTATAATTTAGAAGTAGGTTCCAAGAAGGGTAATTTGAAAATAAATTTCATAATTTTATTCTGTAAGGTTTTCAATGGTTTCATAACTGATTTTGTTGCAGTTCCCCAAATTGAAATTAAATATTGAAGCTTTGGATATATATCAAACTGAAGTAAATATTTTTAAGGTGTTTTAGTGGAATATAATACCTTAGTCTGTATAAAATGCCAATAATAGGAGATATTTTTTTTCTCAGATCCAGAACATGGGTTCAAGAGAGAGTTTGATCAATGGTTAAACCTAGAAATTTTAGGTTTTTTTTGTATCGTATACAAGAATTATCCACAGTGAGGGGTTTAATCTGATTTTCTGGTAAAGATCTTTTAGAAATATAAATAAAGCAAGATTTTTCAAAATTTAAAGTTTACTTATTTTCTTTTAACCATGACGAAATCAAAGTGAGGTCACCTTCCATTTGTTCGTTTATTTCTTGAGGACTTTTTCCATAATAATACAGGGTAGTATAATCCGCGAATAATTTTAAATGGCCTTTCAAGTTCAGATAAGATATCGAATTTATATAATTCAGGAAGAAAGCAGGCCCAAGGATAGACCCTTGAGGTACCCCAGAAGAAATATCTCTCTTCGAGGAGGTTGAGCCCCCCATATAATATAATATTGGAAGTAACAGTAACAAATAATTCATTTCCCCAAATACTATAATATAGACAAAGTATTATATATTTTTGGAATCTGCATGCCACGTACAGCTGTGTGCATAAAAAAGTCGTACAAGGTAAGACACTAATTGAGGCATTTCACTAATAGAAATCAAGAAATTAATAAAATAATTACGTTTCTCATGTCGCCTGCTGCACCTGGTGAAGATGAAATTACTTCAAACAATTCTACAGATATGTAAATTTTGAGAGTCATAAAGAAAAAATTGAAAATTCTTTTTTCTACGGATGCTATCCATTGTGCCACTTCTCTCATCGATTTCATTCGTTCAAAACTAAAGATTTTTCACGCAGTGAGAAATATCCGCCAATACAGTGAGAAATAATTTCTCACAATGAGAAATAATTATTTATCACGGTAACCCAAGTCAGTCATGAATTGTTACATGTCAGATTGATATGACACGTTCTCCACGTTGACAACGCTACGCTGACGATTCGCGAGCAATATCCAAGTAGCCCATTGTTAGCGTTTCTATAACAACAAAACCGAAGCACTGCATAATTATTGCTGTCAACTTACCCAACGAAAATAGTTTTATTGTTATTTGTTATAATATAAACAGTTCAGATTCATTAAATATTGAATATAATGGAATACGAAGATTTAGAGTCGGAAAATACACCTCCAGAAATTATTCAGAAAGCAATAGATGTTTGCAATAATTTGCTACCAAGCACATCAAGAGAAAAATATGAAATCGCTTACAGAAACTTTATGGATTGGAAAATGAAAGCCAAGGTAAATTCTTGTTCCGAAAATACCTTGTTAGTTTATTTTGAAGAGTTGTCAAGAAGATTGAAATCATCAACATTATGGTCTCAGTACTCGATGCTGAGGAGTACCTTAATGATTAAAAACTGTGTTGATATATCAAAATAAGTAAAACTACGTGCATTTTTAAAACGCAAATCTGAAAAATATGTTCCAAAACAGTCAAAATCATTAACTTCTGGAGAAATTCAACCATTTTTTAAACATGCACCTGATGAAAAGTATTTGCTGATAAAGGTATGAATTGAAATTTTTTAAATTGTTATCGGAAAATGAATGTTTGATTTTGATTTCAGGCTGCTTTAGCTATTGGCCTTACAGGGGCATGCCGTTGTGATGAACTTCGAAAATTAAAAATTGATGACATGGAAGATCTTAATTCGGCCCTTTTAATAAAATTACCCGATACTAAAACCAAGGTTCCTAGAAATTTCACAGTCACCGGAGAATTCTACCAAATTTACAAAAAATATGTGAAGCTTCGACCATGAACAAATGAAACACGGTTTTTTTATTACATTAAATATTAAATAGCAAATGTATGAGACAGCCTGTGAGGATAAATAAATTTGGCACCGTGGCGAAATAAATAGCAAAATTTTTGCAATAACCGAACCCTGAATTATATACTGGCCACTGTTTCCGAAGGTCATCTGCGACTATTTTAGTTAATGCAGAGGCAGATCTTTTAACTTTAAAACGACATACGGGTTGGAAATCCAGCAATGTTGCTGAATCTTATATCGACAAGTCCATAGCTAACAAAATGACAATTTTAAAAAGAATAGTAGAATCCATTCAGCCTCCAGTGCCATTAGAACCTGAACACAACAATGCTGTGGAAGCTCAGTACGTTTCCCCATCAACTTCAACTTCGACCGCAGCTAATATTTCAATTACTGAAAACATGTTGAAACAAAACAACCTACCAGGAATTACTTTACAAAATAGTTCAAAAATAACTGTTAATTACTATTTTAGATAAAATATAAAAATGAGTTAATGACATACAAGTATTATTATATATATATTTTAATTTTCAATACTTGAAAACAACGCATCCGTAGAATAAGTACAATGTACAATTCGTGACAAAACGACAAATTTCTCACTCGCTTGATTTGCGGCACTCGCCTTCGGCTCGTGCTAACAAACATCTTCGCTCGTGAGAAATATGTCGTTTTTCTCACTTGTTGTACAATATACTATTATTCTATATTATTATCAGAAGAATATGATTTCTGGGAAAAAATATTCAATTGTTAATATATAACGCACATTATTATTATCTCTCGAATCAGATAGATATATGATCACAGTGTGGTCATCACGCAGTTAAAAACAAAAAAATTATAGATTGATGAATAAAGCAATGAAAGTAGTATTTGGCAAACCTCCTTCAGATTTGTACAAAACCACCAATAATAATAAGGATATTATTATTGACTAATATGACTTATTAAATTTGAAAAAGTTAAATTAACCAAGAATATTCAAAAGAGTAATACACCAATTCAGAAAAATTCCAAATAACACAGTCATAATACTCAGATTTTGAACCACTTTCATTTGGACACTATTCATCACAATCCTATTTTCAGCTTCATAGAAATATTTAATAATTTACCAGAATAAATATAAAATTTAATAAATATTATTTCATTTTCCAAAAATGTTATGAAATGAAATTTTACTACTGGAATGATGTTCATGAAAATATTAGAAAACCATCTAATTTTTTTTGTGTTATCGGTAGGCCTTGTTACTAACTCCATACGCCACCTTAGGAGCAGCACCGTTGAATGGAACGCAACAGTGAATCGTGCAGGTCTCACCCCAGTCGAGCCACGAGATTTTGATAAATTATTAAGGTCAAATAAAATTAAAAAATCCCAACCGCAACTGGGGCTCGAACTCCGGACCGTTCGACTCAGAGTCGGACGCTCTAACCACTGCGCCACGCCCCGACATACCATATAAATTATTGGTATTATTTGATAGTCTATTAAAATTAGAATTTCTTTACTGTATTTGTTCATTGATGTACTTAAAACTCCCTTGTACCAGAACTTGTTCTGACTGGAAGTTATTTCTACAATGAATGAAATGAATGCAGAATCCTGATATTGAAATGAAATAATGATGTAGAATGTAGGAGTGATAGTTTTACCAAACTATAGTACGCATAAAGATCTCCTTTAAATCTTTTTTGACTTGAATGATGCACAAATAATCTATGATCGTGATTTTCTTCGTCCATTATTGCTTCCCCATTTTTTCCAGCACGCCTTCGAGGGCCTTGAAGACGTAAATAACGAAGAGAGCAGAAAACTGATAAACGCCATGTCCAACATCATGAGCAGGCTTCAACTGACCACCATCTGTCAAACACTACCCTCGAAGTTACTCTACTATCTCAAGTCGGTTACGAAAGTGCCGATAGAGGATGCTCTGACCAAAACCAAGCAGATGGAAGAAGTGGAGTTTGATGAAGCTCAGAACCAGGACAACTTCATTTTCCAGTCCAATTCCAGGAGCGACAATTTAGAAGAGAAGGTGCGTTTTTGGTTTCACTCATAGCTTTACTGTCATTACTACCATTTTGCCATAATGTGACTTCTGTAAGTTAAAGTATGCTGAGTTATATTTTTCAAACGATTCAGTTTCATGCCTTTGGTTACTGTTGATAAATGACCACCAAACGTTGTCCCAACAATACAATCATAAAATACAAATACATGCTCAATCTTCATTACTACAAGGACCACAGCATCTCTACCATTGCATCATAAAGCTCTCGTAGACTACAATTCGTCTTTTCTGATAACGAACGTCTCACATGTGATACTCTTTAAATTTATTGGAAGGTGATCAAGCATCTTACATCCATTGTAAATTATCGAGTGTTTGATAAGTGTACTTTTAGGAATCGAAAGTTTCAAATCATTATTCTGTCTCTGTCTGGTATTATGATAAGCGAAATTGCCAATTGTGAAGTCAAAGTAAAAGTCAAAATATACTGTAATGTCAAAAGTTTTTCAACTCATCGAAAAAACTTTTTAACTATAAATGGAATTGTGATTTGAAGTTGTTATGCTTTAGTAACCATAATGGTGATAGTCTCCCCGATCTGAACATAAGTCCAGATGAAAGAGAGTTCCACTACCATATTCGCTTCGTTGCTACTTAACACAAAAAGATTTTGCTATTCAAACTGCAGGAAAAACCCACAGAACCACCAGAGGTGTAACTGAAACGAGGATGAGCGCATGCAATAAATTATTTTGTTGTTCTTGTTGCAGCATGATGAATGCTGAGAACTACTTTTGTTCACACTCTGTAGTGAATGGTGCTAAATTAAGGTTGTCAAGACAATCAATTTGTTAAACATTGATTGTCAGTAAACACATTCTTCTCACTGAAAGCTTCCTGGTTTCGCTCTGTTTATATTTAATAAACTTTGTACCTGCATTTAGGTAAGTTGAGGCTCATGATCGAAGACTTCGTTTCATTCCGAAAAGTATTTTGTGAATTACCAATTTCTAATATTTTAGTGAGGCGTTTGTTGATGAGTAACCTAACTGTACGACTTGTATTTGGAGTATCATTTCGCAACAAAATAGGAATACATTATTATTTACGTCCATGAGATCTTCATAATAACCTGTTTTGCAACAACTTGGCGCCCAACTCAGGAAGAAACTAAAACTTCTCGAAATGAAACGAATTCTTCGACCATGAGCCTCAACTTACCTAAATGCAGGTACAAAGTTTATTAAATATTAACAGAGCGAAACCAGGAAGCTTTCAGTGAGAAGAATGTGTTTAATGACAATCAATGTTTAACAAATTGATTGTCTTGACAACCTTAATTTAGCACCATTCACAACAGAGTGTGAACAAAATTAGTTCTCAGCATTCATCATGCTGCAACTAGGCCTCCCTCATTACCTTTACTGTATGCTATGACTACAATAGATACATTAAGGTAAAGAAGCATACTTTTTCAAATGACAAACATGAAAAATTCCCCTCTCTTCTTGAGAATCAGTATGTATCAATATATAAGTTTTAGAACAATTTTTTTTTTAAATTCTATGTGGACCTTCGAACTAAAGGAAAAAATTTTTAGTTTCATGGTCCAAGGCTGAAGAAATATGGTTAGCTCTCAATAATACCAAATCATCAACTGAAAATGTTTCAAAATTTTTGTTATTCAAAAACGCACGATTTTTACTTCGTTTTAATAAATTTTCCTTAGCAAAAAATAATTTGACATGGGCATCAGCTTCCGAGTTCACTGATGGAAAGTTCAGTATTCTTCTGAGTGGACAACAAGACTGTTTACCAAACTGTAATTCAATAGGTGAATACCCTGTAGCTTCATGAGTCACACTATCATTCCAGAAATCCGATAGAGCGCCCTTCCTGTTCCTGAGGATAAATCATTCAAAATTTTGCATATTGAGTTTCCATCGGACTTTAAAAATTTAGTAAAAAATATTGCAAAAGATCAGAAACTGGATCCGTATTTAAATAATATTATTGAAAAAATAAGTACTGATCCTAACTATGACAAATTCATTTTACATAATGATATTTTGTATTACGCAAGAGATAACGGTCATCTTCTCTGCATTCCAAAATTTCACATTACTGAATATATTAAAAATTATCATGAAACTTTCGGTCACTTTGGCATTTATAAAACCTGGTGAGCCGTGAGAAAAGAGATTTGGTGTAAAAATTTGCATCGAAACATAAAAAAACAACTCAAAACTTGTGATCTCTGCCAAAAACCGAAAATATCAATTTTACCGAATCCTCCTTTTGAATCCATCATACCAGAATTGCCTGGCGAATTAATTTCAGTAGATTTGTTTTGTAACAGATGCTGTCTTTATAATTAAATAGAGCATTATCACAACTGATTCGACCGAGCGGAGTCGTTAAAAACATCATAATAATTTGGAACGTTGGGCTCTAATTTTCTAGCAACTAGGAATCATACCTCACAGCATTTAAGATTTCTAACTCACCTTACTTTTTCATCCGATTATCCCGACTTTCTATACTAGATGCTGGATTGAGAACTCGTTGCGGAACTCACTTTAGCACTCAAATTTACTTACTCTGTTCAACTCTACTAATTAAAATATTTTTATCTCAAATCAAAAGGATTTTTGTAAACTGGAATGTGAACTTTTGAGAATAAAAAGCCAGAATGCATAACACTTATATCTATTAACAAAACAATAAAGAATAACAACAAAAGATGTTTGGGACATTTCTCAAATTATTTGATAAAGTAACTTCTGATTTTAACTGAGAATATAATTTAAACAGGAAAAAAGGTGAATGAGGCCAGATGATTTACTAATAATTTAACAAGATAAACTGCAAAAGATTCAAAATAATTCAAATACAATAAAAAGTAAGAGTTGATTAGAAGAATCAACTTTTTAGAGACAGGTAGAGAAAATCAACTTTATATATATTCAAATAATGAAAATTAATGAAATTACCCTGATTGCATTTTCTGTTGAACAGAGTTGAATTATGAAAATTACAATAATTTAAGAAAACTAATGAAATAACTACGCGACATGTTAACTTTAACGAGTGAAACGAAAGACTAACTTATTTTTCGACCCTAATTTCAAAGTTGGCATGGTCCGCCCCACTTGAGAACTATGGGTGGTCCCTGAAAATATAACAACTGGCCTCTCACAAGAAAATAAACATATGCGAACTATTTGACTTTTTGTTTCTCTATTATTCTGAAATGCCCCAGTTTGGGATAAATACACACACGGAAACACTTAAAAATAATCAATAACATCGTCTATTTTAAGAGGACCCTTGGTAACCATGTATTTCTGAGAATATTTACTAGAATAACATGAGTTTTCGAGGGTTTGAGAAAACATTTCAGATATTTGAATTCGGGTTTGGGTCTGATTTAAATTATTATTTCCGGTCATAAAATTCGTTTGGTTACAGTTTGGTCCTTTGCCGCCTTTTAGAGGTGGAGTTACAGGACTTCTAGTGTTATAGAAGTGCAGCGTATAGCAGCAATTTTAAATAATGTAACTCATGAAGCTACAGGGCATGCACCTATTGAATTACAGTTTGGTAAACAGTCTTTTTGTCCACTTAGAATAATACTGAACTTTCCATCAGTGAACTCGGAAGCTGATGCCCATGTCAAATTATTTTTTGCTAAGGAAAATTTATTAAAACGAAGTAAAAAACGTGCGTTTTTGAATAACAAAAATTTTTAAATATTTTCAGTTGATGATTTGGTATCATTGAAAGCTAACCATATTTCTTCAGCTTTTGACCATGAAACTAAAAAAAAAATCCTTTTATTCGAAGGTCCATATAGAATTAAATAAAAATAAAAAGAAGAGAGGAGAATTTTTCATGTTTGTCATATTATTTACGTCAATCAGATCTTCATAATAACCTGTTTTGCAACATTGTGGTTCCAAAATAGAGTGCTGTCTTCAAAAATAAATGCAAATGAACCTAAAATCTGGATATTTAATCGATCATAATTTACAATAATTATTAAAATTAGCCCAAGTATGGAACCCTGAGGAACTCCACAATTAATACTCAATTCCGACTGTGATGAATTCGTCACTTCCTGATTTCATTCAGAATTGAACCAATTGAGAGTGATTCTTCAGAATCCATATTTTTTTATAGTTCAAACAAAAGTATTCAGTCGAAAGCTTTAGAAAAATCAGAAAATACAGCAGCTGCTACTTCCCTACCTTTAATTTCTGAAAAAACTTCATATAAAAGACATATGATTGCATCTTCTGTGTATTTGTTTCTCTGAAATGCGAAGTGCTTGTTGTTGATTAGATTATGGGAGCTAAAAAATGCAGTCATTCTCAACAATTACTTTTTTAAGGCAAAGGTATTTCAAAGCCATTTTATTTTCAACGGTGTCCAATGGAATGTTTTCAAGATGACATCTGTATGATATCATGCTAGTTGAATAACAGTAAATTCGAATCACACCAATGTTTTTCTTTTCCCATATCGAAACGTTTGATCTGATCAAGATCTTGCTTGTTTTTTGATGCCAAAATGTATTGCTGTCATCGTTAAAAATATTAAGAACCTGATGTTCAGCAGGTCATTTATGAGTAATAAAAAGAGAATTGGTCTAATTATGGAACCTTGAGGAACTCCAAAATTAATATCCTTCAATACCGAATATCCAGAGGTCCTTACTAATATTGTTGAATTTCAATTCTAGGTCCGCGTGCTGAAAGATTTGCTGATGAAATTCAATCACCTGCCTGATAGGTGCAAACCTAGAGCCGAACCTGTTAGAGAATACATAGAAAACCACCTTTCCATGCTCAACCACATGTTAACCGGTTCAGGCGTATTTGTTTCTAGGCCAAAGAAAACTGTACCGGAGAGGTGAGTAAACAGCTAATATTTTGAAAGAGTGGAGTAATGGTTATCTATTTTCGAATTTATACTTTGGTGGTAAATAATAGATGTAAATCCAAGTGAATTTTAGATTCATTGCAGTGAAAAGTGGGTTTGGAAACTTGTAATCATGTCAACTTGATGTCGTTGATATGAGAGCAAAGTTTGCATACAACTGACAAAAAATGTATACAAAACATATAGTCATTTCACAAAAAAAAATCAAATTTACACGACTATGATATCAGAAATGCAAATAACTTTCTTTGAAACTAAAATGTTCCGAATATTGATACTTGTGGTATTTGGAGTACATTAGATAACTACTAAAATCTTGAAATTGTGGACCACAAACCTATTGATACAGGAAAAAATCATTCCGATCTTACTCCTAATCATAATTGGATAATAATCAATTACCACAAAACATAAGCTGTAAATACACTGAATGCATTACGTTTTAAATCAAACTTTGGAAAAATGTCTATTTTTAACAAGGAATTTGAGATATATTATAAAATTCCACGGCCACTAAAAACGCTAAAACTGAATTCAAAAATGAACTTAGAAATATAAACTTATCAGATAACTTTTCACTAACTATAATGTAATAATATTTCAGATTTGACGTTTTGCTTTTGTTTTTGCTTCGATATGACTAATTTACTCATATTTAACAAATTATTGTAATGTCTTATTCTCTATAAATGGTTTTATTTCTTCATTGATTTGTGCTTCATATACAGGGTGTTAATTAAGTACGTTGATAAACTTCGGGAGGTGATTTTTTGAAGGTTTTCAGGACGAAAAGTTCATATAAACATGTCCCAAACGGCTTGGTTTTCGAGATACAGGGCGATAAAAATACATTTTTTTCAAGATTTTTTAGAGTTAACTTCGACATTTTCGACAATAATCAGTTCAAATTAGGCAAGTACAATCCATTCAATAGGGCGCACGATACAAAATAATGCATTTCTTAAATAATTCACAGGGTCCTCCTTTTTTCAGAGTCAAGCTTTGTTCAACCCTTCAGAATTTTTTTTTCCGCCGCCACTGACATATTATGAGAAAGGAATAATCAATGTTGTTTCATTTAACATCTTTTTGATATCTTGCATTTTTTCATTTACTTGTACGGTTCAGGGGCTATATATTAATAAATATTAATTTAAACATTTTCCAGTGTGGCATAACATTAGAAAATTTGAAAATTAAACATTTTCAATTATTGTAAATTGATGGAAATATTTTTTCAGAATAAGAAAAATCTACGATGAATAAAAATTATACAATAAAAAATATAAAGACAAGCTTTTATACAATTGCACTGAAAATGAAAAAATAATTTGTTTCATTTTTTGTAGGTTATTCTGTGAGTATCAAAATCTTTCTGTACAAGATTACCTAGATCAAACAATGAAATGAATTATTTTTTCCTTTTCAGTGTATTGTATAAAAACTTTAAAATGTTTTCTTTTTATAATTTTCATTTTTAACATTTTAGTTTATTTTTTATGTGAAACTGAAAATCTCCAACCCAAAAACCATCACATACCAATTTTGAACAGAATCGGATCATAATCACAAAACTCGTCCGCCATATTGGAGCCGCCATTTTGTTTTTAACAAACATTTTTTTAATGCATTGTCACCGGAATTACGGAAACCTGGCAAATTTCAAATTAATCGGAGTATTAGAAGTGGGTCAAATTTTATTAAATTGTATCTCCCCGTCACTGCGGTACGCTGGATATTAAACTAGATCTGACAGATATTGGGAAAACCTTAACTTTCAACCTGAAGATTCTGATGGTAAAAATGTGCATTTTCATTGAGATATTTGATTAAAAATGTTTTTACCCATTAGTCTTGATAGAGAACTCATACAAATTTTTTGTTATTTTAAAAAAAGATATTTTTTAGTTTTCAATTGAACGTTTCCTTTTCAACATAAAAAACTTCCGAAAGGTAATCCTGTAATGGAAGATAGTTAATAGGGTTTATCTAATAGTCGCAGATCATTACACATTTGATTTTCATTTATGAATCTCTGGTCATAACTCCGAAAAACTAAATCAAACAAATTTTTGTTTCCGTACGGAGTACATCATTTTATCAGAAATTTCGGTTTGTTTTTTCTTCTGCAGTAACGCAGAAATTTTGTAATCAATTTAAATTCATAAAAATAGCAAAGTGGGCTTTGATATTAATTCATTTATTTAAATATCAACAACTTGACAGTTATCGAAAGTTGAGAAACTGTCTCATTGTTAATTCTTCATTAGTGCAAGCTATAAAGCAGATTCATTCAATATTCCTTTGGAATGGTTGAATATACAAATTCAGAAATTGCAGACATGCACTTAATGTATGGAATGGCTGATGGTAACGCTCGTGTCGCCAGACGAATGTATCTAGAAAGATTTCCACAACGTCATATTCCCAGCACACAAATGTTCATCAATATTCACTCCCGTCTTCGTGAAACGGGCACTTTCAAGAGGTCTGCTGTTCTCATAGGAAGACCCAGGAGAGTTAGAACAGTTCAGATAGAAGAAGCTGTACTTAACGAAATTGAGCAGCATCCAGACACCAGTACAAGACAAATTGCGGCACAGTTTAACGTAACCCATGTATTGGTATGGCAAATTTTAAAAGATCAACAACTTTATCCCTATCACATACAGCGTGTTCAAGCTCTTCTGCCAAGGGATTTTCCAAAGAGATTAACTTTTTGCACTTGGATTCGAAATAAATTGTTGGAAAATCCATGGTTTTTATCTCAAGTGTTATTCACCGATGAGGCATGCTTTTCCCGTAAAGCCATTATTAATTTTCACAACAATCATATGTGGGCTGATGAAAACCCACACGCCGTGATTGAAAACCATTTTCAAGAGACGTTTTCTGTGAATGTTTGGGTTGGAATTGTAGGGAATTTCCTTATCGGGCCACATTTTCTGCCTCATAGACTCAATGGTGACCATTATCGACATTTTCTTGAATTCATCTTACCTGGACTCCTAGAAGAGATCCCACTGAGGGAAAGAATTGGAATTTGGTTTATGCATGATGGTGCTCCAGTACACTTCAGATTGGTTGCACGCCAATATTTAGAAGAGAATTATTCTGATCGCTGGATTGGGCGTGGTGGGCCACAACTTTGGCCACCAAGGTCACCCGATATGAATCCACTTGATTTTTTCCTCTGGGGAGAAGACCTGAGGAATCGCATACAGGAGTCATGCGGAATTATAAGAAACACTCCTGGTATTTTTGAGCGTGTCCGCCAGTCTATGGTTAGGCGCATAAACGCATGCATTGAAGTTGGCGGTGGCCATTTCCAGCAGCTGCTCTGACATATCAATTTCAATAATGGTCCTTTTCTGAACTTAATTTTATTCCTAGGGAATTTATGTTACTTTGCTCTAGTATTTGATAATAAAGTTATTCACTATTGAAAATGTCCAAAATTATTTTGCCATAATTAACTTTGTGCAATACATATTCAACCTGAGTTATGGTAAAAAATGTATGGGAGCTCCATAACATTACATTTTCTCTACACGAGCAGAAAATAGCTATTTGTGTAATGAGAACAAAATGACGTATTGCGTCACGCGCTAATCTTTGGAGAGTGGCAATGACACTTCGAGAAATGAATTATTTTATATCATGCGCACTATTGAATGGATTGTACTTGTCCAATTTGAACTAATTTGGATCGATTATTGTCGAAAATTTCGAAGTAAACTCCAAAAACTCCTAAAAAATGTATTTTGATCACCCTGTACTTCGAAAACCAAGCCGCTTGGGACATGTTTATATGAACTTTTCATCTTGAAACCTTTCAAAGAATCACCCTTCAAGTTTGTTAGACTATTTGCTTCTCAAATTTCTTTATGTTATGCGTTACTGGAAAATGTTTGCGTTAATATTTTCAGTGTAACTCCTGAACCGTACAAGTAAATGAAAAATATCAAGAGAGCAAAAAGATGTTAAATGAAACAACATTCATTATTCCTTTCTCATAATATGTCAGTGGCGGCGGAAAAAAAAATTCTGAAGGGTTGAACAAAGCTTGACTCTGAAAAAAGGAGGACCCTGTGAATTATTTGAGAAATGCATTATTTTGTATCGTGCGTACTATTGAATGGATTGTACTTGCCTAATTTGAACTGATTATTGTCGAAACTGTCGAAGTTAACTCTAAAAAATCTTGAAAAAAATGTATTTTTATCACCCTGTATCTCGAAAACCAAGCCGTTTGGGACATATGTTTATATGAACATTTCGTCCTGAAAACCTTCAAAGAATCACCTCCCGAAGTTTGTCAACGTACTTAATTAACACCCTGTATGTTGCCGTTATTCCATTTATGTAAAAAAATGCAATCCATCTATAAACAAAAATGTTTCTTAGGATCGATAAATGAAGTGAGTAAATTGTTAGCCATCCAAGTATAAATTCGGGTTCCACTAACAATACTTGTCACGTTAACCTAGATTTTGTTGAGAATGTCAAAAGATTTGTGAATGAAATTATAATAATATGCTCCCATAGGATGACGTAATTTAAGCAATTGTTCAAATGAATTATTAGTGATTCATAGGCTTGTACTTCAACTGAAATGTGAGGAGAGGAATAAAAGCATAACATTCCACTATCGCTGAATCAGTTCCCATACAATATGAACAAAAATTGTCAAGTGGAAACTAAAGTTTATCAATATTATTATAGTTGAGATGTATGCTACATAAACAGGCGATACTGTGCGTAGAATTGGTTCTGAAACACAATAGGCAAGCCTGAAAAACGCTAATAATTCAAAAATCTGTATCAATAAATCACACTTTCTGTAATTTTACTTAAATTCGCTCCTTTCTTGGAAGCCCATGAACATTTCAGATTCTTACCATTCTTACCCTTTTTGG
This sequence comes from Chrysolina oricalcia, assembly GCA_944452925.2. Taxonomy (NCBI): domain Eukaryota; kingdom Metazoa; phylum Arthropoda; class Insecta; order Coleoptera; family Chrysomelidae; genus Chrysolina; species Chrysolina oricalcia. The sequence continues at coordinate 6,668,629 of OX101817.2, forward strand.
TTCAGCCAGAGTTCAAATCGTTTATATATACACTGCACATTTCAAAAATTGGGTTATTATACAATGTGTTTATCTGAAAACTAACCGCCCCAAGTATTCATTGAAAATGACGGAATATTGTCAGGCTTGCTTCACAACAACCCTTCGATTCACAACTCGCTTTTCAATTAAATTTCGAAATCTGTTGGCAAAGGAGACGTTTCAGAGACGATACAAATCGAAAGATCGCACAAAGAACTTTTTTCTCTCTGTCTCCAGTTCGAACGATATTCCATTAATTTTACAGCGTTCAAAATCACCTTCAGAGTCATCAAGAATATATTTTCTGCGGTACAATTCGTTACAACTCGTCAGATTGTAATACTTCGAATTCTATTGCCAACGGGATTGTTCCAGAGACCTTACAAATCCCGAGATCGAAGCAAAAATCTTTTTTTACTTTGTGTATCCATCAGTTCAGGCAATATTGAATTAACTTTTCAGCGTTCAAAACCAGCTTCAGAGTCATCAAAAATATTTTTATCGTAACAACTCGTTTTTCAATCACATTGCAATACTTCGATATCTGTTGCCAAATGAGTTATTCCAGAGATCTTACAATATTCAGACAATGTTCAGACAATATTCCATTGACTTTACAGCGTTCAATACCACCTTCTGAGTCATCAAAAATATATTTTCAGCGTTACAACTCGTTTTTCAATCAGATTGTAATACTTCGAATTCTGTTGCCAGAGGCCTTACAAATTCCCAGATCTCAACATAGATCTTTTTTTCTTCTCTGTACCTAGTTCAAGCAATATTGAATTAACTTTACAGCATTCAAACCAGCTTCATAGTCATCAAAAATATGTTTTTATCGTTACAACTCGTTTTTCAATCAGATTGCAATACTTCGAAATCTATTGCCAAATGAGTTATTCCAGAGATCTTACAAATCTCCAGATGGAAAAATAGTCCTTTTTTTCTTCCTGTATGCATTTTAGACGATATTCTATTGACTTTACAGCATTCAAAACCACAATAGAGTCATCAAAAATATATTTTCATCGTTATAACTCGTTTTTCAATCAGATTGTTATACTTCGAATTCTGTTGCCAAAGGGGTTGTTCCAGAGACCTTACAAATCCCCAGATCGCAACGAAGATCTTTTTTCCTTTCTGTATCCAGTTCAGGCGATATTGAATTAACTTTACAGCAATTAAACCAGCTTCATAGTCATCAAAAATATGTTTTTATCGTTACAACTCGTTTTTCAATCAGATTGCGATACTTCGAAATCTATTGCCAAATGAGTTATTCCAGAGATCTTACAAATCTCCAGATGGCAAAATAGTCCTTTTTTTCTTCCTGTATGCATTTTAGACGATATTCTATTGAATTTACAGCATTCAAAACCACATTAGAGTCATCAAAAATATATTTTCAACGTTATAACTCGTTTTTCAATCAGATTGTTATACTTCGAATTATGTTGCCAAAGGGGTTGTTCCAGAGATCTTACAAATCCCCAGATCGCAAAGTAGATCTTTTTCTCCTTTCTGTATCAAGTTCAGGCGATATTGAATTAACTTTGCTGCGTTCAAAACCACCTTCAGAGTCATCAAAAATATTTTAATCGTAACAACTCGTTTTTCAATCAGATTGCAATTCTTCGAAATCTGATGCCAAATGAGTTATTCCTGAGATCTTACAAATCCCCAGATGGCAACATAGATCTTTTTTCCTTCCTGTATCCAGTTCAGACAATATTCCATTGAATTTACAGCGTTCAAAACCACCCTCAGTCATCAAAAATTAATTTTCAGCTTTACAACTCGTTTTTCAATCAGGTTGTAATACTTCGAATTCTGTTGCCAAAGGGGTTCTTCCAGAGACCTCACAAATTCCCAGATCGCGAAATAGATATATTTTTCCTTTCTGTATACAGTTCAGGCGATATTGAATTAACTTTACAGCGTTCAAAACCACATTCAGAGTCATCAAAAATATTTTTATCGCAACAACTCGTTTTTCAATCAGATTGCAATACTTCGAAATCTTTTGCCAAATGAGTTATTCCAGAGATCTTACAAATCCCTAGATGGAAACATAGTTCTTTTTTTCCTTCTTGTATCCAGTTCAGACGATATTCCATTGACTTTATAGCGTTCAAAACCACCTTCAGAGTCATCAAAAACATTACAACTCGTTTTCCAATCAGATCGTAATACTTCGAATTCTGTTGTGAAAGGGGTTGTTCTAGAGACCTTACAAATCCCCAGATCGCAACGAAAATCTTTTTTCCTTTCTGTATCCTGTTCAGGCAATATTGAATTAACCTTACAGCGTTCAAAACCAGCTTGAGAGTCATCAAAAATATGTTTCTATCGTTACAACTCGTTTTTCAATCAGATTGCAATACTTCGAAATCTGTTGCCAAAGGAGTTGTTCCAGAGACCTTACAAATCCCCAGATCGCAACATAGATTTTTTTCCTTTTTGGATCCAGTTCAGGCAATATTCAATTAACTTTACAGATTTCAAAACCTGCTACAGAGTCATCAACAAAATGTTTTTATCGTAACAACTCGTCTTTCAATCAGATTGCAATACTTCGAAATCTGTTGCAAAAGGAGTTGTTCCTTACAAATCCCTAGATCGCTACAAAAACTTTTTTTTCTGTATCCAGTTCAGACGATATTCCATCAACATTCCAGGGTTCAAAACTAGGAAAAACTTAAAGGTTGCAGTCAACCACGTTAGTAACGTGTTCCTTTCCAAATTTTATTTCATTTTCAAGATATTTGGGGTGGCTGGTTTTCAAATGAACTCACTGTATTAGTTTCGCTATCTAAAATAATTTACTTAGTTCTTATAACGACCAGCTCTGAACTAGATCCCAGCCATCCTACCCTGAGACTTAGCGAAAAGGGACAAAAGGAGGACCTGGTGGAAAAACAACTGGAAAGCCTCGGCCTCGGCAAACTTCACGACTTCAAACCCCAATTCAACCTGGACGAGCTCGTCGAGCACAACAAGATCAGGGCAGGGTCCTTCACGGAGAAGTCCCCCAAAAAGTCCAAGAGGGACTACGATTTCAAAAGGGACGTTTCAGAAAAGTACGGGAAGCTGATGAGCGCCGTGGAAAGGAAAAGGTCGAAACGTAGGGTGGCGGAGACGTTCGGGAGGTTGAGTTTGGAGGACTTCAATGGGGTCAGCGGGAGGAGGGATAGTTTCGAGTCGCCTGTAGTTTATAGTTTTTAGGGTGTAGTGGTGAGGATGCACTGTGTGATTTTTTTATTTATTATTTTATACTTGGTACGAATAAAGACATTTTATAGGCTAGTTTTTTATTTCTCATGAAGTAGAAGTTGAAGTTATGAAGTGAATTGTATTTCATTCGGATATAGCCATGTTTCAGTTAGTGTTAAAATATCAACATCTTCTTTTTTCATATACAGTTCAACATCTGTTAATTTGTTTCTCAAACTTCTTATGTTTAAGTAGGATATTGCCAGTTGTTTACTCGTATTAATTTGGGGGTTGTGAGCCATAATCAATTTGGGATTGATATTTGTTTTGATAAAATTTCAAGACTGCACAGTTTTTATCATAAGCTGAATGTTTCGTGGGGTGATCTGTTTTGAAATTCAGGTTAGAAAAAGTACAATTTGTACATTTCAGTTCAATGATTTCACAATTAGTCTCTTCATGATTGTTTCCGTATCGAGGGCATATCACAGTATTTCTACAATTCTTTAGAGTGATGAAACATTGTGTGATTTGGTTATTTTCATATACATGCAAATTTTGCCAACTGATGAATAATTTTCCATTATTTTTTTCATATATTTTTCTTAACAAACTTCCATTTACTTCAGCATAAATAGTATAATAATTTTTATGACTGACGTATTTAACAAAATTCACTTGTAATTTATCATTTTCATTGATAAATTGGTTTTGTTTTCTAATCATCTCGCATACATTTTCTTTATATGGTGGTTGTTTTTTGCTTCAGACCAACAATTTTAATCCTTGGGTAAGGTTATTCTAGACTTTCATTGTCTAAAAAAAGAACAAAGAAAAATTCAATTCTCTGCAATTTTTAATCATTAAAGTGTATGTGTTCATACACTTGATATCGACTGTAGATTTTAACAGTTGAAACGTCGTGATTAAACATTGCAGAGAATTGAATTTTTCTTTGTTCTTTTTTTTAGACAAAGAAAGTCCAGAATAACCTTACTCAAAGTGAAACATTGTCAACCACTTTCAAACAAACGTTTAATCCTTGGGTTTAGTAGCTTTTTTTCTCCAATTGTATAATTATTTTCAAGTTTGTTTTGAATTACGTCTCTTAGTTTGTTAAAATCATTTTTTCTTTACAATTTATTTCTATTCCTCCATTTCTTGTTTTTCTTATGGCAGTAACACCAATTTTGAGTTTGCCGAGATAAATATTTTCAAAAATATCTTTTTTCGTAGATATTGAGTCTTGATTTGATTTCGGATTGATCACTATGGTTTCAGGAAGCGGGTGATTTTTAATTTCTTCCATCTGACTCACCACAATTTGGGAATATGTAGGAGTGGGAATATTTGGCTTCACATGTTTTTTTTCCAATATGAAGTTGAAGTTGAAGTTGAAGTTGGACGATGAACTACTGACGCGAATGCATAGCAAAAAAGTAAATCATTGTAGGAAACATGTTTACTACTCCGAGCAATAAAAGATATAGAGAGGGCTTCTCTGTCTCTTTTTTGAAAGCAACATACCCGACGTTGTTTACAAACATCTCAGCCCGAATCATGTTAAAAATGGGCATTGTCGGATATATCCGTTTGCACTCGATAAACAGGTTGGAGTTCCATGTTATATTCACTCATAACTTGGCGATCATTTTTGTTTACGTTCGTTTACGACTTATTCATCGTCTTGTCAAATCAAACCATGGGCGTCGCAGCATGGTAATCATGGCATAATCCCGATTTTGAGACAAAAATACAATATTTGTTGAAATAGCTGTAGAAAACATTATTACTATTTAAGTCGACCTTAAAAACGATTACCTATCAATAATTAGGAAAAAACTTGTTGCATTGTAGGTACACTAAAAGTCTTCTGTCTTGACATAGCGTCGTTGATACTGCAATACGAGCTATGTCACGAAACTTTTATTCCACAGGAGACTGTAAAATGATAATAGGTACTACATAAAAATTTCTACGCGATATTATTTTATACTTTAAATTCCAAAACAATGACCGCCGGTAGAAATTCTTATGTAGTAGTTATTTCTTTTCTTTGGTGTTTTGGCATCGACTGCTATGGTCATTAGTAGTTATTGTCTGCAGTCTTCTGTAAACTGAATGTTTCTGGACATAGCTCGTATTACAGTATCAACGACGATAGGTAGTTTAGTAATATTTTCTTACTTTGAATTCGTTGGACATGGAATTTACTTCACTGTTCTGCAACTATAACATTATAATAACTTGGCAGTTATGTGTGTGTGTGTTTGAAATGTATGCTATTTTAGAGAAATTTGTGATTGTGAAACCGATGATATGGACACAGATGATACCAGAAGAAAGTGTTTAAAAGTAGCAACGAGAACTATAATCCGTCAGATGCAAAAAATTAGACTACTTCAGCAAAGGAATAGAAGAATGCAATCCAAAATTTCAATTTGTTTCAAGCTGGACAGATGATTTACAATAAGCAAGTCATCGCTCCACCCTGTGAGCAAATCAAGACTACATCAAAATAGAGCTGTTGTTTGGTATGTCTGCTGAGACGTCTTCAGAGATATTTAACTCATTAACTTCAATGACTCTCACCTGTTTGATGTTTGAGAAACAGAAATAAAATAATAACTACATGCGAAATTCACCGGTGTGACAGCAGCCACGAATTTATATCCACGAGTTTACCGGATTTTACCGCGTCGATAAAGTCGTGGCCAGCCGATATCGATAACATCACATCACAGTGGCTACCAAATTGTGCCGGACATGGATTTTACTTCATGAGAAACCGATTCAATATTGTCTCGCTTATTTTCGAATGTCACTGTGAATGCATGTTATATCCAACATCTACAGTAACCGTCCCAGGCATATCAGGTTACATTCCAGGAAAACCTCCGACTCGACAGTCTCACGGATCCAAGCGATGGATATCCAATTCCAACTATCAAGCAGCATCGTCAGCATCTCAGATGTTATAAATTCACGTTTTCAAATGTCACTTATTCATTTCATGTAGTAGAATAAAGTCATCTTAGTATTTTCAATTTTCTGTAATTATTAAACGGTGGTTCGAACCACCCGAATACAATTTTTAAAAAGTTCAAAGTGAAAACCCAGATATAACATGCATATAAATATTTCGTGTATTAGGTCTCATTTACTGCCTCTCTAGGAATCCTTCCAGACCGAAAAATTCACAGAAAATTCCGCGGTTAGCTTCGTATGATTTTTTGAAGTTAGCATTTTGTCGTTACTTTTTTCACATTTTGAAAGGGCCGTATGAGGTAAAATCCGGCACGGCAAAATATTCCGTGAATCAGGTATTATTAACTGCTACTCTAAAAATCCTTCCAGCCCAAAAAATTTGCAGAAAAATTTGCGGTTAGCTTCGTATGATTTTTCAAAGTTAGCATTTTGTCGTTTTTTCACATTTTGAAAGGGCCGTATGAGGTAAAATCCGGCACGGCAAAATATTCCGTGAATAAGATATTATTCACAGCCACTCTAAACATTCTTCCAGCTCAAAACATTTGCAGAAAAATCCGCGGTTAGCTTCGTACGATTTTTCAAAGATAGCATTTTGTCGTTTTTTCACATATTGAAAGGGCCGTATGAGGTAAAATCCGGCACGGCAAAATATTCCGTGAATTAGGTATTATTCATATTATTCACTGCTACTATAAAAATCCTTCCAGCCCAAAAAATTCGCAGAAAAATCTGCGGTTAGCTAGAAAAGAGCTATTAAGGCTTTTGCTACACTTTGGATGAGTATTTCAACATAAATTTGAATGTTATGTGTATGTTATGTGTATTATAGTTTATGTGTATTATGGTTTATGTGTAAATGCTTATGTGTATTATAATGCATCTATAGCATATATATAGTGTATAGTATAGTTTACTGATGTGATTCAACAATTTGAATATATTTACCCTTTTACTTCAGCACTTTCATTCAGTTTTTCAGTATTTATGACCTAATTCTATGCTTTGTCAGCAAGAATCTAATTTTTCGCACAATACATTATTTTTGATTGGCATCTTGACAACACACGTGCTTTCCAACCAGGCAAGTTGTCGTCTAGAGTTAAAAATATAACATGAAAAAAATGTATCAGCGCGCCGCCACTGGCTCTAATCTTACATCCGAATATCATAACAATAACAAATCTCCCCCTCCGATCTCGGAGGTGACCCCTCACCAACAAACTATCACAAAGGATAGTGATATGCAGCTTTAATAACAACGTGTGTTATTTATATAGAAATTTGCACCTCTATATTTTTTATTGCTCGGAGGTTTGCTACACTATATTTGTTTATTTATTTATGTGGCTCAGAATCCAACAGACATCAATAGCATAATCACATGTAGGAATCATTGGGAAAACCAATTATCTAGCAGACGATTTTGCTAGTGTTTCTGATATAATTTCGCTGATCTTCCTCAAGCAATGTGCTCGTGAACGAACATCAGGTTATTCAACCTTTTTTTATCATTTGGCGATACCAACTGAAAAATGGCGAGAGTAAAACCACTCCCAAAAAACTACAGACCCATCGCAATGCTATCTGATATTTCGAAAGTCAGGAAAAATCCTAGAAAGCTAATGAATTGTGATTGATCGATAAGGTTTTCATCATGAGACAACTGGTGACATGCTTGCATATAATATGGCAGATACATATTGAAAAATCTAATGACAAAGTCAAAGTCAAAATATACTTCAATGACAGAAGTTTTCAACTTATCGACAAATATTTTCTAAAATAAATAAAAATGTTAATTAAAATTGTTATGTATTATAAACTATAGTGGTGATAGTCTCCCCAATCTTAAAATAAGTCTGTACAGTAACAATCCTATCATTTTTACAATTTTCAAAACTTCTTGCTATTAATATGGCATAAAAATCTCAGAGCGCACTTTTGCAGAATTAGAATGTTTTGAAATCGATAACCACAAGAAACTTCCCAAAATGCTTTCCATACCGCAGATGTGATTCAATAAGGGGAATGGTATACAGGTTTGGAAGCTGAAAATCCTAATTCATTCGATACAACTCTCAATGCATAACAATCAAAAGACAGTTTTTTACATAGTATTTCAGTGTTCTTCTCAAATTTTAGTATACTATCAAGATATAGACCTAGGTACTTCAAATTTATTTTCAACAATGTTATTAGCCAACGATATATCTTCGAAATCACATCTGAAGGAAATCATGTTAGTTTTGTTTATGTTAAATGACAGTTAATTTGAATCACACCAATCGTTTACTGTTTGGAGATCGAATCGTATAATTTCATCAAGATCTATTTTGTTCTCTTGGTGCCAAAACTAGTCATCAACAAAAACAGTAAATGGATATAAAATCTCAATATTCAATAGGTCATTAATATGCAATAAAAATAAAACAGGTCCAAGTATGGAACCTTGAGGAACTCCACAATTAGTAGTCTTCATACGAATATGATGAATTTCTCACTATCTGATTTCATTCAGTTAAATGAGAATTGAACCAATTGAGAGTGATTCCTCGGAATCCAAATTTTTATAGTTTAAGAAAACGTATTTTATGATCACACAATCAAAAGCTTCAATAAAAATCACAAAATACAGCAGCTGCTACTAACCCACATATACTTCATACAATAGAGATGGGATTGGATCTTCTGCATTTTTGTTTCTTTGAAAACCGAATTGCTGGTTGTTGATTAGATTATGGGAGGTTAAAAATTCAGACATTCTCGGATGAATCAAATTTTCAATAATTTTTGTTATAATAATATAAGCTTTGTATGAATAACTGAAAATAAAATAGGTATGAGTGGAATAAGACAAAAGATAGATGGATCGTTTGTAACACCATCTTTATATGTAGGAATAATTCGAGACGATTTTTGAAAAGTGGAAAATTGCCACTGTGAAATGAATCATTTATGAAAACAGCAAGAATACTTAGAGCAGATTCGGCAAAATTTTGAAAAATTTTCAGAGAAGTTTCTTCTAAACCACTGTTTTTCTTAAATTTTCCTAATTACATAAATTATCTCATAAATGTTCCTCGACACTAACACTTCAAAGATATCGATAAAATCAATTATTATGATTATTATTATTCAAAGGGTCATTTACCGTAACAATAGAATTTGTCAACTTTTCAGCAGTGGAACAGTTGTAGTCATTCAGAGTATCAGGAGACAATGATGTGTCTATGATTTCTGTTGTTTTTTCCTCTGAAATCATTTACTATATCCCAATTTTCTTTTGATGAAATTTTAGCTTCCAATATCCTTTTCTTATGATAGATATCTATTTTTAATTTAATAAATTTTCTACATATTCTGTGATATCAAAAGTATTCATGAAAAAAATCTCTAGTAGTGTCCTTTCTGATATGACTGAAATAACGTGCATCTTTTGAGAAGCTTTGTCGAAAAACTCAAAAACTTCTGACATTAAACTATATTTTGACTTTGACTCTACACTAATATGACCAAACAGATCAATGATTGATATGTCATACCAGATGGTTCTAGTGTCATCAGCAAATATTGTGAATTTGTGGATGTCGAAAGGATTCAAATTATTGACATACAACAGAAACAAAGGAGGTCCCAGAACTGACTCCTGTGGACACCAGAGTTGACAACAAATTCATTAGATTCAATCACATTTTCGCAACGTTTGGATAGATAAGATGTGAACCATATCAATGCCATATATTTCATGTTTTTGTAGCAGTTTTCTTATAATTTACAATCAAAAGGCCTCAAATGAGTCACAAAAACTGCCGCAGCTGCTTATTTATCACTCAGATCAAAGTGAAGGATTTCCAGAAAGGCAAAAATTGCTCCATTTGTACTTTTTGAGGCTTGGAAACCAAATTCAATGGTAAATCTTCTGTTTTTTTTTTTCATAACTTTGTGCCTTGACTCACTGAATAGAGTGTACTAACTTCGAGGATATATTGAAATCTAGTTAGCCTAGACCAGTTCCCTGCATAAACAAAATATTGCGTTACCATAGCAACGAACAATAACTTATTAGAAGTGTCAGTGTAAAGTTTGTCAAAAAAGTAAACCAGAGTTACGCAATAAATTAAAAGAAAAAATATGTCCACCGAAATTGTGAAAATCGAAAAATTGGAGTATCAGCCATCATCAAGTACCTGTATTTAAACGGGTTGAGAGGTAAGCAGATTTACGAAGATATGATTAATACCCTTGGTGATCAATGTCCTTCGTATGCGACCGTGAAAAATTGGACTGCAAGCTTCAAAAAAAGAGTTTTCCATTGAAGATGATGACCGATCGGGAAGGCCACTTTCTTTGTCAGTCCCCGAAAATATCGATGCAGTTCATGACATGATTTTAACAGACCGAATTGGGCTAAAACGGATATCTGAAGTACTGAATATTTCATACGAACGCGTTCATCATATAGTTCACGTCAATTTGGACATGAGAAAAATTGCTGCAAAATGGATCCCCAAATGTTTGAATGAAACAAAGCAACAATCGATGGAATGGCGACACTCCGGTTCTCCAAGACCTAAGAAGTTTCGTGTCCAAAAATCTGCTGGAAAAGTTATTGCTTCAGTTTTTTGGGATTGCCATGGAGTAAACATGATTATTTGGATAAGGGTAGAACAATAACTGGAGATTACTATTCGACATTACTGGCCACTCTACGGGAAAAAATTAAAGAGAAAAGACAAGGAAAGCTACCGAAAGGTGTTTTATTTTTGCAGGACAACTCCCCTGCACACAAATCTCATGTTGCCATGCAAAAAATTCGTGATTTAGGGTTTGAATTACTACAACAACCCCCTTATTCACCAGATTTGGCTCCGTCCGACTATCATCTCTTTCCTCAACTGAAATAAAGTTTAAAAGGTCGTAAATTTCTTCCAACGAGGAGGTAATAAAAGCTGTGGAGGTCTGGTTTGCAGAGCAAGGAGAAACATTTTTTTTGAAAGGTCTAGAGACGTTGCAGGTTCGCTGTAATAAATGTATCCAATTAAGAGGAGAATATGTTGAGTAATAAAACATTTTGACATTGAAATTTTGTTTGGTTCTATAGCCGGCTAAGAATTTTTTAATGTATCCTCGTAAATAACATAGTCAAAATTTTTCAGCATTAGACTTCATATCAACGGTTTTTTATAACCGTAAATTATTTGCCATGAGCTAGGGAATACGATTCTTTTTCCAGGTATCGAAGACCCCCTTCATTATATCACATCTTCTCTATGCCCACTTCGATCAATCTGCTCAACCGCGATGTTTTTCTACACCTTTCTCACATAATAATTATTTCAGGATGCTGAATTCTCTCGGAATGATTTTTTCTTCTACCGAAATGCATCTAAATCTCTAGCCTTCAAGCAATATTCGGAAAGAATTGAAAACAAGTTAGAAAGATGTTTGATTTATTATTTCTATATCCAGGATGGATTTCAGTTCGTTCGGTGAAGGTAATACCTCTAAATCTTTTAACGCCCTATAATTGTATCACGAACGTTGTGCTCCTGGGAGAGCCTGGAAGAATCTCGTAGAAAATCTGACGTTCAATTAGTTGGCGATGAGTCAGCGGAGAAGTTATAAAAATTATAGTGGGCTTTTTCCAGAAAGTATTCGATGGTATTGGCGATTTCATCCAAAAATAGTTTCTTCGCGTAATAAAAAAAATCGCATAACAAGAAAGGGTATCTTGGGTTATAGTTCGTTGAATAACCTCAATAACTTCACTTCTGGAGGGATTTATAATTTATAAATTGTACAAACTACAAGAATACTATTCGATCTAATTCTATGTATTCTTACAAATATAAAGTAAAATACTGATTGAATACCACAGAAAGACATTTTTCGTATGATTTGACAAATATTAATCGATGGATAAATTTATTTCGTTTCAATCACAAAACTTTTAAATATTCAGGTTGGACGAAAATGTATTCAGAAATAGATTGGAATGAAAATGAAAAATTATTGTTAATTTTAAAATCGTTCTTTGAAATTTCATAAAAATATCTATTTCTCTCTTTTCATTCCATCTGAAATGCCTAGTTTATATACTGCAAGTAATCCCTTTTTTTGAATTTTTTGAAGAAACTACAAAATGAAACAATCAAATGTATTTATAAATTGAATTACATGTCTCTATGAGCTGATAATTAGTTGTTTCATTCACTCAATTATGGAAAAAAGGAAAGCTTCGAATTTAGTGTTAACCATTGGTATTGGTATTGGTAGGTATGGATGGTGACTGATGCGCTGCGACCTAGTTAGATCTATTGTGCCCCATCTTCTTCTGCTATCTCGAGGTGTTCTCGTTTACAGCAGCCCCTCAAGCTTCAATTCCTTCAGGAATTTTAGGATTTTGAGGGGGTCCATTTGTGGTATTTCTTCCACAGTCAGCTGGTGTGATCCCAGTATATTTAATCTTTTGTGGTGTACGGCATAACACTCCATCAATATGTGGTGAGGTGTTTCTGGATGTTCCCCACAGAATCTGCAGGTGTTGTCCTCCTCCAAGCCTGGCTTCCTTAGGTGTTCTTTGAGTCTGCAATGCCCCGTTAGAAATCCTGTGATTGTCTTTAGACTAATTTTGCTCAGGTTAATCACTGTTTTCGATCTTGCTCGGTTGAAATTGCCGAGGAGATCTTTGGCCTGCCTTAGCCCTGGAAGTCTTTGCCAGTATGTTGCTCTCATTTCTTCTTCAGTTTTATTGAGTTCTTCTTGGAAGTGAGATTTTCCAAGTCCGCAGAATGGTTCTGGCCCGATCAGTGGCGTTGATGCCCCTTTTCGTGCCAGGGTGTCTGCTTGTTCATTGCCCTCTACTCCGACGTGACCAGGCACCCAGAGGAGGATCACCTTGTTGTTCCTGCCTAGATCATTAAGTTTTTCTAGGCATTCCCAGACCATCTTCGAGTTGATGTTATATGAGCTCAACGCTTTGATGGCTGCTTTAGTGTTAACCATAATAAGAATAATAATATTTATTTCGCTTGTTAAAAAGTATAAAATTATCACAATTAATGAATGATGTTTTTTTCGGGTTTTTAGGCCGACGTTTATTTAGAGAAAAACTCGACGTTTCGCCAACACGAGTGGTTGGCATCACTGAACACTACTTGTTTGTACAAGTAGTGTTCAGTGATTGAAACTGTAAACATTTCTCTTGAAAATGCCAACCACTCGTGTTGGCGAAACGTCGAGTTTTTCTCTAAATAAACGTCGGCCTAAAAACCCGAAAAACCATCATTCATTCAACGATGGCCACGAAAGCCTTTCACAATTTGTATCACAATTAATATTTCTGTACAATAACAAGGAAGACGTCGGTGTAAAAATAAATAATATATAGATAAAAACAATAAATTGACATGAAAAAATTTACTAAAACATATGAAGATAAGTTACATTTTATAAAAATTGTTATTAAAGCTACTCAACGGTGTATCAACATTTTTCTATAAGATATGCTTATAGTTTCCTCTTGAATATGGAAATATTAACTGAATCCTTAATAGACGTATCTAACTTGTTATATAGTTTCGGTCCGAGGTAGAGATGACAAAAGAGTCATCTAAAGAGAGGTTCGGTGGAGATTCGGTATTAGTAAACCTTTAGCTCTAGTTTGGTATGGATGGTCTTGTTGATTTGCCATAAATTTTTGTTTATTTTCATGAACGTATACGCACATCTCATATATATAGACCGGCAACTGTGAGTATTTTTAGTTCTCCAAAAGAATTTCTGCATGTCTGCCGCCATCCTAATTTGGCAATTATTCTGACAGCATACTTTTGCGGAATGAATACTCTTTCAGCAGAAGAGCTCATACCCCAGTTCAAGATTGCAGAGCGTAAGTGACAGCCAATAGTGGCATGATACAGATTCAATAGAACTTCCTTTCCACAATGATTTGATATAAATCTCAATGCGTAACAGTTCTTTCTCAGTTTATCACATAGTGAATCAATAATATGAGGACTCCAAGTAAGTTATAATCTAGATTAAGACCTAGCATTCTCGATACTGAGTTGGATGTCACCTCTAGTTGGCTGTCTTCATAGATTTTGAAAGTTTCGGTGGTGTTATGAATTGTAAATTTTACCAATACTGTTTTGCTGATATTGAGTGCTGAATGGTTTCTATCGGCCCATGTCCTTACTCTCTCATAAATGGTTTCTGTTGTTTCTGCAAGTGTTACTGCATTGTCGTCGGTGACAAGAAAGTTGGTATCATCAGCATATGCCACAATATGTACCTCCGAAAGACTATAAAGATAGCTTATCGAGTCATTTGCATATGTAAGAAAAAGCAGTGGCCCGAGTATGGGTCCCTGTGGTACTCCTTGTTTACAAGGCAAGGACTGACTCTGAGTATCTTGAACTATTACACATTGTGACCTATCCTGTAGGTATGACTTCATCAAGTCTTGAGCAACACCACGGACTCCATATCGATGCATTTTCTGGATCAGTAAGTAGTGATCGACACAATCAAACGCCCTAGAGAAGTCAAGAAACAAACCACAAATCTGTAATTTGCCATCTAAGGCTGTTACAACATGCTCAATGAAATCATATAAGGCCTTTTTGGTACTTCTCTTCTCTTCTTGCATGAAACCATGTTGGTTTGACGAAAGGAGTTCATTTCTAAGGAAGAATGCTAAATGCTAGTAACTGATTTTTAATATTCATTTCGAACAACTACACTAGAAAAAAGACTCATTCCTCTATAGTTCTCATATTTAGTAGAGTCGCCCTTTTTGAAGATTGTAGTGATGAGTGCAGATTTAAATTTTACAGGAAATACTCCTTGTTCCATAGATAGATTTATCAGATGGATCAAGGGATAACTTAATTCCTCTACGCATTTTTTCAAGAGATTGTTTGAGATATGATCATGTCCGTGTGCATTGGAATTTTTCAATTTTCTGACTAGTTCAAAAAGGTGGTATTCAGTGATTGGATGGAAAAAAATTGAGTTTGGGCAAAGTGCCACTATATTTTCCATAAAACTGAGATCAATGTTCTTTTGTTTTCCAGTTTGAGTAAAGTGGGCATTGAAATTATTGGCCATATCAAAACATGACAATTTATGTTCTCCCTCAAATATGGTAATATCTTTCGGTTTGTTATTTTTTTTCTGAATGGTGTTTATAAGTTGCCACATAGTCTTTGGTTTGTCTTTGGTATGTTATGTTTTAGTAACTTGGCGACAGATGCCCTTAAAATTTTCGTTTTCTCTTGCACATTCAGAGTAAAGAGAGACCATATTCTTGAGATTATGGAGTTCAGGGGTGAGCGGGTTAGAGTTGAATTTTTTTCTTTGTTTTGACCGTTTTAGTGGAAAAGATAATTCGATATAATATTGAAGGATTTGGTGAAAAATATTGTATGCTTCATTTGGACATGTTTCATTGTATGTATTGTGCCAGTTCTCATTTCTTAATAATATTTTGAAGTCTGAGATATTTTCCTCTGAGAAACTTCTACAGTGAGAAGTTGGCGCAGGGGTGTTTTTTCTAGTATTTTTGATGGAAAATTCAATGATTTGGTCATAGTGATCAGATAAGTGGAAATCATTGATCTTCACCTTGAAATCTGCCAGTTCGGCAATAAGAATATTATCAATGCAAGTACTTGAGGAGGCTGTCACTCGGGTTGGCTCGGATACTGTACATGTAATGCTATGCGAGGATAATAAATCCTCTAGAAGGTTCACATTTGAGCCTCCCATCAGAAAATTAATATTGAAATCACCTCCTATAATTACCTTATCATTCCCCTTGCAACTATTATTAATAAGCCTTCAAGTAGGTCTAAAAACAGTTTAAAATCTCCGGATGGTGGTCTATATATACAAACAAAGGTAGTTTTGATCTGTTGTGATCTGATGCCACAGCATTCAAACACACCCTCAATACATACGTTTTTTAAGTTGAGAACAGCAAACTCCAAGTTAGTTGCATCATTTTTTAAAATTGCTACACCGCCGTTTTTGGTTTCACTTCTACAGAAACCAGTACATAAACTAATATTTATCAGACAATCAAAATTATTAGCTACCAGTAATTCAGAACAAATTTTGTTAAAAATTCATCATAATGGCATAGTAAATCCAATTCGATATATAATGAATTATAAACTTACCAATCGTTAAGGCAATTTAAAAATAAATTGAAAAAAGAAATTATGAGGTGTATTATTTATAATGAATTTGACCACTTGCATTTTCAAATATTTTGATTGAAAACTGATAATTATCAATTTTTTTTTGGCTAATAACTGAAAACTCTAGGGCCCATCAAATCTGGAGAATTTTGCGTTGTTTTGACTTGGCAGCAGAAGTATGTATGAATTATTTTTACTTGTGATACTCTTTATTGAGTTTGGAATCGCTTTCATTGAGGAAAACATAGATTGCTAACTCACATATGTATAGTCTGACAAGTTTTGAAATATTACGAGTCGTAAAGAGAGTTCTGCATGAATATCGCGTTGGAACATTGAATATTCACCCTAAAATGGATTTTTGTACTAAAAAATTGTTTAGCTCAGGGTTGAGTTGCCTCACAAGCAAGCACCATTACGCAACCTAGATTCAACCTGACCATAGTAAATGATTTTCAGTTGATTCTTATCTAAAATAAATCGTAGGTTTCTAAACACATAATCAACTGAGCTCAATTTTGAAATTATTCTCATTCCTAAAAATTTAACTTAACAGTTGGTGCCTGCTTGTGTTGTTAATATTCAATTCGAGGATTGCGGTATTGCTTTAGTATGGTAATTATGAAAATGTATCATAGGGTTTTTGTTGTATTGAAAAATGAGACCTGCTTTTTGAAATACTAGGAAGTTGCATTCAAGAGCATTTGAGAGCTTCTGTATTTTCATGAGAAATCAGTAGTGATGAGTCATCTGCATATGCAGTAGATAAAGAGTGGAATATTTCTTTATCTATAAGGCTAACATAAAGAAGAAACAAGACTGGCCCCAGAATAGAACTCTAGGGTAACCCAAACCTATCCTACCTCATTTCTGAAGTAGAGGTTGATGTTGCACCGTTGTATTCGAATTTCAGAGAGACACTGATTTCTGTTTTTGCGATATACAACAACTTCGATTGATTCACGCAATCAAAGGCTCTGCTTAAATCACATAGAGTTGCAGCAGGCTGTCATAAGTTAATACCCAAATTTGGGAGAAGTACAAATCAAATACCCAAACGTGCAACATGCACGCAGGAAATTCATACGGCATGAAAGCCACCCCGGAACCCATATTCCATAAACCAACTGGAAATGGAAGCCCAAATGTGCTCTCTACTTAATTGTGACCCGAATTATTTGAGGAAACGACATATTCATAAACTAAACGCTGATATTGTGTATGTTCCGATGAGAAATGGGACACGTATTGAGACCCATAGAAATAATTCTCCAAGAAGTACTCTTTCCGATTGTTATTGAGCAGAGGCGTAGAGGACTGGAGGCTGTAAATGCGAGTTGGACTTGGTGATCATTTCAAAACTACCAATCTGGGGAGCTATTCTCGAATCATTCGACTTCCAATTCGTATATGAATAAAAGAAACAAATATATGTACGTATCAGTGTGAAACAGTACATCTAATTCGCATGCGAACAAACTCGAGAATAGGACCTCGATGTGAATTTGAATAGCGAAAAAATATTGAAAATGTCCGTTTGATATATTCTAGGTATACGTGAGTCTATGAAAGGAGATGGCACTGGATATGTATTCCTGGGAAACTTCAGACTAATTTCCATTTTTTAATAATTCACTCCAGAAGAATCAGATGATCTTAAATTTTTTTGATTGTATAGAGTTCCCTAGTATAATTTCATCAGCAGAACTTTGGTTGAAGAATGGTGAAACATTATACATTCCAGGATATACTATCGTCTCTAAATATTGTAGACTAAGTTCAGTTCATGGTGGTACAGTTATACTTGTCAATGATTCGATGATGGTAAATTCACCATTCTCCTATATTGATAAATTTGATGAGCTTTTGGTAGAGAAAATTTTTGAATTTTCTGTATGTGTTTGTGCATCTCTCAATATCTATATTGTTTCTTTGTGCCGATCACCAATATCTGATGCCAGTTAATTCTTCAATTCATTAATCAATATATTTTGAAACTGATGATTCTTACAAGTGTCAAATCTATTCATTTCTTTCAATTCAAAAATGCACATTGAGTCGAATACCCATATTAGTCAATTTTCATTTTCTACCATAGATTATAATAATATATGCAATAATTTAGATCCGAAATATATATCTTGTTCAGTCATCTAGTCGGAAATATATAAAAAATTGATTAAATTTGCAAAAGGTAGTTATTATAAGAGAAGGAAGCTGAAAATTCATAAAAAATAAATTGAATTATAGTTAATGATTTTAGAGGATAAAACAACAAAGGTCATAAAGAGTCATTATTGTCTCATTGTGTTATTTAAGTACGTGGCCAAACTTAAAGGGGTAATTCTTTGAGTGATTCTAAGACGAAAAGTCATTCATACATACATTTTTTTTTTCATTGCATTAATTTTGATAGAAAATTCTAAGACTAGAATAGAGTATTGATATGAAAAAATATTAGTAAGACCCCAGTTTTTGATGGTTTAGTAGTTGAAATGTTTTATTGTGTTGTCACAGGGATGTGCAATGAAGTGATTTTTATGTTTTTTCTCAAAAACAAAGCAAGATACGAAAAAAATTCTGAATTTAAAAAAGTTTTAATTTCAGTTGATCAATGTGAAACAAATACAAAAATTGCAAAAAAATCAGTGACGCACATGTTTTCTGTCAAAAATATTGGTTACAGTGCCTTCCGGGACGCCACTGGACATGATAATTTTGATATAGTTAGGGTTAAATTCGCCCTTTACGACCTTCAATAACACTGCCAAATTTCAATAAAATCGGTTGAAGGGTTATTAAGATATTTACGACAAAAACGATTTCTTTTAAAAATTTTGACACCCTGTATCTTGAAAACGAAGCATTACCGGACCTATATTTATATAGAAAGAAACATAAGTGCCTCATCGGAAAATACTGTATACACGTCGAATGTGGACTGCAAATTTGTTCAATTAACTAGGGTGAGTGTCTATCACATAAATGTCCGCTGTTTAGCAAATAAGCTAGATGAAATATCAATTTTTCTAGACAAATATCAATATGACATTCTTTGTATATCTGAACATTGGCTATCGGCAGAATATCTTTCAACAGTAAACATTACCGGTTACTACCTAGCTGCTAATTTCAGCAGATCTGAAAGATGTCACGGCGGTGTGGCTATTTTTGTTAAAGACTGTATTACTTGTGTGCCTATTACTTTGAAACAGTTCTGCTCAGAAATTAATATAGAACTATGCGGCATCGAACTTTCAAACTTAAAAATTGTTTGCTTATATAGATCTGGCAATGGCAATTTTCACACATTTATAGATTTATTCGAGAATGCCCTACACTATCTTGATGTTGAGAAATCCAAGGTGATACTAGCTGGTGATTTCAATCTAAACTTTGCTGTAGCTGAATCTCCCAACTTATCCACTCTTGAAAACTTACTAGTATCATTTAATTTACATACCACAATTCTTGAATTCACACGTGTGACTCCTAATTCCGCAACTCGAGTTGATAATGTGGTGACTAATATCGACCGGAAGCTTTATAGTTCAGGGGTCTCAGAGCCGTGCCTATCCGATCATCGTGGGCAATATATCACCGTAAATAGCATGGAGTCAAAAAACAATGCC
The DNA here is from genome assembly GCA_944452925.2 of Chrysolina oricalcia. Lineage (NCBI taxonomy): Eukaryota > Metazoa > Arthropoda > Insecta > Coleoptera > Chrysomelidae > Chrysolina > Chrysolina oricalcia. The sequence continues at coordinate 6,688,694 of OX101817.2, forward strand.
GATACCCGTTGGACCCGTCCAATACACACACAAGGTTTATTGAATTTGAGATCTCAGCTGATAGAATTTGACTGGAGTTTCTTAGGAAACGACAATATAACCCTCGAGGTTAGAATGCAACAATTTCAAGATGTTCTGAATGGTCTAGTAGTTAGTACCTTCCCCTTAAGGAAAAACAAAAATATTACCAAAAGACAACCAGTTAATTGGATGAACGATGAACTGAGAAAAATGCGTAATACACTCAACGCTATAAAAACTGTTTATGATATTGATAAAGATGTTTATTCCTTGAATGCTTATAGGAGACTGAGCATTGATTATAAAACTCAAATAAGAATTTGTAAGACGGAAGCTTATAGCAACTATCTGTTGAATTCTAATAATGTTATGAGAGACAGTTGGAACCTGATAAATCATGAAGGAAATAGATCTCAGAAAAAGCCGCTAGATACTAATATATCGGTAGATCAATTCAATGACCATTTCGCTACAATTGCAGAGAAGATTATTAGCTCACTACCAAACATACCCCATGAGCCTAGTTTCTATTTGAAAACATTAAAATCTCCGGCACACTCGTTTGTGCTAAATCCTGTTACTCCAGATGATATCTATGACGTCATTCTTGGTCTAAATAATTCTAATGTTACTGATACCTATGAACTAAATAGCAAAGTTATTAAATCACTGGCAGATATACTTGCTGAACCTCTAGCTTCCCTGATAAATGACTGTTTTTGTGCAGGAACTTTCCCTAACGCCCTGAAATATTCTGTTGTTTTACCGGTGTTGAAAAAAGGAATTAATGATGACGTGAATAACTTTCGTCCAATATCCATTATACCAATAATTGCTAAGATAATTGAAATTATCGTTAAAAAACAACTTTATAACTTCATGGAAGTAAACTCTCTGCTTTGTCCAGGACAATTTGGTTTCCGAAAAAAGATGTCCACGACGAAAGCTCTACTCAAAGTCGTGTCGAACATAGTCGAGGGCCTAGAGGAAGGAATCCACTCACAACTTGAGTTGTGTGACCTTTCGAAAGCCTTCGACTGTGTCTCACATCACATCCTAGTGGAAAAATTACAGAGATATGGTATCAGGGGCGTAGCTCTGAATTTCTTTAAATCTTACCTCTCCCAAAGATCTCAATATGTCAGATTGAATGGTGAGCTATCAAAACGTAGGGTCATTAATCACGGTGTTCCTCAAGGCTCGGTTCTGGGTCCCCTTCTTTTCTTAGTCTATATAAATGATTTATATTTTCACATTTTACCGACAAAAAGCGTCTTATTTGCAGATGACACAACATTTATCTGTCAGAGTAATAAGATTGATAATCTGTACACTTTATCAAATAACATTATGGATTCAGCCAAAACCTGGTTTACTTGCAATAAACTCAAACTGAATTTGGAAAAAAATCAGTCCATCCTTGTATCCTCCAATTCAAATTTCACTAGTGGCAACAGTGTTAAACTACTTGGCATGCATCTAGATGACAGACTAAACTGGGGCTCACATATCGCAGCATTAGCTAAGAAACTGTCCAGTATTACCTTCTTGATTCGACGTTTGAAAAATATTGTGAGTTATCACGTACTCAAATCTTGTTATTTCGGTTTATTCCATAGTCACTTGTCTTACGGAATTCTTCTTTGGGGTGATTCTTGCCATTCTCATAGAGTTTTTATTCTTCAAAAGAGAGTGATCAGAGTTATGGCGGGAGTGCATCATCGTGAACACTGTCGCCCTCTCTTCGTCAGTTTTCAAATAATGCCGCTTCCTACCTTATTCATTTACTCATGTTTACTTGAAATTCATGAAACTAAGCATGAATACTCTATTCAATCAGAAATCCACAATTACACTACTCGCCATGGTGACTTCATTTCAACTCCTAGGTTCAGACTTCAGATATCGCAAAAGAATTCGGTGAACCTACATTTATATAACATACTCCCCTCAAGGATAAAGAAACTAGGTTTCTTTCAGTTCAAGACAAAAATTAAAACGTTTCTATTAAAAAAATGTTTTTATGATATAAATGAGTATCTTGATTTAAACAAGTCTGAATTTGAATGTATGTGATGGACACTCGCCACAATTCAGATTAAATATATTCATATTGTTATGTTTATTTACACTGTGACTTTATATATCTTTGTATTGTATTTTTTTTCATGTTATTATTTTTGTTTGACATTCTACTATTACTATTGTATATTGTAGCGAAATAAATACTTCTACTTCTACTTCTACTTCTACTTCTACTTCTATGAACTTTTCGTCTTAGAATCACTCAAAGAATTACCCCTTTAAGTTCGGCCACGTACTTAAATAACACCCTGTATTGTTCCATTGCTGAGAAGTTGACAAATTCTTTTGTTTCGGCTATAATGATCCTTTAAATTATATCCGAAATGTTAGTGTTGAGGAACATCTTGTTCTGCATGATACGAGCATTTATGAGATAATTGATGTAATTAGGAACATCGAAAATAAAAAATAAGTGGTTTAGATGAAATTTCTCTAGAAATGTTTCAAAATCTTTTTTAATCTACTCTAAGTATTCTTGCTGTTTTTAAAAATGAATCATTTTACAATGGCAATTTTCCATCGTTTCTAAAAACGTTTCCTGTCATGACTACATATAAAGGTGGTGTTATCGACGATCCATCTAACTTTCGTCCTATTACACTCATACCTACTATGGCAAAAATTATTGAAAAACTGATTCATTCAAGAATGACTGAAATTTTGAGCTCCCATAATCTGATCAACCACCAGCAATTTCACAGCAAGAGTTGTATAATGATGGGTTTTTGAACTCATTGAATCGAACTTAGTTGAATTCAAATATCTTTGTTTCCATCTGAATAACTTTTTGAGTTATACTTTTTTCTATGATATCATGTGCATTTTCTTCTATGATGTACTGGAATGATTTAACCTAGTGTTGCGGCTGGATTGGCAGAAATGAAGGGGTCAATGATGTGATGATGAGCATTGATGTTTGTTATTTGATTCTCGTATGGTTGCATGCGTTCATTCTCGCTTCTGTTGGTACTGTCGGTTTTTCCGGAATTTTCCTGCAGTTGGAATTGCAACTGCGCCACCTTATTTTGTTATATCACCCCGGAGCGCAAATGGTGGTGGTACTCTTTTTCATCTGGACTTATGTTCAGATCGGGGAGACTAGCATCATCATAGTTCATAATACTCAAATTTCAATTTACATTTTCATTCATAAGGTGCATTCAGTCAACATCATTTCAAAATTGTGCTTAAAAATATCGCAGATGTACTTAAAAAGTGACACAACTCGAATTAGTTCATTTTTCAGAAACCGCAGAAAACTGTTGTCTCCAATGATAATGATTTCACAGATTTTAGAGTATGGACGATAACTTCAAATTATAAAAAGTTCTCTTTGAAGGTAAGTTAATACAGTATTGAGGCATGGGTGGAAGAGTGTTCATCGGACATTTTCATTAAATCTCAAAGCGGATTTATGCACACCGCGTTTTCTTTAATTTGTATCTTCACTTTCATTAAGCCCTTTCACTAATTAACTTTTATATTTCTTTAACTATCATTTATCTTCTCCCTTGTCCCTTGTCCCAAACCACATCTATTTTTTAATGAAAACCAAAGTTTTTAAATGAAAGCCACGCTTTATTATTCTTGTCAGACTTTTCAAATCTTTCACTGGTCTCAGAGGCATAAACGAGAAAATCTTTACCTGAAATCTGTCACCATCTCCCAGTCTATTTGTTTATGAAAGGAAATGGCACTGGATACACGTTTTCCTGGGCATCGTCAGATTTATTTTCATTTTTGAATATTTCACCCTAGAGGTTAAAAGAAGCAACTTTCTCCATTATATTTCTCATCTATCCCGATAAGGAAGTAGTAGTAGTAGTTCTTTGGGGAGGCCGCAACCGCATCCAGGCATGGACCTTTTTTGCCATCCCCTGTTCTCCACTTACCTATATGCAGCCTCCTAGTTTTCCTTTTCGAACCTTTGTGACCTCCTGATGAAGGTCAGTATGTCCGACCACTCCAAGTTGATTAGTTCCTCTTGTTGGAGTTTGTCAACTCAGAAGGTTCCAAATCTTAGCCTACCGTATGCCTCACACTCGCCGAGGAAGTGAGATGAAGTTTCTTCGTCTTCTTCGCGATTGGCTTGGCTTGGCGATTTCTACCTAAGAGCCATGTCGTCCTTGACTTATTGAAGCCGGCCACGAAGTCTTTTGACTGCCTGCAGCCGGTGTTATCCCTCCAAAGTTTATTCAGCTCTTCTTCTTCCCACTCGTCGAGGGCTGAAGAGGTTTGGCTTCTTGCGATGCCTAGTACAGGCTCCGGTCCATAGAACGGCGTTGCGGATCCGGATCTGTCAAGTCCGACTGCCACCTCGTTTCCGCGCACCCCTCTGTGTTCCGGGACCCATACCAGCTGAACTTCCTTCGTTTCAGCTAGCTTCTCGAGCGCATCTCCGCATTCCTGTACAAGCGCTGAGCTTGGTTTAGGATGGCAGACGGCTCTGAGCGCTGCCTGACTATCCGAACAGATATAAATTCTCTGTTCGGATCCATCTTTCACCTCTTCTCTCGTAGCTACGGATAGGATGGCGAATACTTCAGCTTGAAAAACTGTTGTATATTTGCCCAAAGAGTAGCTCTATCGTACTTCTCTTTCCTCCAGGTAGATTCCGGCAGCCGAAGCCTGTTTGTCAGTTAGACGCGAACCGTCCGTATAACATATTACGCTTCCTGTGCTAAACTCCACCGTGTTTCCTTCCCACTGTTCTCTGCTCGAAATAGTAAGAGTAAACTCTCTATTCCATCGCAATCTGTCTTGTGCGCTTTTCACTCTGAGGGCAGAGATACGGATCTCCTGTTCCGCCCACTTCGCCATTTCCGCATGACCTATCATCTTTTTTCCTCCGTTTGGTGAACAGGATCATCTCTGTTTTTGTCGGGTTCACTGAGAGTCCTGCATCACCGCACCATCTCTCAATTATTCTGCAGACAGCCTGCATACGGTCGCAGACGACTCCGATGAATCGTCCGCTGATTAGGACAACTCCATCGTCCGCGTATGCCTGCGCCTCAAAACCTTCATATGTGAGTTTACCCAGGAGTTCATCCATTACTAGGCACCACAGATGGGGAGAGAGGCAGCTCCCCTGAGGGCAGCCCCCCCACCTCGGATTCCAGTCTGATGTCTCCTCTGGATACCTCGAACTTTCTTCTCGTAAGCGACGCGACGATACAACCCAGCTGACCACCGAGTGAGGCGTTCCTCTGGCCCTTAGCGCAGCCCTCTATTGTCGATATTTTTGCCTTGTCAAATGCGCCTTCCACATCGAAAAATACTCCTAATGTTCCCTCTTCAAACCTTAAGATTCTTTAGCCTCCTAAATAAGAAACGTATATCGTCAGATGGCAGGAAATAAATAAAAACTCCGTTTGGCGATTGTAGTAAGATACAGGTCTGAATTGGATAATTCGGTGCTCGTTCTTCCAAATTACATATTTAGATTGAAATCTGTTTGTTTTCGTAGTAATCTGAAAGTTTGCACGAAAATTTCAACTGAATAAATATAATGGAATCAAGTCACACAATTGAAAAAATATTTCAGCAAAATCTGTCTGAACTATCTCGGAAATGTTTTGAATGTGAATTTTAATTTGAAGTATACCGCAAAAAGAAATAGATAATGACGTCTGAAATATCAGATAAAAGGTAATGTCAAATAAAACATGACAGGCATGCAGCACAAAATAAACATACAAAGCTGACGTAAACAGTCTATTCTATTATTTTTTTTAAAATGTATTGGACCAAAATTACCTTTTTCTACAAACGCTTAACAAAGTAGCCTTTGACGATTTCAGATTTCGACGCAAAGTTGACGTTTTCCGTGAAATGTCATTTTGTGACAGCATTTGCGCTCTAGAGCGGAAATATTTCGAAAACGCTCGCTTCTCCAACGTATTTCTGCATGATGATTGATGATAGTGACAGCGAATTATCAAACACTCCTGATGTAGCAGAAAGTGCAAAAATTCTTACTTTGAATCTCCTACCAGAGAAATCAAGGATGAAATATGAATTACAATACGGTAAATTCATGACGTGGTGCCAGTCAAAACATTCACCACTGAAGATATTCACAAATTTTTACAAGAATCGCCTGATGGAGAATATCTACTAAAAAGGTAAATTTTAATATTTCATACTTTTAGTAGTTTGAGAAGCGATTAGTATTTTTTGAATTTAGTGCAATTTGGTTAGAATATACATTATGAAAGTTTGTTATAATGTGATGTACTTTTGTTGAATGAAGCATCTGGAGTTTCTTTTTCTGAAAACTGCGTTTGTAGAAAAAATGTGTGTCTATTTCGAGCACAAAATGTCATTGTCGCTCTTCAAAGATTACCGCGCTCCGCTTCGCGTCGCTCGGTAACTCTCTTTGTCAAGCGACAACATATCACTTTGCGCTCTTAATACACAAATAGCTATTATGGGAGACTTGTTTTTCTTTTTACACATTTCATACTAATTTGACATGTATGCTATAGGTAGGTATGAATGGAATCGTTGAACAAAATTTACACTTGCAGACGTCCGAATGATTTGATATTTGATACCTAGGTGTTCAATGTTCTCAATTCCAGTAGCAGGTGGGTAATGTATTTAAAGAAAATACAAAAAAGCGAGATTTGGGATTTGGTTTCTGCTTTGATACAAAATGAGTAGGTGCAGGTTTTCGGGGTCGTAGATTATGAACCTTCCGTTAAAATTAATAATTTCTAAAATGGCGGACGAGATTTGTGATTATGGTCCGATTCGATTCAAAATTTGTCTGTGGGTTTTTCTAGCTCAGAGATTATGAATATTGTCAAAATTGATGAATTTGAGATGGCGGTTCCAAGATGGCGGACGAGTTTTGTGATTATGTCCGATTCGATTCAAAATCGGTTTTTGGGTTAAGAGATCCTGATGATTTCTGTTAAAATTCGTGAATTCAAAATGACGGAAAAGTGTTGTAATTTCTGGGATGGTTCTAAGATTATAACCTATGTATAGATGTTTCTGGGTTCGAAGACAATGATTTTTTGTCAAAATTCAAAAATTCAAGATGGCAGACGAGTTTTGTGATTTATGGTTGAATTCTATATAAGAATTAATGGTATTTTGGGGTTGGTGATGATGAATATTTCATCAAATTTCAATAATTCAAAATGGCAACTCCAAGATGGATTCCGTTTATTTTGTGAGTTATGGTCGTATTCTGTTCAAAATAACTATTTAGGTGTAAATGAATGAATTGATTTGAATTGATTTGAAAATATAAAATCAGATTATTCGTTCACCGTTTTGAAGCTGTCAATTCGAATTATCAAACATTGACAAAAAAATCATCAACTCAAAATAGAATCAGATATTTCGTCCGATATTTTGGAGCCGTTACGTTGAATTATTAAAAAAATTATGACTTCCCAAACCCAAAAGCCATTTTTGAATGGAATTGTATCAGAAATCACGAAACTCGTCCAACATTCTGGAGCCGCCTCTTGGTTTTTCCTATTATAAAAATGTTATGGGGTATTGTCCCTCAATAAGTGATGAACACATGTTGTTGAAAAAAGCTATTAATTGTAAAAGTTATAATATTCCATAGTTTCGATCGACCCGAATGAGTTTTATTTTTTCGCATTCCCGATCCGACCCTGTGCCAGATGTCATAATGGATATTTGATACTCTCTCTTTTCCTCACCAGTCGTGTGGGAGGAGCAACCTGAGGGGCGTGTCATTTAAAAGAAATTCAGTTAAATTTCTGAATCCAGAATTGTAAGTAATAATTAGTTTTCACTGGTCGACGGCTGAACCAAACCTTTATTAGTTGACTTTGAAAAAGCTGGAGATTTCTCATTTCAAATGGAATAAAGCAAGGAAACCCATTTCGCGAAAACAACACATTTTTGTGAAATTATTCACAAAAAAGTGAAATATTCAGGAGAAAAATAAGAAAGTCGTTTAACTAAGTGAATGATAGACTTCGATACTGAAATGAAACAACAAAAAATATTCGTTCGTTTTGATGGTGGAACTGAACGAAAATTACCAAAAATGGTTGAAAATATCCTTTTCATTCATTTTAAACTCAAACAATTTTTTTTCGTTATTTTTATCTTTATATAATCATACAACCCTTCACCACTCAGAAAAAAAATCGTTTCTGACTCCCCTTTTTTCAGGGATGAAGTCCCTTAATGTCCTTTCGATCCTTCGCACTACAGCGTGGAGGGCCGATTCAGTCGATAAATTAAGTTACAGACATGGGTTGAATGCCTAACGCCAATTATGGGAAATACTGCCTGATGCCAGTGGATTATTCTTGATCCAAGATTAAGAGAACAACCAGTCCCTCAAAAAAAGGAAAAAGTTTCTTTCTACCTAGCAACTACAGAACTATCGCAACTTGCTCAAAGTGGGAAACACTGTATACTGTAAACACATATACCCTCTCCCTCTCTGTTTCTATGTCTCTTCAACATTCCAAAGATTAAACATTGAGCTACTTTCCAATGCTAGAAGGCGGGTATTTTTCTGTAAAAGTCTTTTTTAAAGTTTTTTAAGTCTTTCCATACTAATTATGTAATAAATAGGGTTTGTTTGAATCTTCGCTGATCGAATCATAATTTGCTACGCCCCTGGCCGGCCGGAAGGCAGGTGCATAAATACGTTTCCGTTCAGTGGGGTACATAAATTGATCCAAATTAAACGATATTTAATTACTCCGGCCGTCTAAGTTACTCCAAAGCAGTCGCAGCCTACTTCAATAATTGCCACGCAACCAGAGTAAATTTTATAAATTTATGCTAAAATCATTATTGCTAATCTTAAATTACGGAAATTTGTGTCGGTTCTAATTAATTTCGAGTTTCACGAATGTCGACGAGGCGGCGGGTGGGGGGGTGTTCTTGTTTCTCGACCGTTTGTGACAGGTTTTGTGGTTTATGAGCTTCAACAACTTTCATTCTTGCGATTATTTGTAAACACTTTGGAATTTATTTATACAGGGTGGCAATTTTGAAAGCAGCAAAGGCGAAGTATCGCAGTTTGTGATATAGAAATACTCGAGAAACTAAACAAATGTAATTGTTCTAACATATCGGAAAGGAATATCTCTCGCGGTACATTGTAACTTGAAAGTTATATCTGACTAGAACGAAAAATTCTGTATATTCAATAAAATATACAAAAAAGCTATGGTATAGGTTCTATCTAAAGTATTCAAATATAAATTGGGAAAATATGCGACTCTTAGGTCTTAGTGATAATTTTTTTGAATACTACAACCGTCTTTTATGTGTTTTTAATGTTTCCTGTTCGTAAACTGAAAATATCTTAAAGACATTTATGCAGTTTATATTATACAAGGAAATGTACTCACAATGTTCACTTTCATTATTTCAAGAAGGACCGTTCTAGTTTTAAAAAATTAAAGAGCCAAAGAAAATCACTAAAAGAAAAATTATTAAAGCAGAGAATAGATCAAAAAAAACCTGACTGCAGAGGAAATAAATCCACAAGATATGAAATTTCTATCTCACCGAACATCTTGAATAATCGTTTTTGTACGATTGCTGAAAAAATTTGTTATAACTGTGGAGCGGTATTAGATCCAATATGGAACTCTATAGAATAGGAGATACATTCGTACTTCATGATATTTACTTTCATGAATTGGAACTAGTAATAACTATATTTGAAAATGAAAAATCCTCTGGGATTGACGACATCTCTATCCATATAATAGTAAACCTACATTGGCAATTTTAGTGCAATTAATAAATCAATCATTTCAAGCAGGGATATTTCCAAGTCAACTTAAAATTTCTACTTTCTATTCCCTTTTACGTCTAAATCTCATGTCAGACCATTAGAAATCATATATTTTTGGAATCAGCGTGGAATTTTACTTATACAGGGTGTCCGGTAAACCTTGTACAATATTGAAACTGGTGATAGACCAGATCATGACTGTTCAGAATATCGGAATTTCACCTTAGTAAAAATCTCAACGTTTTCGAGATAATGAGCATTTTTTAATTTCTTGAAAATCACTACCTCACCTTGGATTTTTTAATGCCATTTATACAAATTGGGACGAATTTAAATATCTTTGCTGCTGAAGTTTACTGATGAATGATGCTTTCAGACGTACGAAACAGTTTTTCAGAAAACAATACAATTTTTCAAGAAATGATGGTAAAATGACAGATTTGAGTTACACCAATTTTTTTAACAACAGTTTGACATTATTGTTTGAAAAAACATTATCAAGTGGAACTGTATATTCATTACAAAAGAATGCACATTTTGTCCAGGCTTTACTATGGTATAAAACATACGATCATTATTTTTGGAAGGAGTAGAATTTCGATAATATTAGAGTGTGATGTTATTGGGAAACTATTGCTTCTACGGATACAACACAGGAATCAGAAAAGTTTTTAATTTTCGACAAGGATTCACCCCCTAAAAAATTTTGCACTTATTTGGTTACACCCTGTATATCTGTCGGTCTCTGAAACTTCGTTGGATTCTGGATGTTGGACAATTGCGACATTTATCACAAGAATTCGTATTAATCGGTGCCATGTCGGATAATCGACATTTCATTTCGATAATTTTATTAGGCCTAATTACATGAAAAATTAATTTTATTGACATACTATTTAATGCTACCAAGCAGTCTATTCTTTATTATTAATAATTATTTCCACATTTTATCTTGATAAAATCTAAATAAAACAATTTCTGGGCGTAAGTATAAAAGTTGATCAAATAAATGAATATTTTGGAACCTTTGGTGTAAATACAATTCAAGAAAAAAATAAAATACCCAAACACCAAAACTACGTCACAATCTTAAAATCTTAAAAGCTCACTTTTAGCTCCTGAAGATGCTAACTTTGTTGGCGAAACGCTCGTCGAGTGTGATTGTGACGTAGTTTTGGTGTTGGGTAGTTTCCTTTTTTCTTGAATAAGAGTTGATAGAAGCCTAGATTAAAACCACGCCTAATTCAATGGAAACCACTTCTTCCAAAAATAATTATAGTTTGTTTTATACCATGGTAGAGTCTGGAGAAAATGAGCATTTTCTTGAAATGAATGTCCACTTCCAATTGGTTACGTTTCTTTCAGATGATAATGTCAAACTTTCTTTAAAAAAATTGATGAAACTCAAATCTGTCATTTTACCCTCATTTCTTGAAAAATGTTTTCACTTTCTGAAAAAGTGTTCTGTACGTCTAGAAGCATCACTCATCAGTAATCTTCAGCAGCAAACATATTTGGATTCGTCCCAATTTGTATACATGGCATTCAAAAATCCAAGGTTAGGTAGCGATTTTCCAGAAATTCTTAAAATGCCCATTATCTCGAAAACGGTGATATTTTTACTGAGGTGAAATTCCGATATTCTGAACAGTCATGACCTGGTCTATCACTAGTTTCAATATTGTACAAGGTTTACCGGACACCCTGCATAGTGAAAATTTCCAAGTGGATTTGACGATATTAAATTTTTGGTGATTTTTCCGTCTAAATCTCATGTCGGACCATCAGAAATCATATATTTTTGGAATCAGCGTGGAGTTTTACCTATATAGTCATAATTTTCAAGTGGATTACAATTTTGGTGATTTTTAGGGGTCTACCCCTTACAACTATTTTGGGGTCGAATTTTTTTCTTCTTCTGATCGACTTGAATATACTAATTCGACCATGCTGAATCGATTGGCGATCGCAGAATTGCTATATCTCTAACCGTTCTCGATTTGAAAATTCCAATTAGAGTTGAAAGGGGTTTTTTCTGCAATTTTTTTTTCAGATTTTTGGACTCAGTTTCGAAAAATTCAATCTTGTTTGTACATGCATACGGAATTTCAAATATATTTCGATTCAATTGAAGATTTCATAGGCTTTTTATGGAAACTCGGCAATTTCGAACTTTCGACTTTTTATTCCCTTTTCCGTCTAAATCTCATGTTTGGCCATTTCAAATCATATATTTTCGGAATCAGTCTGAAATTTCACCTATGAAGTAAAAATTTTTAAGTGAACTTGAGGATATTACATTTTTGATGATTTTTTTTATTCTGATCGACTTAAATATATCAATTCGACCATTGTGATTGGCATTCGCAAAATTGCTGTATCTCTAACCGTGCTCGATTTGAAAATTCCAAATAGAGTTGAAAGGGGTTCTTTCCACAAATTATTTTTTCAGAATTTTGGACTCAGTTTCGAAAAATTCAATATTGTTTGTACATGCATACGAAACTTCAAATTTATTTCGATTCGATTGAAGATTTCATAGGCGTTTTATGAAACCTCATCATATCTTATGTCTGACCATTAAAAATTATATCTTCCTCAGAATCAGCGTGAAATTTTAACCATATAGTAAATAAACATTTTCAAGTAAATTTGACGATACCAGGTACATTTGTGGTGATTTTTCTGGGGGGTAAACAATTCTGGGGTAAATTTCTATTTTCTCCGATCGACTTCAATATACTGATTCGACCATTCTTAATCAATTGGCGTTCACAGAATCACTGTATCTCTGACCGTTCTCAGAATTGAAAGGAGGTTTATTCCTACAATTTTTTTTTTTCGGATTGTCGGACTCAGTTTCGGCATATTCAATCTTGTTTGTACAGGCATACGAAACTTCAAATATATTCCGATTCCATTAAAGGTTCCATTATTTTTGATGATTTTTAGGCTCCTACCCCTTACAACTATTTTGGGGTCAATTTTTTTTTTGGCTCCGATCGACTTGATAATACTAATTTGACCAATCTGCAATAAAAGCATTTAGACAATTGAAATATTTGAAGAGTCACTGTATCACTTATTAGAACCTTATAAATAAACAGCACGATCCTTTTTCCCTGGCCTTCTGCCTTCATGTCCAACCCACGAATCGCCCTGTAGAGACTACATCATCGCTACCTGTTGGTGGACGCCGCAGAACACATATTAAAAACTCATGGAGATTTACGACCTCAAAGTAAACAAAGTGCTCAAAAGCCGGGCAATATTTCTCTTGAAAGTTTTATTTCTGTTAGAGCCGCATAGAAACACTAAAATAATACAAGTGAATAATCTCTGAGAACGTTTTCCCGCTCGGATATTTTCCGGGCGACGCACAACTCGGATTTATTCAGTTTGGTTCATTTTCTGGAAATAATACCCCAAGTTGGCCGCGAACACCTGCGTCCTGAAATGTGGGAGCTGGAATATCTCCAAGTGATTGTTCGAAAAATGCATGTCGTGTTTTCGTTAAATTGAATAAACGATGAACCGTTTTCCCTTTTGTTTTTTTACAATTCTGATACTAATGAATATTGAAGAGTTTCCTCGATTGCCAAAACTTCCTTTCCCTCTTCACATCTTTTGAACCGTGGGGATTTATCCCACTTGTATATTACTCGTCATACATGTAAATTACAAATTAGTTCAATATTTGACAGATTGCAATTTTAACTATTATTTTGTGTCCCCCGTATATATTTCAATGTAAGCCAGCCGAGGTATTCCAAATCATAAAAACCAACCGGGATTTTTTAACATTTTACCAGTAAACAAATTATCTAAGCTTGGCCGGTTTTCCCGATATGTAATTGCTTGGAAATTCCTAGGATAATCTTTCGGCATTTGTATTTACGGATTTCAAGACGAAACAAAACCTCTTTTTCTGGGAAGGCTTAGTCTGGAATTTTCCAGTTGGAAACAGTCAATCACAATCAGTCAACCAACAGACACACTACATTCTTCGACTCCAAAACGTTCGGTCCTCTTTCAACTAAAACCTGTGCCTAGGCTGAGATTTATCGTTATTTCAATAAAGAAATTTATCAAACGTTTCCTCAAGTGCTCGGCTTTGCCACAGCAGTTAAAAGTTACCTACGAAAAATACAAAATAGGTGATACGGTCCTGAAAGACCGATCATCGAGAGACTTCTTTTCACTGCCAAAATAATTCACAAAATAAACATGAAATATTACTTTTTGAAGGATTTATTTTTAACAAAGACAATTATTAATTCATTATTCATCATAAAATAATTTCATTTAATAGAATAATAATTGATAGCAGTGGCGTAGCCAGAATTATTCTTTGGGGGGGGGGGGGGGGCTACTATAAAAAGTCTAATACCAAGTAATAATTTTCATTTTACAAAATAGCAAATTGCCAAATCGTCGAAACTTTAGAAGATTTCGAGGGGGCGGGTCCAGTGGGCCCCTCCATTGGCTACGCCACTGATTGATGGTAAAGTTTGAACAATTACTCCCATCATAAATTCCCGAAGATGTTCCATGTTGCTGCTGATCAGAAACGTAAGATATTTCTTGAAGAGTTGATTCCACAATTTCATCAGATATTTTAATTTGTTTAGAAAAACATGGACAATTCAATATTTTGTAGGAAATCTCAATTTTGTTATTCAAACTGTCATCTATATATGCTTCTGCTACGGAGGCTGATTTCTAGCCACCGTGACGTTTTATGGATGTAATGTTCTTCGTCATCCCTTCTTAGCTATTTTATATTATGATAATTGTTCTAAGGTTTATTTTGTACTGACATTTTCCTAATTTTTTGTATATATTTTCTTATATTTTTCATAATCTTATATTTATACATTTTTTTGTTGACGATGGAAATTTTCTATAAATTTTTATTCTAATTACCTGTGTGTATTTTTATTTATTATTCAATTTGCACTGGTATTTTTATATTTTTATATTTTTACTTGTTTGTAGTTGACCATTACGGTGAAAATATCGTACCAATTCTATTTTATTTACTTTTGCGCATAATATGTTGTTTTTAATTCATTATTTATTTTGTACCTGTCTGTTGTGCATGTATGGTATGTATGCGTATATGTATGTATGTGTATGTGTGTATGTGTGTGTGTGTATGTGTGTGTATATATGTGTATGTATGTATATGTGTATATATGTGTATATATGTATATATCTATGTATATATATATATTGTATTTATATGTTATTGTTATATGTAATTATTGTTAGGTATTTTCTTTTATGTGACTTTGTCAATAAGAATTATGTTCTTCAGACAATAAGGTATATTTGATTTGATTTGATTTGTTGCTCCCTGACCTGTGTAGCTCTTATACATGTCTTTTCCAAGCCATTTTGCAATCAAACAGTTAGTTGTCCCCACATGTTGGTTATTACATTTTCCTATCGAATACTTCAAAAATAATCTTTTACTTTTTATATGAAGCGACCGTAGTGCTCTATACTTGCGGTATATCTCAATTTAATAAGAATTTTAAACAGTAAACGTTCTTGAGCAATAGGTCTTCGTATCAGGTATTTGAACAATCAATATAGATCCAGATCTTCAATGGCATCAATAGTTATATGTAATAATTCTTCACGGCGACAAGCTCCGTTGATATCCAAAATTAGGACACCTACAAATATAAAATATTGAAATTACTTCTAATTTTAAAAAAATATGATTATATCAGTATCTTATAAAGTAAATTTGTTACGTTATCAGCAACTTGAATACATTTATTGATATCATCCCTTGATAAAACTTTAGATTTCTTTCCTCGGTATCCGACTCTTTTGTTCTTTGAAAACTTCCTTAAATCAATATTTTCCTTAATATTTAATGTACTTTTCAACATTGAGTAGACACTCCATAACGTAGGAGGTTTTATAATTTTTGATTTTTTCTCAAAATAGTATATAAGCTCATTTTCAGAAACCTTTTTTACGTGTTTCTTGTCGCACCTTCACGAAATTGGTCATATATTTTCTCATATATTAACTCGGATTTGGCCGGTAATGTATTACTACTCGCGAAAAAACTGCCGGCCAACGATCAGCAGAATTTCTTGCACCAAAAATATATAATTTACTACCAGACAATCTGAAATCCATCAAAAGTTATGTCTCCTTCAAATACCATGTAAAACAATGGATGACCACTACATATAGAAAAATACTGAATAACCTGATAGACCTAAAGTTTCTACAATAAAAAATTAGACCGCCCTATATCCCCCAAATACGACACTTTTCCTAATTATGACTACAAACCTACCAAAATGAGACGCAAATACCCTACTTCGACCAAAAAACAAACAAAAATGCTTTCTAATTAGTGGTAATATTTTACTTATGTGATTATTTAAATGTTTTACCTTTGTGATTTCAATGTTTTAACCCCAGTGATTATTTTTATGTTGCGATTATTTTAATATTATTATGAAAATGTTTTACCTTTGTGATTTTAATGCCTTAACCCATGTGATTATTTTTATGTTGCGATTATTTTAATATTATTATGAAATTACTGATATATTGATTGATTTGATAGTTATATTATATTATTGATACCTACATCACGCAAAAGCTTTTGAAGCTTCAATGATCTTCATGTCCATTTTCAAATTTGGATGTATCATGTATTTTGAAATTATTATTATTATTATTATTACTATTATATACGCACGACTTTCCCACTGATGAGGTCACAAACACGGTCATTTATGCGGATGATACAGCTATACCGGGTGATTCTCCAAGGTGGCTCACCCCTATAACTTTTTTATTATTGAAGATAGAAAAACGAAATTTGGGGGTTGTGTATTATAGTTCAATTTACATTTTTTGACATATTAACTTGCTTTATCGTACTTCCGGTTCGACCGGAAATGAGCATAACTTTCGATTTTTAAATGGGACATCCTATATATTTTTACTTATTTCGATCGAGAATGACATTCTAAATCCAACAACACCTCACTTGTCAATATTTGACAAATGAAGTAATTTTTATTTCAATTTTTATTTTTCGATCTAGAATGCCATGGATCGTGTGAATCGCCTCATTCTTGATCAAGTAACATGGGAAAAGTACGACTTTGAGGCTTTTGAATTCACAGTCGCTGTAAGAATTATTCAAAAGTCTCAAATATGAATTTTTCCAGTTAACGTGAATTTTTCAAATGGAAAGGGGGTGGCTCGTCGGCTTTTTGTGAAAGATTATTTTCTTACGAATAATTGGATACCCCACACTTTCACTTTATTTTCACTATATCTGTGAACGATTGCAAGAAGCGATCATACCCAATAACAAATAATACGTATTCGGTATACTTATGCACTAAGTCCTGTTATTCTAGTTATTCGTGACAAACAATTGAATTCACAGTCGTTTTAAGAATTGTTTAAAAGACGCAAATATCACCATTAGTCCATTAAGTTTCTAAATTTTCAAAATGACCCCCTCCTTGATCACGGCAAAGTTCAACTTTATCAATTGTTGCGCGCACCACATTGTTTAGCTGTTCCGCAGTAACGTTCTGGAATGCCACCCTTACTTTATACTCCAGTTCTTCACGAGTAGCTGATGTTGTATTATAAACCTGATTTTTAATTGTTCCCCAGAGAAAAAAATCTAGTGGAGTGAGATCTGGTGATCTAGAATATGAAAAAGAAATAATACATTATAAAAAAATATGACATCTCAAGAATGTACCTCGCAGGCCACTGAATAGGTCCATTGGTGCCAATCCACTTTTCTGGGAAGGTGTCATTCAGATGTTCTCTTACGATTTGGGAATTGTGAGGTGGCGCTCCATCTTGTTGAAAATAGATATCAACTTGGGTAGCTAGTGGCAAATCTTCAATGAAATCATTTATTTGATTTCTAAGGAACTGCAGATATTTTTCCCCAGTAAGTTGTCCGTCGAAAATTATTGGGCCTAAAAGTTTTCCTCCGATAATACCCATCCAGCAATTGAAACCAAATCGCTCTTGAAAATTTCCTTCTTGCATGAGATGTAAATTTGTTTGTGACCAGTACCTTTTATTATTCCGATTAAACAGACCCAAGTTGGTGAATCGAGTTTCATCTGAATAAATAATTTTAAATGGAAAACGTACATCTTCTCTGTATTTAGTCAAAAACCAGTTGCAATAAGTTAATCTTCGGTTGTGATCGTTATCGTAAAGATGTTGGTGTAGTTGGTACTTGAATGATCGATAATTATATTTGTGGAGAATTCTCCAAACGGACGAATAACTTATATCACACTCAGAAACAATTTGGCGAATTGACGCCGTACAATTCACTTCAACATAGGCCAACACGTCTACTTCTTTTTCTTCACTGACGATGAATTTATTGGCATTTTCTTCTGGTTCATTTCGCATTTTCTTTTCCAGTTTTGAAAAATAGTGCCGAGTGGGATGGCGACGATTAGGGAATCTCTGAGCATAAATTCGAGCTGCATCAGATGCATTCTTTTTTGCTTCTCCGTAAATTAGCAACATGTCAATTTTCTCGTTTCTAGTATAATTTTCCATATCAAATTATGAACTATGCAACAAAAGAATTTTTGAAAGTGACAGCATATTCATTGGCCTATTTGTTTAGGTATAGTCCTAGCAACAGCTTCAATTGTTTGTCACGAATAACTAGAATAACAGGACTCAGTGCATACCGAATACGTATTATTTGTAATTGGGTATGGTCGCTTCTTGCAATCGCTCACAGAAATAGTGAAAATAAAGTGAAAGTGTGTGGTATCAAATTATTCGTAAGAAAATGATCTTTCACAAAAAGCCGACGAGCCACCCCCTTTCCATTTGAAAAATTCACGTTAACTGGAAAAATTCATATTTGAGACTTTTGAATAATTCTTTCAACGACTGTGAAGTCAAAAGCCTCAAAGTCGTATTTTTCCCATGTTACTTGATCAAGAATGAAGCGATTTACACGATCCATGGCATTCTAGATCAAAAAATGAAAATTGAAATAAAAATTACTTCATTTGTCAAATATTGACAAGTGAGGTGTTGTTGGATTTAGAATGTCATTCTCGATCGAAATAAGTAAAAATATATAGGATGTCCCATTTAAAAATCGAAAGTTATGCTCATTTCCGGTCGAACCGGAAGTACGATAAAGCAAGTTAATTTGTCAAAAAATGTAAATTGAACTATAATACACAACCCCCAAATTTCGTTTTTCTATCTTCAATAATAAAAAAGTTATAGGGGTGAGCCACCTTGGAGAATCACCCGGTATATGCCCAGTCTAACTACAGCTCGACAGCCGCATACTGGGTAGAGAACCATGTAGAGGAGTCAGTCGTGCGGTATCTAGCGTAAAACAAAATAGTGATGAACCCTGGTAAAACAGAACTCATGTATTTCACGAGGAAACGCGCCACCGTAAGTGTGGCAATCCCTGAGGGATTCAGAGTTCTGGGGAACCAGATTGACGAGTCCGATTCAGTGCGGTACCTGGGAGTACAGCTGGACAAGAAGCTCACGTTCAGGAACCACGTCAACCTGGCAATCCAAAGGGCATGTGCCGCAATGGTAGGAACCTACCCCCTGATTGCGAGGAACTCCGGGTTGGCGACGGAGAACAAAATGCTCTTCTATAAACAGTTCATCAGGCCAGCGATGACCTATGCTTGTCCAGTTTTCTGCACTCTCCCCAAATGCCTGATGGTGAAACTGGAGAGAATGCAGAATAAAGTACTCCGTATCGTCACTAACAGTGACAGGTGCATTCGGTTAGTATCATTGCGAGAGCTAGCCGATATTCAATCAATCGAAGAACATATCAAGCAAGTCTCTGATCAGTTCTACCGTTTCTTCAGCCTTGGACGTCCAATGACAAGAGACATAACAGCAGTCCGAGCCCACCATAAAGGCGGCAACTCA
This sequence comes from Chrysolina oricalcia, assembly GCA_944452925.2. Lineage (NCBI taxonomy): Eukaryota > Metazoa > Arthropoda > Insecta > Coleoptera > Chrysomelidae > Chrysolina > Chrysolina oricalcia. The sequence continues at coordinate 6,708,528 of OX101817.2, forward strand.
CACACCTGCCGCAGGGGCATTCTAGGGTGTGAAGGTGGGGATGACCCTTAATTGTCTCCTAGATTATGACGTGTGTAGGCAAGCAGGTCCAATTTCCTAGATCACCTCCTTTGCAGGGCGGCAGGCGCGCCGGACCTTCCTTGCTTCCGGATCCAACCGCCCTGCCACAACTCGCGTGTGTAGCGTGATTGGGGAAATTTCGACTCAGTTCTGTAGAGAAAACCGTGCGAAGTGTTCGTTTTTATTGGGCAGCTCGCTGAGGTGGATCGAATATTATCATGGAAATCGAGAACAACCAAGAGTGAGAAGTTTGGACGCGGGTTATAGAAGTCTTTAAAGTCCGGCCCCACATGCGGGGTAAGAAAAACAAACATTATTCCATCCAGTAGGTACTTCCTTTTCTTCTTCTATAGCATCACGGAAGCAGCCGAGGCAATGCCGATCTTTTGATTTTTTTATTATTATTGTATTGTATTGTATTGGCACCATCTTTACGACTCAAGTGATAGTCTGTTCTGCGGTACGTTGGCTGTCGCACTGAACGGCAGGTACGTGTGTAGAGACGCCTCCTCGATTACCCCAATCACCCTGCACCCTAGATTGCCCCCGCGGCAGGCGTGTGAGTAGCCGGCTCAACAGGCCAAGAAGGCATGGTGGGCCGATCTACAAGGCATTAGATATTTTCCATGTGACCACTACCTCCTCCAAAAAATGAAAAGACGAGCCAAGGCTCTTGTATGAAGATAAGAATGTCTTAACCAGGTTTTTTCTACCTTTTTCCGTGAAGCCACCCACTGAAACTTCCCCGGACAATGAAATCCAATAGTCTGATGCTTTACTCATAACTCATAACAGGCCAAGAAGGCATGGTGGGCAGATCTACAAGGCATTGGATATTTTCCATGAGCGCCCAGAGGGAAAGTGACCACTACCTCCGCCATTAATTGAAAAGACGAGTCAAGGCTGATGTATGAAGACCTTAATGTTTTAACCCGGTTTTTTCTATCTTTTTTCCGGGAAGCCACCCACTGAACCCCCTCGATAAAGAAATCCATTAGTCTGATGTTTCACTCATAAATAAATAAAACCCCCCGTATAACTTGGAGGAGACGGGTAAGCTCCAACCTAAGAACGACTTAACACTTGCGGCAGAGGAAAACCTACCCGCCATCGTAGGCCTGCAACGCAGGAACGAGTACGGTGTCCACCGCCCGCTGAAGGCCTCAGCAGGACAGGTATATACTCCACTCCAAAAACCCAGCATAATTCCCTTCTTTCCCCCCTGTGGCAAAGTGATAGTTTTACTGTGTGTTTTTAAACTTTTATCTATTTCTATGTCGTACCCGTGTTATATATTTTTATTGTAAATTTAATGTAAATAAATATTTTTGCCTTTTGCCTTTGCCTTTTGGTAATGTATTACATACTACTGCATTTGCTTTCTCAGATATATCTGATGGGGACTCACTACCAATGTCATAATCAACATCCATCTTCTTGAAAATAACTTGAATTTGAAGCATCTACGAGCAAATACAGGCAAACAGTCAAACACGCGGCGTGCCAACAAACCGTTTCTAAAGTAACGACAAAGAAAGACCACTGGATGCTGTGAAATTGTATTGGAAGTATTAATAACACTAAAGATAACATGTATGGAAAAAAGAAGTATTATTTAGATATTTTGGACTTATTTTTTTCAGACAGGAAAAATTTTTGAATACGATTTTACTGAAAACATTGAATAATATTTTCAAGAAAATTTTTTGCTCAAAAAATTATCATATCAAATTTGTCTATTTCTAGTCATGTGTGTCGAAATAACCAATGAAACCATCATTACACTGATAACTACCCGTGGATAGTTTTCACGGGTAGTTATCACTTATATCATGACATTGCTAAGCAACCAACACAATAAAGTTGTTTGACATTTCAGTAATTCAATTTATTTCGAAAATGTCACTTCCTCGCTTTGGTGTTCAAAATGATGCGGCAATTGACAAAATCATTGAAGGAAATACACCAAAAAATACTGTTAATAGTAAAAAATACACTTGAAAAATATTTATGGAGTTTTGTGACGCCAGAAAATATGAATTGTATGGAAATCGTACTCTCGAAGAACTTGCATTAATACTCAAGGATAAGGCGATTAATATGAGAAAAAAGGATAGCACAGAGTTTAAGGAGGCTACTGTTGAAACTGTATGGAATATAACAAGCAAATTATTACAAGAAAAGTATTACATGGAGTATAATATCATGCTAGACCCCTTTAAAAGTGTTGCATTCAAACAAGCGCGGAATGCACGCGACGCAGCACGAAGTAATTTACAAACAGATCCCACTAAACGCAAAACAAGCTCAGTACCATTCAACGGAAATGAGTAAAATTATAAACTTTTGGGATGAAAATACCCCTATAGGACTCCTACGCATAGCAGCGGTGGAATTGGCTTGGAGAGGTGGTGAAGGTGCTGCTTGCTTAGTTGATTATTTTCATATCGAAAAGGACAACAATGGATCTCTAACTGATAGGATAGAATATAATCCAATTTTCAGTAAAACCTGCCAAGGGGGTTCAAAGAACTGGGCCTCTAGCAAATGGTTAGTTCAAAATAGGGTACAATTGTAGTTTAGGGTAGTAACCCCGATTTTGACGAAATTTTTTTTGGGGTTATTTCGAGGTCCTTGAACACAAATCTGAAGTCAAAAAGCCTCGCTCTCACTTACTTTTTGATTTACGACCAATTAAATGTCACAAAAAGGGTAATTTCAACATCAAATTTTTTCTACAAAAAAGCAACAGATTTGCCTTTGCCTTATATCAGCATAGTCTATACACATCAATTCACTCATTTTTGGAATATTTTGCAGTATTTTCAACTTTGTATTGAAAATATAAGATTTAAATTAACATAACAATACATTTGATGAAAATCGTTTATTGACGGCAGTGACAGCAACAACAACAAACAAACGGTCGTGTTCCGATATTCCGAAATTCACAAGACACTTTTCACGCTACCTCTCATGAAAAACTGTTAAGTCTCGTTCATACCCGCGTGAATTTTGTAATTTTTCTGCGAATAAAATGTATGTGTGAATAAACATGTGTTCTGCATCAACGACTGGTCGGGCATGACTGGTAACCATTTTAATTCGCGATATGAAAAAACCGTCGCAATAATTACGTGGCATTTTATTACCCTACTTTTTGGTATAACATCGTAATGTTGCAGTTTATCGAGTATTGCATTATTATTTCTCCTCGTAAAAATTGAACCTTTCTACAAAAAGTAGAGAAAAAATAAAACAGTAGTACAAAAGCGCGCGCGGAATTGCGAAATGTCGGCCGAGCGCGCTCGCTTCGCTTGCGTATTTCTGGCTATGAATCTTCACCAAGAAATAAGGAATGAACCTTTCTACTAAAAGTAGAGAAAAAATAAAATAGTAGTAGAAAAGCGCGCGCTCGCGTATTTCTGGCTATGAATCTTCACCAAGAAATAAGGACTGAACCTTTTTACAAAAAGTAGAGAAAAAATAAAATAGTAGTAAAAAAGCGCGCGCTCGGCCGACATATCGCAATTCCGCGCGCGCGGAATTGCGAAATGTCGGCCGAGCGCGCTCGCTTCGCTCGCTAGAAATAATGGATAAACCTTTCTACAAAAAGTGGATATAAAAAGATAAAATAGTAGTAGATAAAATAGTAGTAGAAAAGCTTCGCTCACGTGTAGTTCTTGCTATACAGGAAAGTGTATCGTAACAAATGTCATCCTTGTCACAAACTGATTCCAAACAAAGAATTTTTGGTGACATACTGTGTTAATTATTTGCTGCTTTGCTTCTCAAATTGTGTTTGGTTGTTTCGATTTTGTTTACTCAAGCAAAAGAAGTTGAAAAACTTTAACGGAAACAATATCGGACAAGCTGATTTAAATTCGAGGAAGGTTTGTTTGGAATCAGTTTTCGACAAGAATGACATTTGTGACGTCATCACTTTCCTCGTTTATACTGCCGTGCTTAGCCCAGAGTGGCGGTAACTAACATTAGTCTATATTAAAGGAAAAAGAGTTTTGAATTTTTATTTTTTAGTACATGTTCAATTTGTACCTTCATTTGGGTTGCTTTAATTTATTACCAATTGAAGCATCCCAAGTGAAGGTACAGATTCAAAATATACTAAAATATCAAAACAAAAATTGAACACTCTCTTTTCCACAATATACCTAGTCGAATGTCAGTTATCTCTGAAGAACGTTTGTTTCCGTTTAATGTCAGTAAATTTTCAACTTCTAAAGACTTGATCATACTCTCGCGAAATTAACAATTTTTCTGCGAATAAAATGGTTACCAGTCATGCCCGACCAGTCGTTGATGCAGAACACATGGTTCTGCATCCATTTTATTCGCAGAAAAATTGCGAAATTCGTGAGGGTATGAACGAGACTTAACAGGGTTTCATGAGAGGTAGCGCGAAAAATGTCTAGTGAATTTCAGAATATCGGAACACGACCGTTTGTTATCCATATCTGTCATACTGTCATTTTTAGTTTCTGTCATTAAACGATTCCCATCAAATGTATTGTTATGTTAATTTAAATCTTATATTTTTAATACAAAGTTGAAAATATTGCAAAATGTGCCAAAAATGCTTGAATTGATGTGTCTAGATTATGCTGATATAAGGCAATGGCAAATATTTTGCTTTTTGTGGAAAAAATTTGATGGTGAAAACACCCTTTTTGCGACATATAATTGGTCGTAAATCAAAAAGTAAGTGAGAGCGAGGATTTTTGACTTCAGATTTGTGTTCAAGAACCTCGAAATAACCCCCTAAAAAAAATTCGTCAAAACCGTGGTTACTACCCTAAACTGCAATTTTTCCCAAAATAGTGATAACAATGCTTGTCCTGTCAGATTATTCATTAAATTATTATCAAAACGAGGCACAAATATCAAGACAAATAGACTATTTTTAAGGCCAAATCGTCACTGGACGACAGAAAGCGATAACTGGTACGACAATATGCCTCTGGGTAGAAACGGATGGACGAAATCTTCTGCTGAAGCAATTGGCTTGGATACGAAACAGAGGAAAATAATCAATCACTCTAATAGAGCAACTGCAGTCAGTCAACTAGCAAAGAGTGGAGTTCAAGAACAACAATTGTTGAAAATTACTGGGCACAATAATGGAAATTCCATAAAACCTTACTTGAATATTGATCAGGAACATCATAACCAAATAATCAACAGTGTGCGTGGAAACACCTATGCAGTAACCGAGGCGAATTCAGTAAGATCAACGGAATATCATTATACGAATTGTTCTTTTAATAAATGTGTGTTCAATAAATAATTTTGTTTGAATTGCAAAAAAATTTCTCACCGAATATCCCTCGAACATCGATAAATAACTCATAATTTTATCACAACTTCCTAGAGCACGTTATTTTAGGTAACATCCCTCCGCCTTCGGCGTCGGGATGTTACCAAATAACGTGCTTTCGAAAACTGTGATAAAATTATTTCGTTAGTTATCAATGTCCTTGGGATGTTATAGCTGATAACAGTCGTTTAAAAGCGATAACTTATTAGGACAAGTATTTATTTTTAACATATTTCAAACGATGTAAATTCACATTCACAGTTGTAAAAAAATGTTGCTTGTATTTCGTATATAAAACTCGTGTTTTCATGGCACATGAAAACGTTAATTTTTTTATTTTATTTCTCATTTTGCGAACTTAATACAAAAATAACTATTGTTCCTCGTTCTTATCAAGCATATTATTATGTTATAAATGGGGTTGTAGAGAAAGTATAGTGTTTCGCTGGTGAACATCACCAGCCTCTGTTCTATCGCTTCAAAAAGTGTTACTTCCGTCATTCATGAAACAATAGACTATTTTACAGACATTGTTGACAAGCTCTTTACACCGAAAGTAAAGAATCACAACTTTGGGAGATTTCATTATGGATTCACCAAATCCTGAAATAAACTATACAGTTTATAGTAACTTGAACACATGAATTGAAAGAATGAAGATTGAAAAATGTCCCATTAGAATATCTCAAATCACAGTAACAATAATTAACAATTACGTACATGTAACGAGAGAAAGAGACCTTCCCAAATATTTTGCGATATTCTAATGTAGATTAATTCAACATTTAGAGATTTCTTCCATTCAGATATCCACCAAGAACATTATGCAGTCGATCAATACTTGAATTCATTTATTAGCTAGCTCACTATGGTAACCATGGTTCAAAACACAAATTTTAACCAATCGACACCAAGAAACAAGTTACTACGACCAATTGATAGAACTTTCTCGATTTGATTGGTCAATCTTTATTGCAGTTGTCAGTCTGCCAATTGTGTGTAGCACCGAACCTGATTGGTTGCCGTATACATCGTATATTGCCCAAAACACTCGAGAAAAAAATGCTACTGTTACTGCTACCTGGTATTCCAAACGTATTTTCCGACACAGTTTGTCGAGATTGCTTTAACTGATGATTGATAATGAACTTTCTGATGGATACCATACAGTGTATTACAATGATTGCCACTCTGAGTTCCGATTCATGGTCTACCTCAAGGATCTGCTTTAGGTCCCCTATTATTTATTTTTATTTTAATGACATATCGGAATATCTATTACTATCATCTGAGCAATTAGTATCTCCAAGTTATCATTTAAATATTAGGATCACGAGGTACACTGCAAAAATATCAAGTTTTTAGGCATAACTATGAATGATACACTAGATTGAGACATTCACATCAGATGAACAACGTCAAAACTGAATAGCAAAATACACCATCTGGATTGCATGAAAGAGTTCTCAACTTGTCTGTGTTGAAAATTTTTATTGTGCTGAAATTCAGTCTACGACTCACATATGACAGCTCATAAATTATTTGTATTACAGAAAAAATGCAATAGAACATTACTGAATAAAACTCAGAGGGAATCATGTAGACCATTATTCATCAAGTTGAAAATACTTTCTCTTTCTTGCCTATATATTTTAGAAATATCGTGTTACATACCTGAAAATAAAAATAAAACAACAGCACTTATAGTTATGAACACAACTATTCAACGAAATTTAACCACCATCTAAATACACATCGAAATAATTTGAATATAACTCTCAAAGGACCCATCTCCGATGGTGTGAGAATTTACAATAAGCTCTCACAGACAATTAAAAACAAAGTTACTGATTTCAAATTCAGAAGACATGTCGAAACTTTTTTGTTGTCAAAAATGGTCTACAATACCTCTATCCTTAATTATTCTCAATTGTATTGAAATTGGTATTTTTCCAGACTATATGAAGAGAAAAATTTTGAAATCTATTTACAAAGAAGGTGAAAAATAATTTAAAATTATCGTCCATTTGCACTTTTGAATATTTTCCTGTGATTTTTGAAAAAGTGTTGAAGATTTATGTGAATAGCATGATGAATATCAACCTAAATGGTTAGCATTTTTCTTCTGCGGATGATACTTTACTCTATCACACACCTAAGAAATAGATATAAAAACAATTGGAATATGGTTGAATGAACTCAATTTAACTATTAATTCAGAAAAACTGTCTATATGATATTTAATCAAAAGAATATGGATAACATCAAATTAAACATTGTTAAAAACATAACTATTGCTGAAGTTGAGAAACACAAGTATTTGGGTCTGATCATTGACAAAAATTCAAATTTTGAGAGTCATATACAGGGTGTTTCATAATAAATGCGCAGGATGTGATAGCTCGTCCAAAAATATGAGAAAAAGTTTCTAATAACTTACCCTCTAAAATGCACCATTTTCGAGATACAGGGTGTTGAAATTTTAAAAAAATAATCGTATTTTGCGAATATCTCTGGAACAGTTTATCGCACAGAAAATAGATTTCGTAGGCATTTTCTACTCATAATAAGCTATGTTTTGAGCGAATTTTTTATTTTTTCAAATTCATACTTGATGAAAATTTTGAAGGGGTAGTGGGTGTTTTTTTCTCCAACTTCTACGCCACTGAAAAAAGTACAGTTTTGAGCCTCTTATATGAACCGCCAAATGTTTTCTACACAAAAAAGGTATTTTTGGTCATAAGCTCTAAAGTTGACTGTTTTCAAGAAAAATCAACTTTCATGTTGTTTAAATAATGTTTTTCCTCGAACAATTGCTGAATGCATTGAAGCTAACGGCGGACATTTCCAACAATTCAACTGAGTATGATTGTTATTGTTTTTTTTTTTATTTTGCAATTAAGAAGTCAACGTTTGGTGTTGTTACTTGTTTTAACGTTTAAATAAATTTTGTATAATTAGAAAAAAAATTATTTAAAAAAATTTACCATGTTTTTCAACATTTCTTGAAAACGGTCAACTTTAGAGCTTATGACCAAGAGTACCCTTTTTGTGTAGAAAACATTGGTTCAAGTAGGCTGCTCAAAATCATACTTTTTCCAGTGGCGTAGAAGTTGGAGAAAAAAACACCCACTACCCCTTCAAAATCTTCACCAATTATGAATTTTAAAAAATAAAAAATCTGCACAAAACATAGCTTATTATGAGTAGAAAATGCACTCAAAATCTGTTTTTTGTGCGATAAACGGTTCCAGAGATATTCGCAAAACACTATAATTTTCTTAAAATTTCAACTCTCTCGAAAATGTTGAATTTTAGAGGCTAAGTTAATAACAACATTTTTCCATATTTTCGAACGAGCTATCACATCCGGAAGTCCTGCGCAATTATTATGAAACACCCTTTAGATAAAAACAAAAATTCTATTATTCCTCTGATAAGTGCAATCAGAAAAATACAATATAACGCACATATTATCTCTCCAATGAGATATGTGATCACAGTGTTATCATCATGCAATCAAAACCAAAAAGAACTTTTTTATAGATTGATGAATAAAGCAATAATAGTAATATTTGGCAAACATTGGGATACACCATCTTCAGATTTGTACAGAAGTACAAATAATATGATATTGAACCATCTTATTGAATTTGAAGAAGCTATATTTGCATTCCGAATAAGAATCGAAGATCGAACAATCAAATAAGAATATTCAAAAGAGTAATTCAGACAAATTCCAAATATTGAAATGGTATTCCTAAAAATGTTACAAATCTTTATGAATCATTTGTATTATTTCTTAGTCTGTTAGAATTAGTTTGCTGTATTTGATTATTGTTGTAAATTAAAACTTCCGTATACCAGAACTTGTTCTGACTGGAAGCTATTTCTACAATAAATAAATACTGAAGAATTTTATGCCAGCTAGATTATAATATGAATATTCTTAGAATATACACTATTTTAAATCGTCAATTTTGAATAGGAATTAACTATATGTAAACTGTGATGTGTTTGCAGTCCTTGAAAATCGATAAATTTCATTTTACTTATAATATACACTATTTTAAATCGTCAATTTTGAATAGAGACTAACTATATGTAAACTGTGATGTGTTTGTAGTCCTTGAAAATCGATAAATTTCATTTACTTATAATATACACTATTTTAAATCGTCAATTTTGAATAGAGACTAACTATATGTAAACTTTGACGTGTTTTGTAGTCCTTGAAAATCAATAAATCTCACTTTACTTCACTAATTTCTAATTGATATTTGAACATTTTCAACTGCTTTTCCTTACGGACATTGGATCTATTTGTCCAATTAGCACTTGCAATAGTATCTTCAAGTAGACATCTGATATTTGGCAGATGAATGTCAACATAGGAGTAAAAGTCAAGGACATTGGTCAATTTCCGCGACATATTCTGAATGATTCATCTTGTTTGTTCGAACATCTAGTATTTTCTCCTGTGCACAAATTAATTGTAAGCAGAATCGCGTCTGCCTTGATCTACTTCAAGCAAAGTGGTCGGTGACCAGTATTCCTCCGACGCACTGAATTATTAAAAAAGTCGCCGACAACAAAACAATTTACAAGAAGCAGCGTCGCCAGGCCTAATCTAATATTGACGCTGAGACGGGCTTCTTCGAAATTTGGTGTCGATATTGGAAAATTGAAAAATAAAGTACCTTATACGCGTCGAAGAAATGTGGAGGATGCAGGGAGAGAAAGAGAGAATATATGTGGATGCGGGAGAGTAACTTTACCCTGGAGCCTCTAATCGGTCTCATTTTTAACTCGGAGCCCTACTTCCCCTTATCCTCTTTATAAAGTCCGGATACGCTACCTGCTCAGGTCCGTGCCCAGAGAGGAGATTTGACTCGCTTTACGAGTCGGCTTTTGTAAGGAATTTCGCTGCTTGTGATGGTATTTTTGGGTTTTACTGGGTGAAGCGGATATTCGGCGCCATTTGTTTCACAAACCAATGCAAAACTAGTAGTGATCATGAATGATTTTTCAAATTTGTTGCAACACCGCCCATTCCCCTTTAAACTTTATGTGAAGAAAATTGCGCCAGGCAGAAAAACCTTCCAAAGTATCCACATTGCCTCTATGAAACAGACACATGACACTAGCGCATTTTAGTGTTGTTCGTTGCTCGTGAATTTTCTACCGTAATATAAGAAGATCGCTGGAGTTGTCGAAGTGGCCTGCTCGATCCATGGATTTATATCCCCTTGATTATTTTCTATTAGACTATATACTCTATACTATTTTCCGGCTGAATATAATATCTGAGCATACACAAATCATATGTTTTCGGAATCAGCGAGAAATATTACATATTTGCTGTGAATTTTAGGTATATCTGATTTTGTGTTTTTCGTGATTTTTACGACTTTCCTCGAGTATAATTTTTTTGCTTCGATTGATTCAAAATATACTAAATCAATCATTTTGAATCGATTGGCGCCCGCAGAATTGCTCTATCTCTAACCTTTCTCGAATTGAAAAGTTCAAAACGAGTTGAAAAGGTTTTTTAAGCCATTATTTTTTTCAAATTTTCCAACACAATCTTTTTTGTCTATGACTTCCAAATTTCAAATCTATTCCTGTTCAATTAAAGATTTCGTATGATTTTTACGGAACCTTACACTTTCGTATTTTTGACCATTCAATCTTGTTTTCGGCTAAATTTAACATATGCGCATTTATTTACCATTCATGTATTTTTGGAATCAGTGTGAAATGTTACGTATGTACTTACCTTGAATTTCAAGTGGATCTCATGAGGAGATCGCTGAAGCGGTCGAGGTGGACCTGTCCATTGACCTGCTCGATCCCCGGACTTAAAGCCCTTGGATTATTTCCTATGGGGCCATGGAAGACTCGGCAAAATCGGATAATTGCTGGTTGTTACTAAATAAGAACCGACCCTGGTGTTTTAGAAAATAAATAGATTGGCTGTCACAGTGGAGAAGATTGAATCCTTGCCTTCTCGCTGGAAGAATGTATTCTCAATAGTTCTTGTAGATTACAAACCTATACTTGTAACTTTTGGTAATGAAATGTTGTTATTGTTTCTTCAAAACAGCGGGTTTTCAAAAATCATCAAGAAACAAGATATCCTCAGAATGGTCCAGAGAATAACCCCTTGAACATTTACCTTATGTTTACTAAACACCCTTTAGAGAAAATTTGGAAAAGATTGAATCCTAGAACAAGAACGTGCGTTTCTACATGCTTCTGTGGATTTCTTAGAACTGACAAAGTTTTCAGATCAATTGACGATATTTTCAATGATTACCAAATCGGTTCAACACTCTGACTACCCCGTATCGATATTTATTGAACCGCAGATATATGTGTGTAGGGATATTCGTTTTTTACTTTTGAAGGTGAGCCATAATTCTTATACTGCCTATAATAAAACAAGAAGCGACCATTTTATGGACTTGGGCTGGTAATAAAATTCCTGATGCCAAAAAGTTTGGAGTGGAAATCGTCGGTAGAAAAAGAAAGACCAAGGCGAACGAGAAGGAAATTTTAAACATATGTTTCAGGAGATAGTTATGTTTATCAGTCGATAGTTTTGAAGCTGGGGATGCAGGATTATTAACCAAATATGAGACTGCCTCTGATATTGATGAAGTTATAATGGAAGTGTTCAACATCTAAGTTCAAATAATTTCAGCTGGAATAACCATATATTTTTATTCAAATTGGATACAAAAATATCAAACCTGACATAATAGTAGGGAAGGAAACATCGTTTAGTCTAGAAATAGGTAGTCACTAAAAAATTCAAGCACGGCAAAGTTATCTTTTCTGTAGAGAAATTATTATGTACCAAGATACAAATTGATACAAAATATAGACCTATGAAAATACGAAACAGACTTCTATTCAAAATAATATTCGAATATTGTAAATTGCGATCCTATTATTAAGAACCCGAAAACGTAACATTTGATGTCAGCAGTGGGATAACTGGACGAGATGGCGAATTCAGTAGATCAATCAATCAATCAATCAAATATACTTTATTGTCTGAAGAACATAATTCTTATTGAAGTTCTTCACAAATAAAAAATAGGAAAACAGTAATCATTAGGTACCAATAGAAATGACAGAAAAACAGGAACAAAATAAATAATTAATATAAATAAGATAATAAATATAATAAATTGGGGTCCAAGTTTGTCAACACGAACATTCAAAAATATAAAGAATACCAGTACAAAATCAATATTGAAATTACCAGATATAATAAAAACAGGTACAAAATAAATAATGAATATAAATAAAATATTATATAATATGATAAATTGGTGCTGGTCAACAACGAACATGTACAAATATAAAGAATACCAGTACAAAATTAATATTGAAATTATCAGATATCATAAAAAACAGGTACAAAATAAATAATAAATATAAATGAAATATTAAATATTTTGCTGGTCAACAACGAACGTGTACAAATATAGAAAAGTAAAAATGTAAAGAATACCAGTACAAAATAAATATTAAAATTATCACAATAGAAAATTGCTTTGTATGCATGTATAGAACTGTTGATTCAATGAAACATATTGAAATTGAATCCCTAATAACTAAAGTAGGATGTTAAAATTGAATTTCACAACACTAAAAGCAATGACAGAAGCATTCATCTAATGAGTAGAAAGAAGAATTGTTCAACTGTCCTTTATTTTATATAATTTTAATCTCGTAGGGTAGGTGATTATACAATTTTCTACCATTATAAATCATAGAATTTTTTACATGTTTATATGTTGGATTTGATAGTTTCATATTGAGTGTTTGCCTAGTGTTAAAATGGGTTATCCTATGGATTTCATTTTTGAATTTGCTGTGAAAGATACAAACAGTTTCTAAAATTGAAATGCATGATAATGGTAAAATTTTATGACCAATTATGCCTAATTATGTCTAATGAAGAGTGGCTTACAAGAATCCTGGAATTTAGCTCTGAACATATACATAGTTGCTCTTTTTTGCAAACCAAAGACAATATCGAAAAAATATTGACTACATGATCCCCAAAAACAAATTCCATTTAATAGATGTGAGTTAACTATTGTATAACACACACTTTTTGCAATATCTTCACCAAATTCCCATGGAGTGGTTTTAACTTCAAAACATCCTGATGCTAATTTTCTTCTGAGCTCTTGTGATCTTCGAATTTCAATTTGTCATCAGTATGTAAACGCATAAATGTTGTTTCTGACCTATGACTTGATTTCCTAGCAGAAGTTCTTGAATATTACATCTGAAGGTTAAGGGTGTTAGTTTTTGATAGATTAAAAGACAGTTTATTAGCATCACACCAATCTTTCACTTTACTAACATCATTCTCAATCATTTGATGAAGTTTTGAGTAATTTTCATCATGCCAAAGCGTTCTGATGTCATCTGCGAATTGGGTGAACTGTCCAAAAATATTAATTGAGGTTGGATCATTTATGTAAATTAAAAAAAGTGTTGGTCCCAAGACTGAGCCCTGAGGTACTCCTCATTTAACTTCGTAGTGGTCGTGATTCCGAAGTGTCCGGAATCAAGAGGACCCTAGCCAGGATCCAATAGAGATTAAATTGGGTGAATTGCCGTCGAGATGATAAAAATATATCAGTCAAGCTATCTGTCAATCGTAATTTCCTAAAAATATATCGAAACTGAAAACCGTATCTCGTTTTATTTCATTCGATACACAGTTATTTTTAGGCATATTTTCATCCAGATATAGGAATCTAACACAACATTCTTCAGTTATAAAAAAGCACCCCTCTGTTGCGGGAAGCAGAGGGAGGAAAAATCAATATAACTCATTATGATACGTAGTCGGAATGAAATTCTTCCATAATTACGATGGAGGCCTGGCTATACAACCGTAGAAAACATTGCAAGGACTTTAATATTTGCCCAGTCGCATCGCTGACTTTCCAGCATTTATGGAAAACAATGGATTAAAAATGTAGGCAAAAAATGTATGAAACTATGTAATGTATAACTCATCCCGAAACAAAGAATGTGTGGATGTATGCATTCGCGGTTTTCCACCATAGGCGGCTCGTCAAAAAGGTTTCAAACACCAAAAATTGTTTTTAATGAGTTTTGACAACATTAACAAATGTCAATGTATCCGAAATGATATTCTCATTTTCAATTTTCGATTTGTATAAAAACAATCTCTGTACAAATAGTTCATTAGAAATACTTGTGCACAGAAAAAATATCAATGATATCGAATCACAGGACTTGAGGGTGTAGCGGGTTGAAGGAAATAACTTTTTTTTTTCATTTGCCATGTTATGTATTTAACAAATATTCATGCAGTTACAAAAACTAGATAACTGCTATTTCAAATTGAACAAATGATAATATGTTGATATAAAAGTCAGAATATAAAATAACAGAATTAATATTCAAAAACTACGAAATTACAAGTAAAATATTACGGAAATCGAAAAAACAATTTTGATCGCATATAAAAAAGAACAAATGTGAATATCTCAGAGAATAGAGATCAGATCAGTACAAAAAAGACATCACAGTTTGAAATTATAACGTATTGAGCTCGCTGAGGCACTATAGCTACTATAATTATAAAAACATTGACTAAGCAGAAATGTTTTTATCACAGTTTGAAATTCTTTGAATTCCAATACTTTGACAGAGTTATTATTATAAAAGTTGAGCTTCAATGCATTTTTTCAACTAAAAGCTAATCGGTAATGAGGAATAGTTATTAGATCGGTCGATTTTGTGTTAAAGAAATGCGAGTCAGTCTGGAAAATTGTCTCCCATTTTGGTGAAAATATGCATAAAATGGTCAGGGGCATGATACCAAGTGCAAATAAATGTTGCTGACAATGATCTCTGAAACCCAAGTTTGCCAATATTCTGACAGCTTTTTTATGACTACTGAAAACTGCTATAGCATTTTTTGAATTTCCCCATGTAAAATGCCATGAGAGAGCACAGAAGTAAGTCATTCTCAAAATACTGAGATTCATGTGAGAATTGTCTTTGTATAAACAGAATACTAGATAATTTTCGAAATGCATATCCTTTATGAATCTGTCGTCTATAATGATACCAAAAAATATTACGTGATTTCCATCTTGTCACATTGTGTTAGAAGACATTACATTTTAATATAGTCTTGCTTTCATTGAATTTGAATGCATTTCCTGCAAACCATTTTACCCCCGAAGTAAGATTCTTAGATATGTATTCGGTTAGGGTAGTATAGAATTTATCAGAGCACACAAGGGTTAGATGTGTATTTGGTTAGGGTAGTATAGAATTCATTAGAGAACACAAAGGTTATGTCGTCAGCAAATAAAACACATTCTGTAGAGGCTTTGTATTGTCACAAGTCATTGATAGGAACAACAAAAATAGGAATGGTCCAATTACTAAACCCTGTGGTAGACCTTGTTCAAATTTTTTAAAGTCAGGTTTAACTTTGTTCCCGATTGATTTTTCATTTTAACTTCAAGTACCTCATCGTTTTTTTGCTAGATCATAGAGGGGAGTTCATTATTACCATGTTCTGATTCATTACTTTCGTTGCAGTCTTCTACGACTTCATCAATCGGAATTATCATCGTATTTGGTGAATACTGAATGCAGATTCATGCAGATTCCACTTAGACTTTTCACTTCAGACAGCATATAGTTTTATAAAGAAAATACTGGAGTTTAATTTCATCCCAAAGAACTGTTTGATCTTATTCTGTTTCGTCAGCTTTCTGCGATCTAACAAAAGCTTTCAATTGTATGGATGATGGAGTAATTCTGCAGAAACTGTACAACTACGGCTTCAGAGGATTGTTTTATCAATGGATTCAGTCATACTTACAAAACAGTAGTCAAATTGTCAAAACCACTATTCATCAATATTAAAAATTAGTTGTTGAGTTCCCCAAGGGTCCGTTCTTGATCCATCTATTTTTTTTTACTGTATGTTAATGATTTAACATACATCAGTATCTCAGGAACGTTTACAAAACTCTGTCAATTAAAAGTAAAACATCGTATGACGATAAAGTATATTTTGAGTCGGTTTGATATTATATTTGACATACTTATATTCATTTCGGGCTCAAAACCTTTCAAATAAGACCAGATTACGTCAAGAATAAATATATATATTTATTATAAAAAAAATAATAACATCCTACCAACATATGTGGTCTGTATAAATAACAAGGAATACTATTAAAACGTATAATAATACAATAAAGAATAAATTCAAAATATCTTAATACTATTTGAAGAGATGTTTTCTGTCATTGACAATAAATATGTGCTCTCATTATTCTTATAGAAAATTTCAGAACTTCAAGTGCTACAAATTTAACAATTTTCATAGGTGAATTGAATTTTTTAACAAAATCTACAAATAATTTAGTGATGGTTCCTTGAGCACCAATGAATAAAACAATAATTTTTATTTTTATTTTTCCTTGAAGAAAAGGATCGTGGGTTCATAAATATGCCTTTTCTCCATATCAACATCAAATGGTTGGGATTCATCTGATTCGAATCTTATTGTTGGGTCCAATATGTAAGCAACGTTTTTCTTCCTGTCGATGGCTATGATATCAATCCTTCGAAGACTGTCATTGGTAGCTGTACATTTGATTTCTTCATAAACTTCAAAATTTTTGGAAAGTTCAGTTGCTATTAAATGGCGAATTGTGTTTTGTCTTGTATTTCTCAAGAGATTACCATGTTGACAAGATCCCAGGACGTGAGGAAGGGTTTCAATCTCAGTACAGTGTCTGCACTGGTTACCGTCATGAGATCTGCCTGGTACACCTCTCAAGTTGACCACGTATCCTGTCATTTTAATGGCTTCTTTCCACTCAGATGTTGTCAAACCTTCTTGTGTTCTGGTCCATGGATTTGCAGGTGTGTATTGATTATAAAGTTCTGCCCCTCTTCCCTCAGGATTTCTCGTAACTTACGACCAGAGTAAGTCCACTTGTATGCAAAAATCAGCTTCTTCCTCAAAAGAGCTCACTCTCTCCAAGTAAATATTTTCCTATATTCTCAGCTTTTTACAAATGTTGAAACTTTGTAAAATAGCTTCCCATGAAGCACGAAAAAGACCAAGACTTTCAACTTTCGGAGAGGAATATAGCATACTATCTGGAATATCGGATGGTAAATCCAAAATTTCCTTGAGGGACGATTTTATTAATTTATCAATGTATGTTAGGAATTTCATTGTTAATTTGTCGAGAGGAGTAGAATAATTTATAGTAGGTTTGTTTTAAAAAATGTATCGAAAGAAAAACTTGAAATTTAACACTGTTTATTGCATCAGAAACGACGACAGGGAAAACAGCCCCTTCCGCTCCGCCCTTGCTCGCAGGTACTATAAAATATAAGCAGTAATAACTGGTATTAATGAGAATGCGCCCTCCATTTCAGGCCAGTAAATCTGTTCTGAATTAGCAGGAATTGTTCTGGGTGAGTTTTTCCTGTTCGGGAACCATCTAATAAAAGTCGACGCACAAAAAGAGTCCAATTATACTCGGCATGGAACCGGGTAGCTCATTTCTCGGTAAACAATAGACGTTTCTTTCGCCGAGTGCCTTTTTGTTAATGCACTTTCTGTATCTGAGTGGTCATATCAAAGACGATGAAATGGGATGGGTGAGTGGAGAATATTTCGAGAAACGAACGTTTTGCATTACTTGTTAGGTTAGGGAGGGAAATTTCTTTGTTCCAATTTTCATATGGTCTCTCGTACCGCGAATTCTGAGCATAAAAGGCGGAATTTCAGAATGAAATGAAAATATAGGCTCTATAGTAGAATTACAAACGAGAGACAAATTGTATATTGAGGAGAAAAGTTAAATATCAATAATTACCCTTCGGATCAATATGATTTTCCAGCTGTCCCACAATATTCACTCGGGTTTGAAGGACGTCGTTTTTAGGAATTTCTTCCTAACGTTTCGCTAGCGCGAGTGGCTAGCTTCTTCAGAGGCTTATACATCATGAATAATCTCAGATGACTGGAGATTCCGTCTGCGAAAATTGTATTTATTCTGATTATATAGTCCTGTTCGTTAATTACCGTATCTGGATTTGGTATATTCTCACTAACCCTAATTGACCCCTTTCTACCTGTCGGCTTAATGTCGATGATATCCTTTGTTCTTTCAGAATTACTCATTCTCGTATCTGGGTTAAGCATATTTTCGATAACATTAATTGACACCTGTTATTCTGGAATTTCTAAGAATGGGATTCCATATTCGGTTGAGGTTAACAGCTTCTTCTTTTCTGTTGAAATTCTCCGTGTGTTTGTGGATCTCTATTGCCTCCCGTACAAGTCGGCTATGGTATCCCTGGTTGGAAGCAAGAAGTTTTACGTCGTCAAACAAAATCTTGTGGGTTCCTTCACTGAGCGCGTGTCCTGCCACTGCTGACTTGTCCGTTTGGCCTAATCTGCAGTTCTTCTGATGTTGCTTCAGCCTTGTTCCCATCGATCTTTTTGTGGTTCCCATGTATACCTTTCCGCAAGTGATATACCCCCGCTGCAGATAGTGGGTCTCTTTTGTCTTTTGCCGACCTAAGGCTTTGTTGTATCTTGGTGGGTTTGAAGACCGTTTTTAAGTTGTGTTGTCCCAAGAGTTTTCCAATTCTGTCTGTGACCTTAGGAATATATGAAAGATACGCACGTGCAACTATTTGAGCCTCCTCCCTACTTTGTCTCGTGGAAGTCCTCGGTTTAATGGCCCTGTTACACTATATCCGTTCGATCTCAAGGTTGTTTGGAGATGTTCTAGTTCATCCTGTAGATGCTCAAGTTCACATATTCTCCGAGCACGTTCTGCTAGTGTGGAGATAATTCCTTGCTTCTGACTAGGATGGTGGTTTGATAGAGCATGCAGATACCTATCCGTGTTCGTAGGTTTTCGGAATACTATGTGTGTCAGTCTTGCGCCACATCTTTCGATTAGTACATCTAGAAATGCTGTCCGCTGTTCCTGTTCAGTCTCCATGGTGAACTTGATGCTGGGGTGTTGAGCATTCAGATGTTCTAGGAAACGGTTCAGTGTGTCCCTTCCGTGTCTCCAAATTACGAAGGTGTCATCCACGTAACGTAGCCACATGGTCGGTTTTAAATCAAAAGCATCAATTGCTTTCTCTTCAAAATGTTCCATAAAGAAGTTGGCTATCACTGGGCTGAGTGGACTTCTCATCGCCACGCCATCCACTTCCATTCCATTGGAAGTAACTTCCCGTGAGACATGCCTTAAAGAGTCCGACGGTGTCATTCGGAAACATGTTAGTTAGCTCCCTCAGAGAGTCTTCAAGTGGGACGTTGGTGAACAAGGACACCACATCGAAGCTGACCAAGATATCGCTTGGCTCCAACGTTATGCCTTCAATTTTCCCAACTAAGTCTGTTGAGGCCTTGACGTAGGACTTCGTTTTTCCCACATGAGACTGGAGAAGCGAGGCTAAATGTTTCGCCCGGTGATACGTTGGCGAGCCTGGGGCACTGAATATTGGTCTCAGTGGTATGTTTTCTTTATGTACCTTAGGAAGCCCATAGAGCCTTAGCGAAACAGCTTCAGTTCTGAGTATGGTCCTCTGTACAGTTTCCGGCAATGAGGAAGATTTTATGAGCTTATTAGTATTCCTCAACCTTGCTTGTGTTGGGTCCCTTGGTCGAAAAGTTTTGCTGTTTTATTCTTCCGTTTTTAGAAGAACCGTGGCATTTCCCTTGTCCGCAGGTAGAATGATGATATCTTCATCTGCGTTCAAGCTTTTTGAGGCTACAATCTCCCTTTTCGGTAAATTGCATCTAGGGGGTCGTGCCTTGCGTAGAATGTTCGCTGTCACAATCCTGATTTCTTCCGCTTCCTCGTCTGGTAGGGTTCTGATTGCCGCTTCCGTATTGGCAATGATTTCTTCGTTCGGTACCTGGCGTGTAATGATTGCGAAGTTACCGCCTCGTGCTAACTGAATACTTCGGCCGCGAAAGCCTTAACCATTTTGTCCCACAATCAATTATAGCCTCATGCCGCGAGGTAGGCAGGCACTCCACTGTCCTCGGAATGTAGTCAACACGAGTTTCTGTGTCCCACAATCAGAGACTTTACCGTAGTTGCCAACAAACTGAGATACATTTCTTCATTTAGACTACCATCAATAAATAAGGATCCTGTAACTTCCATTCAATAAATTCCAGCCCATACATCAATTTTTTTGGGATGCTCATCACTTCAATAAAGACAGGTTTGATCATTGACATCCCCATTCAAATAGACAGTACATTCATCATTTAGACCTTGATTTAGACAAATGTTTCTCTTAGTACTAGGCTCAGCATCAATTGAGTTAGTCATCTGTTCACAAAATTATATTTTTTATCAGGGTATTCATCCGTGACCGGAAAAAAGTGCAATTGAAAAAATCGCAAGGGAATTAAACGCACAGAAAAAAGAGCAATTTTAAATAAGCCCACAAAAAATATCCACACGTGGAAAATTGCACACATGGATTGAATCGCACAAGGTAGAAATCTCTCATGCTTAAATGCGCACATAGAAAAAAACACAAACTCATATTATGAATTCATTTTTAAGGAAAACCAATTTTCAAAGGATAAGAAGGAAAGGACTATAACTATTAAACAGAAATATAAATTACTGTAGATTAGCTATTGTTCTCAAATAAGATAACTTGTCATCTGTTTCATAATTCGTTTCCACTGAATTGGCACAATCGCGTAAAGTTTTCTATACAGGGTGTCAATTTGAAAACTTCCCACCCTTAATTTCTTTCCTCCAGTAAATAATATGAGGATTCGAATGAACAGGTCAACTTTATTGTCAAGGAGGACACTGCCGTAATTCATCTTTTAAGTTCATCAATATCAGAAGGTTGTGTTTTATAAACAACAGATTTGAGATGCCCCCAAAGAAAGAAATCTAAGTATGTTGAATCCGGTGATCTCGGAAGCCATTCAACTGCTTCCCTTCTGCCAATCCATTTATCCGGAAATAATGAGGTGGAGCACCGTCCTGCTGATAATGTAACAGATCCTCCTGCAAAAGTTCATTACCTTCTGCATCAATTTGGGTTTCTAGCTCGTGAATTATAAGAGGATCGATAGTTTCTTTGAGCATTTCAAGGTACAGATTACCAGTCGAGTTTTCTTCCAGAAATAATAGACCAATAATGTCATTTCCAAGATACCAGCCCAAACATTAACTTTTTGTGGGTGTTGTGGATGCTTTTCCCGAAAAATATGTGGGTTTTCGTCACTCTAATAGCGACAATTTTCTCTATTAACACTGACATTCAGAAAAATGAACACTCATCGCTGAAACAGATGTTTAACAGGAGATTAGGGATGGTATTGACTTGATGAGAAATGATTTCACAAAACTCTATTCTTCTATCATAATCAGTCTCGTGGAGCTCATGAAGAATTTGCATTTTGTATGGATGAAATTTTTGCATTTTCAATGCTTTTCTTACAGTCTCGCGTGACAAATGCATATAATTCATCATTGTCTTCTCCACTTGAAGTATCTGTTGTACAGCAAAACGAATGTCGTGGTTTTGTAAACGTTTTTAGTGAAAATCATTTCATTTAAGTTTCATTATAGATACATATATTTCATTAAAAAATCATGTTATTATGGCTGTTTATATACTAATATCACACTTTAAATTTCGCTTGCGAATAAACACACAAACCTAACCAGATCAAACCAACCTGTTCACCAGAACCATATAATTCTTTCAAAAATTAGGTTATTATTGCTGTTTATATGTTTATATACTAATGTCGCACTTCATAATGACATATTACTGCTGACAAACTGCCATTTTGAATTTAGCGAGAACACAATGTGTAATGAGTGGTCCGTCTAGACGCTTTTTTGAAATCATTAATTTTTTCTAAAACTCATTCAAATCAAAGCGGTAAAATCAATAACGTCCATCAAAAATTCATTTCGTTGAAAATCTTTCTGAAAAACTAGGTATGCAATGCTGAACAGCAATAATATAAAAGTTTCATACATAAATGAGAACAGATCAAAACAAATGAAAATAACACATCTTTTGAATACAAATCAAATGTCAAATCTAAAACTCCGTGCACTAATTGTGAACATTTTTATATATCACAAACAAACCATTACATAACGATGAGAATGGAGGGACATGAACGTGGTCAAAACAAAAACGATCGTCTGAAGAAACCTGTCTGTTGTAGAATATTTTTATTAAAAAAAGACATAATACCAATATTCTTGAAAACACAAAAGTTATGGTCAATGAAAACTATTTTTTCAAGAGGTGGGCAATATTGTGAAATATAATTCTGTCAATCATAGGAAAAATACTAAAAATCTGAACAATGCCTATCTAAATGTAATCAACCGTTAAAAAATAAAACGCACCATTTAGGTACGTTCACTTTCGCAGTTATTCGAAGTTTGTTATAAACGATGATATTTTCAATTTTGAAGAGGAGAATACTTGGCGATTTTGTGTCCTGTCGTCTCGTTACTAATATTATTTCTCTTATAGTTTTTGAATAAAGAAAGCCAAAATCCTTCATGTAGGTCTACTTAATAATATAAAAACTATCCCGACTGTTTTCTGAAAGTATCCATTTGGAGTATTCTTCATCTGTCGTAATTTACGAACAGAGTAAGTTCATTTATCATCTTCCAAAACTATTTTAACATTTGAATGCAAAAATTAGCATCTTTTTCGAAATTTCTCACTTTTCCCAAGTAAATATTCTCGTGTATTTTCAACTTTTTGCAAATGTTGAAACTTTTACAGGTCTATTCTCTAAAAAGTCGTTACTTAACGAGTCGTTGATTAACGATTGTAGTTCAATTTACGATTACGTCAATCTGACATGAGGGGTATCCTCGTGTTCCTGCGGGACATTGCAAAGTGATCGCTTATTTTGTTGAATAACTCTGGGTAATATAAAATATTTCCGATTTTTTTTTCAAGAGTCTCGGAAGGGTTGCTGATATCCCCCAACTACCTATTGAATCTCCGAATCCACTATCTACGGAACAACAGATACGTGATCCGTTTTACCTTAAAAAAAATCATCATAATACCTTCTTCGCAGTTCTTCCAGGAATACTACCAATACATCCTGCTCGAAGTGATCCATTTCTATCTGATACCATTTAAATTTTGCACAGGACGAGTAAGAATAATGTTATTGCTAAACACAGCTATTATCGTTGATAGTTACGACAGCCAATAGGTGTCGTCTGCTCAGCGATATTTTGGCAACGACTTATCGTTAAATAACGATGAAGAAACAGACAGTGATTACGATTCTGTGATTTTGTCGTTATTTAACGGCTTATCGCTTGGTAACGACTGCTAACGATATCGTTAAAAGATAGTGAATAGACATGTTAGTCCAAGCTGTAGATGAAAATAAGAGGCTCTTTTCACACAGAATAAAATACGCAAACGGTCTATTATAAGAATCGCTTTGTGGAATTTTGTAAACAAGAAATAGTGAAAAAAATAACTACTTTTTTTCTTTAATTGCGAGTATCTCAAAAAGTATTGGAGGAAACTGGGGTTTCCATTAACGAACTATCTTATAAAAATTACTATAGGCCATTGCCGTCTTTTATTTTGTGGGGAAAAACCTATATAGCTTGATCTATTTGTGAAAAAGGTTCCCATGAAACTCGAAAAAGACGAAGAACCTTGATTTTCGCTGAAGAATATAGCATAATACTTGGTATATCGGATGGTAAATCAAAAATTTCCTTGAAAATATTTTAATAATTTATCATCGTCTGCTATAGGAATTTCATAGGTAATTTGTCAATAGGAGTAGATTGAAAGGAGTATACAAATGAAGGCAATATGGATAAGTTGATCACTTGAAATTTCTGCTGACATCTCAATAGAGGAGATACGATTATAGACCACAAGCCCAGGCACATTTTCAGGGGGTGATTTTATACACCACGAGTCATATATAATGTTGAAGTACTGGTCGAGAAACGAACGTTAGGCACTATGCCGTCAATTTTCCGCGGTACAGGTGAGTGTACAGGCGAGTTGAAATGTCGTGAAAAAGGTGGTACTTTTTGATTACTTTATACATGACGGCACTATTCTCGTCAAAGAGGCAATGAAAAAAGAATGCTCTAATACCCAGTGCCGTCAAAAAATAGCGGTACAGGGAGTCGGATTTTTTTTTGAAATCGGCGATTTTACCCCCCTTCCCAGTTAATCGAATACTTGACGACGTTGATTCAGTTTACTTTGCCTTTCCTTAAAAAACTATAATACATCTATGCCGTCAGAAAAGGGTGGTACATGGGGTCAGAAATCGCGAATCAAAACCCGATTTTTACCCCTTGTGGGGGTGGTCATTTTATACAACCTAAAATTTAGCTGTTTCAATGCTATATCCTTCAAAGATAACATATTTTACTATGCCGTCAATTTTATGTGGTACAATACGCTGAAAAATGTGTTTTTCATGTCGAAATCAAATTAGTCCGACAATGCAGCTACTTCCTATTAATTTTGAGGACATTTGGTTTCAACAGAATGGTTGTTCGAGTCACAATGTCACGAGTCACGACCAGTGACACAATTTCTTTAAAACACATTTCGTGATCGCTTAATATCTACATGTGGTATGATATGGTGGCCTCCCAGATCACCAGATTTAAATGATTTCTTTCTTTGGGAATATCTGAAAGAATCCGCGTATCGACATGCATTTCAGAGAGCAACAAATCCTAAAAATTAAGGGGCAAAATTATCCAACTTTGTGCCTACATTACGCCAAATCTACTCCGTGATATGAGATTATCTCTGTATCACAGATACGGCTATTGTTTGGCATAACAAGGTGGTTTATTTATTGAATCAGATTTTTTTTCTGTTAGTTGTATTTCAATTAATTTTTCAGAAGAGTAAAATTTTAATGTCTTATACATTGTTATTCAAATCCTTACTCACTTATTTTATAAATATTAAAATTTTGTATAAACATTTAAATTTAAACTGCTTTTGTGATGATAGATCACATATCTGTGCATGAAAGTTCGCTATTCGATTTTTGGACCGAAAACGAATATTCTCAAGATTATCGTTAAAATTTTGAAATTCTCATATTACGTAAAGTTTCCGTTTAATGTTGACGGCACCACAATTTTGCTATTTGAAATGGTCAATATTATATCGTTAATGTCGTCTTGTAATTTTAGACCAAAATTATTACCGATACGGTAGGTAAAGTAAGCCAAAAGTAGCAAGAGATTTCACGTCAAAAGCATAAAATATAACAAGGTAAAATTGACGGTACCAATTTTTCTATGTTTTTTAATGTTTAAATAAGTGCTATCCACGATAATATTTCAAAAATAAACTCTTATAAATGTGCAGGCAATTTTAAATTTTCTCAATTTTTTTGATTTTTATATTTATTCTGTATTTCAATCGGGTACCATGAATTATTGACGGCATAATTATAAAGCCATAATTAGTTTCTCCTTAAAAAAACCGTATGCCGTCCTGAAATAAACGACCTTATAAGAAAACTTTGATATTTTGCTCTAAAATTTTAGTAATTTTTTATTTATTTCTGCATGAACCATAATTTTTTGACGGTACCATGTTTAGAATACTCAATAAATGTTAACTCAAAGCTAGAAATCGGTGCCGTCAAATTCTAAATGACCACCCCCATAAGGGGTAAAAATCGGGTTTTGATTCGCGATTTCTGACCCCATGTACCACCCTTTTCTGACGGCATAGATGTATTATAGTTTTTTAAGGAAAGGCAAAGTTAACTTAATCAACGCCGTCAAGTATTCGATTAACTGGTGAGGGGGGGGGGGGGGTAAAATCGCCGATTTAAAAAAAAATCCGACTCCCTTTACCGCTATTTTTTGACGGCACTGGGTTTTAGAGAATTCTTTTTTCATTGCCTCTTTGACGAGAATAGTGCCGTCATGAATAAAGTAATCAAAAAGTACCCCCTTTTTACGACATTTCAACTCGCCTGTACACTCACCTGTACCGCAGAAAATTGACGGCATAGTGCTTAACGTTCGTTTCTCGACCAGTACTTCAACATGATATATGACCCGTGGTGTATAAAATCACCCCCTGAAATTGTGCCTGGGCTTGTGGTCTATTAATTTGCCCAGATTTGTCTTCAAATCATCAACGACTTCTTTAGGATCCAAATTTTTTTAATTTTGATTTGCACAACAAGTGAACAAGAACTCTTATTTTCATCAAGGGCGAGTTGTACAAGACAAGTTCAGCAGCGGTTCAAGTGAACCGAGTTCAGTTGCTAGGGATTAGCCAATGAAATTTCTAGTTTATTAGCAACTGAGTTCGGTTCACTTGAACTGTTGTTGAACTTGTACAACTCGCCCTAAAGCAAAATGTCAAGTCCATTACCCTGGATTATTTTTCGACATATCTTGCAACCAATAAAAACCATCAATTTAAAGCTATGATGTACTTTCAAACCAATCACAACATTATTATAGTGGGAATTTTCTACTTAGATTATTGCCTCGGGAATATTCGTGGTATTTTGTTTTTATTGTGTGACAATAACCGATACGTTTGATTTGACGTCTGTCATCAGTATGCATGCAAATTGATAAATGAATTTAGATAACCGTAATGAATAAAAATGTTATATAGAGAATGTGTCTATGATTGGGGCATCAAACAATAATCTATCGAATACCACACGAGAGTTCGATAAAGTAGAAAATAATTCTCCACATTTATACTCAAACTTGTTGCCATTTGGCAAAAGCCACTCGAGCCCTTCGGGCTCTCGTGTCTATTGCCTGGCAACAAGTTTTCGAAAAATCTGTCGAATTATTTTCAGTTTATTCTCACTCTCTTGTGGTATTACAACTGAGGATCAATTTTCATGAGTTACCAAAAAAATTGGCTCTAGCGGTGTGATATTTTTCTAGTACATGAATTATTTGAAAATTCTCAAATAATTCATCCACGTGATAAATTTCCTGCAATTAATTCAAGCCCGCGGGGGATTCGGTAAGAAACTTTCACACCAAAATATATTAAATTCACGCTAATGATTTCATCTGACTTGGAGATTATTCAAGACAATACAAGTTATAACATGAGTGGGCCATGAATGGCTTTTGTGGACACAATGACAGATACGCATTCGTATTTTGGCGGTGTGTTGAAAATATGTGTCTATCAGAAAAAAGCGGACAGAGATTTGCTAGATATAAAGCATAAAAACGCTTTACAAGTCTAGTAGACGGTCCAAATTACAGACCACTGAACCTCTTCAAATAAATCCATCGCAAAATAAAGTGCATCTGTAGCAGCTGAAAGACCGTCTATCATTGAGTATTGACAGCTTAACCACTATCCAGTTAGGCACAATTTCCTAGTTCGTATTGTTGTAAAGAATGTAAAGTTGTTTTCAAGGTTTTAGGGGAATAATATTGCGGGAATACTTCATTATTAAATAAGAAATAATGGGAAAACAACAAAAATATACAATATGCATATTGCGAAGAATTTTGCGAAGATAAAAGAAGTCACCCATAATTGAAATACTTGAACAAAAATGGGAAATCAATCAGCGTAGTAGGTACAAAGAAGTTTTCACGAAAAGATACGTTGAATAAGATTGTTTCAAATATTAAATTCATGTATAGGTATAGGTAGACATTTGATTAATATAATTTTTCTATCGATAGATCTATTCATTGTTGAAATGCAAGGAGTCATCAAAATATTTTCAGACACATTCTAAATATCTAGTAAAATACATAATAATTATGAAATATTATCTCCTTTCATATGAAAAATAACATTCCATTCGTACATGAAAGCAAAATGCCAACTAGCACATGTCAAATATTTGACAGAAAAATTTCCACTTATTAATTTCGCCCAGGGTACCCTGGGGGATAAAAGTTTCCGGAAATTTTTTGGGTTGTCATGGCAACTAAACTAAAACCAATTTATTGATTAGATAAAAAAGTGAGGTGTGCAATTTTCATTTTAAATCACCATAACCTTCCAAGGATTTCAACCAAACCACCCCCGTGAAGACGAGCAGCTATTTCCGTACAATAATATTTCCGCGACCGCACACACACGACCCCTTTTATCTAATCCTACGGCCATTGTGAAGAAAATGTCCTTCACTCTCCCGCTGAAAACCACAAAACATGACATATTTACGAGGGCCTCTTGATCCTCTTGAATTCAATCAGATGGGAAATCCTCGGAAAACAATAAAACAGCAGTGGAAAGTCGCGGCGTGCGAGAGGAAAGGCAAAGAAAAGGTGACACTATTTACGAGGCCCGACACACACCACGTGAGATTACGAGATCCGGATCAGACGTATACGAGCGATTTTATAGCGCTCATTTTCCGCGGGAAAATACCTACGCCGTTATTACTTTGTTGTTTTCGATGTTTTCTCGAAGGGGTTTGTTCATCGGTGAAAGATGCGGATGTTGTCTCTGCCGGAAATCTTGAGCGAAAAAAGCGTCTGCTATTTTATAATTTTGGAAACTTTTTGTTCTGTTTCGTACGTAAGAAATGTTAAACTGAGGTACTTAATTACAGAAAATCAGTAACTTTAATACAAAATGTAAATACAATCAAATGTATATTGTCTGTCAGCTAAGAGCTATTACAATAATAATAATATAACTATAGTTCTGTATCAATACAGAGTATTCCACAACGATAAAGTATATAACATTCCCCTCTTTTAAATTCAAAATATATAACAGCTAACAAAAATCATTTAAATATTTTGGCTTCATGATTCGTCTACCTGCCCTGGTAAAACCTGTATTCCTACTAGTATCACTGTTATTATCATGATAACCGTTAATATCAACTGCTTCATTTTTATTAACTTCTGTGTCAACCTCCTTCACATTATAATCATCTCTTTCATCAAAATGTGTCTCTTTCACTTAATTACTCATCTCTCTCCTGTTCCTATTCAAAATTATATTAGAATCATTTAGTTTTACCCAATATGCTCTAGGTCTGTTTTGGTCTACTTGTACAATAACTCATGGTTTCCAAGAATTATCCTTATGTAATATCATGACATTATCATTTCAAAATCCCTAAGTCTCTAGCTGTTCGATTATAATACTGCGTTTGATTAATTTTTCGTTTTTCTAAATAAGATTTATGATTTTCGGATACAATTTCAGGGTTCAATAGATTATTTCTCATTGGTATATACCCTTTCAACATTCGATTGAATAACAGTTGAGCTGGTGATGGGGTATCATGGTCCAATGGTGTATTTCTTAATTCTAACATTGTTAAATATACATCAGTGTTAGTTGTCGTAGTATGCCTTTCTCAATAAATTCTTAACTGTATAACCATGCCTTTAAATGAATCCGTTTGATTGTTCATATGTAGGAGACGACGTTCTGTGGTTTATTTCCCAGCTTTTCATGAAACACTCAAACTCAAAACTGGAATATTGTGGACCATTATCTGATACCTGAATTTCAGGTTTGCCATGTATTGCAAAAATTTCCTTTTATTTCAAAATTATTTCTCTACTTGAAGTATCTTTCAACAAAACTATTTCTCAACATTTTGAAATCGTATTTACCACTAGTAAATAGGTTCTACCATTGGAATAAAACAAATCTGAAGCAACTATTTCCCAAGCTCTATTTGGCACCTCTATATTAATTATAGTTTCTTTTTGATTCTTTCGCTGATAAGTAAGACAAGCTGTACAGTTACTAACACAATCTTCTATCTCTTTGGACATGAATGGCCAAAATATCAACTCTTTCGCTCTCAAGATAGTCTTTTCTATACCTAGATGATTCAAATGCAACCTTTTCAACATTTCTTTGCGTAAAGATTTTGATATTATTATTTGATCTCCCTTAAAAAGTACTCCATTGCTTTCTACTATTTCATCCCTAGCATTCCAGTATGCTCTATCTATGTGATGAATGTTGGGTTATTCTCGATGAAATACTCTGTACACATAGGATAACGATTTGGAGTAAGCACATGTCAAGGATTTTTGATTAATGTATATTTTGATAGAAATAAACGTTACAATTGGAATCTTAAGGTGCATTTAGTCAACATCATTTTAAAATTGTGCTTAAATATATGTCAAAAACGAAAGTTGAATCTGTTATATCAAATGGCGCCATTTATACAACAATGTTAAGTTTATGCTAAAAACCTTTGATGTTGCCGCTATGTTTATGATAATGCTTATGCTAAAGTTGACTAAATCCTCCCTAATTCTATAAATCATTATATATTTCCCTGATAGTGGTAATATATTACAATTGGCGACGAGTGATCAACTGGTACGATCTGTAAAATTCAAAAGTTGTTTGAAATTTAAGGGCAAAAGTGAAATATGCCGAAAGCCGATGGACATAGTATACTCAGAGGGTCTATTGGTTCTCTTTACGAGTACAGAATGGGCGATGAAGAGAGAATGGAGCAGTATTTCTTGGCAAATTATGTAGAAGAAGATAAGAAAGTAGCTGTTCTTTTGACAATGATTTGTGACCCAAATTTACCAAAAACTAAAACCCTCAGAAAGGGGTGGCCAACTAATGTCACAGATGAACTAATGCCTTATTCACGAAGGGCTTCTGAAATTAGTATAGATCAGGGTTTATCGATGTGGGGATATGGGGTTTTAATACCGAGTAAATTTAGGAAACAGTTATTAGATGAGGTACATGGAGCTCATAATGGTATGGTAAAAATGAAAACTTTGGCTCGACAATATTTTTGGTGGCCTAATTTAGACAGTGAAATTGAACAATATGTTAGGGATTGTAATTCTTTTATGATCAATTCAAAAACACCTAACAAAGTACCTTTGATTAAATTCAGCGAGAGTAAACATGTATTTGACAGAATTCATATTGATTTTCTAGGCCCTTTCAAAGGAAAAATATTCTTAATAATAATTGATTCGTTTTCAAAATGGCCTGAAATTTATGAATTATCGAAGATTGGTACAAATACTACAATTGAGAAACTGAGAGGTTGTTTTGCAAGATTTGGTTTACCAAATTCGATTATTTCGGATAACGGACCTTCTCTTGTTTCAGCAGAATTTGAAAATTTTTGTAGTAAGAATGGTATTTCACACATGAAGTCACCACCCTATCACCCCGCTACAAATGGAGCAGCGGAGAATGGAGTCAAATCATTAAAAAATTCTATTAACAGATTATTGGCTGATATGAATACTAAAGACAATAGTTGGTCTACTATGATGAATAAATATTTATTTTCGTATCGCAACACCCCGCACTGTGTTACTGGTAAAACTCCATCAGAATTGATGTTCAAACATAACGTTAAAACTCGTCTCGATTTTTTTACTCATCCAGCGCGAGAAAAGGCAACGCAAAATCAAATCAAATTTCACCTGGGAAATAGAAATATATCTTTTGAAAAAGGGGAAATGTAAAAAATTATAGAAATTTGCATAAATCAAATTGGACCAAAGCTATTGTATTAGGGAAATTGGGAATGGAAAATTATATCTGTTCGCCCTTGGATGACCGAAATTTAGAGTGGCGAAGACATGCCAACCAAATAATAAAAGTTGTAAGATTTTATAATGATATACAACATGATATTTTCGGAAAGATACGTTTTGACGGAGAATCGGTATTGGTCAAAGATCCAGAACAATCAGCTAACCTGAAAGAAAATTATTCAAATTTTCAAGTGATCGGAAATCAACCTGCTCCTGAAGGTAGAATGGATGAAGGTGAGAAAAAGTTACAGAAAGATCAGAATGTAGATAGTAATGTTAGAGAAAGACCCAGTAGACAGATCAGAGTACCTGATAGACTTAATTTATAAAGAAAAATCTTAATGGTGGAGGTGTGATGTATGTTGGGTTATTCTCAATGAAATACTGTAACAAAACGTAATCTTGAAATTCATTAAAAGTTCTCGAAGAGGACAACCATTGAATCTACATCCGGAAGCCATTAAATTCAGCATTTAGTTTACGATACCGAGAAGGGCACCAAAACCTTCGCCCATATGGTTGCTATAAAAATCGTTCCAACACAGTTTCGAGAGTTTTACGAGGGGTATTTATAAATTCGAACCAAATATTTTGTGTCCAATAATCAGTTTTCATTATGAATTCAACGTCATATTTCCGTTAATAGAATTGATTCAAACCATAACCGAGTGTTACAGAAAGATCCATGACATAGAATAAGTAGAAATAAGATCAATTGTTTAGATATAAAGAGTTTTTTTCATAATGCGACAAATTTGCATTATGTTTTTTATCTCGTAATGTCGGAATATCTGAGTTATAAAATATTTAATGCACAAGCCGATTGTAGAAGAAACTGAAAAAGAAATTCAATTCACTATTTAATTTTCGAACAACCCTTATATTTACTGCCTAAACGATTTCGAAACCCAAGCTAACTTGAAGGACATATATTTTATGCTTGTAAACGGCAGTCCTGTTTTAAATCTTGAGAGTGTTAGATGTTTGTTAGCAACGTGACCTTTTCTGGTGAATGATCTGTTTCAAAATATCAGTTCAATACTTTAGTAAGAATTATATCTGTTTGAGTAGTTTAAAAACGTAAATGTCATAAAATTTTATTCAATTCACTGGTTTTTAATTGGGTTGATTTAATAACTTATAAATTTAAAACTTCTTAGTTATTCCGGCGTTCTATTTTTTTTTTCTTTCGGCATAATAAATGTTTTTGGCCGATTTCTTTGTTTTATTCAGTTAAATTTAATCTTCCACCTGGGCCTTCGGCCCAGATAATGTTGATTAACAATTTGAGAAGTATTTGAATAGATTGAAATCCAGAAAAGTGTTGAAAATAATAATAAATAAAGTAACTTGAATAATTAAAACTAGTGTGTGTGCAAAGCTGGTAGCAGCTTCCTGATGGCTGCCGGAGATGAGATTTGATAGGTAAGTAAATGTATAATTTTCCTGATGTGTTCCTATATAAACGCTCCTATAAAATATTGAAAAAGGCACCGCTCGGCCTAACAATTGATAGTATCAGCTGTTATGAAACTCTATTTCAACGGAATAGCGTTTTATTATAATACTCTGTACACATAGG
Organism: Chrysolina oricalcia; assembly: GCA_944452925.2. NCBI lineage: Eukaryota > Metazoa > Arthropoda > Insecta > Coleoptera > Chrysomelidae > Chrysolina > Chrysolina oricalcia. The sequence goes on from OX101817.2 coordinate 6,742,153, forward strand.
ATATCGATTTGGAGTAAGCACATGTCAAGGATTTTTGAATAATGTATATTTTGATAGATAGAAATAAACGTTACAAATTTGAATCTTATTCTATAAATCATTATATATTTCCTTGATAGTGGTAATATATTACAATCTACTTCTTCTAATTTATTTTCATGTGATGGCCAGCCTATTTTTACGTACTTTGATACAGATTGAAGAACACCATCTGACTCAGTTTCAACAGCAATCTCTTCAAACTTCCTTTTGCTCACCACATTATCAAAAAATACCAAATCTACATGTGCATCAATAACTGATTCATCCAATTCAAACTACTCATCATCATACCCTGACCTTGATACCGCATCTGCAAAATAAAGTTGGCTTCCTGGTTTATATTTTACCTCAAAATCACAATATTGTAATGTGATTCTCAATCTTTCTAACCTCAGAGGACATTTACTCAAGGATTTTTTGAAAATCATCTCAATCGGTTTATGATCTGTTTCAACAGTAAAAAGTTTCTTATATAAATACTGATGCAATCTCTGACACCCAAAAACTATAGCCAGAGTTTCCTCTTCAATTTGTGCGTAATTTATTTGCGATTGTGACAAACATTTGGATGCATATGCAACTGGTGCATTTGTTTGCAACAAAACCACCCCCATACAATCTCTTCAGCTAACAACCGAGAGAACTATTGGTAACTTTTCGTCGAAAAGATGTAATACTGGCCTTGTCATTAAAATGTTCTTCAAATAATTGAATTCCCCTTCACATTTATTATTCCAGTTCCAGACTACATTTTGTTTGTAATTAGTGTTGAATTTACTCAAATTGGGTATAAATTTTGAAACATACTGTAGCATTCCAAGAAATCTACTCAATTCTTTACCATTTTTTGGGACCTCCAAATGTTTGATCACTTCAAGTTTTTCATTATCCATTCTGATACCAATTATCGAAATTATATGACCTATGTTATCCTACCAGCTGCGCTATGTTAGGCTGAGTTACTGATGATGAATACTTAATCACAAAAACTCAGTAACTTTAATACAAAATGTAAATACGAGGATATATTGAAAAATTATTGGCCTACTATAGAACCAAACAAAATTTCAATGTCAAAATATTTTATTACTCAACATATTCTCCTCTTCATTGGATACATTTATTACAGCGAACCTGCAACGTCTCTAGACCATTAAAAAAATGCGAATTTCAAGTAGATCTAATGAATTTGTATTTTTCTTGATTTTTAGGGGTCAACCCATTGCAAATTTTTACTTTGATTGACTTGAAACTCACAGTATATACGAATTCAACCATTCTGAATCGAGTGGCTCTCGTAGAATTGCTCTATCTCTAACCGTTCTCGAATTGAAAGGTTCAAATCGAGTTGAACGGGATTTTTTCACAGCCAAAAATTTTCTTCTCAATTTTGGAATCAGTTTTGTTAAACTCAACTTTTTTTCCATATGCTCATCAAATCGAGTTGAACGGGATTTTTTCACAGCCAAAAATTTTCTTCTCAATTTTGGAATCAGTTTTGTTAAACTCAACTTTTTTTCCATATGCTCATCAAATCGAGTTGAACGGGATTTTTTCACAGCCAAAAATTTTCTTCTCAATTTTGGAATCAGTTTTGTTAAACTCAACTTTTTTTCCATATGCTCATCAAATTACAAATTGATTTCTATTCAGTCAAAAATTTCGTAGGCTTTTTGCGGATCTTCAGCAATTTCGTATTTTTGAATTTTTATTATTTTTTCGGCTAAATCTTATATCTGAGTTAGACCAAATCATACATTTCCGGAATCAGCGTGAAATTTTACGTATATGCTGTGCATTTTAAGTGGATCTGATGATTTTGTATTTTACGTGATTTTTAGAGGTCTAGCGATTACAACTTGTTTCGAGGAAGTCTTTTCTCTCAAATTTTGAAATCAGTTTTGATAAACTCAATATTTTTCGTACATGCATATAAAATTTCAAATCGGTTCCTATTCAATCAAAAATTTCGTAGGCATTTTACGGAACTGTAGCAATTTCGTATGTTTGTACTTTTATTTACTAATATTTGACCATGAACAAATCATACATTTTTGGAATCAGCGTGAAATTTTACGTACGTTCTGTGAATTTCAAATGGGATTTTGCATTTTTCATGATTTTTAGAGAAGATTTTTTTTGCTTCAATTGACTGGATATTCACAACATATACCTACTAATTTTGCCTTTCTGAATCGATTAGTTTTCGTAGAATTGCTTCATCTCTAACCGTTTTTCAATTGAAAAGTTCAAATCGAGTTGAAAGGAGTTTTTTTCCAGACAAATTTTTTTTTCCGAATTCCGGAAATCAGTTTCGTTAAACTCAATCTTTTTTTAATGATGGTTTTTCGGGTTTTTAGGCCGACGTTTATTTAGAGAAAAACTCGACGTTTCGCCAACACGAGTGGTTGGCATTTTCAAGAGAAATGTTTACAGTTTCGATCACTGAACACTACTTGTTTGGTATGCGTTGTCTCAGCCAGTATTTATGGGTCGACGTACTCGTACCTGCGTCCGGTGCCATCGTCCCTGCGTCGGGTACCCCCTCGGATTCATTAATTTCCCGGTATGGTGTTATTACCGTTTTCTTGAGAACAGGTAGCCATGCTTTATTCAATTGTAACCCTTCTTCAATTCTGTTGAAATTGTTGGGATGTTTTTTGATTTCGATTGCTTCTCGGAAGAGTCTTGGATAATATGCATGTGTTGTGGCAATTACTTGGGTTTCTTCGAACTTCACTCTGTGATTGTTATTGTTAAGCGCATGTTCTGCGACAGCGGATTTTTCTGAGTGTCCTAACCGGCAATTGGCCTTGTGTTCCTTTATTCTGGTATTTGTGGAACGCTTCGTGGTTCCGATATAAACGTTCTCAAGAAAACGGTAATAACACCATACCGGGAAATTAATGAATCCGAGGGGGTGCCCGACGCAGGGACGATGGCACCGGACGCAGGTACGAGTACGTCGACCCATAAATACTGGCTGAGACAACGCATACCAAACAAGTAGTGTTCAGTGATCGAAACTGTAAACATTTCTCTTGAAAATGCCAACCACTCGTGTTGGCGAAACGTCGAGTTTTTCTCTAAATAAACGTCGGCCTAAAAACCCGAAAAACCATCATTCATTCAACGATGGCCGCGAAAGCCTTTCACAATTTGTCAATCTTTTTTGTATAAGCATTTGAAATTTCGAATCGATTCCTATTCAATAAAAAATTTTGTAGGTTTTTTTACGGAACTCCAGCAATTTTTAAACTTTTATTTCCTTTTTCGGGTAAATTTAATATCTGAGCATGAATAGATCACACACTTACGGAATCAGCGTGAAATTTTACGTTTACGAGGATATATTGAAAAATTCTAGGCCTACTATAGAACCAAAAAAAATTTCAATGTCAAAATATTTCATTACTCAACATATTCTCCTCTTAATTGGATACATTTACTACAGCGAACCTGCAACGTATCTAGACCTTTCAAAAAAAATGTTTCTTCTTGCTCTACAAACCAGACCTCCACAGCTTTTATTACCTCCTCGTTGGAAGAAAATTTACGACCTTTTAAACTTTCCGGAATCAGCGTGAAATTTTACGTATATGCTGAGCATTTCAAGTGGATCTGATTTTGTATTTTACGTGATTTTTAGCCCTTACAACTTTTTTCAACTCTCTTAATTGATTTGAAATTATTATTTCACCAATTCGACTAGTCAGAATTGCTCTATCTCTAACCATTCTTGAATTTAAAAGTTCAAATCGAGTTGAAAGGGGTTTTTTTCAGCCAAAATTTTTTTTCAAATCTGGTTGAATAATTCTTGTATTAGTGGATAGATGATACTGAAATTAACGTTACTTTGTATCATAATAGTTTAGCCTATTGAGATTTTTTCGAGTACTCCAATATTCTGGTGAATAAAACTATATTTTTCCGGTAGAAATCGCTCTAAGATGCGTCATAGTTCATCATGCTGTCCTGGCAAAAACACTACCACGTCTGAAAATGAAAAAGGCCTGCCCCGGCTGGGAACCGAACCTGCAACCTCTCGGTTACCAGGTGGGCGCTTAACCACTGCGCTAATCCCCGCCATATTCGATAATTGCTATGACTGTTATTATCATTATCATCACTGAAATGAAACAAACGAACAACTTGTCTTAAACCATCCTATAGACGTGTTTGCGCCAACAAACCAGCCGAAGCAAACGAATCGTAGAACCAACCCCCCATCCGTCTTGTATTTCACCACTATACCGAAACTGAGGATGGCTCACGCATTCCTGGATCGTTGTTCCAAACACAACGAGTAGACCGCAATTCAGAACGGGCCTTCGCTAATTAGTTTTATGGATTTCTCACAAGAAAGTCAGCGGAAGGGATCTGGGAACAACTCGGAAACTTTCCGACCCCATTGCCGGCACTAAGTGGGTCAATACAAAGTGTAATTTCGTGTGAGAATATTGGGTATGTAGGCATATTGAGTGGGGTATGGCTTTATTTCATCCGGGCTCGCGAGCCTTTGGTTTACAGGGTGATCTGTTTCTGCGCAATAATGAATAGCAAGATTTGTGTGGAAATATAGTTTCAATCATAGAATTGGGTAGTTGAAAACCCCCTTGTTTTTCAGGACCTGACTTGACTGGAAGCAATAAAAAAAACAAAGATTTCAAAGTAGTGAACGTTTTTGCAATTGAGAGTTGTATGACCCATATCAAAGAACCATTATCAGACAAAGTAAATCATTGTTTCTTTGAAGGCTACTTTCCTCAAGATCTAAAGTTTGGAAAAGTAATTCCTGTTTACAAAAAAGACCCAAAAAACTTGAGACAAATTTCCTTTCTATAATCCTTCTCTAAAATACTCGAATATGCTATATATACATAACTCATAGAATATTTAGAACTAAATAGTATTCTCAGCTCCGGTCCGTTCGGCTTCAGGCAAGGAAAATCAACTTTCAATACTGTTCACTCATTTACAAATCATATTATTATGATATTGTAATTATTATTTCAATTTTTTCATTTATGCTGTTGAATAGCAATGAATAGCAAGATTTGTGTGGAAATATAGTTTCAATAATGGAATTGGGTTGTTGAAAACCCCCTTGTTTTTCAGGACCTGACTTGACTGGAAGCAATAAAAAAACTAAAGATTTCAAAGTAGTGAACTTTTTTGCTATTGAGAGTTGTATGACCCATATAAAAGAACAATTATCAGACATAGTAAATCAATGTTTCTTTGAAGGCTACTAGGCTACTTTCCTCAAGATCTAAAGTTTGGAAAAGTAATTCCTGTTCACAAAAGAAGCCCAAAAAACTTGAGGCAGATTTCCATTCTATAATCCTTCTCTAAAATACTCGAATATGCTATATACAGGGTGTTAATTAAGTACGTTGACAAACTTCGGGAGGTGATTCTTTGAAGGTTTTCAGGACGAAATGTTCATATAAACATATGTCCCAAACGGCTTGGTTTTCGAGATACAGGGTGATAAAAATACATTTTTTTCAAGATTTTTTAGAGTTAACTTCCACATTTTCTACAATAATTCACAGGGTCCTCCTTTTTTCAGAGTCAAGCTTTGTTCAACCCTTCAGAATTTTTTTTCCGCCACCACTGACATATTATGAGAGAAGAATAATGAATGTTGTTTCATTTAACATCTTTTTGCTCTCTTGATGTTTTTCATTTACTTGTACGGTTCAGGAGTTACAATGAAAATATTAACGCAAACATTTTCCAGTAACGCATAACATAAAGAAATTTGAGAAGCAAATAGTCTAACAAACTTGAAGGGTGATTCTTTGAAAGGTTTCTAGATGAAAAGTTCATATAAACATGTCCCAAGCGGCTTGGTTTTCGAAGTACAGGGTGATCAAAATACATTTTTTAGGAGTTTTTGGAGTTTACTTCGAAATTTTCGACAATAATCGATCCAAATTAGTTCAAATTGGACAAGTACAATCCATTCAATAGTGCGCATGATATAAAATAATTCAATTCTCGAAGTGTCATTGCCACTCTCCAAAGATTAGCGCGTGACGCAATACGTCATTTTGTTCTCATTACACAAATAGCTATTTTCTGCTCGTGTATGTTATGGAGCACCCATACATTTTTTACCATAACTCAGGTTGAATATGTATTGCACAAAGTTAATTATGGCAAAATAATTTTGGACATTTTCAATAGTGAATAACTTTATTATCAAATACTAGAGCAAAGTAACATAAATTCCCTAGGACTAAAATTAAGTTCAGAAAAGGACCATTATTGAAATTGATATGTCAGAGCAGCTGCTGGAAATGGCCACCGCCAACTTCAATGCATGCGTTTATGCGCCTAACCATAGACTGGCGGACACGCTCAAAAATACCAGGAGTGTTTCTTATAATTCCGCATGACTCCTGTATGCGATTCCTCAGGTCTTCTCCCCAGAGGAAAAAATCAAGTGGATTCATATCGGGTGACCTTGGTGGCCAAAGTTGTGGCCCACCACGCCCAATCCAGCGATCAGAATAATTCTCTTCTAAATATTGGCGTGCAACCAATCTGAAGTGTACTGGAGCACCATCATGCATAAACCAAATTCCAATTCTTTCCCTCAGTGGGATCTCTTCTAGGAGTCCAGGTAAGATGAATTCAAGAAAATGTCGATAATGGTCACCATTGAGTCTATGAGGCAGAAAATGTGGCCCGATAAGGAAATTCCCTACAATTCCAACCCAAACATTCACAGAAAACGTCTCTTGAAAATGGTTTTCAATCACTGCGTGTGGGTTTTCATCAGCCCACATATGATTGTTGTGAAAATTAATAATGGCTTTACGGGAAAAGCATACCTCATCGGTGAATAACACTTGAGATAAAAACCATGGATTTTCCAACAATTTATTTCGAATCCAAGTGCAAAAAGTTAATCTCTTTGGAAAATCCCTTGGCAGAAGAGCTTGAACACGCTGTATGTGATAGGGATAAAGTTGTTGCTCTTTTAAAATTTGCCATACCAATACATGGGTTACGTTAAACTGTGCCGCAATTTGACTTGTACTGGTGTCTGGATGCTGCTCAATTTCGTTAAGTACAGCTTCTTCTATCTGAACTGTTCTAACTCTCCTGGGTCTTCCTATGAGAACAGCTGGCCTCTTGAAAGTACCCGTTTCATGAAGACGGGAGTGAATATTGATGAACATTTGTGTGCTGGGAATATGACGTTGTGGAAATCTTTCTAGATACATTCGTCTGGCGGCACGAGCGTTACCATCAGCCATTCCATACATTAAGTGCATGTCTGCCATTTCTGAATTTGTATATTCAACCATTTTATCCAAAGGAATATTGAATGAATCTGCTTTATAGCTTGCACTAATGAAGAATTAACAATGAGACAGTTTCTCAACTTTCGATAACTGTCAAGTTGTTGATATTTAAATAAATGAATTAATATCAAAGCCCACTTTGCTATTTTTATCAATTCAAATTGATTACAAAATTTCTGCGTTACTGCAGAAGAAAAAACAAACCGAAATTTCTGATAAAATAATGTACTCCGTACGGAAACAAAAATTTGTTTGATTTAGTTTTTCGGAGTTATGACCAGAGATTCATAAATGAAAATCAAATGTGTAATGATCTGCGACTATTAGATAAACCCTATTAACTATCTTCCTTTAGGAAGTTTTTTATGTTGAAAAGGAAACGTTCAATTGAAAACTAAAAGATATCTTTTTTTAAAATAACAAAAAAATTTGTATGAGTTCTCTATCAAGACTGATGGGTAAAAACATTTTTAATCAAATATCTCAATGAAAATGCACATTTTTACCATCAGAATTTTCAGGTTGGAAGTTAAGGTTTTCCCAATATCTGTCAGAACTAGTTTAATATCCAGCGTACCGCAGTGACGGGGAGATAGTAGTTTTCTGTTAGATATCACAAAAAGAAATCACATCTTTACAATAACAAGCTTTTATTTAGCTTCACTTGTAACTAACTAACAAACAATTTAATAAAAGTTGAATTTGACCCGATTAATTTTAAATTTGGCAGGTTTCCGTAACTCCGGTGACAATGCATTGAAAAAATGTTTGTTAAAAAACAAAATGGCGGCTCCAATATGGCGGACGAGTTTTGTGATTATGATCCGATTCTGTTCAAAATTGGTATGTGATGGTTTTTGGGTTGGAGATTTTCAGTTTCACATAAAAAATAAACTAAAATGTTAAAAATGAAAATTATAAAAAGAAAACATTTTAAAGTTTTTATACAATACACTGAAAAGGAAAAAATAATTCATTTCATTGTTTGATCTAGGTAATCTTGTACAGAAAGATTTTGATACTCACAGAGTAACCTACAAAAAATGAAACAAATTATTTTTTCATTTTCAGTGCATTTGTATAAAAGCTTGTCTTTATATTTTTTATTGTATAATTTTTATTCATCGTAGATTTTTCTAATTCTGAAAAAATATTTCCATCAATTTACAATAATTGAAAATGTTTAATTTTCAAATTTTATAATGTTATGCCACACTGGAAAATGTTTAAATTAATATTTTCATTATAGCCCCTGAACCGTACAAGTAAATGAAAAAATGCAAGATATCAAAAAGATGTTAAATGAAACAACATTCATTATTCCTTCCTCATAATATGTCAGTGGCGGCGGAAAAAAAAATTCTGAAGGGTTGAACAAAGCTTGACTCTGAAAAAAGGAGGACCCTGTGAATTATTTAAGAAATGCATTATTTTGTATCGTGCGCCCTATTGAATGGATTGTACTTGCCTAATTTGAACTGATTATTGTCGAAAATGTCGAAGTTAACTCTAAATAATCTTGAAAAAAATGTATTTTTATCGCCCTGTATCTCGAAAACCAAGCCGTTTGGGACATATGTTTATATGAACTTTTCGTCCTGAAAACCTTCAAAGAATCACCTCCCGAAGTTTGTCAACGTACTTAATTAACACCCTGTATATTTACATAACTTATAGAATGTATAGAAGTAAATAGTATTCTCAGCCCCGATCATTTCGGCTTCAGGCCAGGAAAATCAACTTCCAATACTGTTCACTCATTTACAAATCATATTATTATAATATTGTATTTATTATTTTAATTTATTAATTTTTTCATTTATGTTGTTGGATTTTATATGCCTGGCTATAATTTTCTGTCACCTTACCGTTTTTACCTTGTTTTCACCTGTTTATTTTTCAGCTCAGTAGGTACGCCAATGAAGAGATGATTGCCCCTCTCTTAAGAGGGTTGCAGTAGGGCCTTCCTCCAGTTTTTGATGTCAATTTGTAAAATTTATGAATTTTGTAGTGAATATATTCAAAAGATATGAAAAGTATATTTTTCGTTTTTTTTTTCTTCGAACTCAAAAACATAATTTTCGATGAACATCAATAAAAATAATCCGATCTGTCTCCAACAACAACAAAATCAATAACTCAGGGCTTAACTCGACCTACTCTAGGAGAAACCTACCTTAACTTACCAAAATCATCAGTTCTACAATTTATTACTATTGGTATCCAGAATTCAGAACGAATTGTCTGACTCGAAACTAATTTCACTACGTTTGGCAAACTCGTAAAAATATGGGGTTAAAATTGGAAATATTTTCGACGAAATTGTTCAAATATGACGGTTCAGAATTGTTTATGGGTTTCGGAAGTTATGATCATGGTGTCATTCGATTCGTAATGTCATGTAGAAAGTTAAGGAAAGGTCTCAGAAAGGGCCGAAAAAAATTGCAAATAAAAATATAGTGCAAAAAAAGTGGTGCTTTGGCTTTTTTTAATATTTCGAAAAATATTAAAAATATTCGAAATATTAAAGAAGATCTGAAAAGATTTTGCTGTAAAAAAGTACAGAATCCCGAAATAACTAAATAAATAAATAAATAAAAAAATAAAAAAATCCATGTGCTATTGGGATACATCAATCAACAATAATCCGTCGTTAAATTTTTTTATCCCAATTTATACCTAAATTATACATTCGTTAATTGACAATTTTTTTCAAAGTGAACATGAAAACCCCGATATTTATTAAATTAAAACCGTAGGATTTTTTAAGTCATTGAAATTATTGTATAGGCTAACAAATAGATAACCGTTGCAAAAATTGTAAAATTTTGATTTTCCACTTTTTTTATAAACAATTGAAAATAAAAAAAGTTATTTTTTTTTTTTTCAAATATCTTCAATGTTACAATTTCTAAGGGTTTAAAGCTACATATTTTTTTTACCACCATTGTTTAAATAATTGTTATAACAAATAAATTGTTTATGTTTATGTTTCTGTAATATACACATTAAAGAAGTGTATGATATTCAAAGGAAAACTTATTCCTTTAAAAAAATGATTCGTTGCTAAAGAATGCGTTTGTACATTAACAATCGTTATTTGCGGCTAAACATTAAAATTAAGGAAACATTATTTCTATAAAAATCATAATATCTATTGTTCTTGGAGATTCTTCTAAAAAATCTTCATTTTTTGTTTGTTTATTCAATACACAATTAGTTATAAAAAAAATATTTTTTCCGTTTATTTTTGTTTTAATAATTAATTCTGTAATAAAAATAGCCATTTGTCTTTTTGTTCATTATTAATCAATTAACAATTTAAGCCTTCACTTCCGTTCCAGCTCTATTATTTATTTAATTATTGACTATTATTCATAAAAAATGTATTCAACAAATTTTTTTTTTTGAGGAATCGTTTTTTCTTTAAATTCATAATTTTTATCAATAAATATATTACAATTTTTAGTTCAATAATTATCAGGATTTTTATGTTAACATTCGGTTTAGAAAAATTTGTTAATTTACAAATGCATTATTTATTGGTATAAAAATTTTTCAACCTCAGATTGTTGTTAATTGAGTATTCCAATAGTACATGATTTTTTTTATTCCTCAATATTCACAAAAAGTGTGGAGACATTTTTTTCGTAAAATCGATAGTCTGGGAAATATCTCACAAAAACGAATAATTGGGGGCTTAGAAAAAATTTCACATTTTTTCCTAAAAACACCAAAAACTCGAAGGATAAACGAGATATCAAGAAGATGTCTATGAACAGTTTTATTGAACCCAAAGGTGTCTACAAAAGGTTTCCATGACATTTTTTCACATCTTGAAAAATTAACAGAATAATGATTATTATTTTACAAAAACACTAAAAACTCAGAGATAGCGACAGATTTTCAAGTTTTACAAAGAACCTTTTTTGATCATCTCATCAAAGTCTACACAAATTGTTGAATTAAATCTTGAAAATTAAGACAGTCATGTATTGAAAACGCGTTTTTTTGTGGAAAATTAGTCAAGTCAGTCATCAATTGAAAACGCGTATTTTTGTGGGAAATTAGTCAAGACAGTCATGTATTGAAACACGTATTTTTGTTAGAAATTATTCAGGACAGTCATGTAATGAAAACACGTATTTTTGTGAGAAATTGATCAACAGAGTCATGCATTAAAAACATGTATTTTTGTGGGAAATTATTCAAGACAGTCATATATTGAAAACACTTATTTTTGTGGGAAATCAGAACTAAGAACTTTTTTTCAGTAAATTTGCTGACCTTTTCAGATCTCTTTTAATATTTCGAAAATCTTCAATACTTTTCGAGATATTAAAAAAAAAAGCAAAGCCCCACTTTTTGTCACTTAATTGTTATAACTTTTTCAATTTTTTTCGGCCGCTTTTGCGACATTTCCACTTTCTACGAATGAAATGACACCATGATCATAATTTTCGGTGAGAATTTAATTATTTTTTTAATGGTACACGTTGACTAGACTTTTAAGATTACACTGAAAAACAAGATATGGCTCATAGATAATGAATATTTGTGGGTGTCTTTCATTTACAATGAATAAAGAAGAGAAAGTTTTATTTTAAATCAGGTAATTTTATTTAATATTAATAAATGCGATAATATAATTTACTAATAAAAATAAATAGTTTGTTTGAGGTCGATATGTTTATAATTAGCAATATAAATTTATTCCTAATGAAATCATTTGTTGGGTAATATTACTAAAAATTAATTAATGATTGATTTCAGGTTTATTTAAAGTGAATAAGTGTTTCGTCGTTTGTCGTTGAGTCGTGTGTGCGCCATTTGCGTTGTGTAGGTTAAGGGTGGATTTATGCAGTGGTCATAAGTCATAAGTTTTAAGTCATAAGGAAGAATATTCGTCATTGATTGGTTGGAATAAACCAATCATTGACGAATATTCTTCCTCATGACTTAAATCTTATGACTTATGACTGCTGCATAAATCTACCATGAGTCACATGTAGTAATTATTTATTTTTGTGTGATTGAAGTGTAATTCAAAATCAAACAATCTCTTCATAGTTATAGAAGACAAAATAACACTAGTTACAAAATATACTAATTTGACCATTCCTAATCGAGTGGCGTTCGCAGAATTGCTCTATCTCTGAACGTTCTCCAATTGAAATGTTCAAATCGAGTTGAAATGGGTTTTTTGATATTTTATACTCTTTTCCGACTGAGTCTTATATCTGAACATATACAAATCATATATTTTTGGAACCAGCGTGAGAATTTCAAATAGATCTGCTGATTTAGCGACGACTCAAAAAACTACCTAGATCTGATGAGCGAACATGGTTACCAGTCTGCAATAAATACCCCTACAAGAGTTCAAAAAAACTCAAAAACATGTTTAGACCATATTTTCATTAATGTTAAAAACAATAAATTGGAATCAATTTTGCCTATGACTGTAGCTACATCAATAACAGATCATTATACAACTATACTACAAATAGTACTGGAGATAAAACAAAAAACTGAAAAATTAAAGACTAAAAACTCATTTGAAATAATCGATGATAACAAACTACTGGACTTAGTACAGGCGATCAAGTGGGATGAACTTTTCGATCAAGAGCTAGAGTTAGAAACTTTTGCTGAAGAATTCATTGACACTTTGAACGGATGTGTACAGAGATCTAAAAAAATAATTAAAATAAGAAATAGAGAACATAAAAGAAAGAAATGGATAACAAAATCTCTGATCAAACTCGTTAATAAAAAAATGATATGTACCGTAAGTGGAAATCTACGCCAACAAATATTTTACTAAAAAATGAGTATATGGAAATGAAATTAAAAGTTGAACGCACCATTAATCAGACAAAAATTGATTATTATAGAAAACGCGTTGAGAAAGAACAAAATGATTCCAAAAAATTATGGCAAACAGTAAATGAAATCCTCAAAACCACAGAAAAAAAAGAAATATGTAGTATTAAAAAACAAAATGGTGATTTGACAAGCAATCCTAAAGAAATTGCAGAAATGTTTAACTCCTTTTTCGTTAATATTGGGAAAGACTTGGCACGAAAAATAAACAGGAAACCAAATTATAATCATAAAACAAATAAAACCGTAAATTCGTTATTTCTTGCACCAACAAATGAACGGGAAGTTATTAATACTATTCTTCATTTAAAAAATAAAAAGACTCCTGGATATGATGGTTTAAAAGCAGAAATTCTGAAGAAAATATCGATTCATTCTAGTATGCCTCTAACACATATTATTAATCAATCTTTTGAGCTAGGAGTTTTTCCCTCTGTATTCAAGTTATCGATAGTCTCCCCTATTTACAAGAGCGGGGATAAAAATAATGTTGGTAACTATAGACCAATCTCTCTCATCACTTCTCTGAGTAAAGTATTCGAAAAAATCATCAAAATAAGGTTAAATAATTTTTTAAATAAATATAGCATATTGTCAAAATCACAGTACGGTTTCCAAGAAGGAAAATCCACTCAAGACGCAATACATGTATTAACTAACATAATATATGAAAGTATTGATAAAAGTGTTCCATCAATAGGAGTTTTTTTAGACCTGTCAAAAGCTTTTGACACAGTTGATCATTCTATACTTCTTGATACGCTAGACGACATTGGAATTAGAGGTACAGCCCACAATCTATTCAAACATTATTTAACCGAAAGGAAACAAATAGTGAGAATATCAAATGAAATGAGTTCAGAAGAAACTGTTAAATGCGGGGTACCCCAAGGCACAGTGTTAGGGCCTGTTTTATTTACTATTTAAAATCATCAGTTTCGCTGATGATACGGTCATAGTATACAAAGATGAAAATTGTTACGATCTTAAAATAAAAGCTGAAAACGATCTGGCCCACATCAAAGACTGGTTTGATAGTAGACTATTATCAATCAATTTTAGTAAAACCCACTATCTGCCATTCAGTAGCTTTGAGAACTCCCTTCCAAATTATAACCTGTCAATTGAAAACAACTTTTTTATAAAGCCTGTAGAAAAAATGAAATATCTAGGAATTATTTTGGATCCTCATCTCCGATGGAACCATCATGTTGATTATTTGGTGAAAAAGTTACGATGTATCTTGTATAGGTTCAAGCAAGTGATTGGGCATCTTGATTTCAAACAAAAAGTGATGGTTTACCAGAGTTTAGTGGAGTCGCACTTGTCATATGGAATCATTGGATGGGGAGGAGTTTCACGAACTTACCTCAACGCCCTTGAAATCTCCCAAAGGAGATTTCTCAGGCTGATAATTCAAAAAGATGCTAGATATTCAAGTGACTTACTTTACACTGAAACCAACACCCTAGATATTAGACAATTATATATTATACAAATAGCCACTAGGCAATATTCAAGCAAAAAAGATCTAAGAACATTAACACATTCATATAGCACAAGAAGAAAACATGATTTTGTTACACCTTTAATGAGTAAGGCAATAGGACAAAGATGTTATAATTATTTATCACCCAAAGTATACAACTTTCTTCCTCACGATTTGAGTGCCCAATCTTCCATTTTTATATTAAAAAAACAATTGAAAAATTTTATACGAGCTACACCAAGGAAAGATCTCCATAAGATTATTGAAGCATAGCATAAAAATTTTAATTTCTATATATTTATGTTAGCAAGTGTGATATGTCTCTTGTGTGATTTCGATCCTTAAAGTTAATTGAAAAAAAAAATTAAATCAAAGGAAACTCTAATTCACATGTATCCTTACTAGTATTTAAGATTTATATCTTTATACATGTTTTATCTGTGTACACAATAATTTTAACTTTAAATTTATTTATACATATAGTGACTTGTTTATTTTACCACACACAGGGTTTTACCCTCAGTGGAACTATGATTTATTCATCAGATTCTATTTTTTATATATAATTATAGACACTTTGTGTTTTGTGATTAAGATGTACTGTTTGTTGGCGATGAATAAATATTATTATTATTATTATTATTATTATTATTATTATTATTATTATTATTATTATTATTATTATTATTATTATTATTATTATTATTATTATTATTATTATTATTATTATTATTATTATTATTATTATTATTATTATTATTATTATTATTATTATTATTATTATTATTATTATTATTATTATTATTATTATTATTATTATTATTATTATTATTATTATTATTATTATTATTATTTAGTGTTTTTCGTGATTTTTAGGGGTCTACCCCTTGCAACTTCTTTCCAATAATTTTTTTCCTTCGATAAAATTGAAATTTTCAAAATATACTAATTCGACCATTCTGAATCGAGTGGCGTTCGCAGAATTACTCTATTTCCAACCGTTCTCCAATTGAAAAGTTCAAATCGAGTTGAAAGGGGTTTTTCATAACACATTCATAAGTGTCGTTTAAGCCTGTAGGTATATAACAATTACGCAACTGTTTCACAGCTTCGCTGATACTCTATAGAGCTTTGTTTGAATGTTTTAGACGATGTAGTAACTTGATTACTTATATTTCGGACGTCCATCATCTTAATGGTTGAAATATTTCTACCTCTTTCAAATTTTTTGCACGTCAGAAATATAAGTAATCACTCTATAGAGGCTATATAATACAGAGTTTTAAATAATTTCTAAGCTAAATTTTACAGCTTTTCAGAACTTTAAGCCAAATGCCATCTAAGCCAGACCTTATACAGTATATTTATGAATGATGTATTCTTGTAGAACTGGCGTGTTTTATAAAGCATTCATACAACAGAAATTCTGTTTGGAGCTATATACAGGCCGTTTCTTTTATCATGTGGTAACATTGCTATATTCTAAACCGTAACAGATACGCAGACGATTAAACGGGAGAAAAGGTAACTATTGTGGAGAACAGTACAATGGTCAAAGAAAATTTACAGGGAGTCTCGCCCTTCCCGAGTTATACAGGGAAAACTAAAAATGCTGTTATTTGTTTTTTACGAATAGAATTGTTATTTCTGAAAATATAAAAAAAAGGAAAAGGAAAGTTTTAATGTATTCTAAATGTACTATAAAAATGTAACAATGAATCTTTGATTAAACGTTTCGTGTCAACACGGCCACCATCAACATTTCTTTTCAAATACGGACCTGTCTGTTTTAGTACAAATATTGATAAAGCGATAAAATCACAATTCAGTGGTACATCACACTTGATATTTTTATAACGTTTCATTTAAAATAACTAACATCATCAGTGACAACATTTTTTAATTACGGTCCTGTCGTTAGGTCGTTTATGGATTCCACAAAACCTAACTCTCCGATATAAAAATTATCAGTGACGCTTTGAATAAATGTATCTATTAAAATTATGTTTACACTATAATAAAAGATATCTGTAGTTTCAGAGACGAACGATAGCAATTTACCTCGGAAATAAACTTACTTGAAAGGAGAAGAAATCAAACAAACAGAAAACAATTTATTTCATATTGAATTTTTGAGTGAAAATAAAACCAATACAGAAAATGAATTCTTCATGATAACCTACATTAAATGCTCGAATTGCCGACCTCTTTGTTGAATGCACATAAGTTGTCTGTCCATACAATTTCTGTGGCAATTTTCTAGCATGATGGGTGTAATGCTATTACATGCATCTGTACTAGTTGTCGAAAAAACTTCATCCTTTATGTATCCCCAGACAAAAAAATCTAAAGGAGTCAGGTCTGGGGATCGAGCTGGCCAGGCAATTGGTCCATTGTTTCCAATCCATTTTCTTGGGAATATTGCATCTAAATGTTCCCTTACTATTGCTGCATTATGGGGAGGGGCACCGTCTTGTTGAAAATATTGTATTTCATGGCGGATGTTTAGTGGCAATTCATCTAAGTAGCCATCAAACTCATTGGATAAAAAATGTAAATACATTCCACCATTCAAATGCTCGTCGTAAAAGAAAGGACCTAGTATGTTTGTTCCCAAAATTCCCAACCAAACATTTATTCCGAACCTTTCCTGGAAATTGGTTTCTCTATGTAAATGTTCATTTGTATTATTCCACCTATAATGGATGTTTCTGTTAAACCAACCATTGTTGGTGAATTTTGATTCGTCCGTCCATATTATTTTATTACAAATATTTCCAACTTCCCTATTTCTACGTCTCAACCACATCGCAAATCGTACTCTCCTTCCGTAATCCCTTTCATTGAGGTGATGAACTTTGCGTATCCTGTAGCATTTGTATTTGTTCTTTTTCAAAATATTTCTGGTAGATTTTACAGAAATCCCTAGTTCGTGGGCAATTTCTCGTAAAGAACAATCTTGATTAGAAATATTTTTGTAACTGACCAATCCTAAATTGAAAAAAAATATTTTCGTCACTTTGTTAATCTTTATGAAGTAATATTTGCTTACCTAAAACATTTATTTGGTTCCGCATACTTCCAGTAACAACACATTTTCTAGTTTTATTTCTATCAAATGCACCACAGTCTCTCAAATTTCTTTCGAATCGTCTAAACATTTGAATGTTTGGAATACGACGATTTGGGTATAGCTCACCATACATATTTCTTGCCAAAAGAGGATTTCTATTTGATTTTGCATAAGCAAATAGCATATCATTCCTTTCATCATTTGAATACATCTTTGATATGACTGACAGTTCTTAACACGTATCAACAACTAATTTATTTGTCCTGCCATAGAAACCAAGCAAAGCCTACTTGTTTAAAAATGGTAAATGAAGTGAGATGCTATTTAATTGTACCACGCAATATTCGTATTTTGACCAAAAACTAATATTTTCGTTACTTCCAGGATTGAGAATTATAGAAATATTCAGTATGATAATTGATTCAGAAGAAATCAGCCTTGAAACAAGGATTTCTGTAATACAAAAATGCCCAAGAAGGAAAAATACGAATGTTCGTTGTGTTGGGGTATCTTCTTATCGAAATTATTGGGTGAAGTCTGAAGTATGCCAATAGTTGAATAGGTTTTGAAGAAATCAAAATAATTTACAAAAGAACTAACGACAGGACCGTAATTAAAAATTGTTGTCACTGAGGATGCTAGTTACTTTAAATGAAACGTTATAAAAATATCAAGTGTGATATACCACTGAATTGTGATTTTATTGCTTTATCAATATTTGTACTAAAATAGACAGGTCCGTATTTGAAAAAAAAATGTTGATGGTGGCCGTGTTGACACGAAACGTTTAATCAAAGATTCATTGTTACATTTTTATAGTACATTTTAAATACATTAAAACTTTTCTTATAAATATTTTTATATTTTCAGAAATAACAGTTCTATTCGTAAAAAACAAATAACAGCATTTTTGGTTTTCCCTGTATAACTCGGGAAGGGCGAGACTCCCTGTAAATTTTCTTTGACCATTGTACTGTTCTCCACAATAGTTACCTTTTCTCCCATTTAATCGTCTTCGTATCTGTTACGGTTTAGAATATAGCAATGTTACCACATGATAAAAGAAACGGCCTGTATAGCTCGAGCCTTCTACATCAATAGAACTTCTTTTCAAACGACGAAACATCAGAGTTCCCTAACCTCTAAAATCATGTGATATCAATAAGTTTTTTCCTGGAGCGGAGTCTCTGTAATCAGTTTTTCTGCCTTCATTTGGGGCCAGAATAATTTTCTGTTTTTTTCCCATTTGTGAAGGACCACTATCGCCCAGTAATTTTCATATATCACTAAAATGCCATGCTTTTTAAATCTTTTATATAGCTTTTCAAAATCATTTATAGCTCTGTTTTGAAACAACTAAAAAGTTACTACATTGAATCCGTTGCGAACACTTCAATACGGTTGCTTTATAATTGCAACCTCTAACCCTTATACAAAGCAACTCTACTTTATAAAAGCTCACCAACAGACGGTATACGGCAGCTCCTCAGAAGCTTTATAACGTGGTTTATAAGAAACACAGCGGACCATCTTCAGAAGCTGGAAAAGTTTTTGAAAGAAAATAGTTTTGTGGAATTAATAAATATTTGTTAATGTAATTTTGTACAAACGGTTAATTGATTCCAATTTCTTCCATTTGGATTTTTCGATTTCAGAAGGCTCACATGGCGTCCTTATTGGTTTATTAATAATAATAATGATAAACAATATTTTTAATAAACATTCTTTATTTATTTGGAATAAGTGCTTAGGATTTTCATTCACAAACGTTAATTTTCCGTAAATACAACATATTAATAATAAAAATGTGTTTATTAAATGTTAATGAAAAATATAATATTGATAAATATTCCTCATTCATTATAAATAATGTTTTATTTACTGTTGATAAAACTATAGTGAGACCTATATTTATTGAAAATAAATTTTAATTAACTGTTAATGAGGTATATTTAAATAATTTGCATGCCTCATTTGTTTCTAATAAGTAAACGTTTATTCCGCAATATTCGAATAAATGATTTTTTATGTCTTAATTAATTTAGTTAATTATGAATACACTGTTTTTTCAGTGTAAGATTGATTTACTACCAAAGTATTCAGAGCAGTTTCAGGGAGATTTTCAAATAATCTCCATGTCCTATTTTTATTATTCTTTTTTACATTTAACAATTACCGAATTCTAAAATACCATTCCTCAACCAGGCCAAAAACGTCAACCACTGCTCTCCTAATGACTCGAGTATTCTTCAAAAACCACCAATCTTCTTCTCCACAGACCAACAAATGACACGCCATCATTCGAAAAAAGATGTGTACGCAGTGTATTTGATTACAATAAGTGGTGTTAGGAGTTATGGCAGACTACAGGTACATAATGTATGATGGAGCCATAATCCGTACGAAGGGGTCTCCGGAGAACGGTAAATTATGATACTCTCGGGCGGAGGGCGGGCTAGATGTGCCAGTGCGGTATCCCGAATTTTCGACGGCCGCTATATCAATTTGGCATCGACACGTCTCTGGACGAGTCGAGCGAAATATGTTGCGGGGGATGAAACACGTAATTGGGGTGACAGTTCAGCGTTTGTTGTAGCTGGGAGTTTGTTTTCATCAACACCAATGCTGCTATTTTACAATTATTGTGAGCCAACGGACACACACAGAACAACGAGTGTATCAGTTGTAAAAACTACACCGAAAACGATTCTATCTTCACAAACTTTATTCAATCACATGTTTTGCTAACACAGTAGGTTCTTCAAGTGAACAAGTGAACATTCATCAAAACTACCTTTTCCAGATCTGTACTGATCAAAATTACAGAGAGTATAACCCCAATCATATCTACATTAATAAAAGTTCCTCAAAGATTGAGATTATAATATTCTCTACTACTTCCAAAAAATAAATTCAACAAAGGTGAGTTATTCAAATCAAGTTGGTCGTTTAGCAATATGTTTGAATTTTCAAGTCTATTTACTTCCAATGCTTCTAAATTAGTCACCTTTATTCCTGTACTTTCTATTAGTGAAATTTTTAATTCTTCTTCAAAAGTTTGAGTTTCGTCTAAGGGCCGGTTGTTCAGTTCTTGATTAATAATAATAATAATAACCCAAGTAGCACACCTGTATTGGTAAAATATTGGTACAATATTGTGAACATATTGGCGAAATATTTGAAATGCAATATTGGCGAGAAAAAAAATGTGAACATTCGGCGATATTGGTCCAATATTACTTGAATAATATTGGCAAAATATTCTTGAACTGATATTGGCATCAAAATGTTCGGCGATATTGGTACAATATCGCTGATACAATATTCTAACAATATTGGCACAATATTCAAAAGTTATATTGTGGAGAAGTAAAATGTGAACATTTTGCGATATTGGTCGAATATTGTTTGAATATTTTAGAAATAGTTTTGGTGAAATATTCTTGAAGCAATAATGGCCTCAAAATATTTATCGATATTGGAACAATATTTATCGATATTGGTACAATATCATTTGGATGTATTGGTAGATGTCAATACACCTTGGTAAATTATTAAATGTCTTTTAGTTGATGAAGGTGACACCAGAGTCTGCCTTTTGATCGCCATAACCACTGAGTGAGCTGTCTTGAAAACAAGTTGGGAAGTTAGAAAACGTTCTATATGTAGAGCCCCCTAGCGGATTTTTATCCAGGTTTGATCATGATATAATTTCAATATGTTTCATTGAATATTCGGCCAATATTCAAATTTCATCTCAATCTAGATGTAGGAAACAACATGAAGACAATATTGTTTTAACAATATCGATAAATATTATTGAACCAATATTGACCCAATATTAATTAATAAGATTTGTTGAATATTGGCGAAATGATATTCAACCAATGTGTAATCACACTTGGATATACAATATAGTTTATATTCCTAGAATCGATATGAGGGGAATATTGGGATTGCGATATTTATTCTAGATGTTAATAACGATGTGAAGACAATATTGTTTTATCGATTTTGGTAGATATCATTCAACCAATATTGACTCAATATGAGTTATTACAATTTGTCAAATAAAGTGGATATGATATTCAACCAATATTCTAACATACTTGGAAATACAATATAGTTTTTTCCGCTATAATCGATATGACTGGAATATTTGGATTGCAATATTTATTCAGATGTGGAAAACAATATATAACCAATATTGTATTATCGATATTGGTAGAAATTATTCAACCAATATTGACCTAATATTCCGTGTGATAATCTACATTCAAAACTAGTTCAACCAATATTCCACCAATATTATTAATATAATATTATTTTTTGAATATTCACCCATATTGGACCAATATTGATTTTTCATTTACAATATATCTATATTGGCCCAATATGGAACCAAGATTCAGCTGATATGATGTGCTACCTGGGAATCTTCATTTACAGTAAATATAGTGTATAAATGTAGTATATAGAATATAATATTGAGAGAATAGGATTTCAAAAGTACAGTTTCATAAAATATGTAAATATTAAAATATGTGTGTAGTATATATAAAACAAGACTAGACATAATTTGATAGTACATTTTTCATAGATAAAATCATATTCGTGTAAATAAATCATTTTCCACAAAGTCGTAGACTGTCTGTGGAGGATGTCGATCAATTGAGTAATTCTATAAATATAACATACATAAGTACACATGACAATATACCCGGATATTTTTTTTTCTTTTTTTTTCTTTATTCTTTTTTTTCACATCTCAATCAAGCTATGAATTTCCCATCTATTTGTATTTAGTAAGTGTGCTTTCAGTGTTTTTTTTTTAATAACCACAAGTTGTTTATTTTTGTTTATTTGAGGAGGTATGAAATTGAAAAATCGTGGGACTAACTATGAGTAGTTTCGCTGTCCTATAGATTTTGACGCAAGAGGAGTTTTATACATTTTTTTATTTCTTGTATTATGAGTATGTTCATATATGAAGATTCTATTTATGTTTCATTTCAAAACACGATGTCATAAGGAAATAATTTAGTCGGATATCAAGAATTTCAGATTCAGAGAATAAATTATCAGACGAGTATCGATTTGGTTTTTTTTAAATTATTCTTAGGAAAGTTTTCTGTAATATTTCCACATTTTTTATATGGTCTTTGAGTACACTACCCCATCCTATGATTCCATATGTAATTCTGGATTCTACTAGAGCATGGTAGATCATCTTCAGATGTTTTTTTTCTAGGTATTTCGCTAGGTACTTGAATCTATAGAGGATACTTCTCAACGTGTTACATAGTGTTGTAATGTGCACGTTCCATCTGAGATGTTTGTCAATTTTTATGCCCAAATATTTAATCGAATCATTTTCTCCTATTTCCATGTTTTCTTCAATTTTGAGGACCGAATAGGGAGGCTTACAGCCGTATGCATAGTCAATCGCCAGCGACTCGCCAGAGTTTCGCCGTTCGCTACACAAGGATTATAACGCACAGTCGAGCTCCAAAAAAGTGACAACCATGCGATAAGTCACATTTTGGCGAAACGCTGGCGATGTACCACTTTTTTGGAGGTCAACTGTGTATTATAGTTCTTGTGTAGCGAAACTCTGGCGAGTCGCTGGAATTGACTATGCATACGGCTGTTAGTGTTTTCATAGCATGAAAACGGTAGATAGAATGTTTTATCGAAGTTAATTGTAAGAAGTTTATAGTCAAACCATTGTTTTATTAACTTCATGTCTTTTAGTGCTATTTCTTTCAGTTTTTCCCAGGTATGCGATTCAAATATTATAGCAGTGCCATCTACGAAACTAATAACCTCTCCAGAAATTTTTAAATTCAAAAGGTCATTGATGTAAAGAATGAACAATAATGGCCCCAGAACAGTACCCTGAGGTACCCCATACAATACAATTTGCTCAGTACTAGTAAAGCGATCTACTTTTGCCTGCTGTGTTCGTCCTGTTAGGTAACTTTCCATCAACTTCCTTACTACACCTCTGAGTCCTAAATCTTCCAAAACATCTAACAACTGGGAGTGACTTATTGTGTCAAATGCCTTGGCTAGGTCTAAGAAAATACCAATTGTTTTTTTCCCGCTGTCCAGATTGTTTGTTAATCGCGATGTTAGATGAGCAATGGCATCTTGAGTTGATTTATTCGGCTGAAAACCATATTGTCGAGTGTTAATCAATTTATTTTTTGTAGCGTAGGACACTATCCTCGATTGGAGCACTTTTTCAAATATTTTTGCGATATTTGATATAACCGAAATCGGTCTATAGATTTTTATGGAATTTTTTGAACCAGATTTATGTATTGGTTTAATTATAGCCCTTTTGAATTGAGAATGGCAAATTCCAGAATAGATTAAATCCAAAGATTTACCAAACTTTGATTGAAACCGAATTCTATATTACCGTCAAATGTGTTGTTCAGCAGAAATTCGACCATGGATAATGAAATCCAAGATTCTGCAGCTTATCTGAACTATTTCATGAAAAAGAAGAAGATTTTAGTAATTCATGTCAAAATAACCAAACATCGTACATCCTACATTTTTTGGAAAGGAAATTATCAGTAGTAATACCACAAGTGATTGAATTTTTGCGATAAGTCTTTCGATTCATTTCTGAATGAAACAGAATTGCTTCGAGAAAACACCACGAGTCCGCAGGACGAGTGGTGCTTTCTCGATACAATTCAGTTGAGTTCAGAAATAAAAGACAGACTTATGAGATAAATTCAATCACGAGAGGAATTTTATTAGACTATTTCACGAAGCATTAAAAGTATTATTATGAACATAAACAAACAATTCATCATAACCATAATCAATTAACTATAATCATAAAAAATGTATTTTTCCCGCTGCCGACACTGTAAATAGTCCATACATGCTTAGCAACAAAACAGGTAAATGGCCTATATCATTCGTTTACTAATTCATCTTGACAACGGAACTTAATAGTGTAATTTACATGCCTAGGGTAATAATGACTTTGACTTTGACAAGTAATACCTTCAGCTTCATTCATATCAATTTTTAGGTTATGAGACCTTTTGAATATTATTGTTGTTTGCTTATTCGGTAACTTAGTTACACGCACAAGCAACTTAGAATGAAATAGCGAACGAATAATCATGAAGGAAGGGTAAGAAAACAAACTTCAATTCAGGCAAATTTTGAGAAATGTCAACAAGCAGCGGGAAAAACGTAATAAGTAACACGGAATGTATCGACTGTTATCATCCTCGGCAAGCGACAAGCCTCGGCTTTGCCTCGGCTCGTACTCGCTCACCTCGAATGTTAACACGTCTTTACATTCCTTGTTACTTAAATAACTAATACTTATCAATAATTTATTATAATGTTACCAAGCGACTCATTTTGACTTTTTCTATGATCTCTAGTTGGATAACTGGATTGACTCGATTTTTGTCTAATACCATTGTTTAAATAGAACATAGTTAGTCAATGCCTGTGGAAAAGGTATTGGACACAAACGCGAGTGTCATCTAGCGTGATTAGTTACAAACATGAATATTTGACGTCATTTTAATGCAGGTTTCTTCAAAAAACCCTGATTTTAATGCTTTTCCATTGTTTTAATCAAGTTACAACATGACTTGGAGGCCAGATCACTGAAGTTACGACATGACTTGGATGCGAGCTCACTATCGCCATCTACATGTCGCATACATTTTGATCCAATTATAATCCCATAAGGTTGACTATCTTTTATATAAACAATGCTGATACTGTGACCACAATTAAGTTATTCGAAATTTTGGCGATAGCGCGTTGGTTAAATTTCTTTATTTTGCCGAAGGAACTAGGTTTCGAACAGTTGAGTAATTATTTTTTTTCACTATCGCTCGGTAAAATACTCGTTATTGAAGGGACTTTTAAAACACTCGTAACATAATATACTATTTCCGAACAAATTTTACTTGTGTGCGCATTCCTATATGAATAAAATAGTGTATTACGCAAATTTCTAAGCTGTATTTAGGTATGGAATTATATTTTATGGGAGCAGTGGGGAAATATATCAGGTTTTTACTTGTCAGAAAAAGGCCTTAAGAGCCATGCTTAAAATGAAATTTAGAGGTCTTGTAGAGGAAAATTCAAAAGTCTTTCAATACTCACTGTCATAGCAATATATATGCAAGAAGTGCTACTATTTTTTTTTTTTCAAAACCAAACACTGTTTGATCACTATAAACCGAATAATATACACCCAACACGATCACTTGATTACACTTATCCAAGGCATCGGCTGAGTGTCTTTGAGAAAGGACCATTGCATAAATGCCTGAAATTTTATAATAAGCTTCCAAACTCGATCAAGCAATTAATTAACTGATTTAAAAAAAAGCAAAAAAGCAGTACAAACATTACTATTGGAGTTGGAACCTTATGAAATAGATGACTACTTAGAATGTTAGCCTAGTTTGGATATATTTGTACTTGCACATACTTTGTATCTTCTTATTTTTTAAGCGGTTGTTTCCTCCAATTTTCTTATGACACTATTTTGTTTGGTCTTAGCTTTTACTATGTTGAATATTGTCTTGTGGGATCCCTCAAAATAAAGATGATTATTATTATTATTGTTATTATATGAAAAATAAGATTCAATTTTGGTAAATTTGTTCCATAATTTTATTCAGCTGCTCATTGATCCTTTCCTCTTCGTAATTTAGGTTGAAAATGAACTGAATTGAATGAATAATATGTTAAAGACAATGTTTAGAACTGATTGGTCTATCCTCAAATTTTATTAACATTTACTTTCTGATCAACTGAAATCGTGAAACAAAATTGTAGTATTTATTGTCCGACAAAAATATTGGACTGTTTTGCCTATACGACAAGAAAATTATGAAATTTTGTAATTCTTATATTTCTTGCGATAGAAGTATAAATTTAAAATGAAATAAAAATACAGTTTATTTCCTAACTTGAAAGAGCAATATAAATATTTTTTTTTGCTCGCACTAAAAATATAACTTCCATCGCTTGTCTCGGATTATTATAGTGCTGCACTGGCAGAGTGAGCGTCATTTAAATCTATAATAAGATCGAAATATTTATATACATATTCTAATTTTTTTAAAACATACCTATCGGAAAATAATTCCAGAGTAAAGGGCTTCCAGGACCGTCATACCTATTGTCGATAATGGTCCAACCACAATTTTCTGGTTCTAATTCAGAGGGTGGTCTTAAATGAGCATTGCACCAGATGCCACTTATGTTCGAGGGTATATTGAAAAATTCTTAGCCTACTCATAGAACCAAACAAAATTTCAATGTCAAAATATTTTATTGCTCAACATATTCTCCTCTAATTGGATACATTTATTACAGCGAACCTGCAACGTCTCTAGACCTTTCAAAAAAAACGTTTCTCCTTGCTCTGCAAACCAGACCTCCACAGCTTTTATTACCTACTCGTTGGAAGAAAATTTACGACCTTTTAAACTTTTTTTCAGTTGAGGAAAGAGATGATAATCGGACGGAGCCAAATCTGGTGAATAAGGGGGGTGTTCTAGTAATTCAAACACTTATTCACGAATTTTTTGCATGGCAACATTAGATTTGTGTGCAGGGGCGTCATCCTGCAAAAACAAAACACCTTTGGATAGCTTTTCGCGTCTTTTCTCTTTGATTTTTTCCCGTAGAGTGGTCAGTAATGTCGAATAGTAATCTCCAGTTATTGTTCTACCCTTATCCAAAAAATCAATCATGATTACTCCATGGCAACCCCATAAAAACTGAAGCAAGAACTTTTCCAGCAGATTTTTGGACACGTAACTTTTTAGGTCTTGGAGAACCGGAGTGTCGCCATTCCATCGATTGTTGCTTTGTTTCTGGATCGTAGAAATGTCCATAGTAACAATTCGGTTTAAGAAGTCTACATCGTTTTCAAATCGAGCACAGATCGAACGCGATGCTACTACCCTTGCACGCTTTTGGTCAACATTCAAACATTTGGGGATCGATTTTGCAGCAATTTTTCTCATGTCCAAATTGACGTGAACTATATGATGAACGCGTTCGTATGAAATATTCAGTGCTTCAGATATCCGTTTTAGCCCAATTCGACGGTCTGTTAAAATCATGTCATGAACTGCATCGATATTTTCGGGGACTGATACAGAAACTGGCCTTTCGGATCGGTCATCATCTTCAATGGAAAATTTACCTCTTTTGTGCAGTCCAATTTTTCACGGTCGCATACGAAGGACATTGATCACCAAGGGTATTAAGCATATCTTCGTAAATCTGCTTACCTCTTAACCCTTTTAAATACAGGTACTTAATGATGGCTCTATACTCCAATTTTTCGATTTTCACAATTTCGGTGGACATATTTTTTCTTTTAATTTATTGCGTAATTCTGGTTTACTTTTTTGACGTCAAACTTTACACTGACACTTCAAATAAGTTATTGTTCGTTGCTATGGTAACGCAATATTTTGTTTATGTAGGGAACTGGTCTCAGAGGCGAATAAAACGTAGAGAGCGCCCTAGGCAAGCACCTCATAGGCGCCCCTCTGGCACACAATTTTTACTAACTCCAAAGGAACGATGAATAAAAAAAAATATTAATTATTTATTTCAAAATTAGTACTTGTCAATAATATCGTCATAGTTTAAGGAGTGCAATAAGTTTGATTCAATGTTAAGTATTGCTAATGATTTAATCTCTTACCTGTCATCGTTGAGCGAAGATAATTTTTCACACTGTTCAGACAAGAAAAACTCCGCTCACCACTGCAATTGCTGACTGCCGTCGATACACATATTCTTAAGGCTTTGTCGATGTTGGGTAAATTGTTTCAAGTTTTAAATCGCATTGGTTCTTCTGGACAGTTTACCGTCTTACTCTTAAGCTAGCGTTGTTAAATAAGAACGTAGATGGATACATTCATCAACAAATCACTTTTCCTAATCTCCTTAATACTGACATATTTGCTCTATTTTGAAATTCTTTCAAATTGATCAAATTGCTTGAAATCGAAAATTTACTATAAAAATTTGCTTTACGCTTCTCGTCTCTTTTGTAGTTCAACCACAAGTCTATCTATAATTACTAGATATTCTGTAACTTGGAATGTTTCCCGACCAGATAATGAAGGAGTAACATATTCTGCAGATTCATCTGTTGTGAGCTATCGTATTCTCTTTGTGTCCTTTTCATATTCTTTGACAAATGAGATTTCTAAGGCTTGCTGTTCAATTTATTAAAATTTTCCTTTTCAGCAGAAATTAGACTGTCAGACATTTGAATAACTGTACAAACGTCAATATCAACAGACTGTAATATTTTGTTGGTATTGTTCATATGCACCAGAAACAAAACCCCAAAACACAATCATGGAAGCAGTTTCTAGTCGTTCTAATTTCAATCTAATTCCTTTAGCTTCACATACAACAACGTTTTTGCTGAGGATTGCTCTCGATAGCAGTCAAGGCCTCGTGGATTTCTGGAAATGACTCTTTCAAATTTTTACAAGCATCTGCTAGAGCTGACCAGCGTGTGGCCGATGGATTTTTGACAGTGATTTTGTTTTTTATCATTACCTGTATTTGTGTTGTAGAGCTTCGTATATTTGAGTTGAAGCTGTAAAAAACATGTAAATTTCTTGAAGGAGACCTAAGAACTAACAAGCTTCCTGAGTGTATTCAGAGGTACATTCACCTGCTAGGTTGAGTGAATGTGGGGTGCAAGGTATATATTATGCTATAAACGAAGATATCTGAAGTCAACCCTGAACGAACGCGCGCGCCCCTTCGTAACTTCGCGCCCCTAGGCACGTGCCTAGTTTTCCTTACAGATAATACGCCTCTGACTGGTCTAGGCTAACTAGATATCAATACATTCTCGTATATGGGTCTCTTGATTTGCTGGAGATGCATTTTATTAGTTGGTGGTAGAGATGAGGAATCGTAACCCTTGAGATTTTGTATATAAACCTCTTCATCCGTATTGTCAGTTTCAAATTTTTTTTAAATTTCAAATCGCCCTTTATTAACGTCATCTTCAGTTTTAAAAGAATACATGCCACAAATAAATTCTTCAATATCTTTAAATCGAGAACTATTTATTGTCAAATGCATAGATGAAACAGTAATCAATTGAATAAATGCCTCTTGAAATTTCGAGTATTTTTTTAAAATCAAAAATGGCCTTTTCTTTCCTATTTTGAAAAATGGCGTTTTATTGTAATTCCCAGTGAATATGTGACATACCGCAAGGCCCTACATAAATCTTCACCAAAATTTTTGTAAATTTCATTATTATTCATTAACAGTTCCATTTTACTGATACTCATATCTATTCTGCCTTCAAATACTTCAAATTTGCTAACATTATGGCAGAAAACTCAGAATCTGTACAGAGAACGTGAAATTGAAAATTAAAATTACCCTTCATCAATCAGGAATTTCTTTTTTATAGCAAAATCTTTATAGCAGGAAGAATGGTAGCCTATAACTTCATCGTCCGAAATCGAAGACAAAACAAGGTCTATGAACTTATGCCCGTAAATTTTGTCACTTTTTCACGTTTCTGTTTCGAAGAATCGCCATTTACGAATAGGCATGAAAATTCTCCATAATTATGAGTCGTTTATTCATGAATAAACATCCTGTGTATGTTTGCATACACAAATGTGTGTGTTTTTGTATAGCTAGGTAGTTTTGGTTAGTGTTAAAATACAAGATAGGTAGATTGAAATTTTTATTAGTTTTTTGTCAGTTTTTCAACAAATTCACCAACTTTATTGTCGGACAAGTATCTCTTATAAATTTTATTTCTTTTAAAAAAAATTCAATCCCACATTGCTTGTTATCACCAATATTGTTGTCATCGAATCGACATCTTTGGAGCATTAGACTGCTGAAGGTCCTTATTACTTTGGTCGGACAATGGTGCCATTGAAAATCTCATTTAATTATTGCATTTTTCTAAAAAATTCAGATTGCTGCCTGTCGCCAACCCACAAGTCGTGAAATCGATACGTTCAGATTTGGGGACATACCAGAAGTACTGAACAATTTTTTAAGATAATTTTTTCATATTACTTTTAGTGAATATCTTTAATTTTGACTTAAAAACTAAATGTTGGTGATTACCTTACATATAAATGCTAAATTGACATGTTTTTCAGAAAGCCAAAGGAAAACTCACCACTGTTAAGGTTTCCTCTTTACGAAATCTTGCCGGACTCAGCACACTTAAACAGTAACAACTTGCTGGTTATCACTTAAGATTATAGAGGGCTCGCGGACTAAAAGTATTATTTAAAAAAAAAATTCATCTGTAGAGATGGAATAGAAAGTAGCCTAATTCATCGGTAATATAAAGCTTCGCTAACGAAGATCAACCAGAAAACCAAATCATCCCTAAGAATCTTTGTTTTCTCAATTTTACCATTCAATAAAACTATCCAAAAAACACGCAAATCTGAAAATAATTGAAGAACTCCACCCCGCGCCACAGCCACCACGCTTTCCCCACAAATTTCCAACGCTTCCTACAATATTTCCTCCCTGCCACAGAGCAGAAAAAGAGGGCTACATTATTCACGATAAGACGGTCAGAGTTTTCCCGCCATTGTCGCAGAGCACTCGTATAAAACAATTTGCGACGCTCATTTTTATCAATAATACAGTCTCTCCTGTTTCATGCAGAGCCTCCTGCTATTCGAGACTCGTTCTCTCAGTTCTGGCAAATTCAGAGATGGATTTACACCATGTGGAAGGATAACGTATGGGATGATGTCTGCATCACAAGTAGGCTTGTAAATAATGTCGTGGTCTGTCTGTTCCTGTTCTGTTGGATTTATACGCGCCATGTCGACCGTTTGAATTGCTACGATTTTGTATTAATATAGCATGAATGGTTATGAGAGATCGGTTTGGCCTTCAACGTTTTCAGTAATGTTGATAATAAAATCTAGAAGCCTACGAATGTGTTCTGTTAATTCACAATCAAAACAAATTAGTTGGCTAAAAAATTATATTTCATTTTTGAATAACTCTTTTATTCAACCCCAACAATTATTTTATCAAGTGTTCAAAGTGGCCCCCCTCCCAAGCGGTCACTTTTGATTTTGACCATGTTACACCAAGCAATAGATCATGAAATTATTGAGTTTTTAACCAAAATACTAGAAGGAAACCGACTAGCCATCACATGAAAGACAGTCCGTAGTTATATTGTGTTATGTTTTCGACTCGCAACTGTCATTTATTAATTTTGTTATAATCATTTAAATAACCAAAAAAGTTTTTTTTTTTTAATTGTTTTGCTTATAAAATAAAAACTGGTTGCTCCAATGAGAAAAATTGTGAATAATTAAAATACGAATAAAATGGGATGTTTCACAACCCTGTCGGATCACTAGTAACGGAGAAAAACTGGAAAAACCGGAAAATTTTGCGATTTTTTGAAAAATTCATAACTCCGCCATTTTTCAAGAAGTAGAATTGGCCTTTCCCATGAAAGTATTGAATCATTTGTACTTAAGTGTGCACAAAACAGGCGCTGTCGGATTGATAGTTTTGGCACAATTGCCATTTAAATTTTTTTTGCAGTATTTTGCAGCGTGCCTGGATGCTCTAGTGATAGCCCGATTTCAATTTCTCAAACAGATTATGAAAGTAGAAGTATAGTACTACAAAACGTATATTCTCACTTTGCGCTACAATGGTGCGAAATGGGTGAAAAATGCATGCAAACATGAAAACGGCCGGTCCCGAGTTAGCTGCCGAGTAGTAGGAGAGTCCGGGAGATGAGGGATATTCTTCTAATGAACGGGTTACGTGATAATACGTTTCCCCTCATCTCCTGCTTACTCCTACCACTCGACCGCTTTCACCAGCTCGGCAGTTTTCAGTCATGTTTGCAAGCATTTTTCACCCATTTGGCAGCATTTTAGCGCAAAATGAGAAAATACATTTTGTGGTACTGTATTTCCACTTTCAAGATCTGATTTAGAAATTGAAATTAGACTATCACTAGAGCATCCAGGCACGCTGCAAAATTTTGCAAAAAAAAAATTCAAATTGCAATTGTTCCAAAACTAATGATCGGTCAGAGCCTGTTTTATGCACACAAAAAGTACACATGATTCAATACTTTCATAAATAGGCTATTTCTTGAAAAATGTCGGAGTTTTGAAAAATCGTTAAATTTTCCAGTTTTCCGGTTTTCCTCCGTAACTAATGATCCGACAGGGTCGTAAAAAATACCAATTCGTTTGTATTTTAATTATCTACAATTCTTATCCTGGGAACAACCAAATTGCTCAATTGGTTTTCATTTTATTAGCAAAACAATTTTTAAAAATACGTTTTGTTGTTATTTAAATATTTATAGCAAATTAATAAATGACAGTTGCAAAACATAACAGAATTTGACCACGGAGTGTTTTTCATGTTATGGCACAGCAGGTTTCCTACTATTATTTTTGTTGAAAAATCACTCATTTTATGCTCTATTGAATGGTGTATTAGTACTTTTCAATAGTTTACCAAATACCTTGAGAGAGACGTCATTAAATAATTTTAAAAAAGTGTATGTGAAAAAGAAATACGAGTCGAAAACATAACACAATATAACTTCGGACTGTCTTCAATGTGATGGTACAGTCGGTTTTCTATTAGTATTTTTGTTAGGAAAATAGTTATTTAAGTAACAAGGAATGTAAAGACGTGTTAACATTCGAGGTGAGCGAGTACGAGCCGAGGCAAAGCCGAGGCTTGTCGCTTGCCGAGGATGATAACAGTCGATACATTCCGTGTTACTTATTACGTTTTTCCCGCTGCTTGTTGACATTTCTCAAAATTTGCCTGAATTGAAGTTTGTTTTCTTACCCTTCCTTCATGATTATTCGTTCGCTATTTCATTCTAAGTTGCTTGTGCGTGTAACTAAGTTACCGAATAAGCAGACAACAATAATATTCAAAAGGTTTCATAACCTAAAAATTGATATGAATGAAGCTGAAGGTATTACTTGTCAAAGTCAAAGTCATTATTACCCTAGGCATGTAAATGACACTATCAAGTTCCGTTGTCAAGATGAATTAGTAAACGAATGATATAGGCCATTTACCTGTTTTGTTGCTAAGCATGTATGGACTATTTACAGTGTCGGTAGCGGGAAAAATGCTTTATTGATTGGCATATGTATAATGGCGATGACTTTGTTCAGTTTTGACAGAATTAATAACAATTTTTGAATTGTCAATAAATGTAAAATTTCTACAAAAGCTGATGTTTTGAAGATCTACTCGCATTATTTTGAATAATATGGATTTTAGAAGAAAATGCCGACAAATTTGAAATCGCATGAGAGATATGTACTAGTCGCAACTTTTGACCTCCGATACCTAAAAAAAATGTCCATTTTTAGGTATCGGGCCAATAGAGACTTTTGATCAGAAGGGAATGAACTACAACATATCCAAATTTCAGCCAATTCGACAGGGATCCTTTTCTCATTTGATTTGTGCGAACGTAGATTCCAACAATGAAAAACTTGGAAAGAAACTTCAAAACACAGTAGTCACAACAGCTTCTAAATCAAATTTGAACAAAGTTAATAAAAATGTGAAAATTATAAAAATTCATATTAAGTAATTTTGAGGAACTAGGATGAGCTAAAATTGTACATAGGTTAACTAGTAATAAGTATACAGTGAGCACGTAAAGGTTGGAACAAATTCGTTAAATGCTTGATATGGCCATTAGGGAAAATAAGCTCAGACACGTCGATTTTATTTTTCGGTGGAGCATTTTTTGGCCTACTTATATTTTTGATGACGTCATCACTGTTCAAGTTATGACGCCATCGTAATTTTTTTCAAATAGCAATACCCTATTTTGATAATACCTTCAAAAAGAACGCATTTTTCTGTTTATGGATGTCATATTTTTTCTTATGTTACATAACCGTATGTTCGAGAAATAAAAGATATTTCATTATTCACAACAATGTAATATTACGTCTGTTAACGTGAACTTTTGACTTGAGGTATCCCCACCAAAAAAAATTAGTGGGGTTAGATCAGGAGATCTAGCTAGAAACTAAAAATCCTGCGATCGAAATAATCTTCATTAAGTTCATGAATTACTTTCACTTCATATGGGTGCCACTTATTCTTTTTTAGTTATTTTAAAACAGACGTTTGACACATTGATTGCTCCAATGCAACTAGACACTGACTGTACGTAAATATGTTTCTAAAATTCTGCTTAACGATAATAGTTAGCTATCAAATAATGGTGGTATAAATAAATTATCGACACCATGCAAAAAGCGAAAAATGACGCAAAGATATTTTAATGATTTCAGGTTATGGGGATAAGACTAGTACGCAAGCTGAGGTTTGTGACTTATTTAACTATAAATATCCCGATAGACCTATTACACGTTGGACAGCAATCAAAGTCGAAGCAAAATTTAGCAATTTTGACAATGTAGGTGATAATTATACGAAAGGTCGTCCAGGCATTACGGAAGATCAACAATTGGATGTATTACTATCGTTTCAAGAAAATACTCATATGAATCATGAACTTAATGAAGATGATTTCGATAGTAGTCGATGATTTTCAGAATGGCCAGCTAGATCTCATGATCTAACCCCACTAGATTTTGTGTGGGGATCCCTTAAGTCAAAAGTTTACGTTAACAGATCGAATATTACATTAC
Organism: Chrysolina oricalcia; assembly: GCA_944452925.2. NCBI lineage: Eukaryota > Metazoa > Arthropoda > Insecta > Coleoptera > Chrysomelidae > Chrysolina > Chrysolina oricalcia. Next base: position 6,777,709 of record OX101817.2, read on the forward strand.
TATGAATAATGAAATATCTTTTATTTCTCGAACATAAGGTTATGTAACATAAGAAAAAATATGACATTCATACACAGAAAAATGCGTTCTTCTTGAAAGTATTATGAAAATAGGGTATTGCCGTTTAAAAAAATATACAATGACGTCATAACTCGAACAGTGATTACGTCATCAAGAATACGATTAGATCAAAAAATGCGTAACTGAAAAATAAAATCGACGTGTCTGAGCTTATTTCTCCTAATGGCCATATCAAGCGTTTAACGAATTTGTTCCAACCTTTACGTGCTCAGTGTATAATATAATTAGTGACAATCAAAATGATAAGTGCTAGTGAGTGCAGTGAAACCAGTGAAAAAACACCTAGAAACGGTTACCAAGGGATGGTTGATTTTGACAAGTGGTGGAGAAGAAATGATTGAAAAGTTTTCATAAAAATTGGACCGGTATTTTAGAAAATCAAAAGGAAACACTGGTATCAACGATCCAAAAGTTACTACAATCTACAGATAAACATCGAGAGCGCCAAAATTATCAAAAACTACGTACCTGCCAAATCCACGACTAGAAAAGCTCACCAGAAAGAAGCAGCCAACGCCCAGAAGCCAACACAAAAAGGTACCTATTTCTTGTACAAACTTTTCCAATGAACCAGGAAATATCATCACGTCATATTGACTACCTTTGTCTATTATACTCAGTGATCGAAAACTTCTTTGAAAACTCATTACCTTTAATATTAGCTATGAGTAAAATAAGTTTCCACGAAACAACAAAACCAAAATAATGAAATAATCTTTATTTCCTATTTTCCGGTAAATAATATGATCAATCCATTTTTTATTATTTTCCGACAATTCCTTTTGATATTGTTGATTGACCTCTCTGAAAGTTGGTCTGTATGTTGCCTGCTTATAGTTGCATATAGAGAAACTTCGCTTAGGTAGCCTTTTTATTGGTTGAACACATCCAAAAATTGCCATTTCTCAAACTCTTCAGCAATTTGAAGACAAAAAAAAGTGAATTTATTATCATTCTAGGAGCTCTTTTTCACATGAAAGTCCCCCTCTCCCAAGTAGCACACTTATATCGGTAGAACCTTGGTACAATATTGTGAACATATTGTCAAAATATTTTAAATGCAGTATCGTAGAGAGAAGAACAGTGAACATTCGGCGATATTGCTCCAATAATGGATAATATTGGCAAAATATTCTCGAAGCAATATTAGCTTCAAAATATTCAGCGATATTGGTGCAATATTGTCGCGACTAGGGCTACTTGGAGCTACTAGAGTCGTGTAAGGAGTTGTTTCCCTTATACGAAATACGACTTGGGGTGTAGCTACAGATGGTAGCTATAGAAACTCAAGGGGTAACAACAAAACAAACATTTATTAAATAACAATTGGGATACTGGGGGGGAAAGTTAAATATACATTTCAAAATAAGGGCCATCAGTAAACCAATTCTTACTGCTAAGGCCAAAAAGGCCTAGCCTACAAGGCTAACTGAGCGCCAGGGCTCTCTCCTCTATAGGAGTCTATTACTGACTCCCTTATCATTCCATTCCTCTTGTATTTATATAAAGAAATGTTTATATCGTTCGGTCAACGATTTTGCTCGCCACGCTACTTTGCTAATTTCAATGTCGGTCGTATATGATAATGAACTTCTATCGTGATCGAATTAATAAAAAGCAAGAGTGAATGGATCAATACACTAAAACAATTCAAAGGGCATTACTCGATATTTACGACAATATTATAAAAAATTCAATTTTTGTCGAGAAATGAAATGTGAACATTTTGCGATATTGGTCAAATATTGTTTGGACATTTTAAAAATAGTATTGGTGAAATATTCTTGAAGAAATAATGGCCTCACATATTCAGCTAGATTGGTGATGGAATTTCAAATACTGGTACATCACACAGGGTAAGCCTTATGGAGGTTACTAAAACCGTTAGAATGTCATCAAGAATGTATATTATATAGTGCGATGAAGTGTACAGAGCGAGCATCAAGGAGGTGTCTGAACATAATATTCATTATTTCCAAAACTTACTACGAGTTCGAAAACAAAATCTATGAAACGGATATTATACAGTATGATGAAATTTCAAGCGCTGCTAAATCATACAGGGCGAGCAATAAGGAGGTAACGAACATAATCATTACTTCCGAAACTACTACTAGTTTGAAAACAAAATTGATAGAATGTCATCAAGAATGTATATTATACAGTGCGATGAAGTGTACTGGTCAAATAATAAGGTTGTGATTGAATATAAAATTCGTTATTTTTGAAACTACTACGAATGAGAAAAAAAAAACAAAAAATGTTCAAAATAATAATAAATAAAGTAACTTGGATAATAATTAAAACCCTAGTGTGTAAGAAGATCTCAGTACAGTTTCCTGTTGTGTTTTGTAGAGGATTGAGAATTCCGGTAAGAAAGTATATTATAACTTGCTAAGCTGTGTTCCAATTTATGCAACGGTATACAAAACTGATGAAGGCACCGCTCGCTCCTATATTCAATTTGGTAATGTCGAATAACTCAGAACTTTTACGTACACAGTTCTCCTTGTTGGAAACAAAATGAAGACAATATTATTGAACCAATATTGACTCCATATAAGTTAATACGATTTGTAGAATAATGGCGAAAAAATATTTAACCACTAAGCAATTAAACTTGGATATACAATATAGTTTTTTATTCATAGAATCGATATTAGAATTGCGATATTTATTCTAGATGTTGGAAAAAATACGAAGAAAATATTGTTTTATCGATATTGAAGAATTTCATTTGTATTTATTTATTTTCCTTTCAATGACAGAGTATAACTGTATAGGAATAGTCAAAATTTTTTTATTAAAAATCGTTGTCGGACAAAGGTGATAGTGGGATAGTTCGTTGAAATTGTTTCATCGGGAGAAACATAAAAATACGAAAGTATACAAGGTGTCCCATTAATAATTTTGAATCAGATGTCACGTGACCGAAAACAAAAGCTCATTGGGTAACATAATAGCAAAAAAAGCTGCACCAATTGCTTTAATTCAGAACCCCAAAATTACAATTCTCCACTACTTTCGAGTTCCGAGATATTCCCCGTCCAAAACTTCGTGGGACACCCTATATGAATGAATGAAATTTATTGAAACAGGAAATCCTAATACACAAACAATTTAGATACAAATTATTCTGAACAAAAAATATAAAGTAAGTATACAATTACGGTACAGAAGACACAATAAAATTAACAATGATTAGGTAAAGATCAATAATAAAAAACGTATATATAAAACTAACTATTAATAAAACTGAATGTATATACAGCCAGTTGTATGAAACATCTAAACAAAATTGGTGGTTTATCTTCTAATATGAAAAACTAGATTTCTTTTGAACTCTACAACAGTTTTAGAATTTTTAATGATTTCAGGTAGTTTATATTCCTTCAAGACCTTATAGAATAGGGACTTCATTGTATTACCCATATTGACCCGTGATATATAAAAATTGTCTTTATTTCTGGTATGATAACCATGAATTTGACTGCTGTATTTGAGAAATTCATTTAGATAGGTAGGTACCATGTTGTGAGTTATTTTAAATATATTAATCATTGCATTTAAGTAAAATCTGTCAGAAACTGGTAGCCACTGTAGTGTGTCAAGCATAAGGGCGATGTTAGTGTATCTATTACATTTTAATATTATTCTCATTCCCCCGTTTTGAAGCTTTTGAAATGCATTTATTTTTTTAGAGGAAATACATTCAATAAGCTCGCACAGTAGTCGAAATGTGATTGTATTAAATACAGTAATCTTAGAAAAACTTGAGATATTTTTTGCGAAATTCTGCTGAAGAAGAATAATTTTTTACATATTTTTTTATAGATTTATGAGAAATGTGAGTCATATAACAGAATGTTGTCAATCATGAATCCGAGATACTTGAATTCTTTCACAAATACTATGATCTCATTGTCTATGGTAAGAGTACAGTTGTTGATATTGATGTTAGAATATCTAAAGGATGTTGTCAAAAAATATAGACAATATTGTATTATCAATATTGGTAGAAACTATTCAATGTTGTATGTAACAATGTACCTTCAGAATAGGTTGAACCAATATTCTACTAATATTACTAATATAATATTATTTTTTGAATATTCACTCATATTGGATCAATTTTATTTTTTCATTTACAATATACCTATATTGGTCCAACATGAAATCAAGATTCAGCCAATATGACGTGCTACCTGGGTTAATTTTCAATAACGAATCGCCCCCAAAAACTATCGCACTTAATCGGCAAAACCCTGTATAACTGACACAATATCCTCCAAACTTTTCTTGTCCTCTCCGCCCCGCCGCCACGCGTACCTTTCCCGCCGCCAAACGAGCAGTGGAAGGCCTCTCCGTGCCACATTCGGAGTTTGTGTAAAGACAGGAAGACGCGCGGCACGGGCGGCGGGCAGAGATAGCGGGCCCGGAAGCGGAGAGAAGCGACTGTTTTCCTCGCCACCGCCACCGCTGACGGCTTTATTGTGGACGCGATCAGATAGCGGGCCGTGACACGTGCACAACGGCGTTAGCGGGGTAACCTGTTACGCGCCGTTGTAGGGCCTTTATCGGCCCGATGAATAATCTGCATGCGATTGCGGCTCGCGGGAGTTTTAACCGAGTTTCGTACTCGAGATGGCGTTTCCTGGACGTCGTCCGTGATGGAGGTGGGGTGCTTATGATTCTGTTGTTCTCGATGATGGACAGCACGCTTTCATGGGTTGGCAGATGTTCAATTTACGATTCAACCATGAATAAGGTATTTTTACCGACGACCTCCTTGAAATACGTATCATTTCGCACTGTAAACTAGTACAAAAAATTTGATATTTCGCACTAGGGCGAAATATTTCATTTCACAATTCGCTCGGCGATTGGTCTTATAACCAAATATAGTTAACTATACTCTAATTTTTACTCATAGGTACCTGTGACAATGACATTTCTACAAACGAATTCATAACATTGTGTCAGTGTCAATGTGATTTACTAAGTAGATAGGTACCGAATCGTAAAATTTCTTCAGTTTTCTTTGGTACAATGTCATCTGACGATGAAATGTTAGATATTACTCCCCCAGAAGTATGCAATTTAGCAAACGAAACATCGAAGGAATTGCTGCCAGAAAAATCAAAACAGAAGTATGATTTGGCGAATGATAATTTTATGGCATGATAAGAAAGAAGTAACGCAAAAAGCTTCTCCGAGGTAGTTTTAATGGCTTACATAGGGGAATTAGGAAATAAGTACAAGCCAAGTACTGTCTAGTCAATTTATTCTATGTTACGAACATCCTTGATAGCTAAACATAACATAAACATTGGAAATTACCCGAAATTGAAAGCGGTACTCAAAAGACGCTCAGTCGGATATAAATAAAAAAAATCAAACATTTTAAATCCTCAGCAAATCGAACAATTTATGGAGACTGCTCCAGATGAGAAATATTTGTTAATCAAGGTATGTTTTTATTTGCATTTACAGTTTATTTATTTATAATGAGTATTTTTTTTAAAGAAGATTGAAATTTTACTAATTCACTACTCATATTTTGTATGAAGGAATCGTTGTTTTTGACAAACAATATTGTTGTCATTGAATAGCTCAGGGCGTTAATGCACCAAACATTCGACGCGGATCACCAAACAATGTATGGAGTAGGTTCGAATCTTCACGAAATAACTTTTTTTTATTTATTATAACATATATTATTTATTTGAATGTTTCATAATTAAAGAGTGATACTCATGTCACTTATTCATTTTTTTTTTATTTCCTTTTTTGACAAATATACATTGTATTGGAAACGTCACAGAAAGAAGTAATATTTATTATACAAGAGTTGATAGAAGAGAGGAAGACACTATTTACAGTTTTTACAACGAAAATGCACAATGAACAAACGATTTTCACAACGACAAAAATTCATTAATGGTATAAAAACAATTTTCAGTCAGGTATGTTTTCAGGCTTAACTTGAACGAATTAAGGGTTTTGATGGATTTTACGCAGTCTGATAGTTTGTTAAACAGTTTCAAACCCATGTGATCTGGCGAACAGTCTATTATTTTATTCCTCGACAAAGGCACACGAAATAAACTCACTTTTATAGTAGATATATTAAACAAATTGTCTGAATTATCTTTTTTTAAGATACAGAGCTCGCTACTATAATAATAATAATAATAATGTTTATTCATCATCATATATCAAACTTGTATACATTTTGAGCATATAAATATAACACAGTAATGTTCGATCAGTATTGACCAAAATTAATTTATATACATAGTTATGTGAACAAACAACAAATCGACTAAATGAATGATCTGAATGATGCAACAACTACATTAATTGTAAAGGTTCCGGACACCAAAAATGAAGAACCTCGAACTTTTACATTAACAGGAACATTTCATGGAATATATAAAATGTATGCTGATCTACGTCCCAAAACCATGGTTTTGGGATCTTTCCTTAAACTTTCTACATGACAGTACGAATCGAATGACACCATGATCATAATTTTCGGTGACAATAAAAATTTTTTATTTTTTTTTTGAATATGACATATCGACTAGACTACGAAACCACCCTGATGGAATGGTACAACCCACTAATATTACTAAAATAATGAACAATAGATATCTTATAATGGTATTAATATAATATATATTATAATGGTTTTGATAATAATTTATTTTGTAATTTGTAATTTGAAATTATGAAATACTATTTATTTTAAATTTTGGAATTATTATTATTATTATTTATTTACAGACTCCTATGTAAAGTTGATACTCTACCTTGGCTTGGTGGAGCATTTCTTTGCCTTGCCTTGCCTTGCCTTGCCTTGCAGGGCTCTTGATGACGTCAGACAAATGAATATTATAATGAATTCAGCAAATTCAGACCAAATAAATGAGAAAGACCATAAATTTCAATAAATATAACGATTTAATACATGCAGAAGAATAAAGTTGATAACATCCCATTACTTCATATTTCAATTTTAAATGTGAATGAACAAACCTTATATCTAAAAATATGCGCTATGACATCATATAGTCAGACCTCCCATGCATTAATAACCTTGGTTGGCACAGCTTGCCTATTGAGTTATTATCCTAACCTAACTAATTTATAAAGTCCCATGTCTTCGCGTTTTAGATTAATAATTGATAATACGGATTGTTTGTGAAAGAGTTTTCGGTAAATACGAGTTTATTATCACTACTACTATTGAAAAGTAAATGGATATCGATCAAATGGATATATGCATATATCAGACAAGAATAAGTTGCAACTTTTTATAAGGCCTTTACCTGCGCGAGTGTTTTTGGTGTTGAATCTCTGCTTGTCCTTTATGATGTCTCGTTCATGACGATTCTACGAAGCTGCCTCCATTTTGAGAAGTGACTACTGGAAGTTTTCATTCATTCACTGAATCAATTTCTTGGGAAATATCGAGGTAATTGTTTTTGAACTATTATCTATCACTATGTATTCATCACTGCACTATTATTAACTAATTATTTACACATTTTGAAGGAATCATTTTACATTTTGTTGCATACTAATATTGTTGCAACATGCCTCCTTTTTAGTTGCTTTAATTCTCCCTTCTTGACAAAAAAAAATGAATGTTCATGTTTCCTAGTAACAAGAAGTGAAATCTCTCAAATGCTAATGTTTATTAATTTATTGCTAATTATATATTATATCTAGAAAAATGGTTTTGATGTCTTTAGAAAGCTTGTACTTTCAGGATTCTTATATTATTTATCAATTCTGGTTAATTTAATTCCTTCTTTGTCAAATTTTCTAACGCATCGTTTGATGTCGTGAAATAATTGAATATCCAACTTCATCAATGTTGTCATTTATTTTAGTTATTTTTTAAAATAATTGTTTAATTTTCTCTTTTTGCATAAATATTATTCCTTTATGTTTATAATCGATCAAGTATGTTTTTATTTGAATCACTATTGCTATTTTCTTACATTTATCGTTTGAAATTCCCTGAATTCTGTTTGACAGTTGTGACGTCAAATGCTGATTGTGGCTTTGCTCATATTACACGGGGTACTTAAAAAATTCTCCCTTTTTTGACTTTCAAAATGTCCATCTGTTATCCAAAGTTTCCACTTGATTTTAGAAATGCTATGTGTTTTTAATTTCGTAACTATTAAAATCATGACAGTATATAGATGTTTTGTTTTCACTTATGTACATGGATTACTTGGACCGGAATAAATAATTATTCATGTTCTTTACTAATAAAATATATTGAATAATGTTCCACACTGTATATGCACAGTTTGAACCCACAATAGAAAGTGAAATGAAAATAATTTTAAAATGACACCACCAAGACATGTGGAATGTTTACGCTATGATCGAGTGGTAAATCGTTTCAAGATATCAATATTGAATCTTCCCTGTGACGTCACGATGATAATTATGCACCGACTTTAAATATGCCTTACGATTCACAGTTACGTTAATAATCAACAGTACTGCTCCTTGAGGTGGTTCTGTAAATTCATAATTTGAGAAAGTCAAAGACAGGAGAGAAAAAAACCAGCTGTAAAGGCTGCGCGAACAAGTATGAGGGTCAAACTGGAAGGAACATGTAAGTAAGGTTCAAAGAGCACATGCTTTGATATAGATACCAAAAACTGTAAAATTTCTTTTCTATGGTATAGCATTGCTAAATACTTCACAGTGCTTCCTCGTATTCAAAACCGTTTATTGACCTCACCGTATAAAATATCCCTTGTTGTAATATCCCACCAGCCAGCGAGAATCAATTTTTCAGTTCCATCAGCGAGCAGTTGACTTTCCAAAAAACCGTGACTGAATCGAGCAGGCGCTGACCGCAACAAAACAACGGTGTCGCCTCCAACGAGATGAAATCCAACACTAATTTAGCATGAAAATTCAATTTGTTCAGAAACTGATATCAATTTGGCGGCACTCGATGTGTACAAAAATAATGGTAATGCCCTAATGGATATCCTATAACACAGTTAAAGGTGAAATTGATAATTGACATGCATATCAAAAGTGAATTATAACTGCATGCGGTCGAGGACGAATTGCACTGGAGTAGTGACTATTTGATTTTTAACAAGGAAAAATTGAAGTAAGATGTCATCTCACTTCTATCTCAGTTAATTTTCATAACTATTAAATTTCAACTTTTTATTTCAAACTAAACTGTCTATTGCTTCACTAACTGACTGCGTCTGCTGGAGTGTTGCTTTTTATATCTACATCGGATTTTGCCGAAGGTACGTTCTTAGATGCGACGCTGAATATAACGAGATTTCTCTCGAATACCGTCGAACCGCCTGGAAATATCTCTGGCGATGAGGAGTCAGATGCGCTCACAAACTTTTTGCAAGATCGATCAGGTCCGCCTTCGGGGGAATTATCGTGACAATGAATGTTCATTTACAGAAAAATATATGTTACATAACTATATATATATATATATATATATATATATATATATATATATATAAATATATATATATATATAAAAAATATATAAATAGAAAAGTTATTGGGTATAGCCCTCAAATTGTAGTGCAACCGTAGACACGTGTTTCGAGCTTAAGCTCTCATCAGTACGGTAAAATGAAGTGCAAAGATGGATGTAAAAATTGAAACAAAGGAAGTCAACAACAGGAAGCCAACCTGACTTCCTTTGTTTCAATTTTTACATCCAAGTGTTATACATCTTTGCACTTGATTTTACCGTACTGATGAGAGCTTAAGCTCGAAACACGTGTCTACGGTTGCACTACAATTTGAGGGCTATACCCAATAACTTTTCTATTTATATTTTTATATATTGCCCCTCGATAAATCCATCCTGATTTATATATATATATATATATATATATATGTTCGGAAAGGTTTCCGCGGTCAGAAATATGTACATTACTTCTGTGGTAAAACTTGGTAAAACTTGGTAAAACAATGATCTCACTGTTCTACATCTTTTTCTTCAAATTAAGGCTTTGGTGGAAGATCAGATGTGAGGCAACTCCAATCTGAACCAAATGCCCTTTGCTTTTTTTTTGTTTTTTTTTTGTTGTTGTGTAATGATGTTAATTTTGGTGTGCAATAAATGTATTATTATTATTATTATTATTATTATTATTATTATTATTATTATTATTATTATTATTATTATTATTATTATTATTATTATTATTATATTTTCACTTCTGGCTGGAGCAAATCTAAAGCATTTTGCAACACATCACCACTCAGCTTGCAGAGTCCGTTTTTCAAAACTTGGAAATATTGTCCATAATGCTGTCTTTTTAAAATATCTACCCTATATTCAATTAGAGGTAGGAGTTCCCATAGCTTGCAGACTGTTTCAAACCCCAAGTACACTGAGGAGTAATCTTTATTTATTTTGACTACTCGCCCGTTTGTAAATTGGCTGAACTCAATGGTAAACCTATCGTCTTCAACAGTCTCCAGTTGATCGGATGAATAAAAATAATTGGTAATGACTCCTTGGTGTGTCAAGAACTGCTTCCACTCATGTTCTGTGAAAATTACTCGATCTCCCTTATTTCCAATAATTTCGATACATGGAGTGAAATTCAAATCATATGAAAGATTCACAACAACAAATTTACTTTTAGATTTGTTTAATGGGAATTTTCTTTCACTCAACACTACTTTTGATTTTTCTTTGCAAAAATATTCGCTTGACAAGTTGAATTTGAACTCGGTAATACTCATTTTGACAAGAGAATGTCTGTTGTGATATCGTTATTGGTTTATATATTACATCAACAGTAGTGGGGGCAATATTCTAGTTTAACTCTTCATTAGACTATCAACATTCTCGATATTTGGCAACAACGTGAACTTGACCTTGAGAGAGGTCGTTGAACCCGTTTCAAGTTCCTCCTGCTTGTCGAGACTTGTCTGTAACGTGACGTCAGCAAATTCCAGGTTTTCTGATGCCTGACACGTGCACTTATTGAAATAAGTAATTACACTCGTATCAAATTTCGTTGATCGGATGTTATCGAATGTAATCTGATACCTGACACGTGCACTTATTGAAAGAGGTCATTGAACCCATCTCGGATTTCTCCTACTTGTCGAGACTGGTCTGTAACGTGACGTCATCAAATTCCAAGTAATTTGATATCCAACACGTGTATTTATTTTAAAAAAAGTCATTGAACCCGTATCAAATTTCGTTGACCGGATGTTATCGAATGTAATCTGATACCTGACACGTGCACTTATTGAAAGAGGTCATTAAACCCATCTCGGATTTCTCCTACTTGTCGTGACTGGTTTGTAACGTGACGTCAGCAAATTCCAAGTAATTTGATATCCAACACGTGCACTTATTGAAATAGGTCATTGAACCCATCTCAAATTTCGCCTACCGGAAATATGCATCAGCAAATTCAAAGTAATTTGATATCCGACACGTACACTTATTGAAATAGGTCATTGAACCCGTATCAAATTTCGTTGACCGGATGTTATCAAATGTAATCTGATACCTGACACGTGCACTTTCTGCTGACGTATACCTCCCGTTGCTCTGTCATGGGTTTTGATCTTGAATCCAAAAGCTCTCTCATAGGTTTTGACCTTAATTCCAAAAGCTCTCTCATATTTACTCTACTTTCAGGGAATAAAACTACGAAAGTAACACCCCTTTTCTTTTTGTTTCGAGAAAAAGACCGATAAACTTACCTTTATCTTTATCCCTATTCCGTTCACTCATCTGCAAAAATAACGCAATCATTTGTATGTTGTTGTAAATTTACCACAGAAGTTCATGGGTTGAACCGCGTTGAGAGTTTATAACTCGACGTTTCGGCTCCTGCTTTGGAGCCATTTTCAAGAGTGTGACTGCGAGGCCTCTATCTGCCTACTCCTCGAGTCGTGGTCTTGAGAGATATCAAGGTCTCAACCTGCCTACTCCTTGATCTCAAAAGACGATCCGATGTTGGTTGCACTGTAGTATTTATAGGTGGTTGGCTACCTGGAGGTGGGCGGGTCTTACGGGTTTTCTCGATTGTCTTGTCTGCTGGTGCCTGCTGTGTAGTTGGAGTTAATGGGATAATAATTGATTGCGGATAAGTTCACGTGGCCTGGTAATTACGGTTGGAAGAAGGGGCTTCCAAATGGGGTTCAATTTACGGCTATCATCTTTAATGTTCAGGCAATCAGGCCGTTTTTCGATTTCGATGGCTTCTCTGATAAAACGAGAAGTTCTTGAACGTACTGGGGCGATGGTTTTCGTTTTCTCGAAATCTATGGGGTGACCCGTTTGGATGAAATGAAGAGCTAATGCGGAGCTGGTGTCTCGATTTCTAACTGAAAGGGAGTGTTGATAGGATCGAAAATGGATCTGTTTCGAAGTTTCTCCTATATAAGAGTGGGGGCAGATAGAACAGGGAATTTCGTAAATACCATGGTCTTCGTTGGGAATTTTGTCTTTTGTTGGTCTGATGAGGTGTGATAGTTTTTGTTTTGTGGTAAAGATGGTTTTGATATTTGCTTTTCTGAAAAGTCGACTGATTTTGTCCGTCACCCCTTTGATGTAAGGGAAGAAGACTTTGGATGGACGGTCTTCAACTTGTGGTTCGTTTTTGGTTACTAATGGTTTCTGAAGCTGTTTATATATATATATATATATATATATATATATATATATATATATATATATATATATATATATATATATATATTATATATATATATATATATATATATATATATATATATATATATATATATATATATATAAATAGTAGAGAAAGGGTAGTCGTATATACAAAGCGATTTAGCTATCTTAAAAAAAAGTAGTATGGGCCGTTTGTGTCTTTTATTTTGTGTGAAAAGAGCATCTTATTTTCATCTACAGTTTGGCCTGTATCCTTCTTGCCTCTCTTTTCACTATCTCATAATTTCTTGCAGTTGGGCCACGCCCCATTGCCAACTACTACCCATGTTAGTCATAATCGGATGGCTCTCAATTAAGAGCCTATTAGCGTTGCGCTATTCGCTAATTAATCTGCTGTTATTAATATGTATTTACATGTACCAAGTTGCACATGGACATCGCCTGCTTTTGACAGAATCGGGGATTGCCACCAACGCCAACGGCCAAACCGGAGACTTGCCCCTCCACGGCTCCATGATGGATCGCGCAGTAATTGGAGCCGACAGATATTTCGAGAGCTACCTTCGGCCTTATTCATGGTGACAGAGATTTCGTTCATGTTGTGAATTAACAATTGAACGTTGATGACTAATTTCGACAACCAATGTTGGAATTCCATAATTTACAATAAGAACCAAGTAGGTAGGAAATTGAAATGTAAAAAGATTCAATATAAAGAACTCTTTAATTATTTTGTCATTGGTAATTGGTAATTTACATTTTCCAATTGATGCCGAATCGAATGAGAATATAAAATTGGAGGGTTTCCATTTGAAAAAATGGACTTACAATAATGTTTTCAACCGGATCCATATCATTTTCTGGTCAACGTCCTGTATAACTCTAATCGAATCGATATCGAAATTCTACTGAACTAGGTCCTCTCCTACGAATAAATCGATAGACAATCGAAAATAAATGATCATGTCCAGAAATAAAAAAAATAAAATCGGTCTGCAATTTTCAACTTAAAATTTTAAATATTTCGAAAACGGTTAGACTTGGGTATAGGATCAGAATCAGGCGTAAAATCTAAAACTTTAATAATATACAGGGTGTCCCATTCAAAGTAACGAAGTTGGGGTCCACTTCCGGTACAACCGGAAGTGCCACAATCTTCAAATCATCTTAGCCGGATAGTACTTATCAACAGTAGTGTCCGAGCTTGGTCAAACATTATTGTCATAATTCTATTTGGAATATTGCATTTTTTGACTTTGATCGCCTGGAAAATATTCAATAATGCTGAAACCCGCGAATATTACCTCATATTATGGAAAATTTTCTTCTGAATCCAATGTACTTGTTTTTTTAATTAGAAGGCTAATTCATTTAGAAAATGTCGATTTTGTGGATGGGTGCATTTTTTTCGTCGAAAAAATTGCGAAAATCGAAAATAAAAATTTTCTCAAAATTCGATTTCCTTCTTTATAGAATATTACATTTTTCGACTTTGATTGCCTGGGAATATTTCAAAGATGCGGAATCCCGCGAGTATTACTTCATCTTATAGAAAATTTCTTTGGGAATCCAAAAATATTCTTGATTTTTTTTAATTAGAATGCTAATTCATTCAGATAATTTTGTGGATGGGTGCATTTTTTCGTCGAAAAAATTGCCCTTTCACAGTTACCCATTTATAGAAAACGTATAAATAAGGAATAAACGAAACACCGATTTGAGAATACCACGTGATGATTTTGAATAGTCATTTTCTCATTGGTTTGAATTCAAAAAATGATGGTATTTGATTGGTTTATATAATATGAGGGAAATTGTCACAGTTATACTCGTACGTTCCAGATATGGATATACTCAAAAAACTCAAAAACGATCACAATAGATCTGAAAAATTCATTACAATCACCCAAGCCCATATACCCATGGTGGAACCGAAAACAGCGATAATCGTTCACAGTCAGTTAGAGCGTGCATTCCAATTTCGAGAGGAATCCTCCGTTCGTAATGCATCGGTTGTAGCAACATTCAAAGATTGGTACAAATAGTCGAGCCAAAATTGAAACATAATTAGTTTCAGTTGCGGTTAAGAGCATCCTGGGAGTTGACCGCAATGAGCCAGTGCAGGGCATGAAGCGATCTCAGTGGAAAACCCATGGTTAATTTTCAAATTCTCATTTAATTCCTTGTTGAACACAAAATTTTTTTTTTTCAAAGATTTGTCATTGGACTAGGTAATAATAAATACAAATTCTGTGAGTTCTATACCTAGATAGCGGTAGAGACAAATTATAGATTCCACGAAAAGGAAAATGTTGTAATATTCAGACATACATACGTATAACTGAAAACTGAAAGAATTAAAAATAATGAAGATCGTAATTTTTTTCAAACATAAATGTATGAAATTCAACTCAACGAAATTCCTCAAAAAAGTAATTTCTAATGAACAAACTTTATTATTGTTATTAATTAAACCTATTTATATTACTAACAATTGATATAATGTTAGAGTATCTTTTTTATATATTTTAATTAACTTATGTACTATTTTTATATACTTTTAACTTTAGATTGAAGTACTGTTTTTTTATATATTTCAACTGAGTTTATGTTTATGTACTATTTTAGATATTTATATATTCTCACTCTACATACAGGTATATATGTGTATCTGATATACATACTATACCTCGTAGATTAGGCTCTATTTATTCACATACCTTTATACAATTTGTAATTTTTATCTTTATCTTGTGAATAAATTGTTTATTATTATTATTATATAGTCAAGATATACACATAAAAATATAACATTTACACAAAAATATAGAAATATAACAGTTCCACAAAATAAATATATACCATTGATTGACAGACAGACAGACAGTTTATTGATCATAAAATTTCCAATTTTCATCGGATTGACAAGTCATAAAAATAGAAATCACTGTTGAGAAGTGTTACATATCTACAAGAATAAAATATCACATATAGTATAAGTCAATATCACATCATATTTAAAATAAGTAATAGTGGTTTAAAATACTAGAGTTTTTACAGAATAACACAAAGGACCCCGCAACAAACCTTATGGAAAATGGCTCTCGGTGAAATTGACTGAAACTTTGGGATATTGTAGATATCGATGTCCTGATCAAATGTCTCAATGGGCGCAAGGTCCAAAAATTGACAGATTTTGATATAATCAAGGTCAAAGGCTATCCCAATTGATGTCATAAGCTATCAGTGGTAGTTACGTACGTCATGAACAGATTGCTTTTTCCAACGACTCTATGGTTTCGAAACTTGATGAAAAATTGGTTCAAGAGATTTTCAGGGTCGCTGATAACGGATCTGAAGTCAAAATTGGAAAACTCACATCGGTGGTCCCAATATGGCACCACAAAAACGACAATTTTTTCATATTTTCGAAACTTGATAAAAACTTGGCCCAATGGATTATCAGGGTCGCTGATAATGAATCTTGGGTCAGATTGAAAAAATTGATGTCAGTAGTCTCCAAAAAAGCTCCTTTTTTTCGGAAGTCTCGAATTTGAGGGAAAATTGGCCCAGTGGTTTTCAGGGTCGGTTATCACCCGAAAACCATTTCAATAATGAAGTTGGTGCAGCCATCGACATGAGTATGAACAAATCTTGTTTCTAGTTCTTGAAATGACAGATTTTATTATAATCGATTGAAGACATATCATTAAATTATTATTCTACAATTGCAGGTTCTTGCTCCATATCCAAATTAACATCGGTTATAACATCCAATCAGGATATTTTATGTTCGTTTGATGTCAAGCTCAACCTAGTTAGTCTCACCACGCAACACAAGACACAGGATATTTTGGGTACCTACCTGATCTCGAACCTGGGGTCAGAAATAGAAAATTCATGTCATTGGGTCCAATATATGACCGCCCTCCAAAATGACCTGATTTTTTATTTTTTCTACATTCATGCAAAAAGCAAAACTTTATTGAACTATATTCAGTGGAAAAAGAAGTTCTTTATTGCACTAGTGCAATAAAGTTTTTATTACACTCATCTGTCATTCTACTTCAACGTGCTGTCATCATGACAAACATAAACGTTTAAACCTACTACATATTTAGCAGATATTCTGTGAGATTGGCAATAGGTACTTCACTACGAAATATTCATATTGAAAATTGCACCAATTGTTCATTCACTTTCAACATTGAGGGTAAAAATAAAGTTTGAGTTAAATTGTTCGTAACGTATTAGTTCCTGTTTCAATGCAAATCGATATTAATAATAAAGTATTCAAGTTGCGCTTTTCATTTTCCTACACCTAGTGCCGCACCTCAATAAATCATTTTTTGCTTTTTGCATGAACGTAGAAAAAATGTTGTATGCAACTCGTGCAAAAATTGTTTATTGCACTCGACGTGTTGTCCATCTCGGCCTAACGGCCTCGTCGGACAATTTCACGTCGAGTGCAATAAACATTCACTTTTTGCACTTGTTGCATAAATAACTATTACCGAATCTGGATGGAATCTTGTCCCAGGGGGTTTTCGGTGTCGCTGAACGCAAATCTGAAGACAGCTTTCGAAAATCGTCAGTGATCCCAATATGGCCCAATATGGCCCCGAAAAAGGATGAATTTTCGATTTTCTCTGATGAATTCTGATGATTCTGATGATTCTCTAGTAGGTTTTAATGAGACAGCCGACCTCAACCACGTGATTTTTCCAAATATGACTCAAGATTTGTTATCAGCGATCCTGAAAACCACCTGGTCCAAGTTTTAATCGAGTTTCGGGAATATCGAGTCATGTGAACAATCGATACGTAACTACTAGCAGCAATCAGGTGATCGACTACGGAGTTCCTCAAGGTTCCGTGCTAGGTCCAACATTATTCAATATATGTATATATATATATATATATATATATATATATATATATATATATATATATATATGTGTGTTCGGATAGGTTTCCGCGGTCAGATATTTGAAAACTAGAAGTTCGGGTTGAACCGCGTCTGGAATTTGTTGAAATTCGACGTTTCGGCTCCGATTTTGGAGCCATTTTCAAGAATAAGAAGGATAGGTATAGTGAGGAAACGTGATATATATATATATATATATATATATATAAATATATATATATATATATATATATATATATATATTAATGGATTATTTTCCCTTGGTGATGATGAAAATATTATCGGTTTCGCAGATGACACAGCCATTTTCTATGAAGCAGATGATTGGAATGAACTGAAATGTAAGGTTGAAAATGACTTCTCTCGAATCAAGTACTGGCTGGACAACAAACTGTTGACAATGAATATTGAAAAAACCTTTTTTCTTCCATTCTGTTGCAATTCCTCTGGGATGCCCCGTTTCAATCGACTAACAATTCGCACTGACACACCCTTTCACATTCTATCCGAAAATAAAATGAAATATTTAGGAATGATAATTGATCCCCATCTGAAATGGGACTTACACATACAATATACGGTTAATAAGTTGAGGTCAATATTGTTCAAATTCCGAAAACTTAAAAAACTCCTACCAGTGCAATATTTGAAAACATTATATTACTCCCTTGTGGAGAGTCATATCCGTTACGGAATAGCGGTATGGGGAGGAGCCTTGAAAACGCATATTCATAGTCTTGAAATTATTCAAAGGCAATTTCTCAAATTGATAATCTCGAAAAAAAGGCGATATCCTTCAGATAATCTCTATGCAGAGACTCAAATTTTAGATATAAGGCAAATGTATTTTCTATGTTCTTGTATCAAATATCATGCAACTAAACATAGTTCAGCACTTCCCGCTCATCAGTATTCTACTCGTCAGAAAAATCATTATATTATGCCTCGAATGGTGAGAGTAGTTACCCAACGTTCCTATCTCTACTTCGCTCCAAAACTTTACAACTCTATTCCTGAAGGAATCAAATCAATTACAAACATCAAATTTTTCAAAAAACAATTGAGAAAATATTTGCTACAGAGTCAAAGAATCGATTTATTGAAAATATTCGAGTAGCGGGATCTGAGAAAACTGTTATAATAATTGTTACGTATACTTGTCATATACTTGGTTGTTGCTGTTGTTGTTAGTTTTAACGTGAAATTAATTCAAAATTATTTTTTTTAATAATATTTTATTGTGTGTATGTGATCATTTTTTAATTTTTGAATAGTTATATTTTATATGTTTTAGCCATAATATTTTGTAATCATATTTAACATGTTATTTGTTCCACATTATCACTTTACGAAACAAGTACATATTGATGCACTTATCGTTCTACACGACTTTATTATTTTACCAATCGCATTATTATCGCAATTTTATTTACTTATGTTCCTAAATGTAGTGTGCAGTATAATAAAGTTCTATTTATTTATTATTTATTTATTTATTACTACTAATAGCTGAAAACGTCAATTTGATAGTCTTTGACCTTGATTATCCCAGAAACTGTCCATTTTTGGACCTTGCGCCCATTGAGACATTTGATCAGGACATTGATATCTACAATATCCCAAAGTTTCAGCCAATTTCACCGAGAGCCATTTTCCATAAGGCTTGTTGCGGGGTTCTTTATTAGTTCGTTTAACAGTGAGATATAAATTCCTGAATATTATAAAATGAATTCGTAATCAGAAACGACTTTAGTCTGTTTTTGAATCTGACCAGGCTTGTTGAATTTTTCAAATTGTTAGGTAAAATGTTAAAGTACTGCACACCAGCGTAGTTTGGCGATTTTTTATAGCTTAAGTATCTCACATTTTGTAATCTGAATTGATTTTTTTGTCTTGTTGGGTAGTCATGGATACTATTGAGCTTGAAGTTGTTTTTATTTTTGAAAATATATTGCAACAGTTTATATAAATAAATACCAATGAAAGTTAATAATTGCTTTTTTCTGAACAAATCTCGGCAGGACTCGCGATAGTCTAGTCTGAACATGGAACGGATTATTCTTTTTTGTGCCAAAAAAACTCTGCTACTGGAAGATGCCGGTCCATACACTAATATATTGTAACTGATTGCTGAGTAGACGAGGGCATAGTAGACGGTGATTAACCCTTCTTCGTTCAAGCAGCTTCTCAGGTTGTTTATTGCAAAGTACTGTTTATTTAATTTCGAGCAAATACTGTTGATGCATTCGTCCCAATTGAGAGTTTCGTCTAGTACCGTGCCCAAAAAAATTGCCTTTATTACTGAATAGCAAAATATGATCTTTAAATATCAAATTTTGGATATTTACTAATTCTACAGAAGGCCTATGGAATCTGAGTAACGTAGTCTTTGAGTGGTTCATCATCAGGCGATTTTTGTGACACCATTCATCAAACTCGTGGAGGACATTTTTTGTTTTTGATATTACTTCATCTTCGTCTATGCTGGATATAATAATGGAGGTGTCGTCTGCATACATGAAGACTTCACCGTCGCTTATGTGGTCAGGTAAATCATTAATGAACAATAAAAAAATCAAGGGGCCGAGTACACTTCCTTGAGGTATTCCCTAGTTCACAAGAAATTCGTCTGAAATGTCGTTATTCACCTTGACAATGAGTTTTCGCCCTTGTAAGAATGATTGAATCAAATCAAGTATATTGCCTCGCAATCCTATTGTTGATAGTTTTGACCTCCGAGCAATAAAATATATAGAGGTGCCATTTCTATATAAACAACAGATATTGATGTGAGAGCTGCATACCGCTATCCTTTGTTATGATTTGTAGGTGAGGGGGGACCTCTGAGCCCGGAGGGGGAGATTTGTTATTGTTTTGAAAACTGGAGCTAAGCATAGAACCAGTGGCGTGCTAATACATCTTCTTATATATTATCAATTAGACACGGTCGGTGCAGACAAATTTGTTATCGCATGTATCGGCATCGATAGACGATCACATGACTGGTTCGAAAGCAAGTTTGTTATTTAGCTGCAACCCTAATGCTTGGAATGCGCACCAACCACCAGCAGTAGTGCTGTAGGTCTCCCTACTGATGAACAGTGAATGCGCTTCCAATGAAAACAAATTCGCCCTGGAGCGCTACAGCAAATAAAAGCTGCCATGTACTCGCACAGGCTATGAGTGTTGTCAAAAATTGGTAATATGTTCTTACGTTAATACAATGAATTTTTGGATTAAACTCTTACTATCATACAAATGGCAACATTTCCTAAATGGTTTTCTTTTTTCTTTGTTCTTTTTTAGACAATGTAAGTCAAGAATAACCTTACTCAAAGTGAAACATACTTGTGATGATATACAGTGTATCGTTTACAATCAAGAAGTTTATGTCCACGTACGGTTTAACCGGAAGCAACATTTTTATTCAAATGGCAACATCGAAAACTTCGGATGAACGGGTTATGTAAAAATCCCTGTATATGAACAAAACATTCCAGTACCCAGCAGAGTGGGTCTATAGCTAGTGACTTATAATTTGAATTCGGTTTTGAAGAGTTTAGTTTGCTTACTTACTTATTTTTCAGTGTACCTACTGCAACAAGTATTTTCCTATTTATGAATAGGTAATCATTTTTCAAAGTACAAAGTTTCTTTTAAGCTATTTCAACAAAAAGAGTATTTTTGTCTCGCAATCGGGAATCAGTAAAAATCAACTTTAATAATACTACTAAAAACTAAGTAGGGTATGCCCATCAGACATGGTTCCAATATGCCATGTGGCGACGCCCATGGTTTGATTTATTGATACTTGTGAAATGTTTGTTTAGTACTTGAAAACTTTTTCAGCCCACAAACTTCACAAGTTATCGCCATTTCGCAGAGATATGGTCTCTAATATAACAATTCAACAATCCAACACAACATTTCTACCACTTTAAATTAAAACTATTATACAAATAGGCTCAAATCCAAACTGTACTGACAAGACGATAAATAAGTTGTCAACGCATGTAAACAAACTAGATCGCCAAGTTAAGAGTGAATAACAATAGGGAATTCCAACCTGATTAATGAGTGGAAACGGAAACATCCGATAATGTTCTTTTTTAACATGATCCGAGCATTGATATTTATAAACAACGTCGGGTATGTTGCTTCCAAGAAAGAGACAGGAAAGCTCTCTCTATATCTTTTAATGCTCGGAGGTTTTGACAGTGTGAAATCAAAGTTGAGGCTGTCGAAGGCACGCGAGAGGTCAAAGAACAGACCAACAATAAATTCATTTTTATCCATCTTGTCATTGATAAATTGTACAAAGGAGGTGGTTGCCATTTCAGTTGAGTAGTTCTTTCTGAACCCATGCTGGTTTTCATTCAGTATGTTATATTTTATAAGAAAATTATCAATTCTTTTACGAATACCCTTCTCTAATATTTTAGAAAATGTACTGGTAAGACGATGGGTCTGTAATTAAGTACTGAAAGCCGATCGTCTTTTTTATATATAGGTGAAACAACAGAAAGTTTCAGTCTAGGTGGAAATTGACCTAACTCGAGTGAGACATTTAGTATCTGAGCTAACGAGGGTGCAATATCTGCGGAGCACTTTTTTAGGAGGGATACGGGTACCTCATCTATTCCGGTTTTTTATTTTTCATTTCAGATATAATCTCTTCTATTTCGGTTGAGCAGAATGGTTGGAAAACAAATGAGTTGATTACCTGGCGCTTAGAAATTGTACACGTTTCAGATAAATTGCTGCCAAAATGAGATTGTAACTGATCATTCACAACACCAACAAAAAGCTTTCAAAAATTTTTGCAATTTCAGTGCCGTCAGTTATCACTTTATCCTGATGTTTCAGTGAAAAATTGTTAGTTTGATTTTTCCTGTTCAGCCTTGAGTTTACTATTGACCAGACTGTTTTACTTTTGTTATTAGATGAGTTTATCAAACATGCAAAGTGGTTTTGTTTTACCGTGATGATATTTTGATTATAATTTCTTTTGGCAGTTCTCAGTTCATCGTTTGTTGGATGTGACTTGCGCAAATTGTTCAGATGCTTTAAGTTTTGTGATTCAGTCTTAAGTTCATTACTATACCAGGCGTTATCGTGCTTTGAGGATGAGGTTTTCTTTGGAAGTTTTGGGAACGACGCATCGAAGGCAAAAGCAAAATGATCCCAGAATAATTCAAAGTTTTGATCGAAATTTGGAAATATGAAATCGGAAGGGGTAAAGTTTTTCAGAAGATGTTTGAACTGATTTATGTTAAGATCTGTGAATCTCCTACGAAAGTTGTTTTGAGTTTTGAATTTCTGAATACTGGAACAATCTGGCAGTTGAACAACTTGGATCGAATATTTCAAATGTAATTGTTTTTGACATATTTGTTATAATATAGTCTATTGCAGTCGCGCTTATATTTCCACCTCTAATTGTTGCAATACGTGTCGGTCGGCGTCATGGATTTCTTTGAAATACTCATTAATAGTATAAAAACAACCGCTAATCAAAAATTCTTTGAGCTTCGTATTAAAAATATTGTCCCTGTCAATATTTTTTAAATCATCGGTTAAGTGATTATAAAATATTGTTCCTTTATAAAAAGGAGAATTTTTAAAGGCAGTTGAATGTTTCTGAAGCTTTCTTTTATTCCAAATTCAAATGATTTGTAATGGTCTGGCATAAGATTTAGCCGGAAAAGAGAATAAAAGGTCGAAAGTTCGAAATTGCCCAGGTTCCATAGAAACCCTATGAACTCTTCAATTGGATCGAAATAAATTTGAAATTCCCTAGCAAACAAGAATGAATTTTTCGGAACTGAGTCCGAAAATCTTAATAAAAAATGTTCTGCTCGAAAAAAACTCCTTTCAACTGTATTTGAACTTTTCGAATCGAAAGCGGTTTGATATACAGCAATTCTGTGCCTATTTATCCACATAAAATGTAATTTGTAGGTATGTAGTTCCTTTTTTTGAAGTAAGTGAATTTTATATAGGATAATAAAGCAAGTTTTACTTCGACGAATATGTTTATTTTCTCTCCCCTAGCTCACATAAGTCTCTCGTAGACATCTCAATGCTTTTAACGAATGTTTTTCAAGTATGGTATATATTGTTGGAATTATACAGGTCTACATGGTCCATTAAGAACTAAATTGAACAGATGGCTTCAGTGCTGTCTTTGTTGACCTACCCTTGCACTGATGAGAGTCAACAACCTCGAAACTAGTCTGCAGGTGGTCACCTTGTCCAAATCAAAACATAATTCTGTTGGTTGGTCACAGAGGGCACTTGCAATTGCGTCATCTGATGCTTTGAGGAATGTTGCACGAGTATCTGTTTGATACATTCAATGCCCGTCGTGGTCTTAGCCAGGGGCGTAGTTGTTTTCTGACAGGTACTTGCCATAATAAGCCTACGTAGTAGAACGACAGTTCGTAACTAAACGATCCCCATAGAACTCTGTTTTCTTTAAATTGTTATTGTTACGTAGGTGTTTTTTGATTTCTATGAATTCTAATATGTTGAATCTTCAGGATGAACATGCTAAATTTAACGATTCTCTGTGAAGTTATAGTTATTGTCAAAGAGCTATTTGGCATAGGGCATAGTTTGATTCCTGTTCATTCAACCTATAACTTCTCAAATGTTCCACGAATCTATTATCGAAACTGCAGCCCGTCTGGCCTATATATCTCCACACTCAAGTGTGTAAACCCTGGACATGTTGAATTTATCCAATACAGACTTTGTGTTATTGATAAATAAGAGTGATATAATAATAATAATGTTATTGTTAGTTTTGTAACATTGATATTCTGTTTTTGATGATCGAGATATCATTCTTGAAAGATATCTCGATATCGTCATTATTATTCCGCTCTTAAAATGTCCGTGAATTATCTGAAACGTTCGAAATCAGGCATTCAACCATGAATAAAAATCTCGACAATTTTCTATCGCGAGAAAAGATTGAAAATAAAAGTTTGTTGGCGCCTCTGACACCCAATACCTCTTCCAGGACAGATAGCTGGTCGCCGCCAGTTCTCGTCCAAGATGGCTATGCTTGATTGACAGATGAGTTAGCGAAGAGCCTCCACTCTCTCTCCGTTCCCCTCGTGGTACACACAATCGCAATTAATCTTGTTTTAGAGGATCGATTTTAAGGGTGAACGGTCTCGCGTTCATCACGTTGGCGAGTGAATTCATTTGTTTTGTTAACTTGTTGCGAGAGATGTGGGTTTTTCGATCGTTGACTGGGTAATTTTTTCTTTTGGATATGCTCGCGAAAGAATTCGGAAGGGTAGTGTTCATGACAAGAGCTTTTGCATTTTTGTTCGTTTTCCGGATCTCGTTAAGTTTTGAATGGCGTTAGATACTAATGAGTGGTTTACAACGCTCTCTGATGGATAAACAAAGTAGTTGAGAACGGTCCGTGATGTCTTCAAACATTTCAATCAATCAGTAATATTCTTCATTGTCTGAAAATCCACATTTCATTAGCGAAGTCCAGAGGAAGAGTCATGACATTGTGAACAAAGTTAATAATGTTAAAACATATATCCCTCAACCATAATCATGCATAAATATGAAAACACACACATTTAACTCATTCAATTCATTTAGGAATCAGCTCATCGAGTTACCTCTGAGGAGGGTTTGCAATTTTTTGAAAAATTGAAAATGACAATTTCCGCAAAATTCGATTTCACTCTACATGGAAAATTGCATTTTTTGACTTTGGTCTCCTGGGAATAATTAAAAAATGCGGAATCCCGCGGATATTTCTGTACCTTAAAGAAAGATTCCTTCTGAATCCGAAAATTCAATTGTTTTTCCAATTAGAAGGCTAACTAATTTAGAAAATGTCAATTTTATTCGTCCAAAAAAATTCCCCTTTTCCAGTAACCCCTTTGTCGAATTTAATTTTTGAAATACCCCTTAGGACAGTTTGCAATTTTTTGAAAAATGAAAATTGAAAATTTTTGCAAAATTCGGTTTCCTTCTATATCAAATGTTTTTCGTCTTTGATCGCCTTGGAATAGTTCAAAAATGTGGAATCCCACGAATATTCCTTCATCTTATAAAGAATTTCTTTCTGAATCCGAAAATGTTCATGGTTTTTGAATTAGAAGGCTAATCATTTGGAAAATGTCGATATTGTGGATAGGTACATGTTTTTTTCAATAAAAAACTTGCCTGTTTATAGTTACCCCTTTGTCAAATTCAATTT
Organism: Chrysolina oricalcia; assembly: GCA_944452925.2. Classification (NCBI taxonomy): domain Eukaryota; kingdom Metazoa; phylum Arthropoda; class Insecta; order Coleoptera; family Chrysomelidae; genus Chrysolina; species Chrysolina oricalcia. Next base: position 6,803,656 of record OX101817.2, read on the forward strand.
TTGAGGTGATATTCGTAATCAGCTCGTCGAGTTACGTGAGGGAAGATTGCAATTTTTGGAAAAATTGAAAATAAAAATTTTCGCAATGTTCGATTTCAGTTAGTTTTATTTGTATGCCATAACAATACAATCTCTTCCCAAAATATCTTTCACAAAACTTTAAAACTACAAAAAGAATTCAAGAATATAATAGTTGGAAACTATCACCCAGTAATTTTCGTATATCACAAAAATGCCATCCTTTTCAAGTCTTTATATAGCTTTTCAAAATCATATATGGCTCTGTTTTGAAACAACTAAAAAGTTACTATATTGAGGGCCAGTTTTTTGAGTTCCAGTTAAGCTCCAAATAACTAACTAATAGTTTAGATGGTTGATGACATTTATAAAATGACATTTGAAGGATCACATTCCAACCATTAGTTGATTAACATGGAGTTTTACTGGAACTCAAAAAAGTGGTCCTGAATCCATTGCGAACACTTCCAAATTGCAAACCCTAACCATTTACAAAGCACCTCTACTTTACAAAAGCTCACCAACAGACGGTATACGGCAGCTCCTCAGAAGCTTTATAACGTAGTTTATAAGAACTGATAAAACATAGCGGAGAGGTTGTCATATTACTACACATTTAATGCATATGTAGTTCCTGTTACAGATCTTATCGAGGCTGTATCATTTATGCCTATTTTGGGCGTATAGATACTTCGTTGATGCTGAAATATTGGTGTCAACTCTAATTTATGTAGCATTAAGTTATATAAGAATGTGGTAATACTATTGTTAGCGTTTTTAAAAAGTAATTTGTGCTACTTGGGCTTCTATATTATAGAATATTGCATTTTTCGAATTTGATCTCCTGGGAATATTTAAAAAATGCTGAATCCCGTGAATATTACTTCATCTTATAGAAATTTCCTTTCTCCACGATCATCACAGAATTTGCCAATTCTGAAATCAAATTTGATTACAGAATGCTGGAATTCTCTCTCTTGAGATTGAAGAAATATTCTGCTACACCTCTTCCCCCATACAATTTAAATGTATTTACATTCTCTCTCTTGTGATAGAATAATATTCTCACACTGGTTAGCAATAATAACATTAGCCTTGACGCAGTTGATTGTCATCGTAGTGGCAAAATTTGAGTAAGTGTCAAAATTATTGCTCACGTTTCCTATCTTTGATCGTGGAGAAAATATAGTCTGCTACTCGGTTAGAATGAAAATTCATGATGCTCGTGGTTCCTCACGCTCGCCTTCGACTCGCGCTCGGAACTTTCCACTCGCAACTTTCCACTCGCATCAAATTTTCATTCTAACCTTGTTACAGAATACACTGAATCAGAATCAGAAAATCAGAAAATGTACCTGGTTTTTGAATAATAATGCTAATTCATTCGCAAAATATCAATTTTGTGGATAGTTTTCAACGAAAAAAATTGCCTTCTTCCAGTTACTCCATTGTCGAATTCAATTTTTGAGACGATATTGGAATCAGCTCGTCGAGTTACGTTTGAGGAAAGATTGCAAATTTTCGAAAAATTGAAAGTAAAAATTTTAGCAATAATAGATTTCCTTCTAGTAGAATATTGGAGAAGAAATCTGTAGTTCACAATGAGCTTATGACAAGAGGCATAAGATGTCCGGAGGACTGCTCATTGCTAATATCCTATACAATAGGAAAATTTTGGTCGAAAATCCATCAGAAAACAACTACTTTCCTGGCTAATGCCACGACGAACATTGAATTACATCTGATGAAATTTCCGTACAGAGTTCCTACAAGGTTATCTCTGCAATTGCTTGTTGCATGGAAATGTTCATCGAAACATTCGGACCACCTATATATCGATTTCGGGGTGTTGCTCCTCATCAGTATAGGGTAGGTCTAGCAGTCAATAACTTATGACTGCAACGAATGAATCGACAACCAAATCCATTTCAAGACCGAAACTGAGATCGCACCCGCACAGTGGATAACTCCAAACTGCGAGCGCCATCCCAGCGCCGGCCACCCAACTAAGCAATACCCATGAACCACGATCGTCAAGACCGTATAAAACGGAGAAGAAATTTGTAGTTCACAATGAGCTTATGACTTGAGGCATAAGATGATAAGATTGCTAATATCCTATCGAATAGAATATTAGCAATGAGCAGTCCTCCGGACATCTTATGCCTCAAGTCATAAGCTCATTGTGAACTACAGATTTCTTCTTCGTTTTATACGGTCTTGACGATCGTGGTTCATGGGTATTGCTTAGTTGGGTGGCCGGCGCTGGGATGGCGCTCGCAGTTTGGAGTTATCCACTGTGCGGGCGCGATCTCAGTTTCGGTCTTGAAATGGATTTGGTTGTCGATTCATTCATTGCAGTCATTAGTTATTGACTGCTAGACCTACCCTATACTGATGAGGAGCAACACCCCGAAATCGAAATATGGGTGGTCCGAATGTTTCGATGAACATTTCCATGCAACAAGCAATTGCAAAGATAACCTTGTAGGAAATCTGCACGGAAATTTCATCAGATGTAATACAATGTTCGTCGTGGCATTAGCCAGGAAAGTAGTTAGCATTAGCAATGAGCAGTTCTCCGGACATCTTATGCCTCAAAAAATATAGAATATTGCATTTTTCGACTTTGATAACCTAGGAATATTTTCAAAATGCGGAATCCCACTAATACTGTATTGCCTTATAGAAAATTTCCTTCTGAATCCGATAATGTACTTGTTTTTTGTATTGGAAGGCTAATTTATTTAGAAAATATGGATTTTGTGGATAGGGGCATTGTTTCCGTCGAAAAATCGTCCTTTTTCAGTTACTCCTTTGTCAAATTCAATTTTTGAAGTGTTATTTCGAATGAGCTCAATGAGTTACGGCTGAAGAATTTTTACGATTTTTTTAAAAATAAAAAATGAAATTACTGCAAAATTCGATTTCCTTCTATATAGAATATTGCATTTTTCGAGTTTGATCACCTGGAAATATTTCAAAAATGAGGAATCTTGCGAATAGATAGATAAGTTTATTGTGCTGAAGAGAAATATCTTATCACAATCGCTTATAGAAAATTTCTTTCTGAATTAAAAAATGTACTTGTTTTTAAATTAAAAGGCTAATTCATTTAGAAAATGTTGGTTTCGTGGGTAGGTGCATTATTTCGTCATAAATATTGCCATTTTCCACTCGCCCCTTTGCCAAATTCAATTTTTGAGGTGTTTTGGAATCAGCTCGATGAGTTACGCCTAAGGATATGTTGGAATTTTTCGAACAACGTAAAATAAAAATTTTCACAAAATTCGGAATCGTTTTATATAGAATATTGCATTTTTCTTCTTTGATCGCCTGGGAATGTTTCAAAAAAGCGGAATTCCGCGAATATTACTTCACCTTGTAGAAAATTGCCTTTTGATTCGAAAAATGTACTTGTTTATCGAACTAGAGAGCTAATTTGATCAGAAAATATCGATTTTGTGAATAGGTGCAATTTTTCGTCGAAAAAATCGCTCTTTTCCAGTTACCTCTTTGTCGAATTCAATTTTTGAGGAGATTTTCGGAATCAGCTCTTTGAGTTATATCCAAGGAAAGTTCACGTTTTTTCTAAAAATGGAAAATCAAAATTTTCCCAAAATTCGATTTAATTGAGATCCGCGAGACTCGAGCATCGTTCAAAAGTCGCTTCTCGTAATGAACCGCTTGCCGTGCGTCTTTTTTTCCGTGTGAAATTCAGCGCATAAATATCAGCCACGTAGCTATGCGAACCGAATAAATAATAATATTAATATAGAAACCGGCTCCTCGGCAGCGGTTATAATTAGTTTTGTAATCAGAGTGTGCCGCGGAGCACCTGGGTTCCAGGCATAGCTGGAGAGCGTCCCTCTTCGTCCCGCGTCTCCAGGAATGCCGAAAGGACTCTATGTAGCCGTAAAACGGCGAGCTATCCACCGCATTTCGTGTGCCGCCCCCATTGGCGTATATGAAGAATGAAGAACGCGAAAAACTGACAATAAAATTAATTGTTTTGTCAGTAGTTGATACTGGAGCGTTTGACACAATGAAACAAGTGGAGATAAGTTAAACTTCACTCAAGAAATCGTTTTGGCTGGGTATTGTACTCAAAAACTGAAGGAACAACTTCTGGAAAGCTAGAAGTGGTCACTTAAATTTATTCAATTTATTATTCAAGTAGAACAATAGACTGTTCTGATATATCTGTGGGTGCTCCTCAAGGCTACCTATCTTGTTATTACTATATGTTTCTGAGTTTGCATGAGTTTCAACAGTTAACATCTACTTATTAAACTGGGTGTCCCGTAAAGACCACGTCAAACCGAGGGAGAATGTAGATCAAAGGATAACCCACCTGCTATGACAAAATTCCCATTATAAAAGTCTTACCGTTTTCGAGATATTTTTTTTTTTTTGGAAATAATGAATTTTTGCCCCTTTCAATAGTTTTGTCTTTACGGTTGGTACAATTTTACACCTTTTTGGTTAATTTTTTCAGTAAAATATTGCTGAAGAATGATTTTAACGTTTACATTGAAAACATTCTCCGAATATTTTAAAGGGGGGCTGTGAGAAATATTTTTATTAAAAATTTTGGTATTGGATTCTTTTGTTCATGAAGTTTAGCCCATCGTAGTGGAACCAAAATGTACTGAGCTACTGCTGCACATTACACCAATAAATTGTCTATTTTATAGTGATTTCAAAAAGGTAGAACACAAGTCATTTGTTATTCAAAGAAAAAAGATATGGCTGTTTTTATCCAAATGGGTACAATTCTGACAAAATCAAGTTTGTCAATTCTGTTAAGAAATCTTCGATTTTGCATTACCTAGTGAACAATGGCAATCGTTTACTTGCGAAAACATTACTCGCATAATTATTCACCTCAACGAAAACTATTCCTCACATGCGAGGTGCAGCGGTACACCGGCCATTATTTGTAGGGTCATTTGTCGCGGACCTAGTGAAGTACTTGCCATCTCGCTCATTCATCCACCTGGCTCAGCCAGAGAACTCAACACAGGCAGTACAGCTGTGGGTTCGCTTGAGATTAACTTGCCCTGTCATTCTTCAGTACGTGATTTGCCTGCGCTCAGCTCGCGCACCGTTCTCCATTTTTGGTTATCGCTCACGTACTAGGTATCTGATTTTGCTCCAGACCTGGACTTTGTTTTGCCTAACGAATTGGATTTTCGTTACGTGAAGTGATAACGGAACTTTGGCGCTCTGTGGACTCTGATCTGTTAATTGTTGTTTGCAAAATGGCGGAAGCAAACGTTCCGCATACGTCGCGGGAATACGCTGACATGCATTTAATTTACGGAGAAGTGCGACTTAATGCTCGAGCTGCGGCGAGGGTGTATTCAGAACGTTACCCTAATCGCCGACACCAACTATGAAGTGTTTATCCCAACACACAACGCTATTGCCGAAGGCAGAGTTCCTGGGCGTCGTACCAGTAGTGGCCGGCCCGCAACGGTGGATGATGACATCGTTTTGCAGTCGAGGAAGATCCATCAATTTCTACTCGACTGATAGAACGCCGTACAGGCATACCCAAATCAACTGCCAGTCGAATCTTGCAGCGGCACAATTATCACCCCTACCACGTCCAACGAGTTCAAAGCTTGCTACCCAGGGATTACCCAGCGCGAATTCAATTTTGCCGGCAAATGTTGCGAAAACATCATGCAGATCCAGATTTTTTTAATAAGATCATTTGGAGCGGCGAGTCTTCCTGTACCAAGGATGGGTATATGAATCTCCAAAATTCGCATAGCTGGCATATCATAAATCCCCACGAGTTGAGAGAAGATAGATCACAATATCGATTCAAGATAAATTTATGGACTGGCATATTTAATGGTGCAATTTTGGGCCCGATCGAACTGCCACCATCACTGGACGCCAACCAATCATAACACGCTATTGTAGCATAAGTGAAATAATCAGTACTATAGACCAACACCTGACCTTGAGGAAACACTGTGATTCTCTTGAATCAAAGTTGTATTCTCTTTCGTTTTTATTTCCGAATCCTAAATCAATCTTGACTGTAACGCAACTATTGGGACTTTATCATCCACACGAGAACGGATAACTTTAGTTTCATAAATAATTCTCTTTTCAACTTGACTCCCCTGACAGTTGAAATTTTTAAATTGATGTGCCCCTGCCACCTCTATCCAGCAATCACAGACTTTTTTATTTCAAAAAGTAGAATCGTGATACCATTCAAAACGGTTTTAGTTCCATGTTTATACGTCAAACCGTTCAAAAGTGAACAGGCGAGGGAAGTCTATAAAAAGCCGCACTGTATAGTATTTTTCGCCACCTTAGCTCTGACAGAAATGTTGAAGAACGCTGCTGGATTTTGGTTGACACCAGTACAAAAACAGATAAAATTTGTAGTCGAGAAATACAGTCAGGAATTCCAGGGCATTGGTCTATATTTATAGAAGGAAAACAAAGGTGTCAAAGGTCTCACTCACCCTTGAATATTAGCTAATTTTCAGGCGGCCATAGGTCGACTATTTATAGCTAGATGAAACTAGGTATCTATTGTTTTCGCTTTATATAACATATTGCACACATTAATGATGCATGGGGCTAGTACGGTGGATTCGTGGATTTTAATCAATTTGTTAATTAAATTCCTCACGGAAAATATCAAGCTCCCAGAGAAAGGACCAGGCACGTTTCTTATGGAAAATGGCTTTCCGTGAATTTGTCTGAATTTTTGGTATGGTGTAGATTGGATGCACTGATCAAAAGTGTCCATTGCCAAAAACTCTAAAAATGGACAGTTTTCGAGATATGGCTCTATCAATGTAATTTTTTTTGCATTTTTTGGATTTTGACACATAATCAGTTCACTCTCATACTTAGGAAAAACCGAGTTTCAATGATTTCACTGCAGGAATCGATTGAAAAATAATTCTTTCTTCGTTTCAGATACTGTCATTTGAAGAAATTATTATACACTGCTCGTCACTGACGATGTAACTGGACTATTATTTTCAATTTCTACAGTACAGTTTTTGTAGATACAAAAACTTCTGAATTGCTCAAGGTATCACAGAGTCACATATATTCAACACCTTTCGATAGGCTTACTAGAAAAATAATATTCGAACACACTATAGGAACTGAATCTGAGATGCTTCTTTTAAATAGTTTCCTAGTCGTCAAAGAAATAGTGGTAAATGCAAAATGAGCATATAGAAAATCGTTCATAATGTAGGCTGACGACATAAATACTCGTATCGAATGCAGTTTGTTTATACCGAGTGTTAAATATCAATAGAAACAAGGGAATACATACCCAATAATCATTTCTAATCGCAATCGAACCGTTAAGGCAAACGGATCCGTGAAAATGTCTGAATATTTGATATGATGTGGATTTCGATGCACTGATCAAGTGTCTATTGCTACAGACTACAAAAATGGACAGTTTTCAAGATATGGCCGTATCAATATCTGATTTTTCTCGTTTTCTAGATTGTGGCCCATAATCGCTTAGCTCTTATACCCAACAAAAACGGAATTCTATCCATTTCTGCGCAGGAATTGACTGTTGACAGTTGTATTTCATTTCAGATACATTCATTTGGAAAAAGTAGCATACACTGCTCGTCACTGGCGATGTAGCTGGGCTATTATTTTCAACTTTTGTATTTCCGTGTTCGTAGAAACAAAAACTCTTGAATTGTTCTAGTTCTAACAAACATACTTATATCCAACACAATTCAATCGTGGCATTTGAAAACATTATATGCGATACACACTCTAAATATGATTTGAATTATTTTTGAAATATTCTCCTGGCCATCAGGAAAATAGTGGAAAATGCAAAATGAGAAACTAGAAAATCGTATTTATAATGTACGCTGACGAGATGAATACTCATATCGAATGCAGATTTTTTATACCGAGTGTTAAAAATACATAATGAAAAATCATTTCTAATTGTTGATTGAACCGATAACTGATGAGAGAATGTAGGCTTTCACGGCCGGAGTCAATATATTCAATGTTGTCTGGGCCTAGCGGCAAGATTTTTCTCAGCCGAAAGCCTATATGGACTTGAAAAACTGAGACCATCGGTGAGGAGTGCTGTGGTCTCAGATGTTTAACGTTCACGGCCATCAACTCTAGACAACATTGAATTTTGAAATAAATGAGTTTTCATGGGAAGAATATATAACTAATAATGGGAAAATTGTAAAACAGTAACAATATTTATTCTCCACCAAAGTGATGATGATAGTAGTAAGAATAATAGTACGTAAAAGAAAGTTGGTCCAAACGTTCATCAAATCATCTATGCGTAACATTTAACGAGGGTCAATTGTTCAACAAACCAAAGATTATTGTATTCACTCGAACTATTGCAAAATTATACATGGAGCAAATAAGATAACGTTATTCAATCTCAGTTCTATGTCTGTCTTCGCAGTAGCTGAAACACCAAAAGGACGAAAAAAAATTTTGAAGACAGAGACAAGGCACAAAAATCCGACAGTGGTCATCTTTACAGAAGTGAAATGTAGGTGCATTCACTAAATGAAGAACTATTGAACGAAAAATGTATAGTTTGAACAAAATCGGGTAGGGAACTATACAATGATGTGGTTGCTGTTGTGATCTTATTCTATTTGTTAGAGGTAAGTTGAAGAAATTAATATTTTTTTTACTGTTCACTAGAGATCCGAGTTTAAAAAAATCTGCATTCGATACGAGTATTAATTCATCTCGTCAGCGTACATTATAAATACGATTTTCTAGTGTCTCATTTTGCATTTTCTACTATTTAGCTGATGGCCAGAAGAATATTTAAAAAAAAAATCAAATCAAATTTAGAATGTGTATCGCATATTATTTTTTCAAACGCCACAATTGAATTGTGTTGGATATAAGTATGTTTGTTAGGACTAGAACAATTCAAGAGTTTTTGTTTCTACGAACACGGAAATACAAAAGTTGGAAATAATAGCCCAGCTACATCGCCAGTGACGAGCAGTGTATGCTAATTTCTCCAAATGAATGTATCTGAAATGAAATACAACTGTTGTTCAGTCAATTCCTGCGCAGAAATAGATAGAATTCCGTTTTTGATGGGTATAAGAGCTAAACGATTATGTGCCACAATCTTGAAAACGAAAAAATCAGATATTGATACGGCCATATCTTGAAAACTGTCCATTTTTGTAGTCTGTAGCAATAGACACTTGATCGGTGCATCGAAATCCACATCATATCAAATATTCAGACATTTTCACGGATCCCTTTGCCTTAACGGTTCGATTAGCGATAAGAAATGATTATTGGGTATGTGTTCCCTTGTTTCTATTGATTTTTACCACTCGGTATAAACCAACTGCATTCGATACGAGTATTTATGTATTTATGTCAGCCTACATTTTCTACGATTTTCTATATGCTCATTTTGCATTTACCACTATTTCTTTGACGACTAGGAAACTATTTTTTAAAAAGTATCTCAAATTTAGTTCCTATAGAGTGTATCGAATATTATTTTTCTAGTTACCCTATCGAAAGGTGTTGAATATATGTGACTCTGTGATACCTTGAGCAATTCAGAAGTTTTTGTTTCTACAAAAACTGGACTATAGAAATTGAAAATAATAGTCCAATTACATCGTCAGTGATGAGCAGTGTATAATAATTTCTTCAAATGGCAGTATCTGAAACGAAGAAACAATTATTTTTCAATCGATTCCTGCAGTGAAATCATTGAAACTCGGTTTTTCCTAAGTATAAGAGTGAACTGATTATGTGTCAAAATCCAAAAAATGCAAAAAAAATTACATTGATAGAGCCCTATCTCAAAAACTTTCCATTTTTGGAGTGTTTGACAATGGACACTTTTGATCAGTGCATCCAGATCTACACCATACCAAAAATTCGGACAAATTCACGGAAAGCCGTTTTCCATAAGAAACGTGCGTGGTCCTATTAGATCACACTATTTGTTTATGTTCAAGGATGAATATTCGAGTTTTGAATAGGTATCTACTATAAGAGAATAAGCTATTTTTTTTTATGCATCAATCAGAGAGTGTTCAGCTAAAAGATTTAGATAGTTTCTCGGATTGGAGTGTTCGATGTAAGTTAGATTTTCTTTAAAAATGCCAAGTTATGTTAATTACCCGTCAAAGAGGTCCAATTTTGACATGAATTTATTCATGCATCTATATTTATGACTATTTTTCAATAGTGACAACAGTTAAATCCTCCGTAGAAAGTTATCTTATCTTTATTGGAACACCAGGCACTATTTTCAAGTAATGATTCATTCAGAATAAATAAAACATTAAATCCATCATGATAAAATTATCCAGTCCTAGCATATTTCAAACAAAACAATGGATAAACAAAACCATACAAACTTTCGAAATATTGTTGCAATTCCTTTCGGCCTATTGTAGGTTTGATTAAGAGTTAATTATTTTTCAACCACACTTCGACTACTGTTCCTCTATCATATATATTTTCAATCTAAATAAATTGTTTCAACTTTGAAAACTACAAAATCGTGGTTTGACGCTTACTTTCAAGTGCATGCTGAATGTTGTAAATTGGCAATTCATTGACCAAAGGCTCTTTCATTTCAGCCTGAGATTCGTGTACAAATTATTAAACAATTTGGGGTCATCTTATAAATCTCTATACCGGGTGCCCGCGGAAAGTGGCTCGCCCCTATAACTTTTATTGTTTTAGAAGATAATGGAATGAAATTTAGAGGAGCTCTATGAGACATAAAGCTGCATCTTTCAACAAGTAACTTAACTTCATGCAACTTCCGGTTTCAGCAGAAGTGACATAAACTTTAGATTTTCAAATGAGTCACCAGGTATTTTGCATTTCTCTTGTCTCCGTATGAAACATATCAATACAACCATGTGTTAATTGTCACTTTTTTCAACCGAATTTCATTTTTATTTTGGAATTAATTTTTTATTCTAGACAGCTGTGGATATCTTCAAAAAATCACTAATTTCAGTCTTAAAATTTTGACAATAATACAACTTTACTATTTTTGATCAAATGTATCTGCTATACAGAATTTTACTTTAAAATTTCTATAACTATTTTTTGTCAACTGGGTTAGGAAAAAGAGCATTTGATCACGACTAATTTGATACGGCTCATTATTAGGTCTCAAACAAACTTTTGTTAAAAAACGTCAAAAGATTATATTAGAAATTTCTCAAAATGGAAGATTTAAAGAGATCGAAAAAACATTTAAATGAATCGAGCAACCTAACACAACGGGTGAAATAAGATCAATAATCCAAAAGCTTATAAAATATCTTCTTGCAAAGATATTGTTCTTTAAAAAATTTAGCATAAACTAGGTTAAATAAGAAGTCCACCTCCTTAATTATTTTGTTTAATCAGTTGTGTTTGTCATAGATTACTCGATGCATTATTAAATCTTATTTTAATAACAAAAGGTAATTTTTCTACGACAGTGCGTAAACTAAACTTTTACGCACTGCTGATAGTGCGTAAAAAAATCACCTGTGCGTAAAATCATCAACTGTGCGTAAAGTAATTTTTTACTCACTGGTCGTACATTTACGCATTTTTGAAAAATACAGTATTTTGCGTCAAATATAACTCGGAAGTCTTTATTTGATAATAGGACGACAATTAATATAATTAAACATTCAAATTTATGTTATAATTGTTACAATTTGGCAATATAATAACTGGATGAAGAAAAGGTTTGTATTTCGTGCAGAAATTTATTTATAAAATCAAAGCAAACCCAAGGATCCAAACCCAAGGATTAACAGAACTATAAATACTTCATTGTCATTGTCAACTTCAAATCAAATCCTTGAGTCCTTTTCCTATTCACAAAAAAACAGATTGGACGGGTCATAAAAACATCTTGGATAAAGACGTAAGGGGTATATAAAAGATATAACAGAGTAAAAAGACAATACTGAACATAGACAAGAATTAAATAATATGTAAACGAATTATGCGGCGCTGAGCGAGGTAAGTTTAAATAATTGAGTAAGTACGCAGTGATCAATGGACGTTGACATAACTTTCGAACTCTTCTACAGAGTAAAAGCATTCTTTTATAAGAAGTTTTTTAATTTGGCATTTGAAAGCTTCTAAACATTTCGAGCTCTTCAAAAAATAAGGAAGTTTGTTGAATAGGTAACTACCTTCAGAGATCGGTGATTTTTTTTTGGAAAGAGTGTTTTGCTATGTTTATTAATATATTATTTTTATTTCTGGTATTGTGGTCGTGAGTATCACAATGTTTGATAAAATTATTTTTGTTGATATAAATGTATGACATTAGTTTCATTATGTATATGGATGGTGCCGTGAGAATACTATAATTTCTGAAAGTATCTTTGCAGGATGCTCTGTAGGATAGTCCGACAATACGCCGAATGATTCGTTTTTGCAAAATAAATACACGTTTCATGTCAGAGGCTTGGCCCCATACAACAATACTGTATGATATAGCTGAATATGCAAAGGCATAGTATACATTCAAAAGAGATTCTACGTCAAGCATATTTTTCATAGTCGAAATCACATAGTAGCATTTATTCAGCTTGCTGCATATGCTGTCTATTTGCTTTTCCCAAGAGATATTGCTGTCTAACATCGTGCCTAGAAATTTGGTAAATTTGGATAATTCAAATGACCGCCCCTCCAATGAGATATGTTTGATTGTGGGTGTTCTGTACTTGTTGTAGAACTCTATGCCACCTGTTTTGTTGTGGTTGATAATGAGCCTGTTTTTGAAACACCAGTCTTTGAATTCTTTCAATAGAGTATCGATTTTTTTTGTTAATATTATTTTAGAAGCATCAGAGACAATTATGCAGGTGTCATCAGCATACATGAGAACTTTTCCTACGCTTATATAATGGGGAAGATCGTTTATGAAAATCAAGAAAATCAAGGGTCCGAGGACGCTCCCCTGAGGAGTACCAATATCGTTCTCAAACTCGTCCGAGATGACTTCGTCAATTTTGACCATGAATTTTTTGCGCTCTAGAAATGAGATGAACCAATCATTGATAGGGCCGCGTATTCCTAGTTGGTATAATTTTCTCGACACGAAAGAACTCTCAGTTTTTTTTAGTTAGACAGTAGACTAAGCTTCAGCAGACATGTGTTACTCTGCCTACTGAAACTTTCTTAAATATTTTATGTTTATGGTGCCTCTTGTTTTTGGGCTATCTTTTAGACACTTTAGGAAGTGTGAAGGTTCTCATTAGACCTGTCCCATGATCCTTAGCATAGACTTGGTTTCACAAATTCCCAAGACTGTTTCTTGAACCTGGTTCTGTGCACATCGGATTGAGGATCTCATTAGACTTTTCACTGATGATGACTTTATAGTCGAAAGCGCTTTGCTATGATTTTATAAATAAATTTCTGCACGAAATACAAACCTTTTCTTCATCCAATTACACTGGAACGTGCACACAGCTAGACAATTTTCACTTAATATAATAACTGGCGAAGAAAAAACTTTGTATGAACCACTTTCGTAAAGGGCTTCAACAAACTTCACGCTCATACAAAAAAGTCCTACTTTACGAACTCGTATCACAAATAGCTATTATTTTATGAATCATCTAACGTAGTTTTTCAAGTTATTCAAGGGAATTTCATTTAAAACCTATCAGTGTGGGGTATCAAATTAATCGTAATAAAATGGTCCTTTTTCCTAACCTAACCCACCCTGAGCATGTTGCCACTTGAAAAACATTAGTATGTTATTTTAGTTTTAAAATAAAATTTTATAGAGCACTTACATTTTGACCGAAAACAGTGAAGCTGTATTTTCCCCAAAATTTTAGGGATACAATTAGTGCATAGCATTCTAGATTTAAAAAAATTTAAATGATGAATTCGTTAAAAAAGTGATAAATGATCCATGTTGTAATCAGAATGTCATGTGGAGACAAATGATGTGAAAATATACTGGGTGTCCCATTTGAAAATCGAAAAATTAAGTCACTACCGGTGACTTCAGTTTTATGTCTTATGCAGATCCTCCAAATTTTATTCAATTATTTCAAAAACAAAAAAGTTATAGGTGCGAGCCACCTTCAGTAGACACCCGGTATATCCAGAACCAATCTCAAAAACACTATGAACCCTTTGTTTTTCATAGGTGTTCGCTCAATTTGATAAATTACCAAATGTAATCAAAAGTAGGCAATCTCTTTGAAAAAAATTTAAAAAATGAATTCGTTAAAAAAGTGACAAATGATCCATGGTTGTAATCAGAATGTCATGTGGAGACAAAAGATGTGAAAATATACTGGGTGTCCCATTTGAAAATCGATAGATTAAGTCACTTCCGGTGACTTCAGTTTTATGTCTTATGCAGATCCTCCAAATTTTATTCAATTATTTCAAAAACAAAAAAGTTATAGTTGCGAGCCATCTTCCGTGGACTGTTATCTTTGGCCAGAAATACTACTATTTTGAAGTTTTTGAAAATATTCACTGGAGTATTTCTGGAGGCGAGAGCTCTAATAGGCTCCGCCTACCAGTGTTTTTGCAATACCATTGGCCGACTTAAATATTCGGCCATGGTATAAATAAAGGCTTATTTAGCTGTTTTCGGCAAGCGACAATGGTCTGAACGTTTGGACGAACTCGACGCCGAAGACAACTCCCTATGGAGGACGCAGAAAGTCCTCAGACACGGCCGAAGGAAACCGTGCCCCCCACTTCATGGTGAGATGGGCATCGTTTTCACGGAGACGGACAAGGCAGAAGCTTTTGCGGACTCCTTCAAACGTCAGTGCCGTGAGAACGAGGTCGATTACACCGATGAGGTCGAGGACACGGAAACGCACGTAGACCAGACGATCCGACGGCTCAGAAGAACTGACGACTCACTTATTCTTCTAGAGCCGACATCTCCAGAGGAAATCAAGGCCATACTTAGACACGCCAAGACCAGGAAAGCACCGGGCCAAGACCAGGAAAGCACCGGGCCCAGACGACATCAGTCAGGGCACTAAAAGCCTTACCTAGGAAAGGACTAGCAGCCCTGACAAACATCATAAACGCTGTACTCAGACTTAGACACTTTCCATCCAGCTGGAAAGAAGCGACGGTCATCATGATTCCGAAGCCCAACAAGAACCACACGTTCCCGCAAAACCACCGCCCCATCAGCCTAACACCTGCCATGAGTAAGGTCGCAGAAAGGGTGATCAGGACTCGACTTGAGACCATGTCTGAAGAATTGAACATCCTACCAGATGAGCAATTCGGCTTCAGACAGGAACACTCAACAGAACTCCAGGTCACCCGGATAGTGGACGCCACCATCCAGAGCTGGAACCGCACGAGAAGAGGACATCTTACAGGAGCAGTCTTCCTTGACGTCTCCAAGGCCTTCGATAGAGTTTGGCACGATGGGCTGATCGCAAAACTGGTTGATGCCGGATACTCCATACCAAAGGTCAAGCTGATAAACTCCTTCCTAAGGGGTAGACATTACCAATGCAAAGTCGGAAATGCTCTCTCTTCACGAAGGAGGCTAGAAGCAGGAGTACCACAGGGAGCAGCATTGTCGCCACACCTGTTTTCGATCTACACTGCAGACATGCCTATGTCGGACAACCCCATGACCAAACTTGCTCTCTATGCAGATGACACGGCAATCTTTGCTGAGTCATCACATGAGAGAAGAGTAACATCGAAGCTGCAACTTCAGATAAACAAGCTGGAAACGTGGTTCAACCGTTGGAAGATCGGAATCAATGCAGACAAAAGCAAGGCCATACTGTTCACGAGGCGACGTAGGACACCCGAGGGCCATGTTACTATGAACGACGAGAGAATTCCGTGGGTAGACGAAGCCGTTTACCTAGGAGTAACCTTGGACAAGAAACTTACGTTTCAGAGGCACATCTCCCACAGATTAGCTATAGCGAAAGCCGCAAGGCATAAGCTGTACCCACTCGTCGGACGTAGGAGCAACATGGCACTCGAGTTGAAACTACGCCTCATCAAGACAATTCTTCTGCCTATCATATTGTACGCATCCACTGCTTGGGGGCAGTGCGCGAACAGTTATAGGCAGAAGATACAGGACTTCTTCAACGTCTGCCTGAGAACGGCAACAGACGCACCACAATATATTCCCAACAGGTTCATATATCGAGACTTAGACATCCACCCGGACTATATCGACAGACTGATCAGACAACATGTGGGGACTACTCTAGACAGAGTAGAGACCCACACGAACCCGCTGCTCACGGAGCTCCAAGAGAACAGACGTGAGCAAGACGACAGAGACAGAGAAAAATACAGACGTCCAGTAAACCAAGGAGACAACGACACCCCTGAAGAAGTACGGCGGAGGCGAGACCTTCGGCGACGCCAACGTCTACTTCAACAGGCACTAAATCACGATTAATCATGCTTTTATGTTTCAGATACCACGAAGAACCGACCAAGTAGTAATTTCAATTTCAGTTAACTCAGCACACAGCACTCGGCCCTCAGCCGAGAGTTTTTTCAGGCTTTCAGCCAATTTCAGGGGGGCACCATGCACAGTAAAGTAAAGTCATTGTTTAAAAGTCAACTCATGTCAGATATAAGGGAGCTTCAAGCCGAGAATGGGCTGGGCACTCCATATCAAACGGTCAGATTTTATTCTGCTGTACGCCAGTTATCAGGATGAGGAACCGCTTTAACGAGCGAGGGTGGTGGATACGGGGGGTGAGCTTTCGAGTACGTACGAGTGCTGGGGAGTTCATCCTTCCGGGCCTCAACCTTAGGGGGTGCATGGTGGTGGTGTTTTCGGCAGTCATCCAGGAGCCGCCCGAGGGCTCGGACATTCCCAGGAGAGAAGCCCTCACTTCTGGAAGGCTCAGTAGTGTTAGGTGCATAGTGTAAATAGTATTTTAGGTATCTTCGGCCTGGCATGCGAATTAATGGAACCTCGTTGGTTGGCAACACCAACAAATCCAGAAAGAATTCGTATGTCAGACACGTTCCTGCTGGTTATTCCAAATAGATGAAGAGCTCCGGAGTTGCTGAGATTTTTGCGACGATGCTGTACTTCGGATAGGTGGTGCTGAGCTAGCCGGAGGAGGTGAAACATCCTGTTTCCTACTATCCGAGTGCACGCATTTGTTGACAGGACACCCGGTATATCCAGAACCAATCACAAAAACACCATGAACCCTTTGTTTTTCAAAGATGTTCGTTCAATTTGATAAATTACCAAATGTAATCAAAAGTAGGCAATCTCTGAATATTTTCAAAAATTAACTGAGGAGATTTGCGTTTTAGGAGATTTTATTCAAATCGTTTCAATATTTGATATCAATTAAGTTTTTATTGTATTCTATTTACGATTTGATATGTATTTTATACCTTTCCAATATGTACCACATACTTTTTACTTTCATTTCAATACTAGCGAACTTTATATAATAGTACCTATGTCCTATTTAAATAAAGATGTATCTTATTTAAGCATTTTCCAAACCTGTCTGTACCTATATAATTTTTTTATCTTTTTGTGTCCAAGATAACTTTCATTAAAACTTAAACGTCCCTATCCCTTCTACCACTTAGAAAAACTTCTATCCAAACATTCTCACAAAACATGCCATATTGACTAAGAAGGCTCTAACCCGTTATACGAAAATTTATTCCTGAAAAATAATGAATCATTAATGTCGGCAAATGCGTTTCCGGCACTCCAAATCGGTCCACAAATCTCCTGAATTTCCTTGTAAATCAAAACGTACTAATTACTAAGTGGTTCTTTTTAATTACTAATAGTGATTGCAATTAGTATCGTTGAAGCCTCGCCTTTCGCGTTATTGTTCAGAACGCGCCACCTGAGACCCAGGTAGCTGATCTATGGGCGCCATCTACTTGGGAAATGGATGACAAATTGGATAGCGAATTGCCAAGCTGTTCTCCCTTTAAGTATTCAGCGGAAAAACGATATGGCGTATATTATAATAACAAATGTCAACGGCAGTTCATATACTAGGTCGTCCATTCAATACTAGACCCAGTCAAATTTGCACTAGTGTTTCTACTATACAAAAAATCTCTGGATATACACCATTAAAGCTCTCACCATTTTGAAAAAAAAAATTATAATCAATCGAAGTGCTGGAAACAACAAAATTGAATCAAAATGATAATTTTGTAGGAAAAATTGAAATTGTTCTCATGTGCTGTGAAAATACAAGTCATCGACAAATATCCAACAGTATACTGTGAGCTGGATTATTTCAAAGTTCAAATCGACGGGTTCAGTAATTCTTTTAAAAATCCTCATTATCAAGAGTTTATGAAGAATAAGCTCACGGACAAACTAGTATGGCAGATATTTGTAGATAATAAGTGCTAAAAAGGAAGCTGTAAGAAAAATGTTACACAATAGTAAATTCAGATCGTTCAAACCAAATTCAATAAATACTTTGAAATAGCGAGATTTTGACGTACGATTGGATTTATTTTTTTTTGTTTCAAGAACAAAGAGAAGAAAATGCAAATTTTCCCTGTCAAATTTTATGGACAGACGATGTGGTGACTTTTAGCTCAAATGGGGTAGTCAGTTCAGAAAACTGTAGGTGATGGACGCAAGAAAACCCAAAGTATGTCATAGAACGCCGAGATCAACATTCTTTTAAGACAAATGTGTGTTTGGTGTGTTAAACAACAAACTGTCCCATTCATCTTCCGGAAATATTTAGCTCAACAGAGATACTTGCGGTTTTTATGTTATGAATTATGTCAGTTATTACAATAAATGTTCCTTAATTGAAGAAAAAACCTATGGTTTCAATGTGATGGAGCGATAATTTATAATTTGGCAGGGCTCAAACAATACATCCTGAAAGTATTCCGAGGTAAGGTAATTGAGCGTAATATGGAACCACCCTGGCCACCCAGGTCGCCAGACCTTAACCCACCTGATTTTTTTCTTTGCAGGTATATGGAGCAGAAAGTCTACAAGCTAGGACCATTTCGAAATTTCAACCACCTGGGGACAGTAGTTCGAGATTATGTATTAATTATTATATCTCCTCAGATTTCAAAAAGCGCTGTCAAGGAAGTTTCCAGGTTAACCACTATTTAGTTTGAGCGTGATGGAAGACATACCAAAATGTTATAAATAATATTGAACCCACATTGTACATTCTTATCATTTGAAGAGCCTTATAATTAATAAATGTTTATTATGAAATAATTGTTCCATTTCTTATTACTTCAATTATTTTCACAGCATACCTACCAAGAGCAAATATTACTTCGGAGAATAAGTTTTTAACATTGAATTAACAAAAACTTCTATTGATTTGAAAATGGATTCGAAAATTCAGAACTTTGCATCAAGTAGAACATACTTTTTTCAACATATTTCTATGTTTTTGAAAATATCCAATTTGAAAAAATTTCGCCTGCAGGAATGTATTACATCTCAACTGGTCTTTTCAGATTTTACTAAATTTGAATTATTCGAAATTAACAAGAACACGTTAAGAAAAAGTTCAAACTGGTTCAAATTTGGTAGATTGGTGGGAAACAAAAAAATAAACAACTTTTTCATATTATGTTTTTAGAAATATTAAGAAATAACATAACATTCAGTAATTTTTCCAAAAATGTCAAATTTAACAGGTGTAGCCGATCGATAGGAAAAATCTCAAACATCAATTTGCAAAAAATCCCATATGATCGGACACTGTAGAAAGTTTCCATCAAATATCGTTACTCTCAAAAATCTCAAAAACTTTGGAAACAGCTATTTATAATTACAAATAATTGAGAAACTTCGCCAATACAGCAATCATGAGTGAAAAGCCAGTATTTTAGCAATATCCATTAAAATCGAATAAATATTTGGGAATAAATTAATACTAATAAGGATGCTTGCCATTTTGTAAAAATTTGTTGACACAGCCATGGACTTCCGAATGAAGAAATAGTATATTGTGCAACAAGTGCAGAAAAGTGCTAATTTCTCACGAGTTTGAAACAGTTGCGGCACGAGCGCAAGCGAGTGCTGCAATTCAAACGAGTGAGAAATTGCATTTCTGCTCGTGTTACACACTATACTTTTTCTACAACACCCTTTTTGCTAAAAATAATACTATACTATAAGAAGGAATGAAATGTCAGTGACTCATTCTTACATTTTCCTCTTGAAGTTGAAGGAAGTAAATTCAATGACAATGAATTAACTTGTTCTCTTAGTTCTGGCGGAGTATTTTCAATTTCAGAACTGTCGCTATCCATTTTAGTTCAATCTCATTAAAAAATGACGGGACAAGAATATTTTACGAATATTTTATGCTTGACGTTTGTTGACATTCAAATGATTCGATAGATGTTGCTCCGTTGCCGAGACAGCAGTAGTGATGTCTATGATTTTTGTTCAGAATATTATGAATTTGTACGACAATTTCCCTCATATTATATAAACCAATAGACTTTGTCTATTCATTTTTGAAGGTGCCTGATCGAATATCCCTTCCAAATGCAGAATTTTCAAAATATACTTTCACCTTGCTGTCACGAAAACTGTATTGCTTAGAAATTAGGTACTGAAAAATTTTGGCACAGAAATGTCACTTTGTGGCACAGAAATGTCACTTTACGGCACACTAATGTCAAATTTCAATTATTTTGAGAAATAATCATGTTTGCGAACGTAAAACTATGCAGAAAAGCATGTTTTGGAGTGTGGTTGTAGAAAAAATATTAGTTTCACGTCTCACCTAAAACTCTGTGAGGGTTTAGACCTAACCACAACTGTGCTATTGATGTATTGCATAACTCTGGCTTCTGCAATGATCGAGAATCACCTCTCAGGTCGTCTTCAAGGCTCAATATTGGGTCCCTTGCTTTATACTACTCACACTGCACGCTTTGACATGTATGATGATTTCTGCGAATCCCTTATTCTGGTGCCAGTAATCTGTATCTATCATTCAAACAGAATGATGCGAACGAGACAAACAGAAATCTCAATTTATACCTCCTTCCTCTACAGAATAAGTACTGATGAATCTCAGCCAACATGATTTCAGAAAAGAAAAGTCAATGAAACCAACAACTTTACAACTGTTTGAATATATGTACCAAGAAATCGATGGGGAAACCTATGTTATTTAACTTTCATTGAACTTTTAAAGCTTTTGACTTTTTGAATAGGAATTATATTACATAAAAATGTAAGCTATTGGAATGAAATGTACACTTTTAGATTGGATTACATCTTACCTTTCCAATCGTAGCGTAGTTTGTTTGTTAGGATTCGAAACTCAATTGTCAATTGTCTCTTGGAATTCCACAAGGTTTAGTTATAGGGCCACTTTTATTTTTGTTCAACGTGAACAATAAACCACATTACATAAAGAACGTAAAAGTATACATTTGGCGATATAGATCTCTTGAGAGCAATTTCATAATAAACTTAAAGTATACTTCAGAATTAACAGCACACATAAGTAAGGAAAACAAAATTCGTAAGAAATTGTTTATTATCAACAATAAATTAGATAACAAAATAAAATGATTCAGGTAACATAACAATACACACTATAAGGCTTTGTACATTCAATTCTTGTTCGTTTTAGATCAACCACAGGTAGAAATGGCTCTGGGTTTTGGTGGATCGAATATTCTTTTGGATGATCAAACGCCTAGAACAAAAAATTGAGATGTTGAAAAACTAATTACTTATATCTGTAGGGTTGTTTCATATCTTGCGTGTAATTCAAAACCTCGTTATACAGTGAGTGCAATAAAGGAATGAGATTGCATTGAGATTTTGGAACCGGTTGTAGTTACAAAGTTGGTTGAATCATTAAAAATTGACGCAATTTAAATAACAGATTCACATATGGAGTTTGCAAAACTGAGTTGACCGTTTCTCAATTTCAAGTTTTGAAGATAAAAGTAATCTTTTGGGTATTGGTTTTTATTTATTTCTGACGTTAGTTTAGTTGATACCAAAAAAATAGAAAACGTTTTCATTGTCACATTGAAGCTTAACAAGTTGACATTTATATATCTTCAGTAGGGCATTTCGTCTCCAAAGGAACCTCTACAAGTGTTTTTTAATACAGACCGGTTATTTTTATTGCCAATTTTTAGCTAGTTTCAGATATCATTTGAAATTATTCAGGAAAGAACACACAGTATGGCTCTGAATAATAATAATCATATTGATTTACTATCAAAGGAAAACGCAAATGCACTGCATATTTTTCTGCAATCAACACTTCAATGTGATATAGCACGTACACGTGACTTTGGAGGCATTAAAGCTCTGTCTGAATGGTCCCTCTGGAAATAATCAAGGGCATCAAGATCGGGTACTCTAGCAGGCCACTCAAGTAGACTTCTTATTTCTAGTCACTGCTCTGAGATTCATACATGAAAGTGCACCCCTCGCTTGAAAATATTAATCATCCTTGTTTAAAATGACATGAATTTCCAATATGTGAGTGGGTGGCGATCAATGGTATTTCAATGTGCGAATCTCGAAGCACTTGGAAAAAAAATTATCGCTTTTTTAAGGAAATTCAGAATGTGTTACAATAGAGGATAGAAGAATGATCTTCCCTGAATAGTACACAATAATTTGTTTGCCATACAGTGCAGGCTATCATGTCAAATGTGTGAGAGAGCAACTACTCCTCTTGCAACTACCGCGACGGATACTGAATCTCACCTGAACACGTATCCATGCAAGCTTCCTTCGTCACAAAGTTGTTTTCGTTGCCCCTACATCCACCATAAATGAACTGATCGCATGTTCCAGCATCAGGATCGTATCTCCATCTCTGCATGTGAGCTCTGCAACTGCCTGTCATTTTTGGCAGCTTGCACATGTCTTGACCTGTCGATAGAAGAATTTCTAGGTTATTGTTAATATTATTATTAAGACTTTATTTAGCAAAAATATGCTAGTTTACAAAATTACAGAATAAAAAATTGCACAAAATGTAAACTCATGATCAGATACATTCCAGGCAACTTTTAAAAATGTTTGTAAAATAAAGGTGGTTATTTCGAAATATTTGTATGTTGACATTCTCCATTCAAACTCACAGTATATACTAAATCGACAATTCTGAATCGATTCGCTTTCCCAGAATGTTTATATCTCTAACCGTGTTTGAGTTGACAAGTTCGAATCGAGTTGAAAGTTTTTTTTTCAGACTTTCGGACACAGTTTAGAGAAATTCAATCTTTTGTGTATTTTAACACCTTATTTCAAATCAATTCCGATTCAATTAAAGATTTCATAGCATTTTTACGGAAACTCTGCAATTTCGAAATTTCAACATTTATTAAATTTTCCGGCTAAATCTTTCATCTGAGTATATACTAATCATATATTTCCTGAATTTTACATATATAGTGAATATTTCAAGTGGATCTAACAATACTACATTATTGGTGATTTTTAGGGGTCGAGCCCTTTTAGGGTAATTTTTTTTCTCCGATCGACTTGAATATTCTATTTCGACCATTCTGAATCGATTATCTTTCGCAGAATTGCTGCATCTCTAACCGTTCTCGATTTGAAAAGTTCAAATAGAGTTGAAAGGAATTTTTTCCCGCCAATTTTTTTTTCGGGTTTTCGTACTGCGTTTCGCCAAATTCAGTCTTGTTTGTCAATGCATACGGAATTTCAAATATATTCCGATTCAACTGGAGAAAGAATAAAAAGTTGAAAGTTCTAAATTGCCTAGGTTTATAGGCTTTTAATGAAACCGAAATAGAACTTTCGACCTTTTATTCCCTTTTCCGGCTGAATCTTATGTCTGACCATTACAAATCATATATTTTCTGAATCAGCTAGAAATTGTATCTATATAGTGAGAATTTTCAAGTGGATCTGAAGATTTTGCATTTTGGGTGATTTTTAGGGGTCCCCTTTCAACTATTTTGGGACAATTTTTTTTTTCTCCGATCTACTTTAACATTCTAAATCGACCATTTTGAATCGATTGGCGTTCGCAAAATTGCTGTATCTCTGACCGTTCTCGATTTGAGAAGTCCAAATAGAGTTAAAAGGGGTTTTTGCCCACAATTTTTTTCCGATTTTTGGACTCAGTTTCGAAAAACTCAATATTGTTCGTACATGCATACGGAATTTGTAATATATTCCGATTCAATTAAAGATTTCATGAACTTTTTATGGAACTTCGGCAATTTCGAACATTCGACTTTTTATTCCCTTTTCCGGCTAAATCTCATCTCATATCTGACCATTACAAATCATGTATTTTTGGAATCAGCGTGAAAGTTTACCTATATAGTGAGAATTTTCAAGTGTTTCTGGCGATATTGCATTTTTAGTGGTCAACCCTTTACAAATATTTTTGGGTAAATTTTTTTTCTCTTTGATCTACTTGAATATACTAATTTGACCAATTTTAACCGATGGGCGTTCGCAGATTTGCTGTATCTCGAACCGTTCTCGATTTGAAAAGTTCAAATTGTGTTGAAACGGGTTTTGTCCTGCAGTCTTTTTTTCTCCAGATTTTCAAACTAAGTTTCTAAAAATTCAAGCTTGTTTGTACATGCACACGGAGTTTCAAATATATTCCGATTCAATTGAAGATTCCATAGGCTTTTAATGGAACCTGGGCAATTTTGAACTTTCGACATTTTATTCCCTTTTCCGGCAAAATCTCATTACTGAACATCACAAATCCTATTTTCGAAATCAGCGTAAAATTTTAAATGTATAGTGCGAATTTCCAAGAGGATCTGACAATATTGCATTTTTGGTGATTTTCAGGGGTTTACCCCTCACAACTATTTTGTATATATCCAACCGTTCTCGATTTGAAAAATTCAGATAAACTTGAAAGGGGTTTTTTCGCACAAACATTTTTTATTCAGATTTTTGGACTCAGTTTCGAGAAATTCAATCTTGTTTGTACATGCACAACTTACAGCGGTCACAATTTTTTTTTCCGATTGACTGGAAGATACTAATTTGACCATTTTGAATCGATTGATGTTCGCAGAATTGCTGTATCTCTAACCGTTCTCGTTTTGAAAAGTGCAAAAACAGTTGAAAGGACTTTTTCCAAGCTAATATTTTTTTCAGATTTTCAGACTGAGTTTCGAAAAATTCAATATTGTTTATACATGCATACGGAATTTCATAGGCTTTTTGAAACCTCGGAAATTTTGAAGTTTCGACCTTCTATTCCTCTTTCCGACTAAGCCTTATGTCTTTCCATGAAAAATCATATACTTTCGGAATCAGCTCGAAATTTTACCTTTATACCTAGTGAGACTTTGCAAGTGGGTCTTACGATATTGCATTTTTGGTGATTTTTTGGGGTCTGCCCCTCACAACTATTTTGGGGTCAATTTTCGAATTGAAAAGTTCTAATCTAGTTGTAAGGGGCTTGAAAGGGGTTTGAAAGGGGTCATCTGAGACAGGAATATTCGAAGATGTTTGGAAAATCCGATGGTACTGTTATAGGCCAATAACTTTTCAATAATCTGGAATCTTTTTTCTTGAAAATTAAAACTTTTTCAGCTTCAACTGCATCATGAAAACTGCTACAAGAAAAGAAAAGTTTATTGGATGACTCAAGGATGCAATTACTTCCTGAAGACTTCTTTTCAATAAATATCCCAGAATTTTGTCAAAGCTTTTTGGGTTTTTGTTTTTCTATAGAAAAGACCCCGCACTTTTTATAGGTAAAATGGTTCTCGGTGAAATTGTCTGAATTTTTAGTATATTGTAGTATTCAATTTACTGATTGAACGTGCAGAATCTCAAAGTTTGTTAATGAATAGATTTTAAAATACGAGTTAAAAATCAGTAATTTTTATTTAATTATTTTCTCGGGTTTAAAAAGTGCCAACTGCATTTTTTTTTCGTTCTTATCGTTCATATTACTAAATATCATTCAGATGGTGCAGATTATATCATGTACAGAGTGAAGAATAAAAACATTTTAGTAATGTCTGAAAATTCGATGTAATTATGAAATATTGATAAAATTATTTTGGCATGCAATATACTATTCTTATTCCATCATTAGTCATAATTCATACATTTCGTGATTTGAAAAATTGGTGAAATATATGGCCGGTTCTTTCGTACATATCCTGTATGTTCCAGTGAATTATCATCTTCCGAAGATAGCTGATACCGTATGAACATGATTTCGTTGGAATATATAGGGTGATCATGAAAATTTTCGATGACAAAAATGACAAAATATCATCTTTTCAGAAATAACCCTGTTATTCACGATGATCTCGGTGAAATTCCTTTATTATTATTTAATATTTTCATCATTCTCTCCTCAACACTGTCCCAAAAATAAAGTTTCCTATACACTGAAAGAAATAATATTGTAAGTGATAACAAAACGACTTGGTTAACAATTTTCTTGTTATGGTAGCAATAATTTTCAATGAAATATACCAAACTACTGATTGTTGCATTGCTACAGGAACAATATGGAAATTGTTATCAAAGGACTGTTAGTGTGACAATACATTCCAGTTGAAAGAACAATATTTCATTGTTACAAGAACAATGTGAAAATTCTTATAGAAATATTGTTATTTTGATAATATAATTCAATTTACTGAACAATGTTATTCAATAGTTTCGACGAAACAAAAATTCAACCGAATACTAAAATTTATTTTAGCAATAATTGTCTTGTTATCACTATCCAAAACTGAGATATTTAGTTATAGCTACTATATACCTATTATTGTCAGCGAGGGTGAAATATCAATTGAAAAAGTAGAAAATCGCTTGCTACAGCTACAGTGCAGCGAAACATGTCGCGAGTATAATAAAGTCCGTGGAAATTTAATCGGGTTTTACCTAAGTGTTATATACAAGGATTTCCATAAGTGAAGACAATGCGAATATTTCATCCACAATCATTGTTGTTTTTCCATATTATAATTCACGCGCTAGTATCATTCAGTTGTATATGAAACAAATTTTTACATTACCTTCTGGAAGCCCCCGTGGTCCCATGGTTAGTGTTGTACGCTACCACAAATTTAAATTAACTATATCAACAGATCAAACCCACAACTCTGAAAGCTTTTCTTAATTAACGGCTGTTTTAATCATCTTTTGTTTCGTTACTTCAACCATTTTCTCTCAACAATTTTGAGATTATTAGTGTCATTATATATCTGGTTGTGCCTATACTGACAGAAGTATATGGTTACCGTAACATTTGTTTTTGTTAGCCTCACTAAAAATTTTTTTGAGTGTACTATGACTAGTTTCATAGTTGTTAATTGAGTACTATTTGCATAACAAGTTGAAGGAACTTGTTCACGCGTACATTCTACTAGTGGCCAAGATTTTCCACAAATAGTGAAACGTGAGAATGTGGAGATCAAAATAAATGTAAAAGAGGGTGAAGATTACAGATAACAATCACATCAGATATATGAATTTGATAATGTAAGGTACAGATAGTTAAGTGAATTTTGTTGGTTCAAGCTTTGTCGGAATAAAAAATAAACTATCTTGGAAAAGTGAAAATGATTGATATAACGCTTTTATTTCTAAGAGGATAATTTGAATCTGGTTTTCTTCAATGCGTGTTCCACTCGGATAGAGGTTTCCATGATTTTTAAATTCACTGGCTATCAATTGAAACTTATAGACATCTATTATATTTCATAAATATAGGCAATTCAATACATTTATTTTGATCTCCACATTCTTACGTTTCACTATTTGTGAAAAATCTTGGCCACTAGTAGAATGTACGCGTGAACAAGTTCCTTCAACTCGTCGTGCAAATGGTAATGAGTTTCTCAATTAATAACTATGAAACTAGTCATAGCAGCAAACTTAATTTTTGGGACAGTGTTGAGGAGAGAATGATGAATGTATTAAATAATAATAAAGGAATTTCACCGAGTTAATCGTGAATTACAGGGTGATTTTTGAAACGATGATATTTTGTCATTTTTATCATCGAAAATTTTTATGATCGCCCTATATATCCCAACGGAATCATGTTTATACAGTATCAGCTATCTTCGGAGGATGATAATTCACTGGAATATTTATACAGGATATGTACGAAAGAACCGGCCATATCTTTCACCAATGTTTCAAATCACCCTGTACGAAATGTATGAATTGTGATTAATGATGGAATGAGAATAGTATATTGCATGCCAAAATAATTTTATCAATATTTCATTATTACATCGAATTTTCAGACATTACTAAAATGTTTTTATTTTTCATTCTGTAAATATTGATGTAATCTGCACCATCTGAATGATATTCAGTAATATGAAGGTACGTTGATGATAAGAACGAAAAAAATGCAGTTGGCACTTTCAAATCCCGAGAAAATAATTAAATAAAAATTACTTAATTTTAACTTGAACGCCCTGTATTTCAAAATCTATCCATCAGCGAACTTTGCGATTCTGCACGTTCAATCAGTACATCGAATAATACAATATACTAAAAATTCAGACAATTTCACCGAGAACCACTTTACCCATAAAAAGTGTGGGGTCCTTTACCAGTATTATTTGAAAATATATCCTTCCCCAGGGGAAAATTGAGAAAATACAACCAATAGCAGAAACGTTCAGATAATATCAAAATACGGCCAGTCAATTCCAATTACCTTTTTGTACAGGAGAACTGATAACTAAATGCACAAGAAGAACAAGCATAACCACAAAACTACTTTTAATCATCTTCACAGTTGCTTGAACCTGAATTCACTAATCTCGTTATTCAACATTAATAAATGCAACACCTGTAAGAGTGAATATATATAGTATTAGATTCTGTTTATTATCGACACAGTGACGTACAGGTAATTCCCACTTCTCGTATATCCCCTGCCGAAGCACTTCATTTGAACGAGAGTGAGTCTTACGAGGAGTCAACAATGGGTAACAATGCGCTGTTGGACACAAGAATAATCTGTCCTGTATTCAACACATGGATACTCGGGGTCTCAATAAACTGGGGCACTGAGTACATGGATGGACTGGCAGATCGGGTATGGTCATGACGTGGTTTCATACTCAGTTCAATTCAATTTCAATTCAATTTATTCATTGTTGTTAAAGTACATATTTCATACATAGATCAATGTATTTTTATTACTCTGCTG
The DNA here is from genome assembly GCA_944452925.2 of Chrysolina oricalcia. Taxonomy (NCBI): domain Eukaryota; kingdom Metazoa; phylum Arthropoda; class Insecta; order Coleoptera; family Chrysomelidae; genus Chrysolina; species Chrysolina oricalcia. The sequence goes on from OX101817.2 coordinate 6,832,881, forward strand.
AATCAAGACGCTTCACCTAAGCACTCAAGTGCTTGTCTTGTGTCAGACGTCTATAATTCAGCAGGGTATGTTAACAAATAACATCTTATATTATTGACATACAACCAAGTAGCTAACCTATATATATATATATATATATATATATATATATATATATATATATATATATATATATATATATATACACATTTATTGATGGCATAAAATATTTAAATTACTAGTGTTTTTCTTTATAAAATAAAATAAGAGTGGGGAAAAAGTTGTTGGGTGACATTTTGGAAGCTTAGAAGTTGTTTCTTTTTGGTTCAGAAAATGTTTTTTAACATTTCTTGATTTTGGCGAATTAATTTTTTGAGATGAGATTTAAACCTATTCAATTTATTGATTTTCCTCAATTCTGGTGGCAGAAGGTTATACAGTTTTGGACAAAAAAAAATACTTCTTTGGGTATGTGTTTTTCTATATAATGGTAGATTTAAAGATAAGTTTTGTGTGAAACGTGTATTGTATTTATGTTCAGAGACTTGATATTTTATTCTATTATCGTACATCCATACCAAGCATTGGTAGGCATATAAGCTTCGTATGCTAAGTAGGTTGGTTTCTGCATATAAGTTTTCAATAGAGAATAATTTTTTTTTTGTATAGAATTTTCAGTATTGTATTTTGCATGGTCTGAACGCTATATATAACATTATCAAACATACCTCCCCAGGCTGTAATACAGTATCTGATGACTGATTCTGCAAGTGAGACGTAGATGGTGTATAAGTTTTCCCTTTACATGATTTCTCTCAGATTATAGAATTTATATGTTAGTTGTCTTAGTCTTTTAGTTACGTAGCTGGCATGTTCTTCCCATCTCATGTGCTGGTCTAGGAAACATCCTAGATATTTAATATAAGCTACTTTTTCAATTGTTGGACAGTCACAAGTTTCTTCATTGGTGCAGTTAGGGGAGTGTATTTGTAATGAATTTAAATTTGGTTGATCATTGCTTGTCAGGGTGAACGTAATAAATTTAGTTTTCTTGACATTTAGGCTCAAAATATTATCATCAAGCCAGACTTGTATTGCTCTTAATCCTTTACCTGCTTTATCGTATACATTGGCCCAAGTTTCACCGGTGTATATTAGCGCCGTATCATCAGCGTAGGAAATAACGTGACCTGCGAAGCCATTTATCATGCTTATACTATTGATATACACAAGGAACAGAATCGGTCCCAACACTGTTCCCTGCGGCACACCAGTGGTGATTTTCCGTGATATGCTTAGTTCATTGTCAATTTTAACTCTCTGACTTCTGTTCGATAAATAATTCCGCCCTCTAAATAATGCTGGCCCTCTAATTCCATATTTATACAGTTTATTCATTAATTCACCATGTGACACTGTATCAAATGCTTTGGCCAGATCCAAAAAAACTGCTAAGCATTTTTCAGATCTGTCCAGTGCTTCAATAACTTCACTTGTGAAGTCAAGTACTGCATTTTCAGTGCTAGAATTTTGTATGAACCCATATTGCCTTGCAGTTATTACATGATGGTTTTCGAAGAAATTAACTAACCTCGTTTTCATAGATCGTTCAAAATTTTTTGCAAAGTTATCAATTACAGAAATTGGGCGGTAGTTGCCCAATTCACATTTATTTCCAGCCTTGTAAATAGGCGTAACGATCGATTCTTTCCATTGGGTTGGTACAATTCCATTTTTAAATGTGAGGTTTATAATATGTACTAATGGTGCTGTTATATGTTGATGTATATCTTTAATTATTTCTGACTTTATTCCATCTGGTCCTGGAGAACAATTGTTTTTGAGATCTGATATGATATTTATTATTTCATTTTCTGTAACTGGTTCAAGAAATAATGTCGGGCCTACGGAGATATCGTTTAGAAATTTATCGGGTATATTGTTTGGTTTTGTAATTTTTTTAGCCATGTTTGAAGCAATATCAACCAAGTAATTGTTAAATGCCTCAGCTTTTTTTTCATTATCAAATATTATATTTCCATTTGGTAATTTAATATCAGTACTACTTATAGACTTTTTATTAACATTGTTATTCGAGATCTCGTTTATTATCTCCCATGTTTTTTTACAGTTTCCTTTTAAGGTATTTAGTTTTTGTTTATAATATTGATTTTTTGTTGTCTTTATCAATCCGTTTAGTTTGTTTCTGTATCGATTATACTCTTGCCGAAGTGTTTCTGAATCTGACTTCCTGAGTCTTTTCTTCAACATGTTTCGATGTTTGATTGAATTTATTAAACCTAGTGTTATCCATGGTTTCAGTTAATGGTTTCTTTTTATGTATACGCTGAAATTTTGTGTTGAAAGGTTTATGTAGTTGATCAGTTTTTTTATGAACCTATCATAAGAAAGTTGACTTTCTTTACATTTTGTAACGTCTTCCCAAGTTTCGTTGCTCAAATAACTTTGCAGTTTTTTCATATCTATTTTTTTCTTGACCTCAGTTTTACACTTTGTATCGGGTGGAATGGAGTTTTCTTGCTTCCTAACTAATGATAAAAAATGTTGTAAAATGATCAGATTACAGTTGGTCTGGTCAGAGTATAGAAATCTATAAATTGGAAAGTTAAATGAAAACATAACAAAAATTCCCATTCGTTTCTAGAGCGAAGTATTCTAGGACAAGTCGGAAGAGCATGTTTTGATAATAGGTACGTTCATGCTTATTGTGATAATTGACCTATTGGTGTATTCATCCTTCAACTACTACGATTACTGGCACTGGCACTGGCCAACTGGATTGTATGAGTGGACCCAAACGAATCGGTGAGCAGGTACGACACTGGCGTCCACGTTGGAGGGTTCTGGAAAATCAGATTGACGAGTCCGACTCTGTGCGGGACCTGGGAGTACAGCTGAACAAATGGCGAACGATCGGAAAGCATGTCAGCCTTGCTAAGCAGCGTGCAGGAGCTGCAATCAGAAGAACGTACCCCCTGATAGCAAGAAGCATAAGGCTGGCAACTAAGAGCAAATTACTACTTTACAAACAGGTCATTATAGCAGCGATGACTTATGCCTATCCAGTGTTTTGCAGCCTACCCAAGTATTAGACCGTCAGATAGTGACAGATTTAGGTGCCTCATTTTCGCATACAAACCTCGAATAGGGTTGAAAAGTACATCGATTTTGAGTAAAATGGAGGGAATATTTGAATATATGGAAAATTTGATTTTCCAGAACAGAAATAAAAGGAGTATGTTGCCCTATTTTCACGCGAGCCATGTTCCCGAAGGCTTGAGAGTTGCAGGTGGCTAAAGGGTTAAAATGAGAGCGTAACCTTGTAAGGAAAAATAGAGATTTCAACAGATTTTCCCACACAAGCCCATCGTAACTATGAAAACCTACATCGTCACTAGACCGAAAAACATAATGGCTTGAGTGGTGCGACTGGACAAGTAGATTTTGTCGTCGAAAAATTGAATGGAAATTCTTTTTGATTTTTCCATATGTTCTTCCCAGGAGCCACTCGTAAATTTCCCACATTCAACATCAATGTACTTTTCAACCCTATTCTAGGCTTGTATGAGAAAATGGGGCACCTAAATCTGTCACTATCTGACGGTCTATATCAAATGTTCATACTAGAGAGGATGCAAAACAACACGAACAGTGACAGATACTTTCGCAGGTAGCACTACGCGAGCTGGCTGATATACAATCATTCGAGTAATACATAAAGCAGATCTCTTCATTCATGCAAATCCGTTGACAAGAGATACAACAGTAGTCACAGCCCACCATAACACGTTACAGGCCAAGAAAGCATGGTAGGCTCATTTACAAGGCATTGAATATTTTCCACGAAAATCCAGAAGAGTAATTCAGTGTAATCACTTCAGTAATTTTTTTATTATGATAAAAATACTAATTTGATGGTTCTCCACAATTTGAAAACATCTTATATTTATTACAAACATTAAAATGTATTCAACTTGTAGATTATGTTTCTGGTGGCATAGCCTAAATTACCAGTTGCAAATGTGAAAGGGTTTAAATCCTCAATTAATTTCAGCTTCATCACATACCTACCCACAAACAAATTATTATTTTATAACTGTTTCAAGTATAAAAGTTCACTGGTTAAAGAAAGATGTGAGAAATATTAATAAATAATGCTATAATCTTCATTTATTTTTATCTAAAAAAATGCCAAGAAGCAAAATAGAACCTAGTACCTCTTGTTTCGCAGGAAGATACATCTTCCTGCGATAAAAAATAGGGCGTAAAGTAGGCGTTTATGGCCTGAGACGTTAATAATGGCCCGATGGCCGAGGGCCATTACACGCTGAAGGCCGAAAATGCATTTTACGCACGTGATACATACAATATTTTATGCACTAGTGGTTCAGCACGAATCACAAATACTGAATTTTAATGGGCTACACGTTTCATACGTTATATATAACTTCAATAATCAAATGATACCTGTGAAAGATACTGATTAATTAAAATTTAATAGTTTTAAAATCCTTTCATTCATTACTATTGCTTTTTAAATCTAAAGCAGGAATTCCGAAAAACCCGATTTACTGAGGTTTAGTCAGCTAGACGGGAGAAATAATTTCATTGTCACGAAAATTTGACAGATAGAGAAATTCTCAGAATTCTCAGTTGAGAGATTGAATGGGGGCAAAGTTGAATATTAACAATTATTTTGACTGATTACTGGTATATAATTCTCTTCGGTAGGAATTTGAGTATATGTACATATATTGCCATACTCTTCGACGTTTCCGGTAATAAATTCAGTGTTGTTACCTTCGCTGCTTCTATTATGTTCGGAGGTATCAAATCTAAGTCGATATCACTATCAGTTTCCATTTTAATCAATAGTTTTTATAGAAAACAACTATGAAATTAATCGTTATCTACTAAAATATAAAATCAATCTAAAACTATCCTATACCCAGAGGGGGTGGGGGTAAGGCAGGGAGCTTGAACTGTGGGGTGTCGGGTCTATTCCTGCCCATTTGTTATAAAGGGCGGGCAGACCATTCACAGCTATCCAGAGACATTCCCACGATGTTATGTAGGTTTAATGTTAGTAAGCAGCTTGGTCCAAAATAATGTTGTTGAACCCGTCTTCTCCAAGTTGGGTGACTTCTGAGTTCTATAAAAGACATCGGATCGTAATTTTTTTCCTCATAATGATGATGATGAAACAACCAGACTAAACATTTATTAGTCATTTGGATTTTCATGGAAAAGATCCAATGCCTGGTAAATTAGCCCTCCGTGCTTTCATCGCCAGCTGAGGTGAGCTAATAGCTGCGATGATAAAATAGCGAAAAAACTTATCGGAGATTACTTTAATGCATTCCTCGACAGATGTGGTATTGGCTAGCTCGCGCAATGAGTCCAGCCGAATGTATCGGTCACTGTTAGTGACGACACGAAGCACTTTACTTTGCATCCTCTCCAGTCTCAGTATTTGAGATTTAGGAAGGCTGCAAAACACAGGCATACGTCAGTGCTGGCCTTATTTATACAGGAGCAGCTTACTCTCAATTACCAGCTTGGATTCCCTGGCTGCAGCTCACTGGATTGCCAAGATTGTAAGCCATCTGTCGGCTGTACCCGCAGTTACCGCACAGAGTCGGACTCATCAATCCGATTACCCAGAACCCTAAATCCCCCAATGATATTCACGTCCGTGCGTTTCTTTGAGTAATTTATAAGCTTTCTTTTATCTGGATTCAGCACAAACTTATTATTTGCGAGATATGCACGACTACCTCTTCAAGGTGTACTTTCACAAACCTAACGGCTGCCATACTGGAGTATCACTGAGCATAAATTGATCTGTCATCGGCATAGACATCCGTGTTGATGGGACCATGCATCGGGAATTCATGCGTGTATAGCGAATATAGCAGTGGTTACAAGCTCGACCCCTGCGGCACACCTGCTGCGTTATCCAATCTAGGTAATCAAATTTCATTACTTACTATTTTAATAATCTTTTTGAAAACAACCCAGCCGCTGAAGGCTGCCAGACTCGACATTTTTTGTTCAATGGCCCTTGGTCTATTAAACATCATAATCAACTACCTAGAAGTGAAATAGCTCTTGACACGAAACAGGAAATCGAGTTTTTGAGAGACACTGTTGGCAATGAACCTCACATGGCTTCCTGACGACACCATGACAGCCAATAACTTCATAATCAACTATTGCAGGTTCAAACCTTGCAGCAAACTTTCCTCATCCTAGGTTATGCACAGGAAGTTGTTTTGAATTAAATAGTGTCCGTGGGCCCTTCTTTTCATAGTCCGTACCTGTCCGTGTACCATCATATACCATTCTTCTAGATCTTCCGTGAGCTGGGTTCAGTGACTGGCGGGAAATACCGTGTTCATACTCATCACTTTGAACTTTCTCTCAGACAAAATCAAACGCAAATTGCCTAACTGGAACTTCAGTAGACGGTCACGAGACACCGTTTAAACAGTTTTTCAGTGAGAAATTGAAAATTATTGTGATAAAGAAGGGATTTTTTGGATTAAAATTTCAATTACAACCGTTCCCATTCGTTTCTGAAAATCAGCAAATTTCAATGCTACTAATATTAGCGCTCTTTGTGACGTACTCTCCCGAGCTCAATCAGCCAGTATTCTAATCGGGTTGATTGTGACGTGAACCGGCAATGCTATTGGTTGCTCGGAATTCTCCGGAGAGAACGTCACAAGAATTTGCAATGGCGCGATAATAAGCCATTTGAATTTTGTTGACTTTTTTTTTAGATTAAAAAAATTGATAACAGAGTTTCATGAATAAATTGTGAAAGGCTTTCGCGGCCATCGTCACTTAACATGGTGCTTCTTCGGGTTGTAAGGCCGACGTATGTTCAGAGATCTCGACGTTTCGCCAACACGAGTGGTTAGCATTTTCAAGAGATATTTTACAAATTTCTGCTTTCTTAAGACGCTGTCAAATGCTTGACATTTGTAATACGTTGTCTCAATAACTACCTGTGATTTGGCGTTCTTACATCTGATTGGTCCATAGCGTTAGCTGACATCATAGAATCGTTCGTACCGTTATTTTGTGGTTAGGGAGCTAAATGAGAGTTTTTGAGAACTGGAAGCCAAACCTTGTTCAATTGTAGTCCTTCTTCGGTTCTGTTGAAGTTGCTGTGGTGTTTCTGAATTTCAATTGCTTCCCGGAAGAGTCTTGGGTAATAGGCAGATGTTGAAGAGATGACTTGGGTTTCTTCAACTTTCACTCTATGGTTATCGTTGTTGAGAGTATGTTCTGCGACAGCGGATTTCTGTGTGTGCCCTAACCGACAGCAAGCCTTGTGCTCTTTGATTCTTGTTTTAACGGAGCGTTTCGTGGTGCCACAGGAACATGGAATGCGATAAACACCAGAAGAGCATAGTACGTCTCGTTTGTCCTTCACTGATCTAAAGTGGTCTTTCAGTTTTTTTGAAGGTTTATAAACTGTTTTAATCTCATGTTTTCGTAGAATACGGCCAATACGATCTGTAACTCTGGGAACATATGGTAAGAATGCTTTTCTTTTTTCGGTATTGGTTTGACTACTACTTGGTTCACTGGATTGACAGTCATTTCGTCTACTATTGATTCTTCCGTCTCTTATTTCTCTTCTATTTTTCATACATCTCTCAATATCTCTTTCTTTGTACCCATTAGAAAGAAGAGCGTTCTTCAGATGTTTCAGTTCAGCTTCCAGGTATTCAGGTTCGCAAATTCTTCTAGCTCGATCAACTAATGTCTTGATTACACCTTGTTTTTGGCACGGATGATGGTTTGAGGAATTGTGGAGATATCGATAAGTGTGTGTTGGTTTGCTATATACCGTATGCCCCAGACGTCTTTCTTTTCGAGAAATGAGAACGTCTAAGAATGCCAGTTTCTTCTCATTATTATATTTAATTTCTTGTTTTTTGCCTATTGCCTTAAAGACATTTTGTTAGGTATTATATACCATATTTTTTCTACGTTTCTATTACAAAAATATCATTTGTATCAACGACTGTGTTGTGAAAAATTGATATCTCTAAGATTATTGGCACAAAATGCTGTTGAAGTAGCGACGGTAACATTCATGTCAAAATCTTAAAATGTCAATGAAGAAAATTAGAAAACATGTGTTGGCTGGTGTGATGAGAAAACAGTGGAAAATATTTAGGGAATGTTGATTTCGGCATATCTTTCTAGATTATCTATCAAGTTTAAAAAAAAAAACTGCTTTATAAACAGTAACGTAAATATTCGAAAAGTGCATTACCTAATGTTATCGCATTTTTTGTTTTTATTGTAAATCCTGGGATTATGATGTACTCAGAATAACTCAATCTTGTTTACATCTAGAAATTGATAATACGTTATTACTTATAAATGATTATAATTTCACAAGCAGTGAGAGGCCAAACAAGGTAGAGCAGTTGCTTTGCTTAGGTATAAAATATCATTCAGAATTTATTATTTTAAACCATGAAATTTTTGAGTATTTTGAACATATCTGGCTTCAATTGAACTCTAACAGAGAAAAATATACTGTAGTGGTTTTGTATCATACTAGCTAATGTTTCTTGAATGCATGTGGAGACGATTTGGTGTATTTCATATTACAGTTACTGAGTATGCAATTATCTTCCATGAATTCTTCGACAAATAGATATGTCCCAATTTCCTGAGGCGTATATAAATAATATATGGAACCTACAGGTACCTGTTTCATTGATAAGGATGGCATAATAAAACGAAAAGTTTTATGAATTAAATTTCACGTATGCGTATCCTTTCATGAACTAAAAACAACTAGTTCATTGAATTTGTATTGCTTCAATCTACTCTCAAGGCCACAATTTGAATAACTTATGAGAAATTCATTATATCACCTGAATGTTTGATTTAGTCGGTTTCAATCTAGGTCATTCCAGTTTCGAAATATTTACAATTTTTGTACTCATAACATGTGCATCGATTTTAATTTAACTGTTAAGCTATTTTTTTCAGCAATCCTATGTCTCATTTCAATTCAATTCATTTTATTTCCTTTTTGACAAATTTATAATATTGAAAACGTCACAGAAAGAAATAATATTCATACAACAGTTGATAGAAGATAGGAAAACGCTTTCCATAGATAGGTGCAGTTTTCACAACGAAAATGCACAAAGAACAAACGGTTTTCACAATGACAAAAATTCCTTGAGGGTGTAACAGTTTTCAGTCCAGAATGTTTTGAGGCTTAACTTGAAGGAATTAAGGGTTTTGAAGGATTTTATGTAGTCTAGTAGTTTGTCAAACAGTTTCAAACCCTTATGATCTGGTGAACAGTATATTATTTTATTACTTGACAAAGGTATACGAAATTGACTTCTTTGCCTGGTGTAATTATTATGAAAGTATTCATTGAGAGAAAATTTTAGTTTATTTTCAAGTACATATACAGGCTGATTCACAGTGGATGGCACATTAGACGTTTCTGGTGAACCAGACAACGGATCACTTTGAAAATTTAATGGAGGGCATATTCGGACATTCTCTAGGCAACTAAAATATTTTTGACAATGCGGTGTAGCCGCTTCTATTAGAAAGCAGTAGCAACTTTGATTTTTCAAATGGAACACTCTGTATATAATATTATTTTTGGAATCTCCAACAATTGCCCGACAACTTTTCTTGATATTTCCCTATACCTATCTGTTACCGTTTTCGAAATAAAAATTAATTTCAATTTTTTTCTTCGAAAATCATGACTTCTAAAAATGCCGATATCTTTTAGTTAAGAAGTACTATGATATCGAAATTTGGTTTGGAGTTAGGTGATACTTGGACACTTCCCACACGTCAGCCTAATCTCCGTTACTTCAATACAGGGTGGTAAAAAAATACAGTTTTTTCGTTTGCTTGAAAAAGTTGCTGAAATTTGATTATTTTAAATGGAACACCCTGTATATTATTTAAAATTCGGAAAGCTGCTGAAATTTGATTTCTTTCTATGTATATCATACCTATACCTAACTAGTCAAGTTTCGGACTTATGAGCATTTATTTGTGAAAATGTTCCTTCAGAATGGTATTTCCATTCGGTATTTGGTAAGCAGGCCATGATTACTATTTGACAGTAGCGTTGTGACATTCTCCTAATAATATCGACATTTTCGTCACTTCAGAAGTTGCAAATACCTTCAAAACGATGGAACAAAACTATTCAAACGAAGTTCTTATGAATTTGTTTATTATTTTTGGACAGTGTGATAAAATTATCAGCAGAACATGTAGAAAGTTCAATGAAATGTATCCGAATCTACCGCCAATGAACCTCAAGAAATTTATACGAATTCAGAACAATTTCAATGCATTTGGATCAACTTTAAAAGCACCAAGAAACTTGCCTCGACCCGTAACTTCTGAAGACAACCAGATTAATGTCTTAGCATATTTTCACGCATTTCCCGAGTCATCGATAAGAAGTGCTGAAGAACATTTGGGTATAAAATATTCATCGGTTCAAAGAATCTTGCGAAGACATAAAATGCATGATTATAAATTCACCAAAATTCAAGCAATGAAGCCTCAAGACCCTCAACAGAGAGTAGAATTTTGTGAAATGTTGTTGACACGCATTCAAGAAGATCCACTTTTTTTAAATAAAATTATTTGGACTGATGAATCGAAATTTTCGAGAGAAGGGATTTTCAATAGAAAAAATCGTCATTATTGGTCCAGTGAAAATCCTCACGTCACAAAAGAAGCCGGATTTCAAGAAAAATTTTGTTTTAATGTCTTCTGCATGCTGATGGACAACAAATTGAGGTACGTGATATACGAGGAGTCATTAACATCCAGAAGCTACCTGAATATTTTGGAGAATACTGTAGAGAGTTTCGTGGATAATCTGCCACTCGAAGAATATCGAAACTGTTGGTACCAACTAGACGGAGCTCCTGCACATTGCACAAGAGAAGTGAGCGCAGAACTGGAAAGACTTTTTGACGATCGGTGGATAAGGCGCTTGGGACCATGGAATTGGCCAGCGAGATCACCCTATCTTAATCCATTAGATATTTATTTGTGGGGAATGTTTAAAGAAAAAGTTTACAAAATACCCGTGCGTTCGAGAGATGAATTGTTAGAAAGGATTGCCCAAACATTTGAAGATTTGGATCCCAATGAAATCAGATCTGCCACCACGAAAGCAGTCAACACCCGCATTTTAAAGTGCTTGGAAGTGAACGGCCAGCGATTCGAACATATTTTGAAATATTCCACATGATTGTTTTACTTTTTTATAATTATTCATATCAATATTTCCAATTTCAAGTTTCTTGGTGCTTTTTTTAAGTTTATCCAAACATATTGAAATTGTTCTGAATTCGTATAAATTTTTTGAGGTTCATTGGCGGTAGATTCGGATACATTTCATTGAAGTTTCTACATGTTCTGCTGATAATTTTGTCACACTGTCCAAAAATAATAAACAAATTCATAAGAACTTCGTTTGAATAGTTTTGTTCCATCGTTTTGAAGGTATTTGCAACTTCTGAAGTGACGAAAATGTCGATATTATTAGGAGAATGTCACAACGCTACTGTCAAATAGTAATCATGGCCTGCTTACCAAATACCGAATGGAAATACCATTCTGAAGGGACATTTTCACAAATAAATGCTCATAAGTCCGAAACTTGGTGCTTTTTTAAAGTTTATCCAAACATATTGAAATTGTTCTGAATTCGTATAAATTTTTTGAGGTTTATTGGCGGTAGATTCGGATACATTTCATTGAAGTTTCTACATGTTCTGCTGATAATTTTGTCACACTGTCCAAAAATAATAAACAAATTCATAAGAACTTCGTTTGAATAGTTTTGTTCCATCGTTTTGAAGGTATTTGCAACTTCTGAAGTGACGAAAATGTCGATATTATTAGGAGAATGTCACAACGCTACTGTCAAATAGTAATCATGGCCTGCTTACCAAATACCGAATGGAAATACCATTCTGAAGGGACATTTTCACAAATAAATGCTCATAAGTCCGAAACTTGGTGCTTTTTTAAAGTTTATCCAAACATATTGAAATTGTTCTGAATTCGTATAAATTTTTTGAGGTTTATTGGCGGTAGATTCGGATACATTTCATTGAAGTTTCTACATGTTCTGCTGATAATTTTGTCACACTGTCCAAAAATAATAAACAAATTCATAAGAACTTCGTTTGAATAGTTTTGTTCCATCGTTTTGAAGGTATTTGCAACTTCTAAAGTGACGAAAATGTCGATATTATTAGGAGAATGTCACAACGCTACTGTCAAATAGTAATCATGGCCTGCTTACCAAATACCGAATGGAAATACCATTCTGAAGGGACATTTTCACAAATAAATGCTCATAAGTCCGAAACTTGACTAGTTAGGTATAGGTATGATACATAGAAAGAAAGCAAATTTCAGCAGCTTTCCGAATTTTCAATAATATACAGGGTGTTCCATTTAAAATAAACAAATTTCAGCAACTTTTTCAAGCAAACGAAAAAACTGTATTTTTTTACCACCCTATATTGAAGTAACGGAGATTAGGCTGACGTGTAGGAAGTGTCCAAGTATCACCTAACTCCAAACCAAATTTCGATATCATAGTACTTCTTAACTAAAAGATATCGGCATTTTTAGAAGTCATGATTTTCGAAGAAAAAAATTTAAATTAATTTTTATTTCGAAAACGGTAACAGATAGGTATAGGGAAATATCAAGAAAAGTTGTCGGGCAATTGTTGGAGATTCCAAAAATAATATTATATACAGAGTATTCCATTTGAAAAATCAAAGTTGCTACTGCTTTCTAATAGAAGCGGCAACACCGCATGGTCGAAAATATTTTAGTTGGCTAGAGAATGTCCGAATATGCCCTCCATTAAATTTTCAAAGTGATCCGTTGTCTGGTTCACCAGAAACGTCTAATGTGCCATCCACCGTGAATCAGCGTGTATACATAGCTCATAGATGTAAAGACAGCTTAGTGATAAAATGTTATATAGGGCGAACAGATTTCTACACGACACCATTTTCGAATCTTTTGGTATACATCTGATAATGCTCTTCTGTGAAACAAATGCCACTTGTGCGTCATATAAATCAATGAGATGATTCATTTTTAATGAATTTCTCAAATATATGAAAAGAAATATCAAAGAAGATAAATTCGATGCCAATTTTTCACAGTGGTATCTCCAAGCCATGTTTGCTTGTAGGGTAATGCCTAAAAAATCTTATAGAGCTGTGACTACTTTGCATTAGATTATTATTGATAGTAAAGTTCAAATCATCTAGATGTTTTTGACTGGTGTGGATTCTAATAACTTCTGTCTTCTGTGTGTAAACAGTTATCGTTGAAGAAATCTAAAACATTGGTCATTAATTCACACTCGCTCTTAAGTATTATGTTGTCTGCTGCCGAGATAACGGCAGAAAAATCATCGGCATACGCAGTTTAATGATCATAAAGCTATCAAGGTGTTTCACATAAAGTATAAAATATATATAAAAGTGGTCCCTGTGGTGCCCCATATTCAAAGTAAGACTATCTGACTTGATTGTTGCAATTGATCATGCAATAACTAAAAAATCTTTATCATTGGAGTACCTCTAATGGCAGAATGTTTTCAATATTGCAGGTAGATATTTAGTAACATAAATAAATGACGAACGAAAAGAACAAACGGGTTTTTGTCATATTTTCTGCGGTATCCAAGAAGTAAGTGAGTTTGTGAGTGAGACATCACCAACGAGACGAGTTGTTGTTGTTATGTTTTTTTGTCCGAATCCAAAAGAATCAATAGAACATACATTGAAATTGAAATATGAAACATTGAAAACTTTGAAATTGGAATAAAGGAAGTTATAGAAAGCTTTAAAAACAAAAAGTCTATGGGTTTCGACGGCATGTCGTGTTTTTATTGAAAGAGTGTGCTATGTTGTTGACACCGCATTTTAGTGAACTGATAAATTATTCTGTAATTTCTGAAAAATTCCCAGACATACCAAAATTTGCAAAAGTGGTACCCATCTACAAAAAAGGATCAAACAACGATATATCGGGGCATTACTGTCTTTAACATCGTTGCAAAAACTTTCGAAAAATCTGTTTTCAATTTTAAATACGTAGCAATAATATAATTACAAATAAACAACACGGTTTTCGTCGAGGATATTTATATGTGAGACGGCCGCGGTAGACTTCGTTCAAAACGAAATAGACAAAAACTTATACACTTACGTCGTTTTCTTTGACCTATCACGCCCAGTTGATTGCTTGAACCCAGATATATTATGCAAAAAACTGGAAGCAGCTGGAATCTGCGATTCCGTATATAACAATCCAGAAGGAAGATGATCAGGACCCCTATTGAACTTGGTAGAAATAAAGATAAACTGAAAACCCCCATCCATCTAAAACAAGTAGCTGATCACAAAACATTCACAAATGAGGTGCCAGAACTGTTTGCTGAACATTTCTCAAACTCAGCAGAAACTGCTATACTAAACCACTTTGGGCAAAATACGTCTCTGCCATGTACTGTAACTGATTTTCAGCACATATTATCAAAACTTTTAGCTGTCAGCCGATAACAGAATACGAGATAGTAAATACCCTATCAGAAATGAAAAACAAAAAATCTTCTGGCTTTGGTGAACTCTCTATAGTTACAATTAAGAAAATAATCCCTGCTATAATCAAACCGTTAACCTATCTCATGAACCAATCTCTTATACAGGGATGTTTCCCAGACATTATGAAAACAGGTCTTGTTATCCCTGTATTTATAAAAGGCAATATCACCGAAGTTGACAACTACAGGCAAGTAACGCTGCTCTGCAACATATCTAAACTATTCGAGAAGGTCGTAGCAGTAAGAATAATCGAACATTTGGAAAACAATAACATACTGTGTATATCTCAGCACGGATTCAGAAAAGGTGTGGGAATTAGTTTTTTTCATGAAAAGTACCAAAAGTTTACAGTCAAAAATGTTAGGACAATTTGAAAAACATAAAGACAGCGTACGCAGCGCCCTCTAGATGTCACATGAAAATTAATACAAAATTATGATTTCCCATCTCAAAAAAAACCCGAGTACCAAATTTCGTGCAAATAACTTATTTTTTGCAAAAGTTACTTTTAAAAAACGAACAAAAAAATCAATTTCAACACCCTGTATCTCCGAAACGAAGCATTTCCGGACACAAGTTTATATAGACTTTTTTTCTTAAAATTGTCTCAGGAATACTTCACTTGAATATTTTAACGTACTTATGTTACACCCTATATATGTTCATTCATATGCTGTAAATTTTTATACATGTGTTTGTCAACAAGAGTTTTTCTTATGTACAATAAACAAATATTCTCTCTCTCTCTCTCTCTCTCTCTCTCTCTCTTGGATCATGTGTCCAGCAGCTGATATATTGGATTTCTCTAGAATATTTTATTTATATCAATTATCATGTCATGTTATTCAGCCCTATGCTGTATCACTTCCGTTATGTTTAGCGGTCAGACGTTGCAAATTCCCATTAATTTGGGATAACATCTGACCGCTAAGCATAACGGAAGTGATACAGCATAGGGCTGATTGTCAGTTAACGTCGTTTTCTCTTATCGGTTGTATTGTTCTATACTGATTTTATTTATTTATTAATTGACGTACCTTATTAATTTTTATATGGCAAACAAAGATCAACAGAGATGATTATTATTATTATTGTTCCATCAACGCTGTTTTTTGACTGCATCGTCTCCTATATCAGCAAACCATTAAGTAACTGTAGTGTGTGTGTCAGGTTATGTAACACCTACGAAAATAGTTGACTGAACACTTTCACTTTTTTCAGATTTGCATAACAAATTCACTGACCTACGTTCCAGTGACCCCGAAACAAATCCCGCATTCAAATGTTTGCACTGACGTTGACGCGGCGAGAAAGTGTCAATGGAACTTCTCACATATTGGCCAAACGTGTGCGGCATATTTTTTGACAATATTTTTTCCAAATAAATTTTTTTTCTACTCGAATAACTAAAACGGCATTTATCGTAAGAATATGTACCGAGCTAAATGATTAAATGGTTAATCACAAATTCACAGTATTTTTATTCAAATTTTAAAAACATCACCAAGGTAACTCTATTTTTTAAATAATTTTGTCCACGACTATTGTATAAAATATTCATAATTCATGCGTTTCTTCAAGAATAACCATATCCATTAATCACTAGTGAATAATGAAATCATTATTCACTGCCATCAATATGATAAACATGATAGAAATATTTCCGACGCCGACGAGCAGTTCGATTTTGTACGTATAACGTACAGACAAATACGTTAAAAATAGAGCGTGCTATGAAACGACAAGTCAGATCGAATTTAATTTGAAACGTCAACAATTTGTTGGTTTGACTTGTTTCAGCAGCAAAGTTTATAAGTATCAAAGTAATAAAATGGATACAGAGAGTGAAAATGAAAACATGTCTTGTACACCTCCAGAAATACAGGAAGCGGCAAAAATTGCATCGTTAAACTTATTACCCGAAAGATCAAGAAAACTGTATTTATCTGCATATGAATCTTTTGTACAATGGAGAATTGCCAAGAAAATCGAGTCTTTCTCAGACTCCGTCTTGTTGGTATATTTCAGAGTTATCCACAAAGTACAAACCATCAACATTATGGACAACCTACTCAATGCTGAGAAGCACAATCAACTTGAATCATGGTATTAACATTGAAAGTTATAGCAAATTGCGAACATTGTTGGAAGGAAAATCTGAAAACTTTTTGCCTAAAAAAGCCAATACGTTTTCTCCAGAAAATATAAATGATTTCCTGACGAAGTCATCTGACGATAAATATCAAAGGTAAGTAAAACAATTCTACCATTCGGTAAAATTCCGTTAACCGGGCGCTACAAGCTATCAAAAAAAATTTTTTTGGGACTCACGTAGTTTGACCTCCTGAATAAAAAATCCAAATGAAATTTTTGGCGGTCTCAAGTAATTTCGGAGATACGGGCCTTTTTTTGAATGAAAACTGGCATTTTCTAGCACACGTTTCTTCTTCGAAAAACACACTCAAATGCCTCCTGATTTTCACCAGCACAATATACACACCCTAATTCACCAGTTTTACACTTTTTTTTTTCATTGAAAACAGTTTTTTATCAACAAATTCTACTTTATTTTAGCAATAACAAAATCAACAAATTCATGCTGTTTTGTTTAGTTAATATCTGTCAGGTTGGTCACAATGGCATTGACGTAAGGGCGAAGCGACATTGCCAGTGTGATTCCAGAAATATTCAATTCACGTATAAAGTCTTGTTCATACCCTCGCGAATTTCTCAGTTTTTTTGCGAATAAAATGTCTGCCGACATGATTCTTCATCGACGATTGGTCCGGCATGACTGGCAGCCATTTTATTCGCAAAAAAATTGCGAAATTCGCGAGGGTTTGAACAAGACTTAACATGAAATATTTTAGTGAATGAGTAAGAAAAATTGATAACCACAAAATTTTCCCATCAACACTTTAACTGCACCTATGAAACAATGGTACTTATACTGTTTCTAAATGACTAGCAAAATTCAAAGGACGAGACAGATCACGAAAATGTGCGCAAATATAACATGAATACACATGCGCACAAAAAATAATGAGCTCTTTTCACATAAAATGAACCTACTTCAATGACTGTAACTTATCCCGACAGACCCGATCTCATGCAAACCCAACCGAACTTACCCGACTATACAATACAGTTAGGTTGCGTCTTTTCTATCTGTTTGCGCATGCGCACTTATCAAAAATGACTGTTTGAGATCCGACACGTTTATTCAAGTGATTATTTGTTCGCAAAAAATGCCTCCTAGCTCTGTCTATTTAAAAATATCTTTTGTGCATTCAAAATATGAATACCAAGATTTTTTCCAAATCCTGTTCTCACAACGAAATGGCTTGTTTCATAACAAGGTAGCCAGTATCAATGTCTTTCATTGAATCAACAACAGCGAGTCTTAAAAACTTTACAATACAATGCGACGTTGTCAGATTCCCTAAAATTCCTGAATACTGAAAACTCATGAATATGAAGTGTTTGTAGTGGATAGTTTTCAGAAGTATTGGCGCCCTAGAGACTGGCACTTTTTTTGATAGCTTGTAGTGCCCGGTTAACGGAATTTTACCAACAATTCTTCATATATTTGTAATTTGACAATAAATATTTGTTCAAGGTGGCAATGATAATGGGAGTAATGGGTGCCTGTCGGGCAAACGAAATGTATAAAATGAAACTTAGTGATTTACAAGATCTTGGATCAGCTTTCTTAGTGAAAGTACCAAATACCAAAAACCAAAATTACTCGCAAATTTACAATCACCGATGAATTTTACCGAATTTGCAAAAAGTATATCAGTCTTCGTCCACCTCATGTTATGTCTGATGTATTTTTTTTGAACTTTCAAAGTGGCAAATGTACCTACTTCGCAAAGAGTAGGTATTAACAAGTTTACACAAATCGGAAAACAAATAGCGACATATTTGCAATTACCCGATCCAGAGAAATACTCTGGTCACAGTTTCCGAAGATCATCTACGACTATACTTGTTGATGCGGGCGGGGATATAACAGCATTGAAAAGGCATGGTGGATGGAAATCCACAACGGTAGCAGAAGGCTACATTGATGATTCCATGAGAAATAAAATGGAAACAGCCGAGAAAATCTCCAACACGATACAGAATCCATACAAACAAAATGAAACCATATCGACAAGCTCGTTTATGGATAACAAAAACATCAAAATTAGTTCAGACTTGATGCCTTCAATCAATTTCGAACATTGTGTTAATACAAATATTACTATTAATATTAACAAATTGTTGAATTTGTTTTCATTTAGTTATAATACAAATTCCATGTTACTCACGAATAGAAATAAAAATTGTGATTAGTTTACAAAGTATTATTTATGGGTCGTGGACAAAGTATAGTATTCAACTTGCATATTATGGCTATTATTCACTTGGACTTCATCCACATGAATAATAGCCATCATAATATGCTCGTTGAATAATATACTAACTTACGCCGGGCTCGACCGTTTTCAGTAATGTTTGCAAGCATTTTTCACCCATTTCGCATAATTGTAGCGCAAAATGAGATTACAGTTTTGCGGTTCTGTACTTCTACTTTCAAAATCAGTTTGAAAAATTTAAATCTACCGGGTGGCTACGGAAGTATTGCCTACGGAATATCTCAGTTATTGTATGAAGTAGGTTTGTGAAATTTGGAGCGTCGATATAATGACATAAGAGCTAGAATTTGAGCATATTGACATGTCAAAGTTAACTTCCGTTCTGACCGGAAGTAACATCAACTTTCTTATTTTAAATGGAAACCATATTTTTTTTCTTTTCGCTTTATTCAACATTCAATTCCCTTTCTAATGACATATCACAAGTTGGTATCTAACCAGAAACTAGATCAGAAAAAAATTATTATTGAAATTCACCGAGTAGGCCGTGGAAGCAAAATGAAAGCCAAAAATTGAAAAGTTGGCTATGGAAACCATACGTCACTTGATAACAGTTGCTACTACTGTGATATTTTATTTTCATTCGTCGGCGTTATAAAAAGCCGCCAAAAAAAATATTGGAAAAATTGGGAAAAAAACAATACTCTGTAGGTCCATAACTTAAATAGGAACTTTTTCTTGCCTGTACTATTCACCATTCCTTTCTAATGATATAATAGAAAGTAATTTTTGAAATGAAATACCAAAAAATCCAATTATTCTTCAAATAACGAAAAAACAGATTTATCGAAAAAAAAATTCAAATTGATAGGCTTAAAGATAAAATAAATTCAAAACAAATGTTCGAAATGCATTCCCTCAGCGTCAATACATTTATTGACTCTGGTGATATTTTCATGTAAAACGTTTCTCAACATTTGGGGCGTGATATCTTGGAAAGCTCTACGAATTTTTACTTCTAGCTCATGTAGAGTTGTAGGCTGTGTGGAATACACCCTATTTTTAAGATGCCCCCATAGAAAAAAGTCGCACGGAGTAAGATCAGGTGACCTTGGTGGCCACCTGACTGGACCATGGGTTGTTATAAGTCTCTCTTGAAAGCGATTTTGAAGATAATTTCTCGCTATTCTTGAATTATGCGGAGGGGCGCCATCTTGCTGGAAGTACATTCTCTGTTATTTCCGCTGGTAGGTTGTTAATGAATTCCGAAATTTCATTCGTTAAAAAATTAAAGTATCTCTCTCCGGTTAGTTGGCCTTGAAAAAGAATGGGGCCAACAATATGAGTTCCAACTATTCCTGCCCAAACATTCACACCAAATCTCTCCTGGAAGCCGCCTTGTCGAAACCGGTGCTCGTTTGCTATCGCCCAGTACCTGGAACAAAAGACCGTTCACACTTTTAGCACTTTACACTTCGACTATCGACAATAATCCAAATAAAGTACAGTACCTACCTTGTATTATTCCTGTTAAATAATCTATTGTTGGTAAATCTTGACTCGTCCGTAAACAAGATATAATAGTTAAATAGGTGATTCTCAGCATTTTGTCGAAGAAACCAATTACAATATTCCAGGCGCCTTTCACCGTCATTTTCATACAAATGTTGATGCAACTGATACTTGCAATCGTTCAGCGGCATAAGAATTTTTTAAACATTCACCATAAATGAGAAGCATGTCAATTTGTTCGGTTCGTGAATAACGGGGCATTTTTTGAATATTCCACTAACTGATTTCGATTTCCAAACCCTTTTAATATGGCAGAATCAAAAACACTACTTCGAACGTCAAAATAATATGGATAGCAGCGTTCGTGACAGCTCTCATTTCTTTTTTGTTTCATTCCAAAATACATCTTAATCAGCCTACTTGTTAATATTTTGGTTCGAATGATTATTGCAATGGAATGATTATTCTGAATAGCACGAATAGGACGATGGCACAGACCAAGTACGTTTATGTTCCTATTTAACCTAGAATCTACAGGATATAATTTATCATTCCACATTATTTTTAATTTTATTTTTGCGTATGGCGATAATCTGTTTTGTTATTTGAAGAATAATAATTGGATTTTTCGGTATCTCAGTTCAAAAAATTATTTTCTATTATATCATTAGAAAGGAATGGTTATGCTGAATAGTACAGGCAAGAAAAAGTTGTATGTTCCTATTTAAGTTATGGACCTACAGAGTATTGTTTTATCCCAATTTTTCCAATATTTTTTTTGGCGACTTTTTATAACGCCGACGAATGAAAATAAAATATCACAGTAGTAGCAACTGTTATCAAGTGACGTATGGTTTTCATAGCCAACTTTTCAATTTTTGGCTTTCATTTTGCTTCCACGGCCTACTCGGTGAATTTCAATAATAATTTTTTTCTGATCTAGTTTCTGGTTAGATACCAACTTGTGATATGTCATTAGAAAGGGAATTGAATGTTGAATAAAGCGAAAAGAAAAAAAATATGGTTTCCATTTAAAATAAGAAAGTTGATGTTACTTCCGGTCAGAACGGAAGTTAACTTTGACATGTCAATATGCTCAAATTCTAGCTCTTATGTCATTATATCGACGCTCCAAATTTCACAAACCTACTTCATACAATAACTGAGATATTTCGTAGGCAATACTTCCGTAGCCACCCGGTATAGGGCAAAAAATCAAATTGCAATTGTGCCAAAACTAATGATCCAACAGTGCCTGTTTTGTGCACACATAAACTACACATGATTCAATACTTTCATGAGAAGGTCCATCCCTACAACTATAAAAATGGCGAAATTATGAATTTTATAAAAAAAATCGCAAAATTTTCCTGTTTTTCCAGTTTTTCTTCGTTCGGAAGGTAAAAAATCTCATTTTATTCTTATTTCAGTTATCTGAAATGTTTTTTACTGGAACAACCAGATTGCTTTATTAGTTTTCATTATATAAGCAAAACATTTAAAAAAACACGGTTTTTACATTTAAATGTTTAGAACAAATTAATATATGTGACAGTTGCAAGTCCATAATATAATAGAAACTACGGACTCACTCTTTTTAGGCTTTATTCAATGGTGTATTAATACTTTTCAATAGATTACCAAATACTTTGAGATTGACGTCATTAAATAATTTTAAAAAAGTGTATTCCATGTATGTGAAAAAGAAATATTGAACGATAATCATGTACATCAAAATAATTTCAAAATTGATATCCCTTGTAATATTTTAGTATGTAAGTATTGTTTGTTTGTAAGAGCAAGTCACTAATTTAAGTCCAAAAGGTTGGCAAAAAGTGCAACTTTACTATTTTCGGTCAAAATGAATCTGCTATGCAAAATATTATTTTTAAATTTGTATTTCAATTTTTTTTTCAAATGGCCTCATGGTATCTCGGCAGATTAAAAAAAAGAGCATTTTATTACCTTTAATGACTTTAAAAGATTACATCAGATATTTCTTACATTTGAGTCTTTTGACATTGAAATAAAATTTAAATCCATCGGGTAACAACTGATGAAATCAAATCATCAAGGTGCCTTGAAAAAAATTCACTTCGACTTCTTATTTCACCTCACTTCTGCGATAATACGAGGATGTATTGATATCTAGTTAGCCTAGACCAGTTCCCTGCAGAAACAAAATATTGCGTTACCATAGCAACGAACAATAACTTATTAGAAGTGTCAGTGTAAAGTTTGACGTCAAAAAAGTAAACCAGAGTTACGCAATAAATTAAAAGAAAAAAAATGTACACCGAAATTGTGAAAATCGAAAAATTGGAGTATCGAGCCATCATCAAGTACCTGTATTTAAAAGGGTTAACAGGTAAACAGATTTACGAAGATATGCTTAATACTCTTGGTGATCAATGTCCTTCGTATGCGACCGTGAAAAATTGGACTGCAAGCTTCAATAGAGGTAAATTTTCCATTGAAGATGATGACCGATCGAGAAGGCCAGTTTCTGTGTCAGTCCCCGAAAATATCGATACAGTTCATGACATGATTTTAACAGACCGTCGAATTGGGCTAAAACGGATATTTGAAGCACTGAATATTTCATACGAACGCGTTCATCATATAGTTCACGTCAATGTGGACATGAGAAAAATTGCTGCAAAATGGATCCCCAAATGTTTGAATGTTGACCAAATGCGTGCAAGGGTAGTAGCATCGCGTTCGATCTGTGCTCGATTTGAAAAAGATGTAGACTTCTTAAACCGAATTGTTACTATGGATGAGACTTGGGTACATTTCTGCGATCCAGAAACAAAGCAACAATCGATGAAATGGCGACACTCCGGTTCTCCAAGACCTAAGAAGTTTCGTATCCAAAAATCTGCCAAAAGTTCTTGCTTCAGTTTTTTTAGATTGCCATGGAGTAACCATGATTGATTTTTTGGATAAGGGTAGAACAATAACTGGAGGTTACTATTCGATATTACTGACCACTCTACGGGAAAAAATTAAAGAGATAAGACGCGGAAAGCTATCCAAAGGTGTTTTGTTTTTGCAGGACAACGCCCCTGCACACAAATCTCATGTTGCCATGCAAAAAATTCGTGATTAGGGTTTGAATTACTAGAACACCCCCCTTATTCACCAGATTTGGCTCCGTCCGACTATCATCTCTTTCCTCAACTGTAAAAAAGTTTGAAAGGTCGTAAATTTTCTTCCAACGAAGGTAATAAAAGCTGTGGAGATCTGCAGAGCAGGAAGAATTTTTTTTTTTAAAGGTCTAGAGACGTTGCAGGTTTGCTGAAATAAATGTATCCAATTAAGAGGAGAATATGTTGAGTAATAAAATATTTTTACATTGAAATTTTGTTTGGTTCTATAGTAGGCTCTAAGAATTTTTCAGTATATCGTCGTACTTCAAGAATTTAGAAATTCAATCTCTGTGTAGGAAACTTTTTTGGTTAGATATTTGTGTAGATAGTTTTTAAACATTATGCCACCAGTATGTTCACAAACAGATTGTTGAATTTACCTAGGAGTGAGATACCACGGCAGATGTCATTGTTTTGGCTAACACTCAGTCTTGACAACAGTTGATTGATATTACTTTCTTTGCGTGTTTCTTATTTGTGTATAGAACAGAATTGAAAGAAATATAAACACATGGTAAAGTGAAAGTATATATGTACAATATAAATGAATCGACGATTCATAAATAAATACATATGAATTATAAGCAAGTAAAGGAATAATAATGTAAATATAGATTGAAATTAAGAACCTTGTTATGCACCTGTAGCCAAATCGCAAGTCATTTTGTAGTAAAGAGACATCTAATCTAGTCCAGGAATCCAATTCCACAACGACCTTACGTCATTTGTGACAGGCTCAAACACCTGTCTCACCACAGCTTTTGCAGGTTTACCAAGATAGAGATCCTTGCAGACACCAGCCCATGAGTACACGGCCGAAGGGGTGTCTATAGGACGGCTAACGGAATCAACACCTCTGAGAACAGGGTCTTCATAGATTCCACCCTTCCTGAGCGCCTCTCTCACCACGGAAGAACAGTTGTTCAAAACCAGGTTGTACTCCTTGTTGTCCATGACTCTTGTCCACCAGCGCTTTATCTTGTCTTGATCCACGATGCCGGGAGGGAGATAGAGAACTTCATCCGGTCCACGCCCTTCAGCCCTACGGTCTTCCTCGTAGGTGTTTCCCCGGCAGGTTTTCTTCCATCGTGATTGGTTTTCGGGCCAGAAGCTGATGTAGAAGCCGTCGGACAATTCCAGGGACAAATGCCCCACGTTTGGCACTTTCGGCAGCCACAAAATCACTTCGATATCCTCCACCATGCTCACATTCGTACTGTACTGTCGACGTTCAGCGGATGTATAAGCAGAGTATAAAGATAATATTTATACTATGGTATAAGCGTGCTAAAAATAGTCTGCCTATCCGTCTCTATCTCTTATCTGGAATGCAACGGTTTCTGCAGTAATCTTCGCTGAAGTTGTGAAATATGTTGGCGGTGGTTTTAAATAATGATATTAGTTTATTTACCAAATATGTGGCAAATATATTAGCAGGATTGCTATAAGTTCATACGAAGTTAGTTGAGACAGCAGAAAAACTGAAATTCTATTTAGTGTCCGCCAGTGGCGGCGATAAGGATTCGGGGGCCCCCCCGCCAAATTTTGTTAGGATATTCATACATATGGAAATAAAATCTGGAAGTACCAAACATAATGGGACATAATTCCATATAATAATACACAATATACTTATTCATTATATTATTTATATTGAATATTTTCCAAAGAAATGAGCAATATTTCGGTATATGGTTTTATTGTGTATGGGCCGTGGTGGCCGTGCTGGTAGAGCGTTCGCCTTTGGAGCGAAGGGTCGAGGGTTCAAAGCCTCGCATGGTCATCGGTCTCGTGCATGGCATCACACGTTAAAAGGTAAGGGCTGCGTCTTCTCTAGCTCACACAAGTCTCTCGAAGACTTCCGAGGGTTGCGCATATAGGGGTGCAACCGGTTGCCACTCTGGATAATATATAAATGCCATAATTTGCTAGGTGATTTGAATATAAAATCTTACCATCGCAAAAATTTGTCTGGTGCTAGTGAAGCCATTCGTAGATTGAGGAATATGAAGTTTTAGGGGATCACTGTTGAATTGCCGAAACGGCGATGTTTTTGTATTAAAAATATATCGACCAACTGTTCCAAATCAAGTTTACGAGCACGTTCATGTTCAATACTTATTATTATACCCAATGCAATAAGTCTCACCTCTCACATTGTACGACGTAAATATGTTTTCCCACAAGCGTGCGTGATTCACCCTCTACCAGCACGCAATTCAGTTTGGAAAGTGTCATTTTCCCACAGTTGTGCGGGAAAAGTTTTCCCACACTAGTGCGGGAAATTTTTTCCCACACTAGTGCGGGAAAAACATTTATATGATATCCTCGTAAAATATAAGTGGTGGGTGACAAAATATGAAAGTTCAAGCTTTTTTGTTGCAATACTAAGTGGGTTTGTTCAAAATCATCCATCATTTTGCACTATTTATTGAAAAAATTAACAAATATTGATAAATAAAAATGTATTGTTATGAAAATCACCCTATATATAGGCTTTGATTGATCTGATAACGAGTAGGTAACAATTGATGTTGTCATGCCGATCAATACACAAATTTGTTTGTATTTGTCAGAGTGACAGACAAAGCGTTACTTATATAAAATTTTCGATTCAGTGAAATTGCCACAATGGATTATTCATCTGATGAAGAACTTCCACAAGAAATCGTGCAAGCAGCTACAGATGCGAACTTAGAGTTATTGCCAACGAAATCTAAACAAAGGTATGAGAATCAATACACGAGTTTTATTGAATGGTGCAACAATAAGAAAGTGAAAACACCAAATAAAGAAGAAGTATTCTTGGCTTATTTTCTAGAAATGTCTAAAACATGGAAGCCGAACACTTTATGGGCAAGATATTCAATGTTGAAGAGTGTATTCAAAGTAAAGCAAAATTTGGATATTAGCAAATTTTACAAAATAATTGCATTCATTAAAAGACAGAATGTCGGTTTTCGACCGAAAAAGGCCAAAATCTTTACTCAAGAAGACGTTTCAAAATTTATGACTGAAGCACCCGATGACATATACCTCATGATTAAGTTAGTAGCAATTTTTGGATTAGCTGGTGCTTGCAGACGAGAAGAGCTGACAAAACTCACCATTGACGACATAGACTACAAAGAAAACCTGATAATTGTTAATATCAAGGATTCCAAAAATCATTCCTCTAGATCCTTCGTGATATCTGAAGAAGCAAATGATGGTTATTTTTTGAACGTATACAGAAATTATGTACATTTACGTCCAAAAGAGACTCCTCACCGTCGTTTATTCTTGTATTACAAAAGTGGAAAATGTACTGTGCAATGTGTAGGAATCAATACCATAGGAAAGATACCCTCCGAAATAGCAGTATATCTGCGCCTTCAAAATCCAGAGCTTTACACTGGTCACAGCTTCAGGCGTTCCTCAGCCACTTTACTTGCTGACTGTGGTGTGGGTATAACTAATATCAAACGCCTAGGAGAATGGAAATCGACTTCAGTTGCAGAGGGGTATTTAGAAGACTCCACCAATCGAAAAAAAGAAATGTCAAACAAAATTCTCAATTTGAACACTACATCGTCTTCCGGGTGCATTTTAGAACCATCCACGTCTATATCGATCGGCGACGATTTGATGCCTGTGCCTGCACATTCGATTTCTTTCGATAATGTATTGCCCGAGTTACCTTCTTCTTCAGGAAATCAGACATCTTCAAAAAATATGCTGGCTTCCGCTATAAATTTACATAATGCATCAAATTGTACATTTACAATAAATATTACGAATAATTAGTGGATAGAAAATGTTACTCTTGTTAGTTGTTTCCATTTGCATGAATAAATTATTGAAAAAATGAATTTGTTTACTACGCTTGTAGAAAAAGTATTGTTCCTAACTCATGCGGAAAGTGTCTTTCCCGCACTCGACTTTCCGCACTTGTTAGGAAAATTACTATTTTCTCAACTTCAACTTTGAAAATGTTCTTTCGGCAGAAGCAGATGATACCGGTGATGTCAAAAAAAGTTGAAACAACGAACAAATATCCGGAAGACTGCTCAAAATACATCTAGTTTCTGATGTAAAATATGCGGCCAATTCTGCAGTCCTAAGCTCAAAGGGCGTAAGTCAAGAATGACCAGAGATATTGAGGCAGTCACTTACGGCTATAAAGCTTAGAATTCCAGGTGTATTTTGAATATACGTCTTTTTTTACTGACGTTTTGGATGGCAAAGAACAATGAGATTCTGCCAAATTTGTTGTTCAAATCAACGGGTCAGTCATAGGGAACATGTAGAGAGTGAAATTTAAATTATGGAAAGAATCGAGATACGTCCTTTGAGCTTAGGAAGGCAAAATTCATAGATTATTTTCGTTTTTCCAATTTTATTTGAAAATACACTTTTCCAGTTTATTAATTGCGTAGATAAATAATGCGAGAAGTCATTTCCGTATATTTTTAGTATATTTTCAGCATCACCCATAATTTCTCCTGTAGATAGTTTATAATAATAATAATAATAATAAGTTTATTTGCAAAAATATACAGGGTGTATCTAAATAACACCGAAAAAATTAAAGGGGTGATTCTGTGATGAAAATTAATGTGAGTGTTTGGTATAAAATTTTTTGATAAAACCCTCCCCGGAAAAGTTACTACCCTTCGAAAATTAAAAAAAATGGTTTTTCTTTTTTATTTTCCCTGTATATCAAGCTAAAGACACGAAACTTGGTAAACATCATCTGTCAATAAAAGTACACTTTTTGAAATTTTTTCAACCCTGAAGTATGCTTAGAAGGGGTTGATTATTTCAACCCCTAAGGTATTTTTTCTTACAACTTTTTTTTAGATGAAAACTTTTTCTTTAAAAAAGTATGACTGAAAATCCCAATTTATTGACTAACTTTTTTAACTCTACAAGTTTTTTTCGAAAACTTAAGCATTTATGAGAAAAAAATAAATAAGCTCATGTAAAATAGCATTTTATTAAACAACAGCCAACCAAATTATGATTATGATTATGAGACTTCTACAACTAAAAACAAAAGTGAACAAACAATGAACAAAAACCTGTCGAATATCGACAATACAATTATAATAAATGTTGAAAATGACCGCCTTCAGCTTCAATACAAGCATCTACCCTTTTCCTCATAGAATTGCGTATACGATGAAATATTCCTGGAGAATTTCTAATAGTTTCACACCCTGCTACAATGCGGTTTCGCAGATCATCGATATTTTCAACTGGGTTTGTGTATATCAAAGATTTCAGATATCCCCATATGCAAAAATCCAAAGGATTAAGGTCAGGGGAGCGGGCTGGCCAGTTTACAGGTCCTCCTCGACCTATCCATTGATTGGCATGCACCTCATCCAGGTGAGTTCTTGCACGTATACTAAAATGAGCTAGTGCACCATCGTGCATAAACCATGAATGTTGCCTAATTTGAATGGGAACCTCTTCAAGAAGAACAGGTAATTTTCAAGGAGATGACAATATGCTTCACCATTTAATCGTAGCGGAAGAAAATGGGGACCAATTAAATGATTATCAATAATTCCGAGTCACACGTTTAATGAAAATTGATACTGATAATTTCCTTCAAAAAAGCCATGAGGATTTTCGTCAGCCCAAAGGTGATTGTTGTGAAAATTTCTAATACAGTCTCTTGAGAAACTCGCCTCGTCAGTAAATAAAATATTACCTAAGAACTGTGGTGCTTGGCCAATCATATTAATAAGCCACTGACAAAAATTCACACGGGGTAAAAATCTCGAATCATTAACGCCTGCACCCGTTGAAGATGATAGGGATACAACATTTGTTCTTTTAAAATTCTAAAAACAACGGAATGGCTTACATGTAGGACACGAGCTATTCTCCTGGTACTAGTTTCTGGGAATTCTTCAATTGAATTAAGTACGGCTTCTTCTACAGCTGCAGTTCTAACTTCTCTAGTACGACCAGAATCATAACTTCTTTTTTCAAAATTACCACGTTCCCGCAAGCGTCGGTGAATAGTTGTGAACGTAGTATATGATGGGGTAGTCTACGCTGTGGGTACTGTTCAGCATAAAGTCTTTGCGCTTCCAATGAATTACCGTTAGCACGACCGTATGTAAAATGCATATCTGCCATTTCCAAATTCGAATATGCATTCATATTTTCAATCAACTAATATTTCCTACAATACACAATCATAAAACTTGTGAAACAATAAGATGGGTGACAGAAAATGACACTACACAATCCTAGTGTCAGTATTAATGTTTTTATGCAAAGCACAGGCCACTAGACTTGACGCAAAATACACTCGCGTTAGCTCATCTTTTTGAAAATGCATTGCATTAGATTTTTTTTCTCGTAAATGCTCAAGTTTTTTCAGTCATACTTTTTTAAAGAAAAAATTTTCATCTAAAAAAAAGTTGTAAGAAAAAATATCTTAGGGGTTGAAATAATCAACCCCTTCTGAGCATACTTCAGGGTTGAAAAAATTTCAAAAAGTGTGCTCTTATTGACAGATAATGTTTACCAAGTTTCGTGTCTTTAGCTTGATATACAGGGAAAATAAAAAAGAAAAACCATTTTTTTTTTCGAAGGGGTGTAACTTTTTCGGGGAGGGTTTTTTCAAAAAATTTTATACCAAACACTCACATTAATTTTCATCACAGAATCACCCCTTTGATTTTTTCGGTGTTATTTAGATACACCCTGTATAAATAAGTACAATATAAAATCCACAATCAATTGTCTGTTTAATGCAAATAAACCGGAAAAGTTTCACTTGTTGTAAGGACTGAATTAAAATAAGGAAATTAAGTTATTTATATAATAATAATATATAATTATGACAAAAAACAAATATGGACAGTTTGTGATTTCTATTTTGTTAACAAAAATTGTGGAAAAATTGTCTTTCTTTATTTAATATCCATTCTTTTGTTTTTTTTTTTCAAGGAAAAAAATGATTTGATGCTCTTAATTTCATTTGGCAATGAGTCGTACAAATGGGGAATGATATAAGTAAAATTTTTTTGACCTATTGTTTTGCGAACTTGATTTTTTAAAGCAGTTGTATTTTTGTTTCGTGTATTATAAATATGTGAGTTGAAATGAATACCTTCTTTCTTTTTATATATATATATGTAAAATAATATTATTACAAAATAATTGTCTAATATCCATTTTCATGCTTATTTTGAATTAGTCGTCAGATGAATATGTATAATTTTTTTCATAGATTATTTTCAAAAACCATTTCTGAAGAGTTTCTAAATTTTTCAGAAAGTTTTCATTAACTCCACCCCATCCCAAAATTCCATAATTTAGTTGTGATTGAACAAGTGAATAATATAATATTTCTAGATAATGGATATTCAAAACTTTTTTTAATAACTTGAATTTCGACAAGAGATATCTCAATTTTTTTATTACATACTGAATTTGTGAATCCCATCTTAAATGTCTGTCAATCATTATACCCAAATATGTGATACAGTCAGTTTCATAAATTTTTTTGTCATCAATATTGAGAGGTCCTAAATTTGGTAATGTATTTCTGTATGAAGTGAATGGGAGATATTTAGTTTTTTCAAAATTTATTGTTAATATATTATCATCAAACCAATTTTTAATTATTTTGATGTCTTTCTCAACAATTTTTTTAATTTCATTCCAAGTTGAAGCCTCATATATAATAACGGTGTCATCTGCAAAACAATGAATTTTTCCTTTACAATTAAGATTTAATAGGTCATTAAGATAAATATTGAATAAAAGTGGACCTAATACTGTGCCCTGAGGTACACCATATTCAAATATTCCTGGATTGCACAATTTCTCATTAATTTCTACATATTGAATTCTGTTAGAGAGATAGGTTTCTAATAGTTTGTAAGTTACTCCGCGAAACCCTATTTTCTCCAATTTATGTAGTAGTAATTCATGACTGACAGTGTCAAATGCTTTTGTAAGATCAAGAAATATACAAAATGTTGGAGTTTTTGTGTTTAAGGAAACAGTCTGGATTTAAAAGTGAAAGGTAGCTCATTACTTCGTTCATGCTGATAAATCGTGTACTGAGTTGATTAATTATTGTTTGGCGCAAATTGGAAGCTTCTGTATGCAATGTTTCGAAATCAACATCAAAATAAAATCATAATTACTCATACTCTTTGCAAGGAATTTGCTTCCGCTCTTTCAGCTGTTTTTTGCAAATTAAAGTAAATGATGACAAACAATTAGAATTAGAAAGTTTTTGCAAAGAGATTGTGGAGCTGGGGCCCCCCGCACCGCGGGCTCTGCGGGCCCCTTATCGCCGCCACTGGTGTCCGCATATCTTTCGTGAAACAGTGGCGGCGGTTTTTTTTCATGGTAGAATTATTATTTATTATTACTGATCCCATAGATAAATAGATAGTTTTTTGACTATGTGACACATACAAAATATGGTTTATAGAGAGTCAGTGGAACACAATATACATTCGATGGCCTATTAGACGTTTCTGGAGAACGGAAAGATAGAATACAGTGTTGCCACTTGTATCAGAAAGTACTAGATACTTTGTTATTTTAAATGGAACACCCAGTATATCACTTCATTTTTGGACTACTTATAAGATTCCTCACAACTTTCCCAGATAATTTTCTATACCTATCTGTGACGGTTTTTGAGACAAACATTATTTTGTCAAATTTTTGTGTAAAATTTTACCATCGAAAAATAACTTATTTTTCACAATGCAAATTTATAACATCTGTAAGTATTCTGGCGATGAACTGGATCTCAGTTTCAGCATACAGGAAGGCTCAGAAGTAAGTTCCTTTCGGGAAGTCATGAAAATGAATGAAATCTATCGAAAAACTAATAAGAGCCTCATCTTTTTTGAAAAAGGTGTAATTGAATACATGAACTTTCCTTCATACTGGGTGTACGATAAACATTGTTATGTTGACAGTTTGAAGAATGAAAAATGAAATTGATTAAATTCATTCGACACAAGAGATAATATTAGAAAATTCACTTAGCAATAATTATACATTTGATACTAAAAAACAAAAACTCAGTAGCTCAGATACTTGAAATGCTGACCATTCACTTGTAAACATTGATGGATTGACGTTATTACATAATCAGTCGTTGCTCCGGAGTTTCGATGGGTCGATTTATCCGAAAGCACATCTCATCCAGTTCCTTTTTTTTATTCACAGGTGTTCAATAAACCTTTTCTTTCATTTTTCCCCAGAGATGAGAATCTAGGGGAGTAGATCTGGTGACCGCAGCGGCCAAATTCAAAGACCCAAGTCGTATCGACCAATTTTCGAACAAATTAGTGAGTTCTTTCCTCACTTCACGTGTACGATGTCCAGGAGCTTCATCCAACTGATACCAACAATTATAATATAAGTTCAAAGGTCAATTGTCCAAGAATTCACCAAGAGTTGTTCTCAGAATATGCAAATATTTGTCATCCATAAGCATACAATTTCTGTTGTCCAGAAATGATTATTCCGACGATTGAACACTCCCTTAGTTGATCATATCTATGCAAAGTTTGCACAATTCTCACGTGAGGGAATATACAATCGTCGGAATAATCATTTCTGGTCCTCAGAAAACCCTCAAACAAAAATTTAGTTTCAATGTGTTTTGTATGCTTATGGATAATAAAGTTTCAATTTGTATTTATGAGAAAAAGTTGAATTCTGAAAAATATTTGGAAATTCTGAGAACAACTGTGGATGAATTCCGGGAAAATTTACCTCTGAACTTATATTATAATTGTTGGTGTCAGTTGGATGGGGCTACTGGACATTGTACACGTGAAATGAGCAGCGAACTCAATAATTTCGAAGATCGGTGAATACGACGTTTGGGTCCTTGGATTTGGCCGCCGCGGTCACCAGATCTCACTCCCCTAGATTTTTATCTCTAGGACAAAAAGGAAAGAAAAGGTTTATAGAACACCTGTGAATACAAAACAGGAACTGGAAAACAGGGTAAGATGTGCTTTTGGAGAAATCGACCCATCGGAAATCCGCAGAGCCACGACTGATCATGTAATAACGTCAATCCATCAATGTTTACAAGTAAATGGTCAGCATTTCAAGCACCTGAGCTACTGAGTTTTTGTTTTTCAGTATGTCAACATAATCATGTTTGTCGTACACCCAGTATGAAGGAAAGTCCATGTATTCAATTACATCTTTTTCAAAAAATATGAAGCTCTTATTTGTTATTCGATAGATTTTCCACAATTTATACTTGAAATTGTATACTTGCACAGACCTCAAAAATCATAAAATCTTCAATATCTCATAAACGGTAGGAGATAGGTATAGGACATAGTCGATAAAACTTATCCCCGAAAGGAACTTACTTCTGAGCCTCCCTGTATGCTGAAACTGAGATCCAGTTCTTTGCCAGAATACTTATAGTCCGAGAGCCAGTGACAAAAAAAACCCAAAAAGTTCGAATATGTCACAAATGGGCGCCTGCCGGCTCAAAGTGGTTGCGTTATTTAAATAAAAAATGTTTATTGCTCAATTACGTACAATCGCGATCCGGTCGAAATTTTCAGAAAACCTTGGAAAAACATTGTACGTGACACATTCGGGTGCCTGCCAACCAAAATGGGTTGCCAAGTCCCGCCTGCCAATTTTTGAAAGTGCCAAAAAATTTTGAAAAATCGGATCATCGCGATCCGTTTCAAAATTCGTAGGCATATATTTGAAGGCATGAGAATTTCATTTTTGGGCGCCTGCCAGGTCAGAGCCCTTGCTTTAGGGTGCCTGCCGGCCTCCAAAGTGAGCGCTGCGCCGCCGTCTGGCCTCAGCGGTCGCTGGGAGCTCAATGCACTTTGTCGGGCTTTTATGAATGCAATGTAGTCATGTCGTTTTTTAAACGTATATATGTATGCAATGTATGTATATACATATAATTAATATATACATATAATTATATATTAGAAATGTTACAAATTAATGAAGAGAGTAACAGCGTAAACAAGAAAACTGATCTCAATAATTTAAGTAAAATTTACACATATATTTTAAAATTGAACAGAGATAAATCGAAAAATTATAGTAATGCTGATATACCCAGTAGAGTAACTTGATTTTTAGTAATCAATTTTGAAGTTGATTGACAGTTATTTTCAAAACACCATCTGTCCAATATTTTTATACAACATTCTTTTTTTGATGCTAATTTCTATTTTTACTCAAGTTATGTAAGTAGATTCAATGTTTGTCTCCATTATATTGATTTGTAGTTTTATAGTTGTCCTGAGGAAGGAAATAAACATTTCCGAAAGCTTGACTAGATGACAAAAAGTTTTCTTTAATTCCAAAATAAGACTGCAACCTCAAGATATATTCAATTCTATAGTTATTGTCATTCACGAATTACCCAATTTTCATATATATATATATATATATATATATATATATATATATATATATATAAAATATGTATAAAAATAAATTATACATGAAATTTTGAAATAACATTTAGAAAAGTGTATGAAAATATAAAATATAATAATATATATATATAAATATATATATAAACCAATTTTCATCAATTTTAATTATTTTTTGTACATTTTCTCACATCGTCGAGTGAAAGGTTTTGCAATAAATGAAAAAGTTATATAGTTTTGTTACTGGTATATTTATTAAGAAAGAACACGAACATTTTTCGCTTAATCGCTAGAAACGTCGCTGTCACTGAAAGTTACGTCCTCTTCGAAGTTTTCGAAATCGTCAGTTTCATCTACGTTCTCTACATCCTCAGATTCGACATTTTCGGGTTGGATAACAATGCTTTTAACAAAACGTGGGACTTGTTCTCCCTTAAACCACGAAAACGTATATTTTCCACTTTTTTCGGCCCATCCGTAATTCGTTGGGAAGAAATCGGTTGGGTTTTTTCGATGAGCATTACACCAAAGATTTATTCGTGAATTTGCGTTGCGATACTGTCATTATACAATTTTCGCAGTGAATCAAGATAGCAAAACATTTTATTTTTTACTACTTTTTCTTTCTTCTTCAAATGCATTTTTATTGAACAGACGAATCTTATGCCAATCATTCCCTTTCTGTTGTAACTCACGTTGCATTTGCTCTTTCCTGTTGAGAATTGACGCCTTGCAGCGTTTATGGTACATGAAGATCTTTTGATTACAACAACAAAGAATATTCTGTCGAGTTTCCTCGTCTCCAACAAATGCAGCAGCTTCATCGAGTTGTTCCAATAAGGCATGATCGGTGCTTGTCACGAGTGGAACTATTGTTTTATTTACCGTGACCCTTGATTTTTTGCAAATAATACAGACGTTCTCCTTTCCTCCTTTGTCCGTAATTTCTGAACCAGAAGGCTCTTCCTCATGGCACATTTCTTGTGCCATTGTATCACCAGCACTGAAAATTTAAATTCAAACAATGGTACTCCACTTAAAATATTTCAAATAAAACTTTGCATCAGAATGTCTTGTCGTATTTTATGTTATCAATCTCGATGAAATAAATTAGTTTTGATTAATTGCATTTGAAAAATCAAAACTTATATCTCCAAAAGAAATTTCAGAAAATCGTTATTTCAATTTTTTTGCTCAATTTTGACTGTAATTAAAATTACGTTACGATTTCTATAAAAAAAGACACTTTGAAGCGTGATACATTTCTATAACTTTTTCCTTGACTGATATTTGTAACATTTCAATCTCAATTAATCCGATTTTTCAAAATTTTTTGGCACTTTCAAAAATTGGCAGGCGGGACTTGGCAACCGATTTTGGTTGGCAGGCACCCAAATGTGTCATGTACAATGTTTTTCCAAGGTTTTCTGAAAATTTCGACCGGATCGCGATTGTACGGATTTTGATTCCGTAATTGAGCAATAAACATTTTTTATTTAAATAACGCAACCGCTTTGAGCCGGCAGGCGCCCATTTGTGACATATTCGAACTTTTTGGGGTTTTTGGGAATTTTTTCAGCCGGATCGCGATCATCGAGTTTTTTTGTCACTGGCTCTTGGACTATTAATGGTGTTACGCAGCTATGACCCAAATTGAAATATTTTTTTTAATATGCATTGTGAAAAAAAAAGTTATTTTTCAATGGTCAGGTTTTACACAAAAATTTGCCAAAATAATTTTTATTTCGAAAATCGTCACCTATAGGTATAGAGAATTATCAGAAAAAGTTGTGAAGAATCTTATGAGGATTCCAAAAATGATGTAGTATACGGGGTGTTCTATTTAAAATAACAAAGTATCTACTACTTTCTGATACAAGTGGCAACAGTGTATTGACGAAAACATTTCATACAGGTAGAGCATGTTTGATTATCCATGCCCACAATTTTTTTAAATGATCCATCGTTCCGTTCTCCAGAAACGTCTAATGGGCCATCGACTGTGGAATACCATTTAAATAAATAAAATAAAATGTGTATAACATGCATACAAACATTCATGTAAACACATTATATGTGTAATAGCTAAATTTAAAACAAAAGAAAATTATGAAAGTGAGGTCACAAAAGGGATGTTTGAATATAATCATCAATAGAAGCACTTTTTTCCAATTAATTTTGAAACATTTATCATTCATGGATTGAATTTGGCAAGGTAATTTGTTATAAAGTTTGAAATTTAAAAAGTTTCTTTCTGATTTTACTAATCTGTAGAGTGGCACTAGTAAATAATCAGAAGTAACGAAACGTGTGTTATGATGATGAAGGCTAGACATTTTTGGCATGCTCAGTCTCTTAGAAGTGGTAAAATCCGTAACCTCTTAAAGAGTGGTTGACAATGTTCATTATATCTAACTCCGATCAATATTCTTATTGCTCGTTTCTGTTGTTTAAATATTTTTACAGAGTTAACTGATGTACCCTATAAAACCGTACCATAGCTGATCAAAAAGTGAAAAATACCGAAGTATATGTTTTTTCAACATATTCGGGTTCAAACATCGACTGAGTTGCCTAAGTAAAAACAAAATACAGTGTGTGTGACCAATTCCGACAATCATATTCTACAACCCCAATTTACAGTGGTTACCTCCCGTAATTTGGTTATTACTGGAAATAGGTTTTGGGATTATTTGCAGAAAACCAAGTTTCTGCTTCAGATATTATTGTTTCTGCATGTTCAAGAAGAAGAGAAATATTGGTATTAGAAGTAATGAAAGACGTATCATCCGCAAAGAGGACAATCTCACACTTTGTCATCATATGGAAGCATAGGTCATTTATGTATATTATAAAAAACAGTGGCCCCAAGACAGATCCTTGGGGAACACCGTGAAGAATCTTTTCCATGCCCAATCTTTGAGGATTTCGGCTATCATGAGAGTTGGGGTAGTCGTACAAAATTCATATTTTTTCTGCTGACAAAAAGACATAAATTATCTCCAGTCAGACTCTTTACTCTTCACGGTATTTTCTGGGATGGATTCGCTTATATATACATTAATTTCTGTCATAGAAGATAACCCAAAACGAGACATTTCAATTTTGAGCGACTAAGTTATGTCAAACTTTGACACTTTTACAAACAAAAGCTTTGTTTACATGAATAGCCGTGTTTATCTAAATAGCCGCTCATATCACACATCATGTGACTTCAATCATGAAATTTCATTGGTGCAGCTATGTGTGAATGATATAATCGGTAAGAGCTGTTGCTCTGCCCATATGTTTCAAACAATGCGGTGGTCATGTCCTCATGATAATCAGCAGATGATTGCGGCGAAACCGAAAGTGAAAAAAATCATGGGATATCCTAGATATCAATCAAATACCTTTAAAACTAACGGAGATAGGAGGGATGTACCATGATCCTGTTACACCCGGTATAATTATTGACTTACACTACCAATTGTTGCAACTCCACCTTGCGGAGTCCATAGAAAGAACATTTGTCTACAACTCATTTTCCAAAATCTTCAAGTCGTTATAGTTTTAGTTTGAAATAATATTTGCTCTGTACCTATTCCGCTAAAATGATCCGGGAACTATCTGCGATGATGAATACAATCCTGGAATATCCTAACCGTATTCAAAGGAAACATTCTTCGAGGAATATGCATCCGTGCTGGCTGGAAAGCACATATCGGATGAAATCCCTAGGCCACTTTATCCATTCGCCGTCCTATTCAGCCTGTTGGCAACATGAAATCATCGAGGCCGAAATGAAACATGATTAACGATCGCTCGCCATGTCAAAATCAGATGTGCCTTGGATGTTTCGATTGAGAAAGAATCGATGACCGTGCACGGCCATTATTAATCTAGGATTATGACTAATGTTCTGGTTCCATTTCGACGTTGAATAATGAAGAATACAGATTCACTAAATGTATTCTGTGATAAAAGTGAATCTCTGTCTTTCTTATAAACGTACTTATCCAGTATGGTATACAAGTGAAATTATTAAACTAATCAAACAAAAAGCAAAACTACCTAAAAAAATACAAAAACAAGAAATATTGCTTAACCAAGAGTTTGGCAGATTTTGCAAAACTATTAAAGAGGCTCAGGAAAATTATCATAAAAAAATTCAGGTCCAGCTGAAAAATGAGCCTAAGTCATTCTGGTCCTTTATGCGTAACAAGATTAACCGTATTGGACGACATTATGGGTATCAAACCATGTCTCGTCAAGATATATTATGTGTCTATTCTCATTTCGACATTCGTTTAGTTTTCTTAAGTAATCTTGTCGATAGGCAACGATTCGTGCTGACTCCGGGATGACCATATGTTTATCCAATTTTTGTATTTGAAACCGCAATCAAGTTACATGTTTCGCAAAAGATCTAACGAATTATAAACATAATCTGGATATTCTTCTTCTTGATAAAACTTATACACACATCTGCGAATGTGTTCTTTGGAAGCTGAATCAAGTTTCTTGAGTTTCTGTCCGTCTCTCTTTCCTTTGACAGAATTGTCGACAATGTCTCCGGCTTGAATTCCTCTAAACACAGTAGCCCTGCTAATCTTGGTGAATTCGCATATTTTTTTAACAAAATGATTTTCTGAAGAACCACTACTATTCTCATATTTCAAACGCGAATACGTATTCAATATAACCCTTTGAGTTTGAATGTGTAAGGCTTCATCGAATAATTCTATATGTACAACAATTTGAGGGATATACCCAATAACTTTTCTATTTTTACCTTTATATAT
Organism: Chrysolina oricalcia; assembly: GCA_944452925.2. Classification (NCBI taxonomy): domain Eukaryota; kingdom Metazoa; phylum Arthropoda; class Insecta; order Coleoptera; family Chrysomelidae; genus Chrysolina; species Chrysolina oricalcia. Next base: position 6,872,800 of record OX101817.2, read on the forward strand.
TGCCCCTCGATAAATCCATCCTGATTTGTATTTTCCTGGGTAGGAAGTTAGGGTGGATTTAGTCAACTTTAGCATAAGCATTATCATAAACATAGCGGTAACATCAAAGGTTTTTAGCATAAACTTAACATTGTTGTATAAATGACGCCATTTGATATAACAGATTCAACTTTCGCTTTTGACATATATTTAAGCACAATTTAAAAATAATGTTGATTAAATGCACCTTTAGTTGTTGCCTTGAAAGCTCAAGGTCTTCTAACCGAAGCCACAAATGTGTGGTTGACTTCCTGTTGTTGACTTCCTTTGTTTCTATGTTTACATCCAAGTTAAGATGTCTAAAAACCATGGTGTGTCGACTCATTCCTGCAAAACTGTGGGATAAAACGGGAGACAATTCGCTAGCTTGATTAAGAGAAAACAAATGAAATCGTGACCTGTTTCCCAAATATTCCGCATTTGCGTGTACCGCCACGGTCGGTTTTCCTGTTAGGGTAAATTTACAGAAGTTTTCAGGTATTGTCGACGGATGAACTGAATAAAGAAACCTAATTATTGAAATTTACTAAATCACTATCACCAATCAGTTTTATTTGTTACATTTTCGACTTATTTTTATAATTTTTTACTGAAATGCAATAAACTACAATAATAACCACGCATTTCATTTGGAAGTATCGAAATTAAGCTTCATGAAAATTCACCATTAGAACCTGTCAATCTTGTGCTAATATAATCATGAATGGCGGGATTCCGTGAGATATATTCGTGCCATTATTTTCATCAAAATGTTTTCTGATAATACAAGATATACTATGTGATAATCTTCATAATATGGTAGTACTCACTTTCGGTACTGGATATAGATAAATTATTTTGTTCGTCTCTCTGAATTGCCCACAAATGATACAAAAACGGAACATGATCAAATTATTATTGTACAGACTACACAGAAAACGATTAGATATTGACAAATTTTATTCAATGTTTCGCCAACACAGCAGCTTCTTCACTGTCTGATTGAATAAAGTTTGTGAAGTTCGAATCGTTTTCTGTGTATTTTATACAATTACTATGGATCTTCATCAAGTAACGGCCGAGTCAATCAGACAAATTGAAATATCTTTGAATGAATGATGAATTTCTAAGAAAATATGCAGCAAAATGGACAAACACATTAATAATAGTCATCAATACAGGGAAATTGCACTATGAAATTTAGATTCCGTCACAACTATTCATTTTTGAACAGTATTTGAAGTTTGTTGAAATTCCATAAAATTGACAACAGTCGTCAATCACCATATCCCTGGAATGTTGACAGGACTAAAATTATATAAAGGCGCCATCTCTGGGACCGATTGAAGAAGCAGACCACTATTTCATTTGTTTATTTGTCTTCTGAAAAATCAAAACAAAATCGAATCACTCGACACACCAGGGTTTTTATACATCTTAATCCAAGTGTTGTACATCTTCGCACTTGATTTTACCGTACTGATGAGAGCTCAAGCTCGAAACACGTGTCTACGGTTGCACAACAAAAAGCAAAACTGCATGAAAAATACCAAAAAACAGGAAATATTGCTTATTACCAAGAGTTTGGCAGATTTAGAAAAACTATTAAAGAAAAAATTAAAGAGGCTTACGAAAATTATCTTTAAAAAATTCAGGTCCAGCTGAAAAATGTGATGAATCATTTGAACATGCTCTTTTTTCAAAGAAGCTTCTTTTCCACCAAATATGATCTTAACTTTGTAACTTTTTCGCTGAAGATGAAGGAGTAATCCTTCGAAACATGTCCTGCTGCTGATGTAAGTCTTCCGACTACATCTCGTAATGTGCTGATGTGTGTCCTCTGACTACACTTCGAGTTCCGGACTTCAATCAAGATTTTCATCGTGATATTATTTTACATTTGAAACGCTTTTATATTTTTAAATTAATTTTTATATTTCAATAAATCTAGATAATTTAAAATAAGGGTTCATGTACAGAGGGGGAAAATTGAACAATTTCAATAAAATTTTTGAATGAGATTTCTACTGCTCTACAGCCAAAAAGCTCAAAAAAAATACTACAGTACCATGGGACCCGTTAATAATCTTGAAGAACATGGAAATGACAATCTTTAGGTATTGTTTGGAACAGATATTAACGAACTGATGGAAACAGTGAAAGATAAAATAAATAAAAAAGCAGTTTTCGATGACGATATTTCCAAAAAAAAAAAATAAAAACCTCCCAGGAGTTGCCATAAATACTTATAAATTTACCGTCATTTCTAAAAATTACAGTAGTAATTCCAATGGACAAGGGCGGGAAACCAGATGATCCTTCATATTTAGGACCAATTTCGCTTATATCGACTCTTGCAAAAATCATTGAAAAACTTTTTTAAAAAGACTCAAAGAATTCATTACCACACATAATACAGCAAATCAATATGGAGTTCATATCCTCCTTGCATTTTTCGTTAGTTCTAAACGGAGTATGAGAAGATCCAACATTTTTCTTGTAACTTGACGATTTGTCTGTTGACGTCACTTTGTAGAGTCTGGAAGTATTCCCAGTGTATCGGCATGGTTTAAATATTTGAACAGTGATTTCGGATATCTGTCCTGCTTAACAGTATGATTTTCACAATTTTCAATACTCTCTCTTGATTTTTTTGTATTGCCTTCAAACGATAATATTTACGACGGCGTATTGGCGCCATCCTACCACTATAGTTTTTTATTGAAATTTAAAAATTTTGGGACTTTTTCTCAAAATTTCTACTTTTTTTCTCAAAATTCTGACTTTTATCTTAGAATTCTGCCTTTTTTTATCAGAAAATTTCGATTTTTTTTCCCAAAATTTTTACTTTTTTTCTCAAAATTTCGACTTTTTTCTCAAAATTTCCAGTTTTTTCCTCAAAATTCTGACTTTTTTTTCTCAAACTTTTGAGATTTATTCTCAAAATATTCTGAGAAAAAATGCCAGAAGTTTGAGAAAAAAAAGTCGAAATTTTCAGAAAAAAAAGTCTGAATTTTGATATAAAATGAATTTTGAGAAACAAAGTGGACATTTTGAGAAAAAAAGTCGAAATTTTGAGAAAAAATCTCAAAATTTTAAACTTCAATAAAAAACTATAATGGTAGGATGGCGCCAATACGCTGTCGTAAATATTACCATTGTTTAAACAATGATATTACACAATATTACATTCGGAATTTATGGTCACACCTAGTAGAGAATGGCAGAACTAAATTATAGTCATTTCAGTGTTTAAAGATGGATCGACGCTGAGAGAAAATCAAACCCTTCTTTGTCGGCTCTCACGGATTTTACATATTGATTTCTACGAAGAGGCGTCATTGTCCAAAGAATGGTTGCGTTTTTGTTTTACTACTTTCGGCTATTGATTCATAGATGGCACACTATCAATACTGCCAGAATTCTGGAAAACATTGGAATTCTATCAATTATGCTGGTTTTTTCAAGTCAGTATAAGCATACTTCGATTGTTAGAGCTTATTAAACCCTCCTGTTTACTTTAGTCTCTTTGGGATAGTAAGTCAATTCCCGTGGAAACTAACAGGAGGTTAAATACGCTCTAGCCAATCAGAATCTTGTAGCATCAACGCGTCATAGTGACGTACTTAGACATGAGTACAGAGTCGAACTCGAACCAAGCAACAAAGCTGTCAGCAGTAACTCTCATATACCAAGAGCTAGTCCGTCACTGTAGAGAACGGCGGCCATGACATGTCCAACTATGTCACATCTCGTCACAAATGTTCTTTCATTTCTTCTATTAGTGTCCCTAGACTCTCCTGTTAAATAATGTTTAGTCTGCTTGCATCTCTATGACGCGTTGATGTTACAAGATTCTGATTGGCTAGAGCTTATTAAACCCTCCTGTTAGTTTAGTATCTTTGGTCCACATGCTGTCCCTTCGTTTCAATCAAGTTACGACATGAGTTGGATGCCAGGTCACTGAAGTTACGACATGACTTGGATGCGAGATCACTGTCACCATTTACATGTCGCATCCATTTGAATCCAATAATAATCCCATAAGGTTGGCTATCTCACTTCTATATAAACAATGGTATCAGCAAATAAGTCGAAATTTCGATTAGTAAGTCGAAACTTCGAGTTACCAAGTCGAAATTTCGGGTTAGTAAGTCGAAATTTCGAGTTAGTAGGTCAAAATTTCGACCTAATTTTTTTATATTACTACCTTACCGAAAAAGTACATGATGATTCATCATTCACCGCAATTTTTCCGCCGTAGGAGTCGAATCGTAAAAAATGGCGAAAATTGGCAAGGGTATGAATGAGCCTTTACACTGTTTCGTGCTCACATCACAGACGAGTTGGTGGTCTGTAGCTTAATTTTAAAACCAGGGACTTTTATGGTTTTAGTTTGGCAACTTTGTACCGTAAATCGTGGTTCATTGTGCCCAACATAAAATGATGAAAACTTTGAACTTTCATATTCTGACAACTGTGACAGAAGTTTATTTTTATATTTTGATCAAGCAATTTTCTTTCATTCATTCTCCGAAGCACAAGATGAATCACTGCGCTATTCCCTACTCCATTTTGTCGAATAATTCGGTAATGTGATTTTTCAAGTTCCTCAATGTTTGTGGAGAAGTTTTCTCGATGTTTTATTTGTAATCAAACTTACAAATGAAATAGTTCTGAAGTTATAGAAGACAGTGCACAGGAGTAGATGATAGGTAACAGAAATGAATCTAAAAGTTACGTGAAATTCCAACAGTGCCAATAGTTTTTTACACATCGTATTCTAGCTGAAATATGACCATCCTATACCAAACCAAAATGTGTGATTCAGAAAGAGATGAAATCGATAGAATTCCTTCTAAAGATAGAGCCACCAATTTGGATATAGCAGGGTTCATTTTTTCCATAGTCAGTCACACTGCTGATGTGTTTTTCGACTGTAATGTGGCCTACAGATACTATGCTGCCGATCAGATGAATTATTTCGTAACGACTCTTGCCTTTATCATGATACCAGCTCTCATAAACACTGTCTTCAGTGTGAGGATGTACGTGCTGGACCACGAAAACTTGAATCGAAGCACAACTCTGACAAAAAGGTTCACTAAAAGAAGGCTGTGTTGTATTATAGTGCTTTTGTTTCAACTCGCCCCCATACTGAGGTATTTTGATGCGTTGCAGTATGCCATAAAGTCAAAAAAAGCTGAGAAGAACAAAGATGTGGAGAATCAGAGGAAATATTATGAGTTGATGGTGAAAGAAGACTCTGATGTGGCTTTGTTGAGGGTGCTAGAGTGCTTTTTAGAAGCTGCCCCCCAGCTTATACTACAGCTGGGCATAATATTCTACAATCATGGCAAAGACATGTATAATGACACTTTCACATGTAAGTCGGTCTTTATAACTGGGACTGTGGTGTAGTTATTTACTTTTTGTAAATCTATGTGATGCAACCTGAGTATTTTTCATTTATTTGTAGTGGTTCATCAACTGTTATCAATTGGCAGTTCTTTTGTGAGTATGGCATGGGCTATGGCATCTTACCAGAGACTGCTCAGGGTGGCTTTGAAATCAAAACACAATATTTCCTGGGCTGGTACTATAGTGCAGTTCATGTGGCATTTTTTAGTGACAGGTGAGTCATCATGGTACATTTCTCAACTTATGGTGCATATCTACCCATAATTCATATTAATTGATTTTTATTCTGTATTAAATTGACAAAAAAATGGCAAACTACCCCTCAAGAAACATGACCTTATATTTGTGACCTCTGAAGAAAATTTTGCAAAAAGTGTGTATTGTTAGTTTTGTATTGAAATCCAACTATTTATTATTCAAGGAACATTTTCAATATAATCTCCAAGTTATTACCAAAACATTTTCCAAACTTCATTTTGTTATTAGAGGAAACTGATATAAATTTTAATATTAAAACCACAATATCCAAGGAAGACCTTTACATATTTTTGACCTTTGGACTGGATGAACAACAAAGCCACTTGTGAATTGGTAACATTTTCACTTTTCCGTGAAAATCGGATTATAGAGCACAATTTATTTCATTCACTAACAAAGAAAACACAAGGTTATGAAAATAGAAAACATTCAATAAGAATCTTATATGGCGAAAATTGGGATGGCATAATAAAGTCTTCATCATATGGGAATTTTTTATTATTATTCAGTTATTGCAAATTTAGGGTTCATGAACAGTTTGTGCTTTGAAAATAAGGCGAAATGACGTTTCCGATTTTTTTCTATTGTTCTCCAACACCTTTACTTTTTTATAAAAGCTTATTATTCATGACTGATTTTGTTTTTTTGGATTTGAGGTCTTAAATTAAAGAAAACGCTATTTATTTGAAGCCAACGTTTCGTTAATTTATTTTGACATCTTCAGGGCACTGTAAGATACAAAAAGGGAATGTTTTTTTTACTATAAAAAAATAAATACCCCTTTCAATGAAATCGATCCATAGATATTCTGATCTTTTTTTATCTGCTAGGTCTCCGGACTTGAGCCCCCTCGATTTTTTCTTGTGGGGGTACTTGAAAAAATAAAAAGTATACCTTCAGAGACCCTTTCAAAATGTGGACCATTTGGAGAAGACAATTAGAGAGACAATTGCAAACTTAACTCCTGCCATGATTACAAATGTTTTACAAAATTATTCTATAAGAACAGTTGAATGATAAAGTAATGTAATAACTTTTCCCTCCCACTCATGGCAGGGGTTATGTTTGCAATTATCTCTCTAATTCTCCTCTCAAAATGGTCCACATTTTGGAAAGGCCTCTGGAAGTATACCTAGCAGTCCAAAAGAGATCAGAATATTTATTATTTCAATGTAATATTTATGATTACAACTGGATTTCACTAAGATAAATAATAATAGTTCTAGGAATTGATGTAAAGACGACAAAGTTATAGCAAAGCACAGATAAAGAATCAAAAGGTCAGGTGTTGAAAAAAAAATAACTGATATAAGTTTGTAGCTTGAAATCCATAATAAAACGCATTTATTAATGATCAAAGAGTGTTATTTTGGAAATGATTTCTTTTGTGTATTTTTTATCAATCATACCAAGAGACTAAACCAATATAAAAAAGTTACTCAAATGAAAACGGAGGATATTCTTTTCCTCAGATAAGTTGGGTCATCACCTTTTCTTATTTTGTTAATAAAAATCATTGTTTGATATAAGAACATTCTATCAACTGGTAGCCACTTTGATAAACTCAACATTTCACTTATAGGTGTTCGTTTAGAACATGATAATGTAGTATATTTAAACTCAATTCACTCTAAAATAATTTATTTAACGAAATATAATGATTCACAATACTCTAATTTACATAACAATCACGGAACTAGGTATTTATATTCGACTTTCACTTCACTAACTGCCCCTCTGTCCGCTGCGTAGTTCTTTTTATATCCGACGTTGACTTCTCCGAATGCTCTAGAATTTTCCATCAAATCGTCCAGATTCATCGAATCGTCCAGATTCATCGAATCATCCAGATTCATCGAATCATCCAGATTCTTCTCGGTGCATAGCGTATCGAAGGTTATATGCGACCTGCGTGAGTGTTCAGGCCCGGCATCGCCCACAGCTTCGCAACAATAATATAGTTCTCATTGACCGGAGTGAAACTAACAAGACGGCATCGCCAGCAAGACGGAAAGCGCTACGCTTCGATGAAGTTGTGCTCAGTATCGCGGCAGCGTATGGGTATTCATTGAATCACGTTAATTTTTGTCCGTGTTGATGAAACATTTTTATATAAACCTGCTGGAGAGATGAAAACCTATCTCATATTCAAATCAATATAATTAATTGCTATAAAGAAAAATATGAACATCTTCATTGAACTAATGACATAGAAGTTTATTTTGTATCATTCATACCTATAGGAGTGTTAAAGAAAATCTTTCTGTTTTTTTTTCACAGAGTACTGAAAAATTAACTATCCGCCCCACCAGAAAATGCGAAAATAAATGTTTCTGACTTCAATTAACATCTTGTTGCTTTTTTTTCATAGAGAATGATGAAAATTGATCTATTGAATACGTTAAATGTGAAATTTGATTTTGTAGCATTCTTTTGACCCACTCTCTGAAAAAAAAAAAATTTTTTTTTTGCCTATCAATATCTTATTGGGATTTTTTTCCTGAAGAATATTGAGAAATGAAGTGTTGAATACGTTGAATGTGAAATTTGATTTTGTAGCATTCATTTGACCCCCTTCCTCCCAGGGTTCGCCGATATATACCACTCGATATATATCATATAAATATCACTGATATATATCGTGATATTTATTCGTTGATATCATGGATATATGTATATCACTCAGTATAAATTACTATGTTGAATAGTTTGAAATCTCGTCATAAATTCAAGAGAGATCGGTGTGGGAACTCCCTAATCATTCGGTATGATGTTAATTGTCGGGGAATCCCATTTATTTGATGCGTGAATCCCCTATCATGTGCGGTCGCGTGTGTCTGCTTTTCTGTTGGTATTAAAAAACGCAGTTCACGTTGTAGCCGTAGTAGATGCAAAGTGCATTTGATCAAAATAGAAATAAACAGTATGCCCAAAACTAAAAGTGCAGTACGGCTAAAATTTGAATTAGCAGATGAAGCCAGTGATACTGGGAAATGGGCGAAATTCAAGAAATGTAAGAAATAAATGCAAGGAATTCCTTCCCGCATGGAAAAACATTTGCTCACTTGTGAAATAGCCGAACGGGGTGTTCACTTTTGGTAGTTTTGTTTAAAAATAAACAAATAAATGCTTCTACTTTTGGTAGGTATTCTCTATATCAAAAAAAATTAATAAATATCCAAATTTGATATATATCGGATATATACATATATATATATATATATATATATCAATATATATCCGATATTTTGATATTTTTATAAATATCATGATATTTACGAACCCTGCTTCCTCTTCTCTAGAAAAATTTAAAAAATGTTTCTGCCTTTCAAAATCACCTTGTTGGGATTTTTTTCGTGAAGAATGTTGAAAAATAAAGTGTTGAATGTGAAATTTGATTTTGTAGCATTCATTTGACCCCCTTCCACCTCTCTAGAAAAAATGAAAAAAAAATTTCTGCCTTTCAAAATCATCTTGTTGGGACTTTTTTCGTGAAGTGTGTTGAGAACTGAAGTGTTGAATACGTTGAATGTGAAATTTGATATTGTAGCATTCATTTGAACCCCTTCCCCCTCTCTGAAAAAAATTTAAAAAATGTTTCTGCCTTTCAAAATCATCTAGTTGGGATTTTTTTCGTTAAGAATGTTTTGAAATGAAGAATTGAATACGTTGAATGTGAAATTAATTTGACCCCCTTCCCCCACTCTAGAAAAAATTTAAAAAATGTTTCTTCCTTTCAAAATCATCTTGTTGGGATTTTTTTCGTGAAGAATGTTGAGAAATGAAGAATTGAATACGTTGAATGTGAAATTTGATTTTGTAGCATTCATTTGACCCCCTTCCATCCCTCTAGAAAAAATGAAGAAAATGTTTATGGCTCTCAATATCATCTTGTTGGAATTTTTTTCGTGAAGAATATTGAGAAAGAAAGTGTTGAAACGTGGAATGTAAAATTTGATTTTGTAGCATTCATCTGACACCCTTCTCAAATTTCAAATTCAACGTACTCAACACTTCATTTCTGAATATTCTTCTCGAAAAAAATCCCAACAAGATGATTTTGAAAGGCAGAAATATTTTGTTAATTTTTTCTAGAGAGGGGAAGGGGTTCAAATGAATGCTACTAAATCAAATTTCACATCCAACGTATTCAACACTTCATTTCTTAATATTCTTTCACGAAAAAAATCCCAACTAGATGATATTGAAAGGCAGAAACATTTTTTAAATTTTTTTCTAGAGAGTTGGAAGGGGGTCAAATGAATGCTGCAAAATCAAATTTCACATTCAACGTATTCAACACTTCATTTCTCAATATTCTTCACAAAAAAAAATCCCAAGAAGATGATTTTGAAAGGCAGAAACATTTTTTTATTTTTTTCTAGAGTGGGGGAAGGTGGTCAAATGAATGCTACAAAATCAAATTTCACATTCAACGTATTCAACACTTCATTTCTCAATATTCTTCACGAAAAAAATTTCCAACAAGATGATTTTGAAAGGCAGAAACATTTTTTTAATTTTTTCGAGAAAAAAAACAGAAATATTTTCTCCAATATTTCTAGAGGTATGGAAGGAGTTCAAATGAATGATACAAAATCAACTTCTATTTCATTACTTCAATGAAGAGATACACAGTTGTATTTGTAGCAATTGATTATATTGCTCTGAGTATGAGATAGGTTTTATCTCTCCATCAGGTTCATATAAAAATGTTTCATCAACACGGACAAAAATTAACGTGATTCAATGAATACCCATACGCTGCCGCGATACCAAGTACAACTTCATCGAAGCGTAGCGCTGTCCGTCTTGGCGTCTTGCTGGCGATGCCGTCTTGCCAGTTTCATTCCGGTTTCTCATTGCCCGATTCTGGAGTTTTTGTAAACGGCTCATTTCATTTTGTGGCACCAAACCAAACCTAGAATGGTAGAAATGAAAATTGTATTAGACTCGTAGATGCAAAACACAACGAAAACATTGATTCTCATTTCCAACTTATCATTAACGTGCGATTCCTTGAAATTCAGATACGATTGGAGGTCACCAAAATATGTTTATTAGGTGTTTTCACTATCAATATGTTTTGTACAATCGAATTAGGAAGTAAATCACCGCAAAATCGCTTAATTCGCCGGAAAAAAATACCTCATCGTATAATAATTACAAGCACATTTATTAATGTTATCAACAAACAACTTAAGCACTTCAGAGATATCAGATAGACTTTGTGATCCTCGGAATTTGTAAACACAAGTCGATAAGAATAATCCTCGTACGTTATTCAGCGGGGTTATCAAACATGCGCCGAATACAAAATACAGAGGTTAGCGACATTTTCTTTGTATGCTTATCGTCGATAGATACGCGATACGCAGTTGAGAGGAAAAGCCGCAGATGATGAATTATTTATGATAAGTAGATTGTAGAACCACAACAGGAGCATTCTATCTGGAATACTGAGGCAGTAGCAAAAGGATGCTGGATTACCGAGATAGGAATCATATTAGTCCAAGCAATAGGGAAAAGTGTGTGCAAAAATTAATATCCGAAAACAAAAAATTCAGCTTGAGTTTCTATTTCATGCGACTCGATCGTGATTACCGAACATAACCTAAAAAATTTGCAAAGTTGCGAAAAGCGGTTTTTTGTTGATAACTAAAAAACTACAGCTCCGATCGAGAAAAGTCAAATTAGGAAATTGTAGGTATCAAAAAGATCTATCAATTGAATCACCTACAATTTTCCGATTTCATTGATACTTTTCGAGTTATATCGGAAAAACCGTGAAAAATCGGGTTTTCTATAACTCGTTAACTGTAAGGTATTCAAACTTTTTACTTACCGTTATATGTAGCCTATGACAAGCCAAAAAAGTATTTCTTTGAAAAATTGATAAATATTGATTATTTTTTAAAATATATGAGGTTTTCTCAAAAAAGATGCTCTCTCAATATGGCTACTCTTGCTCGGGGAATGAAGCTACAGTAACGATTCATGGCTTATTTTTTTCTGTAAGAGTTGTTCTTTCATACTATATCTTATAAGTATATTGATTTTTTTATTTTGTGACAAATTGCACAATTATTTTACATGTTTTTTAAATACATTGCTCAATTTTGTTTTTATACAGCGTGTCTCACGGTCGATGGTAGGTTAGACGTTTATGGTAAACGCAAAGCAGGATTTCCCTGAAAATTTCACATCTCACATTTTGTTACCTGATCTATCGATCTAAAATATTTTCAGCTTTGCGGCGTTGCCACGTCTATAAAAAAAACTAGCAACTTTATTTTTTTAAATAGAACACCCCGTATATTAACTCATTTTTTGAATCGCTCTTTCATTATAATACTTTTTTGTCAATAATGTCCTATACCTATCTCTATCTGTTTTCGAAATAAAAAATAATTTGTGTTAAATATGGTCCAAAACAGCCCTAATTGAACTTTAGTACATCAGTACTCTCAATTCATGAACAGTTGATATTTTGATTATAGGTTGGACAAATTCGAAGTATTTACTTAACACCAAGAAATCGACTCCATATCATACAGGGCGTGCTAAAATTACTGTTATTTCCATAATTCATAAAAGTGGTCAAAAGTTCATTTTTTCAAATGAAACCCCCTGTATATTACTCGATAATTTGAAAGATGATGAAAAATGCTTCAAGATGATATATCATGTCCCTATACCTAAATCATCAACTTTTCTTAATAAAGCCGTTTTTGTGGAAAAATTGTTATTTATGATACCTACAAGTGATGGAAGTGGCATTTTATTTTGTGAGTGGGGAATATTGCGAAACGAACGTCAGCGAGTGGAGCAAATCCATGTATCATACACATTTTTGTGTACAACAGTTACAGCTAGTAATTAAAAAAAACAAAAAATGAATGAGGTCCATGGGATTCGAACACACGATCTTTGGATTACAAGGCAGATGCTTCAACTACATACACCAGCGCACATGTTTATTTAAATGTTATTATTGGTTATTCATAAAGGACTTTCTACAGTTGAATTGAAGAGTAGGTACTTCATCAGTTACTTCACAGGGAATAAATATTACCAATTGCACAAACTGCCAAATACATTTGTGAACTTTTCTAAATAATTCTTTCTAAGTAGATGTTCTGATTGTTTCTATTAAAGAGATTTTTAATGACAGTTCGGACAGTTGTATAAAATATTTAAAGAATTTGATTTTAGGTGGCCGTGGAAGTATCAAGCTTATGACAGCTTGGTGACTTTTATAAGTAATTAACTAATGGTTATTGACGGTGTTTTAAAAAATCGCCAAAAATGAATGCTATTGACTATTCAAACGAAGTTCTTATGAAATTATTTATTATACACGGGCAGTGTGATCAAATCATTGCCAGAACTTGCAGAAAAGTTCAACCAAATGTATCCTGAATTAACACCAATGAACGAGAGGAAGTTTGTAAGATTACAAAATAATTTCCTCAAAGTTAAAAGCGCCTTCAACATTACCAAAACCTGTTACTTTAAATGAGGAAAATACTGTTAACGTCTTGGCATATTTTTATGCATATCCAAGAAGCTTCCGTTCGCAGTGCAGAAAAAGATTTGGGTGTATCACATGCTTCAGTACAACGAATTTTGGAAAATCACGAAATGCATCCGTATAAATTTACCAAAGTTCAAGCTCTCAAAGTAGAAGACTTTGAACGCAGAGTGCATTTTTGCGAATCCCTTCTAATACATATACAGGAAGATCGGGAATTTTTGTCAAAAATAATTTGGAGCGACGAATCAAAATTTACGAGGGATGGCATTTTTAATAGAAGGAATAAACATTTTTGGGCTGATCATAATCCTCATGTGACAAAAGAAATGGGTTTTCAAGAAAAATTTTCTCTGAATGTGTTTTGTATTTTGAAGAAAAATAAAATTTGCTTTTTTATTTATGAAGACACACTGAGTGCAGAGAGATATCTTCATATTTTAAGGACGACTGTTACCGATTTCCTTGAAAACTTGCCTTTAGAGGAATATAGGAATTCGTGGTTTCAACTGGACGGAGCGCCAGCTCATTGCACTCAGGAAGTTTCCAGGAAACTTCACCAAATGTTTGACGATCGTTGGTTTAGGCGTTTAGGGCCGTGGGATTGGCCACCGAGATCACCCGATCTCACGCCACTTGACTTTTTTTATGGGGTGTTTTAAAAGAAAGGGTGTACAGTACTCCAGTGCCTACCAAAGAAGAACTGCGACGGCGAATAGTGCGGTGTATTGAAGATCTAGATCCCCATGAAATTGAAAAAGCAACGACAAGTCGCGAATATTTTAAAATGTTTAGAATGTAATGGACAACATTTCCAGCATTTATTGTAAAAATGTGATATTTTGTTTACAATTTTGTTATTTTTAATCCTCCTAATTCTGTTTTTTTCTGTACTTTCACATGTTATATTCCAGAAAATCGTACTTTTTACCTAGAAATGCCTGTTTTTTGGACAGTTGTTCCCTGGAAACTTTCAGCCATAGTTAAGAAAATTATTTTGTAATCTTACATACTTCCTCTCGTTCATTGGTGTTAATTCAGGATACATTTGGTTGAAATTTCTGCAAGTTCTGGCAATGATTTGATCACACTGTCCGTGTATAATAAATAATTTCATAAGAACTTTGTTTGAATAATCGATATTTGCATTCACTTTGGAAAATAATTTGAAACACCGTCGATAACTATTCGTAAATTACTTATAAAAGTTACCAAACTGTTATAAGCTTGACAAATCCACTGTTACCTAAAACCAAATTCTTAAAAAGCAATTTTATTAAGAAAAGTTGATGATTTAGGTATAGGGACATGATATATCATCTTGAAGCATTTTTCATCATCTTTCAATTTATCGAGTAATATACAGGGGGTTTCATTTGAAAAAAATGAACTTTTGACCACTTTTATGCATTATGGAAATAACAGTAATTTTAGCACGCCCTGTATGATATGGAGTCGATTTCTTGGTGTTAAGTAAATACTTAGAATTTGTCCAACCTATAATCAAAATATCAACTTTTCATGAATTGAGAGTACTGATGTAATAAAGTTCAATTAGGGCTATGTTTTGGACCATATTTAACACAAATTATTTTTTATTTCGAAAACAGATAGAGATAGGTATAGTACATTATTAACAAAAAAGTATTATAATGAAAGAGCGATTCAAAAAATGAGTTAATATACGGGGTGTTCTATTTAAAAAAATAAAGTTGCTAGTTTTTTTTATAGACGTGGCAACGCCGCAAAGCTGAAAATATTTTAGATCGATAGATCAGGTAACAAAATGTAAGATGTGAAATTTTCAGGGAAATCCTGCTTTGCGTTTACCATAAACGTCTAACCTACCATCGACCGTGAGACACGCTGTATAAATGACTTTTATGAAAATAGATACCTAGCATGATTTCAAGCATTCAAATGAAAAATTGAATTCCTTCGATCACTAGGAGCCGAGATAATTTTTTTATTTCAAATGAATCTGGAAGACGCAATAATCATCGTACAGCAGTCACCTTCATGGATATTAAGGTTGAATACCTATATTTTCAATAAAAAAATACTATAAATTGGTGGATGTAGCCGTTACTACGTGGTAGGAAATCATCACGAAAAATGAAAAATAAAACTTTCTATGTTTTTATACCACTTCTATTTGTAACCAACGTTACTGCAGTATTGTTTGATAATGTCCATATAGGACGAAACTGCAGTAACGTTGGTTACAAATAGAAGTGGTATAAAAACATAGAAAAAAATACTAGGATATGTCTAGTTCATTTGCAGTATTATTAATTGATGAATAAAGTGAGACGTGCAGGCGTGGATCGCGATAGCTGTAGCGGGTGGCGGAGTGGGGATTGCACTGAAAACTTATTTCATGCGTTCAAAGTGGCTTGTTCTTGAAAAATATTGACTATCTCGGCTTGTTGTTCACGTACGTTTTCTTTTGCAATGTACACTAGTACTTGAAATTGAACCAATAACTTTTCTTTTTCAATAACACTGTCAGGACGAAAGTGTCTTTAATGTCAACAGTATTTGTATCCCCACTGCGCAACCCTCTAAAATTGCATCGCTCCGCGCCTGCACGCCTCACTTTGTTGATCAATTAATAATACTGCAAATGAACTAGACATTTCCTAGTATTTTTTTATCGAAAATATAGGTATTCAACCTCAATATCCATGAAGGTGACTGCTGTACGATGATTATTGCGCCTTCCAGAATTTTTTTAAATAAAAAAATTATCTCGGCTCCTAGTGATCGTACGAATTCAATTTTTTTTAATGCTAGAAATCTATTTTCATAAAAGTCATTTCTATAAAACCAAAATTATGAAATTTATTTAGAAAAAACATGTAAAAAAATTGTGCAATTTTTTTAAGTAAGACACTTAAAATAAATAAAATCAATATACTTATTCGATAATATGAAAGTACAACTCTTACAGGAAAAAATAAGCCCTGGATCGTTACTGTAGCAAAAGTAGCCATATTGAGAGAGCATCTTTTTTGAGAAAAATCATATATTTTGAAAAATAATCAATATTCATCAATTTTTTTGGAGAAGACTTTTTTGGCTTGCCGTAGGCTACACAAAACTGTAAGTAACAATTTTCAATACCTTACAATAAACGAGTTATAGAAAACCCGATTTTTTACGGTTTTTCCGATATAACTCGATAAGTATCAATGATATCAAAAAATTATAAGTGATTTAATTGATAGATCTTTTTAATACCTACAATTTCTTATTTATTTATGATTTATTTGCAGCGGACTAAATTAACTTAAAAAAAATAATTAATTAATTCTGAAAGAGTTTCATTTTGTTTACTAACACTCGACAACTTTTAAGTCGTTATAATGGCCGGCAGTGGTGATATCTTAAACCGCATAAGTATACTAAGCATATCATAAAATAATATTCGAAAGCAAACTATTCTGGTGAAAAATTCTCCAACGAATGGCACTTTTCTGATAAAATACTTCAACATAACTCGAGCGCCACTAAGTTAATGTATTTTTCTCTTATTTAAAAAATATTACAAAAATATCATCAAATTTTATTTTGCATCTAAGCATCTAAATGCATTTTTTTAATTAAAAGGCATATTTCAACACACCGTTCTTCAATTTTTTAAGAAGATCCAAGACGCAATTATTTGAATAATAATATTCTTTTTGTTTACTATTGAAAATGTACAAAATGGAGGGGTCTTTATTGCAATAAAACATGGAGTGATTAAAGCTGTTTTTTGTCGTATCACTTTTTTTAAATTATTTGGGCCGTTTCAAAAACTTTTCATTTCAGCGTTGAAACAATGACGTCATGACAGAATGTTTCTAAACGAAATGCACCATTTTGAAGCCATATCTATGATGTAAAATTGAATACGGTTCAACGACAAAAAACAGCTCTAGATTAAAACTAATCGTTCATTTATTAAATGTTTTAAAGCTCACAAAATTTAAAACAGCGTTTTATTTACCACTTTAAATCCTTTGACTCTCGCAGGAGTCTGTTTACGTTTCCTTTTAAAACCAATATGCTTTAAGCTGTTTTTTGTCGTTGAACCGTATTCAATAACGTTTTAAAAACTTTTTCAATTTTACGTCTTAGATTTGGCTATGGCTTCAATATGGTGTTTTTCGTTTTAAAATATTCTGTCTATGACGTCATTGTTTCAACGCTAAAATGAAAAGTTTTTAAAGCGGCCCAAATAATTTTAAAAAGTGATACGACAAAAAACAGCTTTGATATGTTCAAACTCGTTACCTTATTGATTTAAATTGTTCTTGCGCTCGAATGGAATCCTAACCTCACAAATTTTGCCGGTTTTGCGAATGCAGCGTGTAGTGCATTACTTGTCGCTAATAGTTTCCATTTCACCTGTTGATTCAAAATTTTATTTCACATATAAACATGCGGACTGTACTACTTCACTAAAATAGCTTCTTGACAAGATGGGATGTAATTAGTTTTAATGAAGTCGTCCAAAGACCAAAAGGTATTTCAACCAAATTGACTAAATTAAAACCTAAATTTTATAATACTCTTAATGTACTCATTAAAAAATTATGTTATTGGATTCAATTGAAGTGAGCTTCAAGAACTTTTAGTTTATCTTATGTTACTTTAAATCCGATGTCGATTTATTGAACATTTTAAAGCATTTTTGTTTCTTGGGTTTGTCAGCTTAAATGTTCATGGACCAAAAAAAGCGACTGCTTCCGTTTCAGTGTCGAGGATCCTCTGCATCAGCGTCATAGCCGCCAAATACCCCACGGAAACCATCCTCGTCCTCATCGGCCACTGGTTCGTGATGACCATCTGGCTGGCGTGCACCAGCGCGAAAAACAACTTCTGCGACCACAACAGCCTGTACGACTTCCTCTTCTACTGCATCCTGGGCGCCGTCTACCTCTTCACGCACGTCATCCTCGTCGAGGGCCCCACCTGCTGCAAGTACGTCATCTTCTACAGCATCCTCTTCGTGGAGAACACGGTGGCGAACGCCGTTTGGATAGTCACGGCCGACGACGCCTTGAAGCAGATGGTTTACTACTTGCCGATTGTCTTCCTGAACGTGATCCCCTTCATCCTGGGGATCCTGTTCATGTTGCTGTACTACAAGGTCTTCCATCCGAGCACGGGGTATAGCAGGCAGCAGACTGCGGTGCCCGTCAGCTAGCAGAAGATGCACTGAGTAGGTAATGCTGGGTGTGGAGTCCGCTGCTTGGGGCACTACCAGCGGGTTGTTTTGTCTGGGGCTTTGTTGAGGGCGGTTCTGAAAGTTCGATTAAAGCCATCGTCTGTATTTTTTGGGCGATTTCGAAGCAGTATTTTGAAGAGAAATTGGGTTTTTCACACAGTGGGGACATATTATAGTTTTTTCTTTACCATCCGCTTCTACTTCATTATGCGTATTTCAATTTTTTGCAGAAACTGCATCACCCTCTTTGTTGTATCAGATATATCATCTGAAATCTCGACACCTTGCTCGATTCTCAGTTTTTTTCATTTGTTCGCCAGGGAAAATCTCGCAAGCGTAGGAAGGCCACAAAGAATTAAAAAAATATAATTCCGACTTTACAACTCAGATTAGCTTAATTCCTCCTTCATAATTTGGAATCAGCCTAATTTCGACGTCACATCTCGGAATTACTGCATTCACAACTCGGAATTAGTATAATTCCGATTTTACAACTCGGAAATAGCCTGAGTCTACCTTGGAATTACCTCAATTCCGACTTCACAACTCGGAATTACGGACTTCAAAACTCGAAATTAGTATAATTCCGACTTTGCAACTCGTAATTAGTATAATTCCAACTTTACAACTCGGAATTAGTATAACTCCGACTTTGCAACTCGCAATTAGCCTAATTCTTACTTTACAACTCGGAATTATCCTAATTTCACCTTCACAACTTGGAATCAGCCTAATTCCGACGTCACAACGCGGAATTACGGACTTTACAACTCGGAATTAGTATAATTCCGACTTTGCAACTCGTACTTAGTATAATTCCAACTTTACAACTCGGAATTAGTATAACTCCGACTTTGCAACTCGTAATTAGCCTAATTCTTACTTTACAACTCGGAATTATCCTAATTTCACCTTCACAACTTGGAATCAGCCTAATTCCGACGTCACAACGCGGAATTACGGACTTTACAACTCGGAATTAGTATAATTCCGACTTTGCAACTCGTACTTAGTATAATTCCAACTTTACAACTCGAAATTAGTATAATTCCATCCAGTGGCGGCGATAAGGGGCCCGCTGTGCAGGGGGGCAGCTCCAGAAGGGGCCCCTTCAACCTCTTTGCTATTTCCAAATTGTATTGCCACATGTATGAATATCCAAACAAAATTTGGCGGGGTGGTGGCGAATCCTTATCGCCGCCACTGATTCCATCTTCGCAACTCGGAATTAGTACAATTTCTACTGTACAACACGGAATTAGTTCTTCAAGAAATTATATTTCCCCTCATGGTAGACCTTTCATCACGTATCACGTTCCTCAGGTATGGAACTGAATATGCTATATGCCATGTGCTATATGCCATGTTGAAAATTATGAAATTATGGCTTGCAATGAACTGGTGATTCTGATTTATTTAAATTAGCATAATTATGCAGGAAAAATAAATTACTTAGCCACAAAATCATAACAATGCATTGGATTTGTGCGTTTTTTTATTGGGGGTTATCGGATTATATTAAACTTCATGGTTTCTTCCTAGTTTATTAAAGTTGTCCGTTATGGATCTACGTCACTTCTCAAACGAACATGCTGTGGTTTATTTCTTTCTACAAACAGTATTCCGAGGACCCCTTAAATCGGTGAGTGATTTACCACTGGCGTTTTTTTCAGCTTCATGTTCTTTTATCCTAGTTCCTATCGATCTTTTTGTCGTACCTATGTATTCTATGCCGAATCTGGAGTTCGTAGCTGATGAAACACTGGACTAATTGTTGTCCATTTATTGACAGCTTCCCAACTATAACACTGCTTACTTCACTTCACTGGATTTTAACTCTCTTGCTTCTCTTATTGTTACTCTCAGAGTCATGCTGCAATTTTTCTAATCACTATACCGGTTGTGGTGGTAGTGCTTCCAAATCATCGCAGTCGATGACGATAAAGCAGTACACAGTAGACTCCGGCAGCTGATAAAGTATAACCTGCATGGTTTAAAAGCAGCTTTAATAGCTGAACCCCGCCCATTCATCATACTTGTTAACCCTTGCAATTGTTAACCGTTGTATGTGATGAATAAAGGCATGTTATTATTATTATTATTGCTGATCTGAGACTTTTCTGAATCTTCATTGTCGATGACCAAAGATGAGAGTGGTGCTTTATCAGCTACCTTCTGCGATACATGCACGATAGGAAATGTTTACATAGGTACGACAAAAAGATCCATGTGAACTAGGATTAAAGAACATCGAAGAAACTGGAAGCTAGAACAAATCGGCAGTTGCAGAGCGAGGAGCAGACCACGAAATGTTGTTCAGAGACGTTCAAAGTGCTGTCCCTTCTCCATGATAGCACAGCCAACTCGTACAAGAAGCCACAGACATTCATAAATTCCCACTCAATTTTAAGACACCTTGCAGCCTAATCAAATCTGGAACCACATGCATGCTACTAGGTTATTGGGCTACAAAAAGTGACTGGCGCCAGAATGGGGTTAAGTGACAGAGCGTTGTGCCTATGCCTGGGTTAACAGGGTAACAGGTCATCTTGATCACCGTGCTGGTGGTGTCGCATCAAGATCGTCTTGGTCTGGAGAAGTTTTCTGGTAAATCTTGGAAAGTCTGAGTGATTTACGACGTTGCCACAATTTTTTCAATAGATCTGGGGAAAAATCGACAGTAGTGTGCTGACGACCAGGTGTACTTCAAACATCAGTATGCAACCAACATCGGATATGCCAGCAGCCATGAAGGATTCTGACTGAATATTTTTATTCTTGTAGAATATTTGCTCGAGTACCTAACAATTGTAATATAATGGTCGTAAGGGACTATTCAAAAGGTTTTGGATTTTGAATAGTTCATTGACATTTGCCTTGAACTATATATAAAAGCACTCATCTAAAAGTGTTGCCTTTACAATGTTCCTTGTCAAGTCTATCGATCAAAAGATAAGGCATTTGTGATGAAATTTCAATGAAATATACTTCCTCTTGTGAACATCCAATTTTTTCTACAATGTTGAGTTGAACAGTTCAGCAGTTGATAACCTTTTCATTCACAAATGTTGAATGGAATACTCAAGGTCGTTTTATTCAATTCACATCTGAAAAATTATAACTTTTATAAGTTTTTGATTATTGGGGCGTCGAATTATTTTATGAACTTCAGAACCGTACTGGTTGTTTGTGTGATAAGGAAAGTGTATAGATGAAATTCGAAACCGGAATATAATCTATTTATTTAATTTTGTAGGTAATTTTTTTCCTAGGTGTCACCTTTATTGTACTACGTTGGAAGTAGCAATTAGAGAACTTCATTTTATATGTTCAGTTGATGAATGTTGGGGCGGTAATATACGAGGGTGGAGTGAAAATATTAGATATTTTTTGGGACCAACATTATTTCAATTTTTTTATCCTTCCAAAGAGGATGTTCGCATTCAGAAATATATTCATATTTGCAATTGCACCGCCTTCTATTGAAAATCATCTAATTTTTCACTCTAGCCTCGTACGGTTGGCGCAAGTTAATGATAATAATAGATTGCTACTGATGAACTTTCTACAATAAAGGTTTCTTTGCAAATTGTGCAGAGTGGTTATATATCCCTCGATAAGAGATTTAAAAAATGCAGTATGAATATGCAAACATTTATAATCCATTACTATACAGAGCGATTCCCCTAGTCCGTTTAGAAGTTGTCCAACTTGCAGTTGAATGAGAAACTTAAGATTTGGTGTGCTGTCATATTCAATCATATCAGTGCCTCCTAAAATATTTTTAGTCCTACAACTATACAGGGTATGCCAGAAGTCGGGACAACCTAAGATATGTTAACTTAGACAAACAATTCTTTTGGTATAATGGGTTGATATGTTATCAAGATTTGAATTTGTTTTCCAGGTATAGTATAAATAAATGTAATTAGTTCAATTATGGAAAGGTACAAAACTGTCACCTAATTAATTGATTCCTTTCAAAACTTGTCAAGAACTCTATTTTTTTCAATGCACCTACTGTATTTAAAATTAAAATTGAGTTTTGACAATTGAATGAATGTGAATTTAATATGTTCGCCGGAACATCAGAAGTTAGCTTGGACTTCCAGCTACCTCCGCCAAGAATTTGGTTTCCTAATTTTGATCAATTTGAGAGATACAATTTTTTTCGTAAACTACCAAGGTGGTAATTTTTTGAGAATAATCGATATATGAATCAAATCTGCAATAGAATAATTGTTTACATAACTTAAGTTGTCTAAAGGCCAATTGAACCATGTGAAATAAAAATATTAGTTTAAATAAAATTGGTAGCGACTTTTGGCACACCCTATATAGCTGGAAGACTAAAAATAGTTTATGCAGAAGAGATATGATCGATTATGACAGCATACCAAATTTCAAGTTACAATTCACCTGCAAATTGAAAAACGTCTAATGAACGGCTGACATTAATCACCCTATATACAAAACGATAACAACTGTTCATTATTAATAATTAGTAAATTACTTAGAGTCTTCCTTACGACACCCAATTTGTTTTTATAAAAATGTGCAATGGTGCCAAATATTTAATAAGAAATTGATACAAACATTTCACACAAAAGTCGTCAAGAATGCCATTTTGGACCTTCAATCACTGAGAAAATTGTGAATTAATTTGAAGGAATAGCCGTTTCTTATCAAAACTTTATAGCGTTTTTATATTTAGGGAATTATTCGACTTTTTCGCTCTTATGAACCACCCTGTACCTAATTGGAATATGCATCACTGAAAATGTACACGGTTGGACTTGCAGCTGGCTATACTATAACTCAAATATTCGCACAGGTATTGGACAGGAGTATTCCAATTGTCGTCGAGGTACTGGCCAGGAAAGTGTGGAGGAGTACGCGTAATTTTCAGTGGTGTAACCTAGCCAAATAGAGTCAGTAATCCCAATGTGATATTTAGTGTAATTTTTTATTTATAAGCTAGACTTCCCTTTGAGAATTATGTGTCAGTGGTAGCTTATTGTCTTTGTTTATTATAGAGATATTTATTGGAAAATCATGAATCTACTTCAGTGCGATATTTCGGAAAATGGTAAGTGATATTTTTCTAAATCGATGTCTGGTAACGGCATAAATAGACTGTTATTTTACTCAATTGTTCCTTTTTCAGGGTTTGAAATACAATGTGTAAAATAATGGGTTTAAAAGGGCAAGCCTGAAGTTTTGTAATGAAAATTGTGAATATTGGATTATCTTTTGTAATTTTTTTTGTATGCTCTCCAAACTAACTATGAATTTTTTGTCGTTCTCAAAATCATAAAAAGTTTATTTTTTCGCTAAAGTAATTACTTTAACTTTTAAATATACTAGTATATACAGGAATGTAAATTGAGGGCGTTCGAATAGGTCGACAGTTTTTATTATTTCCAGTTCATGTCTTAGTAAGTTGAAAACTGCATTCAGATATTCAATTAAACCTATTCACAAAGAAAAGTCAGGTTTTGTTATGTTTTGTGATAGAAACATGTCTAACATATTATTTATTAAAGAAACATGCAATTCTAACATTAAGACATTCAAATAATTTAAATTAAAATAATGTTTTAACTTTTCTCTCTCACTATACATTCGCCTCGACATATCCTCTTTCGTTTTGCACACGTTTTACTGTTCTTTTAGAAAAAATTCGTAAAATATTTCTAATCATGGCAGGAGTTACGTTTGCAATTGTCCTCTCCAAATGGTCCACATTTTGGAAAGAACCTCTACAAGAAAAATCGAGGGGGCTCAAGTCCCGAGATCTAGCGGACCAAAAAGGTCAGAATATCTATCGATCAGTTTTCCATTTAAAATGGTATTTAAGTACCTATTGTTTTACATCCCTTGTACTGTGGCATGGTAGATTCCTTACCACACGTTTGTTTTAAAAGAGTACTGATCAGGTGTCTGGACAATGAAATTTTGATTAACGTCACTCCACCAACGAAAATTTTATGAACTGATGGTAACATTAGAGGTGGACGTTGCTTCGTCGGTAAAAATTATGCTTATGGGGTTATCTTCAATCTCTCCTAGTATTGAACACCAACATTCGAATATCATCTGGTCATAATCACCTGGTTTCAAAGGCCAAAATTTTTGTTCTTCTAATACTTTTGCAATAGTTTTTTCACCAACATGATTTGGTAATGTTGTTGACCTCTCTAAGATATTCTGCTATAAATATTAGATAACATTACTTGTTCCTCATATCCATCATGGGCTACCCGTTTCTTCTTATAATTATGTTCCACACTTCCATAAGTCTTGAATTCACTAACTATGATCCATACTGTTGTAAAATGAATATTTTTTCTCAGGGTGTTTGTGGTTAAAAATTTCTGCAGTTTCTCCAAACGTTTTGTAATTGTCGCCAACAATTTAAACAATTTAAAAATTATCTTGCATATTTAATCTCAACGGCATGTAAAAATAATTAAATTAATATGCATTCCACCTACTAACTGACTAAAAATTACATTTCCTAATCTTTCATGTGGCACATGGTTGCTATGTATAAAAATTCCAAAACAATGTACATTGAAAGTAAAGAGTTATTACATACTATTTGCGTTTAAATTATTCGAATGTAATATTCATGATTACAACACTGCATTTCACTAAAATGAATAATCATATTTTTAGGAATTGATGTAAAGCGACATAAAATTATAGCAAAGCAGAGAGAAAGAATAAAACAATCAGATATTGAAAAAAATATATAAATGTTTGAAGCGTGAAATCCATAATAAAATGCATTTATTAATGATCAAAGGATGCTATTTTTTAAATGTTTTTTTTTCGTAAATTTAATAGTAAAAAAGGTTCTTATACAGTGTCCGGCATAAAGTTCGCAGCATATGAAAAACTATTTTATTATTGATTTCTCAAAAAAAATTATTCTTGATGAAAACATCTGCTTCATTCCAAACCTAAATTGCGAATACCGAAATTGAATTTTATACTACCATATACGAGCCTTGTTTTCACGGTAGAATTAAAAGTATGGGGAAAATATTGTACAGAATTGAATGTTGATTCAGAAATTCAAATCACAGCCACCAATGATCAATTTAATGTTCCCACTTTTTTTTTCTCCAATTTTCTCCTCATCGCCCTGTTCGATATGAGGAAAACTATGCTAGATGGATGTTATATTGTTAGATATGATCATATCACTCTCTGGATGTTCCCTGCTTTCTCCCTCCCATCGGAAAATCACTTCAATTGAAATATGTGACGGTATTTCACAAAATCTTGCTGCAAATAGTAAATAAAACTGAATTGTTTTTCAATATCGCTCGTATATGGTAGTATAAAATTCAATTTTGGTATTTGCAATTTAGGTTTGGGATGAAGCAGAGGTTTTCATCAGGAATAATTTTGTTTGAGCAATCAATAATAAAAAAGTTTTCCATATGCTGCGAATTTTATGCCGCACACTGTATGTAGAGAACTCAGCACACACACTGTATACAAAAATAGAAAAATCTGAGGATTACATGTATCCAGTGCCATGTTCTTTAAAACACTGCATCTGAAAGTTTTGCAAAAATAGTGAAACAACATCTTTGATTTTAATTGTTAAATATTTGAAAAACATTTTAAGAGCGTTTGGTTTTTGACATGTTCTAACTTCATTAGATTAAAAAGTTCATGTCAAAGAATAAGAATTCAATTCAAACATTCATAGTTAGTTTGGAGATCCATTGTAGTTTTAAAAATGGAATGATCAAAGCTTTTAAAAATGAAGCGTTCAGAACAACTTGCCATCTGTCTCTCAAATCGTACGATTTATTTTCTAGTCCTAAATTTGTCAATTGACGCTTCGAATTGTGTTTTTGCAAGAAGCAGATTTTTTTAATGCCAAGAAGTTTGGTTATAGTTACAATAATTTTATTGTTTTAGGTTAATTTTTCAACCAGTTCTTGGCTTTATCGTCAGTTGATTTTGTTTTGCTCAGATTCCCAGTCACGGATGATAAATTAGGTGTTGTTTTTAATTATTTGGTGTATACAGGATGAGCCAGTCGTCCGACAGCAATGTCAAAATAACTTGACAATGCTGTAGCAAATTTTGAAAAATGAACTACCATGGTATGATTGGATAATTTTGAGTTTTGTGTTAACTAAAAACCGCGAGAATTGTTTTGCTATAAAATAGCTTCTTTCGGTTTTGGAAACAAAAAATTCGCGAAAGTCCAATATTAGAGTATTATAGTATAATACTTCAACTAGAAGTCATTATACATGTTGTGGATATATCGTAACAGATGACTGGCTGTTTCTGTGTATTGATTTAATAGGCAATTAATCTCAAAAAAGAGTGTCTCAGTTCTGAATTAATGGGAATGAATCGTTTTTATCTTATTCAAACTAGGTTCAAGATCTCGTTAGTGAATTTTTTTTTGTGATATATTTATGTATATTATAGAAATATTTTTTGTAACACTTGATTCTTGGCCATCACTTTTTTGTTTATGCAATAATACTCCTTAGTTTTCTGAATATGGCATGGAATAAGCAGTGCCTTCATACTATACAGGGACCCAAAAGTAAAGTGTTCGTTGTTATGTACGTGATTTGCTCAAAAATAGTTTAATATTCGTTTTGGCCAAATCATGTATGCTTGTCCGAACGCTCTGCTGGACTTGACTGTTCTACACTGATTCTACTCCTATATTTTTGATGAGAGTACCCTTTTGGGACAGAGTTGCAGTTTATTATTCATTTAATCGAATTTATCAAATATATGTATATTTTGAAGTATTTATTTATATCTATTTTAAGGAAATAAACCAATGTAAAAGTTTGAGATTATTTAATTGAATTTTATTTCATTGAGATGTGGTTTCAAGGGTTTTGCGATTTCAGATTGTTTAATATTCGTAATTGGAGCTGATGCTATAACGCGGTAGGGCTTAAAAGCCCTACATTCCGAATTAGGTTGCTCTGGGAAACATTTTATTTTTCGGTGGTTTAGCTGAAAATGAAAAATAGATTTGCTTCAAAATGCCCACCATTAGGAATCTTGACAAGCAAAATCTAGAAACAAAATCTGTTTTGTTTCATCTCTTATGGCTTTCAAGATATTTTAATTTTCGTATAGATCAAAATGACGTCACAACTCTGCCATCTCTTGGACGGTAGCCAAACCTCTTCCGCTGTGTCGTTACTTCCAGATCATTTCGTCAAAATTATCTTGTAAGAAGAGAAAAAGTGCATCTAATGCTATTCCTCGGTAACTAATGGCCTGAAAGTCTTGTACACCAAATTTGGTTGCTCTAGCAAACATTTTATTTTTCAACCTGTGATAGAAGTCCATTGTATCTCGAAGTGGAGTGGTGTGGATTTACGATTTACTTTGAGATTTTCTGCATCGTAAATTTTATTTTTTGGTCGGTTCAAGAAAATTTTATTCTTCATAAAAAGTGGTGCATTACGGAATACTTGTATTCGAGTTATCAAAATTCTAAATTTCCAAACGGTGTACAGGGGGGGACAAAAAATCGAATTTTGATCAAGAGTAAACTACCCTGGCTGTGATTCCAAATTTGAATATTTGTATTATACAGGGTGTTTCTTAAGTACGTGTAGAAACTTCAGGAGCATGTTGCTGACGTCAAAATGAGAAAAAAAGTTCCTATAAACACATGTCCTCAAGTTATTCGTTTCTAAGATACAGAGTGTTAAAGTTTAATTCTTATATTTGTTTTTTGTGAATAAATTCCAAAATGTTTGTGATATTCGAGTAAAGTTTGGTATCTGGGATGATTTTTCAATGACAAAATCAAATTATATGTCAATTGTGAAAAAACTAATTTCTAATTGAATTTATTTTTAATTAAAAAATCTGGTCATTCAAAATCACTTGCATCGATCATTTCAAATCTCAATAACTCGAAAACAGTTGGTCTCAGTGACCTCTACCAAGAATATATTTTCAAACAAACTAAATAATAAATATTCCCAGGTACCAAACTTCACCCAAATATCAAAATTATTTTGAAATTATTCACAAAAAATAAAAATCAGAATTCAACTTTGACACTCTGTATCTCAGAAACGAATAACTTGCGGACACATATTTATAGGAACTTTTCTTCTTATTTTGATGTCAGCAACACGCTCCTAAATTTTCTACACGTACTTAAGAAACACCCTGTATATTGAAATTCGAACAGAAGATAGGTACAGAAACATTCTAATTCTTATTTATATTAATTTCTTTTCCTTTGTGTTTTGGCATCGACTGCTATGATCATTAGCCATGTGTTCTGGATAGGCCTTGTTACTAACTCCATACGCCACTTTAGGAGCAACACTGTTGATTTTTAACGCAACAGTGAATCGTGGAGGATTATTCGAGCCTCAATCATCCAGACTTTCACATCTGAAAATGAAAAAATATCGAACCTGAAACCTCTCGGTTACCAGCCGAGCGCTTCAACATTGCAATAATCCCCGCCCTATATTAATACTTATATTAAAATTCGAGCACTTTCCTGCTGATCGCCATCAGGATGAGGAAGCGCTTTAACGAGCGGGGTGGTGGATAGGGGGGGTGAGCTTTCGAGTACGAACGAGTGCTGGGGCGTTCATCCTCCCGGGCCTCCACCTTAGGGGGTGCATGGTGGGTTTTGATTTCGAGTAATTCGAGAGCTCCATAAATCCTTTCTGATAAGTGGGTGACCACGAAACAGCTGTCAAAGGTTGGAACTCTCGAAATCAAATCGAAAAATACTCTATTTTCACATAAATATTTGTCTATGGGATAATCCCGTGGTAATTTTGCAGTTTTATGAATCACAGCCAGCGCCAAAGTAGCTGATAAGGATCCACTTTCAACGTCAATTACATTGGAGTTTCCATGATTTTGGCCATTGGTTCTGTAATTTTTGTGGAATGGTTATTAAATTGATATGTATTGAAATTCTGGCGAATATAAGGTAAAACTTTTGTTCTTATCTTGACACAATGTACATTAAAGTGGTTCGACTTTTCGCCTCTTTAGCGCTGGCAAACAAACATACATACTGGGCATGTTTTTATATTCACTGGTGGATCCACCAACTTCGTCCTTATGTTCTTTTAATATAAGACCGAAGTTGGTGGATTGATGGATCCAAAAACATGCCCACTGTTCTGCGCATCCATAGAACACATACCACAGACCTTATGATGTCTGTGACACATTAGCTGCTTTCCATTTAACGTAAGGAGCTACACAGAGCGTATGACCCTGCGTTCCATTTAGTGGGGCTTCAAGCACCGATTGACATTCCTCTTACCCCTCGAGCACCACCCGTTTTATTGGTGCATGAAGCACAAGTAGACAAAAGTCAAAACGCGAATAAACAGTTTTTTGGCGAAAAAGTTAGTGATGAAGTAATTTCCGATCTCAGGGGCTTGAAGCTCTGGGGCTTAACCACAGACCTCATAAAATGAGGTCTGTGAGCTTAACACTCCTAAATGGAAAACGCCTATTACAGTGTTCTATGGTCACACGGCGTCATTGTCAGTGTCAATTGTCACCGATGGTGGATGAATATTTTCGAAACTCAAATTTCGTTGAACGCTAAACAATGAGTGTTTTCTACGATGAAGTAGAAATAGAAGACTTCGAATTCGACGAGGAAGAAGGCGTTTACCATTATCCGTGCCCCTGCGGAGACAGATTCGAAATCACCAAGGTACATGAAAAAGTAGGGTTATAATCAGTTCCAAAATTTTCTGATATTTTTAGGAAGAGTTACTCTCTGGAGAGGAAACAGCAACGTGTCCCAGTTGTTCTCTGGTTGTTAAAGTGATATACGACTTGGTAAGTGTAAAAGTCATAAACTAATGATTTGAGCTTGTTCAATTTAGTTGTTTGTTGCAGGAAACTTTTGTAAAAGAGCAAGGTGAGGTGAAGAACCTCGCAGAGGACCTCAAGAAGCTTCAAGTCGCTAATTAATTATCTAAAAATGAGCGGGAGAGGCAGAGGCGGCCGTGGGGGGCGAGGTGGGGTCTCAAAATCCTTCAACAAGGAGCAGTTGGCTTCCATGGGTATGGGGGCTAATGAAGTGTTACCAGGACCAGTTTTACAGCCGCCGATGCTTTATCCAATATTGGAGAGAAGACCAGTACCTTTAACGGTAAGGAACTAACGTATATAAAGTTATCTCGGAACTTGAAATTTACGAATGTTGAACTTATCTTCACTTGTCTTTTCAGCAATCTCCGGAGATGGACTCTCTCCTGATTCTCCGCCAGGAGTTCATAGACAACATGCAATTGTCAGGGTCTTTCCTGAAAATGCCAGAGAACAAAACTCAACCAACACAAATCATCAACAAGCTTGAAGCACAGTTGAAGGCCAAAGAAAAATTCAATTGGGCATTGTTTCCGTCAGAGCTGAGGCCCAAGATGATGGCAAAGAGGAGCCTCGCAAAGGATAAAATTGTTAAAGAAGTCAACATTGAAGAAAGGTATTGAATTTATTGACTTCGAAAGCTTGTCAAGACTAATTGCTATTAAATGTACAAAAAATATTATTTTTCAATATTTCAATTAGGTTCAAAGATTGTTGGAAGATTAGTTAAAAAACAACAAGTGCATTTAGAATATCTTAACACTTTTTTTATAGTGATTCCTACTGGATAACCTTAGATATATGGAATTTGTTGTGCAACCCTTATCCTTATTGAAGCATTGTTAATACAATGATCCCCAGCAACTTTAAACAACAATAATTAATGTAAACTATATGGCAAATTTTTCTTTAATCTGAACAGACTTTTATTACATGGCGTTTCAGTCAGAGAAGCTTGAAAAACTCCGCAAATTCAAGGTCACTTATTTTTTAATGTCTTGCAGGTTGGCCTTGTTGGAAAAAAGAGAAGAAAAATCCGATAACGTGGGAGTGGCTGTCAAAATTGAAAACAGCGACGAAGAACCAGAAGAACTGGAAGCTGCTGAGGAAGAAGATGAAGAAATGGATACAGGAACAGATTATGCCAACAATTATTTTGAAAATGGAGAAGATTATGAGGATGAGGATGATAATTTGGATGACGGTGCTATTTATTGAAATTTTTTTATGCAACAGACTTGTACAGTAAATTTAGTATTGTTTTTCATTAGTATTTTATTTCTATCATTTAATGGCCACTGCCGATATGATTGGAGCGTTGTATGAGGATTACAATCCTCATACAACGATTGAAGTAACGACACACTGAGGAAGAGAACTTGGGCTACCGTCCAAGAGATGGCAGGTAAATATTGGAATCATTTCCATTTATAGACAAGTATTTCGAAAACTGATTTCATTTTTGGAATCTACTCATTCATCCATTGTGAGCATTTTGAAACAAATCTTTCATTTTCAGCTGGAAAATTGTCTTGAACTGACCAAAAGATATTTTTTTTTCGTAGATCAACCAAATTTGGTGTGGAGGGCTTTCAAGCCATTAGCTACCGCGGAATAGCATCCTTTCTAATTTCAGAAATTATTATCATTGTCTAAAGAAGAATTAGACAATGTTATTATATTCATAACAATTTATACAAAAAATCAAAATTTCCACGAGATGATAAAAAGTAACGACACACTGAGAAAGAGAACTTTGGCTACCGTCCAAGAGATGGCGCGGTTGATTCGAATCATTTTCATTTATAGATAAGTTCAAATATTCCGGAAACTAGAAGAGATAAAAGAAAACCGTTTGCATTTATGGAATCTGCTAATCAAGATCCTCCATTTTGAGCATTTTGAAGTGAATCTATCTTTCATTTTCAGCTGGAAATTTTCCGAAGTGGAACCGTCCAAAAAATTTAATTTTTCCTTAGATCAACCAAACTTGGTGTGGATGGCTTTCAGGCCATTATCTACCGCAAAATGAAATATTCTTTGAAAATCATCTTTTTTACAAAAAAAACAGAATTTCGATGAGATCATCAAAAGGAACGACACAGTGAGGAAGAGAACTTTGGCTATCATCCAAGAGATGGCGCGGGTGATTCGAACATTTCCATCTATGGAAAAGTTCAAATATTTTAAAAACTAGAAGATATAAACGGAAACATCATCAAGATCCTCCATTGTGAGCATTTTGAAGCAAATATATTTTTCATTTTCGGCCAGAAAATTTCCAAAGGGGTTAGTTAACCTTGTTTTTCGAATCTACCAAAAAATAAAATGTTTCTTAGCTCAACCAAATTTGGTGTGGAGGGCTTTCAAGCCATTGGCTAATTTTTTTTCGAAAACTAGAAGAGATAAAAGAAAATCGATTGCATTTCTGGAATCTGCTCATCAAGGTCTTCCAGTGTGAGCATTTTGAAGCAAATCCATTTTTCATTTTAAGCCAGAAAATTTCCAAAGGGGTTAACCTTGTTTTTTTAATCGACCAAAATATAAAATGTTTCGTAGCTCATCCAAATTTGGTGTGGGCGGCTTTCAAGCCATTGGCTACCGCGGAATAGCATCAGATCCAATTTCGATTTTTTTTAGAAAAGTTCAAATATTTCGAAAACCAGAAGAGACAAAAGAAAACCGATTGTATTTCTGGAATCTGCTCATCAAGGTCCTCCATTGTGAGCATTTTGTAGCAAATCCATTTTTCATTTTCAGCCAGAAAATTTCCCTTGTTTTTTGAACCGACCAAAATAATTAAATGTTTCGTAACTTAACCAAATTTGGTGTGGGGGGCTTTCAAGCCATTGGCTACCGCGGAATAGCATCAGTTCTAATTTCGAAAATTATTCTTTCTATACAAAAAAAATTGAGAACTTTGGCTACCGTCCAAGAGATGGCGTAGATGATTAGAATCATTGTCAATCAAATTTGGTGTGTAGGGCTTTGAAGGCGTTATCCACCGCAAAATAACATCAGTTTTGTTTTCGAAATTTATCACCTTTTTAACAAAAAAAACTGCAAAATTTAGACGAATTGTCTTACGCTCTAAACCCCCTATCCTATCATTTCTTCATACTAGTCCACATACTGGAAAGTTGTAATTAAAACACAATAAAATGAATTACAAATATTTTTATTCATCATAAAAATAATCATAAATTATCAATACACAGACAGGCTGAACTGCTTCATTCAACAAATAATGAACTAATTATTTTTGGCAATATGTACACTTTCCCTAAGTATTATACACTAAACACAACACAACAACAAATTGAATATAAAATTAGTTTTATCAGAATGGAATGTTGCCAAATATTTACAATCCCTAATTATTTACTCTCAATGATCAAAAGAAATTTCGTGGCACTGGACTGCAACTAAATTTGCTAAAATTATAATAATCACAGACAAATATAACTTAACAAAAAGGAAAACAATGTCACTGGCGATAGATTTTAAACGTACTAATATATTTTCATATACATATATATAGTTTTTGAAATGTATTGCCCTTGTTCTGAAAAACACTAAAATTTTGATTATTGATGTTTGCTAAATATTAATATTGCATATTTACTAATGCAGCTTCGCTTTGATTTTCGAAATCTTCCCTTCTATCCTAGTACAGGCCAAGTCCTAAAATTCTGGGACGCCCTGTACACTATCAGTCGCCTAGTAACATTCACTCAGTAGATCAAGATAACTACATGTAGACAATCTCACGATGAACATAACACAGGAGGGAATAAATAAGGTTAATCAACCATTGCCCAACATGTATAAAGTAGTCAACACTGTTAGTTTAATGTTTTTACAGAAGTTAAATGTTGGCTTTCACAATTTTTTACTTACAAAACCGCGACAATTAATTCTATCAATAATCATAAAAAATCATTTTTGCGAATTCTGTCATTTACTTATTTAATTTCCTAACTTTTCAACAGATTTAATTTCATCTCTTTGTTTTCAACATGAAGTATTTTTAAACCTAGATCAAATATATGATTTGACGTGAGAAGATGGGCAGCAAAGGTTGAATTTGAATTCCTATGTTCTATAATTCGTTTTTTGAGAGTTATGCCAGTTTGTCCGATATGAAACATGGACAAGTACTGCAAGTCGATTTATAAATTCCAGTTTTTCCAGCTTATCAACTTTATTTTTATTGTTCTTGATGTTTATCCAAAAAGGTAGCATATAAGGATATCGTCGCCTGACGCAGCATTGTATACTTCTTTAGAAACAATGGTCACGGTTTTGTAAACAAAAAATTTGTGAAAGTCATATGTCATCAATAGACCAAGTATAGAAGTTTTTTCTCCAGCTAAATTTATTTCTTTAAAGACGCAAATGGCCTAAACTAACTTTTATAAAATAGTTCGAAAATGAAAACCCAGGTTTTCGCCCCAGCAAAATCGCTTTATGGAATTTTTTGAAAAAACAATTTTGAAAAAAATTACAACTTTTTTGGTTTTTATGGAAATATCTCTAATATAAATTGAAGGAATTGTATTATACTCAATGGAACTTTTGTAGAAATTTATAAAACCTACAAAATGGACTTTCATACGACCGGATCGGTGCATTTTCCACTGAGAAAATCCGGGAAAACACTAAAAAGAGACCATTTTTCAAAAATTGATCATTTTCTGGACAAGCTGGACAAACGATATTGCGGAAACTGAAAGATAATAACATGTGGTTTAACTGTGAGCAAGATGTTTTCTGTCCGATGTTTAGTTTTTGCACAATCACGTTTTATACAGGGTGTTTCTAAATTCAATACAATTATTTCAAGGGCGTAATCCTGGGACCAAAATATGACTTTTTTTTTCCAAAAGCAAGTGTCCTAAAATTCACCCCCTCCAAGCTACAGACATCGCAAGTTGCCAGAAAAAATTCGTAAATTTTGAATTGTGGCTATAATTATGCATCAAAGGTTCGAAAACTTCGTAGGCCCTCGGTTTTTTGGACGCTCTATTCATTTCTTGCTACAAAAATAAGGTAATTCTGATTTAAGGGGTGAATGAGGGTTGCCCACAGTTTTTATGACCAAAATTTTCTATTTCCACTCAAAGAATTCAAATACAAAAATCATCATTTAGTTGGTCATGAAATAATCTAAAGAAAATCGCTAGTAAATGAAAGGGGAATATTGTTTTAAAATTGTTTAAAATTGTTTTTTCCGTTAACCAGCTGTCATCCCCTTACGAACGGCAGCCCTCAAAAGTCGAAACTTGTGCAAGCCAAGGATTAACGAGGTCTTACCTTTTAACGTGCGATTCCTAGCATGATCCGAGGAGAATATCGAAAGGAGGTCCGTAGGTCACCCATCCAAACCACGGCCTCGCCTAGCGTTGCTTGGCTTCAGATATCGGTGACCCGGCGCTCTCCGTTCGAGCTATCCCCGCGGAACAAACTAAAATACTCAGTGGGCTATGACTTTTCACTTTGTTTCCCATTTTGATGCTTTTGACCTTTAAAATGCAACATAGCACTTTGATTTACTTGCTAGTTCGACGTTTGTTGAACGGTGGAATTACGATTTTTTAAAGCAGTTTGCGATGTTTGCAACTTCGAGGGGGTGAATTTTAGAACACATGTTTATAGGAAAAAAAGTCTTATTTTGACCCTCTACGCTCTGGAAATTTTCGAATTGAATTTAGAAACACCCTGTATAAACAATTTAAGGGCACATCTTGCAAGATGCGCCGATTTAAAGGAAATCGTCGTAATCAAATTCTGTAAACAGCATCTGGAAGTAGAGATCAATATCTACAATTTGTATATATTGGATTTTCACCTGAGAGGTAATAAATGTGTTGAAAATGTCACTGAAAGTTGATCAAAACGCAGACCGTTTGCGTTTTCTATTTTGTGTGAAAAGAGCCTTGTCCTATAAACTTTTATAGACACGTTAACATGGATTTTCATCAAGTACTGGGTACATCAACTTAGTACTGTTAGTTCATCTTAGCATCGCCAAACAATTATCAATTGCTCTAATACTTTTATTCCGCCTATGTTCCGTTCGTTTTGAGATCTACTGATTCATTTACTGGGCGAATGTTACTTCAAAGTCCAAACCCCATATTGCTAGGCCTCGACCATTTTCCGTTGTGAGTAGCTTCAGAGGTAGCTTCTATTTTTTGGAATTACAGTCGGCGTTCAGCGTCAACTGTGACCTTTTTGAATAATAATTTGTACTTATCGATATACTGTATGTAATATAACAGGAAGCATTCACCCTGCGACGCGGAAAAGCACAACCAAACGCTTCGGATTGCGGGTTTCATTTTGTGCTCTTCCACGTCGCATCGTTACGGTAAGTATATTTACATAAATACTATACAATTAACAATCTTTGGTTAAAAAACATAAACAGTAAAAATACAAAAATGAGCTAACAAAATTCATCAGTGTTATGTAAATCGGACAACAACATATCCTCAGATCACGAAAATAACAAACGAAATTCCATTGGTAGTTTGACTCAACTACATTTCTGCAAAGGAAAATTGTCGCCAACAGTCACATCAGTAAACCTTTGGTCTGATCTATTTTCTATGGATCAGTTTTAAAAAAGGAAGTTTGAAATGACTCGGCCGATAATTGGTAAAAACTCGTTATAAAAATAAGAAGGGCATGGCACTGGATAGGTTCATGTTTTCCTGAATTTCACAGGGTGAGCCCAAAAAGATTAATTGTTTTTTGAATCGGACATTCTATATTGGATCAATAGCAGTAGTTTTCAAAAAATATCTCTTTTCACCAGGTTCTCTGCGGTTACAAAAAAGTTGATCATCATCCTCTAAAGAATGTCTGAATCAAAAATCAACAGAAAATCTATTAGTAATAAAAAGTATCTTATGAATCATATTTTTTTCTAACCATGTAGGCATATTAGGAAATGTAATCTGAAAAGTTCAATGTGTTCATAGCATTCATATCAACAGAAATAAAATTAATATTCTCATGATTTCGTTTAAACATGAGTTTTCTAGCAATTAGAATTTTTGGGCTCACCCTATATCGTCACACAAGAGTGGACGGAAGTTGATATTCTTTCTCTTTGAAATATCAAACTCGTATGCCAAGATTGAATGCACTTGTATCATCTCCCATAATTCAACAATATTTTTTGTTCACTGTGTAGGGTGTAGATAAGTTGTAAAATGTATTCAGTAGAGTTCGTTGGCTTCATCTTCACAATTTGCTTCGAGAAAGTAAAAAAAAAAGTCCACACTTGGGCGAAAAGTCAACAAACGGGTTTCAGTCTGTATACCATAAGTGATATATTCAAAGTCATTTGATATTTTTCACAACATAGTATAACCAAAAATTAAGAAAAATCTACTCGTGGACTGTATTTTTCATAACAGGCTTTTGATATTGAATTTATTTTTGTAGCACACTCTGTAGAGCCAGAAAAAAATTTAACGAAGAAATTTGGTTCTTTTGACCTCTACAACGATTTATACAAAAACAAATCTGAAGAGCCCCAGGAATACATGTACATATCCAGTGGCATGTCCTTTCCTTCACAACTCCTGAATACCGGTTTCAAAGGACCCAAAACTGATCCTTGAGGCAGCTCCAACTGATAACTGTTGCCTTTACAGAAATGCAGTAATTTCGCATATCAAGTCGAATATTTAAGTAGGCCAAAGCTAAGTAGTTGAATGAACGGCGAACATAAAGAATATTTCTCTTTCAAAGGATACAGGGTGGCCCCGGCTTTACAGGGACGTTAATAGCTTCTCATACAAGGTGGAAGGGAAAGTGAGTTGCATCTTTCAGAGAGCATTATATTTTTTCTGGACACTTGAGATAGTTGTAGGGCTTGAATAAAGAAATCCCAAACCGGAAAGATCAAATGGTTTTTGCGTAGGCAGCTTCAGACAAGAAAATCACTGAGACCTAAATTTTTATTTCAGCCCTAATTTTTAGTATTGAAAACTATTGTTGTTTTAAAAAATTTAAAATATCCAGAACCGCACAGAAAAAAATCGAAATCTCTTCATTAGGGCATTTTTAATTTTTCAAATACGGACCTGATTGTTGTTTAACACACTACAGGACTGGATCTTGAACCCTGCAATTATCATCACTGAATGATAGAAAATGCAGGACCGTATTGAAAAAAAAAGTTAAATGTGGCCCTGCATGCATATTAGCCATGTTCCGATATTCCCGAACAGTACTGCCCAGTAATTTTGGTCGTTCCGATTTTACTGAAATTGACTGGTACACATTTCGCGCCACATTTCATGGAATCTTGTTAGAGGCTAGAAATTTACTGGTTGCTACTGTTACAGAAATGGTCGTATAGTCCCAGTATACCCTCCCCGAATTGATAATAATTTAGGTTAGGCTATGTTATTTAATATTCATTCAATTTATTGATAGCTGTCTCATTACAATTTTCTCATCTGGAAAGACAGTAGAACTAATGTATCAAGTGTTATTAGAAGACTTGCTAGTAAAGGTTGATACCGAAACCGCCGCTAATTTACGAGCTTTGCTCTCTCCCGCCTCTCTTCTCCATGTATACGTATGAAAATAAATATTTCATATCAAAATCATGCCAGGCGATATTTTTGCAGGCCCTTAAAAGACAACTCGACAATGAATTCAAAACAGAATAACAGAATAAGAAAATAAATCCACAGGTCATTGTAACACAGAAATAAATCTTATATTCATAGCTCCGCTAGAGCTTGAGGTACTTGAGCTATCCGAATTTTCTGATGATTCAGAATCCCCCCGATATTTCCTCTATTATTACCTACTTGATTAATTGCAACCATCAATCAGTATCACATAATAGTAATGATATAATTTTGAACTAGATATGTTCCCGCTTTACATTTGACAGTATGACTTTCCGAATCGTTCCGAGATTAGCAGTTTCAGTTACTGTTAGGCGTTCCGAAATTACCTACTGTGGCCAGTACTGTTCAATAATATCGGAACATGAGCATTATCAAGTATTTATTCATGAAAATAATGACTAAGTTTTGATACTTCATGTTTAAATGGATTATAAGTTGTTGGATTTAGTTCGTTTTAGAGAAAAACCAGTATTTTTCAACAAGCCAACGTTTCGAACTATTATATTATTTCGCCATCTTAAGTGCTGTGAAGGATTTTAGTTTTTGTTGGTCAAAAAGTATACTATGCTCTAATATAAATCCTTGAAGAGCTACAGTTTATTAGAAACCATGGTTTTGTCTATTCTGAAGAGGAAACTACTGTCCAATTTTGTGTCTCGGTGTCTCGTTTTTTAATTTTATTCGTTATACCGCGTTCATTACATTTTCTGATTAAGGAAAACTCCTTGGAAAACACACCCATTACTATGAATTATTTAAAATCGTGCCACATTGTTTCCTATTTTCCAAAAGTTCCCTAAAAAAGATGCAACTCCTACACCACCTCATCCTGCACAGTCGCAAGGCCACTGTAAAACGTGCCACCCAGTACATTCATCCGCCATATGAGGTCATGTTGTTTCCGATTTGTACGTTGATACCTCGCAAGGGTAAAATAATACTTAAATAAATTGTCATCGACGACATGAGATCTAATACAATTCTCAAAGACTTCCTTCTATCTAAGACTTACGCTAACTAATTACAAAATATACACAAAGTGCTACGAACCTCTCTGTCAGTACGAAAGTTCAAGAATTGCATCAAAACGTTTAAAATCAGTCTGCAAAGGAAAAACAATAAATAGTATTTAGTACACACAAATCTCGACCGACAGAAACTGGGTGGTATCCGGTTTTCGAGGAAAACATAAGCCTCGGTCGATGGCTGGGTAGTTTCCGTCCGTTTTGAGGTTAGCTGCGGGCAGTTGTAATTGACATAAGTTGCGTTGTTTCATTCACGGATATTACACAGAACGGGGAGTGTCCATATATCTATTAACTACGAATATGGATAATAAAGAAAGCCTATGTGATGCCAAAAAAAAATGAGCATCGACTTCGAATTGGAAGCTGCTGAATTAATGCGCTTGCGCCAGACATTCCTATTCAAAGACACGATTTTGCTTTTTCATCTCTTTCTAGCGTGCATGGTTCGGCAGCAAAAATTATCGAAGATATGAGAAGCATATCTTATGTGGTGCTGAATCGGCAAATTCCAACATAACCTCATAATATGGACAAGTTTACAGAGAACAAGTGTAGATTGTGCTAATTATAAGAGGGCGGCACTATATGGGTTTTATTACTGAGAATATGAGGCCGATGTGGAACGAGATTTACCTTTTCAAACAATTGTCCGTCACATACCCAATCCATATTTCTTCAAGTTTAATGAGTTTTTATCCGTTTTTGGCAGAAAATTGATTGATGAAACTCGGTAGCAGGTAACAAATAGACATTTTAGTATTAGAGTTACAAATGAATCAATGAATCGTTTTTTTAATGACACGAAGTTTAATTGACCGTCTTGTATAATTCTCATTCTTCATTTATCCACATTAGAGAAAAATGTTAGCCCATTTTCAATATGGGACGGTTGAAAATGTCAAAAGAAGCATAACCTTAAAAATGTATGACATTTCTCGTGATTCAGAATTCGGTATGCGCAATAGTTTCCCAGCGTCAGTTTGAGAAAAGGTAAGATAGATATTTTTGGCTTCAATTTGATTACATTGCGTCTTATGGAGTGTTATCAATATTTGTAGTTAATAGATATATGGGAGTGTCCATATATCTATTAACTAGATATATGGGAGTGTCCTGAATTGTAAAAAAAAACCTTAATCATAACACAACTATTCGTTGTTTGTGTGCATGGTTTCTTTGCGCAGCTCAAGTATTTGCTTTTCTTGAGATACATAAAATGCAATACAACATTTTATCCACAGCTGATATGTTACAAACTCGAAGATTTTTCCTAAATTAAGAACTGATTTGATGTTTATGACTGTTCTCAAGAATTGAGATGATGAGAAAAAAATTAGTATTCATTGCAGGTAAGAAAAATTGTTCTTGGAATTACAAATGAGGTTAATAATAGCTGGATATCTTGTTATCTCTCAATTACTTATAAATTATACTTTTACTGACTGTGTCTTATAATTATTGACATCATAAGACGTTTTTAAACGGAAGCATTATAACTCTATAACATGACAACTGTGGATAAAATACTTAAATTTTTTATGTGAGTATGTGAATAGTTTGTATGAAAGTTATTCTTTCAAACTAACAATTTGGAAAGCTACTTTCTGTGGTTGCAAGGTAATTTTAATTTTTGAACCAATTGACTTGATACATCTGGTGTAATTGTTTGCAGATTTGTATTGGCCGGCAGACACCTTAAGATATTCTTGTTTTCTTGATAAATGGGCCATTCAACAATAACAAAACAGAAAATATTCTGTATATTATTTTTTTGCAGATACTTGTTGATAACAGTCAAAGATGTTGAAAACTCTTGTCACAATCTGTGTAAATACAGATTTTTTTCCAAAATTCAACATTTTTCTGAAAGTTTCCACCTATTGTAACTGTTCTCTCTAAATTCGATGTTCCTTTGGAAATTTTGATATTTCTAAGAAAAAATTGAATTTCTTAATGAAATATTGACTTTTTTAACGAAATATCGACTTTTTTTAATGAAATATCGACTTTTGTTAAGAAAATGTCGACTTTTCTAATGAAAAATCAAATTATCTTTCGAAATTCAACGTTCCTTCAAAAATTTCGACTTTTCCAAGGATATATCGAATTTCCTAACAAAATATGCCATAACCTAAAAAAATATCGACCCTTCCAACAAAATATTGACTTTTTAAACGAAACATCAACTTTTCTCATGAAAAATAATTTTTTTAACACATATTGAAGTTTTGTTCAAAAAGTTTAACTCTACTTAGAATTTGGATTTTTTCCTCTACATTCGATGTTTAAATTTTTTCTAAATTCGACTTTTCTGAAAAAATGTTGAATTTTATAAAGAAATATCGAATTTTATAATGAAATATCGAATTTCCTTATGAAATGTTGACTTTTTTTTAAATATCGACTTTTTCTAAATATCGACTTTTTTTAAATATCGACTTTTCCAATGAATAATTAAAATGTCTTTCAAAAGATCGACTACTTTATCGTCTTTTTGTAAAAAAAGCGACTTTTTATGGACTATTCTGATGAAAAATCAATTTTTTTTTCAAAAGATCGATATTTTTCTTGATAGTTTAACTTTATACTATCAACACATCAACGTTTTTCTTCGAAAAGTTTTATTAAAAATTTTGACTTTTTCGGCAAAATATCGATTTTTCTGAAAAAATATCGACTTCTCTAATAAAATATCGATTTTTCTAACAAAGCCGACTCTTCATAGACTTTTCTGATGAAATATAAAATGTTCTCTCAGAAGAACGATCTTTTTTCTTGATAGTTCAACTTTATACTCAAAATGTTGACATATATTGATATTTTTCTCAAAAAGTTTGACTCCAATACTCAGAGTTTGGATTTTTTCTTCGATATTCAACATTGTTCTATCGAAATTTGACATTACTTTATAAATTTAGACTTTTTTAAAGAAATATCGACTTTTTAAAAAAAATATCGACTTTTGAAACCTCAATAGGCCAATCAATAAAGCATTTTTTCCTAACGAAAATACTAGTAGAAAACCGACATGGAAGACAGTCCGTAGTTATGTTATCTTATGTTTTCGACTCGCAACTGTCATTTATTAATTTGTTATATTATAAACATTTAAATAACAAAAAACGTATTTTTTCAATTGTTTTGCATATAAAATGAAAAATAATATAGCAATTTTGTTGTTCCAATAAAAAGAATTGTAGATAATTGAAATACGAACAAATTGGGACCTGATCGGATCATTAGTAACGGAGGAAAACCGGAAAAACCAGAAAATTTTACGATTTCATAAAAAATTCAAAACTCTGCCATTTTTCAATAAATTGGGTTGACCCTTATCATGAAAGTATTGAATCATGTACACTTTATGTGTGCACAAAACAGACTCTGACAGATCAATAGTTTTGGCACAATTGCAGTTTGAATTTTTTTTTGCACTATCTTGCAGCGTGCCTGGATGCTCTAGTGATTTCTAAAACAGATTTTGAAAGAAGATGTACAGTACCACAAAACGTATATTCTCATTTTGCGCTAAAATGCTACGAAATGGGTGAAAAATGCTTGTAAACATGACTGAAAACGGCCGAGCTGGCGAAAGCGGTCGAGTGGTAGGAGTGAGCGGGAGATGAGGGGAAGCGTCTTATCTCGCAACCCGTTCATCTCCCGGACTCTCCTACTACTCGGCAGCTAACGTGGGCTCGACCGTTTTCTATGTTTCATGTCATTTTTCGCACCATTGTAGCGCAAAATGAGAATATATGTTTTATAGTACTATACTTCTACTTTCATAATCTGTTTGAGAAATTGAAATCGGGCCACCACTAAAGCATCCAGGCACGGCTGCAAGATGGTGCAAAAAAAATTTAAATTGCAATTCTGCCAAAACTAACGATCCGACTGAGCCTATTTTGTGTACACATAAAGTACACATGATTCAATACTTTCATATGAAAGGCCAATCCTACTTCTTCAAAAATGGCGGAGTTATGAATTTCTCGAAAAATCGCAAAATTTTCCGGTTTTTCCTGTTTTTCTCCGTTTCTAATGTTCCGACAGGGTTGCGAAACATCCCATTTTATTTGTATTTCATTTATCTACAATTTTTCTCATTGGAGCAACCATACTGCTTCATTTGTTTTCATTTTATAAGCAAAACAATTGAAAAAAACACATTTTTTGTTATCTAAATGTTTATAACAAATTAATAAATGACAGTTGCGATTCGAAAACATAACACAATATAACTATGGATTGATGTGATGGTATAGTGATGGTATGGTCGGTTTCCTACTAGTATTTTTGTTAAAAACTCACTCATTTTATGCTCTATTGCTTGGTGTACTTTTTTATTGACTTTTCTGATAAAAAAAATCATTTTCTCTTCTTATTATTTGAGTCTTCTCGATATTCGACATTGTTTTCTCGATATTCGTCATTGTTTTCTCGAAATTTGACGTTTTTTTAAATTTTTTACTTTTTCAACGAAATATCAACATTTCTACCAAAATTCTACTTTTCTCTATATTTTTAATAAATTCCAACTTCTCGATTCATTGTTCCCAAAAAAAAATTCTCCGCTTTTGTAATTCACAACCTGATTTTGGTTACGGGTCTAATGACCGTCTCTAT
The DNA here is from genome assembly GCA_944452925.2 of Chrysolina oricalcia. Taxonomy (NCBI): domain Eukaryota; kingdom Metazoa; phylum Arthropoda; class Insecta; order Coleoptera; family Chrysomelidae; genus Chrysolina; species Chrysolina oricalcia. The sequence continues at coordinate 6,917,455 of OX101817.2, forward strand.
GTTCAACTGCCTCTTCGCAACCTCAAAAAAGACTAAACCACCCCTATCCCACCAACGGAAAACGTCAACCTCTCGCCTCAGTCGGCGCACCAGCAGCAGCGCTAGCTGCACCACCTCCTCCCCGCGTATCAGCCGAACCGCTCCTTGACCAGGAACATGAGTTTCTTCTTGCCCTTGTAGGCCACCTTCATGTTCTCGACGAGCTGCGCGAACTGCGCGTGCCCGTCGTGCGCCAGCACGAACGTGTCCCTGGCCTTCGTCAGGAAGTCGATGAAGTCGCCGTAGTGCCTCGGGGATATGTGCGTGAGCCGCGAGTGCGTCGTGTTGATGTAGGCGGCCACGGCCGCCTCCAGCAGCTGCCGCAGCGGCGGCCGCTCGTACGACAGCGGCTTGGCGGCCGCGCCGCAGCCGCGGCCGCGGTGCGCGTGCGCGTGCTTGGGCGCGTCCAGGGGGGCGGCGGGGTGCGGGCACGACACGCCGGGGGCGGTCATGCTGCAGCGGCGCAGGATGTCGGACAGGACGGTGGCGCACTGCACGTTCTTGACCAGTAGCGGGATCATGTTGGAAAGCTCCGTCTTGCCGAGCGAGTGGCTCAGCGCGCACGCCCAGTGGATGTCGTTGATCGCAGGGTGGGTGTCCTGAAACAAAGTTTTACGTGAAGTTATTGGAACAGCGAACAGAGTTTTTGGGGTGTCGCAGGGTGCTGTTTCGGGTCCTGCACTGATTATACACAACTTCATAAGGAGTTGTATACTACGATTGGTGTCAGAGGTGACCCATGTCTATCGGCATTTTTTATAGAGAAAGAAGATAGTTGGCCAATCTTACGTACTTTCAGTTGGATTCAAATGGAGTCTCGCATTAGTCGTTCTTTTGAAATTATTGGTGCCCTGTTATAGTTTAAAACGGATTAAATGATAAATAAGAAATAACCATCCGTCTAATTCCTACTAAAGTCGTGTACTCATATTATTGATCTCCAATTAAAGTTTAAAAATTATTAAAGTCGTAGTGTTCATATTATTGGTGTCCAAATATAGTTTTAAATGCATTAAAGTCGTTGTATTCATATTTCTGGTGGCCAATTATAGTTTTAAATTTATTAAAGTCGTAGCATTTATATTATTAGTGTCCAAATATAGTTTTAAATGCATTAAAGTCGTTGTATTCATATTACTGGTGTCCAATTATAATTTTAAATTTATTAAAGTCGTAGTATTTATATTATTAGTGTCCAAATATAGTTTTAAATGCATTAAAGTCGTTGTATTCATATTTCTGGTGTCTAATTTTAGTTTTAAATTTATTAAAGTCGTAGTATTTATATTATTAGTGTACAAATATAGTTAAAAATGCATTAAAGTAGTTGTATTCATATTTCTGGTGTCTAATTTTAGTTTTAAATTTATTAAAGTCGTAGTATTTATATTATTAGTGTACAAATATAGTTTCAAATGCATTAAAGTACTTGTATTCACATTTCTGCTGTCCAATTATAGTTTTAAATTTATTAAAGTCGTAGTATTTATATTATTAGTGTCCAATTATAATTTTAAATGCATTAAAGTAGTTGTATTCATATTTCTGCTGCCCAATTATAGTTTTAAATTTATTAAAGTCGTAGTATTTATATTATTAGTGTCCAATTATAGTTTTAAATGCATTAAAGAAGTTGTATTCATATTTCTGCTATCCAATTATAGTTTTAAATTTATTAAAGTCGTAGTTTTTATATTATTAGTGTCCAATTATAGTTTTAAATGCATTAAAGTAGTTGTATTCATATTTCTGCTGTCCAATTATAGTTTTAAATTTATTAAAGTCGTAGTTTTTATATTATTAGTGTCCAATTATAGTTTTAAATGTATTAAAGTCGTAGTCTTTATATCATTAGTGTCCAATTATAGTTTCAAATTTGTTAAAGTCGTAGTATTTATATTAGTGTCCCATTATAGTTTTAAATGCATTAAAGTCGTTGTATCCATATTTCTGGAGTCCAATTATAGTTTTAAATTTTTTAATGTCGTAGTTATATTATTAGTGTCCAATTATAGTTTTAAATGCATTAAAGTCGTTATATTAATATTTCTGGTGTCCAATTATAGTTTCAAACATATTAAAGTCGTTGTATTCATATAATTAATGTCCAATTATAGTTTTAAACGCAATACGTTGTATTCATATTACTGACGTCCAATTATTGATGACCAAATATAGTTGTAAACGCATTGAAGTCGTATTCAAAAAATCCCTACAACTTCCGAGCTTTTCGCGAAGTGTTCGCGCGAACCAGAACGCTACGCGCAAGAGTCCTCCAGTTGAGTCGTAGTATTCAAATCCCTACAACTAAGTTGGATATTGAAGGACTTACGGAGCAAAACGTGCTACACACTCTATATCTGCGTAAGGATTTTGATTTTACCTGATTGTATGCGAGGTGGACGTTCTTCATAGCGAGCATAGCTAGCTTGTACGCCCTGGTGGGGTAGCCCCTGTGTTCCATGTAGCGCGCGATGGTGAAAAGCTGCGAGGAAGTCATGATGTGAGACGCGGCGTCCACCACGATCTGGTAGGCTGTTTCGAAGGCCAAAGCTTCGTTTTCACACAACGTCAAGGCGTTCAAGGCACAATTTGGAGGGTCCTGGAAGAAACGTCAAAATTAGATGAGCCCTATTGAAATCGGACTGCAAGCAAGACCTTCAAACTAAAACAATTATTGAAGTTTCTAGGCCAAAGGTTTCAGATTGATGTTAATTGAAGAGTCCAAAAACAGGAGAAAATAAAGTGGAAAGAAAATTGCAAAGGAGTAGAAGTAAAAGAATTGAAAAGAGAAGAATAAAAGACCGAAAGAAAACAGATAAAAAATAACGAAATAAGGGGAAAAAAAGATAATTGAAATGAGAGAAAAAAATAGAAAGGGAGGAAAATAAGATTGGACAGAGAAAGAAGGAAGAAACGAGACTGTGAAAAAGAGGAAGGAAAATGGGAGAAAAAATTGTATAAATCTTGCAGAAGTTATGTAAAAATAATGGGTTCGGGTAAAAAAATAGTAGGAAAAAGAAATGATTACAGATGATTTAAATAAAATTTTAACAAACTATTGGAAGAAAAAGAATTGGTATTTATTTGAGGATGAAGGGTAGAAATTGAAAGATAAAAGAGAGAACAGTAAAGAATAAAGGAAAGGAGTGAGAAATGACAATACAAGAATTGAAAAAAAAATACAAATGTGGGGAGTAAACAGGGCATTTTATTTTTCGCTTTTATTGTTAATAGTAACGAATACAATGTCAATATAATATAATAAAGAGAAATAAATTTCTTATGGAAACATGATCAAACAAATTAAAAACTTGTCTATGATCATGTGAAATTAATGATGAGAATAATCTTATTTCAAAATACACAAACATACTGAATATCCGTAATATATGCAAAGAAAGAAAAATAGCAAAATGAAGTTGAAGTAAGCCTACACAATTTTGGACAAATTGTGTATACATAAAAACAATAACAAAAAACTAAGTAGGTACCTATTGAAACAACAAAATTTAAAATTATTTCACATACAAATACGATACTTAATAATACAAATAATTTTACAAATTTTCCAAATTCTTTATCAACTAGTATTTGATTTCATAAGTGGTCGTGGTGTTAGAGCGTTTGGCTTCCACCAAGGCGGTCCGGGTTCGATCCCCGGTCGCGTGTCACTGAGCTGAAGTGGTTCGTATTCCACTTTTATTTAAACTTTAGGTCCAGGATCTCCCTTGCTCGCACAAGCTCTGCTGTTGAGGGGTTTTCTCCAATAACCTGGGAGTTTCGTAAAAACAAATTTTACAATTTTTTTTTTAAATTTTTAAATCCCGGAAAAGGGGCGGGGATAAGCGCAGTGGTTAAGCACCCGCCTGGTAACCGAGAGGTTCCAGGTTCGGGTCCCAGCCGATGCGGGCTTTTTCCATTGTCAGATGTGAAAATCTGAATGATTGAGGCTCGTGTCGGCTGGAAATAATCCTCCACGATTCACTGTTGCGTTAAAAATTAACAGTGCTGCTCCTAAGGTGGCGTATGGAGTTAGTAACAAGGCCTATCCAGAACACACGGCTAATGACCATAGCAGTCGATGCCAAAACACCAAAAAAAATAAAAAAATCCCGAAAAACTAGTTGTAAGAAACTGGCAATTTAATATAAATCTTTCTACATACATAAAAGGCATATTGTTGCATTGAAGTACAAGTAGTATTAAAGTATCAATATGTAATTTTTTTCTTATATAATGCTTTATAAAATTGTTCAAAGAGAATTTTAGAAAAAAGTCAAAAGATTTTTTTTATAATTTTTAATGCATACTTTTGAATTGATGTAAGTAGTTTTACAACTTGTTTATACATGCCTCCCTTACCTATTATGCCTTAGTTTTTTATCAATTCATTAATTTGTTTATGCCGCTTGAAGTTGCAATCTAAGTGAACTCCTAGATACTTTACTTCATCAACTATGGAAATATGTTTGGTACAGTTACACTGTTTTTCATTTTTTAGACATGGATAAATTTTTTTTTTTGCATATTTTCATGCAATGTGAATGCCACAAAATGAGATTTTTTTTAATTCAAAATTAGTAAATCGTTATTGAGAATTTTTTTAAATTGATTAATCAAATTCAGAATTTGATACTGATTCTTCCTAGGTATTACCACTACCTATATAAACCTTATCGTCGGCATAAGAAAACAACTTTCCTTTGATTTTCGTTTTAAACAAATTATTGATTTAAATCAAAAATAAAACAGGCCCTAAAACTGACCCTTGGGGAACACTACATTTCACTTTTCTAGAATAACTTTTGATAAGATCAATCTGAACAGTTTGTTCCCTTTCAAATAAAAAACTTTCAAATATGGATATTTTTTTATGTGAAACTGAGTCAAACGCTTTCTTTAAATATAAATTTATTCCAATAGCTTTCTTTTGATTATCTAACTATTTATAAATAGTACTTCAAACATTGAATATTGCATTCTCTGTTCCTTTTTTTCTCTGAATCCAAATTGGTTTGAAAATAAAAAATATGTTTCCAAGAAAATATGTAAATCTGATTTTAATGCATTTTTCCAAAATTTTCGATAATTATCACAATATCTTTTATCTTCTGCTTTATATTGGAGTAATAAATGATTTGTTTCAATATTTTGGGAAAATAGCTGTCTAAGCATAAATTGATATTTGAAGTGTATTTCACTATAATCTTTAATAATTTATTATTAAATCTATTGGGGCCAGGGGCAGAATTATTTTAAAGTTCATTTGTTAAGTTGATTATTTCATTTTCTGTGATAGGCAACCAAAATACATTACTTGAGTGGTAGGAATTTTCGGATATTCATAATGATCATTCAAAATATTTGCTATTTTCTTTGAATCATCCGTAATAATTTAGTTCTTTTCACATAATGCAACAAATGTGCTCTGTTTCAGTTTCTGGCCCAGTTAATTCATTCACCATTTTCCAGACCTTGTCAATATCACCGTCAGCATCTTTGATTTTATTTTGATAAAAAATTTGTTTTGTATTTTTTATGTAGAAGGAGTTGAGAAAGGGACGAAGATGGCAAGAAAAATGATAATAATGAGAAGGAAACCTACAAATTGATGAGTACGATAAAAAGTGAGAATAAATAGAGGCAAAGAAGATAATGGGGGAGAACAATCAGTTTTTTGTAGAAAAAGAAGATGTAGCGAACAGAAAAGGGAAATGAAGAATAGAAAACAAAGCAACAATAAGAGTTAATGGACAGGGCCGGCTCTAGCAGGTGTGCGAGGTGTGCACGGAACACCATTAGGCCAGAAAGGGGCGCCAAGCGTAAGGAAAAACAATAGAAAAATTCCTACTTTCAAATAAAAATATCCATTGAAAAATTGACTAGTTCCATTCCAAACATGCCGTCGAAAGGGGGTCGGGATAGGGGCGTAAAAACAAAGTAAGGAATATAATACCTTCCATCAGTTGGTTATCTTTCATGAAATTCTTTGTCGGCAGGCGCACGATTCCATAATGCGTTTGTTGCATTCCCTATAATAGGCCTAATTTTTTATCTTAACAATTCGCAATTCGCTTTTTGAAAGCCGCCCAACAACACGAGCTTATTCTTATTTATAGTCGGAGTTTTTTTCACACATAGATAATTTGCTGTGGGGTTTGAGTGGGGTGATATATTAGACAAAGTTCAGGGAATATATGAAGGTGTCATTGACATTGTCGTTTAATGTACTTCAGTAATTCAGTTCATTTCAAGGTCTCCACCTCCAGTGTTTGTGTTTCATTGAAGAAAATAATATTAAAAACTAGAAGTGGAAAGATAAAATGGTGAGTAAAGTGACTGGAAATATTTCATTTGCGTAGTCAATTCAATCATGAATTCAATGAATAATGAGAGAGAAAATCTAAAGATCTATCTGGAGCACAAAATAAAGAGAGGCGAATGAAAACATCAAACAGTTTGATTTTATCGCATCAGTTTTCAGTTTGTTAATTCGATAGACTCCAATAGGGGCGCTACTTTGGGGTTTGCACACTAGCAGACAAACCTGTAGAGCCGGCCCTGATAATGGAGAGGGAAAGGGAACGGGAGAGGGAATAATAAAAAAGTAACGGTGAAGAAATAATGATCTTGGTCAGTTGCTCACTTGGACAGAAATTGAAAATCGGAAATCTTACCTTAGTTGCACACTGCAAGGCCAGCGTCCTAGCGCAACCGGACAGTTCTTCCTGCTGGCTGAAGTTGAGGTTGAGTCTCATGATGGTGCTGTGCGACATGATCGTGGTCGCTACGGGCCCCGTGGCTTCCGTTGCCGTGAAGAATTGATACCAGTTCTGCATGATTGACATTAGAGCGTCGACGCCGACTTCAGTCGCGCACGTCACCAGCCATCTCACCATCTCTCTCCTCCTCCAGTTCAGAGACGACAGGGTCATTCTCATCACCTGGTAAAAGGACCAAAAATGTTTTATCCCTCATTTAGCGTTTGAACCGAAAACTAATTTTGGGGTTCCCCAAGGTTCCATACTTGGACCCACTTTTTTTTAATATACAGGATATGTGACATTTTAGGAGTTTTTTACCTGTAATCCTAACTCGAAAGCTACGCTCAGAAGCGTTGGGTGTCTGGGACCGTTTTCTGGTGTTGCAAAACGAAAGGCATCCTGGGCCAACTTAAATAAATGGGAAGAGCTGTGGATGTGCCTTTGCGATGACTCCAGAACCGTTCTCAATCTCATGACCTCACCTGAAAATGCGTTTTTCTTTTGACTACAGAAGACTTCAATTATTTTAACCTATTCTGTTAATCAGAATCTCATCATTTACACAAAAGCGGTGGCTTTCAAGATCAATGAACTTTATTTCCCCAAGAAACATTACATGTTTATGGAAGGGATGCTATTGTCGAGGTTTAATATGGTAGACACAATGAGAAATGTCCATAATCACTGAGTCAAAGTAATGAAGCACCTTGGAACCAGAAATTCAGAGTTCTTTAATTTTTTAATATAAAGTATAATGTGCTTGTAGTACTTTAGAATGTACGAAGCACTTCACAGACCTACATGGAATCAGCAGAGATTTTAAATTACTCACAAAACTTGTTGTAAATATTTATTTTTAAAGTACTCAGATGTGCTTTTGTAATCTCAAACATAAGTTATGTTTACCGATTTCTTTAGTAATAAATACTCCAATATACTACAATTATTCTGTAATAGGTCAGTTACTTAATAGAATTTGAAGTATTTAGATTCATTTATGTAATATTTAAATAATTGGAAGTGTTTTCCAATTCGAGGTACTCAATACATTACGGAAAACTTGAAGTACCTACAGATGTTGAAGTACATATTATCAGAACTTGAAATACACATAAATACTTTTCAAAGTACGAAGCACTTCACACGGACTGTGTAAAATTTCTTGTAGTAAATTTTGCTACTTGAAGTACTCAGATATGCTTTTGTAAATCTCAGACACAAATTAAAGTATTCCCAAAATATGTGTACTTGCGATTTCTGTTGTACCAATACTTCATTATAATATAAGTATTCGGTAATACTTCAATTGCTTTGCAGAACTTGAGGTATTCAGATATAAAATTATGCAATTTTCAAATACTTTCTAATTCAAATACCTCAATATACGTCAAGTACTTTGAGAAGCTCAAAGTACTTTCAGATGTGAAGTTCATATTTCAGAACTTAAAATGCTTATTTTACAAATCTGTAGCTTTCAAATACAAGTAAAATGCACTTGAAGTACTTTTCAAAGAATGAAGCACTTCACAGAATTTCATAAACGCAGTAAGAATTTAATATGATGGTTAAAAAAGTAAATTTTGCTAATTGATGTACTCGGATATGCTTCTGTGAATCTCAGACACAAATTGAAGTATTCCCAAAATATGTGTAGTACCAAATACTTTAATATAGTAATAGGTATTATATAATACTTCAATTTTAATTACTTTGAAAAACTTGAAGCATTCAAATATATAAATTTGCGATTTTTAAATACCTGATAATGTAGTAATTACCTCAACATTACCTCAACAAGTACTCAGAGAAGTGTGAAGTATTTCCAAAATATTTGTACCTATTTCTGAAGTTTCAAATACTTCAATATAGTATAAGCATTCTGTCCTACTTCAATTACTTTGCAGGACTTGAAGTATTCAGGTATATTAATGTGATTTTCAAATATTTGGAAGTACTTTTCAATTAAAATACCTCAATTTGACAGATACTATCAGAAGTACCTTCAGATGTTGAAGTACTTATTGTCAGAATTTGAAATACTCATTTTAAACATATGTAGCTGAGAACATCTATAGATCTCATTTAAAAGTCTTGGTTTGGAGAAAATTATAAAATAAAGTATTAAAGTTGAAGTACCGCGTGGCTAGCATACCAGAAGTTTGAAGTACTGTAGAGCCTGAGTAAATCAAGGCCGGGGTAGTTCTAAGTACTGAGAACATTGAGTACCTCAAGACCTTAGTGACATTAACTCTAATTCAATGATACCCTCTGCACTCCAATTAATGATCTGAAATTGTTAGGCTATATAAACAATGATAATAGTATTTCGATACCATTAAGTTCTTGAAGTATTTTGAATGTACTCGAAGCAGCTACAATTTAATAAATAAGTCAAAGTTCAAATTATCTCGCTGAAGTAATTAAAGAAACAATTGGTTATACCTACATACTTGACTCAAAAATACTTCAAGTACTTTCCAAAAGTATTTGCAAAAGAGAAAAAGTAGCGCATTTACCTTTTGCAGCGCTCAACATGGTGGAGCTGAGAGCGCACTGTTGCGTCTCAATGTGGCCCAGAGTGAACCACCGGGGAGACCTACTCATCATGAGAGAGCTGCTGGCGTTTCCCCCTAAAGGGTCGTCGGAGTCCTCGTGCTCCTCCAGCAAGGGCAGCCTCATCGCCCTGAGCCCCACCTCGTACGCCAAGTCCGGGTAGTAGTTCAGCAGAGACAGGAACATGAACCGCGCGAAAGTGTGCATCGGGATGCTCTCGGGGTGGATGCCGATGCCCAGGCCGCTCGTGGGGCCCCCTTCCAGCAGGATGATGGCCTGCCGTCTGAGCACCGCCACCAGGCTATTGTCCAGCTCGATTTCTTGGAGTTTGGCTATGAGGCGGTCTTCTTGCTTGCAAGCCTTCTCCTGAAACACACGATTCAGTTCGATATGAAAACACAAAACGGGTGATCCCCAGGGATCAAAATGTGAACCCGTGATATGTTTCATGTATCAAACCATGGAACGAATGGTTGATCAAATCTAAGGAACATAGAGATAAATTAAAAAAGAAAGTTTTGAAAAAAATCACGAAACTCTTCAAAATTATAAACATTATATTGAATGAACTCATAAAAAATCCAAAACAAAATTATTATCATAATAAAAGATGCTGACGGTGACTTTGGTAAGATCTGGAAATTACTGGGCAGAAACTGAAACAGAGCCGAGTCGTTCAATTATTTGAAAACAACCAAATTATTACGGATGATTCAAAGAAAATAGCAAATATTTTGAATGATCATTTTTGTGATATAAGATCTGAGTTAGCTAAAGAAATTGACAAAACCAATGAATATCTATTCATAGAAAAATCTTCCAACTCAAGTAATATATTTTGGTAGCCCCACAGAAAATGAAATAATCCACCTGGTCCAAATAGAATTACTAATAAATCATTTAAGAATATAGTGAAATACACTTCAATTATCATCATATTTCCAATTTATGTTTAGCCTCAAGTATTTTTCCAAAATCTTTTTAAAAAATCATTTGTTACCTCAATATATTATAAAGGAGAAAATAAAAGATAATTGATAACAAAATTTTGGAGAAATGCATTAAAATTAGATTGACAGATTTTCTTGATAAACATAATTTATTATTTTCAAATCAATTTGGATTCAGAGAAAAAAAGGGAACAGATAATGCAATATTCAATGTTACAGAAACTATTTATAAATCGTTAGATAATCAAAAGAAAACTACTGGAATATTTTTAGATTTAAAGAAAGCGTTTGATACAGTTTCATATACAAAATTATTATCGAAATTAGAACGGTATGACATAAGAGGAATCTGTCTAAAACTATTTGAAAGCTATTTATTTGAAAGAGAACAAACTGTTCAGATTGATAATATCAAAAGTTATTCTAGAAAAGTGAAATGTGGTGTTCCTCAAGGGTCAGTTCTAGGACCTATTTTATTTTTGATTTATATCAATGATATGTTCAAAACGAAAATTAAAGGGAAGTTGTTTTCTTATGCCGACGATACAGTTTATGTAAGTAATGGAAATACCTGGAAAGGAACAGTATCAAATATAAATTTGATTTATCAATTCAAAAAAATAATCTCAATCACGATTTACTCTTGAAAATATTTAGTTTTGTGACATTCACATTGCATGAGAGTATACTACTAGAAACATTTAAAAATTGAAGATTCATACTATTTCATGCATAAAAAATGAAAAACAGTGTAACTGTATTGAACATATTTGCTAAGTTGATGTAATAAAGTATATAGGAGTCCACGTATATTGCAACTTCAAGTGGCATAAACACATTAATGAATTGTTAAAAAAACTAAGGAAAACACAAGTTTTAAACCATTTAAACATCAATTCAAAGTATATCTTGAAAATTATTTTTAATAAATCTTTTGATTATTCTTCTAAAATTATCTTTGAACAATATACAATTATATCTATTGAACATTTATTTTATAAAGCATCGAAAGCTTACATAAGAAAAAAATTACAAATTTATAATCATATACAAATTAATATAATATGAAACAAATGGATGGTTCTCTACAACTTTGATGCAACAACATGCCATTTACCTAGGTAAATTGCCAGTTTTTTCGAAAAAATAAAAATAGTTTTTCGGGATTTCAAAATCAAATGAAATACTGGTCGATTGATGATTCTGAAAATTTGGAAAATTATTTGCATGTGAAATAATTTTGTACAAAACAAAACAAAACAATACCAAAAAACTAAAGTAGGTGGCTTTAGTTTTTTGGTATTGTTTTCATGTATACCAAATGTGACCAATATTATGAAGGCATACATTCAGGTTCATTTTGCTATTTTTGTTATTTGTAAAAAAAATGTAAAATTTGTTTTTATTAAACTGTTTTTCTGAAAAAAAAACTCAAAGGCAGAGCTCGTACGATTTAGTTACGAATAATTCATGTTTCTTAGGTGTCCGATTTATTGTCATTTATAGTAATTTGACTCATTACAGCTTCGAAAAGTACAATTTCACGACTTGTTTTGGAAATGATAATTACCTGTGCGTAAAGTCCGACAGGCATGATCCTCTGTTGTCCCAAACCGATCAGCGCCACCTCGAAAGCGAGCGTTAGATATGTCTCCGACCTGTCGCGAGATCCTACGACAGGCACGTGGTGATATCGAGGTCGGATGTTGTTGTGCTGATCCTCCATTCCAACCAGATCTGAAAATAGCAATAACTCTCAAGAATGTGAGGAAAGTAAACCTCAAGGTCCAACCCTTGACCCACTCTCTTCGATCATTTATAGTAAGGCCGCGAAAAAATCAAGCTATTTCCCTGTAACTCACCCAAATAACTCGGCGTCCTGGGCCTGTCGTGGTCCGGAACGACAGAGGCGTCCGCCAGGGTATCGAACAGACACCCCACGGGGTCCAAGGGGTGTCCCACCCACCCGTCCACGTTGGTCGGGGCGTTCACCGAGGTCGTCGAACAGGAATTGACGCTGCACTGACCCTGGCATCGCGACGTGCACGGCGTCAGCTTGCAAGACGGCTGGCTCTTGCTGCTGCTGCTGCCAGCGCCGCTGTTCTGCTGGCTCTCGTGCCATTTTCTCTGCGCCACCAGCTGCTGCTGTTTCATGGTGCGCACCACGGAGACCGCCAGCCGGAGAGCCGCTTCCATGTGACCGTGGGAGCGGAGCGAGTCGACGCGCGCGGCGCATAAGGGAATGGACTCTGAAAAAATTAGGAGATACTATGAAGGCCAGTGCGAAAGAAAATCAAATCGAAATTTTGACTTAAACCTGAGATTTCAATTATTATCACGAAATTCCGACTTAACGTGAAATTTCAACTTATTAACGTGAAATTTCGACTTTTAACGTGAAATTTCGACGTTTAACGTGAAATTTCGACCTGGCGCGAAATTTCAAACTTGACGCAAAATTGCGGACTTGACGCAAAATTTCGGACTTAGCGCAAAATTTCGGACTAAACGAGAAATTTAGGCTTTGACGCTAAATTTCAAATTACTCAAGGCGAAATTTTCACTTCATCAAAAAGAAAAATACTGTAGTGTACTAGTCCTGCTTCTATGAAGGCCAGTGCGAGAAAAAAAATTGAGTCGAAATGTCGACTTTACTGGAAATTTATTATATTAACGCGAAATTTCGACTTCCTCAACGCGAAATTTCGACTTCATCAAAAAAGAAATACTGTAATGGGCTTGTGAAGGCCAGTGCGAAAAATAATAAATAAAATAATAAAAGTGGAAATGTCGACTTAACTGGAAATTTATTATATTAACGCGAAATTTCGACTTACCGCGAAATTTCGACTTACCGCGAAATTTCGGCTATGCGAAATTTCGACTTACTCAATGTGAAACTTCGATTTCATCAAATCGAAATTTCGACTTTTTGAGTATAAAGTACATGATAAAAAGGCGAAATTTCGAGCTAGTAAGTAGTAATTTCGACTTAACTCGAAATGCCGATTATTATCACAAAATAATGACTCAGTAACGCAAAATTTCGACTTAACGCGAAATTTAGACTTACTCAACGTGAAATTTCGACTTAACGCGAAAATTTAGACTTACCCAATGTGAAATTTCGACTTCATCAAATGTCTAAAATACGTGATAAAAAGTCGAAATTTCAAGTTAAGTCGAAATTTCGACTAAACTGGAAATGTCGATTATTATCACAAAATTCCTACTTATTAACGCGAAATTTTGACTTGACTCGAAATTTAAATTTACTCAATGTGAAATTTCGGCTTCATCAAATGTCTAAAATACGTGATAAAAAGTCGAAATTTTGAGTTGGTAAGTTGAAATTTCCGGTTAGCACGCCAAAATTTCAAGTAAGTTGATTTTTTTGCTTCCGATCAATTTGTGTTTCGTCTATTGGGCATTTTAGCTTTCCTAGACACCCAGGATCAATTGCTAACTTCCAACTCACCATTCCACAAAGGCTGTCCTTGAGAATTGAAGCTACCAGAACTGGAAGTATCAGGAACATGGGAACAGTACGTATCGCTGGACAGAATATTCTTGAGGTGCATATTGTCCCAAGACATACTAACAGCATCTAAAGCCCTACGACAAGATTAATTAAAATAATTTCAATCAGAGTGAACAAAACACTAATAACGCTGTTTTTAAAATTATCCTTACCTATGGAATATAGATCTTGGTAACGCAGGCGTATGTGACTTAGAAGTACTCCCTGACAATCGTAATCTCTTGTTACTCCTGTGAGTATATGAATTGGAATCGTCGTCGTCGTCAGAACTGTCTGATGAATCGTACGCTGCTCGATTCCTGTCTCTTTCTCTCTCTCGGTCTCGATCCCTCCTGTCCCTGCGGTCCCTCTCCCTATCGGCGTACCTATCCCTGTCTCTATATCTTTCGTCGTACCTATCGCGATCCCTGTCTCTGTTTGAGTACTGAAAATATTGAAGGGGTTAGTTTTATGTCATATGAAATGAATTATGAACATTTCGCTAATATTGGGATGTGTTCTTTGAATCGGGTGTTCATCGATCGTTGAGTCTGCCCAACTTTCACAATGGCACAACTGAAAGCTAACAATCGAGTTGCAACAAGAGCGTTGCAACGAAAAACTAAACTAGTTCAATGTTTGTTCCGGTTTCAACAAATCCAAGTTCTAATACATCAGGATCTTACGAAGTTTATGCAAATTGTACAGTTAACGTTCTTTTTTTTTTAATTTAATAACGTCCCAGAAGAAATATTTTTGAAATTGGTCAAATCCATTGTAAATGATACCGGCGAGCTCTCTGGTAGAAACTTAGGAATATGGTTTCCCTAGGACATTCCGGGGAGAGGTGGGAAATAAAAAGATTGTTCATTACCGAGTCTCTGGATCCTTGCTGAAGCCTAAAATCGGGATCTTCTGGAGGGCAGACGTCGATGATTGTCCATTTTTCCAGCAGAACCTTCCACTGTTGTTTCTCGTGCGGGTTGCAGTTGGGGTTCAATACGATGCAGACCCATAGCGACCCGAGCTGGTCCCACAGCTGTCGACACTTGTCAGTCATTGGCGTACCTTGATTACGCCACATCTGTAGCCTCGGGTCCGATAGGAACTGTTCGGTTATGAGCGTCAGCATTCTGGCTCCGTTGGAGTCCTGCGCTCTAAGCATTTCTCTAACCTAGAAAAATATCAAATGTATTTCAGTTAACAAATAATTTATGATTGGACATTGAACTATGTAATTTCACTTTGTCTTGGGCAGTTTCAGAAAAATTTACCTTATTGGGAATGATAGATCTTCTATGGCTCAACCATGACCCAAAACAATTTTGTAGGTTAAATAATTTTGGACAATTACATCGAAATTATAACAAATATCGGTGACTCAAAGTGAACCACAAACTTCCTTTCCAGGATCAGAAGAAGGATTAGGACAATAAATACACAAAATATATACTGGCCCCCAACGAGGGGCCCGTTATCATAATAATAATAAGCTTTATTCATGCAAATGAAATATGAAATACAAAAAATACATATACACAAATCTTCTTGAATAAAGAAATCACAGTGATAAGTGCTAATGCACTTGTTTCACGAATATATAAATACCTAATTAGAGAACACAATAAAATAGTTGTAATAAACACAGATGAGATGGAGCATAACAATAATGTATAAATAAAAATAGTAATATAATAATAAAACAATCACACATACTCACACCTACTAATAAACACATATACACATAATAAAATTTTCATTTCGGAGTACAAAATATAAAATAGATCTATTAGAAAATTGAGACTTGTATCAAGGAGGACAAGGAGAAAAGGTAGTGTAAATCATGGACAGGAAGAATATCCAGAATTGTCCACTTACATCGATGAAGAACGGCGCTGCTTTAATAAGGGAGTTTTCTAAAGAAATTCCATAACAGGCACACGAAACATTAAATTTTCTACTACCCTGAGCGTTCCACTCGCTATTAATCAAGTTTTCAACAGAGCACACTAAATTGTCTTTCTCTCAACGAAGTCAACTGTCATGCCCACCTCTCTCCATGGACTACCTTACCCATACTCCTCACTCGCATTCCACCATATGGACAATTTTCTACTTTTGAGTAGACTATCTCTAAAATATACTATTCCCGTGAACGAGAAATGACAGACCGAACCAACACACTCCGACGATGACAATTTGACAATTACATAGAAGGACAAAAGAAACTGTCAAGAAAATTGATAATTGGAATGTAAGGATTTTTATCAACAATATTATCACTTTTCACAAGTGTCTTAAAATATGATGTTTCGAACTTCTATATTCATGTTGAAGTTGTTGGAGTTAGGTCTCTTATAGAAAAACTAGTTTTTCTCAGGTAGCCAACGTTTCGGCAATATTTTTCGCCAGCATCAGGGCTCTAAATTGTTTCAAAAAATTAATGTAATCAAGAATTTAAAACAAAGGATTATAAAGATTTGCAGTCACATTTTTGTTTAACAAACAACTATTAAAATCATACTTGTTACACAATGATTATCCAACCAAGCTGTTGAACAGATTAATATTTTCAACTAATACTACACATTCACACCAAAACGATAAAACTTATAATATTCATCTAAAAATACCCCATGTTAAACATTTGACCGAGAAACTAAGAACCGTTCTGAACAACAAAAATATAAAAGTTTCATACAACAAAACAAACATTCTCAACAATAACCAAAACTCTTACCCCATTTGAATCAAAATCAAATGTCATATATAAAATTCTCTGTAGTAATTGTGAAAAATTGGAAGAAAAAAATCCCACGTCCTTTGTAGAGCATGTTCAGAATACGAATCATAATTTTGACTTGAGAACACACAAATTGTGGGCAATCCGAGCTACTTTTTTAAACGCACCATTCAAGAGATGGTTAATATCGTTAAATATGATTCGTTCAACTACAGAAAAGATACTAAAAATCTAAATAGTTCCTATCTCAATTCAATCCACCGTCTAGGTTTTTGTGCTCATTGAATAATAAATTCACTTCAGTAGTCATTCAAGCATTGAATTGGATGGTTAACAAAATCATAAAGAGAAAACTTTACAATTTTATTCAGTGTCTGGTTATTTCTATTTTGTTTTTATGATGTTTACTTTTGATGAAAGAAAACAAATTTGAGCTGGTATCAAAATTAAAATATTCCAAAATTATAATTTTAACTATAAACGTTTACAGGTTTTTATTTTTATGAAAATTGTTTTTTCTGTGCAATTTTGCTTTTGTAAGTGTCCATAATTTTATATTTTAGAGCCTAGAGGATGGCGAAATATATTGCCGAAACGTTAGCTAACTGAGAAAAACTGATTTTTCTTCTTCTTTCAACGTTTCTCACTATATTTAATTTTCTTGAATGAAGCTCATTATCTTAGTATATGAGAAAAGTCAATGCTACTAACATGGAAAGGTTCATCTATTCAAAACCTACTCGTTAAGAAAAAGTAGAAAGTTTGTTGCTATGTCCAAATAAAGTGAATCATTAAATCGGTTTATTAAACACAAGTTTGTATTCAGATATAAGCAATTGTTCTCAGAGTTCATTTTCACAAATTCCATCGATGATTATTGTTGTTATCCTCATAAAGACCAGAAATACGATAAAAATTAAAAAGTATATCCTGAGGCAAATTTTAAATGCTAAAATTAGTATATTTTGACTGGACTTGTTCAAGGTGTACCGCAAGGGACAGTGTTGAAGCGACTGCTTTTGACAATATACAAAAATGGACTACCGAAACTTCCTGCTACTACATCATGTACACAGATCATTTGATATTCTTTATTTCAACCGATTTCAAACAAGACTAACCTTTGAAAACAGCGAATTCAGCTGCTTGTTGGCGTTATAGTAGGCGCCCTGAGACAGATAACTTTTGACTTGTTCGCACACTTGCTCCTCGTCCAGGTGCCAAGAATGCTCGTCGTCCGCGGAAGCCCCTGCCGTGGGGTCGGGGGCTCCCGGTATTTGGTTAATTTCCGACCGCTGCTGCAATATCTCGTCGGCCAACTTCTGGGCAGTGGGTAACACCTCGGTGTGGTGCTCTGAGATCAGGTACTGGACGAACTTCTGCAACTGCTGTCGGTCCATCTGAAGGAGGGTTTCTGCGAACGAAACGTTATTTGAATGATGTTCATGTGAAATGTTGATGATTTATTATCGATTGAGGCAGATTTTTACTTTTGATAGCTGAGGTAGGGCATACTGAATGGTTTTTATGAGGATATATTAGTAATAACAATAAAAAAATCCAGGCACGAATTCTTTTCTATTTAATGAGTATATATCAAGATTTGAGAACCTTGGAGCCTTAGAAATCATCTTTCGTGGTTCCAGACAAAATTATAGAGTAAAAAAGAGTCTTGCTAGAGCATTGGCAGTTTGTGATCGAGTAAAAGACTCCGAGCAATAAAAGATATATAGGTGCCATTTCTATATGTACAACACACGTTGATATGAAAGCTGCATATCACTATCCTTTGTGATAGCTTGTGGGTGAGGAGTATCCTCCGAGTTGTTATTGTTCGGATGTAAGATTAGAACCAGTGGCGGCGTGCTGATACATTTTTTTCATGTTATATTTTCATCTATAGACGACCACATGCCTGGTTGGGAAGCAAGTGTGTTGTCAAGATGTCAATCAAAAATACTTTATTGTGCGAAGAATTAGATTCTTGCTGACAAAGCATAGAATAAGGTCATAAATACTGAAAAAATAAGTCAAAATATTCAAATTGTTGAATCACAGTAAACTATAATATACACTATATATATATATATATATATATATATATATATATATATATATATATATATGCTATATACATGTATTATAATACACATAAACTATAATACACATAAAAGATAACATTCAAATGTATGTTGAAAGTATATCATTGAAATACTCATCCAAAGTTTAGTATAGTGTAGTCCATCACTTTTCATTTACGGATTAAAGGAATCTCCTGCAATTGGGAGAATGGGCTCTCTCAAAAGATTAAAAATAATACTCAACCCATTGATAAGATTTCAAACTTGCGAAGATCTACAGTTTTTCATTTACAATAAAGAAGTTTGTGTCCACGTCCGGTTTAACCGAAGCTCTACGCCACTGGAAACATTCCAGATCGATTATTCATGTTGATATATGTGATATTCCATGTTTACGAAATTTTATTCAATTGGGAACATCTAAAACTTCTGATGAACCGATTACTTTCGTGATAATCCCTTTGATAATCCATGTGAAAATCCATCACATTGTGTCTATATAGCTAGTGGCTAATGATTTGAATTAGGTTATGAATAGTTGAGTTTGCTTACTTACTTACATACTCTTTAGTGTGCCTATACTGCGACAAGCTTTTCCTAATTATAGTTATTATTGATTGGTAATCGTTTTTAAAGTTGACTTACATAGTAACAAAGATTTTTACAGCTATATCAATAGTGCATTTTTGCCTCAAAATCGGAATGAAAATGAGTAGATTCATTAAAAGTGAACTCATTTAATACCACTAAAAAGGTCGATAAGGAATGCCAATTAAATATGGTTTATGCCATGATTACCTTGCTGCGACGCCCATGGTTTGATTTGACAAGGCGATAAATAAGTCGTAAACGGACGTAAACAAACATAATCGCCAAGTTAAGAGTGAATATAATACGGAATTCCAACCTGATCAACGAGTACAAACGATAATATCCGACAATGCCCTTTTTGACTCGGGCAATGATGTTGTAAACAACGTCGGGTATGTTGCTTTCAAGAAAGAGATAGAAAAGCCCTCTCTATTATTTTATTGCTCGGAGGTAAAATACGTTTAGCAAACTCTAGAGGCTTACACTTTTCCAATTCAGCAGTAGAAGAGTTTAGTTAATTTTTCAGTAGATCGCTGTGCGATCACAAATATGATTTTGGCATCTCAAGAATGGCCTAAGGTACACAGTTGGTAAAATTACACAAAAGTTGTGTATTTTAGGGGACAAACGAAAAATTAATAAGAAAATGTGTTCCAAGAACGTTTTTCCTATAATTCACGTTTCCTTTCATTTAGTTCACTTTAATTTTCAATATTTTGTTCTTCTAAGGCCCATCTTCAACTCAAATTTTGTCTATATTTTTCCACATAAATTTCTGTAATTCACGTTTTCCTGAATTCAGCGATCACACCACATCTTTAATTTTCATTCGACTCATAATAAATCAAGGTTCAGCAAAAGAAAATGGCAGAGGTCAAAATGTCTTGATAAAAAGTTGTTTTTTTCTGAAACGTAACTAACTTTTCACTGTACCCTCGTATATATCAAATGTACCTACCAACAATAAAACATACTTTCATATATCCAGAGTTCTTCTTTTAATGCTGTAAGAGTTGGGACAGCAGAAAAATTTTTGAAGACATTTATCTGAAGTTATTAATTTCTTAGGAACTTAAGCTATGGTAGCCTCATAATATTTTGATTGTCAGAGAATGCTTTCCATTACTTTATTCAAAAGTGACCTGCCATTCCATTGCAATATACCAGACATCCCTTTATAGGGAATAACCTATTATCATCCTTCCCCTCAAATAAATTTATATCCACTATCATGTCATAAACAGCCAATATTATTCTCATTTGAGCCATATAGAGTGGCATTTTAACCAGATGTGAAAAATAGTTATTTTCCGCCTACCTCGTATTATAACATGTCTGTTTAATGTTCTTCAATGTAAATGAAATCATTCATTAATAGGGGACATTAATGAACGATTTGTTATTAATGCATGATTTAGAAAAATCGTCCATTAATGACCCATATTAACACGTTAAGCGCCATGTCTAGTTTATAGAATTACGTAAACGGGCCGAGTTACTTTTCTTATAGGTATTGATGATGTGTAAATGAAATTTGAAAGATTTTTCAAAATTCTTAAAATTACCGAAGATATTTGAATGTACCCAACGCGGTCCTGGTACCACTGAAATGCCATCACTGGACCGTCGGTCCCGTCGTGATTCAAGTTAGTTAGTTAGTACTAGTTAGTTAGTTTGAAGTGGTACAGAAAATTAGCTTTTGAATTACTACCTACCACTGCAGTAGTAAATGCACATATTATATACAAAGAAGTCCATGAAGATATGTCCATAACTCATTTTAAAAAATATCTTGTAGAGCAACCACCAATGTGCTGAGACTGTTTCAATGTGTTACATCAAAATATACTTTTTTTCAGTTTTATTTGAACTAAAGATTTGCAAGATTGCTTTTTGAGGTATCAAGTGGCAGCAATGTCCAGTATCTGTTGATTTGAAATTCCTTTCAATTGATATTCCCCACCTCCGTTTCATTTGTTTCTTCTAGGTAAATTGTGTTTTGTATTCTTCTTAACTATGGTCCAACGTTCCACACAGTCATTTAGAATGAAGTGTGAAGTCCACACGGACCAACAAGGTCCAATTTCAAAAATCATTGATGGTCCGTAGGGACCGTCATGGCGCTTAACGTGTTAATGAACGATTTGTCATTAATTGTCGATTTCTCTATCAATTCATGATTGTTGCATAGGCAACCAAACATAAACGAATTCAGATGTTATGGACCCTAAAATGGATATTGACGATAAATTGATAAATTAGCATCATTAACTGTATTGCCAGAAAGAGTGAGGTGGACAGAAAAATATTGTAATCAACTTTTATATTAAAATGCGATTAATGATCCCGAAAATTAACGCGCTCGCTTCGCTAACGCGTTAAAATATCTCATCATATCATAATAACAAGAATAACTATTAATGAACTAGTGTACTAATCGCTTTTTAATATGAGAGTTGATTACAATATTTTTCCGTCTGCCTCACTCTTATTGAAAAAAAAGAATAAATTTTTTTTGCAACCAAGTTAAAGATGCTACTTTCCGCAACATCAGGCAACATAAATTTATCGTCAATATCCATTATAGCGTCCGTAACATCTGAATTCGTTTATGTATGCAACAATCATGCATTCATAGAAAAATCGACAATTAATAACAAATCGTTCATTAATTACCCCTATTAACGAACGATTTTATTTGAGTTGAAGAACGAACGAAAGAGTAACTTTATTCCAACGTTTCAAAAAATTGAAGAATAAGTAATACAATTTCGCTAACTTTTCGATCAAAACAAAAGAACAACAACAACTCGCCTTAGCAACCTTCAATTTAAAAAATAATGCAACAATATCTCCACTCTTCTAAAGATTGATGTTGTCTGTCTTAGGCAGAGTTTCTTGCAAGGAATTATTCAAAAGACAGACATTCCCTACAAATTCTTCAGTTTTCATTCTGGAAACAACATCAACTTGTGACTTTAATCTACCTGTGTTTTTTTTAACTATCAAACAAGTTCACATTTTTACCTTTCAATAAATTTTACGCCGGAAATTCCAAATCAAAATTCGGAATTTCTGAGTTAGGTATAAGTCGGAATTTCCAAATTTAAAGTCTGCAGTTCCGAGTTAAAAGTCGAAAAATCCGACTATAAATTCGAAATTTCTGAATTATAGGTCGAAATTTCTGAGCTCCAAATCTGAAATTCCCAGCTCCAGATCTGAAATTCCGAGATCCAAGTAGGAAAGTCAGAATTTCCGAATTTGAAATCGGAATTTCCGAGTTTTACATCAAAAGAAAAAAATTCCAAGTTTAAACTCGAAATTTGAAAAGTTGAAAATTCCTGATTTAAATTCGATAATTCCGGCTTCAAAGTCGGAAGTTTATTTTTCCAACTAAGTGTCAGAAATTCCGAGTTAAAAGTCAGAAATTTCGACTTCAAATTCGGAATCGCAGGAATTTCTGAATTTAGGTGTAAATTCCTAGGTCCGTCCAATTCGGAATTTCTGAGACAAGGTCGTAATTCCGACTTTGAAACTAGAAAATTAAATTACGAATTCAAAGTCGAAAAAATGGAGAAAAAAACTCTAGTGATCCTTAAACGCTTCCGTACATTTGGTCCTTCATTTAACGAGCTGATATCCCAATTTTGAAGGCATCAACATGAAAGCAACAATTTAAGGGAATTATGTTTAGTTGAGAAAATATCTCATCCTTTGGAAGCTCTTATCTGCGACTCCCTATATCCTCCAACTCAAGAAAAAAACAAATCAATTATATAAAAAAAAAATATTTAATAAAATCATTGAATTACCAAAATAAATACAAAGAAGAGCATTTATTGTCATAATTGTACACAAAATAAATTATCTTACATATACACGACCAACTACAAATAAAAAGACCTCACTTAACGTGTAACACCGGCAACAATCCCAACCCCCCTCCCTTACTTCCCCGCCCCACCGCTTTCCCCCTCTTAGCAGCCCCCTTCTTGGGACTGTAGCCCTTCCTCTTCCGCGGAGTCCTCGCCTTCCGCCTGTACCCGGTCTTGAACCGCTTGCCCCCGCGCGCGCCGCTCCACCCGGCCTTCCTCTTGGCGCCGCCGCTGCTCTGCGAGCTCGGAACGCACCAGTCCTCCTCGTCCTCGCTAAAGCTGGGCGTTTCCGATATCCTGGCCGCAGTCTCCAAAGCGTCCACCTGCTCCCTGAACTTCTTGGTGATCGCCAAGAAGAACTCTCCGAACTTGTTGTAATTCGCGGCGGTGACGTGTTGGATCTTGAGGAACTCCTCCTTGGTCTTGGGCAGCGCGTCCGACATGGACTTGATGGCTGAGAGGTTCATGATGGACGACAGGGTGACGTTGCGCTCCAAGGCTAGACGTCTGCACTCCTCGAGCAGGTCCTCGTGGCACTGGACCTTGAGGCCGGAGATCTTCTGCTTGTTGAACTTGGCCAGGCTGGCTTTTTTGGCCACCGGCGGCGGCCGGGAAGGCCCGGGCTGGTCTTCGAGCGTCGCGTCCAGCTCTGGGTAGCTCACGTCTGCGGCGGCCACAGCCGGGACCGACTTCGAGCTGGTCTTGCTCACGGAAAGCACTATTTTCAAGTTAGGCGTGCTCAGCGCGCTGAACTTCGCCCCCGGTTTAATGTACACTATGGGAAACTCCCCCGTGTACTTCACGTGGTCGGCGATGATGTTCTTCAGTATGAGATCCTTCAGGATACGGTGGATGTCCGTCTTATCCATGGCGGCGCCCAAGCCGAAGCACCGGTGCTTGTCGTGTCCTCGCTCGAGTATTTTCTTGGCCTTGGAGCCCTTGTAGACGTCGGCCACGTGCAGGAGTGTCACGTTTCCCTTAGCGGTGAGGTCTCCCACGAGCTTCCCCAGGTCTCTGGCCTCCTTGGTTACGTCCACGACCTTGTGCTTGTTCACGTTCTCGCAGTTGTCGCACGTGGTGGCTCTGTTGCCGATGCAGATTTGTCTGTTGAAGGTCTCACCCAGATGGAGCAGTTGGATACACCTGCAATGAATGACAATATCATTGTTGAGGATTCGTGGATTTCTACACGCAAGGGAAAAAAATCTTCGTCGATTTCAAATAAATGAACTGTTTTTTTTTCAAATCGATGTAACCAATACTTGAAACACCATATTGACGTTCATAATAAAAATTCAATGTTGATTTTTATATTCCATTAATTAGGGAGCAGTTTTATACCTGTCCCCCAATACCTCAACAGATGAAAAATATTGTTTATGGGTTATAAAATAATTGATTACTTTTACCTAGTATCACTGCAAAACAAAATAAGAAGAGGGGAATTATTAAGTTCTGTTTGATCATTGATTCAATTCTGAGAATTATTTTTATTAATTTCCGAATTCTCCAGCAGATTTAATTTCAACCCTTTTCTCTCAACATGAAGTATTTCAAAATCATGTTCACAAATATGATTTTCTGAGAGAAGATTGACAGCAAAGGTTGAATTTGTTTTGCCGTTTACAAAAAGCAATTTTTATGTTCAGTTAGACGTTTTTTAAAGGTTCTCCCAGTTTGTCCAGTACAAAACATTGGACAAGAACCATAAGTTGATTTATAAACTCCATCATTTTCCAGTTTTCCTACTTTGTGTTTATTATCTTTGATATGTCTACCCAAAGATTATTATTCTCAAAAGCAATATTAAGACCTTGATTCTATGTTCTATTTTGGTATAGTAATTGCAGTAAAATCTGTGTGATGAAGAATATGTGTAAAATCTTTATTTATATTATTTAAATAATCCAATTACATTTATAAGGTACAATTATTTTTTCTGATTACAATTACCTTTAAATGCATGTTTGTTAACATGTTCACATGTTCTAAAAACAAGAAATTTTTTGTATGAACTTCTGTGTGATGAAGAATATGTGTAAAATCTTTATTTATATTATTTAAATAATCCAATTACATTTATAAGGTACAATTATTTTTTCTGATTACAATTACCTTTAAATGCATGTTTGTTAACATGTTCACATGTTCTAAAAACAAGAAATTTTTTGTATGAACTTCCCTCTTTATGCTCCTTTGCCATAATATAATGGTCAAAATTCTCAAAAGCAATGCACTTTCTGACACTTATTTTGAAAAACTGGTTGTAATGAAAAGTAAATATAAACGTATTGTGAATTATAACCAGGCCTCTCAAATAGGCGTCAATAATCTGCACCTGCTTGTTGAACAGAAAAAAAATTAATTTGTTATATTCCATTTTTTTTACATAATGTGGTTTACTGTCTTTAAAAAGGCTGATACCTTGTCATGAAATCAATAGTTTTCAAGTTATGTTTTGAAAATCGTTTGTTAACTTATATAAAATATCCGTGTTTGAAAACTATCGATTTTAAGTCAACAAGGTATGAAACACTTTTTGGCCAGAGTTGATCACCGAATGTAAAGAAAAAGTAAATCCTTGTGAAAAAAAGGTAAATATTTTATGTTTTTGACCAAACGAAGTCAGGCTTATGACTTCTGATTTATAAGTTATGCTTTTTTGTTGTTGTTTGTCGATGTCACTTTTTTGTTTTGAGTTAATAACCTCTTAAATATGTCAATGTTTTATCATTATTAACTTGCATATTCCGTTTTTTATTGAATTACTTTACTTGCTTTTCATTGATTTTGAGATTACTTATCAAATTCTCTAATTTGATTTCTAATAAATCCCTATTAAAATCATTAGTACAGTGATTTTTTTAAATTTTTAAATGTTGTGGTTTCTCAATTTTATCATAATTTATTTTTCTTTCCGAAAGGTAATTAAAAAAGTAATTAGTAAATCCTATTTTTGTGACTTGTACTTTGTAACTGTAATTGTATTACAAAAGTATAGAGAGAGACAGTTAACTTAGGCCGTTTGGAAAGGACTAGAATTTGTTGGAATTATTATTTTTAGAAATACTTTTAGCAATAATAATAAATTTAGAGAAAATGTCAAATTTAACAGGTGTAGTCGATTGACAGGAAAAAATCGAAAAAGTCATTTTGAATTTGCCTTATTTTCAATAGACAAACTGTTCATGAACTCTCAAAGGTTGGTTGCTTTGGTGTGGGTTTGATATCAAACCCCAAGATATTCACATAAACCACCCTAGCGATTTATCACATACCTGCGACAGTCCACGACGTTCTCGGCGTACGAAACCATTTGCGTGAGATTCTCGAAGTGGCCTTCCAGCGTCTTCTTGCTGGTGTTCCTCTCCATCTGGATGATCTTGCGCAGGCGTTGGACGTCCGAGTAATTATAATAAAGGTAAGAATAAGAAACCTCCCCGTCTCTACCCGCGCGGCCGGACTCCTGGTAAAACGCCTCAATGGACTTCGGGATCGAGTTGTGGATGACGAACCTCACGTCGGGCTTGTCGATGCCCATGCCGAAAGCGATGGTCGCCACTATGACGAAGAATCTGTCCTGCATCCATTCCCTCTGGATGGCCTCCCGGATCTTGTTCTGCATGCCTGCGTGGTAAGGCCTCGTCTTCACCCCCTCCTTGTTTAAATGATTGGCCAGAGTTTCACAATCGTTCCTGGCCAGGCAGTATATTATCCCAGACTTCTTGAAAAACTTTTGTTTGATGAGCTTTGTGATATCTTCAGAGGCAAACTTGCCCTTCTTCGGGATCACCTGGTATTTGATGTTCGGTCGGTTGAAGCTCATAATGAACCGTTTGACGTTTTTCAGTTTCAGGATGTTGATTACGTCGGATTCTACTTGCTTGGTGGCAGTGGCTGTAAGGCACATTATGGGGACGCCTTGGAAGTCCCTTCGGAGGATGAAAAGCTGCTTGTAGTCGGGTCGGAAATCGTGGCCCCATTGCGACAAACAGTGTGCCTCGTCAATGACGAACCTAGGATATAAAACAGTGGTTTTTTAACAATTACAGAAGTGACTGATGACTTATTTATGTTGAAAACTCATGTTGAGGTTTTATTGAAATGGACTAACATGTACTATTAGCAAATAAAGGATTTATATATTAAAGTCAACTTCAACTACTGGTTTCAAAGCTCATCTCAAAAGATATTATCTAAGAACGTGTGATTTAATACATATTAATTTTAATTATAGATTGAATAATTTTTTTCAAGTTACTGTTTTTGTCAACCCTTTTACATAGAATTCTTTCATGTAGTACCTATACTTCAATTAAAATATTTTTTAAATTTATATGTAAAATGCAATGTAACAAACTTGCTAAATGAAGAAATTAATAAAACCACTGTCAACCCTATCAATGGTTTTGAGTGGCTAAGTGTATAATCGATCTGTAATTTCCTTGGTCTCTAGAGCAGTGAATGAGAAATACAGTTATACAGGTATAATTTGATAGATGAAAAAAAAAAAGAAATGTCAGTGAACAGGTAAGTAAGATTTAATTAAAACACTCACTTACCTAGCCAATTTCCCTCTTTGGTAAAGCGACTTCAGCAAATCGATAATGCTTCGTGCAGCTACAATCTTTTCCGGCGTAAGGTACAGCAGCTTTATAAGTGGCTCCCGACAATGCAGCTTTGACAAGATCACATCACTATCCTCTCGACTGACATCAGAGCACATATGAGCAGCAGCAATGTCTAGTCCATTCAATTTATCAACCTGATCGTTGATAAGGGCTTTGAGAGGAGAAACAACAATGGTAACGCCTTCACTCAGAATCGCCGGTAGTTGGTAGCACAAACTTTTGCCGCCACCCGTGGGCATGAGAACAAAACAGTCGTTTCCGTTTAGACTGGCGTTGATGATCTCCCTCTGGTGAGGTCGGAAGGTGCGCAGACCAAACTTCTCCTGCAATACCTCGTCCATAACGTCTGAGAAATGATAGCGCATTTTGAATTCTTTGGAATCATCCTGTCGGTTTTCGAACGAGTTTACAGGAGTAAATGACTCCTGAGTCATTTCTTCGGTCCAATTGATATTAGCTAGTTCTTCGACATATTTCTCTTTGGATGCTTTTTGCTCTCCCTCAGTATTAATCTGTTCATCCCAATTTATGTCGTCAAGATCGAAATCTTCAACTGGTGCTTCTTTTTTCAGAGCAGGTGGTGAAAAAGCATTGCTTCCACTCCCAAATAACCTTTCAAAGGTTTCATCATCCATGTAATCACCTTGATCTGCATTCAGCTCTTGGCTTAAAACTGAAACCTCATCATCAAAATCAAAAGTTTTCTTTGGAGATTGTTTATTTCTTGTAACAGGTGAATCTTCTACGGAGCTGATAGATATATGGCTTAAGTTTTTCCCCCTGTTCTTTCCTGTCAGAAGAGGGCTTCTTTGCAATGCACTTTTCATACTTGATGTACTTTCCTTATTTTTTCCTGAGGGTATCGGAGAAAGCAAACTGGGACTGGATGTATTCGACACAGAACTAGATGATAAGGCTTTTTGGAAAACAAACTTTTTGGGTTTTATCACAGGGGAGGCAGGAGAATCATCTTGTTCGGATATTGCATTCACAACTGTTTTGGATTGGGAACCTTCAAGTTTTTTAAACTGCTGCTCATTTAAATTCTTACATACACTATTTGACCTACTTTCTTCAGAAGTTAAATTATAACTCATATCACAGAATTCGTCATTACTCAGATCTTTGGTAAATAAAGACTCTGTGGACACAATCTTTGAAGAATTTCCTGACAACAAATCATTCAGATCCTTTTGTTTACAATCACCATTTGTTGAAACTCGACCTTTGAAAAATGCATCAAATATTGAACTTTTTCGATTTCCAGAAGGAACATTCACTAACGACTTCTTCTTGAACTGGAACTTAGAAGTTTCTTTCGTGGATTCTACTGATTTTTCTCTGTTTGTCTTGAATAAGCTTTCCTTCGAGCTTTGTGGAAGAGGTATTTCCCTTCTTGACAACTTGTCTCTGATGTAAGAATTGGTACTTGTTTGTGTGGTAGGTTTAGGAGGCACATTGGTGGAATCTTCAGCAAGTATATTTCTAAAATTAACTTTTGCTTTCTGAACGTCGGACAAAGTGTTTTTTGATAAACCACACGTTGTATCTGCAGTTTCTTCCAAGCGCCTTTCAATTGCGTTGGCTGAACGTTTTTCATCTCCATCATCGAAAATACTCTTCAATTGTTCCTCTATATCATCATTACAGAAGACAGTATCTTCGACATTTTTTGTTAAAACTTTTTGAGGTATTCTATTTGAATCTTTACGAAAAAAGGGAGAAAGGATTTGCGAGCTTTTCTCCTGATCTTTCTTTTCTTTAACGAAACGAAACTTCTTGGGTTTCACGATGGTTCTACTCCTGAATTCATCGAAGAAATCTTCTCCATTGTTTGCCATTGGAACTTATCCCCAACCAAAGTACCATAATCTATGCCCAATTTGTTGCGTCATTAAATAAACTGACAATTCTATTCTGATAAGGATTTTATAATTATGTGTAAGAAAATTAATAAAACTACTATTTTATCAATATAAATTCTACACCTCCATTTTAGGCAAAGCAATCACAATCACTGACGCATTACGACAGACGTCAGTCGTCATGCGTCAAAGTCTTCTTCTTTTTAACTTTATTTTTAGATGACCGTGGCGGACAAAAGCGTCAGCCAAGATACCTTTTTCATGACCAGACTTGGTGGCAACTTTTCCACTAGGACTTCCGGTGTGTTCCGTTGATGAACGATGATAAGCTGGGTATCGAAAACCACAGTGTTTTGTCGATAAATGAAATACATCCCTAAGGATCGATCATACTCCTGCCAATATTCGCAATTTTTTTGTGGTTTGACTGATATGATGAAAAAATTGCGGTGAATGATGAATCACATGTCACTATTCAGTTTTTGGGGTAATACATTGACATTAGCGAAAAATGATTGCGCCGTAAGTCGAATAGCAAAAAAGTTGGGAATATTCGGGAGAGTATGAACAAGCCTTTAGCTGGGTATTGAAAAGCGTTTTCGTGACAGCTACACTCTGTGCGTTTTGTGAATATATTTAGTATGCTCTCAGACTAACCGGAACACAGAACGCGTAAATATCATATTTTTTTCTGGGCCAATCGAACCAGAGAATTGTAACGTTTCAATGGGCCTAAAATAAGAGTTTGACATTTCGGTGCTCCGTGTAGGCCTGTCTCAAATTATTGCTTGATGAAAAAAAAACGCTTGGCTCTTCCAAATGTGATAGACCGGGGACTAGATGAAAATGATGACCTAGCAAACACGGTCACATCACAGAGATATGGCAGCGCTGTATTACATATCATAGATGACGCTGTACCTGGGATGTTTCTTTGTACCACTCAAGTTTCATCTATGCAACGTTCCAGCGACATGTTCTCTGCGATGTGACAACGATACATTTTTTGAAATGTACCTGCGATGTGTACGAGACGATTTCATTTTGATATCGCTAGTGTGTGAACATGTGACATCATAATGATGTACTTTATTTATGTAGTGGATACTGGATAGGTATTTCATAGGGAATAAATCAGTGAAAAATTATGCATTTTCTGAGATTCGGGATATTTTGTTATTTTCAAATATGCAATGCATCCACAACCAAATTAAAATAATTAATACAATAAAATGAATCTCCAGCGCATGTGCAATGGCAATCATTGTTGACATCTTAAGAAACACAATGGACGATAACATCGTGGAGATTTAAAACTTCTGAAATCGCAACTGCGAATTCTTAGAGGTATAAGTCACATATATGTTTGCTTCAGTACATAGCATCGATGCAACCTATGTGATATCGCAGTGTTACCTCATTGCAACATCTCACAGTGATTTCATGTGACAGTTGTATTTGATTCCGTACATCGCGACGATGCAACTTATGTGACATCCCAGTGTTACCTTATTGCGACATCTCACAGTGATTTCATGTCACAGTTGTATTTGATTCTGTACATCGCAACGATGCAACTTATGTGACATCGCAGTGTTACCTCATTGCGACATCTCAGAGATGTCATTTTACAGATTCGTTTGCTGGGGAGTTGGGTTTATGTTTTGTTCGTGTTGAGAAGTCTAGGCAAGAAAAGTTTATAGTGTAGTGGTTTTCACAACTAGTACACAGTGCGGCTTTTCTCAGTCCCCTCTGTTAACTTTTGACATTGTGATTGCTTGATAGGGGGGCGGGGAGGCACATCAATTTAATAATTTCAAAAACCTATGTATATGCATGTAAGAGAATTCAACCATCTAATTTCTTTTGGATTTCATTTTTTATTTTTTTTCCTATGCAGTCGAAATATCATGTTAAGGCGGATCTGAAAGGTTTTCTTATATCGATAAATTTGAACGGTTTGATGTGGAACAATGGAACAAAAAATGTTTTGAATAGTATTACCGAAACTGCTTTTTGAGAGAAGATATATTGCAATTAATATACAGAAGGCGCTGTAATCTGAAAAAAGTGAAGAATTTCTAAGGCTTGGAATTAAACTTGAATTCAAGTGATTTTTGTCATGAGGGGTACACACTAAAATTGACAAAAACTTTCGTGGTGAAGTGAATTCAACTAACAGAGGCTTCTGATTGAGTCTGGGTCTACTTTTTTTAATCCCATATGCCAAAATCATTTGGAATTGATCGTCATTAGTGTAGTATGGCATGAACCGCGTAAGACAAATTTGAATTAGTTGTTCAACAGTTGGACAGGTTTGACAGAAATGCCCCAATAGAGCGTTTTGGATCGAATCCAAGAGTTTCTGGCTGTACAAATTTATAAAAAGTAAAGCAATCGGTTCGATCTCGGCAAAGTACCCCTCGCATCGATTTTTCGTCGCCGGAACGAGGTGTAGTAAGTAACCAGAGAAGCGAACGTGATAATTAGTTTAAATCATCTCTGAATAATGAATAATTGAATGTCCCTCCGCCCCCCACCCCTTTCCGAAGAGTCGAATCGCGGGCGAGTCTCCGCCCAGGCGCTCTAACGATTTCATATTAGGCGCTTTTTTCTGGGCAGACACAGACCGACTTGCTGGAAAGTAGAAAGTGGAAAGGGCACCGACGTTGCATCGCACGCTCGAAAACTATCAAGTTTCCTTTTCCCTATAAAAATGTAATACAATATGTCCTCTGACGTTACAGGTTACGTACATAGGCGTGTCCTTGGGTATGCTAAAAAGTGTCTTTTTGCGCTTTGGGTTCCATCATCCACAAAAAATATTAGTTTTAGACTTTACGAGCAGTTTTCACCCACTTTAAACAAGCGACGATATTACACGAACACGTTCCTACTTATATTAAAAAAAATAATGTTAACTGAGCGCTGCTTTGATGTTTTAGTTCACAAATCCACCAATAGATGGTTCGGAAAACGATGTAATTCCTTGCTTGTTTTCCAATTTACAGAGTAACACCATTTTTGAAAAATGATTGTGTTAGAGGTGAGAGCAATACTGTCGTCAATAATAATAAGATTATATTAGGAGTCATTTTCAGCTCTCTATGAAAATATATAAAATAAACCACAATAAAAAATAACAATAACAACAGAAGATGGCCAAGTTTCATCTTTTTATTTTATTTTATCTAATTTTGTGTGGAAACTTATGATGCGCTTGACCCAAATCAAAAACCTTTTCTGTTCTATGTTAAGGGTTTCCAGTTATTCTCATCGGTCAGGTGGTATTTTTAAGAAATTGAGATGAATAATAGAAAGTTGGGAGTGATAATATTGTTGATGGCAGCCACTGCGATTGCAGCTTTATTGCATAAAAAAGCGACATAGGCGTTTCAAAGTTCGTCCCTCAAATAGAGACAAAAAGAATTTGTTGTTATATGCAAAAATGCACGATAGGGAGCAATTTTGTAAAAACACAAGGATGTTTAACCATTCATTGAGACGAATATTAAACTGCATAAAAATCATTCTTAGTTTTTATTATGTTTTAGATATCTGTACAAGCCAATGTTTTTGACTTCTCGTTCTTACTTTATTTTCTTAAGTTCCTCAATTTACTGTATTTGCTGTTCAAACTGTGCTTTATTTATGCAGAGCTGGGAAGAAAATTCCGAATAACTTACCATTCAAACTCAAAAAGATGCGATTCCATTGAAATTGAAGTTATCAACGCCAAAACATTAAAGAACCTATCGGGAATATTTTTGGGCACTCCATACTTGCCATATTGTCAACTGTTTGTTGACTAGAACTGAGGTATGGAGTGCACAAAGTTTAAATGACAAAGTGTTTACTGACAGAAATAATCTTATAATATTGTATAGAGAAATAAATATATTACGATAAAAATAACAACATTGTTTCATTGTTATTGTTTGGTTCATTTCTATTTCATTTGTAGGGTTCCATACCACAAAAGAAAAATCAGACTTGATCCGCGACTGAATATGACGTCACGATTGCAGATCCACGTCCCAATGCAATCATGATAATTGCAGAGAAAATTATTGTATTGATAAACTTATCAGAGAAATCAAAGAAAAATTAGATGAAAAACCTCTCCGTGTACATATGAATTCCTATAAACAAATGTGTTTGTTTTAAACGCGTAGTCACAAATATGGCGACCGTGATGACAGTTTTTGCGTATTTTATAGACAAATTTCTACAAAATAAATGTTCATACAGCATGACTAGAAGGATGCGACAATTCAGAAATATAATCAATCATCTTTGCTATCGCACTGCCATCTATCAAAAATTTTATGATTTTCCACGAAGTATCACATTATTGCAAGTCTTCAAAAGAATGGTATAAAAATATGAGACACATTCATTCATCATTATGTGTACAAAAATACAAACGTTTCAATCAATTTCCATGTTTTTGTTTTCTCAATGGGAATATAAGGCAAGTTTTCTCCCCAACTAATTTCAAACAACTATTACGGGAAAGTCATTGGATACGCCACTGGAAACCAACATGAGAGTTAATTTTTCCTGATGCAAGAACGCCTTTGAACTAGTTTGAAGCTTCGTCAAAAAAATTAAAATCGATCTTTGTTTGGAAAAAACTTGATTGGGAATCTGAAGAAAGGCAACGTTTCCATCCTTTTGCCTAGGTTTGTTGTCAGATCCAGGTCCAATTAACTCGAAATTGTTCACAATTAGCAAAGGCAGAAATTCCAAGAGAATCAGTGAAACGCTTGGGAGTCTTGTAACATACCCGGGATACAAGTAAGTGGAAACCATAAAATGCGAGAGTATGTTGCCACTTAAAATTCATGAAATATCACAGCGACATGTCCAGTTTCATACATTTCACATGAAACAAGAGCTGACGGTCATGCATCGACCATCGCCATATGTTACGGGGTAAAAATTTTGAAAAACCAAACTGTAACAGAATGTAAGGCAGTGGTGTAGCGAATGGGTTGATAGGTAGGAGAGTTTTCAACATTGTTCAAATAATTTCATGATATGACATTGAAATTAAAAATTGTTACTTTCGTCAACCAGTTGCACCCCTACGCGCTAACCTCAGAATAATTAGACAGACTTGTGCGAGCTAAGGAAGACGCAGACCTTACCTTTCAACGTGTGATGCCATGCACGAGACCAATGACCATGCTGGGAACTAAACCCACGACGATTTGGAAAATTTCATCGAATAAATTGCCCTTTTCAAGTTACTCCCTTTTAGAATTCAATTTTTGAGGTAATATTCGGAATCAGCTCATCGAGTTACGTCTGAAGAGAGTTCACAATTTTTTGAAAAATGGAAAATAAAAATTTTCGCGGAATTAGATTTCCCTCTATATCAAATATTGCATTTTTCGACTTTGATCACCTGGAAATATTTCAAAAATGCGGAATACCGCGAATATTCACATTGAACAAGTCAGTAATACGCTTCGGACAATGATATATAAATTCAAATGTCTTACTAAAGTAATGAAACTACCGCAATTGGAAATGGTCTCTTTTGCACTTGTTGACTCTAGGATAACTTATAGTATATTAGGATGGGGAGGACTTGCTTCATCAAATTTGGAAAGGATCAATATACTGCAAAAGATTTTTCTGAAAATTATTTTGAAAAAAGACCGTAACTTTTCAAGTGATGCTCTCTATGAAGAAAGCAGAATACTTGACCCACGTCAGATCTATTTTTATAAAATAGCATTGCATTGTCAAAAAAACAAGAATAAGTTCTTGCTTGTTTCCTATTTCCATGAGACCAGAAATAAAACCAATAAAAAATTTGTTTCAATGCTTTAGACGATGTAGTAACTTGATTACTTATTTTTCGGACGTCCATCATCTTAATGGTTGAAAGATTTCTATCTCTTTCAAATTTTTCACAACGTTTCAATTGCTTGAATCCGCAATCGTTTTCTGGTGAATAATGACAAAATCAGATGCTACGCGACCTTTTATAGGTCTATAAAGTGTAATTACGGTGTAATTACGCGCGGTCTTGTGGCGCGCGTGGTTTCGCGCTTTTTCTCCCTCCAAAACAGTCCATGAGCGGTTTCCATACGTTTTTAATTTCCACGCTTGGTTGACTGAAGGCACTATTGGCTTCTATATAGGTGGTTTCCATAAATTTCCGTTTGAACCAATGTTCCTCTCTATGAAGAACACTAGCTTCATCTCAAAGAATTCGGTGGTGTTTTGTCCAGGCGTGGTCAGCAATTCCCGATTTTGATGTTTCCCCTCGTTGAGTCCACTTTTTGTGTTCGGCTATTCTTATTGATAATGGCCTCTTGGTCTCTCCGATATAGGAATCTCCACATTCACATGGGACTTTGTAAATACAATTTTTGCTGGATTCTGTTGTGTTCTCTGGTTTCGTCTTGGTGAGGGGGCTTCGTAAGGTACTGCCGGATTGAAAGCAACTCTTGATGTTGTATTTATTTCCGATCCTTCTGATCTTTTCGGAGATACCCCTGATATAGGGAAGAAAGAGAACGGGGTTTTGTGGTCTTTCAGTCAACCAAGCGTGGAAATTAAAAATGTATGGAAACCGCATATGGACCGTTTTGGAGGGAGAAAAAGCGCGAAACCACGCGCGCCACAAGACCGCGCGTAATTACACCGTAATTACTCTTTAATTATAGACCTAGAATAGGTCGCGTAGCATCTGATTTTGTCATTATTCACTAGAAGACGATTGCGGATGTGAAAAATTTGAAAGAGAAATCTTTCAACCATTAAGATGATGGACGTCCGAAATATAAGTAATCAATAAAAAATTTATTCTTTCAACTTCAAATAAAACTGTTGTTCAAAAATGTTACACATTTCTTGCCCCTAGAGTATTCAACTACCTTCCCCAGCACTTGAAAAGTATAGTTAATTATAATTTATTCAAATCTAAGCTTAATCCTATAAACTGAACGTATAGAGTAGCACTTGAAATTTCATATTTGACCTTCTGCTTATATTTATTCATTGCGTTTTTATTGGTATTAAAATTAAAAATTGGAATCTGATGTTCATATTACTCTAAGTGGAATCCGTACTAGTAACAATTTTTTAGCGGACAGCCTCCAGGCTTTGTTAATTTGTTGCTGATAGGCATGCACTTACTGTTAGTTGAGAAAAGCATAATGTACTACACCGAATTTGTTGCCAATTTTTGAATGATGTTCCGCATAGTTCGCAAAAATCCAATGCAGACAGCCTCACGGCTTTGCGATTTTGTGAATTTGTGCTGAACATTCTTGATATGTTTTAAAATAATATTTAATTGTAAATAATTTTTTATTGTATACGTTATCCGCAGACAGCCAATTAGGCTTTGCGGTTTCTTTTTGTTTATTTGTCCGATCATTTATGTAATTATTTTTCTATATTGTACAAATAAACATTATTATTATTATTATTATTATATTATTATTACTTCATCTTATAGAAAATTTACTTCTGAATCCGAAATTGTACTTGTTTTTTTCAATTTGGAGGCTAATTCATTCGGAAAATGTCGATTTTGTGGATAGGTGCATTTTTTCATCGAAAAAATTGCCCTTTTCAAGTTACCCCTTTCTCGAATTCAAGTTTTGAGGTAATATTCGGAATCAGCTCATCGAGTTACGTTTGAAGAGAGTTTGTGATTTTTTGAAAAATGGAAAATAAAGTTTTTCCCAGAACTAGATTTCCCTCTATATCGAATATTGCATTTTTCGACTTTGATCGTCTGGGAATATTTCAAAACTTACTTATTACTTCATCAAATTTCCTTCTGAATCCGAATATTTAAGAAATGCGGAATTTTGTGGATAGGTGCGTTTGTATGCCTGGTTTCAATCCATACTATTTGCCATATGTGTTTGAGCTTAGTGAACACAAGTGTTAAGTGTTAGTTAGTTTCTTTCTCGGATCTTTCCAAGTGTTGGCGCCCTTTTGTCATGACATCTTCACCCACTCAGCAAAGGGGATGTTCCGGTCCTGCTCTCGACTTTTTCGATGAAGGTGGAAACGTGGAGAACAACGAGAAAATTAAAATGAACCGACAACCGCTCTCTGACGAGTTAACAAATTCCCGCGACCCGAGCGGCCCCAAGCGGGCTGCAGAGGCCACATTTCCGAATCGAAACATAACAGGAGTTCAATTTGTTTTAAAGCGGATGTGACGAAACGTCAGATACACCCTCCGACGCCTCCGAAAGATGTTCAATCGCCCGTCGCCGGATCGGATCGATACGTGATATCGTTTATCGAGGACTCGGGCGGCGCCTAAGGGGTGAAAATAAGGGCTAAATTTATATTAATTCAGTTTATACCAGTAGCTGTGGATTAGGTAGAGTAGAGTAGAGTTTATTGAAAACGTTACATAATTTGATTACATTTGTAGCAGGTCCTTGAGAAGAGATTTTTTAGAAATATCTATAGTTAAAATAATATCACCTAGTTAAAATTACGATTAAAAAAGACAGTACATATTTAAAAAAACAATAAAAAATCCAGTCTGTTTGAAATAATTGAGACACTATACTAAGCACAAGTCAATCTACAATAAAAATTCTAGTTAAAAAAGAAAAACAAAGAAGATGAAACACATTCACTTAGATATACTAGATTTAAGGCATTTAAGCCCAGGTGGTTGAGAGTTTTTCACCAGTCCTCGATCTTGTAGTCGTAGATGAGAAACTCATTTTCCTAGTAAAAACATAGTACTTCAACAAAAAAGATTTAACTTTATTTTCGAACATGTGGCAATTCAGCTTTCTTATTGCTTCTGGTAGCTTGCTATATAAGTAAAAATTTAAAGAGTTTTTATGAGACATTGAGATCCTGTATCTAGGAGTTCTCAGTAAATTTCCTGATCTAGTAAGAACAAATTCCGCGCTATTTTTATGTATTTCAAGGAGAGCGTAGTACATGTAAGCACAAGAAAATGGCATGATTTGAAGTTGAAAGAAGAGGGCACGACAATGAGCCTTGTAACCCGCTCCTGCTAACTTTCGAATGATCCTTTTTTGCAAAATGAAAATTTTATCTGAGTGGCTCGAATTTCCCCACAAAATGATTCCATAGGTCAAATGACTATGGAAAAGTCCAAAGTAGCTGGACCTGAGGGTATCAATGCCTACTAGTAATCAAGTTAAGTAAAACTCGAAGTCGTCTCCACAATATATATTTCACCCAAAGGGCAAGGGGGAACTCAGCTTTGGCAAGCAACTTGTCAAAGTGTCTGCGTTACAAGAAAGTCAAAAACATGTAACGCAGACACTTTGACAAGTTGCTTGCCAAAGCTGCGTTCCCCCTTGCCCTTGGGGTGAAATATATATTGTGGAGACGACTTCGAGTGAAATATATATTGTGGAGACGACTTCGAGTTTTACTTAACTTTATTACATTGCAACTCCACTTTGAGTATGGACTACTTCCTTCATAAATACCTACTAGGTTCTTTAGTCTACGGTTCATAAAAGTAGCACTATCTAATTTATTTGCCAGTTTCTCCACATGACACTTCCAGTTTCCAGTTAAGTCTATCGTCAATATATATGCCAAGCAATTTATGCCCATCTGATATATTTGCATTGGCAGATATAATGAGATTCTGGTTTTTCTCCGAATTCAGCAAAAGCTTGTTGGTGCCGAACCATTCCCCTGCTAATTCCAAAGTGTTTTTGGCGGATTCGATCAGTTCCACCATATCCCTCTTTCGGTCAATTAAAGTTGTGTCAACAGCAAAAATAATACTTTTTTTGGGCAAAATATGATAAAAAAGGTCATTTATATATAAAATGAAAGGAGTCGGTCCCAAGATAAAACCCTGAGGGACCCCATGTAAAATTTCCTCCAAGTTTGATTTCACACCGTCCGTCAAAACGCATTGTGCTCTCCCACATAAATATGTCTTGAAGAAGTCTAGAGGAATCCTACGAATACCATAATGAAAAAGCTTTTTGAGTAAAATATGGTGCGACCCGCAATCAAACGCTTTGGTGAGGTAGCAGAGCGTTAAAAACGAATGTTTCCTCAATTGTAAGCCTTCAACTACAGTAAAGATAACCTTTGAAATCGCTTTAGTTGTTGAACAAGTCG
Organism: Chrysolina oricalcia; assembly: GCA_944452925.2. Classification (NCBI taxonomy): domain Eukaryota; kingdom Metazoa; phylum Arthropoda; class Insecta; order Coleoptera; family Chrysomelidae; genus Chrysolina; species Chrysolina oricalcia. The sequence goes on from OX101817.2 coordinate 6,957,192, forward strand.
TCCTGAAACCAAATTGACTAGAATACAGCAGAGTTTGCTTCCAGGTATGAAATGAATCTTTTTTCAAAGATATTCTATGAGTTTAGCTATAACAGGAATTATAGAAATCGGACGAAAGTTTTATATCTTTTGAGGATCACCTTTTTTAAGTAAAGGCAGAACTACTGTTATTTTCAGCACGTCAGGGAAAATACCTTGAGAGAAACATTCGTTAATTAATGCAGCTAAGGGTTGAGCAATTATATCAGCTATAGATATAATGATCGCACTGTTCATTTCGTAAAAGTTCGAATACCTCGAATCCTTCAATGATTTAATGGTATCCATAACCAATTCGGGAGTGGAAAAAGTGAAAAAGAACTTACCGGTGAATTGATATTCTTCAAGTATTGTCTACTTTAACTTCAACTCTCTATCGTCTCTGCTACCGCTTCGTATTGTATAGCCGCAGTAATCGGCTTTCGATAAATAGATAGATAGATTTTATTGGTCCATTTAAAAGAACTTTTTCAAGTCATGGGAGAAGTCACGAAAAAAACTCATACAAGTAAATAGATCGAAATTTGTCAATTTTATCATTCAAAACATAATATATACAAAAAAAGACAGTGTGGTTGCAAGTTAAAGGGGGTGGAGGCACATCAATTTCAAAATTTCAAATGGCATGGGGGGGGGGTCAAATTACACATCGTTGAAAATATAATTAAATTATCTTTTCAACCATATACATTACCTTTTTTAATTTCAAGTTGATGTCCCCCCAGCGTCATCTGTCGAGTAATTGCAATTTATCTCTTCTCAAAAACTAGTATCGGTATATGTTAAAACACGTATTAACGGAATCTGAAAAAATTTAACTTGACACTCCCTTGTCATTTGAAATTTTTATTAATCCCCCTTTATTAAGCAATATAAATGTATTTTACTTCAAAACGTAGTATCGGTGATACCAATCAACGTCCAACCGTTCAAAAGTGAACAGGTTGGGGAGACTAAAAAAAAGCTGTACTGTATATTCCACGTTAAAAAAACGTTAAAAAATTCAAAGGCACAACAAAAGGATTCTATTAATAATCAGTGAACTCATCAATATTGTGAGTTATGTCTAACATAACCAATTCGACATTTTTCTTGAAATGATTCAACTTGGTAAACCGTTTTTATTCACTGGGTGAAATATAATTTAGCCTAAGGCCCATTACTTGGTAGGATTTTTGGCACAACGAAGTACGATTTCTTGGAATATGAAGATCATTTTTAATTCTTGTATTGTAATGATTCCGATTTTTATGTATATACATCAACAGTACAACGATAAATAAACCATACACTGTAAGAATTTCATATTATCTGAATAATCTTCGACAGGAAGTCCTTGAAGATACATTAACAATGTTTCTTAATATTCGTCTTCGTATTATGAAAATATCTTTCATAGAAGATGAGTTACCCCAAATTGAAATACCATATATCAGTCTGGACTGAATTTGTCCATAATAAAATAACAAAGATGCTTGTTTATCGAAAACATTTCAGAAAACTCTAACTTGATAACACTTGCTATTCGGATTCTTCATGAGATTTACATAATGAGTGGTGAATGAGAGGTTAGTATTAAATGATAAATAAAGAGGAAATAAAATCTTCCAATTTACACAAAAAATATATACTTGTAACGTGCTTACAATTGTTTCGACACACGGTGTCATCATCTGAGCGAGTTATCAACTAAAGAAACGTCAAAATCACCTTCTTAAATATTAAAATAACATGCATGAAATTTCACTAATGACAATTGCAGGTATGAAATTTCCTAATGACATATAGCTTGGATTAGGGAGCATTTGAGTAGTTACTAGTGAGATAATTAATTATAGGTGAATTGTACAGGTCAATTTGGTCATTGAGAACTAAATTGCTATTGTTACGTAAATGTTTCTTGATTTCTATGGATTCTAATATGTTTAATTTTTGACCTTTAGGTTGAATATGCAAAATTTCAGGGTTTTGTGTGAAGTTATGGTTATTGTCAATAAGGTGGTTGACATAGTTTGAGTCCTGTTTATTTAATCTGTAACTTCTCAAATGCTCACCCGCATATCAAAGTAAAAACCGATCAACGTTTTGCATGTCTAACATATCTTGGTCAGCATACGAACAAAATATCCCGTTTCCTTCAGAAACGGAATATAAATGTTGCATTCAAAACCAACAATAACTTATATTCCTTTATTAACAACGCAAAGTCTGTACGGGATAAATTCAAGAAGTCGGGGGTTTACAAACTTGAGTGTGAGGATTGCAATGCATTATATATAGGCCAGACAGGCCGTAGTTTTAATCAAAGATTCGGTGAGCATTTGAGAAGTTACAGATTAAATAAACAGGACTCAAACTATGCCAACCACCTTATTGACAATAACCATAACTTCACACAAAACCCTGAAATTTTGCATATTCAACCTAAAGGTCAAAAATTAAACATATTAGAATCCATAGAAATCAAGAAACATTTACGTAACAATAGCAATTTAGTTCTCAATGACCAAATTGACCTGTACAATTCACCTATAATTAATTATCTCACTAGTAACTACTCAAATGCTCCCTAATCCAAGCTATATGTCATTAGGAAATTTCATACCTGCAATTGTCATTAGTGAAATTTCATGCATGTTATTTTAATATTTAAGAAGGTGATTTTGACGTTTCTTTAGTTGATAACTCGCTCAGATGATGACACCGTGTGTCGAAACAATTGTAAGCACGTTACAAGTATATATTTTTTGTGTAAATTGGAAGATTTTATTTCCTCTTTATTTATCATTCATGATGAATTTACACATACTAAATGCCACCACGATAGAACGTTAGTATTAAAATCTATTCCTAAAAATTTCTAATAATATATTATTTATATGTATATCTAGTGCTGTCGTGACTGTGAAAAGCCTTATATTGAGTTTTGCATGTGTTAAGGAATAAATGATGGCTAGATAACCAGCCATAGAGACTCTGAAGAGTGTAGTGAATGTGGAATTCACTTATTCCTTTCTCGGAACTGTCGGAACCAAAGAGTGTCGTCAACGTATAAACTAGAGAAGGCTTCTGATGAAATTACAGGCAACTCATTAATATAAAGCACAAATAACACCGGCCCCAGAATAGATCCTTGGGGTACTCCAATCAGGAAACTTCCACTCGCGTCCAGATGGAGCAATCTAGAACCTTTCTCTTTGAACTATATTCAATTGTGTTTTCAATTACAGTTTATTCTTATTATTACTTTTAGTGCAGAAATAGAATGGGGACAACATACCGCAAAAGATATGCGACACAAACTTTAAAGTTTTCGTGCAAGAAGTCCGAAGAATGTCTATATTTTGTACAAAAACAATAGGCGAGAATATTATCTAATTTCATGACACAAGCACCCAGAAAACAATTTTTTTACAACAAGTATCTGCAATACTCTTCGCAGATGATACATTTTTTATATTTGTACAGACAGGAATAGACACTGGCAGCAAATAACTAAGAACCTCTTGTGAATGGATAACATCCAAGTAATTTATTCAAAAATAGAAACTACCTTAGGCTTTTAGTAAACTTTTTGCTCCTGAGGATGCTACCTTGGTTGGCGAAACGCGCGTCGAGTGTGATTTTGATATAGTTTTGGAGTTTGGGTAGATTTTTGAATTGTATTCACACTAAAGATTCCAAATATTCACTTACACGATCTAAATTATTTATATATTTTTATTTATACTGCATACACAAACAGATAAACCTTTTACATGTATAAAATTTGAATATATCAGTCAATGGTGCAAATAGTATAGTTAAAATCAACATTATGAAACTAGATAAATAAGAAATTCACTTGGATGAAATACAGTACTAGAATATGAATGAAATAAATCAAAGTTTCCAAATTATGACAAATTACGAGTGCATCTCATATTATTCATAAGATATTCTGTTTATTGCCAAACATTCCCATGCAGCTTGTCTCAAATAAAGCATTCAACAGTTTTTTATTTGAGACGATCTACTTCTGATTTAAAACAATTGAGAGCTGCGTCCTCAAGTTCGCATGATTATATGGAACTGTGGAAAAATCAAATACCTACGTACACCCTTTGAGACTCCGGTAAAAAAAAAAACCTGCACTAGCGAAAAGTTTTGTCGTTGAATTTCATCGAATAAAGAATAAATATGTAGTGCAGATAGAACCAATTCATATATGAAGCAATCTATTTCAGTTCATCCAAGCGATCATGTGATTATCTAATTCAGTATCATTCAGAGTTGCAGACATCAAAGAAACGAGTTTTTGTGTTCTACGCCGAGTCCATTCAGAAAATTCAATAGGATTCTCTTCTTTTATGTTCGTTTCAAAAGCCTAATTAAATTATCTCTCGAAATCCCACACCATTCACTACCACGCTTATTTCTTCCAAACGAGAATCATCCGCCATTTTATTTCAACTCCAACGAAATTTCAGTATTACACAGTAGATAGGTGTATCAATGTATCATTTTCAAAACCCAATATACTATAATCGTCATAACAGTCTACCTAATCAAATATGTTTCGGACTTCTGCTTTTCGTTTTCAGTATGCCCTACCTTCAACTCAATCTATCAGAAAGCGAGGCCATGTAAGCGAACTCCAGCCTGCTTTCACACCTCACCTGAGCCTAGTTGATTTTTACACTCACCTGAAATAGGAACACGTAGCCTGACAATCTCTGCATTTCTGATACGATACAGGGATAGAGCTACGACATGTTGACACCAGAATATGTCTTTCGTCTCGCAACTGCATGTCACGGAAGTTATTTTACATCTGAAAAATCAAAATTAAGTTATTGATGCATAAAAAATACAAAAATCTTCAATGTACATTGAATGAAATTGGTGAAGCGTTTGAATGCACTGGTACAAGTAAATTACCACCAGCGTTTCGACAATCATAAGCTATTCAATGAAAAGCAACTCAGTTTCAAAAAGAGATGCTCAACACTTGACGCATTGACTGAATTTTTAAATACGCTCTATAAAATTCTGGACCACGGCAATGAATTTGTAGGGATTAATCCTTGAGCTGAGTAAAGCTCATGGTTCTAGGTCCAGTTTCCTAGAAAGCTCTGATTGAATCCCACAGGGATGTGTATTAGGACCACTGCTATATATTATTTATGCAATAAACTTTTAATGTCTAGATGCAATTCTCTTCGCGAACATTTTTCATATCTGACTGAGACAGGGATAGAATGACTGAAAACAACTGAGAGTCACTTGTGAATGGATAACATAGACTGGTGCTGAATGAAAATTAAATATCTTTCTGAGGCATACAGTCTGCAGAAGTTCAAGGAGAACATCAATTACTACTTACTCTCGCGAGGTTCTTTGTGGAAACAAAAACATTTAAAAAAATCTAGGAATAATCACAATAACGTTAATAACCTTATTCATTTTGGTTTTATTGCTATTTGGAACCCCAGTTCACAGATAACAGGAGTTTTAGTAAGGCAAAGCATACCTCCCATTGAGAGATTAGGCCTTCATGATGTCATGGTTATAGTGTTCCTCAAAGTTCAGTTTTCGGACCACTATTACATATAATATATATTAATACATTTTGTAGTTTCATGCAACCTACAAAAAGTTTCTTGTTCGCAGACGAGTATAGAGGAAACATTGTGAATCTCTTGTATCAACGTTGTGTTCCCTTTCGTTTACATTTCATAATCTTAGATCAATCTTGACTGTAACGCAATTGTTGGGCTTTTATTATTCAAATGTTGAATCTCGCCTTATAGTGATTGTTTCTGGAAAAGTTCCACTGCATCTTAGATGAGTTCCATTCACAAAGGCGTATGATTGGAAGAATTGCAGAAAAGCCCAACTCCTATTCTTGTAGAAATTTGTTAAAAAAGTTTTCAATAATGACATTACCCAGTGTAACATCACGACAAAAGGATGATTTCAATGTTCCTTGTGCACGATTGAATGTAATAAGTAATTCGCCAGATTACACGAGTTTAAAAATTTACAATGCATTCCCCAGCTCAAATAGGAATTGAGAAAATAACAATAAAGAAATTTTTAATATAAAATAGATTTTATACTCTACAGGAGTTTTAAAGGTTTTTAGTTTAGGTTAAGTTTTAACTATCTGACTATTCCTAAACAGATATACTCTGTCATTGAAGGAAATAAAAAAAAATTAAGACGAAGAACAGGAAAAAGTGTTGTATGTGATTCACCCCGTATGATGGTGAAAAGGGCTGGGCAAGGGTTGTCAAAGAAGACATGTAATTTTTTTAAGTGTCGTATTGTCATTCCACGAATAATTTTCCAAATAAACCTTTTTAAAAAGAAACATCCTGACAAATACTGGCAATTATCATCTCTGAAGATATTTCCTACAAAAGCTTTGAGAATGTTGAAGGACATAGGATATAGAATACATCGTCATTCTTTTTTTTTAATGAAAACGACATTAAGCCATTGCTCACTTGGTATATTTACTCTGTGCTGGGGAGATTTTGGAAAAGGTTAATGTTTCTAAAACATTCCTATAATCATGAATACAACAAAATACCGGCAAAATTATTAAATCCTAAAAAAACACAGTTTGGCCGTCTGCCAGAAAAATTCGCTAAATTTGTGTTTATACATGGTAAACTAGGGCAAATTGCGGAAAATAAAGTGGTGTTCTATCAATCCGTGATGATTAATATAATTTTTTTTGTTCGCCAACCTCCGAAGTTGCGCCATTGAACAAACATCTATGGTTTGACATTCTGCCTACGATTTCTTGATGTTCTTCTTCTTCTTCTTGTTTTAATGGCCGTTGTTTCCCATAAGGCACATTTGGCCAGATTTCTTGATGTTCAATTGTGCATACAGTCTGTCATTTTCAGTTATTACAGTATTCACTGAGGCATTATTTCGACGTGTTTTCGTTGATCGATCATTCAAAAGACATTGATGAATATGGCTCGAATGTAATTTGTGTTCAAGAACATTGTTTTGGCATATACGGAAAGCTCATTAGACACATTGAAAGAAGAGTATTAACAGAATGCCCTAAGAGTGATTTCATTTTAAAACTAATGTAAAAATAAAAATATGTACAAAAACAGACAAAAAATAATTACTGCGGCTTATTCCATAATCTGATCTGACTGGATACACCACTGAAAATAAGTGATAGAATTCGGAATAAATTTTTCGATCTCATTTGGTTCAAACGCGACAAAGATATGGGCATACGTGCTCTCTATGCGACAAGAATTGATTTGAGAGACTGCGTCCATCATTCCTCGAATCCAAACTTCGCAAAGTTTTCCACGTAGGGACGTTTGAAAAATTCCCTCGATTCTTCGGAAACCAGACCTACATAAAGAAAGCACTGTCGCACAATAGGTACAATTCCAGTTTTTATCTTTGACAGAAAAATGTTTGGATTGGAGCGAAATCCTGAAGGAAATTTACAACCTGAATATTTCACGTTGATTTTCTTTTGAAATCCTCTCAGTCGAGAATTGACTTGATTTTGTTGGACTGGCGTGATATATGATAAACATAAATTGTGGGCTTTCGGGGTTTGCGCTTTGTCAGGATGTAAATGATTTCAGGGTACATTTATTGTTTCATTGCTTTGGCTGTAATGCATGTCTTTGAAAGTAACTGTAAAAATCAAGCTTGTAAGAGACTTTGGGCTCTCTATTCATATAATCCACAACAAAACATTATTTCTCACCAGGAGAAATTATATGAAGCAATATTCCGATACCTTCATTCTGATATTCGGACTCAACTTAATCAACTCAGTAGCCTACTTCAATCATTTGCTCAGAGTGTCAATTCATTTTTAAAGACTATAAACCCCATTTTTACATGTCATAATTATTTTTTATCTCTTTGACTTTCAAGTATCCTATTTATGTCTACTCACCTATCAAAACTAACGGAAACTTTGAATTTTTGGGGTGGTTCGGGAGCACCACATGGCAACGTCGCAGTTGGAGAGGAACGTGAGGCGGTTACAATGCCGCTTAGATGGAAACCTGAAAAAAAAAGTTGGTTGATTGAAAAATGTCCAGTTGAGAGGATTAGTCGAGAAGGCGTTATGGAACGGCCACCTCGATCTCCATATTTAACTCCGATAGATTTAATTTTTTGGGGGTTTTAGAGACATTTGAGATATGTTGTTTATAAAACATACCCAACTAGTTTCACTCATAATTCCATTCCGGATTTTTGTTTACATTCCTAATTTCAATTATTGAAGGTTTCAATGAGTTATCCGAGTCACAAATGAAGAAAGATTTTTTGGACTTTTTGAAGTGGAACATGTTTAATGGAAAAGTGTTAGAGAGGTGCCTCAAGAAGCTGCTTCATCCAAGACTGGTCTTTATAATTCTCAAGCCGAGATAACTACATTACTGTAAAAAGTTTCTTACACACGAGCTTAAAAAATAAGACAAACGCAGTTTTGCGAGGAAAAGCCAATACATATTCTACAGAATTCAAATATTCTCTATGGTATCTGGCAAAAGGTAATTTACTTTAACGGGAAACATCAACAGACTAAAGTACCGATGTTGGTCTGACGAAAACTCCCATCTCTAAAAAAAACATCACACCCAAAGACCAGTGAAATTGAATGTCTGGGAAGATTTTCTTGGAGATCATCATAAGTCGTCTTGTCATTACAGGTATTTCGAATGAAAAGCTTTCTATTTACACATATCTTATGATTGATTGCTCAAGCGTTGGAAGAAGATAACAACATTTATGAAGACCAGTTATTCTTTCAACAGGATGGGAAACCTCAGCATACTAATATTCTTGTAAGGTGATATCCATGTATTCTGAGAGATCAGTCGATTGGCCAGCCAGATCTCCAGACCTGAAGCCACTCGACTTCTATGCGGTCAATTGAAATGTTAAGTTAGGTTCTCCATTGAGACAGGTTGAGAGAATCAACAGATATTTATATTGCTGTTAGTCAAAATTTTGACGAACCTATAACACTATTCTATGGTAGTTGGCGGGCTACTTTCTAATTATTTGATGTAGTTCTTTATATTGTTACGAAATAATTTTTGGAAAAACTCCATATATATATATATATATTTCAAAAATAGGATGTATGTAGAGAAAAGGAAAACATTGATACGGATTACGTCATTTTGAGAATATTGAATGGTCAAGCAAAAAGTCACGAGGTTTGCAATCTGGTAAAATGGGAATTTTTGCGTTTTTCGGGAAATTGGGAGCTTAAATTGAAATATGTAATGGGTTGAAGTGTATAAAATTTTCAAAGCTCCTCAAATTAAGATACATTGCTTGACTAATATGCCATTTGAAATATTCGAATCGATGATGGCTGCATTTTGACTTTACCCCTTCCTATATCAAAAAGTGTCCGTCTCGAGAATGAAACTGACCTGTTTATGGAAATTTGTCTTTAATATGTATTTTCGAAGATATTTCTAGTCTCACATTTTGAACGGAACATTGAATATCCTAGTATGTAGATTTACACAAAAGATCTCGAATGATTCAATTATTTATATAATGAAGATAAAAAGTCACGTAATACTGTTTGTTCAAAAGGCAGCGGTGTTTATTTCGACCAGATTATAGCTTCTGCGCAGATTTGCTAAGGTTTGCGGCTAATATTTCGACCAGTGTTCATTTAGTTCCCAGGTAGCACATCATATTGGCTGAATCTTGGTTCCATATTGGGCCAATATAGATATATTGTAAATGAAAAATCAATGTTGGTCCAATATGGGTGAATATTCAAGAAACAATATTATATTAATAATATTGGTGGAATATTGGTTGAACTAGTTTTGAATGTAGATTATTACATGAAATATTGGGTCAATATTGGTTGAATAATTTCTACCAATATCGATAATACAATATTGGTTATATATTGTTTTCCACATCTAGAATAAATATTGCAATACAAATATTCCAGTCATATCGATTATAGGAAAAAATAACTATATTGTATTTCCAAGTTTGATAGCATATTGGTTGAATATCATTTCCACTTTATTTGACAAATTGTAGTAACTCATATTGAGTCAATATTGGTTGAATGATATTTACCAATATCGATAAAACAATATTGTCTTCACATCGTTTTCAACATCTAGAATAAATATTGCAATCCCAATATTCCCCTCATATCGATTCTAGGAATAAAATCTATATTGTATCTCCAAGTGTGATTACACATTGGTTGAATATCATTTCGCCAATATTCAGCAAATCTTAATAATTAATATTGAGTCAATATTGGTTCAATAATATTTATCGATATCGTTAAAACAATATTGCCTTCATATTGTTTCCTACATCTAGATTGAGATGAAATTTGAATATTGGCCGAATATTCAATGAAACATATTTAAATTATTTCATGATCAAACCTGGATAAAAATCCGCTAGGTGGCTCTACATATAGAACGTCTTCTAAAACCTACGAAAGTTTATTAAATACTTCTCTTAACTTGTTTTCAAGACAGCTCACTCAGTGGTTAAGGCGATCAAAAGGCAGACTCTGGTGTCACCTTCATCAACTAAAAGACATTTAATAATTTACCAAGGTATATTGACGTCCTCCAATATAACCAAATGATATTGTACCAATATCGATAAATATTTTAAGGCCATTATTGCTTCAAGAATATTTCACCAAAACTATTTTTGGAATATTTAAACAATATTCGACCAATATCGCAAAATGTTCACAATTTACTTCTCAACAATATAACTTTTGAATATTGTGCTAATATTGTCAGAATATTGTATCAGCGATATTGTACCAATATCGCCAAATATTTTGAGGCCAATATTGGTTGGGGAATATTTCGCCAATATTATTCAAGTAATATTGGACCAATATCGCCGAATGTTCACATTTTTTTTCTCGCCAATATTGCATTTCAAATATTTCGCCAATATGTTCACAATATTGTACCAATATTTTACCAATATAAGGGTGCTACTTGGGTTACAAGTGGCCTTGGAGGTTACGATTGTGCTTTTGGTGTTTTCTCAAACTTATTGTTTAGTTATTCTGGATAGAATTACTGCAGTTATGTGATATTTATAATGCTTTTCATAACGGAATAATTAGCAACACTACTTCTATTGCCGCTAGGATGATTTTCTCATTTGTTTTTGACATAACCTAAATTTGTGGTGATATCACCGCGTGTGAATTTGAGAACGATGGCTAGAAGTAGTTTAAATTGTTTTTGTTTTCCATTATAAATAAAAATACTTGAAATGTTTCTACAATTTTGATTTTTTCTGTTTGATGTTTCCAGTATCCAAATGCAGTATGCTTGGGTGTTGATTCGACAATGGTCAACATATCGACCACCAAAAAAAATACTCCGAAGCATTCCATAAAAAATTATACGAGTTCTTCAGTGCGATTTGAAATTAAAATGCATTTTTTTCGCTTTGTATCAATTTGCCATATAAAGGGTTAAACTGATGGTTTTTATTGGTTGCAAGAAATGTCAAAAAATAATCATCCCAAATTCAGTAAAACAATAACACGCAGTATAAACACAAAATCCTCGCAAGAAAACAGAACTTTATTCACACGTAAAACGAGTAATCCATACGGGATTCTCCTTTTCAACGAAAAGCAACTGGCTATTGTACAATATTTTCAGCGGAACAAAAATACACAACGTTCTTTAGAATCATAGCCCCTTTTGTGCGAGCACTGAATACAAAAGTTTCTCTAATCTTTCCAGAATGTCTATAGAAACCGTATAGAACTTTCGAAAGTAATATACCATCCTTTGTACCAAGTTTTCCGTCTTCAATAACACCTCGGACGTCTACAGGGTGGTGCTAGAAGATAATAGAGCTATCGATGTTGTTACATTCGCATTGGGAAGGAACTAGAAAAAAGTGAACAAAGGTAGAATGTATCGATAGAAAGTTTGATTTTGTGGAGGAAATTCGTTCGATGACATTTTATTTTTTAGAATTTTAACCTTCCACGTTCGGAAAGTATACGTGTTAGTCCAAGCAATAGGGAAAAGTGCGAGCAAAAATTAATATCCGAAAACAAAAAATATGAGCGTATAGGAAATTGAAATTCAGCATGAGTTTCTATTTCATGCGTCTCGATCGTGATTACCGAACATAACCTAAAAAATTGGCAAAATAAAATCAATATACTCATTCGATAATATGAAAGTACAACTCTTACAGAGAAAAGTAAGCCCTGAATCGTTACTGTAGCATCATTCCCCGAGCAAGAGTAGCCATATTGAGAGAGCATCTTTTTTGAGAAAACTTCATATATTTTGGAATTTTTTTGAAAAATACTTTTTTGGCTTGCCATAGGCTACACAAAACTGTAAGTGACAATTTTCAATACCTTACAATAAACGAGTTATAGAAAACCCGATTTTTACGGTTTTTCCGATATAACTCGATAAGTATCGATGATATCAAAAAATTATAGCTTATTTGATTGATAGATCTTTTCAATACCTACAATTTCTATATTAAACTTTTTTCGATCGGAGCAGTAGTTTTTTAATTATCAACAAAAAACCACTTTTCGCAACTTTGCCAATTTTTTAGGTTATGTTCGGTAAACAGGATCGAGTCGCATGAAATAGAAACCCATCCTGAATTTTTTTTATACAACGACCTCTTGGGAAGTTGTATTATCTACGATTGCCCCCCTACGGACCCCAACTTTTTTATTTGACGTTTTAGACCCATAGTTACTTCTAGGAAAATGATGCCCGTCGAAAAAAAAAAATTTTCGACGGTCTGTCTGTCTATCGGTCGGTCTGTCTGTCTGTCTGTTTGTAGCTCTGTCGTGTCATTTCAAAACGCTCGCATTTCCAAACCCTTGGAGATATCGCTTTGAAATTTGAACCACATCAATAACTCGAGCACAATATTTCTCATTTTTTTTGCGATAGGAAAATCAGGAAAATTTTTACAGGGGTTTTCCCGTTTTTCCTACTTCCCTCGATAGCGGTTCAGGAATTGATTTTTTTCTTCCATACTTTTTGGAGTTATACGCCTATATGTCCTACACGAGTGTAAAGTTTTTGAGAGGGATCGGAAAATGCTTACGGCTTTTCCGGGCGATTTTCCGAAAACTGATAAACTCAAAAATACGCCAAACCGATAATCGAAACTAAATTTCGAAAACAGCGATAGGTAGAGCTCAAATAGAGGAACAAAATATATGCGAAATATTTTTCATCAAAATTATCGGAAAACCGGGAAAACTCGAGAAAACTGAAAATAAAAATTTGAATTTTAGAAAATACGAAATATCTCGAAAGCGGTCGATATTTTCCTAATTTATCAGGATATCTTTTTTAACAGCCTTCAGAAAATCTACAAAAAAATTTGACACATTTTTTCCGTAAAATCAATAGTGCGGGAAATATTCCAAAAAAATGGAAAATCGAGATATTGACCGTAACAATGAAACAAATGAAAATCTTGAAATTGCTTCTGATACGTATTCACAAGCCTCACTAATACTCCAAACCGTTTTTCTCCAACTCTATTATAAAGTGGAAAAAAATTGAAATTTTTTTTTTTTTTTATTTTGAAATCTCAAAAACTCGAAAACGAAACAAGATATCGAGAAAGTGTATATAAAGAGTTTTGATGTACTAGAACAGATCTACAATCTTATAGAAAGGTGGGAATCTCGCAAACGTGGCAACGCTGGATCGAAAACTAGCGATGAGGGCCGACAGAGTGCGGGCGGTTGAATCACGCTCATAACACTCTCCGATTCAGTTTTCGGCTGGCTGGCAGAGATAGCGGACGTGAAGTTTTATTACGGTACTCGATGAATCACTGCACTGTCATATGACGTCACGACATGGCGGTCATCAGCTGATTGTTTTTTTGTGGTTTTCACTGGTTGATTGTGATTTTCATAAACCTTATTGACATTGAGTAATCCTGTTATTTTATTATAATTGTAATACTCCTTTTTGATTTGAGGAATCGAATAATTTTGCTAATAATTTCAGTTGACGTCACAACATGGTGGTCACCAGATAATATTATATTTTGTACTTGGTTCTGGTTAATTGTGATCTTTATAAATTTTTCAGGCATTTAGTGATCTTATTATTTGATTATATATTGTAATATTCCTTTTTCATTTGAAAAATCGAATAATTTTGCTAATGACATCAGGTAGCGGTCACCAGATGATTGTGTATTGTGGTTGCTTCTAGTTAGTTGTGATTTACATAAACTTGCCAAAAATCTATTCTAAAGAAGATGCTACCAAAATTTTGTTAAGAAACGTGAAATCTAATAGAAAAGTTGAAATCTACCAAACGTGACAACGCTGGATCGAAAACTACCGATGAGGGCCGACAGAGTGGGGGCGGTTAAATCATGCTGATAACACTCTCCGATTCAGTTTTCGGCTGGCTGGTAGAGATAGCGGACGTGAAGTTTTATTCCGGTACTCGATGAGTCACTGCAATGTCATATGACGTCACAACATGGCTGTCATCAGCTGATTGTTTTTTCGTGGTTTTCACTGTTTTATTGTGATTTTTATAGACATTGAGTGATCCTATTATTTTTTTATATATTACAATACTCCTTTTTCATTTGAGGGATCGAATTATTCTGCTAATAATTTCAGTTGACGTCACAACATGGTGGTCACCAGATAATATTGTATTTTCTACTTGGTTCTGGTTAATTGTGATCTTTATACATTTTTCAGGAATTTAGTGATCTTATTATTTGATTATATATCTTAATATTCTTTTTTCATTTGAAAAATCGAATAATTTTGCTAATGGTGACGTCACAACATGGCGGTCAACAGCTGATAGTGTATTGTGTTTGTTTCTGGTTAGTTGTGATTTACATAAACTTGCCAGAAATCTATTCTAAAGAAGAAGCTACCAAAATTTTGTTAAGAAACGTAAAATCTAATAGAAAAGTTGAAATCTTCCAAACATGACAACGCTGCATCGAAAACTACCGATGAGGGCCGACAGAGTGGGGGCGGTTGAATCATGCTCATAACACTCTCCGATTCAGTTTTCGGCTGGCTGGCAGAGATAGCGGACGTGAAGTTTTATTCCGGTACTCGATGAGTCACTGCAATGTCATATGACGTCACAACATGGCTGTCATCAGCTGATTGTTTTTTCGTGGTTTTCACTGTTTTATTGTGATTTTTATAGACATTGAGTGATCCTATTATTTTTTTATATATTGTAATACTCCTTTTTCATTTGAGGGATCGAATTATTCTGCTAATAATTTCAGTTGACGTCACAACATGGTGGTCACCAGATAATATTGTATTTTGTACTTGGTTCTGGTTAATTGTGATCTTTATACATTTTTCAGGCATTTAGTGATCTTATTATTTGATTATATATTGTAATATTCCTTTTTCATTTGAAAAATCGAACAATTTTGCTAATGGTGACGTCACAACATGGCGGTCACCAGCTGATAGTGTATTGTGTTTGTTTCTGGTTAGTTGTGATTTACATAAACTTGCCAGAAATCTATTCTAAAGAATAAGCTACCAAAATTTTGTTAAGAAACGTAAAATCTAATAGAAAAGTTGAAATCTTCCAAACGTGACAACGCTGCATCGAAAACTACCAATGAGGGCCGACAGAGTGGGGGCGGTTGAATCATGCTCATAACACTCTCCCATTCAGTTTTCGGCTGGCTGGCAGAGATAGCGGACGTGAAGTTTTATAACGGTACTCGATGAATCACTGCACTGTCATATGACGTCACAACAAGGCGGTAATCAGCTGATTGTTTTTTGGTGATTTTCACTGGTTGATTGTGATTTTTAAAAACTTTATAGACATTGAGTGATCCTGTTATTTTATTATAATTGTAATACTCCTTTTTCATTTAAGGAATCGAATAATTTTGCTAATAATATCAGTTGACGTACATGGTGATTCACCAGAATAATATCAGTTGACGTCACAACATGGTGATTCACCAGATAATATTGTATTTTGTACATGGTTCTAGTTAATTGTGATCTTTATAAATTTTTCAGGCATTTATTTTATTATATATTGTAATACTACTTTTTCATTTGAGGAACCGAATAATGCTGCTAATAATTTCGGTTGATGTCACAACATGGTGGACATCAGATAATATTGTATTAAGTACTTGGTTCTGGTTAATTGTGATTTTTATAATTTTTTCAGGCATTTAGTGATCTTAATATTTTATTATTTATTATAATATTCCTATTTCATTTGAGAAATCGAACAATTTTGCTAATGACATCAGGTTACGTCACAGCATGGCGGTCACCAGCTGATTTCATATTGTGGTTTGTTTCTGGATAGTTGTGATTTACATAAACGTACCAATAATCTATTCTAAAGAAGAAGCTACCAAAATTTTGTTAAAAAACGTAAAATCTAATAGAAAAGTAGAAATCTTCCAAACGTGACAACGCTGGATCGAAAACTACCGATGAGGTCCGACAGAGTGGGGGCGACTGAATCATGCTGATGACACTCTCCGATTCAGTTTTCGCCTTTTCGGCTGGCTGGCAGAGATAGCGGAAGTGAAGTTTTATTACGGTACTCGATGAATCACTGCACTGTCATCTGACGTCACAACATGCCGGTCATCAGCTGATTGTTTTTTTGTGGTTTTCACTGGTTGATTGTGATTTTTATAGACTTTATAGACATTGAGTGATCCTGTTATTTTATTATATATTCTAATACTGCTTTTTCATTTGAGGAATCGAATAATTTTGCTAATAATTTCAGTTGACGTCGCTACATGATGGTCACCAGAAAATACTGTATTTTGTAGTTGGTTGTGTTTAACTATTATTTTTATAAATTTTCCAGACATTTAATGAGCTTATTATTCGATTATATATATAGTAATATTCCTTTTCCTTTGAGAAGTCGAACAATTATTCAATGACATCAGCTGACGTCACAACATGGCAGTCACCATCTGATTGTTTTTGTGGTTGGTACTGGTTATTCGTGATTTATATAAAATAACTAAAGATATATTTTAAAAAGGCGCCTACCAAAATTTCTGTCAAGAAATCCAAAATCTTGTAGAAAGGTGGGAATCTCGCAAACGTGGCAACGCTGGATCGAAAACTACCGATGAGGGCCGACAGAGTGGGGGCGGTTGAATCATGCTCATAAAACTCTCTGATTCAGTTTTCGGCTGGCTGGAAGAGATAGCGGACGTGAAGTTTTATTACGGTACTCGATGAATCACTGCACTGTCATCTGACGTCACAACATGGCTGTCATCTGCTGATTGTTTTTTGTGGTCTTCACTGGTTGATTGTGATTTTTATAAACTTTACAGAATAATGATGCTAATAATTTCAGTTGACGTCACAACATGGTTGTCATCAGATAGTATTTTGTACTTGGTTCTGGTTAATTGTGATTTATATAATTTTTTCAGACACTTAAAGATCTTAGTATTTGATTATTTATTATAATATTCCTTTTTTATTTGAGAAATCGAACAATTTTGCTAATGACATCAGGTGACATCACAACATGGCGGTCACCAGCTGATTGTGTATTGTGGTTGTTTCTGGTTAGTTGTGATTTACATAAACTTGCCAAAAATCTATTCTAAAGAAGAAGCTACCAAAATTTTGTTAAGAAATGTAAAATCTAATAGAAAAGTAGAAATCTTCCAAACGTGACAACGCTGCATCGAAAACTACCGATGAGGGCTGACAGAGTGGGGGCGGTTGAATCATGCTCATAACACTCTCCGATTCAGTTTTCGGCTGGCTGGCAGAGATAGCGGACGTGAAGTTTTACGATACTCGATGAATCACTGTACTGTCATATGACGTCACAACTTGGCGGTCATCAGCTGATTGTTTTTTTGTGGTTTTCAGTGGTTGTTTGTGATTTTTATAAACTTTATAGACATTGAGTGATTCTGTTATTTCATTATAATTGTAATACTGCTTTTTAATTTGAGGAATCGAATAATTTTGCTAATAATTTCAGTTGACGCCAACTTGGTGGTCACCAGCTGATTGTTTTTGTGGTCGGTTTTGGTCTTTTGTGATTTTTACAATCATTAAAAACTTTAACTGGTCCTATCATTTCATAAGATATTGTAATACTCCTTTATTATTTGAGACATCGAATGATTTCAGGTGCAATCAAGAAGCCTGGAATTTCCTCAAAACCAACCAAATTATTTTGGCTAACTATGAGCTCAGGTTATTGAATGTAAATTGTGATTTTATTTTTGTTAATCTGAAGAGTAATTGATAAACCTAACTTTCCACTCCTCAACTAATACCCCATTACCAAATCCTTTCCCGACAGGGGCGCTCATACCTTCCCGTGGTCCCTGTTGAGCGATAAAAGTTCAAACCTGAGAAAAACAAGTTGTATTGATTCATTACGATAGGAAGGAACTATTATCGGCCAAGTGAGCACCAATGTATTGTAGATTAAGACATTTTTCGATGTACAACCCAATATTTGTGAACTACTCTATTCCTATACTTTCAATCTTATCGTGAATAACTGAAAAGAATCACCCCATTGTCGTATTTCAAATAGCCCCACTAACAAACTAACATACTAAACTACCTCGATAACACCCCTATTTGAATGCTAACAATGGGTTGTGTATTTTCTCGGCGTGATCAAATGATTCAATCAAGTATAGGAATAGTGAGGCTAATATGGGTTTCTTTCTCCATCATTTGTTTATTGTGTATGAACAACTTTTTTCTTATCAATTATTTCAGATCTAACTTTGGGAACATTACAGATTTTTTTTCGTGTGATTATATTTTGTACTTTTATTTATAGTGACACGTTTTATCTCCTACACCTAATTTCATGTGATAACCATGTTATTTGTGACCTTTGATGCAAACCCAATATTTTCTTTATTATTCATGATTTCATTTTATTGCTTCTTGTATTATTCACCATATTGAAAAGTTATTTTTCTAGGAACTCATGGAGGATATTTATCTATCTGCAAAGAGGAGTTCTGGCACAATAGGCTAGTAAGAAACAATTATATACAATACGTATTTACAGTCATGTGGGTTCGAGATGCCTGGAATGTCCTAACATCTTGGTTTCCAAACATATTTCTAATTTTCAGTTACTTATAGTCACAACTCTCAATTAGGATAGAAATGGACGAGAGAAAAAACTGGTTTGAAGAATTCTGGTACCAAACGGATGAAGAATGAAATGGGGAAACTGTTTGGAACGAAATCCCTCAATGGGAATCGACGGGGGCATATTCTCCGTGTGGCAAACTCCGCTTCATTCGTTATACCGTCTACATCGGTGGTAAGGGCTGTAGCTCAGCTACGGTAAGATGAACCCTGCCTCGAGCACAGTGGCTGACATGCTCACCCGTAGAGGCCTATATATACGGGAGCCCGATCATCGATGACGGTTTCGCGTGGAGCAGAACTAATCACACGGAATAGTTGCTCCAATAGAAACTCATTCAGGAATCCGGTTTCGACTTCCAACAGCATATCCATTCTATTCTTGTTTCGTTTCGTATTCAGTATGGTCCAGTCCAATTTTTGCTCTCGTTCCTAGAAATCTGAATTGACACCGCTTCGGGTCTGGTGAGATCAAAGAGCCTATAATTTTCTTATCACTCACAAGCCACTATGCCACTAGCTTCCTGGACAGAACGTGAAAACCCACAACAGGTGATGAACGTTTCATTATATGACGTGAATTCGAGTATCATGGTATATTATGTCATCTTATTTTTTTCTTCAGTTTATTTTCCATAGAATTCTTGATATGCTTGTATACAATTTTTTATAATTACAGCATTGTATGTGAATAAATTAATATTTTTTTTTATCTTGAATTCGAATTCTTTAATATGTGTAGAATTCCATTTCATGACATTTTCTGAACATAACATGTCATTCTACACTAACATCCTTGTCCCACCTTCCCGACAGGGGCGCTCACACCTTCTCGTGGTCCCTGTTGAGCGATAACAGTTCAAACCTGAGAAAAACAAGTTTTATTGATTCACTACGATAGGAAGGAACTATTATCGGCCAAGTGAGCACCAATGTATTGTAGATTAAGACATTTTTCGATGTACAACCCAATATTTGTGAACTACTCTATTCCTATACTTTCAATCTTATCGTGAATAACTGAAAAGAATCACCCCATTGTCGTATTTCAAATAGCCCCAGTAACAAACTAACATACTAAACTACCTCGATAACACCCCTATTTGAATGCTAACAATGGGTTGTGTATTTTCTCGGCGTGATCAAAGGATTCAATCAAGTATAGGAACAGTGAGGCTAATATGGGTTTCTTTCTCCATCATTTGTTTATTGTGTGTGAACAACTTTTTTTCTTATCAATTATTTCAGATCTAACTTTGGGAACATTACAGATTTTTTTTTTCGTGTGATTATATTTTGTACTTTTTTTATATTGACACGTTTTATCTCCTACACCTAATTTCATGTGATAACCATGTTATTTGTGACCTTTGATGCAAACTCAATATTTTCTGTATTATTCATGATTTCATTTTATTGCTTCTTGTATTATTCACCATATTGATATGTTCTACACGTGAAAGGTTATTTTTCTAGGAACTCATGGAGGATATTTATCTATCTGCAAAGAGGAGTTTTGGCACAATAGGCTAGTAAGAAACAATTATATATAATACGTATTTACAGTCATGTGGGTTCGAGAAGCCTGGAATGTCCTAACATCTTGGTTTCCAAACATATTTCTAATTTTCAGTTACTTATAGTCACAACTCTCAATTAGGATAGAAAGGGACGAGAGAAAAAATTGGTTTGGAGAATTCTGGTACCAAACGGATGAAGAATGAAATGGGGAAACTGTTTGGAACGAAATCCCTCAATGAGAATCGACTGGGGCATATTCTCCGTGTGGCAAACTCCGCTTCATTCGTTATACCGTCTACATCGGTGGTAAGGGCTGTAGCTCAGCTACGGTAAGATGAACCCTGCCTCGAGCACAGTGGCTGACATGCTCACCCGTAGAGGCATATATATACGGGAGCCCGATCATCGATGACGGTTTCGCGTGGAGCAGAACTAGTCACACGGAATAGTTGCTCCAATAGAAACTCATTCAGGAATCCGGTTTCGACTTCCAACAGCATATCCATTCTATTCTTGTTTCGTTTCGTATTCAGTATGGTCCAGTCCAATTTTTGCTCTCGTTCCTAGAAATCTGAATTGACACCGCTTCGGGTCTGGTGAGATCAAAAAGCCTATAATTTTCTTATCACTCACAAGCCACTATGCCACTAGCTTCCTGGACAGAACGTGATAACCCACAACAGGTGATGAACGTTTCATTATATGACGTGAATTCGAGTATCATGGTATATTATGTCATCTTATTTTTTTTCTTCAGTTTATTTTCCATAGAATTCTTGATATGCTTGTATACAATTTTTTATAATTACAGCATTGTATGTGAATAAATTAATATTTTTTTTATCTTGAATTCGAATTCTTTAATATGTGTAGAATTCGATTTCATGACATTCTCTGAACATAACATGTCATTCTACACTAACATCCTTGTCCCACCTTCCCGACAGGGGCGCTCACACCTTCTCGTGGTCCCTGTTGAGCGATAACAGTTCAAACCTGAGAAAAACAAGTTTTATTGATTCACTACGATAGGAAGGAACTATTATCGGCCAAGTGAGCACCAATGTATTGTAGATTAAGACATTTTTCGATGTACAACCCAATATTTGTGAACTACTCTATTCCTATACTTTCAATCTTATCGTGAATAACTGAAAAGAATCACCCCATTGTCGTATTTCAAATAGCCCCAGTAACAAACTAACATACTAAACTACCTCGATAACACCCCTATTTGAATGCTAACAATGGGTTGTGTATTTTCTCGGCGTGATCAAAGGATTCAATCAAGTATAGGAACAGTGAGGCTAATATGGGTTTCTTTCTCCATCATTTGTTTATTGTGTGTGAACAACTTTTTTTCTTATCAATTATTTCAGATCTAACTTTGGGAACATTACAGATTTTTTTTTTCGTGTGATTATATTTTGTACTTTTTTTTATATTGACACGTTTTATCTCCTACACCTAATTTCATGTGATAACCATGTTATTTGTGACCTTTGATGCAAACTCAATATTTTCTGTATTATTCATGATTTCATTTTATTGCTTCTTGTATTATTCACCATATTGATATGTTCTACACGTGAAAGGTTATTTTTCTAGGAACTCATGGAGGATATTTATCTATCTGCAAAGAGGAGTTTTGGCACAATAGGCTAGTAAGAAACAATTATATATAATATGTATTTACAGTCATGTGGGTTCGAGAAGCCTGGAATGTCCTAACATCTTGGTTTCCAAACATATTTCTAATTTTCAGTTACTTATAGTCACAACTCTCAATTAGGATAGAAAGGGACGAGAGAAAAAATTGGTTTGGAGAATTCTGGTACCAAACGGATGAAGAATGAAATGGGGAAACTGTTTGGAACGAAATCCCTCAATGGGAATCGACGGGGGCATATTTTCCGTGTGGCAAACTCCACTTCATTCGTTATACCGTCTACATCGGTGGTAAGGGCTGTAGCTCAGCTACGGTAAGATGAACCCTGCCTCGAGCACAGTGGCTGACATGCTCACCCGTAGAGGCCTATATATACGGGAGCCCGATCATCGATGACGGTTTCGCGTGGAGCAGAACTAGTCACACGGAATAGTTGCTCCAATAGAAACTCATTCAGGAATCCGGTTTCGACTTCCAACAGCATATCCATTCTATTCTTGTTTCGTTTCGTATTCAGTATGGTCCAGTCCAATTTTTGCTCTCGTTCCTAGAAATCTGAATTGACACCGCTTCGGGTCTGGTGAGATCAAAAAGCCTATAATTTTCTTATCACTCACAAGCCACTATGCCACTAGCTTCCTGGACAGAACGTGATAACCCACAACAGGTGATGAACGTTTCATTATATGACGTGAATTCGAGTATCATGGTATATTATGTCATCTTATTTTTTTTCTTCAGTTTATTTTCCATAGAATTCTTGATATGCTTGTATACAATTTTTTATAATTACAGCATTGTATGTGAATAAATTAATATTTTTTTTATCTTGAATTCGAATTCTTTAATATGTGTAGAATTCGATTTCATGACATTCTCTGAACATAACATGTCATTCTACACTAACATCCTTGTCCCACCTTCCCGACAGGGGCGCTCACACCTTCTCGTGGTCCCTGTTGAGCGATAACAGTTCAAACCTGAGAAAAACAAGTTTTATTGATTCACTACGATACGAAGGAACTATTATCGGCCAAGTGAGCACCAATGTATTGTAGATTAAGACATTTTTCGATGTACAACCCAATATTTGTGAACTACTCTATTCCTATACTTTCAATCTTATCGTGAATAACTGAAAAGAATCACCCCATTGTCGTATTTCAAATAGCCCCAGTAACAAACTAACATACTAAACTACCTCGATAACACCCCTATTTGAATGCTAACAATGGGTTGTGTATTTTCTCGGCGTGATCAAAGGATTCAATCAAGTATAGGAACAGTGAGGCTAATATGGGTTTCTTTCTCCATCATTTGTTTATTTTGTGTGAACAACTTTTTTTCTTATCAATTATTTCAGATCTAACTTTGGGAACATTACAGATTTTTTTTTTCGTGTGATTATATTTTGTACTTTTTTTTATATTGACACGTTTTATCTCCTACACCTAATTTCATGTGATAACCATGTTATTTGTGACCTTTGATGCAAACTCAATATTTTCTGTATTATTCATGATTTCATTTTATTGCTTCTTGTATTATTCACCATATTGATATGTTCTACACGTGAAAGGTTATTTTTCTAGGAACTCATGGAGGATATTTATCTATCTGCAAAGAGGAGTTTTGGCACAATAGGCTAGTAAGAAACAATTATATATAATATGTATTTACAGTCATGTGGGTTCGAGAAGCCTGGAATGTCCTAACATCTTGGTTTCCAAACATATTTCTAATTTTCAGTTACTTATAGTCACAACTCTCAATTAGGATAGAAAGGGACGAGAGAAAAAATTGGTTTGGAGAATTCTGGTACCAAACGGATGAAGAATGAAATGGGGAAACTGTTTGGAACGAAATCCCTCAATGGGAATCGACGGGGGCATATTTTCCGTGTGGCAAACTCCACTTCATTCGTTATACCGTCTACATCGGTGGTAAGGGCTGTAGCTCAGCTACGGTAAGATGAACCCTGCCTCGAGCACAGTGGCTGACATGCTCACCCGTAGAGGCCTATATATACGGGAGCCCGATCATCGATGACGGTTTCGCGTGGAGCAGAACTAGTCACACGGAATAGTTGCTCCAATAGAAACTCATTCAGGAATCCGGTTTCGACTTCCAACAGCATATCCATTCTATTCTTGTTTCGTTTCGTATTCAGTATGGTCCAGTCCAATTTTTGCTCTCGTTCCTAGAAATCTGAATTGACACCGCTTCGGGTCTGGTGAGATCAAAAAGCCTATAATTTTCTTATCACTCACAAGCCACTATGCCACTAGCTTCCTGGACAGAACGTGATAACCCACAACAGGTGATGAACGTTTCATTATATGACGTGAATTCGAGTATCATGGTATATTATGTCATCTTATTTTTTTTCTTCAATTTTTTATAATTACAGCATTGTATGTGAATAAATTAATATTTTTTTTTATCTTGAATTCGAATTCTTTAATATGTGTAGAATTCGATTTCATGACATTTTCTGAACATAACATGTCATTCTACACTAACATCCTTGTCCCACCTTCCCGACAGGGGCGCTCACACCTTCTCGTGGTCCCTGTTGAGCGATAACAGTTCAAACCTAAGAAAAACAAGTTTTATTGATTAATTACGATAGGAAGGAACTATTATCGGCCAAGTGAGCACCAATGTATTGTAGATTAAGACATTTTTCGATGTACAACCCAATATTTGTAAACTACTCTATTCCTATACTTTCAATCTTATCGTGAATAACTGAAAAGAATCACCCCATTGTCGTATTTCAAATAGCCCCACTAACAAACTAACATGGCTAAGCTACCTCGATAACACCCCTATTTGAATGCTAACAATGGGTTGTGTATTTTCTCGGCGTGATCAAAGGATTCAATCAAGTATAGGAACAGTGAGGCTAATATGGGTTTCTTTCTCCATCATTTGTTAATTGTGTGTGAACAACTTTTTTTCTTATCAATTATTTCAGATCTAACTTTGGGAACATTACAGATTTTTTTTTTCGTGTGATTATATTTTGTACTTTTTTTTATATTGACACGTTTTATCTCCTACACCTAATTTCATGTGATAACCATGTTATTTGTGACCTTTGATGCAAACTCAATATTTTCTGTATTATTCATGATTTCATTTTATTGCTTCTTGTATTATTCACCATATTGATATGTTCTACACGTGAAAGGTTATTTTTCTAGGAACTCATGGAGGATATTTATCTATCTGCAAAGAGGAGTTTTGGCACAATAGGCTAGTAAGAAACAATTATATATAATACGTATTTACAGTCATGTGGGTTCGAGAAGCCTGGAATGTCCTAACATCTTGGTTTCCAAACATACTTCTAATTTTCAGTTACTTATAGTCACAACTCTCAATTAGGATAGAAAGGGACGAGAGAAAAAATTGGTTTGGAGAATTCTGGTACCAAACGGATGAAGAATGAAATGGGGAAACTGTTTGGAACGAAATCCCTCAATGAGAATCGACTGGGGCATATTCTCCGTGTGGCAAACTCCGCTTCATTCGTTATACCGTCTACATCGGTGGTAAGGGCTGTAGCTCAGCTACGGTAAGATGAACCCTGCCTCGAGCACAGTGGCTGACATGCTCACCCGTAGAGGCATATATATACGGGAGCCCGATCATCGATGACGGTTTCGCGTGGAGCAGAACTAGTCACACGGAATAGTTGCTCCAATAGAAACTCATTCAGGAATCAGGTTTCGACTTCCAACAGCATATCCATTCTATTCTTGTTTCGTTTCGTATTCAGTATGGGCCAGTCCAATTTTAGCTCTCGTTCCTAGAAATCTGAATTGACACCGCTTCGGGTCTGGTGAGATCAAAAAGCCTATAATTTTCTTATCACTCACAAGCCACTATGCCACTAGCTTCCTGGACAGAACGTGATAACCCACAACAGGTGATGAACGTTTCATTATATGACGTGAATTCGAGTATCATGGTATATTATGTCATCTTATTTTTTTTCTTCAGTTTATTTTCCATAGAATTCTTGATATGCTTATATACAATTTTTTATAATTACAGCATTGTATGTGAATAAATTAATATTTTTTTATCTTGAATTCGAATTCTTTAATATGTGTAGAATTCCATTTCATGACATTTTCTGAACATAACATGTCATTCTACACTAACATCCTTGTCCCACCTTCCCGACAGGGGCGCTCACACCTTCTCGTGGTCCCTGTTGAGCGATAACAGTTCAAACCTGAGAATAACAAGTTTTATTTATTCACTACGATAGGAAGGAACTATTATCGGCCAAGTGAGCACCAATGTATTGTAGATTAAGACATTTTTCGATGTACAACCCAATATTTGTAAACTACTCTATTCCTATACTTTCAATCTTATCGTGAATAACTGAAAAGAATCACCCCATTGTCGTATTTCAAATAGCCCCAGTAACAAACTAACATACTAAACTACCTCGATAACACCCCTATTTGAATGCTAACAATGGGTTGTGTATTTTCTCGGCGTGATCAAAGGATTCAATCAAGTATAGGAACAGTGAGGCTAATATGGGTTTCTTTCTCCATCATTTGTTTATTGTGTGTGAACAACTTTTTTCTTATCAATTATTTCAGATCTAACTTTGGGAACATTACAGATTTTTTTTTTCGTGTGATTATATTTTGTACTTTTTTTTATATTGACACGTTTTATCTCCTACACCTAATTTCATGTGATAACCATGTTATTTGTGACCTTTGATGCAAACTCAATATTTTCTGTATTATTCATGATTTCATTTTATTGCTTCTTGTATTATTCACCATATTGATATGTTCTACACGTGAAAGGTTATTTTTCTAGGAACTCATGGAGGATATTTATCTATCTGCAAAGAGGAGTTTTGGCACAATAGGCTAGTAAGAAACAATTATATATAATACGTATTTACAGTCATGTGGGTTCGAGAAGCCTGGAATGTCCTAACATCTTGGTTTCCAAACATATTTCTAATTTTCAGTTACTTATAGTCACAACTCTCAATTAGGATAGAAAGGGACGAGAGAAAAAATTGGTTTGGAGAATTCTGGTACCAAACGGATGAAGAATGAAATGGGGAAACTGTTTGGAACGAAATCCCTCAATGAGAATCGACTGGGGCATATTCTCCGTGTGGCAAACTCCGCTTCATTCGATATACCGTCTACATCGGTGGTAAGGGCTGTAGCTCAGCTACGGTAAGATGAACCCTGCCTCGAGCACAGTGGCTGACATGCTCACCCGTAGAGGCCTATATATACGGGAGCCCGATCATCGATGACGGTTTCGCGTGGAGCAGAACTAATCATACGGAATAGTTGCTCCAATAGAAACTCATTCAGGAATCCGGTTTCGACTTCCAACAGCATATCCATTCTATTCTTGTTTCGTTTCGTATTCAGTATGGTCCAGTCCAATTTTTGCTCTCGTTCCTAGAAATCTGAATTGACACCGCTTCGGGTCAGGTGAGATCAGAAAGCCTATAATTTTCTTATCACTCACAAGCCACCATGCCACTAGCTTCCTGGACAGAACGTGAAAACCCACAACAGGTGATGAACGTTTCATTATATGACGTGAATTCCAGTATCATGGTATATTATGTCATTTTATTTTTGTTCCTCAGTTTATTTTCCATAGAGTTCTTGATATACTTGTATACAATTTTTTATAATTACAGCATTGTATGTGAATAAATTGATATTTTTATTTTATCTTGAATTCGAATTCTTTGATATGTGTAGAATTCGATTTCATGGCATTTTCTGAACATAACATGTCACTTCTACACTAACATCCTTGTCCCACCTTCCCGACAGGGGCGCTCACACCTTCTCGTGGTCCCTGTTGAGCGATAACAGTTCAAACCTAAGAAAAACAAGTTTTATTGATTAATTACGATAGGAAGGAACTATTATCGGCCAAGTGAGCACCAATGTATCGTAGATTAAGACATTTTTCGATGTACAACCCAATATTTGTAAACTACTCTATTCCTATACTTTCAATCTTATCGTGAATAACTGAAAAGAATCACCCCATTGTCGTATTTCAAATAGCCCCACTAACAAACTAACATGGCTAAGCTACCCCGATAACAACCCTATTTGAATGCTAACAATGGGTTGTGTATTTTCTCGGCGTGATCAAAGGATTCAATCAAGTATAGGAACAGTGAGGCTAATATGGGTTTCTTTCACCTTCATTTGTTTATTGTGTGTGAACAACTTTTTTTCTTATCAATTATTTCAGATCTAACTTTGGGAACATTACAGATTATTTTTTTAGTGTGATTATATTTTGTACTTTTTTTATATTGACACGTTTTATCTCCAACACCTAATTTCATGTGATAACCATGTTATTTGTGAGCTTTGATGCAAACCCAATATTTTCTATATTATTCATGATTTCATTTTATTGCTTCTTGTATTATTCACCTTATTGATATATTCTACACGTGAAAAGTTATTTTTCTAGGAACTCTTGGGGGATATTTATCTATCTGCAAAGAGGAGTTTGGCACAATAGGCTAGTAAGAAACAATTATATACAATACGTATTTACAGTCATGTGGGTTCGAGAAGCCTGGAATGTCCTAACATCTTGGTTTCCAAACATATTTCTAATTTTCAGTTACTTATAGTCACAACTCTCAATTAGGATAGAAAGGGACGAGAGAAAAAATTGGTTTGGAGAATTCTGGTACCAAACGGATGAAGAATGAAATGGGGAAACTGTTTGGAACGAAATCCCTCAATGGGAATCGACGGGGGCATATTCTCCGTGTGGCAAACTCCGCTTCATTCGTTATACCGTCTACATCGGTGGTAAGGGCTGTAGCTCAGCTACGGTAAGATGAACCCTGCCTCGAGCACAGTGGCTGACATGCTCACCCGTAGAGGCCTATATATACGGGAGCCCGATCATCGATGACGGTTTCGCGTGGAGCAGAACTAATCACACGGAATAGTTGCTCCAATAGAAACTCATTCAGGAATCCGGTTTCGACTTCCAACAGCATATCCATTCTATTCTTGTTTCGTTTCGTATTCAGTATGGTCCAGTCCAATTTTTGCTCTCGTTCCTAGAAATCTGAATTGACACCGCTTCGGGTCTGGTGAGATCAAAGAGCCTATAATTTTCTTATCACTCACAAGCCACTATGCCACTAGCTTCCTGGACAGAACGTGAAAACCCACAAGAGGTGATGAACGTTTCATTATATGACGTGAATTCGAGTATCATGGTATATTATGTCATTTTATTTTTGTTCTTCAGTTTATTTTCCATAGAGTTCTTGATATACTTGTATACAATTTTTTATAATTACAGCATTGTATGTGACTAAATTAATATTTTTATTTTATCTTGAATTCGAATTCTTTGATATGTGTAGAATTCGATTTCATGACATTTTCTGAACATAACATGTCATTTCTACACTAACATCCTTGTCCCACCTTCCCGACAGGGGCGCTCACACCTTCTCGTGGTCCCTGTTGAGCGATAACAGTTCAAACCTGAGAAAAACAAGTTTTATTGATTCACTACGATAGGAAGGAACTATTATCGGCCAAGTGAGCACCAATGTATTGTAGATTAAGACATTTTTCGATGTACAACTCAATATTTGTAAACTACTCTATTCCTATACTTTCAATCTTATCGTGAATAACTGAAAAGAATCACCCCATTGTCGTATTTCAAATAGCCCCACTAACAAACTAACATACTAAACTACCTCGATATCACCCCTATTTGAATGCTAACAATGGGTTGTGTATTTTCTCGGCGTGATCAAAGGATTCAATCAAGTATAGGAACAGTGAGGCTAATATGGGTTTCTTTCTCCATCATTTGTTTATTGTGTGTGAACAACTTTTTTTCTTATCAATTATTTCAGATCTAACTTTGGGAACATTACAGATTTTTTTTTCATGTGATTATATTTTGTACTTTTAATTATATTGAAACGGTTTATCTCCTACACCTAATTTCATGTGATAACCATGTTATTTGTGACCTTTGATGCAAACCCAATATTTTCTGTATTATTCATGATTTCATTTTATTGCTTCTCGTATTATTCACCATATTGATATGTTCTACACGTGAAAAATTATATTTCTAGGAACGCATGGAGGATATTTACCTATCTGCAAAGAGGCGTTTTGGCACAATAGGCTAGTAAGAAACAATTATATACAATACGTATTTACAGTCATGTGGGTTCGAGAAGCCTGGAATGTCCTAACATCTTGGTTTCCAAACATATTTCTAATTTTCAGTTACTTATAGTCACAACTCTCAATTAGGATAGAAGGGGATGAGAGAAAAAATTGGTTTGAAGAATTCTGGTACCAAACGGATGAAGAATGAAATGGGGAAACTGTTTGGAACTAAATCCCTCAATGGGAATCGACGGGGGCATATTCTCCGTGTGACAAACTCCGCTTCATTCGTTATACCGTCTACATCGGTGGTAAGGGCTGTAGCTCAGCTACGGTAAGATGAACCCTGCCTCGAGCACAGTGGCTGACATGCTCACCCGTAGAGGCCTATATATACGGGAGCCCGATCATCGATGACGGTTTCGCGTGGAGCAGAACTAATCACACGGAATAGTTGCTCCAATAGAAACTCATTCAGGAATCCGGTTTCGACTTCCAACAGCATATCCATTCTATTCTTGTTTCGTTTCGTATTCAGTATGGTCCAGTCCAATCTTTGCTCTCGTTCCTAGAAATCTGAATTGACATCGCTTCGGGTCAGGTGAGATCAAAAAGCCTATAATTTTCTTATCACTCACAAGCCACTATGCCACTAGCTTCCTGGACAGAACGTGAAAACCTACAACAGGTGATGAACGTTTCATTATATGACGTGAATTCGAGTATCATGGTATATTATGTCATTTTATTTTTGTTATTCATTTTGTTATTTCCGTCAACCTGTTGCATTCCAACGCGCAACCCTCAGGAGTCTTCCAGAGACTTGTGCGAGATAGAGAAGACGTAGCCCTTACCTTTTAACGCGTGATGCCATGCACAAGACAGGTGAATTGTTGAATCGAAACCACGACTGTACGTTTGAGAGCCGAATGCGAATGATTTGTTACATTTCGATATTTTATAAATTGATGGAATGAAAATACTTCTGAATTTAGCTCGAACTGCGATGACCAAAATAAATGGAAAACTTCAACCCACGAATAGGAGTTCTTCAGTTTATTTTCCGTAGAGTTCTTAATATACTTGTATACAATTTTTCATAATTTCAGCATTGTACTTCTTCATGGTGAAAAAATTAAAATTTCATTATTATATCTTGAATTCGAATTCTTTGGTATGTGTAGAATTCGATTTCGTGACATTTTCTGAACATTATATGTCACTTCTACACTAACATCCTTGTCCCACCTTCCCGACAGGGATGCTCACACATTCTCGCAGGTCCTTGTCGAGCGGTAATAGTTCCTACTCGATTCATCTCTTGAGTTAATCAAGAATTCATCAGATGGAACTATTATCGGCCAGGTGTGCAAAAAATATACTGTATTCAATTAACTATGAATATTAAATTCAACAAATCTCTTCCTCATAATACTAACTTAGGTATAATACAAGTTTAATAAGACTCTAATTTGTGGTACGCTTCGTTTGGGAATATGAGCCGCAGTATATTCAACTCATTGTTTGGTTACTTTTTTATTTTCCACCGTCTACATTTCAGAATTTCATTATGAAACAAAACAGATCATTTTGGCTGACCATGAGCTCAGGTTCTTGAATGTTAATTGTAATTTTTTATTGTAAATTTGAAGTTTAATTGATAAAAATAACATTCCACTCCTCTATGACACTAAGGTAAACACGATTAAATTTTTTTTTTTTTTTTTCGTGTTTACCTTAGTGTCATATACTATGAATTTCCATCAAGTAAAGGCCACGTCAATCCAAAATTCCACTCCTCAACTAATAGCCCATTACCAAATCCCTTCCCGACAGGGGCGCTCACACCTTCCCGTGGTCCCTGTTGAGCGATAACAGTTCAAACCTAAGAAACACTAGTTGTATTGATTCATTACGACAGGAAGGAACTATTATCGGCCAAGTGAGCACCAATGTATTCCAGATTAGGGCATTTTTCTATGTACAAACCCAATAGTTGCGAACTATTCTATTCCTATACTTTTTATGTTATCGTGAATAACTGTAAAGAAACACCCCATTGTCATTATTCAAATAGTCCCACTAACAATCTAACATACTAAACTACCTCGATAACACCCCTTTGAATGCTAACAATGGGTTTTGCATTTTTTCTGCGTGATCAAAGGATTCAATCAAGTATAGGAACAGTGAGACTAATATAGGTTTCATTCTCCACCATTTGTTCATTGTGTGTGAATAACTTCTTTTTTATCAATTATTTCAGATCTAACTTTGAAAACATTACAGATTTTTTTTTTAACCCAATTTCCACCCTCTTAGACGGCCTGAAAAACTCAGGCATATCATTTTTCTAGTCAATTCTACCACAAGAAACAACATATTCGAAAATGGAAGGTGTACAAAGTCAATTTACCGAAATATAGTTTTTTATGTTTTTCCACCCCATTTCCACCCTTTAAAACTGTTTGGAAAACCGAGGTACCATGTTTTTTTACTGAGATGACCGCCGGAAAAAGCATATTTAATGATTAGAGGTACACAAAAAGTCCAGTATAGAAATTTAAAAAATCGATATTTTTTTCTCCGTGTATCTTGTACATCCACAAGATAAACTTCACACCCGTGTATTTTTATGGGAACTTATTCAAGACAGTCATGTATTGAAAACGCGTATTTTTATGGTATATTATTCAAGACAGTCATGTATTGAAAACGGGTATTTTTGTGGGAAATTATTCAAGGCAGTCATGTGTTGAAAACGCGTATTTTTGTGAGAAATTAATCAATTCACCGAATTTCGGTGGGAAATTAGTCAAGACAGTTATGTTTTGAAAACGCGTATTTTTATGGGAAATTAGTCATGGCAGTCATGTATTGAAAACGGGTATTTTTGTGGAAAATTATTCAAGACAGTCATGTATTGAAAACGCGTATTTTTGTGGGAAATTATTCAAGACAGTCATCTATTGAAAACGCGTATTTTTATGGGAAATTAGTCAAGACAGTCAAGTATTGAAAACACGTATTTTTGTGGAAAATTAATCAAGACAGTCATGTATTAAAAACGCGTATTTTGGTGGGAAATTAGTCAAGACGGTCATGTTTTGAAAACGCGTATTTTTATGGGAAATTAGTCAAGACAGTCATGTATTGAAAACGGGTATTTCTGTGGGAAATTATTCAAGACAGTCATCTATTGAAAACGCGTATTTTTATGGGAAATTAGTCAAGACAGTCAAGTATTGAAAACACGTATTTTTGTGGAAAATTAATCAAGACAGTCATGTATTAAAAACGCGTATTTTGGTGGGAAATTAGTCAAGACGGTCATGTTTTGAAAACGCGTATTTTTATGGGAAATTAGTCAAGACAGTCATGTATTGAAAACGCGTATTTTTATGGGAAATTAGTCAAGACAGTCATGTATTGAAAACGCGTATTTATATGGGAAATTATTCAAGACAGTCATGTATTGAAAACACGTATTTTTGTGGGAAATTAGTCAAGACAGTCATGTATTGGAAAACGTATTTTTATGGGAAATTAGTCAAGACAGTCAAGTATTGAAAACACGTATTTTTGTGGAAAATTAATCAAGACAGTCGTGTATTAAAAACGCGTATTTTGGTGGGAAATTAGTCAAGACAGTCATGTATTGAAAACGCGTATTTTTATGGGAAATTAGTCAAGACAGTCATGTATTGAAAACGCGTATTTTCATGGAAAATTAGTCAAGACAGTCATGTATTGAAACCGCGTATTTTTATGGGAAATTAGTCAAGACAGTCATGTATTGAAAACGGGTATTTTTGCGGGAAATTATTCAAGACAGTCATGTGTTGAAAACGCGTATTTTTGTGGGAAATTATTCAAGACAGTCATCTATTGAAATCGCGTATTTTTGTGGGAAATTAGTCAAGATAGTCATGTATTGAAGACGCGTATTTTTGTGGGAAATTATTCAAGACAGTCATGTATTGCAAACGCGTATTTTTGTGGGAAATTATTGAAAACGCGTATTTTTGTGGGAAATTAGTCAAGACAGTCATGTATTGAAAACGCATATTTCTGTGGGAAATTAGTCAAGACAGTCATGTATAGAACACACGCATTTTTGTGGGAAAATAGTCAAGACAGTCATATATTGAGAACACGTATTTTTGTGGGAAATAATTCAACAGAGTCATGCATTGAAAACACGTATTTTTGTGAGAAATTATTCAAGACGTTATGTATTGAAAACGCGAATTTTTGTGGGAAATTAGTCAAGACAGTCATGTATTGAAAACTATACTTGGATTTTTTTTTTCAAGTCTCGCATTAGTCGTTGTATTCAAATTATTGCTGTCCAATTATAGTTTTAAAGGCATTAGGGTAGTTGTATTCATATTATTGGTGTCCAATTAGAGTTTTAAAGGCATTAAGGTCGTTGTATTCATATTATTGGTGTCCAATTATAGTTTCAAAGGCATTGAGGTCGTTGTATCCATACTATTGGTATCCAATTATACTTCTAGGCCATTCAAATTTACGAGCTTTCCGCAAAGTGTTCGCGCGAAGCGCGAATTCGAGCGCGTAGCGCGAGAGTCAATCTGTTCAACTTCCGAGCATCTCAACTTCCGAGCTCCTCAACTTCCGAGCTCCTCAACTTCCGAGCTCTTCAACTTCTGAGCTCCTCAACTTCCGAGCAATAGCTTGTAATTTTCTATACGCTCATATTTTTATTTTTAGGATATTAATTTTTGCACATTTAACATTGGGCCACTTCCTCGTTTCTTGGACTATGTAAACAGACAGCCGAATGTTACTGCGTTTACAAAATCGTATCAGTAACATTTCGTAGTCTAAATTTGCCTTTCTGGAAAACTAGGTTTAAAATCAAAATAAATTTCAGAACAATATAATTATACAGGGTATTTCAAATTCGATCCTCACCATTGAGATCTCGGAAACTATGAGAGATACGAAGATGGTTAGATTGGGGCAAAGTTGCGCATTTACCTGACTAACAATATGCCGTTGACAAAGTTCTGAAATTCCGAGTATATCCGGAGATATCCGGAAAAAACAGAAATTTCGGAAAATGGTTTTTATCTTTTTCTGGCTTCATTTGTTAGAATGATTCGAAAATAAATTGCACATTGCCACTTTTTCCCTGCTACATAATGGTGTTTTAAGATTTGCTAGGCGACGTTTCGTCTTCCGGCCACCATCATCAACTTTATTTTTTCTTATGGGCACTACATTGGATTCTTTCCGTTTTGAATAGAACCAGATTTTACCTTTTCAATGATGTATCATAAGTTATCATTCTTTTTCGAAAAATTGGAGATATTGAAAAAAAATCATTCTTATCATAATAGCCATTGACTTTGGTGTTTCTGAATTTGACTTTCAATTTGTTATACTCATTGACATTTTGTTATTGTACAAGTCATTGAATTTTTGGCGAAAAATGGCTTTCACGAATGAAGAAAAAGGAGATATGATACAAATTTATTACAAATACAGTAGAAACAGTGTTATGACATCGAAAATGTATTTAAACTTGTATCCCGAAAGACGACAACCACATTGAACTATGTTCAAGTTATTAGATCGAAATATCACCGAGTTTGGTTGATTTGAAAAGCCGAGGAAAAAATACGGAGACAGAATGGACCAGGAAACTAAAGAAAATTTGATAAATGAGGTATGTATTAGGTAAATTAGAATTTCTTGAAATATGTCTTTTTTGGTGTCGAATAAACGTGACATCTACTTCAAATTGGTCTATAAGTTGGTGGTTTATTGTGCGTTAAACCGCTTAAAATTGAGAAAAACCGACAACAAATTTGTCTGATCCCATGATTTTCTCAATATTTTCAATGATTTTCAATAGTTGTAAAAAAAATAAAAACGATATTAATAAATTTATTTTGTAGTGTGATTATGTATTCAAATATTTCATTATAAATAATTCAATATAAACTACTTTTTCTACGACCGTGCGTTTTAACCCACTTTCCCGCACTCATTTTAGTTTAGAAAGTGTCACTTTCCCGCACTAGTACGGGAAAGTAAAATATATCAATTTATCGTTATCAAATGTACATTTCATTGATTTTACCTGTATATTACTACTCAAACTAATATAGGTTTTAATATTCAATTTAACCTAGACTATTTTTCATTAATTGGAATGAAGAAATTGCGATACTTTTACATTTCTACCCTATACATTTCTCAAAATCAATCCACATAACAATCAAACTAAGCTGAGTCAAGTGGTTTGGTGTGGTAACCAAAGATTTGTTATGACAACCAAGTTGTCATCAAGACGTCAAAGTTTCAAGTCGAAGCGTTGTCGAAGTGTCCGATTCTGGCATTTTTCAAATTATTTTCAATAAAAGCAATATTTTAATGGATTCGTCAGACGAAGAGCTCCCAGAAGCAATATTAAAGGCCACAGATGAGGTAAATTCAGACCTGTTACCAAGTAAATCACGAGAAAGATACGAACAGCAATACAACCAATTTTTAAACTCGTGTAAGGAAAAAGGAGTGAATAGCTTCAGAGAAGAGGTTTTTTTGGCGTATTTTTCAGAGCTGAGTAAGGTACTGAAATCCAATACCCTATGGTCGCGTTACTCGATGGTGAAATGTTTAGTTAAAAAACAAAACCTGGACATAAGCAAGTTTAGGTGCATTTAGTCAACATAAACGTAACTTTAGCACAAGCACTGACATAAACATAACCTTGAAAATAATTTTGTATGAGACCTAATATTACACGAGTTTTAGATTTAGTAATACATTTAAGAACGATAGGTACATTTTATGACATGAAACTTTAGGTACACGTGAATTATGGACAATACTTTTGTCGTAAAAGTAATATTTTTATAAATTTGGGATTTGAAAGCGACATGTTTTAAGCATAAACTTAATATTGTTGTATAAATGGTGCCATTTGATTTATCAGATTCAACTTTCGTTTTTAACATATATTTAAGCACAATTTTAAAATGATGTTGACTAAATGCACCTTTTCATAAATTGACACCGTTCCTAAAAAAGCAAAATGTTGGTTTTCGACCACATAAAGCGCAGATTTTTACCAAAGAAGAAGAAATTGTGTTTTCAACACTAATATTAATAATAATTAGTGGATTTTCATGGAATGTTTTGTATGTTGGAATAAAATATATATATTTTCAATGTGCTCTTTGAATCTTTATGCGGTCGTAGAAAAAATAATGTTCCTAATTCATGCGTAAAGTATCTTTCCCGCCCTTGACTGCTTGCCCGAACTCCGCTTCGCGTCGTTCGGGTCAACGGCAGTCGCGTGCGGGAAAGTATCACTTTCCGCACTTGTTAGGAAAATAACTATTCTATCATAAAAATATTGAAGAAAGTCGAAAATTATTGAAAATATTGAGAAAATCATAATTCAGAGAAACTTTTTTTCTCAATTTTAAGAGATTTAACTATCAATGAACCACTAAGTTGCATAGACCATTTCAAAGTTGACATTTCAACAATCAAAATGATCACTTTTAGACCTTCGAAATTAAAAAAATATCAAGACAATTTTTCGTGGAAGATAAAGATGAAGAATTATCTTTCTAATCGCGTCCAGTTTGTGAAAATTCGGGACAGGTTTTCCGTTCCGCTGAATCTGGGTACTGGAGTTCCCCAAGGTTCAATCCTAGGTCCGTTGCTTTTCATGGTGCAATGATTCGTTAGTCTGAATAGTGATTATTGAAAGAATGCTCTGTATTAGAAAGGTATCTCTAAGGGGTTGCTAGGGAAACAAGGGATAAATAGAGGGAAAATAAGAGAGAACTGAATGGACGCAAAAGGAATCTGGTTCTAAAGAATATCAAATTTGTATATTATAGCTGAAATCCATTCAGAATATTGGTTGCCGAAATCCATATACACGATAGTTATCAATATCTTATAGAAAAAGGGAAACTTCATCAATTGGGATTGATAAATATTTGATAACAGTCATTCGTCAAAATAGGACATAGATGATTCTTCACATCCAAGTAAATGGAATATCGAGATGAATAACTCATCTACAAAGGAGATGGTTCATTTCTAAAAATATTACAACTGAGAGCAGGTAGGAGAAAACATATTTCAATTTTCGACATAAAAGAAGGGCCGTTCCAAATACGGAAACTTGAGTTGGCTCGTTCCGGACAACTTCCGCAGCCAGAATCATTCATAATTATTATCATTAGACAAAAATCAATTCAATTTGTAAAGGGTTCTGGCCAGAATTTCTGTTTAAAAATAACTATTGACAAATTTCTATCTTGTTTTGACAGATGTCATTTTGATAGCGCATTGACAATTGTAATTGCCGTACTACATACAGAGTGTTCATTGTATTATAGTATTGTTGGTGAAGTGAATTTGTTTTATTGGAGTGACTCAAATGAAAATACCCTGAGATTGTTACAATAGTGTATACAACTAATTTATCAACTTATTTATCATCACAATGCAAATCTCACTTTTATGCGGATGATACGCAAATATATCAATCTTTTAGTATTAATAATTTACAAGAAGCTTGTTCTGTTCTCAATGAGGATTTGAAAAATTTGTCAGAAGCATCAAAACACCACTGCTTGATCATTAATCCTTTAAAATCCAAGTTGGTTAATTTTGGGAACAAAAACCATCGAATTCAGCTACAGGAACAAATGAATATTGCAATTGATTCGGAACCACTTGAAATAATGGATTCGGCAAAAAATTTGGGTTTATTAATGGACTCCGAATTGAGGTTCAGTGAGCATGTAACAAAAACTATGAGGACGGCCTATTGCAATCTCAAACTGATTTATAATAATTCTAAAATTCTTGACTTCAAGACAAAAAAAAATACTCTGTGATACCCTAGCCTTGAGCCACTTTTTCGCTAATATAGTGTATTATTCATGTTAAACAAATCATGATAAAAATCGCATCCAACTTGTGTAAAACGCTTGTGCCCGACTAATTTACGGAGTGAGAAAACGCAATTCCATTTCGAATAAAATTAAAGACTCCGGATGGTTGACTATGAAGCAGAGATGGATTTTACATTTATGTTGTTTCACTCATAATTTAATTCATTCTCAATCACCAATATATTTATTAGAAAAGTTACAGTTCCGGGAGAATGTTCACACAATCAACACTAGATATAGGTACCGCCTCAACCCTCCACGGCACCATATATCTCTATATCAACGATCATTTTCATATAACGCTACAAAAGTTTACAACGCCATTCCTGACTCGATGAAAATCATGAATAAATTAAAATTCAAGAACTCGCTGAAAGAAATGTTGCTCGATGGTAACTTTAATATATTATGATTTTTTCTGTTATCTACCAAATGAATGCTCTTTTTTTTTATTCTGAAAGTTATTACCCCTAGTTTCCTCCATTAAAACTCTTTTGCCTCCAATTAAAAATTAAAATAGATACAAATTTGTCATTACCTTTATTATTCTGCTGTTTCAGATTATTATTCGTTAATATGTTGTCTGCTAATTCCCTATGAACATAAAGTTCATTTGCTGAGTCAACTTGAATGTAATTACATTTATTACATTATGTTTGAAACAAATATTTGTTACTAAAAAAAAAAGAAAAGTCATGTAATTGATAAGAATCACTAGAATGAGTTATATTTTTACATATTTCTGTTTTGAATGCTATGAACATATAGTTAGGGAGGCGAATAGGGGAATTTTCGGTAATACTCGAGCGTGGCAGTTTAAGATATGAGAGATACCTTGGACCTAATAGAACAGCCTTGTATATTTAGCTCTATATGTAGTGACGCGCGCCTAGGATAGACGATCAGATTAGTAAAAAAAAATCGATAGTCTGAAATACTCGAGCGCGTCAGATTAAGATATTGGGGGTTGATTTTAGTGTTTTAAGACTAAATTTAACTAATCTGACGATAAGTGATTGACGCCACCGAGTTATAGGGTCGCGAACTTGTAAAAAAAAACGTTAATCCGGCATTCTCGAGCGCGTTTTTTTTTTTTTTTGAAGAATATAATCT
This sequence comes from Chrysolina oricalcia, assembly GCA_944452925.2. Classification (NCBI taxonomy): domain Eukaryota; kingdom Metazoa; phylum Arthropoda; class Insecta; order Coleoptera; family Chrysomelidae; genus Chrysolina; species Chrysolina oricalcia. Next base: position 6,997,902 of record OX101817.2, read on the forward strand.
AAAACTTACTAAAAATACAAAATCTGCCGGTTTCCGCGTGACCGGAAGTGTGGAGGAGCCATTTCGTCTTCCGAAAAACGCGTTGCGGCATATAAGTCGCGAACGATACATTTTCCAAAAAAAAAAGTTTAAATAAACAAAAAAGGTAATTTTATTTTACACAAAAAAGGTCTCTTTACATTTTTGTCCAAAGTTAAAACTTTTTGACTTGAAGCATCATAAAAACTCAAACTCCCGGTTTTTTGAGTATATCTCGAAAACTGAGGGTGTTAAAAAAAATGGATATGAAATAACGATAATTAAATTATGTGACTTTTATTATATCTCAAAAATTTTTTTTTTTCTAAAGCTTCTCGACAATTTTCGTGGACTCGGAAAAAGTTACGCGTATCTGTATACAAAAGTATTATTAACATGTACAGTTTCATGTATGTATATTATTCAATAGCCTGTTGATCCTCAAATTGTTTTTTGAACGTACCGTAAGCAAAACGAAGTGAAGAATTGAAGCAAAAAAGAGGAATTTGCCATAAACATGTAATACAGACTGAGCAAACAATAAATAACACAATTCATACTACATTTCATCTTCATTTACGTTGGTTATAACTATCGCTTTGTCATTCTTAAATTCCCCGTTTTATCAAGGAGAAAGAAAAGAAAAAAAGAAACCAAAAAACCTTTCCGGTCAGATTAAGAGAACCCACCAACATTTTTGTCAGATTAAGAAAATGTGCTTTCAGGATACCGAGATAAACCTCCCCTATGAAAATCTGACGCGCTCGAGTATTTCAAAAAAACTTTTTTTTTTGCATTTTCAAAAATTCATTGTAACTTATGGTCACGCCGAAATCGTCAGTTTTTTTAAAGGGAGCTTCCTTGGGGCCTACTTAACACCCCTTCCGAAAATCTGACGCGCTCGGGTAATTTTTTTTTTTTTTTGCATTTTTGACTACTTTATATGCCTATCCCCACCACGCAAACCGGCAGATTAGTATACCGTTGTTATCAGAGGCACTTGGGACATACGTAGTATGAATATCTGACGCGCTCGAGAATGCCCAAGTAACGGTTTTTTAAACATTTTTGAAAAACCGTACACGCGAAACCCACCGCTAAAATGGTTTTTACCATACGAGCTTTTCTTTTCGAAATTATTTTATCTTTCGATTGTGATAGGTCTCGACGGCGCCGTTGAATTACGCCATTTAGCTACCTCGCCTCCCTAACTAATACGTTATGATGTTGTTATGGGTTGGATGGAAGAGCAGTCACCATTATCTCCGGATAAGGGCGACTGAATTCCGCCCTTTCATATTGTTAAATTATTTCACCATAATTCAATATATTCCAAAATAGTTGACAATATGAATAAAGACAAATTATTATTATTATAAAGGTATTTTTTTCGAAAAATGTAAATAACTCGAAAACTAGTCGTCTTCTGAATTGCGGAAAAATCATGCTTATGTCACACCAAAAAAGACACATTTTTACAAATCTTTATGTAAATTAAATTATTTATACGCGAGAAAACAATTAAATACTGAAAAATCGGTTTTTCGCCATTTTGACGGTTAACACATTCATTGCTCTTGACGCACCAGTGCGTCAAACCGTTTTTACAGAAATGCGCATGACGCACGGGTGCGTCGGTTACCTTCTTGAATATAACAGGCAGTTGATTTTCAATGTTGGAATATTTTCATATATGCGCACACCAAAAGTTACTTCTTCAGTGCTCATGACGCACCGGTGCGTTATACAAAAATTACCTCGAATGGTTGGTTTATTTTCACATTTTACACTTATACAGGGTGATTCAAAAGCACTTTGACAAACTTCAGCAGGTGATTCCTTACAATATTATAATATGAATTGCCCAAATAAATATATGTCCGGAAACGCTTCGTTTCCAAGATACAGGGTGTTGAATTTTTATTTTTATTTTGTTTTTTTTTTTTAATAACTCTTAAAATACTGAACTTAATTAAACGAAACTTGGTAATAAGAGGTTTTTGAGGTGTCGAATTCGAACCTGATGTTATTATTTCTCTTACTCGTAGGGGGCGCCACCTACACGTCTTTTTCTTTTTTGAAGATTCATAACTTTTTTGAGCGTACTTCTAGCACATTTTTCAGTAAAAAAATCGATTCCTCTATCATATCTACGTAAAAAAGCTACCCTTGTTAAAAGTCGCTGTAAGCAACCGTTTTCTAAATATTTGGACTTGAAAATTTCAAGTCAATTATTTGATAATCGATGCATGTTGAAGTTATTACCAATATTTTGCATTTTTCACAAGAATGCTTTGGAAAAGAATTTGACGTTTAAGTAAGTAGTTTTGGTAATTACATATTTTGTGACAGTTAAACGTTTAATTAAGTTCAGTATTTCAAAAGTTATTTGAAACAAACGAAAATAAAAATAATACCTCAACACCCTATATCTTGGAAACGAAGCGTTTCCGGACATATATTTATTTGGACAATTCATATTAGAATTTTGTGAGGAATCACCTCTTGAAGTTTGTCAAAGTACTTTTGAATCACCCTGTATAAGACACATCAAGAACGTGGCATAGCCATTGCCCAAAAAGTCATATCAGGCCATACGCATGTCTATAATACAACCGAGCACTGAACGTGTTAATTTGAGTTTATGCCAAACAGTGTTGGAAACAAAAGTTTCGTTTTCTCATAATCTCCATCTTTTGTATTGACCATAATTCGTTAGGAGGTCAAGTTTCACCGCAAATCGCAAAAAACCGTTTTATATACGAGGTCTGTTCAAAAAACAAGGTGAAATTTCAAATTTCGCGGGCTACGTACATTCGGATTTTTTTATTTTGACATGTTGGTACACTCGTCTCGAACACATGTTCACAGTTTTAGCTATATAGCACATTTAGTTTGTTTGTGAGAGGCATAAAAGTTACATGTTCGGCGATTTTCTGCTGTCGAAAAACATGGATCAAAGAGTTTGCATTAAATTTTGTGTGAAATATGGAATCAAGTGCTCCAAAACACTTGAAATGTTGAAAGTGGCATACTGTGAGTCTACTTCAAGCCAAAAAAATATTTACAAGTGGTACAAGCTTTTCACAGAAGGTCAAGAAGATGTGAATGACGACGCTCGCCCTGATGGACGCCCCAGCACATCAACAACCGATGAAAATGTAGAGGAAGTGAAGAAAATTGTTATGGAGAATCGTCAAATCACTATTAGAGAAGTTGCTGAGGATGTCGGCATATCGGTTGGCTCATGCCATGCAGTTTTTTCGGAAATTTTGGGCATGAAGCGTGTGGCAACGAAGTTTGTTCCAAAATTGTTGAATTTTGACCAAAAAAATCGTCGCATGAGCATCGCTCAGGAATTGTTGAATGACGTCAACGGCGATCCAGATTTGCTTAAGAGGGTCATAACTGGTGACGAATCATGGGTATATGGTATATGACATCGAAACCATAGTCCAATCGTCCCAATGGAAGAGCCCAGGAGATGTTTTTTTCGATTACCATCAGGAGTTCTTACCACATGGTCGTACGGTCAATAAGGAGTACTATCTTGAAGTTATGCGCCGCTTGCGAGAAGCAATACGAAAAAAACGTCCGGAATTGTGGAAAAACCAATTCATGGCTTTTGCATCACGATAATGCACCTGCTCACTCGTCATTGCTTGTTCGTAATTTTTTGGCCAAAAGCAACACCGTAATCATGCCTCCGCCATCGTATTCACCAGATTTGGCCCCCTGCGACTTTTTCCTGTTCCCAAGATTGAAGAGACCCATGAAAGGACGGCGTTTTGAGACGATTGAGGAGAACAAACCGAATCGCTAAGAGAGCTCAAGAGCATACCAAAAAGTGCATATCAGAACTGCTTCAAGGATTGGAAAAAACGCTGGCACAAGTGTAGGTATTATATCTGAGGGGGACTACTTTGAAGGGGACAAAATAGAAATTGATGAATAAATAAATATTTTTTGAGAAAAATGAAAATTCACTTTATTTTTTTAACAGACCTCGTATTTTTCCCTCAAAGTTTGAACCTCAAAAACATTTTCCACCTAGTCCTTACCTGTTACTTTTTTCTCATATTTAGCGTTTAAAATTCGTTTTGGTACTATATAGCATACCACCTCTATGGACAGTTTTGACGACATCCGAATACATCAATTTTTTTTTTTTATATAGACCGGGATCCCACGCCTATTTTAAAAAATGATTAATAACAGGCTGAATCTTCCTGCCGAGACGCCCAACTTTTTCCTCTACGAAAATTCTCGATAGTGGTAGCTAATAAAATGCGCAGGCGTCAAACATGTCGATTTGGTGAGTGCGAAAAATTCATTAATAACAGATAGTTCTTCAGTTGAACCTCGAGATAATTCGATGAAGTACTCTAAATAACTTTTGTCCTACAAAATGGATGGTAGGACTGAAGAGTCCCCCACTCCCAACATGTACCAATGACGTGGTCATAAAAATTCATTAATAACCGCGGATTTTTTTACCGTTGCTTGGTTAATATTTGTATAATTGAATGTTCATATTGTCCTACAAATTGAATGGTAGGTGTTCCCAGTCCTACGCTCCGAAATTGTCAATTCCATGGTAAAAAAAAATCATTAATAACTGTAGGACATTGATGACACATGAAAGGTTAGTGTATTCTTCACCTAAATAATACAGTGTCCTACAAAAAAACGGGTATGTATCGCAAGTCATACAAAAATTATTCAAAATTACGAATTATTTTGAAATTGTGGTTTAGCTAATTTAATATACTTTTATTCGAGAAGTAATATTACTTTCAATGTATAATTGTTTGTTCGATTCAAAAATATCATAATTTACGAAAAATGTTTATGAAATAAGTGGGAAATTTTGTTCCACATCGTCGTCTGAAGAACTGAAATTTATAATTGAAAACTTGCAAGAGGTCAGACGAATTGTGAAATTCTGCTCTACGGTAAAATAGGATGTATGGTATCTCCAGAGGCCTCAAAAAGTCCAGTTCGAAAGAGATATTATATTTTACGGGGGTCAAGTGGCCAAGTAGTACGGAATTGAAATAAAAAAAAACGCATCATGAACCAGAATAGGTATTTCCAAATTCATTTCAGTTTTCAATTCAATTGTTGTGTTCACAACATTTTTGTAACTTATGTCAAAAGATGCGGAATAAAAAAAAACAATTTGACGTGTTTTTGCATTTTTTTCAAAAGTGATCGTTGTACGTTTTATGAATTTTGTGCATTACTTTATCATAATACTGTATAATTACTTGTTTGATGATGTTAATTCTTGGCTCGCACAAGTTTCGACTTCTGAGGGCTGCCGTTCGTAAGGGGACGACAGCTGGTTAACGGAAAAAACAAATTTAAATAATGAGGAAGGGAAGGGAAAGGAGTGGGAGAGCACTTTTCACCAGCTATTCAAGGAGGTATCACAAGAACAGATTTCTGAAAAATGTAATTGGATGCGGGTGGCTGTAAATCAGAGAGTGACGGGACTTGCTGGAAATAAGGGGAGTTGAAAATGTAATATCAGAAAATGGAGAATCTACAATAAAAAAAAAGTTGAATCAGGTGATTTTTCAGAGTGTAAGTGTATTTTTCAGAGTGTAAGTGTATGTTTCAGGATTTCTAATCGATTCAGATTGTTCGCGAACCTATTTTTTTCCGAGTTATATTGCGTCAAATGGGGAACGAACCATGTGAACATACTGTACTATACGACGCCGACGACGAAAACAACTTGCCAAATTAGATGCCTCCATGCCTCTCTCGAACCCCCGACCGCATCGAATTAAAGTGATTTATTCATTTATTCAAAGCCCAAACAGGCTATATTTTACTTGTGATTTGCATGCAACATGAATATCATGCAACGATTTGTCAGTTTTATATTTTAGACAGAATAATTATTAGTTGACCGCGTTCCACGACAATTTTCGAAATTGCCACCGATGTAATTTATCGACGTTCCGTGTGGGCCATTTATATTGCTAGATTCCGCGTGCTATAGCGCGATCGCAAAAGTGCTCCGTGATTTATGGTTAGGAGCCACAAAAATCTATGGAAAATAGAATTCATTCATCTCCAGCTTCCGAAATACTGGAATGTTCAAAGAACGCGGTAAGAACCAAGTGGGGGGGGGAGGGGGTGTGAGGAACTGGTAATATTTTGGCTTTTTGAAGATTGGGTAGATTTTATACACGCTTATGATAAAACTTTAATGTTGATTTTCACAAAATTTTGGTTTACAAATCCGTATCCGTTTCGCCAGTACAATGCCTTCTTCGAGCAGAAGTATACCGAATTACAATTACGATGTCATTCTTTTATTTTCCATAACCGTTAATTGATTAGTGAGTAGTTTTATACGTGTCCTTCGATACCTCAACGGATAACAAATATTGTTTGTCGGTTATAAAATATTAATTACTTTTACCTAGTATGTCGACAAAACAAATTAAGAAGAGGGAAATTATTGAGTTCGGTTTGATCGTTGATTGAGTTCTTACAATTCTTCTCTTTATTAATTCCCAAACGCTCCAGCAGATTTAATTACACCTCTTTTTATTCAACATAAAGTATTTCAAAATCATGTTCAAAAATATGATTTTCCTTTAGTGATTTTCTGACAGCAAAGGTTGAATTTGTTTCGTAGCCTGAAAAGCAAATTCTATGTTCAGTTAGGAGTTTTTTGAAGGTTCTACCAGTTTGTTTCATATAAAACATTGGACAAGAACCACAAGTTAATATAAACTCCATTCTTTCCCAGTTTTCATACTTTATCTTTATTTTTGATGTGTCTATATCCAAAGTATTATTGTTTTGAAAAAAATATTAAGACTTTGCTTCTTCAGAAATTGTTTTATTTTGTAACCACCTTCTTCATTATATCTTATTGTTTTAAACTTCTTTTGATCTACAATAGCAGGATTAGCTTCTTGATAGCGCCAGCTATACCGATACTCACTCTCAAACATTTTCGATATGATCCAGCATCACATCAGCTCACCAAGCTCCTGCAATCAGTAACTTTAGACGAACACCTCATTCTGGAAACCCGCTATGAACTCTATTCAGCTGTGGTCCAGTGCGGTTCGAGCTTGGATTCCGGCCACTATTACACACTATTACTAAAGATCAGCAGATGATTTGGTACAAATTCAATGACTCGAATGTTTCTAAAGCCACCCTGGAGAACTTGAGTTGTTTGAAACCAACTGAAACGCCGTATATTCTTTTTTATAGTAGGGAAAACCTTTCAGCAGGGTTCGAAAATATCATGATATTTATATAAATATCATATCATATGATATATATCCGATATATATCATATTTAAAATTTAATTATTTAATCAAAAAACATCATTGTTTCTAGCACAAACTATTGTTTAACACAAATACATTAACAAAAACCTATATTCTAAACAACAAAACGGTTTATTCTAACACTAATTAAAAAGAAAAAACAAAAACAATTGATAAAATAAACATATTTTAACATTATTTTATTATTTCAACACAAAGACACAATTAAAAACCTTTTCCAAACAGCAAAACCTTTTTCTAACATTGATAACTCTAATTAAAAAGAAAAAACTAAAAACAAATAGATTTTAAATTTTAAATATCATTATTAACATTATTATGTCAACAATTCGTATATCCTCATCAGATGAAATATTAATATCAATAGCATTCCTATTATTGACAATTACAGTTGGTTTCCATGCCCAGTCAAGGTTGGTTTTCTTTTTATCTATATTTTGATTCATACACTTGAACATAAAAACCAGTCTACTGGCTTTTTGGTTTCCCAAGCGATTCCGTAAATCCGATTGAACCAAACCGAAAGAAGAAAAAAAGGTCCTTTCAAGATATTTTCGGATGTTTAGAATGATGGAAAACATTTTTAATCTAATTAATAAAATTATCGAATATATCAGATATATATCAAGTAATAAATTTCATGATATATATCGTGATATATATCATAATATAAGTGAAAATAGAGTATATTTCGTTTTAATTCCGAGAGTTCCAACCTTTGACAGCTGTTTCGTGCTAACGCACTCATCAGAAAGGATTTATGGAGCTCTCGAAATCAAAACGAATCCACTCAAGAATTAGTACCGTGAAGGCAAGACAGATATAACAGAAAGTTACTTATGACATCTACAGTCACTAGTTGAAACTTAATTTGACATGAACCAAGGAATCCAAAAGTAGAGGTTTGTCCACAAATTGACAGGCAGCCAACACTTCGTTGTTCTGACCAACCCAATGTTCAATCAAACCTCTACTTTGGATTCCTTGGTTCGTGTCAAATTAAGTTTCAACTAGTGACTGTAGATGTAATAAGTAACTTTCTATCATGATATATATCACTGGATATATATCCTCCGAACCCTGCCTTTCCCATAGAATACAAATACTTTTGAGTAAAGACAATTGAAAATCAATAAAATCTGAAAAAATTCGGCCCCTGAAAATAATTGGTATCAGGCAAGATAGAGATGACGAACCCCTGCTAACTGGCTGTGGAGGAGGCTGTTTTTCTACCAGTTAAACTCTTTTACAACTATAGGAGCTAACTAATTAGCAAATTAGGAACTATTTTAACAATGGTTATAATCGTTCTTTAATAGACAGTATTTTATCAAAGAAATTATTTAGAAAAACAATTTAAGAACACTTTCCTACTATAAAAGAACAAAAGAAGTTTGAAATAATAACATAAACTGGAGAAGGTATTTTGGATTGACGTGGCTGTTACTTGATGGAAATTCATAGTATAGAAATTTAATCGTGTTTCACTTAGTGTCATATACTGGAGAAGGTAGTTACGAAATAGAACTATTTTTGAAGAAGCAAGTAGGAAAACAGGAAAAGAGTGGAATTTATAAATTAATTTTTGGTTCTTGGCCAATGTTTTGTATTGGACAAACTGGTAGACCCTTTTTTTTGTTTTGTTTTTACCGTTAATCAGGTGTCGTCCCCTTACGAACGGCAGCCCTCAGAAGTCGGAACTTGTGCAAGCCAAGGATTAACGAGGTCTTACCTTTTAACGTACGATTCCTAGCACTTTCTCGAGCCATCAGAAAAATTTCTGAAATCGCTAGGGTTTGAACCTTCGACTGGCAACCAGAGTGATTGAAAAGATCGGCGTTTTGATCACTCGGCTACGTGGCCCCTTCAAAAAAGGCCTAACAATATAGACATTGCTTTGTACACGGCAAAACAAATTCAACCTTTGCTGATCATCTACTCGCAGAAACTTATATTTTTTAACATGTTTTTGAAATACTTCATGTTGAAAGAAAAGGGGTGAAATTAAATCTGCTAGAGAGTTTAGAAATTAATAAATAGAAGAATTCTCAGAACTTAATCAACGACCTAAAGCTCGTTTAGGCAGAAAAAATACTGAATGAAACAGTTGAATAAAATTCTTATGTTCACCTGGAAAGAGCAAAATATTCCAAAACTCACTAATGATACCTACTTGATTTAAGAAGATTTAGATAAAGTAAATTCCAAGTGTTGAAAGTGTTGATATTTAATGCAATCAAATATACTTTATCTTCAAAGATTACAAATCTTGCAGATAAAGCAACTATCACAGATTAATTCGTTAAATCGTCAGCTGCGTGTACAGCAAATAATAATAATAATAGCCCAAAAACAGATCCCTGCGGAAAGCTGCTCAAAGTAACAATGGCATTAGAAAATATTTCTCACTATTCTAAAGACATACAGTCCAGTTTGATATCAATGAAAAAGAAGAAGCTGTTGCTGCTGTTTTTATGACTGCGCGGAGACTGTGGTATTTTGCATTCTGCAAGGATCTGCGCTCGGCCCAAAGATATGCATTTAAGTCAATGATCTAGCGATTATCAATATGAGAGGAAAGTTACTTCACGTGTAGATGAGGTCATGAACTTTAAAACAAACTAAATGGCAGCTCTAGTCCTAAATAACTTTGATCTATGTGTTAGATCCACAAACAAAAACAATTCAATCTTCGGATGATCTGTTATACAAGACGCAGCGGTTCTTTACAGCAATATAATGTGAAATTATGAATTATTTAGCGACAGCTAAGTAATTTACTTTAGAACTTCCATCTTGAATTTGAGTAAAAAATGTATTTTGATACGTTTTATCAGCGGATAAATGGTTCAGCTAGATAGAGTTGGCGCTGAGAAGAAACGTAAAAGTAGACAGTTGCCATAATCGATAATGTCAAAGATCAGAATTCATTATAATCTTTATGCTGAAACACAGAAACACCCGTTCAAATTATAACCAACCCCAATTTTCTGGGCAGTTTCACACTATGGAAAATTCAATCCCAATCCACCCACATCTTTCGAAACCACCCGGTCTAATGAGCCGTAAATAACAAGCTAGGTCTGAGCAATTAGTTTAAACGTCAAGCTTCGGCTTGATACGTCATCGATAAGCTTTTGTGCTGCGAAACGTTTTAGTAAAGAAGGAAACGGCAACGTGTAATAATATCACGAGTCGAAATTGGAGAGAACGTTACGGAATAAATGGAAAACCTCACGCGACACCCACCCCATCGACCTTTCCGACGAGGGAAACTCGCTGATTTGTCTGTGGGTCAATTTAAAACGAATTAAGGAACAATCCGGGCGGATTAGTTTCCCCTCACCGAAAAAATGGGGGGAGGCGTATCGTGACGTTGATGTCGCACCAGCTCGCTCTATTGTTTCTTGCTTTCAATTTAAAAAGAGGTTACTTACTTCAACCTTTCGAGAAACCCACAGAAGTCAGGTCTTCATGTGACTTGCGCGAGTTAGATCTTGGAATGAGGATAAACAAATTGGAATTCAATTGGGTATAATCGCTTTTCGAGCATTTACGAGGAAGTATCATTATTGTTATTATCATTATTATAAAGAAGACATAAAAGAATCAGAATCAGAATATTCTTTATTGCCAGACGAAAAGTTATTCTTATAGACAAAGATTGAAAGATATTTTTATTTAACTACATACATATACAATGTATATTTGTAGCAGGTCCAGGAAAAAACATTCAAAATTAAATTAAAATTAGAAAAAACATTGAATCAGTCACATAAACATGTATACAACGTGAATCTACTATTACACATATATATATATATATATATATATATATATATACATATATACATATATATATATATACACATATATATACACATATATACACACATACATATATTAAATATTAAAATAAAATGAAATTATTTACTGTAGTAACTTCACATATCACTGACCGGTGTGTCCATATACTCCTGAATTGAATAAAACCCATTTTCTATAAGATATCTTTTCAATATTTTTTTGAAGCGAAGCTTGTCTAAAATCTTCCAACTGGAGGGTAATTTATTATATAGAGCGATATCTAGGGAATTATTTGCGGATTTATTCAATCTATATCTCTGTGGTCTGAGATGCCCAGCACCGCGAGTGTTATAGTCATGAAAATTTGAATTTTTACTAAGTTCATTATTTTTAGTATGAATTTCTAGTATTTGATGGAATATATAAAGAGCAGGTAGTGTCATGACTTTAAATTTCTGGAATAAAGGTTTACAATGGTCCCTGAAGGCAACATTAGCAATAATTCGGATAGCTTTTTTTGAAGCCTAAATACTTTTACAGAGTCAGATGCATTACCCCATAGGGTTACCCCATCAAAGTACCCAATCAAAGTGCTGTCCAGTCTTCAATTCGGCTTTCAAAGTTCGAAAAGTACCACACATGCTATTTTCTCCTTTCTTCAGAATGCATAATCTAGCATTAATTATTTAATGATGGCAGGGCTGTTGCAGCAGTGTCCTGCGATTTCTCCAAAGCTTTCGATCGCGTTAATCACAAAACACTGCTGCGGAAACTCAGCCATTATGGGATAAAAGGAACGAATTTGACCTGGTTCGATTCATATCTTTCAAGACGTAGCCAGTTTGTGAAAATATCCAGTGGACAGTCGGATCTGCGATGGAACAGAGAGTTTACTCTTACTATTCCGAGCAGAGAACAATGGAAAGGAAACACGGTGGAGTTCAGCACAGGAAGCCTAATATGTTATACGGACGGTTCGCGTCTGACTGACAAACTGGCATCGGGTGCCGGAATCTACCTGGAGGTAAGAGAAGTACGAGAGAGCTATGCTTTGGGCAGATATACAACAGTTTTTCAAGCTGAAGTTTTCGCCATCCTATCCGTAGCTACGAGGCAAGAGGTGAGAGAAGGGTCCGAACAGAGAATTTATATCTGTTCGGATAGTCAGGCAGCGCTCAGAGCCATCTGCCATCCTAAACCAAGCTCAGCGCTTGTACAGGAATGCGGAGATGCGCACAGAGGGGTGCGCGGAAACGAGGTGGCAGACGGACTTGCCAGATCCGGATCCGCAACATCGTTCTGTGAGCCGGAGCATGTACTGGGCATCGCAAGAAGCCAAACCTCTTCAGCCCTCGACGAGTGGGCAGAAGAAGAGCTGAATAAACTTTGGAGAGATAACACCGGCTGCAGGCAGTCGAAAGACTTCGTGGTCGGCTCCAATAAGTCAAGGACGACATGGCTCTTAGGCAGAAACCGCCAAGCACTACGCCTCATTATAGAAATACTAACAGGACAAAACAAGTTAGGCAGACACCTATCACTTATAGGTATAGAAGACAACCCCACTTGCCGCAAATGCGAAGAAGACGAAGAAACTTCATCTCACTTCTTCGGCGAGTGAGAGACATACGGAAGGCTAAGATTTGGAACCTTCGGAGTTGAGAAACTCCAACAAGAGGAACTAATCGACTTGGAGTGGTCGGACATACTGACCTTCATTAGGAGGTCACAAAGGTTCGAAAAGGAAAACTAAGAGGATGATTGTAGATGAGTGGAGACCAGGGGATGGGAAAAAGGGTCCATGAGGGCCTACTTGCCTGGCCTCGATTGCGGCCTCCCCAAAGAACTACTACTACTACCAAATCGATATTAGTGAAAACCAAATCCACTGTGTACTTTTTCATCCTATAATCAACGATAATTGTCCTATCTTACATTGGATAAACAGGTAGAACCTTCAAAACGAGAATAATTGAACATAGAAGAAACAATTTAACATTATAGTTCCCCAATTTATTCATTGGGCAGAACAATCTAAATAGCTAGACTTAAATTTTCGATTTCGATGTTATTTTCGAGAAACTAATAATGACTGTTATTCTCAACGAAAACAATTCACCAAGGTGCAAACTAAATTTTTATTCTTCGTCGAAAGTACCTAAAACCCATAATCAACCAAAATTCCTCAATCTTCGCCGTTTCGTAGCCACTGAGCTGATGCAACGAAAAACGATTCCGTTAAATCTTCAGCCACACCAAAAAACTTGAAATCTTAATCGAAATCTCACGTTCCCAACAATTCCAACAAATTTCAGGCATACCCTCACGATCTGACTACTTAACAAAGAGAAGTGTAAAAATCGAGCAAATCGAGTAACCATCTCGAAAACAAAACACTGTAACGGCGATTAGGTTGATGGGAGGTCAAGAGAGCATGAGAAAAGAATGACAGGCAGTGTTGCCACTGCAGAAAGTAATTTTTCCAAGAGGCGATTTGTACTCAATGTTGGGACTACCCTGACCATGGAAATATCAACACTGAATAGATCTTCATCTACCCAACTTTCTTGGCTTCATACGAGGGTGAACTATAATGTTCCTATTCCTGGTGTTTTTTTCTGTTCCTATTTCCCAGTACTGTAGAGGAATTATTAGTGGAAAATGGTTTGCGAAAAACTTACTAAAAAGTTAACAACGGTTATAAATGTTCTTTAATAGACAATATTTTATCTAAGAAAAAAGCAATTCAAGCAGTTTACCCTACTAACAGAAGTTTAAAGAAATAACATATATTAGAGAATCCAGTTACAAAATAGAGAATTTTTTAAAAGAACACAAATAACACTTTGGGTAAGCATATTAAAAACCAAAAAAATAAAGTTGATAAACTAGAAAAAAGTAGAGTTTATAAATTAACTTGTGGTTCATACTTGTCCTATGTTTTATATCGGACAAACCTGTAGACCTTTCAAAAACCGCATAAATGAACATTACATTGTAAACGCCAAAACAAATTGAACTTTTGCTGCCCATCTGCACACAGAAAATAATACTTTTTAGCATGATTTTGAAATAATTCATTTTGAAAACAAAGGGATCAAATTATCTCACGTTCTTTCAAAATTGTTCGAAAATAGAATGGTCTTAGTATAGGTCATTACATTTTTGATGCTTGGCCTAGATATTATTAAACATATTGCAGTATATAATGGTTATAAATCTTCTCGGGTGGACAAGTTTCTAATAGGAAACTGTATAAAAAGGCAAATTTTTAAATTATTCGAAAATAGAGTGGTTTTAGTAAACTCTGTCATATTTTTGACGCTTGGCAACACTGTCCAAAGAACCGAAGAGGAAAGAACGCTCGTTGTTCTCAATTCCAAGGCCGCCTACTGCACCAAGATTACCAAAACTGGGCAGATGAAGATGAGACTGGAATGGTTGTGAATATGGACAAGCGGCTGCAGATTTACCAGAGGCTTTGTATAGCGGCTGGAATTTCAAATGAGTTCGGTTCATTCAGCTTTTAGATTCAATAAATGTCATTGAATGGTATGAAGCCATAAAAATGTTTGAATAGATTCTGACCTGAAGTTAATTCGAATAGTATTCAGTTTTTCGTAAGTAGGTACTTAGGTATATCCGAAATACTTCTAGTATTTACCTACTTCATTTTTTGATGAAAAAAGTCTCATATCGAAAAGCTTTTGAAAGATATCAAATTTGATTGATAAAAAACATGAGTTGAAATTTGTCATTGGTAAGTAACACTGAACATTTTAAGAAACTAAAAAAGAAAATATAAGTTAATTTTTAAAGATTATATTTTGCTTTTTACTTCATATTACTATAACACTGTTTCTTTTTTATTATTATATTATAATATCATTAATAATATTACATTGTCATCCAGTTCGGAGCTATGTTTAAACTTATGGTGGATTTATGCAGCAGTCATAAGTCATAAGTTTTAAGTTATAAGAAATAATATTCGTCAATGATTAGTTGGTCCGTTTATTCCAAACCAATCATTGATGAATATTCTTCCGTATGACTTAAAACTTATGACTTATGACTGCTGCATAAATCCACATTTAGAATAAAATCGATTGTAAAATTGTACCGAGTTGACGAATATTATTATTATTACCGGTCTTTGATGTGTGTCCAATTTTCAGATTATTCTGACGACATAGTTACATACAAGTCAAGGTAATAGAAAGCGTGTAATAACAAACAATTATTTGACAAAACAAATGACTTCCTTATTTTTCAAAGTATTCGCCTACACGATTCCACTTTTGCAGCTCAAAAGCTTCTAAAGGTGGTACCTACCGAAAAATCACTCTCACAAATTTTATTTCTGACGGTGGGAATAAAAAGAAAAAAAAAACCTGTGCGTTGCCTATCCCTGATACGCTTCACTTCGTTCATTACCAACAATCTAAATGGGCGCCTTTCTCTCAACCATGCAAATCCGAATTCCTGTAGGTCAAAAAAGACCGACACTCCTAAATCATAAATCTGCCTGTCTACAGTATACCTCCTGGTCATTATCGATATACATCGAGAAAAATATGCAATCCTCTCACCTCGTTGCTGTTTATTAAAAAGCTTCTAGTGCGAGGTGTGATGCCAGATACCAACGAATTGCAAACACTGGATGATTTATTCGTCAACTAGTTGTTGATTTACTGTTAAACATATTCTCGAAATTTTGTCTTCAACAAAAAATGAAGATGTAGAATAAGTAAACGATTAAAAATGAATTGTTTAGGAGATCGTTTAATAACGAACAATCGTTGCCGACCGATGATGAACCCTTTACTCCCATATACACCTACTAAGTAGGCTTATTAAGGCAAGTACCTGACAGAAAACAACTACTCCCCTGGCTAAGACCACGACGGGTATTGAATTAAATCTAACAGATACTCGTGTAACGTTCCTCAAAATATCAGAAGACGCAATTGCAAGGGCCCTCTGTAACCAAACAGTAGAATTATGTTTTGATTTGGACAGGGTAGAACACAAATATATATAAATATATATATATATATATATATATATATATATATATATATATATATATATATATATATATATATATATATATATATATATATATATATATATATATATATATATATCCTATCCGAATATATATATATATATATATATATATATGCTGAATACTTGTTTCAAGGAGCAATAAATGTTCCAGTGACTGTAAAACAGTCGAAAACAATCCTTTAGGAACTCACTATACCTTTGTATTTTTGTTTTTTTTTGCTCCTTGAAACAAGTATTCAGCATATACCATTTCGCACCCGAAATGTCCTTCTGGAGCGCTCTCTAATCTGTTGCCGAGGTGGATCCTGTAAGCGATTGCAGTGTTCATCCCGGCGAACGATGACGGGCACCGGGCCCCCGCGTGTATACAACCGTGATAACCAGGACTGCACTGATGAGGGACTTCATCCCGAAACCGGTCTGCAGTTGGTTCCTTGTTTGGATCAGGCGGTGTCCTGCTGTCTGTCTCTGAGAGCTCTTGCAAAGTTGTTCCTTCAAAGTAAGGATCTTTGCACATATGTCTGACAGATATAATTCAATATCTGTCGAGGTATTAGCCAGAGAAGTAGTTGTTTTCTGTCGGACATATGCCATACAATCTATACAAAGGTATAGTGAGTTCCTAAAGGATTGTTTTCGACTGTTTTACAGTCACTGGAACATATATATATATATATATATATATATATATATATATATATATATATATATATATATATATATATATTGTATTGTTTTAATTATTGATAGGTATTATTGTCAGCTCTCATCAATCAGTCTTTCAGGCTGGTTTTATTTCCAGAATCTCTGAAAACTTCAATTGTAATTCCAATACACCAAAGAATGTAAAACAACAGATCCTTCAAACTTTCGACCCATATCACTGATCCCTACTATATCTGAGATAATTGAAAGGTTTGTTCAGGAAAAAGTTCTTATTAAGAAACAACATTTTGAGTTAGGATCAATTTGTTTATCAAAAGTTAAGAGAGAGATTTTATATTTTCTCTATTGACGAAGGTCCACAGTAAAATAAACGAAAGTCAGCTGCGGCAATTTTTTGTAATTTACCAAGGGCCTTCGACTGCATTAACGTCATAATCCTGCTACAAGCTTTAATATTATAACTCCCCTCCTGTGGGAATTCAGTACGGTGTCCCATAGGATTTAGCACTACCATGCTCTTTTAGCTTTATATTAATGACCGTATAAAATTCAAGATATCTGGCAAGTTAACATTATTTGCTGATGACACTACCATATTCTGTCAAGATGAAGAAGAGCAATCTTTACTTATAAGAGGTACAATAAAAGTAGAAATTAAGTTAATAAAATTCAGGTGAGACAAAAACTTATTTGTTTTCAACATATCGAAAACATGCCTTCAAACATTCCGTTGCAAGCTTTCTGTCATTCATTTGAATTCAAACATCATCAATAATGTTTCACTAAATTTCTTGGTATATCAATGATGATAAATTAAAATTCATTTCACAAAACAGTGTAGAAACTATCCTCCAGCTGCAAGCCATTATCCTCCAGCTGCTGGTTGGTCATAGAGGGCACTTGCAATTGCGGCCTCTGATGTTTTGAGGAACGTTGCACGAGTAGCTGTTAGATTTAATTCAATACCCGTCGTGGTCTTAGCCAGGGGAGTAGTTGTTTTCTGACAGGTTCTTGCCATAATAAGCCTACATAGTTAGGTGTTTATGGGAGTAAAGGGTTCATCATCGGTCGGTAACGACTGTTCGTTAGCAAACGATCTCCCAAAGATTTCTGTCTTCTTCCATTATGGATACCTTCAATAAATATGAAAATGAAACAGATAAACGTGTACAATCTCTATTACTTGTAAAATATGTGTTCCAATCAAGATTATTTCGCAACTGAAAAAATAACGGATTAATTTGTCGAAAACAATGTATTTTTAGGCCACAATCAACGACACTATGTGATAATTCATATAAACAATATTTATTTCATGCGGTGGAATATTTCGCAAAAAGCCATTAATGAAAAGCCATTAAATGAATTAAATTCGAATCTTCCACTACATTTTATTCAAATATTTCATCGGCAAGCATCCAACAGAAAACAACTAGGAACATTCATTGAGTTACAATTCCTCTTTTCCATGAAATGAGCGTGGGTTAACTTTTAAGTAAAGTTGCACCACACACACTGTATTTTCAAAAAATACGCAATCATTGGTGATCGAAAGGCTGCTAAAATTTCTTACACATTTATTACAAATCATTGAAATACCCCAAACTTCCCAAAATCCCAATTGTTATGTATTGCCAGAATTTTTCACAGAACTATTTAAAAATCATTACAAACTATGGATATTTAGGAAAATTAGGAATGACGATTTCCTGGGTGTTGAACACATAGATAACCTTAAGGCTCTTATTTAGCCCTAACTAGACGTCACCTACCCTAATCGCTGGATTGAAAGCACGGGACATCAACAATGGCCAGCTCACATTCCTGATATGGATCCTCTAGATTTCTATTTATGGGGTCATTTGAAGGCGCTTGTTTATAAAACTACTGTACTATATGTGAATTTCTTGAGGAATCCAATAATTGACAATTACAATGCCATGAGGACTACTCCAGGTATTTTTGAACGTATCAATCAATGACAAATCTATTGCAGTTGTGTATTTCATCAAAAGGTGGACAATTTGCTCAATTACTGTAAGGTCGAAATTGTTTTTTTTTTATTTTTGGATTTTATTTTATGTTGTCCAAAGAATGAGTTAAAGTATTTTTTTGTTTTCTCTCGAAATCGAAGCTAGGTATGAAGAAAACAAGAGACCAAAAAGTTATATTTTCATTTGCTCAATCTAAAAAAATTAAAACAACTAAAAAAATTCAGCGGCGTACTTTTCTCTCAATATTGTTGGCTGTGGTGCCCACTGAGACGCCACTGAACCAAATAATTTCAATCAATGCAATGATAGGAAATCCGATTTCTACTATAATCTCAAAAAATACTTGACTGGTACAATCTGATTGGCTTAATGTCAAAAAAGTGGACGCAGCGTTGTTACTTGCCTTCAGAAAATCAATAATGTGGCGATAATTTTGTTATACGAGGATGTATTGATATCTAGTTAGCCTAGACCAGTTCCCTGCATAAACAAAATATTGCGTTACCATAGCAACGAACAATAACTTATTAGAAGTGTCAGTGTGAAGTTTGACGTCAAAAAAGTAAACCAGAGTTACGCAATAAATTAAAAGAGAAAATATGTCCACCAAAATTGTGAAAATCTAAAAATTGGAGTAACGAGCCATCATCAAGTAGATGTATTTAAAAGGGTTAAGAGGTAAGCAGATTTACGAAGATATGCTTAATACCATTGGTGATCAATGTCCTTCGTATGCGACCGTGAAAAATTGGACTGCAAGCTTCAAAAGAGGTAAATTTTCCATTGAAGATGATGACCGATCGGGAAGGCCAGTTTTTGTGGCAGTCCCCGAAAATATCGATGCAGTTCATTACATGATTTTAACAGACCGTCGAATTGGGCAAAAACTAATATCTGAAGCACTGAATATTTCATACGAACGCGTTCATCACATGAGAAAAATTGCTGCAAAATGGATCCTCAAATGTTTGAATGTTGTCCAAAAGCGTGCAAGGGTGGTAGCATCGCGTTCGATCTGTGCTCGATTTGAAAACGATGTAGACTTCTTAAACCGAATTGTTACTATGGATGAGACTTGGGTACATTTCTACGATCCAGAAACAAAGCAACAATCGGTGGAATGGCGACACTCCGGTTCTCCAAGACCTGAGAAGTTTCGTGTCCAAAAATCTGCTGGAAAAGTTCTTGCTTCAGTTTTTTGGGATTGCCATGGAGTAATCATGATTGATTTTTTGGATACGGGTAGAACAATAACTGGAGATTACTATTCGATATTACTGAGCACTCTACGGGAAAAAATTAAAGAGAAAAGACGCGGAAAGCTATCCAAAGGTGTTTTGTTTTTGCAGGACAACGCCCCTGCACACAAATCTCATGTTGCCATGCAAAAAATTCGTGATTTAGGGTTTGAATTACTAGAACACCCCCCTTATTCACCAGATTTGGCTCCGTCCGACTATCATCTCTTTCCTCAACTGAAAAAAAGTTTAAAAGGTCGTACATTTTCTTTCAACGAGGAGGTAATGAAAGCTGTGGAGGTCTGGTTTGCAGAGCAAGGAGAAACATTTTTTTTGAAAGGTCTAGAGACGTTGCAGGTTCGCTGTAATAAATGTATCCAATTAAGGAGAGGAGAATATGCTGAGTAATAAAATATTTTGACATTGAAATTTTGTTTGGTTCTATAGTAGGCTAAGAATTTTTCAATATATCCTCGTAATGAAAAGTTATAAAACTCCGTAAACATCGTTTTTAATAATTACATAATATTTATGTAATTCTTTGAACAAAATCAGTCAAACGCAAAAGCTCGTAGACCTGCAAAATAGGTAAATATCATTTGATTTTGATATTGGGTGATCTGAGATAACTATTATACAGGGTCCCCCAAAATTTTCCTTTTTAGATGTATTTTTAAAATTTTTTTAGGAACATGTGTATACAAATTAATCATAAAGTAGAAAATTTAATAAAAATGGTCAATATTTATGTCTATTTGTTGCATCTTATACGGATCCTGGTCAACGGCATGATGATGCAGCTTTCGCTTTCACATGGGAGACTACTGCATTAAAAATGTTGATGCATACCACAAAAAGCATACGAAATTATCGTTATGTGGAAGGTATCGATACTTCCGAGCACCAGATTTACAAGTGGAGTAATATGGATCTAGGGCATTTTATTATTCATTAAGCATTTATAATATGTGTATAAACATTCAAATTCATTGCCACTCAAACTACTCCTTTGTAATAAATGTGAAATGTGAACAAAATTATGTTATGTTTTCTTTTAGTGTGCCATAAATGCTGGTGTAATCTACTCAATAATCTGATCTGGATGCCTCGAAAATAATTTCCCCATGACAACATTTACAGTCTAGAACCCTGAAAAGGCACCTTCGAATATTCACCTAGGAATAACCAAATAAGGGTGGGAGGGGCGCGGTCCCTGCCGCCCCCGTGGGGCGCATTGTATCCTCGCGGGTACCTCTCCCGATGCCGGACCGATCGAACGTTCTCTGCTCTTGCGAATATCCGATGGGACAGAGTTTGCTTTTCGACGAGCAACGTTGTCAAATTCGAATTGTAAATATCCTCACTTCTACGCGAAAGGAACCACTGATATTTGGAGAAAGATGAAGTACGTGGTCGAATTTTGATGACAAGTGGTCAAGGCAAATCAACAAATGGTCCTTCGAGCCGGATTTGTATAAAAATTATTGGATAACAGTTCCAGATATCCAATTAACCTCGTATTTTTGGCTTTTAATTGAATAAGTGTCTACTTAAAACATATCTACCTAAAACTCACACAAACCATGTGATGATGGTTTGCTTTTCCAGTTTTTCAATAATCCAGATGTTTTTGGTTAATTTCCTGATATTTTTAAAAGTCAAGGCTTTGACACTGTCAACTAAAACTTAATAATAATAGCTATATTTTTATCAAGTGAACAAATAATGCACTTGCAACCCGAAGGTGTTTAAATAATTACGATGAGAGGATATGCGCGTTGTCTCCCGAATTGAACGAAGTTTTCTACTTAGCTACTTAGCTTTTAAATTTAAAAATGTTATTCGTTTTTGAATTCAAAGCTTATTATCGCAGACGGCACATTGAAAATGAAAAATATTTGTCAAGCAACCATTGTAGACAAACGACAATACAAGTAAAAGAATCAATCATCGGTGAAGTGAAGGAACAGTAACGAATAGTTCATTATTTGACTAATCTATATAAGATCACTTTGCGGATTCTAACTCTGCAGTCTGAAGAGTTACCAACAGGACTTTTGGTTCTTTTAAGTTGTTACCACGGAAATCTCGTGAGTGGGGCGAATAGATGTAAAAAAGCCACGGGAAAAAGTGATAACGTCATTGAGCATAAAAATTACGTTTTTCCACTACCTGTTTTACTAGAAAACTGCATTTGCTACCCCTGAACTGTAAGAAATGTATTCGGCAAGCCTATGAATAAAAAAAAGGTAAGTCATGAAAATTTAGATCGATAGTGAAATATTATGTGAGTCTTCGTATGAACTGAATGAAAATTTGATTGAATACCTTTATTCGCTGGTTAAGAGAAATAATCGAGAGTTTTCATACATTGAAATGATGAAAACTATTCAAATACAATGCACGTGGTGGGTATATTAGATTCCTCTTATGGGTATATTAGATTCCTCTTATTCACCCCTACTACATCAACTTCGAAATTTCAAATAGTACCCCATTTATTGTGAAACATCGTTCATTGTAGTAGGTTCACTAATAAAATACAAACTGTGAACGAAACACAAATCTTGGGGAGGAACTTACAAGTGTCTTGAAGCAACTACAGAGAAATATATCAAGCAGTGAAAAATCTGCAGATCTTACTGGCACTTCCAGAGCGTATCTTCTATCAATCCTTATTCCTTATTCGGAAATATTGCTTAAAGTCAAATTATTCATTGACACTCTCCAGCAATATGACCGTATCCTATGCTCAAGCAAATACTTTTTTTAACACATTTTTATCAACGCTCATTCATTTCTTCAACTATTTTTACGCCCATGGATAGCAATTCCTATTTATTTTGTTTCAAATATCAACACATTCATCAGCCATCAAAAGAAATTTGTTGAAGTACCTCTGAGATTTCTATGAAATAATTAGTACATAAACATTATCGATATATTAATTTTCAGCGTACTTTGAAGATATATTTTATTCATAAATAGTTTTTGAGCGATTTAACAAGCAGGTATATTCATAACGATATAACTTCAGAGCCAGAAATAACATTTTTTAAATAAATTGAAACTTTATCATTAAAAATACAGCAATAAATAATTATTCGCAAAAGAAGGGTCTCATGTGCTTATTTCTGCTAATTTTACATATACTACTATTTCCAGTAACATCATGCAAAGTGACAGGATGTTCTGACATTCGAGCACAACATTTAAGCCCAGAAAACAGAACAGCAAACGTATAAATGAATAAGGCAGTAAGAAACGACCGTTGGTTTTTTATCAGAAATAATATTTAATGTGATAGAAAAGGATGACCAATCGGAGTACTTCTCTTTTAGTATTTCGCGCATTCATGAACGTGAGTAATTTAACATTTTTAAAAATCCAATTCAGTATGAAAAGATTTCAGGCGAGAGCATAGAAGTATTTACTTGTTCGCATTGAAAAATGACGATTTATTAATTTTATGGAATGAATATAACCCTTGTGTGGGGATTGAATCTGTGTGTTCAGTTGAAAGTAATTTCCGAGTTGGTTTGATCTGTTTCTTCAGCTCGAGAGGGATTAAAAACCGAAATCTATTTCTCAGGCCCTCCATAAGTAAGGAACTTTACTTTATACGAATTCTTAAATTATTTTTCTCCTTTTCATTTATCAGGCCTCTTATTGTCTCTTATTGCCATTCTGCACGAGGAAGAATTTTCACAGATCCTGCTGAAGTCCAGAGGACCACTCTCAGTGCATGTAGATAGAGTAGCCAAGGGTTTGGATGAGAACCCCTTAAGTTATTTATTTTCATTGTGCCTTCAACCACCAATTTGCAGTTATACCACGTATGGTTAGCCTAATTTATCTCTTAGAACTGTAACACCTCCTAGTACGTCTGGGCTAGGAACTTTAACCCTAAGAACTTGCTGTCTTGTGTATTGGACGATCTTTACTCTCCCTCTAGAACGGGTTGATCTTTAATATAACCATCACCGAAAACCTCCCCTTCTCCACTAAGTTATCCAGAGTTTTATCCTACTTATCTGTGATGATCGGTAGGGTACTATAAATTTTTGGTACAACTAAATATCAAATCATAGAAATAACCGTATCAACTATTAAACCTGGAGAAAGCATATTTAACTAGGAACCACTCAAGGATACTGAACACAATTTGTAGAGGATGGCCCATTCCCTATGTTGCAATGTTGTCTCTTATTTGACGTCACCGCGATGCATTCCGTATGGGTTTGTATAACTATATATAAACATATAACAGAAAGTTACTTTTGACATCTACAGTTCCATAAATCCTTTCTGATGAGTGGGTGACCACGAAACAGCTGATGTCAAAGGTTGGAACTCTCGGAATCAATCCGAAAAACTATTTTCACTTATAAACATACGTACGGTGCAAATGAATGGAATAAATTCATTTCTGAATATAAATATATTTTGGAAAATTCCTCGAACACGTCGATTTTCTTTTCCGATTGACCAATTTTCGAACCCCACCCAAAATATATAGGGTTATTCACATTCGAGTAAAAATGACTTTCGTGATATTTTTAAATGGGACACCCAGTGTATTTCCATATTTCGTTAGGGATCGTTATTACAAATCCAGTGATACCAGGATTGATGGGATTATGTCAAACGGCTGCGGAGATATGAGCAAAATACTTCTTCATATGCCCAATGAGTGCGACAGAGACTTTTGATCTTCCGAATCGTGTGGAGTCTCAGTCATACTCATTAGACATACGAGGAAGTTTTTTGCCCATTTCTCCGCAGTCGTTTGACATAATCCCATCAAAGCTGGTATCACTAGATTTGTAATGACGATCCCTAACCAAATATGGAAAAATACAGTGGGTGTCCCATTTAAAAATATCACAAAAGTAATTTTTACTCGAATGCGGATAACCCTATATATTTTGGATGGAGTTCAAAAATTGGCCAATCGGAAAAGAAAATCGAAGTGTTCGAGGAATTTTCCAAAATATGTTTATATTCAGAAATAATGAATATTTTCCATACATTTGCACCGTACTGTATATAAATATAGTAAACCATTATGTAGCATCGCGCTGACGTCATTTGACAGGCCCATAAAATCAGTCTGTCTCTACAAATAATGTTCAATGTCCTTGGGAACCACTAACGACAGAATAATATAATAGACCTCAGAAGATTTCAGTGTTAAGGGAACCTCAAGGGTAAACACAGTATTTCGCACGTAAGTCTTGAACCAACCAACACACCAGAATAAAAACGTTAGTCTATCAAAACAAAACACAAGTCACGGCGTATCTGGAAACTTGCTACTTCTAGCCCAACGTGACAACGCCGCATCAGCTTGTTTGTTCCCCTTTAATTCGCGTCTCGTCGAATGTGGCGGCCTCGCTCGGCCAGCCTCCTGTCTGGGTCGAGGTCACCTCACCCCCCACTTCCCTTTCGGTCCAACAACACGGAATCTCAAGGTTAAATTTGTTTATAAACCTCTCCCATGCCACAGTGCAATTGTTCCGGAAACAAAAAATTACCGTATATCGGCGATAATAACGCCATTGTCGGTGAATAAACGCGCTCGGCGTATATACACTACTTTGTTTATTTATCCGGCGGTGTGAGGACGGATGTGTGAGGGACTAGATAAGGTTCTCTGGAATTGGTATGTCATCGCATACCAGCAACAATTTATGGTGTTTTCGTTGGTTCTAGTCTCCTTGACAACTTTGCCTCAAGCTTCAATGATGCCCAAGGTATGCAATTAAAAATGAGATAATATCAAAATCTTGGAAATAATCATCTTGTTCAACCAAAAGTTGTCGAAACTCTTGATGATTTCGGCCCTGACTTTCATCTGTATAAATTTTCATACCAATCATTATGTGACTTACGATTCGAATTCACCTGAAAGATAGTATCTAATTCATAAACTTGGTTTCCACCATCATTCGCATTCATAGCATGCACATATTTATCATTAATATTCATTTGACATACATGAGCAACATGTCCAAATTTTTTACATTTGTTACACCTTACAGCAGCAGGACATTTGTTATTCCAGTGAACCAATCCACAATGACGGCATTTGGTGGTTGAAGACTGATTTTCATTCCTGCCTCTGAAACTTCTTATGGTAAATTGCCTCTTCTTCCTGGTGCCCCATCGTTCCTTCTTTTCACACCTTCAAATTTTTTCGTATTAGTCTTAGTTCCTTCAGCTACTGCATCGACTTCTAATATTTTAGTTCTATCCGTCAACTCTTTGGTGTGTATTTCAGTTTGCTCAGCAGCACGACAAATACTGATTGTTTTAGTTAAATCTAAATCAGGTTCTCGCAATAAACGGTTCTTCATGCCGTTGACAATTTTATCCATTATCAATCTTCTTTCAAGAAGCCAAAATCACAATTGGAAGAAGATTGGGCAACGCTACAAAAGATAACCGTTCTACCTCTTTTTGGTGAAAAGAATTAGTATTCGCGATCACTATTGGCACCAGGTGGAGCAGCAAAACTTCTTCACGTGGTCTTTCGATTATTGAACTTTAAGACCGACCGCCCACGGTGCGACTGTTTTGAGACAAAAGTTGCAAATCAGTTGATCTTGTAACTCTTTTGTAACCTCGGCAAAGTGTAGTGAAGCTGCACACGAGTCGATTGAAATGAAACTAGTTTGCAATCAGTCACAAATCGGTTGTAAGCGACCATTTGCCGCGGTCGCAGTTGCGTTGCAGTTTGAAGTTGACCGCGTTCAAGGTGTTTACCAAGTGGTTATATAGGTTATTTGGTTTGTTTCAAAAGTGGCTGATCAAGAAATGAATTTAAAATTTGTCTTACCATCCTTGTCAATTCCATTCGACATTCGATAAAAAGCTATAAACTTTCTGTCTGTTTCAGTCAGTCACTGTGCTGCTACAAACAGTCTAGGATTCAGATTTCCCCTCATGTATGGATGAAGTACGCCCTTTGTGTCCTGCGATGTCTGCGGTATCGATAATAATCAATCATGTCTTCCTCATCTGAGTCAATCAATGTAAAATCTTATGCACTGCTTTGCCAACTGATTGAAACTGTTTCATAGTAGTCCGTGTGCGTGCAGAAATTTCATATAAGTTGTGAATTGGTTGCAAGATCAACTAATTTGCAACCCATGTCTCAAAACAGTCGCATCGTGGGCGATCGGCCTTACTTCTAAGGGCGACCGCCCACGGTGCGACTGTTTTGAGACAAAGGTTGCAAATCAGTTGATCTTGCAACTCTTTGGTAACCTCGGTAAAGTGTAGTAATGTGAAGCCACACACGAGTCGATTCAAATGAAACTAGTTTGCTATCAGTCACAAATCGGTTGTAAGCGACCATTTGCCGCGGTCGCAGTTGCGTTGCAGTTTGAAATTAACCGCGTTTAAGATGTTAACCAAGTGGTTATATATGTTATTCCGTTTGTTTCAAAAGTGGCTGATCAAGAACTGAAGTTAAAATTTCTCTAACCATCATTGTCAATTGCATTCGACATTCGATAAAAAGCTATAAACTTTCTATCTGTTTCAGTCAGTTCCTGTGCTGCTACAAACTGTCTAGGATTCAGATTTCCCCTAATGTATGAACGGAGTACGCCCTTGCTTTGTCTGCAGTATCGATAATAATCAATCATATCTTCCTCATCTGAGCCAGTCAATGTAAAATCTTATGCACTGCTTTGCCAACTGATTGAAACTGTTTCATATTAGTCGTATCCGTGTGCGCGCAGAAGTTTCATATAAGTTGTGAACTGGTTGCAAGATCAACCAATTTGCAACCTTTGTCTCATAACAGTCGCACCGTGGGCGGTCGGCCTACCTCTCAATTTTGGAGTGCTTCTTTAGAAAACCCTGTGGTGCATGAAGAATTATTGAATAGGGGTTAAATGGCCTACTAGGTAGCCAGACCTTTCTCCATTTGACTTTTTTCTCTAGTCCTATCTTAAAGAACATGTTTGCTCTAACGTAAACATCATGTTCTTGCCAATATCGAAGACTTTGAAAACGGAATACCTATCAGACGTTGAATACCTAGAGTCAGTCTCCGAAGATTAAGCACTCCGGCGTTTGTTTCTGATTTTCATGTTCATGACATTGAAGTAAATGCTACCGGTGAACTCTCGAAAGCTGAAAGAGTTAACATAGTTAGATAAGTGACACAGGGTTCAGTGCTGGGGCTATTGTTATTTTTTCTGTTCACTGATGACCACATGGAAGTCACAACAGAAACGCTCATCCAGTATGCAGATGACTGTTCAGTAATGATCATCTAAGATACTCAACAATCACTACAGAACAATATCTTCTCAACACTGAATACTTTAGAACAATATTTTACTGACATTAATCTCAAAGTGATGTTGACTTGCTTAGCTAGACACAATACCTTCCCTTGGTATTACAATTGATTCTAGACTGAACTGGAAGAATCACATTGACAATCTTGCCACGAATGTATCAAGATATTGTTAAGCCTCTAAAATGAAATCCAGAGATTTGATGAAAGATTCAACGATGGTCCAAATTCTTATATTCAAAACCGCATAAGATTTGGGATATTTTGGGGTATGTCGACTACTTAGACTGGTCAAGAAGTGCCGCTTGGGTCAAACTGTTTTCTCCGCCTCCGATAAATATGAATTAGGTGTCATTCGATTCGGAAAAACGTGTAGATGATTTCTGAAAAAAATTCAAGAGCTGCTTGAATTTTATTAAAAAGTAAATGAAAAAAATAAATAGGGTTTGGTTTTTTGCAAATATCTTAAACTATTTGACATTTTTCAAATTTGAAAAAAGATTCAATAAGAGGAAATTTCCCAAAGAAAATCATATCTCCCGGAACTGTATATAGGACCAATATTTATAATTTTTCCAGGTTGAATATTCGGCCGAAAACGGGGACTCTGGCTTGCGTAAGCCCCTCCCACGTTGGACCTTTAATGAATAAATATTATTTCAACTTATTTAATATTAAAATCAAAAATTGAAAAAATTCAGGCATCTACTGGATAGATGAATGAACAATAATCTTCGGTCAAAAAAATTTTATTGCGATTTTTCTACTAATTATGCATTGGTTGATTAACAATATTTTCCGACTGGAACATGGACATTGCAATTGCGATAATGGTTAAATAACAAATCTGTGATTTTTTTTCCTTTTTTGGAACTATTTTTTAAAGGTTTCAGAAGAGATTCCCGTAGCAAAACTAAAAAAAAATCACTTTATTATCAACAATTTACTTAGATTAGTTTCTTTTTATGTCTATGTAAATATTTATTTATATAACAAAAGGTTACTAACGACATCTACAGTTATTTTGTTTTGATTCCGGGAGCTACCATAAATCCTTTCTGATGAGTGGGTAACCACGAAACAGCTGTCAAAGGTTGGAGTTATCGGAATCAAAACGAAAAATCTTCTCTTGTCGTATGTTATATCACAAGACCTATAAATTCAATCGATTAAACTATCAAAATAATTTGAGCATGATTTTGCTCGAAAAATAGTTGAATGCACAACAATTTAATAAAATCCCGAGACCGCGAAGCGGTCGAGCTCGAGCTTTTTGAATAATCTTACAGGGCACATTTTTGTTTCTGTACTATTCTGAACCAACCATTTGCTGTCCGTAAGCATTTTATCGCCTCCTTGTGCAGTTTTAGTGAATTTGGGGTTGTATTCTATTCTACCTACAACAAGAAAAAATTATACTTCTAGACAGAAATGCTTTTCAACATTTTACCTGTAGAATTTCCTTTATGGTCGACTTCTTCTTTAAAGTAACTTATTAGACAGAAAGTCGCTTGGCCACCTCTCCACGCTAATTCAACGGTTATTATATAGTACAGTTTTTTTTGCAATCCCTCTGGAATATTCTCGTCCCATAACTCAACTATTTTCAAATGTTCTTCATCACTCAAAGCAAAAGAGCTTTCCTTTCTTTTAATTGGGTTTTGTTAAAGAATTCTGCTTTTCTCATTTCTTGCATCTCTGGCAGTTTTGAAAACTATATCTTTAAATGGAAAGTTAGTTATATCTGTCTTGCCTTCACGGTATTAATTCTTGAGTGGATTAGTGGATTCGTTTTGATTTCGAGAGCTCCATAAATCCTTTCTGATGAGTGCGTGAGCACGAAACAGCTGTCAAAGGTTGGAATTCTCGGAATTAAAACGAAATATACTCTATTTTCAATATTACATCCAATTCATCAATTCTGGTATCTTCATTGAAAGAGTAACCTTTTGTCTTAGAGAAGTCGGAAAACTGTAGCCTATTAGTAGTAGTCTATTATGAATTGTTTATCTACTCATTGACAGGCAGCCAACAATTCGTTGTTCTGACCAACCCAAGGTTCAATCAAGTTTCTAGTACGTTATGAGGAACGCAATCTAAGAGCTCCATAAATCCTTTCTGATGAGTGGGTGACCACGAAACAGCTGTCAAAGGTTGGATTTAAAACGAAAAATACTCTATTTTCACTTATTTATATATACATATATTACTTTGATTACCTACGCATCTTAACAATGCATTGAAGAAGCCTTTGCTGCGAATTTTTCATGTAAACATTTCAAATTCTGACGTATTTTCGTTGCCTTAGTCAAAATATTTGTTCAGAAATCCTATCGAAAATGGAGTTTTCACTGATGAAAATCAATATTAGGTCATTCAAATGATTAAGAAATTATTGTTTTTTCATAAACTGTTGCCAGGAATTGTAAGAATCCCTAAAAAACGACACAGCGGGAACCAATATGGAGGACAAGAATTTAATCGCGATTAAACAGCTCTTGTGAAATAATCACTTATTTAAACAAAATATATTCGAAAAAATGTGGTGATTGGTCTATTTCATCATGAATGAAATAATCACTTTTGTTGATTTATATTTATCCTTTATTCATGTATTTTGTTTGTATAGACTGTATATAGCACATTTCCATTGTATTTGTTTATTTTTACAAGCATAATAGCATGTTCTATATCTTAAAAGGTCTTTTTTTTAAGGAATAAATAAAGATTTTTATCATTATCTTATCAGTATATACGCAGCCTGTCTGCTACACTGAATATACACAAGTGTTTCACTGACTAAAATCCAGTACAGCTGCAAATAGTGCATACATTAAAAATACCAAAACATGTCGTTAAATTTCTATAGAAACAACGCCAGCCATACCATGCGTTGAACACTCACATATTTTGATAATGGCCATCACGACAACATCATAAATATACAATCCATTTGGGGAAATTATCCAAATGTGCGACACTATCGGCGAAAATAATTTCGTTATTACAACAACGTGATGCTGTTAGGAGTTGGAAGAGTCAATAAACCCCAACCGAGTGCATTTCGACAGATTCCACTATGCATAAACACTGATAAGCAGCCACTTTTATGATATCTTGGTGCCTGCAGAGGAGCCTTGAGTGTCAAGAGAATTTCAAGCGCGCAGCTATAAGATAGGATGACGATTTAAAAAATCCAGCGATGTTGCAGCCTTATCAAACCGACATGTTCAATGGCAACATCAGTTTACTATTTTCTGTTATTTCATTTAAATTCACTAAAAAAAGAAAAATAAATTTTAAAGTGAATTGAATACAGTTGCACATAGATTCTACCAATGGTGCACACACAATGGTCTTATGGTCAACACTAAAAAACATTTCTCATGATATTTTATTGAAAATATGAACAGCGACTGAAAGTTGGAATTTAGTCGCTATTTTCCATCTTACAAGATAACCTCTCTTGGAAGGGATTCATGTTTTAAAGGGAAACATTCTCAATTGAAGATTGAACCAATACATGTCTCCTCTGGAAATGTAAAAAACCTACGATAATATTGAATTTACTTTTTTGTAATATCTAACAGAAAACAACTACTGCCCCGGCTAAAGCCACGCTGGATATTGAACTACATGTATCAGATTGGTTCAATCTTCAATTGAGAATGTTTCTCTTTAAAATTTCTCATGATATTCCAACTAAAAACAAATACATTTGGCTCAATTTCAAAGTCGCATAGAATTAGAAATTTCTCATTAGCTAGTGCATTTTACTTTTTTAAAGAATCCGGGTATTCTTCTTCTCCTAATATTTCTCTCCTAATATTTTGTAGTTATCTTTCACTTATGGATATTTCGTTTTTATATTTTATTGTTCAATATGTTGCATTGCATCATGTTGAATATCTTAATTCTTTGTCAGTCGTTGTCAATGTCTAATTTATTTTTATTATATATTATTAAACTGTAGGTCCCGGATCTCCCTTGCTCACACAAGCTCTGCTTTTAAGGGGTTTTCTCCGAAAAACCAGGGAGTTTCGTAAAAAAAACAAATTTTACACATTTTTTTTTACAATATATATATATATATATATATAGTCACTAGTTGAAACTTAATTTGACAATATATGAAAATAGGTAATTAATATTATATAAAAATATAAGTAGAAAAGTTATTGGGTATAACCCTCAAAATGTTCTGCAACCGTAGACACGTGTTTCGAGCTTAAGCTCTCATCAGTACGGTAAAATCAAGTGCGAAGATGTACAACACTTGGATGTAAAAATAGAAACAAAGGAAGTCAACAACAGGAAGCCAACCACACATTTGTGGCTTCGGTTAGAAGACCTTGTGCTTACAAGGCAACAACTAACGTCGCCACGGAGGCAGCTATAGCTACCAGCGTGACAATCCTAACCAGGAAAATACAAATAAGGATGGATTTAGCGAGGGGCAATATATAAAAATATAAGTAGAAAAGTTATATATAACTGCAACACTGCAGTTGGTTCCTTGTTTGGATCAGGCGGTGTCCTGCTGTCTGTCTCTGAGAGCTCTTGCAAAGTTGTTCCTTCAAAGTAAGGATTTTTGCACATATGTCTGACAGATATAATTCAATATCTGTCGAGGTATTAGCCAGAGAAGTAGTTGTTTTCTGTCGTACATATGCCATACAATCTATACAAAGGTATAGTGAGTTCCTAAAGGATTGTTTTCGACTGTTTTACAGTCACTGGAACATATATATATATATATATATATATATATATATATATATATATATATATATATATATATATATATATATATATATAATATATATATATAGAAGACGGGTAGTCTCTTGACTGGACTAGTTGAAAAAAACTGAGTTTTGGAAAGTATCATAAAAAGAAACTTTTCCTTGAGGTTGCAGTCAATTGGAAACGGCCAGTGGATAGAGAAACTCTTTGTCAAATTGTCTAGCTTTCGAAAATTTTATTTTCTTTATCAAGACATCTGTAAAACACAAAAAAGTCCAATTTGTAAAAAATGTGACTTTAAGTTATAAAAAACAACTTACTAACTCGAGGTTGCTATTAAGAAGATCACAGTGCACTTCATTATTAAAATATCTTACACAACAGTTTGTACAAACAAATTAAAATATACTATGAGCAATATTCGAAAATCAATCATGATTCAAATATATTTTAGTCGGCACCATTTTGACCAAGAGCATGCAGCTCCACTCACATCATGTCACACAAAACACGTGGTACATGGAACACACGGACGAACTGACAAGCAGCTGTCACATGTCCACGTCAATTGGTTGACAAAAGGGAGAACAATCGCAAGCCTGGTGTAAATGCTGCCAACTTAATTTATGGCGGTGTAGCTTGAAAAAGAGAATTATCACTAATTTTATTTTTGTCAAAATTCAATAAATAATTGAAAATCACGCTAAGATTTGCAACATCGGCACGTTTATTCATACAGTTAGGTTCATTATTGATATGCACCATTTCAAGAAAATTTCTTTTTGAATAATTACTTTCTTTTGCTAAAATTTTTTTTGGGTTGTTGAAATTACCAAAATGGTTTAATTGAATAGTGTGTTCTGCAAGGGCACAACTATTCTTTTTTATTTTACAATCACTTTTATGAGACGTAATGCGACCTGATAGATTTCTACCAGTTTGTCCTATATAGACTTTGTCACAATTAAGGCAAGGGATGCTATAAATGACATTTGAACTTTCTGAAGTAGCTATAGGAGCTTTAGTTTTTGTGAAAAGGCTAGACACTGTTTTTACATTATTCTTGGCAATCCTTAAATTGTCTGATTTGAAAATATTTGAAAGTTTACAAGTGAGTTCTTCAATATGAGGAAGGGTTCTATAAATAAAAAGTATTTGTTGAGGAGGCAGTTCCTCGACATTACTTGTGGTACTGACATTGACACTTGGGATGTTAATAATATGGGCTGGATTTACTGAGTTGCGAATACTGTCAGAATTAAACAAAAATTTATTTATTAATTTCAATGGGTACGAATTTTCTTTAAGAATAGTTCTTAATTCCTTCAGGCACTCCAAACGGTAAATCGGATGTGATAAGTTAATAACGTTTTTTAGAGCGATGATCAAGTTGTTTTTCATATTCGAAGGATGATGTCAAAATGGTGCCGACTAAAATATATTTGAATCATGATTGATTTTCGAATATTGCTCATAGTATATTTTAATTTGTTTGTACAAACTGTTGTGTAAGATATTTTAATAATGAAGTGCACTGTGATCTTCTTAATAGCAACCTCGAGTTAGTAAGTTGTTTTTTATAACTTAAAGTCACATTTTTTACAAACTGGACTTTTTTGTGTTTTACAGATGTCTTGATAAAGAAAATAAAATTTTCGAAAGCTAGACAATTTAACAAAGAGTTTCTCTATCCACTGGCCGTTCCCAATTGACTGCAACCTCAAGGAAAAGATTCTTTTTATGATACTTTCCAAAACTCAGTTTATATATATATATATATATTTGACTAGTCTGATAAATAACACTGTTGTTTGTGATTACTTCAAAGGTGAATAGATATAGGTATCTATTTATCTAACAATTTTGATTTTATGAAATATTTTGATATTTTTCGGGTTATTTTCAATTTTATGAGTAATTATCGAAAAATATAAAGCCAAATGAAAAAATAAGAAAAAGTCTTCAAGAACTAATTGGATGCTAGATCTTCTGGAATATTTGCAATTTTTTGGAAAAGAGAAGTATTATTCAGTTAATTTGAATTTTTTTTCAGTTGGGCACATTCAAAATACAGTACGTTACTGACTTTTATATTTTTTTCAAGACAACAGTCTTGTAAACGCAGTAACTTATCGGGTCCTACATTTGTGTAGATTTCCTTGAATTTAATTTTTTTCTGTGTCTGATACCTAAGAATTTCATCGCCAGACCAGTTTATTTTCAAGCAATCCTTGTATACAAAACCCATATTTTCAATGAAATCTCATGGGTATCTGTCTATCTGTTGTGAAGCCAACAAATTTACATCTGAGCTAGTATTTCCTCAACTTCCTGCCGTCTATTTCGAACCCGTGTAACATTTGTAATCCATCTCTTTGTAATATAAAAGATAAGACCAATCCACCGTAAGTGCGAGGAGGAAGGTTTCGAATTCAGTTTTATAATATCAAGTAACAAAAAAACGCGCAATATGGCACTGATGCAATAATAAGAATGCCACGGACAAAAGGTAATATCATTAAAATAGATTCTCTCGGCAATCAGATTACAACGAACTGATATTTGCTTTACAAGCTGAAATAGGGCATTTAACATTGTTAGAGCAGCACGATTGGAACAGCTCTTTGCTCTGGCCTTTGTATGACATTTTCCATGGAGAATTGTCTTCTCTAGAACCACCTCAAAAATAAGAATATTTTGATCACCACACTCCACAGTCATTTCTCATTTCAACCTTTGATTGTAGTAAAAAATATGAACAGAACATGAGCTTCTTACAAACTTTGAACAAATCGTTGTACAGGGTCATAAAGTGAATTTTGTGTATTGATAAAAAATCCATATAACAAGAACATCTTTTGACAGAAACTGATGAAAGATATCACATGAAACTTCCAATTTAGTATGAAGCATAATATAATGTAATATATTCTTCATACAAATACGTGTACATACCATAACAGATTGTTTCTGACTTTGGAAGTAAACTATAATGTAGCACTATTTTACGAAGTTTGGCTTGCTTGACATGTTACACTATAACTTGTAAGAGAAGTTCTAACCGTGATTTCTAATTTGGCAGAATTAGTGAACAGAACAGCTGATACATGGGCAATTTTTATTTAAATCGTAAGGGCAGTTCCTGGAATATTTTTCGTCAACAACAAAGAATAGTATATTAAAGTATAAGTGAATAAAGCGCAGCCGGAGTGCTCGAAATAGAGCAAGTGTTTGAAAGACCAGTTATCCACGCGATTTTTTTTATTGGAACACTCTGGAATCAAAAGTACTCGCAAAAATCTAATGATGCGTATAAAAAAGAATATGACAAGTTCATCATCCATTCATCCATCCATCCATCCATCCATCCATCCATCCATCCATTCATCCATCCATCCATCCATCCATCCATCCATCCATCCATCCATCCATCCATCCATCCATCCATCCATCCATCCATCCATCCATCCATCCATCCATCCATCCATCCATCCATCCATCCATCCATCCATCCATCCATGGTAAGTTTACAAAGTTTAAATCTCCAGGAATTCGTCAGAGTTACGGAGTTAGTTATCTTCTTGAAAGAATGAATTAGTGGGTTACTATGTGCAGAGACTAGTATGTCTTTGTATAACAGGAGCAATGAGGTCGACTCCAACAGCAGCTATAGAGGTCCATATCATGGTGAGGAGAACTGCTTGGGGAGCAAACCTCAGGTTGGCTAAAGTCGGACTCAAAGGGACAGCACACAGTGTAAGGGGCTCAACCCCCAACGGAAGTGCACACCTTACCGATCTCCCAACTGACGAAATTACCAGGAAATTTAGTTTCGAGAAATTTTTTCGAACTGAATTAAATACCAAGAAAGAATGGAACACAGAATCCATTCGAGCACTGGGAAGGAATACCATAACATGGTACACGGACGGCTCCAAAACTCCCGACGGAACTGGAGCAGGAGTCTTTGGGCCTCGAACCAAATATTCCGAACCCATGGGCCAGTTCCCCATCATTTTTCAAGCGGAAATTCACGCCATAGAAAGGTGCTTTCAGTTCAACCTCGACAGGCAATACCGGAACAAGGAAATCGAAATCCTCTCAGATAGTCAAGCAGCCATCAAAGCGTTGAGCTCATATAACATCAACTCGAAGATGGTCTGGGAATACCTAGACAAAATCAATGATCTAGGCAGGGGCACGTTGGAGTGGAGGCCAATGAACAAGCAGACACCCTGGCACAAAAAGGGGCATCAACGCCACTAATCGGGCCAGAATCATTCTGCGGACTTGGAAAATCTTACTTCCAAGAAGAACTCAATAAAACTGAAGAAGCAATGAGAGCAACATACTGGCAAAGACTTCCAGGGCTAACGCAGGCCAAACCGAGCAAAATCGAAGACACTGATTAACCTCAGCACAACTAGTCTAAAGACACGGGATTTCTGACGGGGCACTGCAGACTCAAAGAACACCTAAGGAAGCTAGGGTTGGAGGAGGACAGCACCTGCAGATTCTGTGGGGAACATCCAGAAACACCCCACCATATACTGATGGAGTGATATGCTGTACATCACAAGAGATTGAATATACTGGGATCACACCAGCTGACGGTGGGAGAAATACCACAAATAGACCCCCTCAAAATCCTTAAATTCCTCAAGGAATTGAGGCTTGAGGGGCTGCTGTAAACGAGAACATCTTGAGATAGCAGAAGATGGGGCACAATAGATCTGATCAGGTCGCAGCGCATCAGTTACCATCCACAATTACCATTACCATTACTATTATTCATATCGGAAAATATGGAATTCCAGATTATATATTTCGATAAATGCAGTAAGTTGAAATTGTGCCTATGATTTGAAAAATGATATGAAAAATAACGACGGTGGTGAAGATCAGATAATGACTAACTATCCCAGGGGCTAAGAAAATTGATATAACACTATATCTCTAAGAGTATAATATATTCATGGTTGATATACAAAAGGAATAGAGTAGGCCCGAAGAGAGAGCCATGAGGCATATTTGTACATAAGAGTGGTCAAATAAATTACTCTACTCTCGTTTGAGATTGAATTAACTGCCTTTCAACAAAACACAAATTTACACACAAGTTTGAGCTGAAAATTCCAAAAGGAAATCGCATTATAGTCAAAATGTTTTCGTGAACTCATACAGGGTATAATATATGTGCAGTTTCCCCCTCTACCAGATTTTCAGGTACATTCAAACAACATCTACAGAAGGTTTTTGTAGATGAACGATGTTTTGTGAAAACGAATTATACAGGATGAAATAAAATGATCAGTACTGGTTATACATGCAGTATTTCAACGATTTTAGCGATAATGAGAATTATAGAACTTGGACAAAAATTGTCTTCTATTACGAGGACTTTTTTTGTCATCAGTACAAGACAAAACATATGAGCTAATGTGCTGTTACAGCGACTTGTAGATTTTTCAAATCAACTTCACGCCCACAGACTATACATCGGTATTTGAAAACTCGCTCTTTTAGCCAAGACAAATTGGGCAATAACGTCTGGCGAAGGAGCATATTTCCAGAGTTTTCTTCCTATCTGGCGCCTGTTTTAGACCAGACTGTCGATGCCAATATGATGCGAGCCAATGTTTTTGCACTCATACATATACAATGATGTTCGGAAATTAGTTTGGCACTCTCCCAGTTACAAACGCGGAGCTAGGTAGGGATGAAACAGTTTTGCTCCGCTTTCCTCGGATGAGTGCATTTTTTCAAGTACGGAATGAAATGTTTTTTGAATTAAAAGGCTAATTCATTTAGAAAACGTCGATTTTGTGGATGGGTGCATTTTTTGGTCGAAAAAATTGCCCTATTCTAGTTACCCCTTTGTCAAATTTAATTTTTGAGGTGATATTCGGAATCAGCTCATCGACTTACGTTTGAAGAAAGTTTGGAATTTTTCAAATAATGGAAAATCAAAATGTTCGCAAAATTCGATTTCCTTCTATACCGAATATTGCATTTTTCGACTTTGATCGCCTGGAAATATTTCAAAAATGCGGAATCCCGCGAATATTACTTTATCTTATAGAAAATTTCCCTCTGGATCCGAAAATGTACTTGTTTTTCGAATTAGAAGGCTAATTATTTATTTGGAAAATGTCGGTTTTTGTGGATAGGTGTATTTTTTTTATCGAAAAAATCGCTTTTTTCCAGTTACCACTTTGTCTTATTCAATTTTTGATGTGATATTCGGAATCAGCTCGTCGAGAAAAATGGAATATGATCGCCTGGAAATAGTTCTAAAATTCAGAGGTGCGCTCCCAAAATTACTGTTACAAATTTGATAACTAGTCATTAAAAAACTAATGAACATACTTTTCGAAGAATATTACCATTTTGGGTTCTAATTAATTTGGTTTCCAAGCCTCAAAAATGGCAAATGATACTACGCTTGCCGTACTAGAGAACCTCTACCTTTATCTGAAAATTCAGGAGTCAGCTGAGGAAGTATTTTGTGACTTGAAACTTGCATAAATCATGAAATATTGATGGGAAAGCTCGAAATCTATGGATTCAGATGTCCAATCATTGTCAGGTTTTCAAACTATCTGAACTTAGCTTAAATGTGTAACTCTATAAGATCTAATCCAAAGACATAGGTGTCCCACAGGGCTCAGTTCTGGGACCAGTTTTATTTTTATTGTATGTTATGATTCTATTGAACATTCAGGGTGAATTCCCGTATTTACTGATGATAAAATTTGCTTATATTATATGTAATCACTGATCTGTTTGTTCATTTTAGTGTTACAATTCAAATCTCTTTGCGTTCAAAACGAACATTGTCTAGGCTCGATTCAAAATATTTTGAGATACAAAAGAACCAATTGATGAATATAGAAAACGAGAAGTTTCTACACAACTTGTATTTGTAACACTAACGAAACTACAGTAACACCAGTGTTGCAAATATAAGAGTTATAAAAACATAGTTTTATTTGTCATTTTCCATACAAAAGAACCATTTTTGGAATGTCCAGAGGCGAATTAAAACCGACGAAAGTCTACCATCCTTGCACACTATTAATTTCCAAATCAATTTTCATGAATCCATTATGTTCCTGCGTCAAACTAACAATGACCCAGGATCCACAACAGCTTTGAATGCTATCCCGGTATTCCTTCCTTTGTGGAGTTGCATATTCATGCACAGAAAACACAACAGTATCGATAGCATCACTTCCATGTCATCCATTGTAGTCCTGTAAACGGGAATGGGAGTCGCACAATGTGGTCGAAGCACGCAGAACATCGAAGTGTAATACAGGGTGGTCCATTTAGAAGGCAACACCTCGAATATTTCCGAAAATAATCGTTAACAAGAAATTTCCAAAAACTCGTCGATTTTACTTTCGAGCGGGGCAACCTTTGAGTTAGACCGAATGTTTATTCATCATAATAGTTGTATTTAAATGTTCAATGTTTTCTTCAAAAATAAAGATGAATACTTTAATATTTCTGCAGGATTTTAATAACGATAATATGTATAATAATAATTATTATTATTGCTTTCAGAGCCATCTACTCGAAAATTTAAATTGGCTCATAGGTCAAGTGACAGCTCATTTTGATGGTATTTTCAAGGTCTTTCTGATACCTGAAACATATTTGATTTCTAGCATCAATTTTCCGAAAAATTCATCAAAACTGGTCATCAGAACTGTCAAGAAAGAACACTCTAAGTCTACTTCTTCGGAATGGTGAAACGAATTCAAGAAAAGCTGCAACAACTCGAAAAAAGATGCATCTTTATTTGAACTCAGGTTGCTTTACTCAATCCATTCTAATGAAATTGGTGGTTCTGATCGTGCTAGGAATCGCACGTAAAAAGGTAAGGCCTCGTTAATCCTTGGCTCGCACAAGTTTCGACTTTTGAGGGCTGCCGTTCGTAAGGGGACGACAGCTGGTTAACGGAAAAAACAAAAACAAAACGTATGATTTAATAAATGAAAAACTTTCAAAAAAAACTCTACTCAAGAGCAATTCGCAACGTTTTCCTATCACAAAAACAAGGAAACAAAATGACTTCGGACAAGCAACAAAAAAGATAGCTTCGTTATTGAGTAGACAAGATATAGAAATTGCATAGTATTATGAAACAGATAATTTTTTGGGAAGGTCAATCGAAAACAGTAAAGACAGAACTTCCAAATTCCAGAAATTGGGAGTATATAACTTACATTGTGGAACCTACCCTAAGGTATATATTGGCCAAACTGGTAGAACATTTAAAAATCGCACTAATGAACATATGAGATCTGTGAACAAGAAAACAAATCCAACATATTGAAATGATCTTTTAGATGAAAACCACACTTTTGACGAAGAATTAAAAGTTTTTCATATAGAAAATAAAGAATTGAAGTTGAATCATTTAAAATCATTAGAAGTTAATAGACTTTTAATTTCAGTTAGATTATTGCTTGACGACCAACTTGATTTGAATAACTCATCTTTGTTGAATTTATTTTCTTAATGTAGATATGTAACTTGATTACCTGGAAAACGTAGTTCTTATTAGTGATTGCAAAGGGGTATATAAATGATTAGCTTGTATATCCACTTGAAGAAGCTAGTGTGATAGTGAAACATGTGATTGAAAGAAGTTTGTGAAGATCGAATCTTTTCTGGAGTAATTTGTACAGTTATTCATGGAGTTTCCTTTCAAACGGGACACCCTGTATACAAAGTGCAGCATGTTCACTGCGATAGCTATCCATGCACGTCA
This sequence comes from Chrysolina oricalcia, assembly GCA_944452925.2. NCBI lineage: Eukaryota > Metazoa > Arthropoda > Insecta > Coleoptera > Chrysomelidae > Chrysolina > Chrysolina oricalcia. The sequence goes on from OX101817.2 coordinate 7,039,872, forward strand.
TCTATCGATGCATCATCGCTTCCAACATTGTGTGCTCGAGATAAGACTCGACAAACATTATTCGGAATGAACATCATTTCAAATAATGACATCCTGTATGCAAGAGATAATTTCGATAGGAAACGGGTGAGTGATCGGTATTACTGGTTACGCTCGCACTCGAAAATACTTTGTAATAATGGAGACCGAATTGAAGTGAATATAATCGTTGCTCCTACCAGCTGGGGTGCTATCAGAACATCTTTGGACCACCATCCTATTTTCTAAATCATTTTAATGGTCTCCTGCATATTTACAATATAAATTAGAGGTACCCTTGCAAGTCAAACAGAAATTCTCCTGTTTAATTACAAGAATCAGTTGCAATAGTGTCCCCTTTGAGAAAAATTGTACTTAATATGGTCAGATTTTCACAAGGCCTTTTGGGTGTTTTATGTAACTTTCCACAGTTAACTCCCACATTTCTACGGACTACCAAAAATTCATAAACCAACACATCCCTTGAGACCCATTGTAAATTCCATGTAAAAAGCTTGCCAGATACCTCCTCAACATTTTAAGGCCGATATCCAGAAGTAGAAATGGGTTTATATTTAGAAAAACTAAGTGAATTACAAATTCAACATAGAAATATTCTGGTGGGTTTAGATGTTGAAATCTTGTTCACAAACGTATTAATCGGAAAAACTCTAAGAAATTGTCGACGGTAATACCAGAAGAGGTTTTTATTTTATCGGATATACTTTCATTTTGAACGAAAACTTGGTTATTTTTCGCGTCATATTACAAGCTACCAAGTTTGAATGGAACAAACTTAAAGTTTATCTGATGGAAACAAAACCTCGAGTGGTATGTACTGAGATAATTTAACGAATAATATAAATGAATAGTTGAACAAAAGTTTGAAAAGATTGAAAATTTTGTTCTAAAATTCCTGCGTTGGCAAGAGTAAAAATAGTGGTTGCCCTAATGGAGTGATTAGTAATTTTATTTTTCAGATCTAGAACAATTTTTTCTGCAAAAATTCTGGTCCACTTTGAAATTTCGTTTACACCAATGGGAACATTTTAGTACCATCCCTGGGCATTTTCATTTTCCAAAACGGATTTGGTGTTATCTATCTAAAGAAATATATTTGTTTCGTTTTTCTGGGAGATTTTTTTTTCAAAAATCTTACAGGACACACGTTCAGATTTTCTTTGTTTTCAGTCAACCACTTACTTTCACTGCACCTTTTATCTCCAACTTGATTGAGCTGTTTTAGAAAAGACCGTGTTGTACTTTGAAAGAATAAATTTTATACTAAGCACTTTCATCATCTCTTTTTGGTCATATTTCCGTTACATTGAGCATCTGAATATAAAAAAAAAATTTGGAACTTACGTATCTTGAGCTGCTCTACAAAAAATCCAAATGAAATTTTTGGTGGTCTTGTCTATTTTCGAAGATTAAGGGACATTTTGTTGAGAAACTTCACCATTTGACAGATCAAATTTCTGTTCTTGAAAACACATAAAATTTGTCCTTCTTCTATTAAAAACATTACACACACTCTTATTTATTGGTTTTCATCACTTTTCAGCAGAAAAACTATTATTTTTTCAAGAAATTCACCCTTCTTCATTGTTCAACACTAAATATCTGTTATTTTTATAATGGTGGTAACGTGACTGTTATTCTTCGTGTTTCGTCGGCTTTCGCCTTCTTTTCGAATTCAAATTAAATGTTCAGTTTGCGCATGAATATTTTCCAATTGTTTTACAATCATTTATTAATTAAAATGTTTAAACTAAATGAATATAGTACTATTGTTCAAAATAAAAGTGCACTTGTTCAGTTTTTAATAAGAATTAATGTATATTCAACACGAAGAATGACAGTCACGTTACCACCATTATAAATATAAAAAATACCAGATACTTGGTGATGAACAATGAAATAGCTAGAAATTATTACGATTTGAAGGACGATTTTCTTGAAAAAATATTGTATTTTCTGCTAAAAAATGATGAAAATCAATAAATAAGAGTGTGTGTAATGTTTCGATCAGAAGAAGGACAAATTGTATGTGTTTTCAATAACAGAAATTCTATCTGTCAAATGGTGAAGTTTCTCAACAAAATGGCCCTATATCTTCGAAAATAGATGAGACCGCCAAAAACTTCATTTGATTTTTTTGTAGAGCATCAGCCCGAAATGTAAGTTACACAATATTTTTTTTTTTTGAAATTCAGATGCTCAATGTAATGGAAGTTTTCCGGTAAAACTTCCGTTATATTGATCGGAAGTTTTACCGGAAAACATTGATCAACTAAATTTCAAAAAAAATTTTTTGGAACTTACGTATTTTGACCTCCTGAACGAAAAATCCAAATGAAATTTCTCAAATAATTTCAGAGATACAGACTTTTCTTTGAATAATAACTGGCATTTTCTAGCACACGTTTCTTCTTTGAAAAACACACTCCTTATTTTCACCAGCACCTTATACACACCTTAATTTACCAGTTTTACACATTTTTTTCATTGAAAATCGTTTTTCATCAAGAAATTCCACATTTTTTTAACAATAACAAAATCAACAAATTCATGCTGCTTTGTTTAGTGAATATCTGTCATGTCAGAATTGTCAGGTTAGTAACATGAAAATCACTAGCCGCCAACTTTTCAAAACAATGGAATAACGTGAAGGCGAAGCTAATTTTGCGACATTGCCAATGTGATTCCAGAAATATTTAATTGACGTACCTGTCACATGGAATATTTTGATGAATGAGTACGAAAAATTAGTTGATTTAACCACTTTAAAGGTGCATTAAGTCAACATCATTTTAAAATTGTGCTTAAATATATGTTAAAAACGAAAGTTGAATCTGTTAAATCAAATGGCGCCATTCATACAACAATATTAAGTTTATGCTAAAAACATGTCACTTTGAAAATCCCAATTTTATAAGAATCTTAATTTTACGATAAAAATATTGTCCTTGATTCACGTGTACCTGAAGCTTCATGTCATAAAATGTACGTATCATTCTCAAATGTATGCCTAAATCTAAAACTCGTATAATATTAGGTCTCATACAAAATTATTTTCAGGGTTATGTTTATGTCAGTGCTTGTGCTAAAGTTACGTTTATGTTGACTAAATGCACCTTAACTGCACATTTGAAACAATGGTAATCATAATGTTTCTAATTGACTAGCAAAATTTAAAGGACGAGACAGATCACGGACATGTGCGCAAACATACCTAATATGAATACACATGCGCACAAAAAATAAAGAGCACTTTTTACATAAAATAACATACCTACTTTGGTGACTATAAATTAACCCGACCTACCTGACGTTATGCAAACCTAACCGAGCTTACCCGACTATACCTCGCACAAGTTTAGACTTTTGAGGGCTGCCGTTCGTAAGGGGACGACAGCTGGTTAACTGAAAAAACAATTTTAAACAACAACAATTAAACAATACGGTTAGGTTGCGTCTTTCTCTATGTGCGCACATACCAAAAATGAATGTTTGTGATCCGACACGTTTTTAAAGTAATTATTTCTTCGCAAAAATGCCTCCTACATGCTCTGTCTATTTAAAACATATCTTTTGTGTATTCCAAATAATTAACCCGGCATCACCCAGGTGGGGTGTGACATATCCCAACACATTTTAAATCAGTGTTATTTCCGTCAGAGTGCACGCACGTTTTATTGGTTGCCTATAGCTTCCTAAAACACTTCACTCTGTGATATTCTTGAGCGGATTCAGTCTTTAGTCAACTACCAAGATAGCGACAGTGCAGTAAAGAACTCTGGGGTTTAAGAAATCCCACCTGTGTTACGAAGATATACATTTATTCTTGAGAAATCCCACCTGTGTTATAAAGATATACATTTATTCTAAGAGGTAAGTGTACATTTTGGTATAAATAGTGATAATTTCTAATTGCAATTATTTTTGTAGTACCTGCGAGTATGTCTCATTACGAAAAAGAGCAAGAGCGGCTTATGGCATTCTGGGAAGAAGAAATTGAGGACGATGGAGAGTTTGTGGACTCAGGTGATGATGAAGAGGTGGATCACCTTAGTGTTCAAAGTTATCATTCCGATAGTGAATGTGAAGAAAATGTAACAGAAGACGCTGACCAGAGAAGTACAAATGTGTTTTATTTGTGTAAGGACAATATAACAAAATGGAATAAACATCATGCTAATGACAAAGTCAGAACCAGATCCGAAAATATAATTTCACAATTACCAGGGTCCAAACCCTGTGCCAAAAATAAGAAAACTGCATTAGACTGCTGGCTTCTCTTTTTTGATTCAATGATTATTGAAAGTATCACCAACTGTACCAACATTATGATACGTCAAAAAGCCACAGCTTATAAAGAGAAGTACTATTGCGGAGAACAATATTGTTGAAATGAAGGCATTGTTTGGTATTCTTTATCTTGCTGGCGTGTATAGAAGTGGCCATCGTCATATGAGAGATCTCTGGCGAACAAATGGAACAGGGATTGATATTTTTCGAACAGTTATGGCTTTCAATAGATTTTCATTCCTACTACTATGCCTGCGTTTTGATAACGTTGAAAACAGGCAAGAAAGACTTCAAGTGGATAAACTTGCCGCTATAAGGGCAGTGTTTGACAAATTTGTTTCAAACTGTCAAGAAGCATATACACCAGGACAATATATGACAATTGATGAGAAATTGGAATCTTTCCGGGGGCGTTGTTCATTTCGCCAGTACATTCCTAATAAGCCTGCCAAGTATGGAATCAAAATCCAGGCAATGGTAGACGCTCGTACATTTTATATCTATAATATGGAAGTATATGTAGGAACTCAGCCTGACGGTGTATATCAAGTGAGCAATAAACCTATCGACATAGTACAAAGACTTGTAGCACCAATATCTGGGAGTCATCGCAATATTACTTTTGATAATTGGTACACCTCTTATGAACTAGTAAATACGTTGCGTGAGACATATGGTTTGACTTCAGTGGGAACTCTCAGAAAAAACAAAAAACAAATTCCATTAGACTTTTTACAAATAAAAAACAGGAAACCAAAGTCATCAATGTTTGGATTCCAAAAACATAATACCATAGTCTCTTACGTTCCAAAGAAAGGTAAAAATGTGATCTTACTCTCCTCCCTTCATCACGATGACACAATCGATGAATCCACTGCTGACAAAAATTTACCAGAAATCATTAGTTTCTATAATTTCACGAAGGGAGGAGTGGATACAGTGGATGAATTATCAGGAAGTTATAGTGTAGCGCGTAACTGCAGACGGTGGCCGCTAAGAATTTTTTTCGCTCTAATGGATTCAGCTGGAATAAATTCCCAAATAATATACAGAGGAAATACTAATGATATTTCAAAGAAACGACGGATATTCCTTGAAGAACTGGGACATGCACTAGTTCAACCAACTTTGCAAGCAAGAAAAAATAATCCGCGAATTTCGAAAGATCTACGCCTCAAGATTTTTGGTATGTTAGGGGAAACAGAGCCTCCACCAGCTAAAAAACAAAACACCAGACAAGGAAGATGTCAGGAATGTCCCAGAAGTAAAGACAAAAAATCGAATTACACTTGTGACACATGTGGAAGATTTATTTGTTTGAATCACCTACACTTCTTTTGCGATATTTGCTGCAATTTGCGAAATGAATAACTTTTTTTTGTTTATTGATATACTACATATTACTTTTCTAGCTGATAAATTGGGCATTTGCGTTATTAGTTTTCCATAAATTCCTACAGAATTGAGTGTTATCTATTTCTTCAACAGTTTTCGTAGATGTCATGATTTTTTTCCATGAGAATTTTCTATTTTTTATTTTTTTATGATATCTCATAAATTAAACTTATTATAAAAAGTTTCTGCTTATTATTTTGTAGTAAATACATCTAAAAACCTACTTCACGTACAAATCTGAGAATATCCTTTTTTTTTCTTTTTCCTTTGTGTTTATAATTATGGGGTATATCAGATCCCACCTGGGTGATAATGTACAGTTTTTCCACCTGGGTGATGCAGGGTTAATATCAAGAATTTTTTTTTAATTCAGTTATCTCACAACTAAATGGCTTCTTTCATAACAAAGAGTAGCCAGTATTTATTTTCGAAATTTAGATGATCAATGTAACGGCAGTTTTACCGTTTTACCAAATAAAGCGAATATCTTCCTCGATATTAAACTTTCAATCAAATGCAAGATATATTTTAGTGTCTGTCGCGGTATCAATGGTATCATCTTGTTAAGAACGTACCTAGTTGTTTTTGTCATATTGTCAAATACTCAACAGATGTTGCTAGCTAAAGTTAGGAAGCATATTGATTATTATCTTTAAAACTGATCGAAAATAGTACCTATAGTTACTAGGTAGCGTCAGTTTTTATATTCATAAAATTGGAGCAAAGCTATAACCGAAAATATGGGAATCTATCAATGATACGTTCCAATCAAAAGTCAAGTTCATCCAAAACAACATTCAACAGCATAGTGCCCTAACAACCCCACTACATGTTGCGAAAAGTGCGAATAACGGATGCAAATGTGGAAATCGGCCAAAGAAGAACGACTAGATCGAAATAAGGCAATGTAAACAGTGAAACGTTACAAAGTGACAAAAACCACAGGAGCTATTAAGAGTTTTAAAGGGGATAAGCCGCAATTAAACGATGATAGTAGGGATAGCACGCGATACGTCTGCCTCGAATGCTAGTTCCCCTTTAAGTATCGCGGCTCGGGCCACACGCCCAACAGACAGGACTGGCTCGAGGAAATTTGTATGCCCCAGGTGTTGAGTGGATACAAGAGTGAAATCGGTGATAAAAGTTTTAGTTCACTACTCACTAAATTATCTTCACATCTATCCAACCATATTCAGCATCTTATTATCGTCGAAATACTTCAGAGCCACAGTCTTTCGTTCAAAGTTTCTGTTTCCATCAAAGAAACATACAAACCTTTATGAAAACTTTTCTGTTTGAAACTCTCTTCACTAATTGTTCCCCTTGCCGTCATTCGAAGATTCTCAAAACTCACCTGAAAAAGAAAACCAAAGTTCAGACACAAGAATGATTGAATTCGATTCGAATGATTCTCATCCACAAAACGATAATCAATAAATAGAATACCAGAGAAGTTTTCGAGGATAAATACATAAGAGATCATACTTTTAACGTAAAATACTTGTTAAATTTATGAGAATTGTATTGTCCTGGCAAACAAATGAGAGTCAAGAAAGAGAGAAAATTGCGAGAACTTGCTCGAGCCATTTTTTCTACTCCCCTTGATGCGACAATAAAATTCAAATTCAATTTGAAATTTGACCACTAATGTATTTTTGGGAGATTAATATGCATACAACTACAATATACAGACATTCAATTCCAGAAAAAAATTTGATTTATCCAGATATTGTATTTACTTGGTACCATTTTGAGTTAAAATGACTTCCAATTTATATAATTTAATTTCATTCATTTCAATACTATTAATTCTCTTGAATTGACTATAACCAAATCTAATAATAAACATAAATTATCAATTTTTCATAAACCTTCACAAACAAATTTTACTAAACCCAATTGTTCAAGTCACCCATACAAACATGAAGTAGCAGAATGATACACAGGTTAATCATCTATGAATTTCTATAAAGAATTGAACATCATCAAAGGGCAGCTAAAAACGGTTATAATAGACAGTATTTTATCTAATAATTTACACTAAAAAGCGATTTCAGAAGCTTACCCTGGTATTAAACATCAACAAAAGTTCAGAGCGATTAGATATATTGGAGAATCTAGTTACAATTTTTGAAGAAGTAACCAACATCATAAACTAGAAAAGAGTGGAATCTATGAATTAACTTGTCATATATTTTATATCAGACAAACTGGTAGAAGTTTCAGAAACCGGATAAGTAAACATATGAATTGCTATCTAAACAGAATAACAAATTCAAATTTTGCTGCCTATCTGCTAACAGAAAATAATAATTTTCAACATGATTTGGAAATACTTTATGTTGAAAACAAAGACATGAAATTAAATATGCTGGAAAGTTTTAAAATTAATAAAGGGGATAAATCATTTCACTCAATAATTACCAAACAGAATAACTTTCCTCGGTTGAAGTTGTTTTGCAGGTATATTAGATAAATGTATTCTATTCTATGTTTGTTTTTTGGATTTCTGTCTCCATACGGAAACAATTTCTCCAGATCAGGTATAATTTGAAATAAATTCAAGTATTTTTAAATAGCAGTATGGCCCCTAGCTCCGACAAATCTGTTGTCATCCGGCCTGGATACCGGCATAGGAAGCTAGAGAAGTAGACAAATTCACATAACACTTATAAACGATGCACAATACTGCTAATTTTCAACAAATTTTACCATACACACACATTTACTTGACTTCCAACTAAGGACGCCGTCTGTCCTCCACCATTGCCGGAAGTCGAATGATAGATAAATGTAATAAGGTTAATAATGTAAAACAATAACTGTCAACCGCCGATTGATGGAAAGACAGACACGTACAAAACTGCCCCCTGCCAAAAAATTTCACGGCAACACACGTTTTTATATGTTGCCGAGGATATTTGCTAACTGTAAATCTAGACAACAAATATTTTGGGCGAATAGAGAACAATAATGAAAATAACTGATTTTAGAGTTCATTATTTCCAATTTTGAAGAAAAAATTAGTATAAATAAAAAAAAATCACGATTCAATCGAAAAAATCTGATTTTTTTGTTTTTTTTTGCAACTCTGTACAAGTCATTACCAACCGAATTTCGCGATCTGTCATTATCCAAAATATACCCATTTGATCAATATTTTTAGTAAATCAAAAACAGAGTCACCTTAACAACAACTAGATAAAGTCATATTCATGACATTTTATATTTTTATGTTTATTTTTATACAGTCTTATAACCTTGACTATTGTCGTATTTATTTGACTATTGTTCTATTTTACTTTGACGTGTTTCATAATATTGTAAATATTTCTGAACTAAATAAATTCAATTCAATTTAATAGATAACTCGAAAATAACCTGACAATGACAAATGTCAAAATAGAAATTTCAACACCACCATTAGCAAACAGCATCATTGATCACTTTATCAAAGTGCATATATTTATCAGTTGTTATCGAAGCTTTTAGATTTATCGCTGAAAAGACTTGCCGATTCTATTGCAATTTGAAAATACATCTGACTTCCCCGACTCATATGAATGACCGTAGTAGTGAGACAATTGATTATGAAAGTTGCATGTTGGATAAACCTGATGTTAAACAGGGTGTTCCTCAAGGGTCAGTTTTGAGACCACTTATATTCATTTAATCTCGACATCGACTTGTGAAATAATATTACACAAAGTTCGGATGTCACTAGTCCCACAATAAAGTGACTAAATTCAAGAACTCCGATATTTCCACGGTACCCCGTCCCTGCGCCGCTTGGAGCGCTTACCGCCCCCTCCCACCTGCAGGCCAACGCGACGTGTCGCCCGCCGTATACATCGCAGCTGTCCGGTGCCGGTTTCCATTGAAGTATTTTCCAGTCATCACACATCCACTTTACAATATTTACTATGACAAATACACGACTTCGTGCAGGAGATGGCCGCCGGTCGCTGCTCGTCTCTCCTGCTGCTGCATCAATCGACGGAATTTTAATTTCCCACTGATTGGTATTGCGGGCGCGGCGCCAGCTTTTGTTTTGCGGCCCGGCCCGCGTTGCCATTGGGTGAACGGCCTGCGAACGGTGCGAGGAACGAAGTACTGGGTGTTTGGGAATGTAGGTCGGTGTCCGGTTCCCTACGAAATATCCCTTTCCGACTAACAATGAATACTCGGCATTTATTCTTGAAAACCGTGTCCACCGTCCAAAACAAAAGCGTATTTTTGAATTGAAAGAGAAGAGAAATGCTCTTCCTGGCCACAGGGGCGTTTTATCCATAAGGCTGATTAGGCTAAAACGTCAGGCACCGCAGATTTTAGGGGCGCCAGCAGATCCTAGGAAAAAGCCAAGTAGGCAGCGCTGGAAACGAAATCAGAGTATTCAACCAGTCGTGTTCGTTTACTCAATCACTTAGATTTATAAGAGAAGAACTTTTCCAAATATTGATATGGCTTTGAGAACTTTTTTATGTATTCCTGCAAGAAACAGTCAGTACGGGGGTGACGGGTGAGTTGTAATAAAATAACGGACACAGCATCTAATAAGTAACCATATCGATATATTTACACATGTTACCTAATAAAAACACTTAACAATTAAACATGTATACAGCTTGCTAATGATTGATTATCAAGCTCGACCAGATAAATGCTAATCGAGGAGCTCGAAAAACGGAGAACATCGCGGCTTGAAAACTGATTTCACCAGCTATTTTATATATTTTATATTTCGTCAGAGAAAGGGATCGTGCAAACAGCAAAAGGTTGGGATTCATCTGTTTCGAATCTTATTGTTGGGTCCAATATATACGCAAGGTTTTTCTTTCTGTCTATAGCTAAGATATCAATCCGTCGAAGACATGTCATTTGTTGCTGTGCATTCAGTATTCCTTGGTGGATGTCGAAATTTTTGGATAATTTGGTCGATAATAGATGGCAAATTATGTTGTCTTGTTTTTCTCATGTGGACAAGATCCCAAGAAGTGAAGAAGGGTTTCAATATCAGTGAAATGTCTGCTTACTGGTTACCGTCATAAGATCTGACTGGAACACTTCTCAAATTAACCACGTTTCCTGTCATTTTGATGGCTTCTTTCCACTCGAATGTTGTCAATCCTTTTTCAGTTATCATCCATGTATTCGCAGGTGTATATTGATTATAAAGTTCTGCTGTTCTTCTTTTTTGTTTTAAAAGTTTCCATTTGGAGTATTCTGCATCTCTTAACATCTCTCGTAATTTAGGATCATCTTCCAAAAGTATTTTAAACTTTTGAATGCAAAATTCAACTTCTTCAAAATTTCTCACTTTTCCCAAGTTAACATTCTCAAAATCGGGGGTAATACCATCCGATATTCCAGATAGTTTTACTCGCCGTATGAAACTATCCTTTCCTGCAATATTAGGACCGATAAGGGACGTATGCCTCGATAAAACGCAGTTCCTAGATTTCGAGCCGGTAATACATACCACTTTGGCATGACAACCACGTATCCAAACAACAACGGAGAATATATCATCTTGCTACTAATATGAATGTCAGTCTGACATGTCTTGCTACTAATATGAATGTCAGTCTGACATGTCTATCACTCATTATCTATAACTATTGAAGAATTCACGACAATGGAACTCTTTTTACTTTGTTGGTTCGTGAAATTATCTCAATAAATACTACTCGTGCTCACAATACTATCGATAGCAATTCTGTCAGAAATCGACGAGATCAAATTGATTGGAAACACCACAAGTCCTTTAGGACGAGTGGTGTTACCTCAAAGCAATTTGATCGAGTTTAAGATTTCTGACAGAATTATCAATTATATTGAAAGGAGTATTCTAATGAGGGCCATATGGAAAAGTTGAGCACTTGACATTTCTGCTGACATTTCAATAAAGGAGGTTTAATTTTTCTAGATTTGTCTTCAAATTATCAATGACCTTTTTAGGGTGCAAAGTTATCTCATCTTTGAACCATGTAACATGATTCATTTTTCCATCAATAACTTGATTTTTCCATATTTAGTTCAATACCTATTTCAGAAAAATTAGCCTACGCCAATTCCAAAAGAGATAGGGCAGTTTTATCAATATACTTAGGACGTTTTCAGTCCAAATCAGTTAACATTCAAGATTATCGTAGTGCTTTTTTTCAAAATGTAGCCCACATTTTAACAAACAAGACGTCATGAATTCATTTTCTCCGTATCGAGAACTCTATGAAAAAATCCCTCGCTAACACATTTCGAACTACTATGCTTGATAAATCCACATGCATATGCAAGTGTCAAGTAATTTCTCATTCATATTCACGATGTTTTTCGACCTTCTACGAAATTACGTACAATAATGAGTACCATTATGTCACAATAATGTTTAATTAAAATATTAAAATAAGCACATATAAATGCAAAGAATTAGAAGGAATGATGGCGACAAATTACCCGCATTCGTGGCATTTCAGTTCAGCTGCTACAATTAGAAGACTCAGCTGGAGTGGATAGAAAAGCTTCAATGATTTGTTCAAAGAAATTTCATTAGTCATTTTTTCATATCCATTCATATCACTCCACTAGTCAACGGCGGTCCTAGCCTCAAATTTTGGGGGGGTCGCCGTTATGGGCTTTAAGTTTTCTGATGGAACCAATTACAAGTTCTCATACAGTAAAAACCATACATATTCACGATTTTGGGGGGGGGGTCATGACCCCCTTGACCACCCCCCTGGGACCGCCCTTGCCACTAGTATTATTTCGTCAGTGAAATAAAGAGTTCTCTGGAACTGGTAGGTATAATTGAATAAAAACTTTCTTCCACCCAAATTTTTTTTTCGAAAAGACAATAACAAAACGATCGACAAGGAGCTCAAGTGAAAACGAATAATTTTTGTAATTTGTCAAATAGATATCCATGCACATGCACATAATATTGAAATTTGTCAATTTTTAAAGTCAAATTCTTATGATTGAGCTAAAACTAAAGATATTATATAAATGCTTCTATTGAAATGTGCAGTTTCATTTTAATTTTATAATCAAGACAGTGATTAGGCCTATATTTTTCTGATATCTACCAAAGAATAGTTGAAGGTAAAACTGTAAAAATATAATCGTCAACGCCACTAAGTGGAATGTTCATAGTATTACCAGTTATTCCACCTGATTATTAAAAAATTCGATGTCGTAACTTTTCCGTAAATTATTAACATTTCATTGCATTATTTTCCTCTCCGATAATATTTCTCAATAATTTTCATACATATTGAAACAAATTTTATCATGATTATCAGAAATTGACAAAAATTCATAAGGTTTTTCGAATAGTAGCCAAGAGCATACCAAAAAAGGTATGAAATATGAAGTTTCTATTTTGAGATTTCAACCACTCATATTTTGAGAAAAAAAATATGATTCCATGTGGCAAAAACATCATCAATATATCTTCTTAAAAATGTTCCATGAATATATTGATAAAAATACTTTTGTGCTAATATTCAATAATATCTCTTTCCAATTTATTTTTGACAATTTCGAGAGAATTTTCGATTTGTACGTTTGTGAACAAGTTTTCAACATCAAAACTCACCAGAATACATATATCTTGAAAGTGTAATTCATTTAGTTTTTTATTATGATGGGGGGAGGGGTGTTTTTCCAGATATTGGCTTCAAAATGTTGATGAGGTATTTGGCAAGCTTATGGCATGCAGATCTAATTGAACTCTCAATAACTTTCAAAGGATGAATTGGTTTGTGTATTTATTTGTGTATCCAAAATTCTAGAAAACAAGTTGATTATAGTTCTCTCTGCAAAGGTTTTATTATTTGTTGTGTTCTTTAAGAGTTGATCCAGTTTCTTTTCTCGTAGTTTTTTGGTGTTTGTAACTTTGATTACTGTCGCTCATAAAATTTACGTAATTTTCGTTCATAATTTGTTTCCTGTAAACGTAGTAACTTATCAGGATAAAATAATACGTTTACCCTTTTACACTTGTGTTTATAGATTTCCTTGAAAGTTTTCTCACTTTCAGCCTGTGAAAGGTTAAATTAAATCCCAAAAATACATGCCAAGAGACGAATTTCATTGAAGCAGACAATTTGTTTTGATATTATTTCTATTATTTCGTCAAATATTGGTATGATTGAGATATGGTATTGGTTGTTAACACCATCCTAATTCCCTTATTTTAGAAAATGGGTGGTGTATAGGTGAGTTTGAAAAAGTTCAAAAAAGGGCTGTGATCAGTTTCCAAGTGGGGCACAAACTTGTATTCTCTGATAAATTGAGTTGACCATCCCTAGGTTTGTTTCATTTTCAATGATAGGCCACTCTGTTTACATCTAATGTGAAATTATTCCACGGATTCACAGCCACTTGAAAAACTACCTAGGACAAAAATCAAGGATGACATCAGTCAAAGATAGTGCAGATAGATTACCATATAAACAATTATCGAGACTCTCACAATGCTATTCCAGTTATTTTTTGTTATCAGCTCTATTTTCGAGTAGCATTACGTACGAAAATAATCGCCGATAGCATAATAACTCCAATTATTCTCTCTCAAGGTTTCACTTTACTCGAATTAGCTCGTGAATTGGTTATCAGAAATTATCATAATTGTACGAATTCGGTCTACAGAGTAAGTATATGATTACTAAAATTAGTTCCTTTTCACATCGCTGATGGATGTTAAAATTAGCTAGCAACTGTCCCGGTTACATTATATTCGGCGGCCATCTTTGCACGGAGCTTATAAACTTCCGAGATAGTTCCTATCCTTGAGGAAACAAAAAACTGACGCCGGTTTTCCACGAGATATTTGTCCATGAATCATAATTTGAATCATAATAATACTAGAGAGATGATTAGGTTCTCTTCGGCGTTGCCACGTGTTTGAAAGCTGTCTCTCGCGGACTATCGTGTAACTTGGTGAAGTAAAAAATAAGCGCACACGATGAAAAAAAGGTGTTATTTGAAGGTAGTATAATAGAAATTCAAATAGTAGTAGCCTTTCTGAAAAAAATGTGAGTACTTTCTATGTTATCTATATGGTTGTAGTATCAAGGATTTTATAACGCTGTCATCCACCTCACAAGCGCATTGAAAACAATAATTTTGAGATTATTTTCAACAATAGTTTAGATAAGAAAAAATAATGGTTCAACGCAGCAACAAATCAGAAGTTATTCCTCACACACGCCTTGTGAAACCAACAAATTTAGGGCTGTTTTTAGCAATAGTACAGATACGAAAAATTAATGGTTAAAACGCATCCACAACTCAGAAGTTGATCGAAAAGCAAGGTTTTAATTTTTTGTTAAATTACTTAATATAACCTCACAAACGCATTGGAACAAATAATTTTAATACTGCATTAGTACAGATATGATGAAATAATGGTTTCAACGCAACCTTAGATATGTGTACAAATCAATATGACTTTACAAGCGCATTGAAACCAATAATTTCAAGACTATTCTTAGCAATGGTACAGATACGACAAAATAACGGTTTATCGCTGCCAGAATTCAAAAGTTAGCCAAAAAACACAGCGTTCATTTTTTTTACGAATGAGTGTGACCTCACAAGCGCATTGAAACCAATTATTTTAAGACTATATTTTTACCGATGGCACAAATATGACAAAATAATGGTTTCAACGCAGTAACAATTCAGAAGTTAGTCAAAAAACAACACATTACTTTTTTTACAAATTAATATAAGCACACAAGCGCATTGAAACCAATAATTCCAAGAGTGTTTTTAGCAATAGTACAAATAAAACAAAATAATGGTTCCAACGCAGCCACAATCCAGAAGTAAGTCAAAAAAACAATGGCTTACATTTTCTTACAAATTAATATGATCTCTCAAGCGCATTGAAACCAATTATTTGAAACTATTTTTAGCAATAGTACCACAGATATTACAAAATAATGGTTTCAGTGCCGCCACGATCCATAAATAAGTCAAAAAACAACGCCTCAAGTTTTTTAATAAATTAATATGACCTCGCATGCGCAATGAAACCAATATATTTGAGAATGTTTATAGTAATAGTACAGATATGACAAAATAATGGTTTTAACGCAACCACAATTCAGAAATTAGTCAAACAGCAACACCTTAATTTTTCTTTCATATTAATATGACCTCACAAGCAAATTGAAACCAATAATTTCAAGACTACTTCCAGCAATAGTAAAGATATGACATAATAATGGTTTCCATGCAGCCACAAATCAGAAGTCAGTAAAAAAACAACGCCATGAATTTTTTTACAAATTAATAAGACCTCAGAAGCACATTAAAACCAATATTTTAAAACTATTTTTAGCATATTATGAAAAAATAATGGTTTCAACGCAGCCACAATTCAGAAGTAAGTCAAAAAAACAATGGCTTACATTTTCTTACAAATTAATATGACCTCACAAGCGCATTGAAACTAATACTTTTAAGACTGTTTTTAGCAACAGTATATATCAAAATAATGTTTTTAACGCAGTCACAATTCAGAAATTAGTCAAAAAAGAAACCATTAAATTTTGTTACAAATTAATATCCTACCAGGTCAAAAAATCTAAGAAACTAAGAAATTTTTAACCTGAACGCACTTTAGAAAAAGAACAGAGACTATTGCGGGATTTTTTATAAAAAATAACGTAGAGGAATCATTCAGGCCGCATGCCTGGTTATTTAATTTCCAAAGATAGAATACACAAAATGGAAAAATCTGGAGTTTATAAAACGGATATTGCAAGCAGATAAAACAATGCCATTGTCCATTTATTTCAATAAACCACTACGTCGTTCAGAACAACATGCGACAGGTCTCACTTGTGTTTTTTTACTGCAAAATCAACCAGTCTGGCAACTCCGCTTTCCCATGTGGTAATTTGAATGACCTGCGCTCGCGCACTGAGCACGTTCCGGTCGTCTCGTTCGGTATTGATCGGCTCGATGACGTCACAGCTACTTGTGAATGATCCACTACACAAATTGTTAGTAATTTGTATAAACAGATGGGGCGCGAGCGAATTTGGTCCTTCGGCGCGAATAGGATAAGGTCTCGAGGATTCTTCTTCGAGATTAATTCTACTTAAGGCATATGTGTTCCGAATGTTCAATTATAGCAAGTCTGGAACAGGGTTCGATTTGCTTTTGCAAGACGAATTTCACAAAGCAGTGGATTATTGGGGCTTGTCTTAAGGGTGGACGTATCTAACACCTCTCTTCTCAGTAAAATATAGCAGCAGTCATCAAAACACAAAACTCCTGGTGCCTAATTTGAACAGAATTGAATGATACATTTGAGTCGAAATGAAAAAGAAACTCAAAATTGAATTTTTATATATAAAAAATGTGTTTCCAAATATTATGTATCTTATTTTTTCCAAAGAAACAGTTTGGTTTTTGTTCAGAGATGCACATCGAATAATAATAAATTAATAATTTATTTATTTCAATAAGACCCATATATATGGTATCGGACATGTCAAAGAAGTAGATCTTATTACACAAACAAAACAAAAACTGTATAGACGTTACGAATACTTACAGAAACATGTTAAAAAAAATTGTTTGAAATTGTTTTTTCCGTTAACCAGCTGTCGTCCCCTTACGAATGGCAACCCTCAAAAGTCGAAACTTGTGCAAAGAGAGGTCCTACCTTTTAACGTGCCATTCCTAGCACGATCGGAGAATCTCGAAAGGAGGTCCGTTGGTCACCAATCCAAAGCCCGACCTCGCCTAGCGTTGCTTGACTTCAAATATCGGTGACCCGGCGCTCTCCGTTCGAGCCATCCTCTCGGATTAGTCTAATTATGCGTTTTTGTGAAATCAATAGTTTTCTAGCTAGTGATGTATATCTCCAAACAATTATAGCATAACTGATTCAAGAATACACAATGGCCATAGTACACATTTAGTGGTTGTTCTTCATTAAGAATATTTTTCAATTGGTGGATAGCATAGTAAGTAGCTAGCATTTATTTTTTTACTGACATTTTCAATAGCAGTTCTACTAGACATAATTGAATCTTAATAAATTCCGAGAAAACGAAAAGTAAATGTGGGAGCAACGTACTTGTTCCTATGTTTACATTAATTAGACATCCTGGTTCTTTTTTGCCGTTCAGTTTTTGAGGCATTCAATATCACACCATTTTTGAAAGATCATTCGACAAATTTATCCGCCAAATAATTCAACCTTTCTTGTAGCTTGTGCGGATTACCATATGCTGCAAGAGATATATCATCTGCGTATAATATTAGCCAATCAGTATTCATGTAATTTGGAAGCTCGTTGACGAAAACGAGGAATAACAATGGCCACAGTATTGATCCTTGTGGAACTACAAAATTCACATCATACGTTTTTGTTTCGATGCCATTTATTCTAATGAAGAATTTCCTATTTTCTAGGTAGCATTAACCATGATGGTATTTTTTCTCTAATGCCTATAGAATATAGCTTTTTTCGAGAAATTTGAATTCCAAACAGTCGAAAGCTTTGGTGAAATCAAAAATTAGTACCCCTACATGCTTTTTCTGATCCAAATATTTGTGAACATACTGTAGAAGACGGTAGAATAATTTTGTGTACCTGGTATTTACCTGAAACAGTGAACTAAATGAACTGAGAAGTAATAATAATTTGTCTCGACTGAGATATATTTCTATATCTTTGATTACATTTCAGTCTTGAATTCAGTGAAACCTTTTAAGTGAAATATGGTCATATGTTAAGGCTGCAATAAAAATACGAACATATGCCTGCAAATGCAATCATGTGCACACGAGGATTTAAATCGAACAAGGCTTCCTCGTCCACCCTCCGTTCGTAAATAAATTCAATAATAGCACTCACTTCATATAAGTGGGAAACAAACTCTTGTGAAGCACAAAGTAAAACAAAACATATTATGACAGGCTAGAATGAAATGCTGACGATATTCTCTTTGAAACAAACATTGAAGAGCTTCTTAATTTTGGATATGGGTTATTCAAATAGTTTTTTTACGACTACGAGGATTGTTACTCAAGTTTTAAGATATGGCAACACTGATGTGAAAATGTCAAATCTGACATTGTCATCGTAAAATATGCCATTTTTAATGGTGAACGTACCCCGAATGTGTTGTCATACGAGTGCCTTTTCTATGATTTACAGATACCTACTTGAAATACTCATCTTGGTCAAAAAATTGAATTAAGTCGTGAACATTTTCGTGCGATGATTTTCTATGACTTTCGACGTGGATTAAACCAACAGCAGTGTGCCGATCAACTCGCTTCGACTTTTGGTGATGAAGCACCATCACGAGTAACCGTGTGTGGGTATAGGACCCCCCGAAACAGACATGGACTTTGACCCCAGGCGTCAGTTGTAGCCTCAGTTGTAGCTAACTTCACGTCTGTCACTAAGTATGGGATCTACATTACCGACCCTAGCTAAGTTCCAAACCTTTTGATGTGTGCTCATGTATCAGAATATATCCTTAGACATCCAAGATTCAAATCACAAGATGACAGACACCAGCTGATTCCTGGCGCTGACGTAGACACAGTAGCTCTAGCTTCATGTCAGCCATCAGGTAGGGAACCTGTATTACCGATAGTAGGCAACCCACTATCTCCTGTCATTCATAATTATCCATTATGTCATATGTCATTCATCGCTGGATTTCCGAATCATGGTAATTATTGGAACAGTTTGATCTATTTTGAATTTTTTAAACCTGTAAAAAACAATCGATTTATCATCATAATGACAGAAAAAATCACACTGGTGATAAATTAGCAGTTTAGTAACTTGAGAACATGTTTAATTAGCAAAATCTGATATTAAAACAATACGTACAACTATACAAGGTGTTGTATAATTGAATGTTTACTCCAGTAAATTCTTAACAGTTTTTTTATTTGTATAAAAAAAGTATCCCAGCTGCAATAGTTGTAACTGTAATTGGCTTACACATCTAGACCACCCCATTCAACCAAAATCGAAGCAAAACAACATATCATACACCTCTGGTCCATCTAATCGCCTTTATGATGATTCGATTTTTCGCGTTCGAACTGCATTTCTAACTACCCGATATTTTTTGGTAAACGCTCGTTCATTTCTAGTAGTTCAGAAAGAGACATACGCGCTAAACCAATCCCAGTTTCGGTCATTCTGGCGTGGAAACTTTTCCTGACATTATTCTTGTCTTAAACGTCAGCCACAGTAATCTCGAGCTAATCCAGATAATAGAAGACAGGCCAAATATCTTGACTCTCGTGGGTATTTGAGATACCAGGGTAATCAGATAACTAAAAAAAAATGGTGGCCACCGGTTCACGTGCATTGTACAGTAAAAAAACAGTCACGTTTTTAAATTTCGTGATATACATGGTGTTATCTTTTTTAATAGGATGTAGAATTCGTCAAAATACATCATTTTATCAAAAAATCATCTACAGTGAGTGTCAGAGAGTTTGCACCATATGAGTAACATTTTTATAGTGCATTGGTCGGAAATTTTTTTCTTCGAAAAAGTTGATACACTGCAAAAAACTTTCATCGAAGGTGTCATATTTCTAAATTCCTGAACGGTATATAGGGGAGAACAAAAAATAGGAATTTCCTAGTCAAAATTAAAGTACCCTTATTTTCGATAATACCAAAGTACCTAGTTTATATGGGAAAGTTGTTTATAATAATTGAAAAAGATATAGAGATTGGAGTCACAGCCTTCTAAGCAACAAAGATTTTCTCCCCATATTTTTATATTTTTGTCCTAACAAATAACACTAGTACCTAACTCAAACAATAACAATAAAAATTTAAAAAATCATTAAATACTTTATGATCATAAAAATTATATAGGATACGTCAGAACAAACATACATACGTACAGTCTAGATTCATACATAAAAATACAACATTTCCACAAAATAAATAAATATATATCATTGATTGAAATACTCATTAATACTATAATATCAACCGTTAATCAAATATTATTTGATCTTCGTTTTAAAAAGATTTTCTCTGTCTATATTTTTTAAATCATCAGGTAAGTGATTATAAAATAATGCTTCCCTATAAGAAGGACAATTTTTGAAGAGAAAAGTTAAATGTTTCTGAAACCTTAACAATTCACCGTGCCTAGTAGGATATGAATGAAAGTCACAATTCCGATTGTAATTCTGTATTTGTTTTTTAAACATCAGGATGCATTTATAAATATAAATGGTAGGTACGCACATGCCTTTATTCCCTACAAGATTCTCTATGGTCTATTTTATAGATTAGGCACAACACCCTGTTGTGAGAGACAAAAATATCTTGTTGAGTTTTGTGGAGCAATCCCAAACGGCAATATTATAAAAAAATATGGAAAAATACAACAGCAAAGTAAACGTTTAAAAGTTGGGATTTATTGAAATTGGACCTCTATTATCTGATTGCATAGTACCCACGAACATGGTTTATACTTGACTCCCAGGTCATGTGTTACCATCGATATAAGTACCGAGAAATTGTCAATTTTCTTATTTCTACTGGAATAGCGTCATCCTCTGGGATCTCCCTACCATCACTTTTAAGACACATTTTAATTAAAAAATTGGACTCATTTATTATTTGGGCAAGACTGTCGACGTTTATTGGAAATGGTTATGATTTGAGTAGTTTTTTTTTTAGTGCAAATTTGATTTTTCACTCTGTATGTACGTAAACTGCCATTATGATTAATTTCAAGAAAATGAGTAACTGACATAAAGTATCCAAACTAAACAATTAAATAATATGAATCTGCAAGTTAATACCTTCACTTCATTCATAGTGTTGACTTGGAAGGTTGACTTGGTTTAGACATGTTCATCTTCTGTATACAGACAACTAAAAAGCCCAGGAATGTTGTACTGGGAGATAATTTATTTTCATATATTCTAAGGGGTAGTTTACACATGTCGATTTTATAAAAAAACATGCTGAAACCTCTCTAAGAAATATTTAGTTAAGTTTTTGTATATATAGACGACTGGAAAGCTTAAGAATGATACCGAGAGATATTTGATTTGCAGGACGTCTAAGTGGTAGTTTACACCTGTAGATTTTTAACAGAACATTTTGAAACCTCCCTTAGAAATCTTTAGACAAGTTCATTTTTTCTATATACCAGTGAAAAGCCCAAGAATGAAAGAGAGGGTTGATATGCATGCAGACCGTCTAAGTGGCAGTTTATACCTGTCGATCTTTGGAAAACCATTTTCATACCTCCCCCATAAATGTTAAGTTTCTGTATATAGACTACTGAAGAATCCATGAATGATATACTGAAAGATGGTAAATATGCAGGCCGCTTATACTTGTCGATTTTGCAAAAAACATTCTGAAACCTTCCTAGAAATGTTTAACCGAAAGGCCCAATAACGATATACCGAGAGATGGTTGATTTGCAGGACGTCTAAGGGGCAGTTTACACCTGTCGATAAAAAAAAAACATTTTGCAACCTTCCTTAGAAATGTTTATAAAATTAAATTTTTTGTATAGTTAAAAGATTTGACCGCGTACTAATACGGCAAGTTAAATAAAAAGGAGTTTAATCCGACTTTGTTTATAAACGCCGGTGTCCCACAGGGACCCACAAATTCTTCTTCACAATTTGACAAGTGTCAATCGTAATCGACAACTTCTTTCCATAAAAAAAAAAACCTTTTTGGGGATCTTTTTACGCCTTGGTTTGCTGCGTTATTTTAGTTTGTACTCGTAATTCTCTGATGATGGCAATTTTAGAACTCGCCTCGTATCTCGCCCGCCCACCTGTGCTCCCCAAGCTCCAACTGCACGGAATTCTTCGATTTCCACATACCATAACACACGACAAGCAAGTTCTATTTCCATCTCGGTCGACGAGAGACTCGCTCTTTGGTCTCGAATAACTTTTCGACGTAGAGAGGAGCTTTTGTCTAGGACCGGACCTTCTGTTGTGGGACCAGTCAGAGCTCCTATTCATCGGAAGAGGAAATCGTACGACCGCCCGAATACGATATTAAATGACGGAATACAGCACGAGTTCGAATGGACATGTTTTGAATGGAATGTGAAGGTGCGGCTGATAAGAGACTTTATTGGTGTTTTAGTTTTGGCCGCGCGTATGTAATTGAGACATTTTGTGTGCAGTACTAAAGCCACAGACTTTAACCAGAGGGAAGAAAATAAATAATGGATAAGCTGATCGGAAATTTTCTTCTGAATCCGAATATGTATTTGTCGATTTTGCAAATGAATGTGAACATGCAGGTATTTGTTTTCTGAATTCAAACACTTCGAAATTGTTGATTCTATAAATAAATGTTTTTTTCGGAGAAAAACACTAGTAGCGTCGTTAATTTTTGCCCGAAAATCAATTTCGTTTCGTGATTCAGAATCAGCTCGTTTGAGACAACGTCAACATTTTTGGAAAAAATGAAAATTTTCAAAAATGTTGAGTGGTCATTTCGAAGTTTTTATCTGTTGATATTTTCCAAATTAACAGTATATACTAATTCAGCCATTCAGAATCGATTGGCGTTAGCAGAATTGCCGTACATCTAACCGGTCTCGATTTGAAAAGTTCAAATAGAGTTGAAAAGAGTTTTTTCCGCTATTTTTTTCTTCAGATTTTCGGACTGAGTTTCGAAAAAATATACTTCATATTCCAAATGGATCTGACGATTTTGTATTTCTCATAATTTTCAGGGGGCCACATCGGATTACACAAACTTCACAATGATTCATAAGAAAAAAATAACTCCGAAGGGAAACTTGTGAAATCTAAGGTTGCGTGTAGGTGTGTCTCGTTAATATTTCTCCTCAAACAAAGAAACTGCTTTTATTCCTTGCAAACAGTTGAAAACCATCTAATAAT
Organism: Chrysolina oricalcia; assembly: GCA_944452925.2. NCBI lineage: Eukaryota > Metazoa > Arthropoda > Insecta > Coleoptera > Chrysomelidae > Chrysolina > Chrysolina oricalcia. Next base: position 7,063,512 of record OX101817.2, read on the forward strand.
AATTGACATATTGAAACATTGTATGCCAAGTATAAGCAGCCGGAGGGCTAACGAGTCAGTAATGATAGTAATAATAATAGATAAGATTGTAATGATAGCCTGGGATAGTTTGAATTATTCTGCATTTGCATAATTACTGCGTACATAATGTTACAACGTAATCCATGTACTTGTCGTATTGATATTGCATGAAGGGCACGCTTTTCACCCCATACACAGGAAAGGAATACTTAAAGAATATACAATGAAAGACAAGCAATTATTATATTAGAAACAAAATTTCGAGTCTCATATAAAGTCTATAAAAAAGTCGTCCTCTGGTTGCTACGTTGTCAATAATCTCGCAAAATTGAAATGTCACCTTCCTAAACTGCATAAGTACTACTCATTTATCAATGAGTAGTACGGTATGCAATTCCATCCCGGGGTTCTTGCAGTTAAGGTTTTTTTAAAAGTATTTTCGTCCTCCAGAAACGAGCTTTAAAATGTATCTTCAAAGTAAAGATGCGTCAATCATGCAGTCCAATTTTCTTCGTTAAAAAAAATACGAAAGCTCAACGAAATTTTCAATTTAGAGACAGCTTGCTTGATGCACAAATACAGGGGGAAATTCATTAACTCTAACACAAATCGATTTAAACGTCAGGAAAAAAACTTCCCCTTCCTCTTCCCACTTCAACTCTCAGAAACAGTTTTTGATTTACAGAAGCATGCAAATTTATAGTCTTTTACCTAATCAAATTAGAGACATAAGCCTAATCAACTTTCCCCCATTTGTCTCATCTGTATCTAAGCAGACTGTACACCCCTTATCGACTCTTGAAGAATGCTGAGACAAATATGGATGATTTGAAGAATATTGTTTTCAAAATCGAGGACATAGAGAATTATGGAAAAAACGACGAGGTATGGAATTTCGGGCAGCATCTATATCAGAATACATTCTTTTTGAACATGAAAAGAACCATTTTCTGCAAAGTTTGTGGCAAACATGGACATTTTACTTCTGATTGTTGGTATTTACCAGGTATCCAAAGTAAAATTCATGTGGGATTAAACGTGGAATCAAATTCTCTCAAAAATAATGAAACGGGTGTTCTTAAAATAAACGGACTTCTAAATGATAACACGGCAACCATAGTTTGTGATACGGGATCAAATCATAATATAGTTTCACGTCAATTCGTTAAAAATTTCCAAAAATTACGGTATTCACAACATGTACAGACAGCAGGTGGTTTCAGAGTACCAGTTTTAGGGACCACAAATATTAATTTGAAATTAGGTGAAATGGAAACGTATTGTAAAGCTTTAGTTATCGAAAATCTACCGTGTGATTTTATTTTGGGAATGGAATTTTTGACACAACACAAATCAATAATAAATTTAGAGGAAAAAGTTGTCATTTTGAGTCAGGGGTTATTTAAAATTACACTTCCTTTTCAGATACGATATGAAAAAGACAACGCGAATTTGTTCTCATATGGGTACGGAAATAAGAGGCTAAATAACAAAAGGGAAAATATTGAAATAAAGAATCAGGCATTTTATAGAGAAAATGAATCTAGAAGAAAGAGTTTTGGAAATGGATGCGTAAGAAGACATTTCAATTGGAAAAATAACAGTTTTTGATTTACAGAAGCATGCAAATTTATAGTCTTTTACCTAATCAAATTAGAGACATAAGCCTAATCAACTTTCCCCCATTTGTCTCATCCCCACGATAGCAAAAATTATTGAAATATTTATCAGAAGGCGTCTAGTCTAACTGAATTTTTAGAAGCAAATAATTTGATAAGTGATGCTCAGTTCGGATTCCAGCCAAAGAAAAATACTGACTGCTATATTTTCGTTCGAAAATGAAACAGCGGCTCTGTAGGTCGGCAGAACCGAGTTATACAAAAACGCTCGGACATGTCAACAACATTTTCGAGGGGGACATCGTTCGCGATGAAATTCACCCGAAATACATTCCATCCCTCGGAGCTGTGACCGCCACCCCTAAATTTTTAAATGGCAACATATGGCAAGTGATACCTCATTTGAAAGGTATTTTCCTTCTTAATATCAAACAACAAAAATAAATAAATTCTATCGATTCGTTTACAAGATATTTTATTCACTTAATCAATAAAAATAAGATCTAACAATGCAACTGTTTAAAGATAATTATCATTGTCAAGGAATTAAATGATCTAACTGTTGACCAACAAATAACATGCAATTCCGTTTCAATTTTTTATTTCCTCCTCAATTACTTGATCGAAAAAAATGTTAAGGGTCTTGAGAATCGATAAAAAGACGTTTTCTCGAATTGGACTCCAATGCGCGTACAACAAAAATATGTATGAGATAATTTTTTTCGCCAAATCGCAATTGTGGACGTCTATCAGTGTCAAACTATGATTAAAACCTTTCAACCTTTACATTTCCAGTTTCTCGATACGTATGATAATAAACTCAACAGTGGGTGGTAACAAATACGTAAACACTCTATATATACAGAATGGTAAGAAACTGATAGGTATGCCAAACAAAACCCGGTCAGAAAACAAAAAAAAGTTTCTGTACTCAATTAAGTTGTTGAACTAACAAAAAATGTTCTATAAACTGCTCATTTAGTTGTTGTTCTGAATATAATGATTACTGAACAGAAAAATTGTTGGAAAACAGAAAAAATGGGTAATTTGCTCTCATTCTGTTGGGCAACAAGATGATAATACTCACAAACTACTATTTGCTTGTGTAACCAAAAACATTTGTTTTGGTACTTGAAAATAGTTAATTTTATAACGAACTAGTATTCCTGTTCGAAATAACGATATAAATAGTATGGTGACTAAATATGCATGACCATTATTTGCTGGTTGATATAAATACTAAACTAGATAGGCGCAATTTCATATGCTCTTTTTGGTTATTCTTACCTATTATTTTCTTTGAGTGTAGAACCAGTATCTGCCGAATCCTGAAACATCATAAATTCCACCCCTACGAAATACATTTGGTACACCAATTGAATGAAGATGATTTTGACAGGCGACAGGAATTTTGTGAAATTATGACTATGAAAATAGATGCTGATGAGAATTTCCTTTTCAACATCTACTTTTCTGATGAGTCTACATTCTTTTTGATTTCGACTGTGAATCTTCATAATTGTCGTTATTGGTCAGATGCCAATCCACATGTTTTCCACGAAATCCATACTCAAACTCCCCAAAAACTCAATGTCTGGGACGGTATTTTTGGGGACCGTTTGATTGGACCAGTATTTCTCGACGGTAACCTGACAGGAAAAACTTATTAGGAATTATTGAATCAATTTGTTTATCCAGAATTAATAGACATCATTGAAAATGACGATAGTTACCATGAAGACCACTTGAAATTTCAACAAGTATGCACATCCTGTTAGGGCGTTGTTTTCTGGAAGTTGGATTGGAAGAAGAGGCGCTATAGAGTGGCCAGCCAGATCTCCAAATTTAACCCCACTCGACTTTTTCCTGTGGGGTCACTTGAAAAACAAAATCTATGCAACCAAACCAGAATCTCTGGAAGATTTACGACGTAGAATTATTGAAGAATGCCGTCGAATAACGCCGGAAATGCTACGAAATGTGAGGTCTCATTTTGAACAGAACTTGTACTATTGTATGAAAATGGGTGGTAGACAGTTTGAACATTTAATTCATTGACAATAATAATTATTGCGATAGTTGCTTTATCAGATATTGTTTTTATTGATTGAGCGAATAAAAAGTGATTTCCCAACTTCAAGTTCCTATATTTCGAAAACAAATCGATAGAATTAATTTATTTTTGTTGTTTGATTTTACGAAAGAAAATACCTTTCAAATGAGGTATCACTTGCCATATGTTGCCATTTAAAAATTTAGGGGTGGCGGTCACAGCTCCGAGGGATGGACTGTATTTCGGGTGAATTTCATCGCGAACGATGTCCCCCTCGAAAATGTTTTTGACGTGTCCGAGCGTTTTTACATAACTCGGTTCTGCCGACCTACAGAGACGCTGTTTCGTTTTCAATGGCCCACTCTGTATATAATTGTTATGATTCTTTTCTGCGGTACAAAAATTCTGTCAATTTCTGTGGGTTGGCCCCATATATTTTATAACTCAATAGGTATTAGGTGGACATGTGAGTAATAACACGTTTAAAGCTCACGATGATTAATTTCTATATTCTAGTTTAGAATGGCAAATGTATTTTCAAATTATTCGGCCTTTTGGGTACATTCTCACAGTCTGTCGTCGAGAGCCGTCATATAAGGGAAAGTAATGTCACAAATAGGTACTGACCGGCGGTCACTTTAGATTTGGGGATGATAAAAAAGGAATTAACCTTGAAGCTGTCAGTTGAGGTAAGTTAATTCGTGCTCGATGCTCACCTGGATATACGAGTCGCTAAATCATTCCGTGAAACGCCATTAACTAACAATGCGTTTCGCTAATTTATACCCGTTTGGTAATTGGCCGTTTCCGCACCTGTTTCACAAAACGATCTCGATCTCTACGCAATTTCCCAACAGCCCGACGATGGCGATATAAAAAACTAATAAATGCCAACCCTCGGCCAGATACGAATCAAATAACACGACCGACCATTAAAAATATTAATAATTTTCCCGTATTAAGTTTTCTCCTGTCGGTAGCTGGCGCTCTAACAAGTTGTTCGCGTAATGATGAGTTAAATGGTGGTGTTTCTTTCCCCTCTGAAAAACCGTTTGGATAATGGCCGTGCTGGATCAAATGCAAGCAGCACCTGCTTCTATTATAATAATACAACACCTGCACCGTACCTGAATATTTATACGTGTAACGTTTTACGGTGTACGTTTCCTATTACGGACCAATGGCGGGTCCTGAGTGTGGAGGCAATACTCACCCCCTAGTATTCTTCTTGACAATAACTTTTTGAAACTCTTGCAATACGTATTGAACTATTTCTGGTTCAATAGTATAGCGCTTCTCTCTCTTGAGGTGTTGTAGAATGCCTGTCTTCCTCATGTACAACGCAATTTTAACATTAAAGTCCAGAGGTGTTATGCCTGTAGATCTGGCAGGCCATACCACCGTATCTCTCCTACCTGCTCACCGATCAGAAAAAAACGTCATTTCAAGTGTTCAGAAACCAGCTGATAATAAAATAATATATAATAATAATATTTATTCATTGAATTGATCATACAAAATGGAACACCTACGTATTAAAAATAAATATTAATTGAAAATAAATTTAATATTAAAATATTTACAAAACTTCACCTTTTCCTTTGAAAAAATTCTTTCATAGAATAAAAACTCACTTGCATTAAATATATACTGAAACCTACGTAAGCTGATATTTCCTTAATATGCCTAAAGGCAGGCAATTGAAAAACTTTGAAATATTTGAGTTCTATGTTGTTTTACCCTTAGTAATTTACTGCTCCTTGTAGGGTTGGTATGAAAATTACGACTGGTTTGAAAATCATTTTCATGTTTTTTCACAAAAATATATAGATATGTATACAGAGGGTAGTGTTATAATGTTATGTTTTGTTTTTTAAGGGACCTGCATGATTTGGTATAGCTTAGATTATACATAAGTCGAATTATGCATTTTTGGCAAATGAGAGCTTGTTCAATATTCGTTCAATTATCCCACAGGACGATGTTGTAGGAAAGTTGTGAGTCATCGCATAATAAACATCGAAAAAATTATTAAGATCCAAAACTTTAATAAGCTGGAGCAGAGCATAAAAACTACTATTGATTTTTTTTACATACATGGTTAATATGATGTTGCCATTTCAAACCAGTGTCAATGTGTATTCCTAAAAATTTTGTTGTTTCCGATGGGTGTAAAGTACTATTATTGATTATAACGGCGATAGGTGCTTTCCTGCCAAAGTATTGAATTAGCACTGTCTTCTCCGCATTAACCATGAACCTACTGTTTTAACACCATGCGATAAATCTATTATGTTCAATTCGGATTGAAGCTCTTCAAGGTTGTCGGTAGTAGCCGAAACTGCGGTATCATCAGCAAAAAGTGTAATCGACGTACGTCTCATATATATGCATGGCATCACACGTTAAAAGGTAAGGGCTGCGTCTTCCCTAGCTTACACAAGTCTCTCGAAGACTTCCGAGGGTTGCGCGTAGGGGTGCAATCGGTTGACGGGAATAACAATTTTAACAAAATACTGTGGAAGATCAATAACATACAGTAAAAATATTAAAGGTCCCAAAACCGATTCTTGTGGCATACCAATATCTAGGTCAAATAATTCTGAATTGGTATCATTCCAATTAACAAATATTTTCCTATATTTCATGCAGGACAAAATCCCGAAGCTTGCGAATTGGGTGCCGGCTGAGCCAGGTAGTAAAACCTATCATGCGAGTTGGGTGCCAGATACTTGGGTGCCTGTAAGCCACAGTCATTAATAAATATTTACATTTACAAATTCAAAGTTTGTTCTTTCATTTTTCTTTATATACTACACTTAAAATTAATTTTCATTCAACTTCCAAGCTCCCAACTTGCGAGCTAGGTTAGTTCGATCAGGTTAGATCAGACTAATAAAATACTACACTCAAAATGAATTTATGATAATAATTATGATCAGTAGATATTTTTTTGGCGCCCAGTCGTCCCTGCGCCCGGTAGTCCTTGCGCCCAGTTGTCGTTTACGATATTATTCAAGAAATCCGTCGCACCCAACTCTTATATGACCCTTTACGGTACCAGGTATAAAGGTAATTAACGGTACCCAATTCCCATCTTTCCCAAAATCCAGGCAACGAATTTTCCACGAAAACCTAGATACAATTTATCAGCGAGTATATCAAAGTCAATAGAGTCTAAAGTTTTGGATAAATCGAAAAAAAGTGCATCAATATAATTTATATCAATACCATAATGTAGTGGACTGTAGGCATAACTATTGAATTTTGAAATAAATGTTTGTTTGAGTACAAAATCTATTTAAAACAGTACGAAAATGTCTCATTCCTTTTTGGTATAATGTTACAACTTTGACTGTGACTGTTTGAAGATGGTCTTATTAGAGAAACTAAACTCATTTTGAGAGGGTTCGAGGAAATTGAATGGGGATAACCACTTGCCGATTGGCTCAGCTAGCATTGGACGCTAATACAAATAAATATTTAAATCATACCTTACTGACAGGGAACAAAAAATATCATTGGGTAAAAATACTTCTGAGGAGGAAAATATTGTACGAGGAGTCCCACAGGGGTCTGTTCTAGGTAACTTTTTATTAATGATATATCATGCCTCGATATTTCTGGCCACCTAACGCTGACGATACCACAATTCTTTGGCATAATCAAGATCATACTGCCTTGATCCAGTCTATTGCCGCAAATATTCAAAAAATTTCAAGAAATGAGGGTAACATGACAAATTTGAGTTTAATCAATTTTTTAAAAAAAGATTGACAATATTTTCTGAAAGAAACATAACCAATTGGAAGTGGACATTCATTTCAAAAGAATGGTCATTTTGTCCAGACTCTACTATGGTATTGAACAAACTATAATTATTTTTGGAGGAAGTGATTTCCATTGAATTAGGCGTGGTTTTATTCTAGGCTTCTATCAACTTTTATACTAACGCCCGAAAATTGTTTTATTTCGATTTTGTGAGTGTGGAAATGATTATTAATAATAAAGAATAGACTGCTTGGTAGCATTAAATAGTATGTCAATAAAATTAATTTTTCATGTAATTAGGCCTAATAAAATTATCAAAATGAAATGTCGATTATCCGACATGGCACCGATTAATACGAATTCTTGTGATAAATGTCGCAATTGTCCAACATCCAGATTCCAACGAAGTTTCAGAGACCGACAGATATACAGGGTGTAACCAAATGAGTGTAAAATTTTTTAGGAGGTGAATCCTTGTCGAAAATCAAAAACTTTTCTAACTCCTGTGTTGTGTCCGTAGAAGCAATAGTTTCCTGATGAAAAAATAAAATACAGCATTGTGCATGAACGGATCTTCTGTAAATAGAATTGAAAAAATCAACAACAACTTGTGACTTCTATCGTAGTTTTTTCTAAAATTATTCCGCTTGTTTCTTCTTATTTCTTTGTCATGCCATACACACGTTATACTCCCCGAGAATATGCGCATACGCACTACATTTATGGTGAATGTGCAGGTAGTGCTACTGCTGCAGCAGTGCTTTATGCAGAACGATATCCGATTGCACAACGCCGCTCAGAGAATCGCTGATTTGGGGGCTATAACCTATAACGCATTTGAAAAGGTTCTTCTTGAAAATATGTCGTCTCTGCGTACGAGTGGATGGAAAATAACATTTTTGTAAGATTATTCAGTGCGATGTTGAATAATCGTTATTGTGGTTTACAGTGTATGTTGATTCAAAAAAACGTTGAATTAGTATTTACTTCTTTACATCTCATTGAATGCTTCTAAGCAGTTGATTCGTTAGTACTCATAATTATTTAATCATTTCATCTTGATAGGAAAAAAATAAAAGACATTCCTGACAAAGTCTAATGGAGTTGATTTTAGTTCAGAATAACATCACACTCTAATATTATCGACATTCTACTCCTTCCAAAAATAATTATCGTATGTTTTTATACCATGGTAGAGTCGGACAAAACAGGCATTCTTTTGTCATGAATATCCACTTCCACTTGGTTATGTTTTTTTTCAAACAATAAGGTCTAACTGTTGTTAAAAAAATTGTTGAAATTCAAATCTGGCATTTTACACTCATATCTTGAAAAAAATTTTTACTTTCTGAAAAACTGTTCTGTACATCTAAAAGCATCACTCATCAGTAATCTTCAGCAGCAAATATATTTGAATTGGTCTCAATTTGTAGACATGGCACTCAAAAATCCAAGGTGAGGTAGTGATTTTCCAGAAATTTAAAATCTCGAAAACGGTGAGATTTTTATTGGGGTGAAATTCCGATATTCTGAACAGTCATGACCTGGTCTATCACCAGTTTCAATATTGTACGTTTAGTAATCAGTTGAAGGGAAGTGAAACAGCTCTTAGCATGAAACAGAAAACCAAGATTTTGAGAGGCATTTTGGGCAACGGCATGCGAGGGCACTGCTGATGATAATAGTGAGCAGTGAAATGAAGGACTTTAATGGTATGAATATTCCTGGCCACTGTAAGATCGACCTTTTTAGAGAAAAAACTCTGAATGGTTTTGCTTTTCAATGCACCGTGGAAAAGTTCTACGAAAAAGTAATTCATCTACACCCCTCGTACACCTCAAGTCGTCGAAAAGTTTCGGGGAGCCCGCCACACCGGGCCATGTGTAATTTAGGAGATAGCGCGTGGAGTGATCTCCTTTCCGCCATTGGCCGACGGCAGCTTACGTCGAAACGAGCAAAGGGCCGTTTTAGCGCGATCGATTCCGGGCGCCCTTCTTGCATTCGCCGAACGGCGATTCGAGGGCTTATTATTATTGTTTCCCTTTATTAATCGAGGCAGCGGCTTGACGAACTTCTCAGGGTCGCAGACCTTTTCTGTCGACAATGGAATTTCCCGTTTGTTTTCCCAGATAGTTCGAGAGCATTAGCGAATTGATTGTATGACATTATGTCGCAGCAAGGCTGTTTTTTTTGTGGTTAGAAAAAACGCCGAACTGTTCTGTCGGCCATGCCTATAATAATAATAATAAATCACAGACGAAAAAGATCACGGGGCGGTTCTTGGTCGTGAACAAAACTCGATCGAGTTTTTGGGAGAATTTAACTTTTTTCTGAAATCGTTCAAGAATGCCCACTTTCTCGGAGCAACTTCAGGCCTCAAAATATGCTAATCTAGTATTTTAGTCCGTTGATAAGCAACGAACTTTCCCGGACCGTTTTCGGACCCAAACGGTAGGGGAAAAATATTCCCGTATCGAAAACGATACGGGAATATTTTTGCCGGCTTGTTTACATTTTAAACAGTTATTGAATTCACTCAAACAATATGTGGAATTCCTTAGTTTTTGATAATGCTGATTGCGATTTCAGAAAAAATAGTATGTCTACCTCGTAGTAAAAACACATTCCCAGACTTCAATGCTTGTTGGCCTCGGCTTGACGCCTCGGCCAAAAATTTACATTGTCGTCCGGGAATATATTGCTTTTACTACTAGATACACCAACTATACTGCGAAATCTCGAAATATAGTGTGAAATATAAAAATAATTACGGATTTCTGAGCGTTATGTGAAGGAAAAAAAAAAGAATTTAATTGATAGCATACGACAAGAGTGACATCATGATTCAGGTAGGGAAGACATTTATTGCCTAACAGTTTAACGCATTTACTGAGTTTTGGTATACGTGAATGAATTAAGAGCCACCATCACCGAAAAGTCGAATTTCTTCCTCATCCCTTCCAGCTAAGGTTTGTTGGCATACTTATCAAGAATGGGGTGAAGATAATGAACTCGCTGAACAGTGGCAACACAGCATCTGTCCGTTCTCGATTACAGAGTCAATCAGATATAAATTTTCCGATCGTAGAATTCGTTTCTTGCTAAAACCATTGATCTCATGAAAGAGGTATTTTTTGTATGGGCTTGGTGGTCCCATAAGAATTCCGGAACCTCTCATTTTTTTAAATTTATCATGTCATTTGAATTTTTTTTCTTAAAAATTATCATAACCAAAAATCACTGAAGTTCCGGAATAATTATTTTCAAGACCACATTCTTGTGAACCTTATCAGGAAAAATTGATTATTTGCCTGTTCAGGCTTAGACTGGATTGGCAAATAATCCTTGGCAAAATACTCGAAGGAACTTTGTTTAGGCAAATTAATGAAAATAAGCAATAAGGAACGAAAGGCAAACAATTCCTATATTACTTGTCAAAACTGACTTAACATCAATAACTACAAAATTCATTTTTTATCAATACATGGAATGATGAACAAAACCTGAAACATTGCCCTTTTACCATGCCAAGAAATAAAAAAATATGAATATTTCTGTAAATTCAATAACTTAAAAAAAAAACAAGTAGCACCAGCAATTGGACAATGCACGCACGTTCCAAAGAGCGAATGTTCTGTATTCGCGCGTTGCTAGGTGAAGATCGGCAATTATTAAAAATACGATTGTAGAATAAAATCACAATTTTAAACTTTGCATAACAGTAGTGAGTCAGAGATGAATATTACTACAGAAAAAGAAAACGTGCCTGGAAATGTGTATCAACAAATTGGAACTGCAAGAGATTTACTTTTGTCGAGTAAATTGCGAATACAGTATGAGTATTACCGAACTAGTACTTTTAACTAGTACTTTTAAAGTGTCTGTTTAGTGACTCTGAAAAAGTCATATAATAATATATTTAATGAAAGCAGTAAATAAAAAGTTTACAAATTATTTGTGATATATTTCCAAATAAAACTTTGCATCATTTTCATAGGTAACCTAAGTTTCGCGTATTTTCAATGAACCGAAATACACCCTGTTGACGTAATAGTGAACAGCTAAATTTCGCAAATGTCACATTGAAAATTCGCTATTAGTATGACATACTGCGGGTGTAAAATCTTTCAGTAGCAATTTTTTGTGATATAAAGAACATTATTGTAATTGACTATTTGTCTATACCATAATAATAATAGACACTTCTTCAGAAAGGCTTTTCTCGGAGTCCAAAAAAATAGTTGGCACTAGAAAACAACAAGCCTGGTGACTTCGTGTCCAAATCTGCTATCCTCGGTGACTCACCCTCGTGAAAGGGACGTTGGCTATTCCCCGTAGACCACCCTATTTAAAAATGCACTCCGGAGCCGATAAATCAAATTAGCGGAATAGTGATCCGGGGTGAACGGGCAGGACCGAAATTATTCTATAATTTAAATGAAAAGGATTGAACAGCGCGCCTCCATTGTGCTCTCCCGATAAGTCTGATTTAGTATTCACATCTGCGGCAGAGGCTCTGCATCTCTCCGGACCCATAAATATACGGCGGGGTATGAGTGACCCCAACATATGCGCGGGCCATGTTTTAAATTATAATTTTATCAGTTGGAACATCGCAGTTGGCCACGGCTCGTGTATTTATGGCGCGGACATGATGCTTTTTTCGTTCGGGTAGGTTGCTTTTTTTCGCGCCGTCCTGGATCTCATGAAAAATCATTCTTGGAGAACTGTTTCAATGTGGTTTTGGATAGGTGTAGTTGAAAAGACAGTAAACTTAAAAGCAGGAACTCTGATTGGACATCGAAAGATTTTGGAACATATTTCCCTAGAAGCAATATATAAACCAACAAATTTAACATATTTCTGGGATTATCGAAATGAATAAGTTTTCAAAATGGAAATATCCAGGGAGATTTATTTAAGATGCGGACTTAGCACTCCATGTCATGCCGCATCAAAACGATGCCACATCGAAATAATGTCTCATAATGTCCATATTCGCCTGATTTATCACCTATAGATTTGTTGTTTGAGAATGTCAAAAATTAAATACGTTTTCAGTACCGAAAAAGCTATTAACACGCGTGTTTCTGAGATGTACACTAAAGTGGACTAAGTAATTTCAGAATTGGAGGAGATGCAAAAGTGAATAAATCTGTATATTATATAATATAGTAATAGTAATCTTCATTCATCCTTTATGATCATCACATGATAAAAGACAAGTCAAAGATTGTATATAGTACAGTCCACAAATAAATAACGTTTGACATATCGTCCATACAAACAAGCAAACAATTGGCTTATGATTTAACAAAATATTTTACTGTCGTAAAGGCATGATTCCACTGAACATGTTTTCAATTTTGTCTTGGATAAAAAAATGTATGACACTTGTAAAATCGTATTGCATTATAATTAGAGATGCTTTCGTAAAGTGAAGTTCGATGCTTTGTAACTCTAAATAAATCACCATACTCGTAGGATAATCACGACAGTTGGAATATTTAATGCTCTATTTGATAGTATTTAATACTTTAAAGAACAATAATCTCTTGTTTTTTCTAACAGTTTCTAAAAATCTTCAGTGTTTTCCTCTTATCTATCGAAACTAACAACTCTCCTAAAACAAGTAATTGAAGCTGAAACTAAACTAAAATAGGCAAATGAAAAGGGAGACAATAGACTCAGCACTAGGAAAATCCCAAAGTTGCCCTTATGATTAAATGATCCGTAGGGTTCTATGACCCTCATTACAAACCAAATAATAGCTGATGCAAGTGCACTCGGTCTGGGGGCTGTTCTCGTTCGTATCAATGACAAAGGGCAACGAATAATGAGCTTTTAAAATTAAAGCTTTCGAGGTATCTGAACTTGGATACTTAGATAGGTACGCATTTGATAATTTTAATTTGTATAATACCGAGTCATTTTTAGAAAGAGTCGGTCGTAGAATAGTGGACCTCAAAATTCTTGTTGAATGAATATAAACTGTTTCATTGGACCAGCCTGTAGTCTTCAACATGGTGCAACGTAAATAGGGAGCAGTATCTAAAACATACCACATTTATCCATAATAAATGTGATATTTTATGCACTTTAGGGAATCAAAGGGTACTTTAATACTTCATTTGAGGGACTAAAGTGGCACTTTTAATCAGGGATTAAAACAAAATTTAACCCATGAGGGATTAAAAGCGGAAATGTACATGTTTTTTTTTAATTTAATTTTTTCGTCTCTAACGCTAAAAACGGAAGAATGGACGTGTTTGACAACTTAGTTTGTTACCGAGTTAATGGCATTCTTTGTCAAACGACACAACAACGCTTTCAAAGCAGTTCACTTTTCGATGTCAACAACAATATGATAACCACCAATCAGTCAGCAAAGTTGATATGTTGAAACTAGAATACGAATAAGAGAGTATACTATCTTCCATTATTTTCTTGATTATTTTATTTTTAGTTTTTCCAGTCCTAAAGTGCAAAATAGTACTTAAACCACGGGACTAAAGGAGGAGGACAATTTTTTCAAACAACGATATAAATAACCGAGTGATAAAAAATTTCAAGAATAAAAAAGGTTCATATTATTTATTGTTATAGTTGATACTACAAATATTGTAAGTGATATTATTATAAGCATTTGTATTTGTCTTCTCTGTAACTGAAGTTGTTCTTGAACCTCCTCCTGGAGCGCATGATTGTACATTTTCATTGCCACGCATTTTTTCAACGATAGCCTGATGGTGTTATTCTTCGTCTATCTGTGAATAGCTCGCAATAGATTTGGAGTTGGCATGTCCTGTCAATCATCAGTCACTTCAGTTCAATTGTCACCTAGTGCACTGAATTACAGCAATAATCCACATAGGTGGATTACCGTTGTAATCCAGCGATAATTCCACACCTCTTATGGACATTTTAACAAGTGAAATTTTCTCAATAATTTTGGAAAATACTGGTAATACTGATTTAGGCCAGTTTTAAAATTTTAATACTAATATATTCGAAGCCAGCCGCCTTTTGTTAAGATTTTTTGTAGAATCCTGTACTACCTCACAAGTTGTTTGTTCTAAGAAGAAACAATCAATTACTGATACATTATCACAGGTTTTTGATGGTTCAAACAAAATAGTAGAGGCTAAATTGATGGTTCAAACAAAATAGTAAAGGCTTAATTGATGGTTCAAAGAAAATAGCAGTGGCTAAATTGATAGTTCAAATAAAATAGTAGAGGCTAAATTGATGCTTCAAACAAAGTAGGAAAGGCTAAATTGATGGTTTAAACAAAATAGAAGAGGCTAAATCGATGGTTCGGACAAAATAGTAGGAGCTAAACTGATGGTTCAAATAAAATAGAAGTTAAATTGATAGTTCAAACAAAATAGTAGAGGCTAAATTGATGCTTCAAACAAAGTAGAAGGGGCTAAATTGATGGTTTAAACAAAATAGGAGAGGCCAAATTGATGGTTCAAGCAAAATAGGAGAGGCTAAATTGATGGTTCAAACAAAGTAGGAAAGGCTAAATTGGTGGTTAAACTAAGTAGGAGAGGCTAAATTGATGGTTTCAACAAAATAGGAGAGGCTAAATTGATGGTTCAAACAAAATAGGAGAGGATAAATTGATGGTACAAACAAAATAGGAGAGGCTAAATTGCTGCTTCAAACAAAGTAGGATAGGCTAAATTGGTGGTTTAAACAAAATAGGAGAGGCTAAATTGATGGTTCAAACAAAACAGTAGAGGCTAAACTGATGGTTCAAATAAAATAGAAGCTAAATTGATAGTTCAAACAAAATAATAGAGGCTAAATAGATGCTTCAAACAAAGTAGGAGAGGCTAAATTGATGGTTTAAACAAGATAGGAGAGGCTAAATTGATGGTTTAAACAAAATAGGAGAGGCTAAATTGATGGTACAAACAAAATAGGAGAGGCTAAATTGATGGTTCAAACAAAATAGCAGAGGCTAAATTGATGATTCAAACAAAGTAGGATAAACTAAATTGATGGTTTAAACAAAATAGAAGAGGCTAAATTGATGGTTCAAACAAAACAGTAGAGGCTAAACTGATGGTTCAAATAAAATAGAAGCTAAATTGATAGTTCAAACAAAATAGTAGAGGCTAAATTGATGCTTCAAACAAAGTAGGAGAGGCTACATTGATGGTTTAAACAAAATAGGAGAGGCTAAATTGATGGATCAAACAAAGTAGGAAAGGCTAAATTGATGGTTTCAACAAAGTAGGAAAGGCTAAATTGATGGTTTAAACAAAATAGAAGAGGCTAAATTGATGGTTCAAACAAAATGGTAGAAGATAAACTGATGGTTCAAATAAAATAATAGAAGCTTAATTGATGCTTCAAACAAAGTAGGAAATGCTAAATTGATGGTTTAAACAAAATAGGAGAGGCTAAATTGATGGTTCAAACATAATAGGAGAGGCTAAATTGATGGTTCAAACAAAGTAGCAGAAGCTAAATTGATGCTTCAAACAAAGTAGGAGAGGCTAAATTGATGGTTTAAACAAAATAGGAGAATCGATGTTCCTTTGATGTGGGACCAGCTCTCTAGTTCGATTAAAGCCCGAGTAGCGCTACGATCTTAAAATCTGACGCGTATTCCATCGCCAACTTTAGCCACGAACCGATCGATGACAACCCAGCCGAGTCCCGATGAAAAATTCAAGAAATTCATCACGCGTCAGTGTTTATTTAGGTGAAATCGGCCGGACCGGGGGTGAAAGAAAAGAAGGCCCAGCCGAAACCGGGGCCGGATAACGGGCGACACGTGAAGAAAGGCAAAGACAGCAGAGCCGAAACGGCCGAAGTGTAGAATTCACTAAAGAGAATATGAAGGGAACGCCTGTAACCGATTAGAGCAGACGGTGTAGGGGTGGTTTTGAAGGGGATGTACCGACGCCGCGGCGCTGGCTCGACGCCGAGCGGCAGTTCCCCTTTAACATCGCGCTAATTATAAACCGGGGTGTTAATAGCAGGTCAATTTCGTATTTACCGACATCGGTGTTGTGTGCAGCTGCTTGCCGGTGTCGGGTATTGTTATTTTTCCGATGTTCTCGCTTTTGTCAGTGTCATCGCGATGAAAAGTCATAAGTCACACTTCGCAGGGAGGCACTCGTAGGTGGATTAACTTTGACGTTAACACAAACAAAAGTCCCTTTCTATTTATTTTTTATTATTTTTGTGTTTATTTGTCTCCTTTAGGCCCAGTTTCACAATGTCTGGACAGTACTCTGGCAGCATTGAGGATTAATGCTGATTTACAACGCATTCTGGAAATATCTAATGCTCATGGTTTGATTCTTAACGGTAACAAAACCGAAATGCTAATACTTGGAAATCAAAGGGAGATGATTTCAAATAATTCGTTTTCTATTAAGTTGGATGGTCAGACTATTTCCAGTACGGATTGTTGTAAGAATTTGGGTCTTTGGTGTGATTCCAAACTACGATTTGCTAGGCATATGAGTCACGGTTAAATCTTCGTTCGGTAAATTAAAACTATTTTATCTACATAAAAATATTCTGAGAAGAGAGGTTAAATTGAATTTGTGCGAATCACTCATCATGTCTGGTATATCCGAGGGTATATCATACTGTAACATTGTTTATTGGCTTGCTCTCTATTGAGTAAGGACAAGGAATGTCTCCAGAGAATCCAAAACGCTTGCATAAGATACAGTTATAGTCTGAGGAAATATGACCACGTTACGGTTCCCTTTCAGGATTCTGGTTGGCTCTCTCTAAATGAAAGGTATTTACTACAAATGGCGCGGTTTGTTTATAAATTGAGGGAATATAAAACACCCCCCTATCTGTCATGCAAACTTGTGGAGCGCTATGTCTCTCATGGCCGTGACACAAGGTTTGCGGATCTGTTCAGTGTTCCCAGGCATTCTACCAGTCAGTTTCAACGATCTTTCAGCTATAATGCGGTAAAAATTTTCAATTCCTTACCTATATCAATCAAGCTACTGCCGAGTGTGGGGTCCTTCGGTAAACAGTTCAAATTACATTTATTGGCAAAAAGAAGCTAACTATCTTTATGCATTAGAATTAAGATATCTCTTGTCGTTTATTTTTTTTCTATCGTACAGAATTGTTAACTATTAACTTAAATAATGAATTGTGTTGCATCTCTTGGGGTGGTTATATGGAAGAGCGTGTAATGCGAATATCGCCACCCGTTATCTTTATGTTATTCTTTAATTGTTTGTTCTTAATAAAGGCACTTTATTATTATTATTATAAATGGTTAGGACTTGACTATGGGATAAGTACTAAAAAGCGTTTCACAGTAGTTGGTTAAGAATTTAATTAAAGTAGACCATAGGTCAACTTTACTACAACACAATTCAATGGTTAAGAACTGACCAAAAGACTGCTTTGTTTTGACATACCTTCATAATAAGGATAGATATCCCAAGATAAGTGTAAAATTCTGAAATGGATATGTAGGTGCGATATCAACCATTTAGTGAAGACGAGGAAGAGGTGCGTCGGCCAAAAATAATTAGGCCGAGGCCGGACTTTCTTGAAGAATATGTTGAAAAGGAATTTTTTATCATTTTAAGGTTTCCTCAAACCGACGCGGGAACGCGGGAGCGGGAGCGGGAACGAGATGAATCCGATACTAAAATCCATAGTGGGACATACCGGTGTGATTATTCGTATTCCAAAATGCATACAACCAACGAAATATGTATGGTTTGCTACGTGTGCTGTTTTTTAGCAATTTGCACGGTTCCAAAGTTCCGTTCCCGCTCCCGCGTTCCCGCGTCGGTTTGGCGGAACCTTTAGGCTAACCCCAAGATCAGTCGAAAGGATTAAATTAAAGAAGAAATCAGAGATTCAATGAAACATCCCGCCGAATGGATGTGGAAACAAATTATTTCTAAAACATTTTATACATTATTATAATAACAATTATTATCCTCAAATTACTTTTTAGGAATGACTGATCGAGTGCTCTTGACATTAACATTTTTATGAAAATGGATCATTCCTGAGAACAGCTTTATCAGAACAGAATTATCTAGAGTTAGCAAATCTACAGGTTGTAGGGCTGTTAGTAGGAATAAATAAACAATAAATGAAATAAAACATTCAATATGCAAAATAAGTTATTACTATTGAAACAAATCTACCTAGAATAATAACAATTTTCAATAAAATCCAATAATGAGTAAGTAATATTACAGCTTTTTATCTGTTACTCCAAAATGATATAATGATAATTGTCAGAGACAGGAAGATATATTTGTCATTTAGAGCTTCCAGTTTTTTTAACAGTGAGTTCAATTCAGTTTTTCAGAAGTTTTAATTCCAGGGAATATTTCTCAATTTTTTTTTGATGTTTTACAAAAGATAATTTTTCTTCAATCAGGATATTACTGGGATTCATAATTTTTCTCACATTTGTTTTTGATCTCAACTTCTGAGAAACAGGTTTTTCCAAATCCTTGTAAATGACGTCCAATCAAGTTCTTGACAAATATCAGCAGCAGAATTGCAACTGGGTTGGCCATTATACAATAAATCTAAATCAACCACAATATTGGCAATTTTAGGATTGCTGTTCTGTTCTTTCAGAACAGAATTGTGTTTAGAGGTTTCATCAAACTGATCAATCAACAATTTATCATATTATAATTACCTATTAATTATCCCTGTCAACTGCTTCCTCAAAATATCTTCCACCAGCAATATCAACATCTTTATCTACTGGTGGTTTGTAAGTACCTCCTTCTGTTTTCAAAATTAATTCATTTTGAACAGCCCATTTCTAGTTGAATTCCCTCTTCAGTTTTTCCATGTTTTTTCTTTCTCCTTCCATGAAATACAATAGCTTCTCTTGCATTCTACAATTTCATTTGAATTTTTCGAAAATACCCATTGAAAGTTCCTCCTCCTCCTCCGTTGTAAAATTGGCAGGTCTAGAGTATTTAGTTTTTTTAAATTTCAGATACCACAGTTTCCGTTTCTTTTTGCAAAAATAACTTTATCTACAATAGAGATCATTCCCAATGAATGATATATTACTAGCAGCTCGGTCTGCATCATTTCCATTCGATTGAATTCTATTCAACTGCTCAATAATGACACCTTTTGACTACGTCAACATGAAATCTCGTTGCCAACATATAGGAAATTAACAGTATCTAATGGTTACTTGCCTCACATAACATGGTCTTTGGTTAAAAACATCACCATATATTGTGAAACTGGACTTGAGCGTTTTATTGGATGTTGGCTTCAGTTCTAGTGAAATATAGGTGTAATTTTTTGATATTTCCAATAATTTCAATATCCACTCAAATTGAAATACAAACAGGACTTTGCTCTTTATGGAAAATATAGTTGCACTTTGCCCAAAGTCAATTTTTTTCTATCCAATCACTGAATCCATTCGAACTAGACGGAAAATTGTAAAATTCTAATGCCCACGGAAATGATCATGACTCAAATAATCGTATGTTATATCACAAGACCTATAAATTCAATCGATTAAACTATCAAACTATTTTGAGCGTGATTTTGCTTGGAAAATAGTTGAATGCAAAATAATTTAATAAAATCCCGAGACCGCGAAGCTTTCAGAGAGCGAAAACTTCAATTTCTTCTTGGTTTTTTAACTATATAATAGGTAGTTTCTAAGAAACTGCAATATTAGAATATTCTGAAAATGATATCTTCTACAAATTATATCACATTTGTTTTTGTTGGTGCATACTTTTTTAAATTTGACGACCTCATTATAACATTAAAACTCTACGCTGTGACCACACATTTCGGGTTTTCAACCAACCGAGTTCTTGAAAAACACATGCCAACACGTTTCATAACGCCGGAACTTTCACTGTTAAAAAACCTTCGTCAACTTTTTCAAACGTGTTCATTACAGCTTCAATTACACCTTTTTTCGAGTAAAGAAATTATCCTGGTAAATTAGTGTGAAGCACCGTAATCTTTACGAGAAACTATATGAAATGTTAGTACCATGCGAACCAGCGTATGGACATTCTCACATTTTCAGACGTGAGCAGGAAAGGTAATTTTTATTAGGTAAAAGGTCACCTCGTAAGAGGCGTGGATATCACGGCCACTATAATCACCCTGAACATGGGACTATGTAGTCTGACAAAATCTTCTAATGACGTGGTTTCACGTGTAGCAAATGCTTAATTGAAATCCTAGTCGGAATACATGTAGCCACATAATTCTTCTGGGAAAAACTATGATGTCTTTCCTCTAATATTTAGTTTTATGTAAATAAACAGTTTTGTTGCCCATTACAGGATATTTTCAAGCCATGGATAAGTAAAGAAAGGCATTTGACTATTTGGAGAATAGCACCTCAAAAATTGAAATCGACAAAGGGGTAACTGGAAAAGGGCAATTTTTCGACTAAATAATGCACCCGTCCACATTTTCTTGATGAAAGCATTCTTATTCGAAAATCAAGTACATTTATGGATTCAGAAAAAAATTTTCTATAAGATGACGAAATATTCGAGGGATTTTGCATTTTTGAAATATTCCCGGCAATCGAATTTTGCGAAAATTGTTATTTTCGATATTTCGAAAAATTTCAAACCCTCTTTGTGAATTTCGTTTTTATTTTCTCCTAGGTTTATTTTCAAAGGAAATGTAAAACAAATATCACTTTGTCATTGCCACTTTTTAAGGACTACGTGATAACGTAAGCAGAATTGTTCTGCGACGTTTCGTCTTTTAGAAAACATCATCAACTATTTATTTTTATATGGGCCGAAACTAAAGTATACCCTGTATACGACTCCATTTTGCATTGTGAATACAGCAACGTATCACACAGTATGATTTCAGAACCATTTCTCGCGCAAAATGAAATTTAGTGATTACTTAACCTGTTTTTCTTCAATTTTAGATGGTAGGCGCTGGAAAAGATGTCATATTTTGATACATGAAGTAAATTAATTAGTCTTATTTATACAAGTACAAATTTTAACTTACCACTTGCCGGAATTTTTGCGTTGTTGAATACAAAGATAAGTCGCAATATCAAAAGTTTAGTTTACAAATGTAATTGTAATGTAATGTGGCGAAGCTGCGGGCGATGCCGGACCTGAACTCTTACGTAGCTGGCGCCCGGCCGCGGGTAAACGTCTTTGCGCTTGCACCGAGAAGAATCTGGACGATTCGATGAATCTGGACGATTCGATGGAAAACTCTAGAGTATTCGGAGAAGTCAACGTCGGATATAAAAAGAACTACGCAGCGGACAGACGGGCAGATAGGAAGTGAAGGTCGAATATAATTAGTAGAGTGATTGTTATATAAATTAGAGTATTGTGAATCATTGTATTTCGTTAAATAAATTATTTTAGTTAGTTAATTAGAGTTTAAATATATTACAGTAATAACAAGGAGCTAATATGTATTAGAGGAAAATAAACAGAAACTTATAACAAGTGTTCAAATAACACTCCGTTATTTTCTAAGCACAAGTACGCTCTTCTCACAGACGAATTTAAAGCTTGAGTTAACATATTCGGAAAAATATTGTTAAAGGATGCAGTGACCGATGTTAGCAAATCTTCATTTTGAAAATTATGATTAGAGTACACTTTGTGTACACGCGGATTTTGTTGTGACCAATAATGAACATTCCGCCTATTAAAAATACCATTGTTGGTGATCATACTTTCATCAGACCAAATTATTTTGAAAGGGAAATTTTCATCGTCTTGGCATTTTTTATTGTACAGTTGCGGCCAATAAAAAATGGGACAACTCTTATAGCTGATTTTGTTTATTCTAGCTGCTTGAATTTGTGTTATGAATATGTCACATGGCAACATTGAATATTTGAGGTCTGTCTAACAATTCCAAATTAGAAAGTAATCAGCCGCATATAAATGCAGTGAAAAAAGTTGTAATAATCACACTAGACAACAACAACTGTCCCATTTTTTTTTGTCTGCAACTGTACCATTCACAAAAGGTTCTTCGCCTTGCATCGTCACCTGTAACACATCACGCTGACTTTCTTCACTAGATAGCTTTTGTCGGGAAACCACAGGTTTTTTAAATGATCCGTTTTCTTTTAAATTAAAAACTAACCGTCTATTTATTGATTTACCAGGTTGTCGCCTTTCTGGATACTTATTAGAGTACGCACGTTCAGCATCAACACAATTTCTTTGGCATAAAATGTAACATGACAACATATCAAATTTTTCAGTATTCGAAAAGCTGCCGTTTCCCATTTTTAACACAAATTAGGTAGGTAACGAGATGTAAAAGTAGGAAAGGTAAAATGTCAAAAATTCTACCAAACCACAGTATTATTATGACAACAGAACATTATGTGTAATTTTTTCCAGCGCCTACTATCTAAAATTGAAGAAAAACAGGTTAAGTAATCATTAAATTTCATTTTGCGCGAGAAATGGTTCTGAAATCATATTGCGTGATACGCTGCTGTATGCACAATGCAAAATGGAGTCGTATACAGGGTATACTTTAGTTTCGGCCCATATAAAAACAAAAAGTTGATGATATTTTCTGAAAGTCGAAACGTCGCAGAAAAATTCAGCTTACGTTATCGTGTAGTCCTTGAAAAGTGGCCATGGCAAAGTGCTATTTGTTTCACATTTCCTTTGAAAATAAAGCTGGGAGAATATAAAAACGAAATTCTCAAATTGAATTTTGCGAATATTCTCATTTTCTATTTTTTCGAAATATCGCAAATTTTCCTCAGACGTAACTGGATGAACTGATTCCGTATATCACCTCTAAAATTGAAATCGACAAAGGGGTAACTGGAAATGATCAATTTTATCGTTGGCAAACTGGTCCATCGACGATGGAGCAATATCGAATCCAAAAGTGGAGGTATTTATTCCGGAGGACGTTACATATTCACAAACCACATCTGCGTGAGACCTAATACGAAACGCCGTGTTCTGGTAAGCACACACAGTCCACGGCTGCATTACACATGCTTCAGTAATCATTTTAATAAATGGTTTACATATGGGACCGCGCCGTTAAAATGCAAATAATAAAAACCAGTATTAATATCTTGTTTAGATCTGGAGATGTCTCTTTGATATACACAAAACATATTTACAATCCAGACGCGGCGAAACTCGAAATTCTTGTACTGGTATAAGTATCTGGTCGAGATGCCGTATATGTAAAAGCGTACAGTTGAGTTTTTCAAAAGAATCTCATTAATGAATGAATAAAAAAGATTTGCATAAGGTAGGTATTTTCATCATCGGCATAAAGAGACGTGTTGTTGAATTATTAATGGGCTGCAGAGTGTAGGCTGACTGGTTGGTGCAATTGACTGGTTGGTGCGATGGACTGCTTTTCGGAAATTTTTACAAGGAGAGACTAACAACACAATGGAAGAGGTGAGAAAAAGGAATTTCAGTAATGATATCCCGACAAAATGCAGAATTTTCGAAAAATACTTTCAACTTGCTGTTACGAAAACTGCGTTGCCTAGAAACACCACGAGAGCTTGCTCGAGTTGTGTTTTATACAGCAGCACAGTTTGAGATTTTGCCAGAAAAGATAATAAAAGGTAAGTTCGAAATTGGATGGCATAAAGAATCCATGAAATTTTTAACTGAAACGGAATATGTTTGAAATTCCGAATGCTTGTACAAACAAGAATGAATTTTTCAAAATTGAGTCCAATTTTTCAAAATTGAGTTCAAAATTCTGAAGAAAAAAAGTTATCGGGAAAAAACTCCTTTCAACTCTATTTGAACTTTTGAAATCGAGAACGGTTAGAGATACGGCAATTCTGCAAACGCCAATCGATTCAGAATGGTCGAATTAGTGCAGTCAAGTCGGTAGGAGAAAAAAAAAATTGGACCCCAAAATAGTTGTAAGGGGTAGACCCCTAAAAATCAGCAAAAATGCAATATTGTCAAATCCACTTGAAAATTCTCACTATATATGTAAAATTTCACGCAATTCCGAAAATTGTAATGATCAGACATAAGATTTACCAGGAAAAGGGAAAAATGGTCGAAAGTTCGAAATTGCCAAGGAACCACGGAAAAAAATGGTCCAAGTAAAACGTTTTCCTGACTTTTTTTCGATTGTGGTAAGAAAATTAATACTTATATTAAAAAAAATTACGTTTTGTCCCTAAAAAAATGAGTACTCTGAACGCATGAACTTGTAGCCATAATATTGTTTACATACAGCAAGTGCTTCGAACATTAGATAATTCACTTTGTATAATGTCAGGTCAACGTTTTACTAGCACTGGAAAAGTGTATATTCATATTTATCTACTTTGTGTTTTTGAAAAGTAAATCATAACAACAGAGACTCGTGTTACAGGCATAATAAGTTTATTTGCAGTAGAGCTAGGTGTTCCTACAATAATGAAACTGTTCACCTACTTGTTGATATGCGACCAGTTCGGGATCAATCGCTAGTAACCGTTTGATCAACGTTTTCGCAAAACTGGCCTTATTCCAATTCCAGCATTTGAGTTAGTAGTTGTATGTGGACATGTTACATCGTGTGCCAGAATTATACTGACGTCACTGACTATTATTTCCTTCTTATAGTGTAGCTCCTAGCTTGAACCTCAAATTCTCTACTCATCGATATGAATGGTTATTCTTGAATAAACTCATCATGTGGACTTTGTTATAAGATAGGTATTTATTGGTTTTACATGAAGTGGGAATATAGATGAGTGCTGACCAAGGCGGATGGGTAGTCAGATTCCAACTTGAATGAGGTTTCAATATTTCATTCACCGAAAGCACTCTTCCCCAACGCCGCGTATAACTTCACATTCCTACGAAGAATGTATTTTAATTATTCTTCCTAGGAGGAAGACATTATGCATAAAATACTCAGTGACTCAGGAAATGCTTGAAATGCTATTTGAATTACGCGGAAAGGACTGGACATACAACGGCAAAACGATTGATTTATTTGCCTACTTTAAATATACAATGTAGCCAGTTTTCTAAATGATGCTAATTGGTTTTAGGTTATTGAAGGTTCAACTTTGATGTTACGAGAATTGGCTTTTTGTAGTTCACATCGTAAGTACTTCATTGTCTTTGAAACCGAACGATTGAATTAATTTTATTCAAAAATAAGTATATGAAAGATTTCTGGAACACCCTACTAACCGGACAATGGTTATATAGCAAAATTGAGAAATCATATTGTTAGTAGTCTACATCGCCTCAAATTGATCTGTTTTGTGGACTTTTAAGAAACATTGGTGAAAAGTTATTTATTTACCAAAATAGGGGTTGCAAACAGATTGAACAATCCAAAAAACAGAATATAATAAATCAGTTTAGTGGGTTGTGAACAAAAAAAAATAATAGAAAAGAACATTATGAACAAACAGAAAGTAACTCACCGAAAAGGCATTTGAAAATTCATTTAAACAATAAATATGAAATCAGTAAGTCCAAATTTCGATTACAGTTGGTCTTAATTTCAAATTTGAAACAATTCAAATTGAGATCGAACTATTTAACGACATTACAAATGCTATTAAATGTCCAAAGCATCAAACAAAATGATGAATTCTGAGCAGCATTGGTTTACTTGAAGGTTATTTTGAAAAATTCTCGATTTCTTAGCTGACTACTTTGAACATGGAATTCGATCTTTGAGCCTAGTCCCTTCATCAGTTTGAAAATCATTATCAAGTCTTTCACATTTCTTTGAAAGGCAATATATTGTGTTCACACATCACACTATTTGCGATTTATACATTTGTCTTTCAAGCAATTTATCTAAGACATTTTTTTCTGTACTCTCTCAATTCTATCTGTGTGAACTTGATATTGGGAATTCCAAACAAACGCTGCGAAATAAAGTTTACAGTGTATATAAGCATTATAAATACTAAGAATTGATCTTGTATTTCTGAAATTTTGGCAACATCTTTTGAAAAATCCCATAATTTTATTGCAATCGGTATCGTTTTTTTTCAAGTGCGGCTTGAATGTTAATTTAAAGTCCATTAGTACCCCTAGATCTTTCACTTCGGATGCAGATTTCAATTCATGGTTGCATATTATGTACAGTGACCGCCAAAAAGTATGTACCATATGGGAAAAATTTTTATTATTGGAGTATTGGAAAAAATATTCTGGGGAAAAGTTTGTGCATGTCCGATAACCTGAAAATCGATTTTGACACATGTCACGTGATCGCTAGAATGGCGGCAAAATGAAAAAAATTGCAATGCAAAGGCAAAAAAAGGGGTAAGATGGCAAGATATCAAAAAAAGTTATTTGAAAAAGTCACTTAGAATTCAATTTTATACACATAAACGAAGTTTCAAGAGATAATTCAAAAAAATTGAAAATAGTAATTTTTTAAAAATATTTTCCCATCTATTTAAAAATATAATTTTTTTTCTTATGAATAGCTTGACTATACTGAAAAATTTGCATTTTAATGATAATGACAAAACTTTCTCATTTTCTCCACACCAGAGGGCACTAAATAAAAAAAATTGGTTTTTGTCAGAACCCTCGCTATTACATTGGTTCTTATCTAACAGTTATATCAGAATTCCACGACTATTGTGTTGATATGGCAATCTAGAAACACCATGTTTCCTGATTTTAATCAAGTTTCAATAATAATGCTGTATGAGCGTTTTACTTTGCACATAAACTTTAAGAATCTTTAATTTGACGCACTATTTTCAAGTTTATGTGCGAAGTGAAACGCTCATCCACGATTATCATCGGAACTTGATTATAATCTGGAAATTACCATGTTTTTGGAGTGTCATGTCATCACAATGGTCGTGGAATTTGGATATAACTGTTAGATACGAACCGATGTAACAGCAAGGGTGCTGACAAATTCCCATTTTTTTCAATTTAGTGCCCTCTGGTGTGGAGAAAATGAGAAAGTTTTGTCATTATCATTAAAATGCAAATGTTTCAGTATAGTCAAGCTATTCATAAGAAGAAAAAAAATATTTTTAAATAGATGGGAAAATATTTTTAAAAAATTGCTATTTTCAATTTTTTTGAATTATCTCTTGAAACTTCGTTTATGTGTATAAAATTGAATTCTAAGTGACTTTTTCAAATAACTTTTTTTGATATCTTGCCATCTTACCCCTTTTTTTGCCTTTGCATTACAATTTTTTTCATTTTGCCGCCATTCTAGCGATCACGTGACATGTGTCAAAATCGATTTTTAGGTTATCGGACATGCACAAACTTCTCTCCAGAATATTTGTTCCAATACTCCAATAATAAAAATTTTTCCCATATGGTACATACTTTTTGGCGGTCACTGTATATACTGTACGATGCAAATGTATGGAATAAATTGATCATTTCTGAACATAAACATATTTTGGAAAATTCCTCGAACACGTCGATTTTCTTTTTCGATTGGCCAATTTCTAAACCCCACCCAAAATATATAGGTTTATCCGCATTCGAGTGAAAATGAGATTAGTGAAATTTTTAAATGGGACACCCAGTGTATTTTTCCATATTTGGTTAGAGATCGTCATTACAAATCCGGTAATACCAGGTCTGATGGGATTAGGTCCAACGGCTGCGGAGATATGGGCAAAAAACTTCTCCATATGCTCAATGAGTGCGACAGAGACTTTTGACCTTCCGAATCGTGTGGAGTCTCTCAGTCATACTCATTGGACATACGAGGAAGTTTTTTGACCATTTCTCCGCAGCCGTTCGACATAATCCCATCAAACCTGGTATCACAGGATTTGTAATGAAGACCCCTAATATGGAAAATACACTGGGTGTCCCATTTAAAAATGTCACTAAAGTCATTTTTACTCGATTGCGGATAACCCTATATATTTAGGGTGGGAATCAAAAATTGGTCAATCGGAAAAGAAAATCGACGTATTTGAGGAATTTTCCAAATTATGTTTATATTCAGAAATAATGAATTTATTCCATACATTTGCATCGTACTGTATAGTCAAACCTTTTTCTGTTTCTGGTAAAAGTGATTGACCCATATTTGATCAAGATTCAGAAAGAGGCTATTATTATCACAATACAATGTAATGGGTTTAAGCATTCTTGTATCTTTCTGCAGTCACTCAGATCATTCACTGTACGATACACCATCTGCATAAAGTAGAAGTGAGCAATATTTAAAAGGCGCAGTAATTCCATTTATGTAAATTATGAAGAATAACGGTCCAAGGTGACTTCCCTGAGGAACTCCAAGGGATCTGAAATGTATCCATTTAGTGCTTCTATCTGAGTTCTGCCATGTAAGTAGGAACATATACATTTCAGGAGGAAGTCAATGACACCAACTTCAGCAAGCTTATATTAAAATGATGTGACTGGCAAAGGCCTTGCTGACGTCAGTGCGAACGACAGTCAGCTGAACCTGATCATCCATCGATTCCAATAAAGAAAGAATCTGTGATTCGTTTATACAAATAAAATACAAGTACATACTTCCCTTTGAACCATTGTATAGCAAAACAATTAGGTTTTGTAAAAAAATCTTGAGATTCGACAGTCTACGGCAGATTATCGAACTTCTGCAATTTGGATTACAGATATAATATTCTGTTTTTATACCTACAAGTATCTTGATGAATAAACATCAGTATCACATTTAATGATAATCTCCTAGCAATTTTAGAAACCATTTGAATCTCTAATAACTCACCTGGGGCCAGTAATTATATCATCAGAATAGCGGATTCAGACTTACCTGGAAGAAGAAAAACAAATTAGAATGGAACATGTATGAGTAATTAATACATGTAAATAAAACATGAAACGTATGAAAATAAATACGACAAATTTGAAAGTTTCGCAATTCATGAATGGTAATTCGAAAATTTACATTCAAAAGAAAAAATTTCAATTAGGGAAGGTAACATTAGACTGGCAAAAATGTGCATAATTCCGAGGCAAAAGTGAATTATTATTTTAATTAGTACAAATTACTATTCGGGTGCGCATTGCTATGCACAAGCTGAAAAAGAATACGGACGAGTGATGCGCTCATTTACATACAAATACTTGTACAGGTCACTCAGAAATTTCCGGGCTAGAGGTCGTAAACTTGGTATTTGTCTTCAATTCATGTAATACATGTATATTAATAAAAGTAGAAAAGTTATTGGGTATAACCCTCAAAATGTTCTGCAACCGTAGACACGTGTTTCGAGCTTAAGCTCTCATCAGTACGGTAAAATCAAGTGAGAAGATGTACAACACTTGGATGTAAAAATAGAAACAAAGGAAGTCAACAACAGGAAGCCAACCACACATTTGTGGCTTCGGTTAGAAGACCTTGTGCTTACAAGGCAACAACTAACGTCGCCACGGAGGCAGCTATAGCTACCAGCGTGACAATCCTACTCAGGAAAATACAAATAAGGATGGATTTAGCGAGGGGCAATATATGAAAATATAAGTAGAAAAGTTATTGGGTATAACCCTCAAAATGTTCTGCAACCGTAGACACGTGTTTCGAGCTTAAGCTCTCATCAGTACGGTAAAATCAAGTGCGAAGATGTACAACACTTGGATGTAAAAATAGAAACAAAGGAAGTCAACACACTTGATTTTACCGTACTAATGAGAGCTTAAGCTCGAAACACGTGTCTACGGTTGCAGAACATTTTGAGGGTTATACCCAATAACTTTTCTACTTATATTTTCATATATTGCCCCTCGCTAAATCCATCCTTATTTGTATTTTCCTGAGTAGGATTGTCACGCTGGTAGCTATAGCTGCCTCCGTGGCGACGTTAGTTGTTGCCTTGTAAGCACAAGGTCTTCTAACCGAAGCCACAAATGTGTGGTTGGCTTCCTGTTGTTGACTTCCTTTGTTTCTATTTTTACATCCAAGTGTTGTACATGTTCGCACTTGATTTTACCGTACTGATGAGAGCTTAAGCTCGAAACACGTGTCTACGGTTGCAGAACATTTTGAGGGTTATACCCAATAACTTTTCTACTTATATTTTCATATATTGCTCCTCGCTAAGTCCATCCTTATTTATATTAATAAACATACTTGAAAAAAATTAGGATTTACGACATAAAACTTTAAATTCACCCAAGATGATGAAAATTTTTTTTTTGATTTTCTCATTCTCACGAAAAGGAAAATCCTGTAATAAACAGAGATCATCGTGAGAGCAGAGGAAAAGTAACTGCGAATTGGTGTTCTTTTCGAATTTTTGCAGGCTGTATGCCTCAGGGAACAGCTCCCGAGGCAGTGACTTCCACAGCTTTGGCGTTCGTTGAAAGAACGAGCACTGGGAAAGATATAAAAATTTAAAACAGCATGTTGGGTGAACAATTTCGATATTTATGCGATGTATCTTCTCTCAAAAAGTAGTATGGGGGATTAGTATTCAAAATATTTTCTGACCAATTGTTTCACATCGAACAGTTCAAAAGTTATCGGGGATAATACCATGAGTGCTTTAAAAATTACCAATAAATCTGAAAAAAAAACGTGTTTTTTTTTAAAACTCCACGAGTTTATTTTTTTCGTTGTTTCAAAGCATAAATTGTCCGACTCCGAACGAGGTCAATTAAAAAAAACACATTTTTTCAGAATCAGTTCATTTTTAAAGCACGAATGATATTCGGTAGAAAATTTCAAGAATACAAAAAGATTCAT
Organism: Chrysolina oricalcia; assembly: GCA_944452925.2. Taxonomy (NCBI): domain Eukaryota; kingdom Metazoa; phylum Arthropoda; class Insecta; order Coleoptera; family Chrysomelidae; genus Chrysolina; species Chrysolina oricalcia. The sequence continues at coordinate 7,094,664 of OX101817.2, forward strand.
ATTATTTATTGTTATAATTGATACTACAATAATTATTGTAAGTAATATTGTAAGCATTTGTATTTGTCTTCTCCGTAACTGAAGTTGATCTTGAACCTCCACCTGGCGCGCATGGTTGTAGAGTTTCATTGCCACGCATTTTTTCAACGATAGACTGATGGTGTTCTTCATCTATCTGTAGATAGCTCGCAATAGATTTGAAGTTGTTATTCATTCATCAGTCACTTCAGTAGTTGAATTGTCTTCTAGCGCGCTAAGTACAGTGATAATCCCAATGACATATTACGGATAGACTCCGTTACTTACATTTCGAGGTGCGGTCACATTCTAAGCTCAATTTTTATTACCGCTTGTTTCGCGGAAAATTGTTGCCAGTCAACCCAAAAGTCGGCAAATAGCCCAGTTGGTCGAGTAAATTTTACAATAAAAGCACAAGTAATTAGCAATCCAGCTAATTTTTTTAAAAATAAATTTCCTAAGAGTATATTGGTTGATATAAGAAAAAGTTCATTGGTCAATCGACTTCCTAAAGTCAAATTTTTTTTTCGAAATAGTATATTGTGTATCTAGTAGTAAAAGCAATACATTCCCGGACGACAATGTAAATTGTTGGCCGAGGCGTTAAGCCGAGGCCAACATGCAAGCATTGAAGTCTGGGAATGTGCTTTTACTACGAGGTACACATACTATTTTTTCTGATATCGCAATCAGCATTATCAAAAACTAAGGAATTCTACATATTGTTATGCGTGAATTCAATAACTGTCTAAAATGAAAACAAGCCGGAAAAAATTTTCCCGTATCGTTGGACGAGTAGACCAAATTCTAGGACGAGCGTTAGCGAGTCCTGGAAGTCTACGAGTCCAAAAAAACTGTTTTCGGACGTGTTGCGTACAATATTTTTTCGGCAATCATGTAGAATAACAAATCAATGAGACGCATTTAGTCTAAGAGACGAAGAGAGGTCGACTTTCACCCATCTGTTAACCCGATGAAACGATTCCAAATTTGAATATTTCGAACATTTCAGTTCTTATTTGTATTATATATTGAAATTCGAACAGAAGATAGGTACCAACAGAAACATTCTAATTCTTATTTATATTAATATTTGTATTAAAATTCGAGCACTTCCCGGCCTAGTCCGGGAAGTACGTACTTCCCGGACTAGGCCGGGAAGTGCTACTTTCCCAAAGAAAAAGTGTCCGGGAAGTGAACACTTCCCGGATGGTTGCCGAAAAAGTACTTTCCCGTACCGTTTAGGTCCAAAAACGGTCCGGGAAAATTCTTTGCTTAGCAACGGGCTAAAATACTAGATTAGCGTATTTTGAGGCCTGAAGTTGCTCCGAGAAAGTGGGCATTCTTGAACGATTTCAGAAAAACTATTTTTCTTTTCAAAATCTCAGAATATTTTGGGCTGGGATGGATATAATGGAAAATAAAAAATACCATCTTCTAGGGGAGGTTTTTTTCTATCAAAAATAAATTCTGCACTTTTTTTGTCAGAGTTATAGTTTGTCTGCAAAAAATTCATATAGGAACTTATGCATACGACGCACGGGATGCTTGTTCAGCCGCGAAAGCACCTATTTTTTAGAACCAGGCGTATTACATTATAATCTTACGAGATCTAAAATTGTAATTTCAAATACTCTATTTTCAAATAGGAAATGTGAACTTTCTAATGGTATAGTTTATTTTTTGTTTTTGATAAAACATTGCATTGAAAAAAAAAACTGTAGGTATATGTTATATTGGAATCGAAAATTGAGCGTTCAGATTATAAATTTTCTCAAAAATTAATTATAATTCGGAAAAAAATTTCATTTCGGTAAATTGTTATTCAGGTGACCAAATTCACGAATAAAATTGTTCAGTCATTCATTTTGTCTAGTTATGAAATATGGCTCTTGTGATGATTTTGAAATTTTTCGGAATCTAAAGATCATAGCGAATACCTGCATTCGTTTCTACTGTATTTCTCAAATACATTCTATTCTTTGAGTATTCATCTGTTTCGTTTAACAGTATCGAAATTTATTTTGAACAATGCGAAGAGATAACAATTAGAACATAAAAAACGTGCCATTTTCTTGTTACACTCAAATATTATTATTGAAATATTTTCCGCACTGAAGGACATTATACTTGAAGATTCTTGAGATGTATTTTTTAACTTTTCAATAATTTTGCAGAGGCCTATTTATATATTTATATCGCTATGATCTTTAGATGTCGAAAATACATATCAGATTATAATGAATACGCCCGGTTCTAAAAAATAAGTCCTCACGCAGCTGACTAGGCATACCGTGCTTAGTATTCATATAAGTTCTTAATAAATTTTTTTCGGACAAACTATAATTCTGACAAAAAAAGTACATGGTAGAAAAAAACTTCCTCTACAAGAATGTATTTTTAATTTTTTATTATATTCATCCCTGTCCGAAATATTCTAGGATTTATAAAATGAAAATATTAGACTTTAGGGATTTTTTTTTTGACTTTAGGGAATCGATTGACCAGTGAACATTTTTTTATCAACCAATATACTCTAAATTAATTGTTAAAAAAAATCAGCGAGATTGCTAATTTCTTGTTCTCGTGACCTCCGCCAACTCGACTAAAAGCTGAGTTTCTGCTGAATTTTCTGTTTATATATAATGTAATAATATTATCGGTGGTATCATTCAACAGTTAGCAGGGGGGAGGGGCTGTAAAAAGCCGCACTCTATATTTTTCCTCCTCGGCTAGTATTCCTTATTATTATTATTAACCGATTGTTACATAGATAATTACACCACCATTGTGTACACTATTTGAAAAATGTATGATAGATTTATAATTCTTTCTACCAAATCCAGATTGATCAATGTCTTCAGTTCTGGAGCGCTGCAAGGCTCGAACCTGGGACCTCTCCTATTCTTGACCTCATCATACAAAATAGTCGGAAAATTATTCACAACTGAATATCACTATTGTCACGTTTCTTCGTTGTCAAGGAAAAATGGCTCCTCAAAGGTACATTGACTATTTTTATTCTATTCTGCAAGACGGTTAGTCATTCTCATTTTAATCACGATATCGCGCCAAGTTTTTAGAGTAGATTATAACCGGTAGACTCGACGTTTTGTCGGCGAATCAAACTATATTTCCTACAATAGGTTACATCCTTGGTGCAAGCCGCACAGCGCCACCTTTCTCTTGAGAATCCGTACGCAGGAGCGATGGGCGCCAGGAAGTGACCGATAAACATTTCATTTATTCAATATTTTAATTATTCCCGGCTGATTGGAGTTCCGTTAGGCGATGGCTGCTTCTTCTTTTCCTCGCCGAGGCCAGTAAAACGTCGTATGCAGTTATCGAGGCTAATTCGAGAAAATAATTGGCCATAATACGCGTTTTAATTGGACCGAATCGAGACCGGTCAACCTACAGACTGATTTTTGAGGAGCTCAAAACGTTACCTGATGTCGGTCAGTCGAACTGTTACTTCATATTTCTGAAGGGAGCGAGTTTTCTTCGCGTTTAGCTGAGCGGAAACTGGTTTCACGAATTTTAAGGAAACTGGTACTGTTATGTGACTAGCTGGTTTTAAAATCAAAGAGAACCACTCTCACAGAGTCAAAGACTGAATGGGCGTACTACATGGGTCAGACTTGAGCCCAATCCTGTTTCTCTTGTATGTAAACGACCTAGCAACTATTCGCATTCAGGAAAAGTTTACATTTTTGCAGATGATACTACTATTTTAAGGCGCGGAAAGGACATAAATCATCGAAAAAAGTTATTGCTCTTGATATCACTAAAAAGCAATCAATGATGTGACTCCAATTTACAATGTTTCAACTTGAAAAAAAAAAGTTATCTCCTTCAAGTTTAATTTTGATAAGAAAACCAAATACGAATAAACCCAACACCAAGTTTCTAGGTATGCATATAGACAAAAAACTAAATAAAAAAACCGCTAGATCAGGATACAAAAAATATTTCGTGGGAATTATATGAATAATAGTAAAAAAGTTAATATACACTTGAGTTCCCCAACGAACAATATTATATGAAATATGTGAATATGAAACAGCATAGTACAGTACACATTTATTAATTATTGCTCTAGTTTAAATATATTTGTATGCTGCAAGACTGCATAGTAACTGAGTTTCACATAACTGATCAACATATGTATTCCAGTTCATATTTTCACCTAAATCTGTGTCCAAAATAATGATTTTAAACTTTTCCAAGGGAGAAAACTGTAGGCACTCGTTCTATCAGGATTGACAATCAAGGAATTGTTACTACACCAATCGGTAAATTATTTCAACAAAATATTAATTTTCTGCACAAGTTTTTCGGGGGTTTTAGATCTGTAGCAATTGCAGTAACATCTACATTTAAAAAAATTGTTCAGTGCAAAAATATTTTGGTATAAATCATTGACGTATGAAAGAAAAATCAATGGACCTGAAACTGATCCTTGGGACACTCCTAAATCAACATCATGTAGTTGAGATCTACAATCGTCCACTATTGAATAGATTTTCCGATACTCAAGATAAAATACGAACGAACCACAACCAAAAAATGCCCCGATAACCCAGTCCAGATAATATGTACTTCACTCTCACTAATCGGCGTTTTACTTGGTTTTTCTTGGACTGTTCTTCTCAATCTTGTGTTGATGTCATTTGCCTCAGTTATTCTGCTTATAAAATTCCATTGACTCCTTACAGTTTTTGTTGGATAATCTTCCCTATATCTGAACCAAAATTTCTGGAACACTACTCCAAAATGTAAACGATTTTTGCGAGCTTACACTAGACAAAATATCTGATTTTCCAAAGACCTCATTCAAGGTATCAGTTGATTATAACGATCTGATGATTCAGATGTTCGAGTCCCAACCACTTTAGCTCGACATCCTCGGCGTTCTATCCGTACCCCCATCTCACCCCATTCCGCGAGAAAGAAGGTTACACATGCGGGTGGCGGTTCGTAAAAAAGGCCACAAAAAACAATTTATAAAAGCAACGCAGTCCCCCTCCTGCAAGCACTTGCATATCGCAGTGTCACTTCCCGACACAGATGAAAGAATTAAATTATCAGTTCGTTGACCCTCCGATAGGGGAGCCGCCGTTCTGGAACCGGCACACGGCCGCGTTCGGCTGTTTCGCTCCCGGTTTGGTCCGATAGTTTTTAGGTTGGTAGTGCCGTGTCGGGTTGCTACATTTCATAATCGAGTAAGAACTTTCACTTTACACACGTTTCGCTAGCAATGGTAGCATCATCAGGAGCTATGAGTTGTCTAATTCTAACTATTTCAACTTACTCTATACATAGTTTAGGTTGACTCTACTGGTGCTGAAAAAAAATCTTCAAATTATAGAAAGAAACATTCAGTCACTTTCGCTATATAACATGCTAATAAATTTCAATTCTCATCTGACTCCCAGAATCAAATCAATCAATCAAATCCTTTATTTTCCTTAAAATGACAAAAAAAAATTCATTTTGTATAAGAATAGTCAACACTTAACTTACAACTAGTAATAAAAAACAAAAAAACACATACAGACAAATATACAGTCTAAACAGTATCACACAAAACATAGCTGAATGGATCACAGTTGGTTGGATAAAAACTCATCGAGTGTATAGAAACAATTAATTTATGAAAACGACTTCAGGCTCTTTTTAAATATCGTTATATTTTCTGCTTTCTTGATAATTTCAGGAAGATCATTGAAGATATCAGCTCATCGAATTACGTCTGAGGAGAGTTTGCGATTTTTCAAAAAATCGAAAATAGAAATTTTCGCAAAATTCGATTTCTTTTTATGTAGAATATTGCATTTTCTAACTTTGATAGTCTGGGAATATTTCAAAAATGCAAAATCCCGCGAATATTACTTCATCTTATAAAAAATTTCCTTCTGAATCCGGAATTGTACTTGTTTTTTCAATTAGAAGGCTTATTCGTTCAGAAAATATTAATTTTGTGAACGGGTGCATTTTTTCGTCGATCTTTGTGGAATTCAATTTTTGATGTGATATTCGGAATCAGCTCACCGAGTTACATCTGAGGAGAGTTTGTGAATTTTCGAAAACAAGAAAATAAAAATTTTAGCAATATTCAATTTTCTTCTATGTAGAATATTGCATTTTTTTTTTATTTTGATCGCCTTAGAATATTCCATAAATGTAAAATCCTGCAAATATTACTTCATCTTATAGAAAATTTCCTGCTGAATCCGAAAAAGTACTTGTTTTTTCAATTAGAAGGCTTATTCGTTCAGAAAATATTAATTTTGTTAATGGGCGCAATTTTTCGTCGAAAAAAATGTCCTTTTCCTGTTACATCTTTGTCGAGTTCAATTTTTGATGTGATATTCGGAATCAGCTCATCGAGTTACGTCTGAGGAGAGTTTGCGACATTTCGAAAAAACGAAAATGAAAATTTTCGCAAAATTCAATTTCCTTCTATGTAGAATATTGCATTTTTTTACTTTGATCGCCTTAGAATATCCCATAAATGTAAAATCCCGCGAATATTACTCCACCTTATAGAAAATTTTCTTGTGAATAAGAAAATGTACTTGTTTTTTCAGCTAGATGGATAATTCGTTCAGAAAATACAAATTTTGTGGATGAGTGCATTTTTTCGTCGAAAAAATTGACCTTTACCAGTTGCCCCTTTGTCGAATTCAATTTTCGAGGTGATATTCGGAATCAGCTCATCGAGTTACGTCTGAGGAGTGTTTGCGATTTTTCGTTAGCACGAAAATGAAAATTTTCGCAAAATTCAATTTCCTTCTATATAGAATATTACATTTTTTGACTTTGATCGCCTGGGAATATTCCAAAACTGTAAAATCCCGCGAATATTACTTCATCTTATAGAAAAATTTCTTGTGAATACGAGAATGTACTTATTTTTTCAATTAGAAGGCTTATTCATTCAGAAAATATTAATTTTGTGGATGAATGTATTATTTCGTCGAAAAAATTACCCTTCTCCTGTTACATCTTGGTCGAATTCAATTTTTGATGTGATATTCGGAATCAGCTCATCGAGTTAAGTCTGAGGAGTGTTTGCGATTTTTCGAAAGCACGAAAATGAAAATTTTCGCAAAATTTAATTTCCTTTTATGTAGAATATTGCATTTTTTGACTTTAACCGCCTGGGAATATTCCAAAAATGTAAAATCCCGCGTATACTATTTCCTTCTGAATCCGAAAATGTACTTATTTTTTCAATTAGAAGGCTTATTCGTTCAGGAAATAATAATTTTGTGAATGGGTGCATTTTTCGTCGAAAAAATTGCCCTTTTCCTGTTACATCTTTTTCGAATCCAATTTCTGATGTGATATTCAGAATCAGTTCATCGAGTTACGTCTGAGGAGAGTTTGTGAGTTTTCGAAAACACGAAAATGAAAATTTTCGCAAAATTCAATTTCCCTCTATGTAGAATGTTGCATTTTTTTACTTTGATCGCCTTAGAATATTCCATAAATGTAAAATCCCGCGAATATTACTTCATCTTATAGAAAATTTCCTGCTGAATCCGAAAATGTACTTGTTTTTTCAATTAGAAGGATTGTTCGTTCAGAAAATATTAATTTTGTGAATGGATGCATTTTTTCGTCAAAAAAATTGCCTTTTCCTGTTACATCTTTGTCGAATTAAATTTTTGATGCGATATTCGGAATCAGCTCATCGAGTTACGTCTGAGGAGAGTTTGTGAGTTTTCGAAAACACGAAAATGAAAATTTTCGCAAAATTCAATTTCCTTCTATGTAGAATGTTGCATTTTTTTACTTTGATCGCCTTAGAATATTCCATAAATGTAAAATCCCGCGAATATTACTTCATCTTATAGAAAATTTCCTCCTGAATCCGAAAATGTACTTGTTTTTTCAATTAGAAGGATTGTTCGTTCAGAAAATATTAATTTTGTGAATGGATGCATTTTTTCGTCAAAAAAATTGCCTTTTCCTGTTACATCTTTGTCGAATTAAATTTTTGATGCGATATTCGGAATCAGCTCATCGAGTTACGTCTGAGGAGAGTTTGTGAGTTTTCGAAAACACGAAAATGAAAATTTTCGCAAAATTCAATTTCCTTCTATGTAGAATGTTGCATTTTTTTACTTTGATCGCCTTAGAATATTCCATAAATGTAAAATCCCGCGAATATTACTTCATCTTATAGAAAATTTCCTTCTGAATCCGAAAATGTACTTGTTTTTTCAATTAGAAGGATTGTTCGTTCAGAAAATATTAATTTTGTGAATGGATGCATTTTTTCGTCAAAAAAATTGCCTTTTCCTGTTACATCTTTGTCGAATTAAATTTTTGATGCGATATTCGGAATCAGCTCATCGAGTTACGTCTGAGGAGAGTTTGTGAGTTTTCGAAAACACGAAAATGAAAATTTTCGCAAAATTCAATTTCCTTCTATGTAGAATGTTGCATTTTTTTACTTTGATCGCCTTAGAATATTCCATAAATGTAATATTACTTCATCTTATAGAAAATTTCCTTCTGAATCCGATAATGTACTTGTTTTTTCAATTAGAAGGATTGTTCGTTCAGAAAATATTAATTTTGTGAATGGATGCATTTTTTCGTCAAAAAAATTGCCTTTTCCTGTTACATCTTTGTCGAATTAAATTTTTGATGCGATATTCGGAATCAGCTCATCGAGTTACGTCTGAGGAGAGTTTGTGAGTTTTCGAAAACACGAAAATGAAAATTTTCGCAAAATTCAATTTCCTTCTATGTAGAATGTTGCATTTTTTTACTTTGATCGCCTTAGAATATTCCATAAATGTAAAATCCCGCGAATATTACTTCATCTTATAGAAAATTTCCTTCTGAATCCGAAAATGTACTTGTTTTTTCAATTAGAAGGATTGTTCGTTCAGAAAATATTAATTTTGTGAATGGATGCATTTTTTCGTCAAAAAAATTGCCTTTTCCTGTTACATCTTTGTCGAATTAAATTTTTGATGCGATATTCGGAATCAGCTCATCGAGTTACGTCTGAGGAGAGTTTGTGAGTTTTCGAAAACACGAAAATGAAAATTTTCGCAAAATTCAATTTCCTTCTATGTAGAATGTTGCATTTTTTTACTTTGATCGCCTTAGAATATTCCATAAATGTAATATTACTTCATCTTATAGAAAATTTCCTTCTGAATCCGATAATGTACTTGTTTTTTCAATTAGAAGGCTCATTACTCCAGAATATATTAATTTTGTGAATGTGTGCATTTTTTCGTCAAAAAAATTGCCCTTTCCTGTTACATCTTTGTCGAATTAAATTTTTGATGTGATATTCGGAATCAGCTCATCGAGTTACGTCTGAGGAGAATTTGTTAGTTTTTGAAAACAGGAAGATGAAAATTTTTGCAAAATTCAATTTCCGTCTATGTAGAATGTTGCATTTTTTTACTTTGATCGCCTTAGAATATCCCATAAATGTAAAATCTCGCGAATATTACTCCACCTTATAGAAAATTTACTTGTTTTTTCAATTAGATGGATAATTCGTTCAGAAAATACAAATTTTGTGGATGAGTGCATTTTTTCGTCGAAAAAATTTACCTTTACCAGTTGCTCCTTTGTCGAATTCAATTTTCGAGGTGATATTCGGAATCAGCTCATCGAGTTACGTCTGAGGAGGGTTTGCGATTTTTCGTTAGCACGAAAATGAAAATTTTCGCAAAATTCAATTTCCTTCTATATAGAATATTACATTTTTTTACTTTGATCGCCTGGGAATATTCTAAAAATGTAAAATCCCGCGAATATTACTTCATCTTATAGAAAAATTTCTTGTGAATACGAGATTGTACTTATTTTTTCAATTAGAAGGCTTGTTCATTCAGAAAATTTTAATTTTGTGGATGAATGCATTTTTTCGTCGAAAAATTTACCCTTCTCCTGTTACATCTTGGTCGAATTCAATTTTTGATGTGGTATTCGGAATCAGCTCATCGAGTTAAGACTGAGGAGAGTTTGCGATTTTTCGAAAGCACGAAAATGAAAATTTTCGCAAAATTTAATTTCCTTTTATGTAGAATATTGCATTTTTTGACTTTAATCGCCTGGGAATATTCCAAAAATGTAAAATCCCGCGAATACTATTTCATCTTATAGAAAATTTCCTTCTGAATCCGAAAATGTACTTCTTTTTTCAATTAGAAGGCTTATTCGTTCAGAAAATATTAATTTTGTGAATGGGTGCATTTGTTCGTCGAAAAAATGGTTCCACGTCAGAATAATATAGATACAGAATATCCCGTCATAATATCACATACATGAATAACACATACAAAAATAACATTAAAGAAATATATCATAGTACAATAATAACATGAATCATAATAACGTTTCTCAGTATAATATTATTCTAAAATAACAAATCAAAATAATATTACCTATATTTGAAGATTTGAATTGATATGCTGATCTAACCTGAACGAACTAACCTAGCTCGCAAGTTGGGAGCTGAGAAGTTGAAGAAAAATTCACTTCGAGGGTAGTATTTTATTAGTCTGATCTAACCTAAACGAACTAACCTAGCTCGCAAGTTGGGAGCTGATAAGTTGGAGAAAAATTCATTTGGAGGGTAGTATTTTATTAGTCTGATCTAACCTGAACGAATTAACCTAGCTCGTAATCATTGGTATTTCTTTGCAATAATAATTCTGAAAGTGATTTTTCTCCTAATGTTATTATTAATAATATTGTTTCATATTAATTGTTATTCTTTCCTGTGTTGATTTAGTAAAATATTATTTTGTTCTGTTATTTTTACAAATAATATTATTTGAAAATATGATTGTGACGTGCCACCGAAAAAATTGCCCTTTTCCTGTTACATCTTTGTCGAATTCAATTTTTGATGTGATATTCGGAATCAGCTCATCGAGTTACGTCTGAGGAGAGTTTGCGACTTTTCGAAAAAATTAGTTAGTACAATAGTTACCTATTTGTAGAATTGTAGAAATTCGTAGTCAGCTCGTCGAATCCAACCTGAGGTCACAAATGTTATTATCTCCATAGCAACAGGGGTCGATTAAATTGCAGAAGCTTCATGCAGAAACACTTAGATCGCCCCCAGAGTTCAAAATGATGGTGGCGGCCCATCATAACGCGATCGATGATGCCGCGCGATGGACAGAGGGTTGTAATCATCAAAAGAACCCCTGATCTTGCATAAATAAGGGTTCGAATCGATTGAGACGGGGAAGTTAAAGGGCACGAGGCCTACTTTGCGTTCTCTGCACATGCAAATGAGTAGGTGAATGTACAGGGCGTCGGAATCATCCCTGAAATGTTAAAAGAATAGGAATAGGAATAGAGTAGTTACTAAAAGACAGAGGTGGACACTGATGAAAAAAGAACTTGACCCTCGAATGTCAACAGAATATTACCGAAATATTTGATAAACTAGACAAAAGACAATATTTTCAGCCAAGAGATTCGATAAAATTTAAATGATTGCTGTTAACATTAAAAAGACAGTGAATTCAGTTCAGCATGGGCATCACGGTTTCATACGTATGACTTTTGGTTTGAAAATGTTCCAATTACTATTCAACGATTTATGGAAAATATGCCAAAACAAACTATTTGTCCATTCATTCGGTAAATCGTTCTATTTTGTAAATATTGTTGACTAATTCGCTTTCAAAAAGAGGCTACGTGATAACATTTCAAGATGAACCCAGATGAATGATTTCAATTCAGTATAATTGATATCGATTGTATTGAAATGTTTCAATAATTTTGAAGTTATCAATCGATATAAACACGTTTACAGCTTGTAATGAAGAAAAACGATTACGTCTCATACTTTAATTAATCGATTCTTGAAAAATATGCAAGAGTGTTTTTCCGAGGATGTTCGACACTTTATGAAAATTATTGACAATTTCGTAGAGATAACCGACTCAAAATAGGATATTGTGAAACAAATACCGATTATTTGAAATTCAGATTGGTAATGAAAGTAATTAGTACCTAGGTAATCTGTAAATATGATTTTGGATAATTTTTTATCACTTTCAGTGTATTGATCTATGAAACAGTTATATTTGTAACTGAAAATATGGAACTTTACAGGTTACTACAGATATCACAAGTCGAAAGTTCGATATAGAAGGAAATCGAATTTTGCGAACGTTTTGATTTTCCATTTTTCGAAAAATCGCAAACTGTCTTCAGACGTAACTCGATAAGCTGATTCCGAATATAACCTCAAAAATTAATTTCGACAAAGTGTTAACTAAAAAAAGAGCAATTTTTTCGACGAAGAAATGCACTCATCCACAAAATCGACATTTTCTACATGAATTAGCCTTCAGATTCGAAAAACAAGTACATTTTCGGATTCAGAAGGAAAATTTCTATGAGATAAAGTCATACTCGCGGGTTTCCGCATTTTTGAAATATTCCCAGGCGATCAAAGTTGAAAAATGCAATATTCGATATGGAAGATTTTGGGAACCGTTTGATTTTCCATTTATTGAAAAATCGCAAACTCTTCAGACGTAACTCGATAAGCTGATTCAGAATATCACCTCAAAAATTGAATTTGACAAAGGGAAACTATAAAAAGGGCAATTTTTTCGACGAAGAATTGCACCTAACCACAAAATTGACATTTTCTGAATTAATTAGCCTTCTAATTAAAAAAACAAGTAAATTTTCGGATTCAGAAAAAAAAAATTTCTTTAAGATGAAGTAACAGTCGCGGGTTTTCGTATTTTTGAAATATTCCCAGGCGATCAAAGTCGAAAAATGCAATATTCGATATTGAAGGAAATCAGATTTTGGGAACATTTTGATTTTTCATTTTTGGAAAAATTGCAGACGTAACTCGATGAGCTGATTCTGAATATAACCTCAAAAATTCAATTCGAGAAAGGGGTAACTCTAAAATCTACAATTTTTTCGATAAATAAATGCACCTATCCACAAAATCGACATTTTCTAAATGAATTAGCCTCATAATTCAAAAAACAAGTACATTTTCGGATTCAGAAGGATATTTTCTTTAACATGTAATGTTCGATAAACTTGGAAGGAAATCAGATTTTGCAAACATTTTGATTTTCCATTTTTGGAAAAATCGCAAACTCTCTTCACACGTAACTTGAAAAGTTCAATTCTACGAACTGTAAAAAGGAATTTTTTCGTAGAAGAAATGCAGCTATCGACATTTTCTAAATGAATTAGCCTTGTAACTAATAAAACAAGTTAATTTTCCGATTCTGGAGGGAATTTTCTATAAGATGAGGTAGTTAATATTCGCGGGATTTCGCATTTTTAAATATTCCCAGGCGTTCATAATCGAAAGAGCAATATTCAAATCAAATCAAAATCTTATTTTGCGAAAATTTTGATTTTCCTCTGACGAAATTCGATGAGCTTATTCCGAATATCACCCCAAGGGGGTAACTGGAAAAGGAAAATTTTCATAGACACACCGAAAAATGTGCAAATTCACTTTCTTTGACTTACCTTGGTAAAAACCATGTTGAAACTCATTATATCAAATTGACCTAGGAACGATCGAAGAAATGGAAGTAATCAATTTATATCCTTGTATAAAATTTTCAAACAAACTTATTTCTGGTATACGTTCCAATGTGTGTTGAATAAAGTATCTCAAGTTCAACACAACAATAATTCTAAGGACATTCGTGTTTAGCAAAGAACCCACAAAAATCACAACCTCTCGTTTCGAATTAAAAATCGATCGTTCCTTCTTTATTCCCCCCAAGATATGCTCGAAGCATAGCAAATACGCGATCCGAAAATATTCTGTCACATGCAGCGGTACTTTGGAAAGCAATGGCTGGAATAAGACAGGTGTGTCACATTTATATATGCACAAACTCACTGGAGATGCCAAATGCTGCAAGAGCGGAATGCTTTCAGAAGTCTGCTTTTGAGGCGAGATTGGATCAAGAAAGTTCGCTGGATTTCGAAGTTAGTTGTTTGTTTCCAACGCCGAAATCTGCTGAGGTACTTGGCGAGGATTGAACCACAATTTCCGATGAATTCAATAACTTCCCTCCATTCAGTGTTCGAATGAATGTTGAAGAACGTAAATATGTGGAATATTATTATGATTGTGAATCATCAAAATTAATATATTAACCAATTAAGTTTTACAATATATTTTATCTATACACTAATTATCTCGACTTATATCTCTAGCTTAGATTTTTTATCAATTCCCAACAAGACACTTTACTTTGTTGTATTTCAAAAGGACTGCATTGTACACACTCCCCACAAGATTCGACCTCTCCTACATAACCTCTACCTCAAAGTCAAATTCAAAATGTTCTCAATAAGCTCGAAATCTACGGCTTTAGAGGCACTACACTGTCCTGGTTCAAATCATACCTATCTGAACGTAGCCAAAATGTCCTATTCAATATGACTGAATCCAAAGAATGTGTTGTTACAGATCGACAAGCGTAAGGATGCCTCTGAGATGCGCAAACGATAGAAAGCGTGAGTAGATGTGCGACAAAGATCGACTACTGTTTAATAAGGCAGAGCGATTGAGCTCCTGCCCCACTCCAGGGTTTTGTCTACTGCGCAACCAATTCTCGGAGGCATCCTTACGCTTGTCGATCAGTAACTCTGGTGGCCAACGGTGCTACGTTCTTGGCCCGCTTTATGTCAATAACTTGAACCATTTAGATATACAAGGTAAATTCACCACGTTAGGGGATGACATCACAAATCTGTTTGAACAAATTAATATTGATATAAAAAGAGTGAAGAATGGTGTGATGCAAATCTCCTATCTCTCCATGTTAATAAAACAAACATGGTCTCATTTTTTTTTCTTTGGTGTTTTGGCATCGACTGCTATGGTCATTAGCCATGTGTTATGGGTAGGCCTTGTTACTAACTCCTTACGCCACCTTAGCAGCAGCACTGTTAATTGGAACGCAACAGTGAATCGTGCAGGACTCACCCCAGTCGAGCCACGAGATTTTAATAATTTAATAGGTCAAATTAAAAAATCTCAGCCGCAACTGGGGCTCGAACTCTGGACCTTTCGACTCAGAGTCGGACGCTCTAACCACTGCGCCACGCCCCGACATCATGGTCTAATTTAAGTGTGCCATTGAGGAAATTTCCTGAGGGTGATGAAGAAAAAATAACAATATCGTAGAAAATAAGTTTATGGGATTACAATTTATATTGATAAAAAACTAGGTTTTTTTAAAGCTATGTCAGGAACTTGTGCAAGAGCTTAGCCTCAGGTTGTTATGTTGTGCGCATTGCATCTAATGAATTAGATATTGCTAATGAAAGAAAGGTAATTTTTCACTATTGGAGTCTCATCTCCGTTATGGCATTTGCTTCTGGGGCAATACCTGTTCAAACTGGTCTTCATTCTACAGAAACCAAAATATTTTAATATAGTCAAGCCTTTTCATTCTAGAAGCAGTGTGTTTAATTTTAATGAAATTTAGAAATTAAGTAAATACCCCATCAACACACTATACAAGTATATCACATCAACCTCAAACTTAACCCAAAACTCACTTATTTATAATAGCAGAAAATTGTACCATCACGTTTCTCTTACAATAAAAGAAATACAGAGTGAACTCAAATTCAGAAAAGCAGTGAAAAAGCTATGGGTTGCGAAGGCCTATTACTCCACAGAGGAATTCAATGAAGATTAATTCCAATAAAGTTCTAAAATTTTACCAAATTTTTTTATTCACGACTTTCATCTTTTTTGATTTTTATTTTTATGTTATACTTCCACATCTTTAACGAGCAATTTTATATGGTGCAGTCATTTTTACAATTGTATATGCCACTTCTTACAAAAAACCTATCATGCAAATAGTAGTGATAGTATAAACTGTTTTGGTGTCAAAATTCATGCTGTAATATTTCACTTTCCTTGGGTAACGTGCTATTTATTTTTTTGTGCTTTGTGGTGTGAATAAAGTGTCCTTTGATTGATTGATTGAAATCAATCTTTGTTTATTGGAAATATTTGAGATCATTTATACACTGTTAACTATACAGTGCGGCTTTTTTTAGCCCCCCCCCCCCCCCCCTGTTAACTTTTGAACGGTTCGATGTACAAAAATGAATAAAAAACTGTTTGGAGGGTTTCACCGATACTACTTTTTGAAATAAAAAATATGCTGATTGCTGCACAGGAGGCGCGGGGGCACACATCAAATTTTTAAATGGCATGGAGGGTCGACTGTCACATCGTTGAAAAGAGAATTTAATTCTCTTTACAACCATCTAAATATTTTTAAAATTTAGTTGAGGAATTTTTTCCCAATTTCGATTTTTATGCCTATCGAAATTTACTAGTTGATATGCCCCCAGCGCCATCTGTAGTGTAATTGCAATATTTCTTCTCTCAAAAAGTAGTACCGGTAATACCCTTCGCAATGTTTTTTGTTTCATTATTCCACAACAAACCGTTCAAATTTATCAAGGGATGACTAGTTTTCAGATCCGCATTTATATTTGTTATTTCGTATTTGAATTGCAAAAAAAATATTGACGAGATTAAAAAAAAATTACGAATTGAATTCTCTTTTCAACGATGTGACACTCGACCCCCCATGCCATTTAAAAATTTTGAAGTCGAACAATCACCATATTTTTTGTTTCAAAAAGTAGTATCGGTAAAACTCTCCAAACGTTTTTTTATTAATTTTTTTACGTCGAACCGTTCAAAAGGTAACAGGGGGGGGGGGGCTAAAAAAACACTGTATATAATATCTTGTAATCGTGTTTCTCAAAAATAGCGCTGATATCAAAATTGTTCTGTTCTCGCCCATCATCAGTTTATCAGAATTTTCAACAAAGATCTGTCAAAGCCCTCATTTCGCAACTTTTGTACTGTCCTGTAGACCACGAAACCCAGTCAACCCTCACTGATAAACAAAAGAATCTTGCACAAAGAGCACTATTTCACTCCGGCTTTACTTCAACAAAACAATATCGCCTTTTACGTCTTGGTTTCTTGGACTCACTGAATACGAGCAAAAGTAAAAGAAGAGAGTAAGAGTTTGAAGCGGCTCAAGCTTACGACACTTTTACAGAACAATATCATGATCATCGATGTAAGAAGAAATACTACAATGGACTATTTTAGTGATGTTGAAAATAGTATACTTGACGCGATGGAATTAAAATATAAATCAGAACTAGTAAATCAGTGTTTTTTTTATCCATCAATAAATGACTAAGATATAGATTATTTAAATTTACGTATTTTAGCGCGGAACGTCTTTGATCTCCGGCTCGTCTGTGACGTCACGCCACATGTCTGAGATCGCCACACCACAAATAATTATGTATTAGATCCTAAGCCGCGCCAAAGAATATCTACAATACTGAACAGGAAGGGACAGTGGCAGTGGTGGGGGAAAATCGTTTTCTAGTGCGCATGTTTACTGGCAAAATGGCGGATCATTAACAAGGTTATGTCGATGCAGCTGATTCATTGTTGCCATTGTCAACTGTCAGAATTATTATGTTCTGTGCTCATGGTTTTGTTCTGTGGTTGTATTATTATTCATGTAATTTTTAACAACTTCTGTGCTTGAAAAATTTCAACCCTTTCTCGTATGATAATTAAATAAATAAATCAGCTAATCTTAAATCATACCAAATATATTTCTTTTCATTTCGCAACGCTTCCTACAGTACGCGGAGGCAGCTTCTGTCGTTCAATAATGAATTTTTTCCTGTGTCCCGACCTTTAGCACCCCAACAAAATGGCGGAGGTCATCAACAATTACCCACCGAACATCAAAGGAGCCGACAAGAGTGTCGCTTCTTGTTCAGTATTGTAGATATTCTTTGGCCGCGCCAAGGCACACATATGTAGTACTTTTAGGTCCAACTAAGTCACGCCTCATTAGTTTGCACCACTTTTCCTTTTATTCATGTCATTTGGTACATGAAAAAATAATTTATTGGGGTTTTTAATTGTCGTGCTTTTACACATAGGCACAATACAATATTTGTAGGGTATTTTTTTTATTTCAGCCATCGTGTAATGAACAATACACGACACGAACGGTGCAAGTGATTGTACACCGATAAAGTAAGCACTCTGCGAATGTGCGAATACCAGTCGCCTCGTTCATGTGGCGTGACGTCACACACTAGAGCGCTGCGTACTATGAAATTATTCTTCCAAGCGCAACTTCAAAGTCCCATAACTTTTTCATTTCTAGAGATATTTCAACGATTCTTTCACATTTTTGTTTCATTTTACTTACATTTTTAGAATTAAGTACTCTATAATATAAAAATTAAAACTAGTCCATTGTTTACGGAAATAACGTGAAATCATATCAAAATGTACTTTATTATCAGAAGAAATGAATGCCCATTGACAAAGTGTGGAGTAATTCAAATAGTAAATTAAACATATACACACACATACATGAAGGATACATATTGAAATGGTAACTATTATGCAAAAATAAATATGCATAAAAAATTAGTATGAACATCAAAACCAGACTAAAAGCAGTCACAGTAAAAATAAAAGCTAATCACCGCATGTCAACAACGAAGTAATTGTGAATTTTCTTTGTTTATTATTTCATTTTGTTTTCTGATTTAGTTTTTATTTATAAGTAAAACTTTTAAAAAGTTTTTTTTTTATTTTGAGTTTTTAGTTTGTAAATGTTTCTGCTTGACTCGGCTCTTTCCTCAGGGGCAAGTTCCATAGGATTCGCCTAGTTACGAAGTTTGTGAATTTCTTTTCTGAAAAAAGAAATTTCTAAACAAATAATTCGGTTTTACATGGTTAATTTAGGAACATCGATCTTACTTCCAAATTTGGTTTATTCTGCTATAGTTCGCTCCTTTTTCAACAGAATTTCTGTCTTTCTGCTTTTCCCAAAAGATGGCGCATACTCTTGTTTCGTGAAGTTCTCAATTCCTAGAAGTTATAGATACTAATAATACTTATTGTCTTTATGAACTTAAAAATTTGGAAAGTTTAAATAACTTAGGAGATTCACGCAGGTAGTGCGCATCCGTTCTTTTATGAAGAAAATTTCTCATTGTTCAGGCAATTTGTAATGGAAAAACAGTGAAATCTTGCTGCTACATTTCCACTTCGCGTTCTCACAATGGAGGATGGTATAAATAAGTTTTTTAAATACCGTTTTCCTCGAAGGTGTCTAGGGCGCTGACAGGCTTCTGTATTTTTGGATTTCTCACTTCATAACACTTCTTACAGGTAGGAAAGTTACAGGTAGTTGTTATGTTAGGTCTTGGAAAATTTATTTTGTTCAAACTTATTTCACTTTTCACAATTTATACTTTAATTTTCGATTGTTAACAAATCTTTCTCACAACTACCGGTTTCTCTCCATGTTCTAGCTCTCTTTTAATTTAACAAGTTACCTAGCCACTAGTTTCCTTTATGTTGTTATCGTATTGCAATTATTTGAATAAGTAAGTAACAGATATTTTTGTATTGTACTGGGTGATTTTATTATTTAAAAGAAAACAGAATTTTGGTATGTAAAAGATTTTGTTAAGATTTCCTTACAAGTAAAATCCCAGGGCCTTCAGACATAACTTATTTTTGAAAAGATGAAGACTTAGGTTCTGAGTGGTGTGTCATGTACTTTCAATACCTGCGTGCTTTTGGAGTTCGCTCTGTGATACCTGGGCAGGTACCAAGTGAGAAAGGTAACTAAAAATAAGAGTTACTTAACTCAAATTTGTATGGCTGATTAGAATAACACTCTGAAGTAATGTGTGGAGCTTTAAAGCGACTGACAAAAGTTCTGGTCTATGGAAAGCGTCTGACACTTTTGAAATTACTTCAAAGTGATATTTAAGTAATTTTATTTTTAGTTACCTTTCTCACCTGGTACCTGCACAGGTGTCACAGAGCGATTTCCACAAGCACGCAGGTATTAAAAGTACATGAGACACCACTCAGAACCTAAGTCTTCATCTTTTCAAAAATAAGTTAAGTCTGAAGGCCCTGGGATTTTACTTATAAGGAAATCTTAACAAAATCTTTTATTTGCCAAAATTCTTTTCTTTCAAATTTCTTTTTGAACAAAGATCCTCCCAGAGTCGAAGCCGTTTCCAACCGAGATGGCTGACCCTAGTGTGATGCGTCTGCTGGGTATAAAAAAAAGAATTATTGGAGACGATTTGAACTCGGAGCTCCTGGGTGGTAGCTAGTGATTCTGTCAACCCACCATGGGTTACAGAAAAATATCTGTAGACTGGCAATTCAACTAAGTGAGTAGTGTTTTTACGTACCTTGATACCCTAATATCCGAAGAATGGTCATTGGTCAAGCTAGCAGGTACATAGTTCGTTTAAAAAGAAGTAACGTCTGGCGGCCCTGGGATCTTGAACTATAATGTGTTTATTTCCATATTCGTGTTTATGGGAAGTTTCGAAATTTACTTTCCTAATATTTTTTAAATACAATATGCATGAACAATAGTGTAAAATACATTAAAAAAATCAAAATATGAAATCCTAATAAGTATCACACTCTAATAGAATGTAGGTATGTAAAAATGCTATACGTGACTATAGATTATTTCTCTTGGGTCAGGTTATTGAAGACTGGCCTTACAGAACTCATGAACATTATAGAAAGCCAATTCGAAAAGAATATTATTGATAGAAGATCTAAATCGATTATAATCTCCAATATTTCTCATAATCCTTGTTAAATGATTATATAATTTTGAAGCATTACATATCCTGTTTCCAATCAACTCGTAACGTGACTAAAATCGATTGGGAAAATCTATTATCCACCGAACGCCCTTGATTTGTATCGGTCATTTCAACTCTCGGCTATTCCAAGGCGTTTTCCTTCCATTCATTATTACATCGATGGTGGCAGGAAGTTCAGAATCGAGCTACACGTTTGTTTCTTCAACTTGACACGCTTGATGCCATAGGAACACGTGTCGCTCTAGTGAATGCCAAAAGAAAATAGCTCTTGTCCTAGAGGCAATGTTTAAATCTACGATTACCAATGGTAAGTAGGTGTACCGCCGGAAAGTTATTATTTGTTGCTTCATAGATATATGATTATAAAAATTGCACTCGGTCATTTTCATATTTAGAAGAGCCTTCCTTCTTTCGCCAAAATATGAAAATAAACTCTTGCAAAATTATCGGTAATTTTTAAGCAAATTATCTGTAATTGTGCATTTATAACCCAAAAAACTCAGCACCAACTCTTACTTAATTTTCCTCGGCTCTCATGACGTTTTCTGAACTCAGGATTTTCCAGAAAATCAGAACATGAAAAAGAGAATCCTACAAAGTAGAATAAAACACACATAACTGATAGAAATCTACTGCTCTGTAAAAATAACTCTTGTGTAACAGAACACAAGCTTTCTTGGTGGCTCAGGAGTGCCTCAGGAGTGGCAATGTCAGAAAAACATTGGGTTCCGAAAAAACAGCACCCATGGCGTTTTCTGATGCATCTGTTTGTAGCAAAAATCAAGTTGATGATCAGAGTGAATTGAATCACAAGCAAGTGGAAACAAGAAGATAGATCGTATCAAAGTGAGCCAATTTGTAGTCTTCAATCCAATGATTTTGGATTTGCTATAAGGGGATTTGTCTTCTTTCCACAACATAGCAGAAAAATTGGGATATTTGACAATCAATCAAACGATCAACATCACTTTATTTTACGTAGTACGAGGATATATTGAAAAATGCTTATCCTACTTATATAGAACCAAACAAAATTTCAATGTCAAAATATTTTATTACTCAACATATTCTCCTCTTAATTGGATACATTTATTACAGCGAACCTGCAACGTCTCTAGACCTTTCAAAAAAAATGTTTCTTCTTCCCAAAAAACTGAAGCAAGAACTTTTCCAGCAGATTTTGGACACGATACTTCTTAGGTCTTGGAGAACCGAAGTGTCGCCATTCCATCGATTGTTGCTTTGTTTCTGGATCGAAGAAATGTCTCATCCATAGGAACAATTCGGTTTAAGAAGTCTACATCGTTTTCAAATCGAGCACAGATCGAACGCGATGCTACTACCCTTGCACGTTTTTGGTCAACATTCAAACATTTGGGGATCCATTTTGCAGCAATTTTTCTCATGTCGAAATTGACGTGAACCATATGATGAACGCGTTCGTATGAAATATTCAGTGCTTCAGATATCCGTTTTAGACCAATTCGACGGTCTGTTAAAATCATGTCATGAACTGCATCGATATTTTCGGGTACTGACACAGAAACTGGCCCTCCAGATCGGTCATCATCTTCAATGGAAAATTTACCTCTTTTGAAGCTTGCAGTCCAATTTTTCACCGTTGCATACGAATGACATTGATCACCAAGGGTATTAAGCATATCTTCGTAAATCTGCTTACCTCTTAACCCTTTTAAATACAGGTACTTGATGATGGCTCGATACTCCAATTTTTCGATTTTCACAATTTCGGTGGACATATTTTTCCTTGTAACTTTTGTAACTCTGGATTACTTTTTTGACGTCAATCTAAAAGTATCAAAGCCACGGAACACATCAGTAGAAGTCAGAAAACAGATGGCAAATTTAACGTTAGTTGTAATATCAGTTCACCACTACACCAATAGGTTCCGCCACACTCTTCACACGAGTACGTTTTGGTTTTTATTCAATTAGAAATAGTTCTGAATCGTTCCCAATTTTTGTCATTGCGTCAATAGTTCTGCGCAGGTTCCCAACAGTTTTCAATTAAAGAACCCGAACAAACCTATAGTAACATCGTTTTCAAATCGAGCACAGATCGAACGCGATGCTATTACCCTTGCACGCTGTTGGTCAACATTAAAACATTTGGGGATCCATTTTGCTGCAATTTTCCTCATGTCCAAATTGACGTGAACTATATGATGAACGCGTTCGTATGAAATATTCAGTGCTTCAGATATCCGTTTTAGCCCAATTCGACGGTCTGTTAAAATCATGTCATGAACTGCATCGATATTTTCGGGGACTGACACAGAAACGCCTTCCCGATCGGTCATCATCTTCAATGGAAAATTTACCTCTTTTGAAGCTTGCAGTCCAATTTTTCACGGTCGCATACGAAGGACATTGATCACCAAGGGTATTAAGCATATCTTCTTAAATCTGCTTACCTCTTAACCCTTTTAAATAAAGGTACTTGATGATGGCTCGATACTCCAATTTTTCGATTTTCACAATTTCGGTCGAAATGTTTTTTCTTTTAATTTATTGCCTAACTCTGGTTTACTTTTTTGACGTCAAACTTTACACTGACACTTCTAATAAGTTATTGTTCGTTGCTATGGTAACGCAATATTTTGTTTATGCAGGGAACTGGTCTAGGCTAACTAGATATCAATACATCCTCGTATTTGTGGCATTGTCAGATGAAGTGTTATACATGATGTTGCAGATGTTTTCATCTATGGGCTGGTTTGAAATACCTAATTTACGTTATTCCCAATTTGAGTCCATGATTTTTGTCGAGTTTGAGAAACAAATACTGAGAGTTTTATTGTCATATTTCACTGTAATCATTAATCATGTTCAAATAATATGTTTTATGACGTTTTCAAGATAATCTTCATTTTTTAAGGAAAAGGTGATAAAAATTTTTTTTAAGAATTCTATGAGGATTTCAAACTGATTCGTATCATGGATAAAGCAATAAAAATTATCGATAAAGATAAACTGATGTATTTCGTCCACAAATATTAAGTTTGAAATAAAAACCAGTTGAAACAGGGGCACAGCTCTCGAATCCAAGTCATAACTTTGCAAATATCTCAATGCACCTTAATAAAGTAGTACCACGGGGCTCTATCAGTTTTCATTTACGTGAATGACATTTTTCAGGTCTATTCGGGTAACTGTTTCTGTGTTAGAAAGACTTGTATCAGAAATCTCATATTACAACATCCTAAAAACACAAGTGTATTCAAGAAAACATAAAAAATTAACCAATGCAATTGTTATTTTTCTCTTGTAGGGTTTTCAACAAGTCAACTGTGTCGTTTAGAGATTGGTACTTTTTTATATTTCATACATTTTTAATATTTTTTTTTGTCTTGTTCTGTATCTTCCGATTTAATGAAATTTTTTACGAATAACTGTTAAATAAACGGATCTATCCAATAACATCAACCCTTAGTTCTGTGCTCGTATTGAATATTGAGTTTCGTGATGATGAATGACAGTTCGTGGAATTTATTAGTTCATAATTCCCGTTCATATTCATTATTCTTTCAGAATCCTTGGTCGAAACGGGAATTCATTCGTTTTTAATTAATACGCATAATACATAATTGAAATAGTTGGTAGGAAACTTCTTGGATATTTATAGGTTTTAATCTACTAAAATACTCAGCAGAGTTTATGAAAAGTATTATGGCAGAGGCTTGTGGTTTGTTCGAGTAGCTCAAATTTTCTTGTTGGTATTTTCAAAATATATTTTTCCTCCAGCTTTCATAACTATTCGAACAAGACACTGCAAGTGGGTGGCACAAATGAACGACGTTTTATAACACTTTATACCCCCCATTTTTTTGTTTAAACTCTTCCAATCACTTACGTTATCCCCTATTAAAACGGTCCTATTACTCTTACATCAACGATACATCATTGATGTTTTTATTTGAGGCTGAATAGTAAAAGAATGATATCTTTCAGAAACCCGAGGCTCTTTAAAAAAATCGTACATGATGTTCGGTGATGTGGTTTGAGTATACTTCTTATGATACGTTTTTGTGCAATTAAAATCCTGTGAAGAGCCCCAAAATAGTATGCTTTATGTTATTAATGATTGCATAGAGGCGCAATAGAATTGACTATAAACATTTAAAGAGACCTAATAGCACATGAACTGTCTTTAATTCCAGTTTAAGGTTTAGTCCAACAAGTCTTCTATAAATGTTATACTTTCAATATCTCATATTGTTCCACTATCACAAAATACTAAGATATAATCGCTCTTAATTTGAGATTTATTGAAAGATATTTATCCATAGATTATTTCTGCAATAAGTTGTATTGCTGCGTCAATACTGCAAATAACCTACTTCTTTGTGAGTAAACCAGTTAAACTAGACCTGCCTAGCACAGTGAATATATCATCCGGATACAGACAAATCAGGTCCTCCACAAAGCCCATTATACAGAAGGAAAATTAGTGGCCCAGGAATTGAGCCCTGCTTGACACCCAGTCTGATGAAAGATGACGTTGAGAAGTTTTACTCCGTCTTGAGATATGCATATAACCTGCTCCCTACTTTCAATAAATAATCGTTGGCAAAAATCATATGTAAAGTGCATGAAAGATCTGATATGACAAGATGGGGAAACATCTCAAGGTAGCTTTGATTTTCATTAGGAGAGCTCCTAGATATACAACTAATAAAAATAGAAGCTATGCTACTAATTTCCACTCAGTGTTTTGACAATAGATCGTTAACACCTATCATAAAAATTTGATTATTCGTCGCCAGTTCTTTTGTTCTTGTCGTTTGGTATTTATCCATATAACTTCGCATTTGGAAGCTTGTAATGGAACAATCAGATGGCCCACCGATGCGAAGTGCCGCATATTTATGAAACAATAGCCTTTTTCCACAAGAGATATGATCTTTCGGCAAATAAGCTGATTAGACCAAATTTATTCGCCAAGGACCATTGTAATAATATTAATTACCGCTTTGACTTTCAAATAACCTAAAAAGGTATGAATTGGTATTGTCAGGTATTTATATGATGATGTTTTCTATGGTCAGCTTTTTTTTATAAGTTACTCATACAATTGGAATCATAATTACAAATAGGATTATTTCGAAAAAAAATAGAAACAACCAAAACCAATAACAAAACATCAAGAGTCATGCAATGCCATGTCATGCATGTTTTTAAGGCGTATGATGAAAATTACATTTTGGATCTGATTACAAAAAAATTTAAAAATAAACGTTCATCTGGTTCTGATGAGGTTCCTATATTTCTTGTTGTTTCACGAGTTAGTAAAGCCATTCGTAATATTGATAATATTTATCATTTTCCACCGGTTATTTCCCGACTTTACTAAAATCTGGAAAAATAATTCTCACCTATAAAAAAAATTGTCTATAACTAGAAAACTGTAGACCAGTTACAATATATTCCAGATCCTCGAAAATATTTGAATATTGCTACTTGAATAGATTATTATCATTTTGCCAAGACAACAATATATTTTCACCAAATCAACATGGGTTTCTGAATAAAAAATCTACAATACAGCTAGTTATTCCTACCACCAAAAAATAATTAAATATATTAAAAGGGGCGAGTGTCATGTTGAGATCTTCTCTGTTTTCAGCAGGGCATTCGACTGTGTGAATCACAATATCCTATTGGAAAAATTATAATATGAATACTAAATAAGATGATGTACGCTTAATTGGGTGAAAACTTTACTTTTTCATAGAAAACAGTTGGTAGTTGTTGACGATAATCCATCTGAATATTGAATTACAGATATAGGTGTGCATCAGGGTTCCGTACTCGGCCCTATACTTTCTATATTATATATCAACAACCTTGATCAGCATTCCACGATGTACGCTGGATCTCACTTATTATTTCTAATTCATCAGAGCACTCCTTGACAGATATTTGTAGTGAAGTATTAAGTCGTCTTAATAACTGGTTTTCATAGTCATCTATATCTCAAGGTTGGCGAAATGCGTTAAGAAAAAAGTGTGAGGACATATCGTTCAAAACTAATGGAGAGTGTTCAGTACTTTCAGCCAACTCAGATCATACCACATTTTTGGGTCTGCAGATAGACAGAAATCAGAACTGGAAAGTTGAATTCAATTTCTTTTCAGTTCAGAAATCTGCGACGTGTTCTGAATATTGATCAATTGTTGCAGCTTTACTACGTTTCTTCAACGCAAATATTATATCGAAAAGCTGATTCATACAAAGCAATGCCTTATCGTAGTTGAGTCACCACCAGTGAGAAGTCAACATATCTTGCAATCTTAAAGCCTAAATGACTGGCGACAACTCTTAAAGCAAAACAACAAATTTTCTTGCAAAGCCTCAATGTAAGTGTCGAATTTCAACTTGAGGTCAACATTCAAACCTAGAAAGTTTTAAAATAATTTTTTGTTATTCAAGTAATCATCTATACGATATAATTGAATGAAATCCTGTTGGTCATATACAAGTTGATAGAAGATAAGTTCATATCACACCAGGATTTAATGACTCGTAGATCTGATTCAATCACAGTGTGAACACTAGAACATCTTTATTGTGCCATGTGATAGTAGCAACGTCGATATTCACTGTATTACCGATGTATATCAAAAACACAAAAAGAACCCAGCACTGAGCCTTGAGGCACACCACTTCACACGAATTTGAGATCAGAGAATGCATTCGCAGTTCTCACTAGTTGTCTTCGATAACCCAAAAAGCTTCTGAACCGAACAAAAGCAATTCCTCTACATGTCTAACCGTGAAGCTTTCAAAGCAGTCTTTCATGATTGAGATAGTTAAAAGCCTTTGACAAATCACGAAAGACTGTTGCAGCCGCATCCCCATAATTCAGGATATCATAAACTATTCCAAGACAGTGAAAAAGAGCGTCATTGGTGTTTTTATATTGGAAATAAAACTGTTGAGCATTCAAGATTTTATTCTTTTTGGCATCCAACTTTTTTTCGACAACTTTCTCGATTATCTTCGCTAACGCTGGTAATAATTTAACAGGCCTTAGGTTCGAAGGTTCATTCACAGCAACTACATTTTCAATACTTTTCTTTCAAAATCTGTAACCGTCTTTGATTGTGTCAGACTTGTGAGTTTTAAATTAATAACAAAGACTTTCGGAGGCCTTCCGGTAAGGAATGTTAATACTCCTGGTATCTGCATTACAAAACTCGTACCATTTGGTAGGCCTAGAGCAGGAATATAAAAAATTAATAGCCTCGTGCAAGCCGCGGTCATAAAAGTTTCGAAATAGGTATATAAAACCTCTTAAATATTCATATTTCATGAATTTCAAGTTGCGCCCCGCTATCTTGAATGCACTTCTGGTGGGAATACGTGTGCACCCATAATTTAGGAGCCCTCAAAGGGTTTCATTAACAATAGATTGTCACATCCAGCTCTCGACATAAATAACTTACCATTGTGCTGTCCTTTGCTCTGGATTTAATTAGAGATATTCGGAATTTCATTTGCCGCCAGCCCAAAACTCAAGAACTCCGGTATTGTTTATCGAGAATTTTATTCTTGTTCGCTATTCAAATTCCACTCATAGAACGGGGAATTTTCCTTTTATCTCTCTTGGAGCGATTTCCAGATCTAATATCGCGTTTTCCGAAGTAGACTTTGAAATATTGATTCGGCTGATTAATTGGGGAAATTCAAGATTTATCTTGAAAGTCCGTAAACTGGATTGGAAGAATAGTGATATTAAATATACAGAGCATTCATTTAATGCTATACCTCACATGATCAAATTAAAATTTATCGTTCTGAGGTTGTCGCTACTGACTATTAATATACATATTATCCAAGTTCTTCGATTTTTTCGAAAAACCTGTTTCTTCGATTGTAAAAATTCTCGTGGAATCGTGTATAAAAACTAAAATTTCAATAATTCTATGATTTAGTTTTGGTTATAAGGTCCTAAATTAATATTTTGTGTATTTGGATTTTTTGACAGTTGACAATACTTCATTTACTTTTCATCTATGGTTTTACTGTTGTTATGTTCGATTATATTTGATTCGCTTTATTGTTTAATTATGTTCTGTATTAGTAAAACAGATTCTGGTAGTTCAAGTAATTTTTAGGGATCACACATCTCAAAATCCTGTTCCACGCTTTAATAGAATCCATCATTCAGTACAGTATTATTGGCTGAGCAGACATACTAAGCTGTCATCTAAAACCATTAGAGGTTCTCAAAAAATGGTTCAACAATATAATTTCGGAAAACCGAAAACTTATTCAACTGAACTGCTGTTCCTCGATTCAAAACTATTCGACTTGAAACAACTGTAGTGTAAAAGTATATTTTTCTGAAATCGTTCAAGAATGCCCACTTTCTCGGAGCAACTTCAGGCCTCAAAATATGCTAATCTAGTATTTTAGTTCGTTGCTAAGCAACGATACGGTAAAGTACTTTCCCGTATCGAAAACGATACGGGAAATTTTTTGCCGGCTTGTTTACATTTTAGACAGTTATTGAATTCACGCAAACAATATGTAGAATTCCTTAGTTTTTGATAATGCTGATTGCGATTTCAGAAAAAATAGTATGTGTACCTCGTAGTAAAAGCACATTCTCAGACTTCAATGCTTGTTGGCCTCGGCCAACAATTTACATTGTCGTCCGGGAATGTATTTCTTTTACTACTAGATACACAATATACTATTCCTTACGACAAAATAGGCTTTTTCCTTGCATGCAAGACATGTTCCCGTGGGAGGCAAAGCACGAAAAACCAATTTATGGACGAGTTATGAACGATATTTTTCATTATATCTACCTGTCAACCACAAGTGTTTAAGAAACATTTATTTTTAATGATGAAGGAACAAAAACATGTATTATTAAATGAAATATTTATGGTGCAAAAATATCCAGAAATTGCCACAAAACAAGCGTTATTTACCCTGTTGGTAAGGAAGTATTCAAACAATTTGCGATTTCTATAGAACTGTCAACAACATTATTTAATTTTGACATGTAAATAGGCAGCTATAAGGACACGGAAAATTTTTCCGTGCGGGCGCACGGAAAAAACCCTTTTTCAGTATGCTAAATAAGCATGTAAATATAGTGTTTTCAGATAGGTATAATGAAAAACTGTTTTCGTGAAGGTCTGATCTCAGTCCAACTGACAATTTCATATCAATGATTTATAAAATAGCATGCAATCTCCAAGATGTACAAAATCGCATAACAGTTGAGTGTAGGGCTATCAGAAAACTTTACAAAAAATGCAAGGAGAGAAATAGTGAATATTTTTAAAAAATTACAAAATAAGTTCCTCATTCAGTTGTTAATTTTTACTAGCAACCAGACGTCAAAGGAACCTATAACTATCGTCAACTTTTTGTTTTTGCTTATATCTATTCAATCTACTTCCTATTTTAGACATGGACCGGACTTTACAATCACGAACGAATATCTCGTGTATCCCGGGAGATACTCTCGACATTTTCAAGAACTCATGTCGCAAAGCGCTAGCTGCTTCTCACAGAATCGAGTACCACTATCAAAAATCTGACCGCACGACTTCAAGATATGTAAAAAAATGCCTAACCATAAACAAACCGATCGACTACAAATTGTTTATTGCACAGGGTCACCGACAGGAAACGCATAGGGAATGAACTGTATTATAATGAATACAAAATGGAGGACATTCACCATGATCCTCAATGAAGAATCTTCCGCTAATAATCTGATCAGCATCCGTAGGATTTCTTAGTTATGAAATTATTTATTGGGTTTTTGCTTCACAAGTTGTATATCCGGCTCGTAGGACCAATATTGTTCCTCCATGCGTAGGAATAAAATCAGTAGAACTGTAGTTTTCTTCTTTTATTTCGTAAGAAATTGAAATCTTTTGGATGTTCCGAGAACAACATATATATTCTCGAATCAATATGAGAAAAGTGATAAATGGATTCATATCTCCAGTATCTGGTCCTGTCATTCAGTTGTAGGCAGTCTCGAAAATTTGGCTTCGTTCCCAGTCATTATATACGAGTTATGTAAATCTGAGACAGTTAATTGAAGTCGATAATATAGAGACCATGATTTATTGTTATGAAACGTATACTTTTGTAAATAAGCTCGTATATTTTCTCAGCCTACAATCAAACATTGAAAAATGTTGTTATGAACGGGCAACGAAG
Organism: Chrysolina oricalcia; assembly: GCA_944452925.2. NCBI lineage: Eukaryota > Metazoa > Arthropoda > Insecta > Coleoptera > Chrysomelidae > Chrysolina > Chrysolina oricalcia. The sequence goes on from OX101817.2 coordinate 7,125,654, forward strand.
AAAATAAATATGACTGGCTTTATTGAGGTTAAAAAAAGTGGTACGGCATAAACCAGTTCAAGCAATTTTCGGTTAGAATTTATTCTGTAAAAAATAACCTTTTTACAGCATCCGATTGAACTTTACATTTAGAATTATACATAACTTAATTTTATAAATTCCGTACCAGGATTTGGTATTATAATTTTGAAGAAAGCGGTTGATACAAAAAAAAATATTATCTTGCCAAGAAAATCTTGATTACTCACTTTTCGTCTTTCCATCGTCTTGATGGGCTGAAAGATTTTCACTTCTTTTATTTTTTCTTCATTGGGATTCAGGTAAATACTGACAAATCTAGGTGATACGATTTGTTCTTGTTTCGTGCACATGCGTACACCTCAAAAAAATTCCAAAAATATTCTTGTTTCGTACATTGAATTAATGAACCCATTTTCGACTTTTCCTTTCGTATACCGACCCACTTTTCCTTGTAAAAATACATTTTGTGGGGAGTAATTTTTTAGTATAATAAACTAGAACGAACTAACCACGCGTAGACATTTGAGTGCGTGGACATTTTGTGAGAAGAATTTTCAAGTATGATTATGATTATGTGGGGTTTCAGGCTTTCTTAAACTCACATACTTTCTGACCAAATTGAGCAATTTTCCATTTTCAGCTTCCTCAGAAATCGCGAAGCTTCTGAAAGAGTGTTTTTTTTTTCTGTCTGGAATATTTATCAATAAAATATTTCCTTTGTCATCAATATGATCTAAAGACATCTTTGTTAATTCTTCTCGCCTACATGCGCCCGACAAACCAAAAATCGTAGAGACTTTTATATGAAGATAAATTTCGTCAGGTGCTTCATTTATAAACATAAAAATTTCTTCTTTTAAAAAATTTTTAAACTTTTTTATTTTTTTTATATATGCCGTGACCTTGAAAAACTTGCTTATATCGACGTCTTTTTTGAGTTTAATCACACTTTTTAACATTGAGTACCTGGACCAAAAAGTGTTTGGCTTGCATGTTTTGTAAATTTCAGCGAAATAAGCCAAAAAAACGTTTTTTTTTGAGTTTTAATTCCCATATTCTGGCACCAGTTTTTAAACAGAATATACTCCTTTCATACCTATGACGGGATTTTGATGGTAGATCTACGTTTGCAGTTCTACCTGCTTCCAAAACTGACACTGGCAAATCTTCGTCTGAAGAATCCATGAAAAATTATCTTACTAGAAAAAGCTGCGACGGTGAAATTGGTTTTGACAAGGTAGTATTTCGACTGACAGGTTTATTTTTTCTCTGTAGCTACGGTGATTCAAAGTGACAAATAAAAAATATCAGATGTTTATTACTATTTGACATTCATTTGATGAGGCTATACCAAGGCCATTGAAAAATTATTGAAACTTACTTTTCATTTTATTAAAAATTATTGCAGAATGCTAATAAACTTAATTTTTCAGTCATTTTGTAAACTACAACCATACAAAAATATATATTCTCAGAATTCGAAAAATTCGATCTTGTTTGCATCTTTGGTAATTTCCTGGGGTCTACCCTTTACAGCTATTTTGAGGTATTTTTTTTCATATCGACTTGAATATAGTAATTCGAACATTCTGAATTCATTGGCGTTCGAAGAATTGCCGTATCTCTAAGCGTTCTTGATTTGAAAAATTCAAATAGAGTTGAAAATAGTTTTTTCCCGCAATTTTTTTTTAATTTTCAAATTTTCGATCTCAGTTTCGAAAAATTCAATCCTTTTTGTAGATGCATGCATAATTTCAAATATATTCCGATTCAATTAAATATTTCATGGCTTTTTATGGAACATCGGCAATTTCGAACTTTTGACCTTTTATTCCCTTTTCCGGCTAAATCTTATGTCTGACAATTACAAATGATATATTTTCGGAATCAGTGTGAAATTTTACCTATAAAGTGGAAATTTTAAGTGGATCTAAAGATATTGCATTTTTGGTGAATTTCAAGGGTCTACCCCTTACAACTACTTTGGGGTCAATTTTTTTTTCTCCGATCTACTTGAATATACTAATTCGACCATTCTGAATTGATGGGCGTTCGCAGAATTGCTGTATCTCTCTCTAACCGTTCTCGATTTGAAAAGTTCAAATAGAGTTGAAAGGGGTTTTCCCCGCAAAATTTTCTATTTTTCAGACTTTTGGTTGTTGAACCATAGTTTCTTCAAGTGCAAGCACATGAGTTAAACTTTGCAGTTTACTCTTAAATATACGGGTAGTTCATTAATCGGGGTTTCGTTCGTATTCCAGACTCCCAATTAGCTGTTAACTTCCTACGCCCCTGTACAGTAACCGCCAAAAAGTATGTACCATATGGGAAAATTTTTTATTATTGGAGTATTGGAAAAAATATTCTGGGGAAAAGTTTGTGCATGTCCGATAACCTAAAAATCGATTTTGACACATGTCACGTGATCGCTAGAATGGCGGCAAAATGAAAAAAATTGCAATGCAAAGGCAAAAAAAAAGGGTAAGATGGCAATATATCAAAAAAAGTTATTTGAAAAAGTCACTTAGAATTCAATTTTATACACATAAACGAAGTTTCAAGAGATAATTCAAAAAATTGAAAATAGCAATTTTTTAAAAATATTTTCCCATCTATTTAAAAATATATTTTTTTTTCTTATGAATAGCTTGACTATACTGAAACATTTGCATTTTAATGATAATGACAAAACTTTCTCATTTTCTCCACACCAGAGGGCACTAAATTAAAAAAATTGGTTTTTGCCAGAACCCTCGCTGTTACATTGGTTCTTATCTAACAGTTATATCAGAATTCCAAGACTATTGTGTTGATATGGCAATCTAGAAACACCATGTTTCCTGATTTTAATCAAGTTTCAATAACAATGCTGTATGAGCGTTTTACTTTGCACATAAACTTTATGAATCTTTAAGTTGACGCACTATTTTCAAGTTTATGTGCGAAGTGAAATGTTCATGCACGATTATCATCGGAACTTGATTATAATCTGGAAATTACCATGTTTTTGGAGTGTCATGTCATCACAATGGTCGTGGAATTCGGATATAACTGTTATATACGAACCGATGTAACAGCGAGGGTTCTGACAAATTCCCATTTTTTCAATTTAGTGCCCTCTGGTGTGGAGAAAATGAGAAAGTTTTGTCATTATCATTAAAATGCAAATGTTTCAGTATAGTCAAGCTATTCATAAGAAAAAAAAATATTTTTAAATAGATGGGAAAATATTTTAAAAAATTTGCTATTTTCAATTTTTTTTGAATTATCTCTTGAAACTTCGTTTATGTGTATAAAATTGAATTCTAAGTGACTTTTTCAAATAACTTTTTTTGATATCTTGCCATCTTACCCCTTTTTTTGCCTTTGCATTGCAATTTTTTTCATTTTGCCGCCATTCTAGCGATCACGTGACATGTGTCAAAATCGATTTTTAGGTTATCGGACATGCACAAACTTTTCCCCAGAATATTTTTTCCAATACTCCAATAATAAAAATTTTTCCCATATGGTACATACTTTTTGGCGGTCACTGTATATTCTCATTAACATTTCTCCTCTATCTATCCAAAGGCGGCGAACAATAACGCTTTTGGGCTGGAACGAAACATCTACTTCATTTGAATTTCTATCAAGCAGGTTTTCATCTAATATTCCATGGAAATGCGGAATTACCATATGCAAAGGCGCATGCTCCACAGGGCCCAGGCGCATGAAAAGGGCTAGCTGTTCGCCAACTTTAATGAAAATTGATGGAATTCGTATTACAGGCATTGTTGGTTACTCGCGGGATATGCATGGAAATGACATGGGAGGCGTGGGAAAATGGGGTGCGGGAGTAAAAGTCTAAATTTTCCCGATATTATTCATGTTCAATTATTAGTTGAATCGTCAATAGATGAGCCAGGTAAAACGGTTGCTTGTGCAATAATCACCTCAAAAGAATTTTTCAATTGTGAATCCCTGATATTGCTTTGCTATTCGAATTGTTTAAGTGAAAAGTCAGTCAAATTGTGGACAAACACTTTGTTTAATGAATTTGTAAGTTTATTCTTTATCGTAACTATACACCCTTGGAAATTATTACCTATATACCTGAGGAAGGTATATATCTCAAATATTAAAATTACAAAAAAAACTCTTCATAAACAAGCTTTTATTGACCTATTATTTAGTTTAGCACTTATTTCTTTTTTATCTAGGTGGCAGGGAGTAAATGTTTTCGAAATTGAATTATTCGACAGGCTGATATGTTGCACTTTTTACATATTTTTTCAATTTCATTTTCGCGTGGTTTCCAAATTTTTTACGAGAAGGGTGGTAGGTCCAGCCCCCAACATTGACTTTTTTCTCCGCAATTTCAGACATCCCAAATTGCCGGAAATTCTTACCAATTTACACGCGTTTACAAATGGAAAATAAACTTCAAACAAAATTTAAAAAAAAATTATTTCTGATCGATTTAGGCTCATATTGAAACCTACTTATCCCCTATCAGATACACTGACTGATTTTCAGTTTCTTGAAAGAACGCATTTTTCAAAATTCTCAAAAGTAATATTTTTCGGAAAATAAGTAACATTTGAATGAAAGTTTTCAAGGAGATCTTTGTTGGTATTTAACAATGTGAAGGTGAGAGACGTTTGAACTTTTCGTGAAATTCTACAATAACCGATTTTTTAAATTTTTTTGAAATAATTACGTTTATCAGGACTTGATAACTTTTTGTTTTTAAGATGACCTCAGCGATGTAGTGATTGGCAAACCATTGAAAACTGTTAGTAATTCCTTTACATTTCATAAAAATCCAAGAGTAAATTTTGTGCAAAAACATAAGGTGTTTGTTGCAAGGCACTTTTTTGGAAAAATACCTTCCATAACTGACTGATTCCCATTCAAATGGATTGTAAAAACACTAATCAATCTCTGCCAACGAATTACTACCACAAAGATCGTGAAAATCTGCTTTACAATTGGCTACGAAATGAGTGCACTACTGCACTGTCAACCTCGGCCAGAAATACAAAAATAAAATTTTACTCGAAGAGTATGTCTGGGAGCGGAGCTCTAATAGGCTCCGCCCACCAGAGACTTTGCTTCGGCATTGACCGAAGTAAATGTCCAGTTTATCCATTTAAGAAACAATTTGGCTCCCGAATTTAGTCATCCGGGAGCCACAGACCAGAGTGTAGTTGTCCTACCGAGTGGTAGCCCGGGTGGCTCACTTGTATATATTATTTTAGGCTATAAATAATAGCATTTAAAAGTATTTCTGGCCAGGTCATTGCTCCTCCTTGGAAATCTACGGCCTGGCCTAGATAGATGAAACGTCGTTAGTTAACACCAACGACATTAACAAAGAATTCGTACTGTTCCTGACTGATCCTGAAAGAAGAGTTCCGGAGTTGCTGGATATTTGCGACGATGCTGCACTTGGAGATGCTTGAGCTAGCCGGATGGGGCAATTGGTCTCCGATTTCCGTATCCGTATCAAGTGCACGCATTTGTTGACAGATCTTCGTGATTCCGCGCTTACACATCCAGTTTAATTGACTAGGCAACACAATATGAGATGGCCAAGGTTTATTTTATTTTGTTTATTAAAAAATTTCATACGAATGTTACTTACTGTTATATTGTTTTGTTGATAATTGATATATCGTTTACTCACATTGTATTACAAAATGTACGAGGGCTGACAATAAAGTAAGGTCTCCAACGCTGCAACTTCGCCGGATCACGCGCTAGGCGAAATCTGGCAACACCGCCGTGTTCCTTGGTTCCCCCACTACCACTTTGCTGCTGGGTGAGGCTTCCCCGACCGCTCAGTCTTGGCTGAGCAGCCGTCAACGATGGAGGTACCACTCGCGTCAGCGTCCAAGTGCGAATTGCGTTCTGTAATACGTTTTTTGAGTGCGAAAAAGGTGACACCTATTGAAATCCATCGTCAACTAGTTGAAGTTTACGGGGAAAAGTGTATGGACATAAAAAACGTGCGTAAGTGGAGCCGCGAGTTCAATTCCGGGCGCACTAATGTTCACGACGAGGAGAGAAGTGGCCGACCGTCGGTCTCGGATGCGATTGTTCAAGCAGTGGAGGCAGAAATGCTCAAAAACCGCCGTGCGACAATTAGGGACTTGGAAGAGAAGCTTGGAGGAGTGTGTAGCAGCGAAACAATCCGTCATATCCTTGTGAACAAGTTGCAGTACCACAAAGTTTCTGCCCGATGGGTGCCGAAACAGCTGACCGAAGACCACATGAAGCGGCGCGTGGAATGTGCGACCAAAGTTGTGGCCCGTTTTGAAGAGGAAGGCGATGATTTTTTGGAAGGGTTTGTTACGGGGGATGAAACGTGGGCTCATCACTACACACCCGAAACAAAGGAGTCGTCCAAACAATGGCGCCATAGCGATTCTCCGAAACCCAAAAAGTTTAAGGCGACACTGTCAGCCGGCAAGGTGATGGCTACGGTGTTTTGGGATCGCCACGGGGTATTGTTGGTGGATTTCATGCCAAGGGGAACCACTATCAATGCAGCAAGGTACTGTGAGACCCTGGAAAAGCTTCGTCGTGCCATAAAAAACAAACGCCCGGGATTGCTGAGCAAAGGAGTGAAATTTCACCACGACAACGCGCGCCCGCACACAGCCAACGTTACCCTTGACCTGCTCAAGACATTTGGCTGGGAAATCATCGATCACCCTCCCTATAGTCCCGACGTGGCCCCCAGTGACTACCACATGTTCCCCGCCCTGAAAAAACATCTCGGAGGGAAGAAGTTTGATAGTGACGCGGAGGTTCAGAAAGAGGTCAACACCTGGCTGCGCGAGGCGGACGGAGAGTGGTATTCTGCCGGCATAGACAAGTTCATCGTGCGGATGCGCAAGGTGTTGGAAAAAAATGGCGATTATGTAGAAAAGTAGCCAAGACCTTGGCCTTTCCAACGGTGTATCGCTTTTTGTAAATAAATGTCATTTTCTATGAAAAAAAAAATTGGAGACCTTACTTTATTGTCAGCCCTCGTATGTATCTAAATGAAAAGTTTAAGATTGAAAGTCTGACAGAAAATTTTACTCCAATTTAAAGTTTAATTGTAACAACCGAAAAAGTTATTAAACCACGCAAACAATATGACATTCTTCACCCAAAATAAAATTCTAACATGTCGAAGTGCTAAGCTAATCTACATAATTTGGAAACTGGTCGCCTGTACAACCCAGTAGCAATTTTACCATCGACTACTCTGACTTTTCCATCTTTTACAGGGTGAACTGAAACTATACGACCTTTCGGCAAATAATTTCGGGGATTCTTGGAATCAACGATAACAACCAAATCATTGCCCTTCAGATTATCGAAATCTTTGTGCCATTTCGATATTTTATTCAAAGTAGGTAAATATTCTCGGACCCATCTTCTCCAGAAATTGTCCGCTAGTTTTTGAGCAATAGTCCATTGTTTCTTCAAATCAACTGCTACCTACGTCTTTACCTAATACGGGTGAACCAGAGGAGCTACCAATCAGAAAATTGTTTGGGGTGATGCATTCACGATCATCTGGATCTTCTGATATCCATGTTAGAGGTCTGAGACAGGACTGTGTGAAGCGTTTCTTCTATGGGGACGGTCTCTTTCAGGATAACTCCCAGAGATACCTTCACTGGTCTAATAAGTCTTTCTCGTGTTCCACCGAAATGTGCCCCAGTCAATGGAGAAGAATGCCAATTGATTCCTCTAATCGTAACAACTTCTTGATCCAGTTCTTCTAAAAGTCTTCGAATGTCTCTAGCCGAACCTCGTAAATTGGTACCATTATCGGAGTTTTTGGACAACCTCTCCTGGAAATCATTCTCTTGATAGCCATTATTGCCGAATCTGTTTCCAATGAGTGTGCTAATTCAATATGTATAGCTCTTATTGCCAGGCATGTGAACAACACCCAATACCTTTTTTTTGTCTTCTTCCAATTTTAACTAGGATATATCCAAAATAATCGCTCATAACCTTAGATCTTCTATTCCTGCAGAAACTGCAATTTGAAATACATTTCTTCACTGCGTTCCTCATGCATAGAATCCAATATTTTTCTCGAAGCATGTTCACAACTGTTTCTTGTCTTTGGTGGAAGTTTCTTTGGTGACAGAACATTATGAGAAGTTTAGTCAATTCGTTCACTGGATTTATGGAAATTTCATTCAAATTTGGTGCATGTTTCAATCTCCCTGACATTCTGATGATATCTTCGTCCAAATGTGGTGTAAGCTGATATACCTTGCTTTCTCTTTCAACCTTCTTCGCTTCCTTCAAATCATTAATGTCTGACTCAAAATCTTCTTGTTGTTCTTTATTAATATTTTCTCAGCTATATCTGCTTCTTCCGGTACTAATCCACCAATCCTTTTAATTGTGTCAATTTTGATGAAATTTCTATGTTATTAATGAATCGAAAAATCCAAGCAGTGGTTCTGATGAGTTTATTTAGAAAAACTTTTTGGATCTGTTAAACAAGAGCTTGTTACGGGTTTATTTTGCACTAGAAAACCCTTTCTGTTTTAATACAATAACATCAGAAATTCTCTGTCATTGATATACACTTTCCACTCTGTACGCCACTGTATTCTTCTTCTTCTTCAGATTCCTCAAAATGACAACTTGATCGTAGTCATGTATAGCTTGTTCCGAATGTTAGTACTTACCTTTGCTGTACTAGTTCGAGCGGACATGAACCGGCCTTAAGCTATTGACAGTTATCAGTTGTTCTATTTTGCGGTATGACAGCGTTGTTTTGTAAACATACTTATGGTTAGTCTATTGTTTTGTATTTAGAACACAAAACCGTAACATTCCTACTCTATCTCTATCTTGTGTCATTGAGGTTACCTACTTCACATTCGAATACTTGACCTTTTGTTTGTTTGTTTGTGTTTGGTTCTGAGATTGAGAGGCTGGCGTTTTCGTCTTGGTTCAGTTGGCAACACTGAATCTTAAGGTGTTCTTTTCATAGCTCCTAGTAGCTCGAGTTAGTTCCTGGACTGTTCCCACCGAACACAAACGAACAAGAAAGCGCCTTGTCAGATATTGACAGTTTTGACTTTGACGTCTGAGAGATATTCTCTTCTTCCTTATTTGATCTTGATGAGTGACTGACCTACTTTGAAGATTTCCAATTAAAGTTTGATCATCGTTGATCGATCTTTGGAAAATTCATATCAGGAGAGTTTCTCATATTGTTTGCGATTTTTGACGCTATATATTTTTTGAGAAATCTCCGTTCGCGTTGCGGATTTTTGAGGTTAGAAGTCACTTCATCATTGTGTGAAACCACTGGAACGAGAAACTCGCTATCAGACAGCAAACAGACCATCAAAGCTGTTATCAGAACCCTCCCACTTAATAGAGGTTAGTATTTGCATTTGGGCTCTACTTATGGCCCCATAAAAGTGTAATCGGAAGTCAGACTGGTATTGTATATTCTAGGGTGCTCCTCTGCGGTTACCACTCTGCTACTGCTCCTCTGCGACTACCACTCTGCTACTACTTTGCTCTGCTGCGGTTAGTCCTGCTACTACTCTGCTACCGATTATTGGAGTTCCATTAATGTGATTGTTCCACTGTTTCGTTGCTATACGATTGTCTTTCCACTGTTCCACTACTGTGATTGTTCCTGCTCGACTGTGGTTGTCCCGCTGTATATCTGTTGTTCAGCATTCCTTCGCTATTCGTCCCAGCTGTACATGTACGTTGATTGATTGTGTCGTACCCACTGTGCACCTGTATACACCAAGGCACTGATGAACTACAACCACAATAATTGGTGAACTTGCATGCTTGAGAATATCTACATAGTATCAGATAAGTTTGGAATAAGACTGCCCCTAAGGCGTTAGTATCGATTATTGTAAGCTATCATCGTGACGTCACAGGCATAGCCCTCACTGGAGGTTTCATATTATATATTCAAACAATACCATACTCTCAATCACAGCACTCACTTGAATTCATCTTGGTGGTTGATATTTACATTAATTTCATTTTCTTTTGTACGGTGAGCTGAACTGTGCACATACAGGGTGTGTAACGATCAATATATTTTATTAGTAAGGGACATGACTATTTCTTTTATTCTGGTCCAAGTTATCTAAGCGTAAGGGAAGACAAAATCTCTACATAGTTATATATTCTTATTATACCATTTACAGGTATCTATTTTTTTAATATTTTAGTAATATTAGTGCAGTGGGTTGTCCCATTCCATTAGGGTGGTTTCGGATTTTTCACTAGCGATAAATCCGTGGCGCTCCGGAAAATTAACCCCATATTTCAATCTTATCGAAATCAATTTTTATTGTCGAATCCGCGCCTACTGAGCTACTGGGTATGTTAGAGGCGTGACACATCATTGCACATTCACTGCTCTCCTTTCCTAAATTTCGCCCCTAACAAAATGGCGCCCAACGTGAAGCAACGCAATTTCTTCTTTCCAAAATACATTCTTCATTTACAAAGTGTTCTTCAGGTCATTGGGCTTCTGGTTTTTTTCAAAAAGGAACGTCCTGTCAACCAGTTCTGGATATTTTCTTGTTTGATTCATTTAGTAGCCTCATCAGCTATATTTTGCTTTGTATTCACCCATCTCCATAGTCCATTTTTCGTTTTTTCTTCAACCCTCAGTGCTACGAATTGTTTATAATTCCGAGAGTCTGATCTCAGCCAGAGGATTACGGTTTTCGAATCACTCCAGTATATGGTTCTTCCTATATAAAAAGTGTGTTCTCTTTGTATAAAATCACCAAGACTTCAGCTAATAATTCCAGTTTCGGAATCGAAATAGTCTTCAAAGGAGCCACCCTGACTTTGAAAGTGATGAAGGAAGTTTCTATTATTACTACTATCGAAAAAGTTATTGAAACACGAAAAGAATATTTAACAATTATTTTCAGAAAAATATAACTTTCAGATTTTATTGATTTTGAAAAATGCGCTTTTCCAAGAAACTGAAAATCATATATCTGGTAGGGGATAAGTAGGATTCAGCTGATTTTTTTTTGAAAAACACAAATAAAGATTTTTTCTATTTCTCACGCATTTTTTGAATGTCATTGTATAATCGTTCTGATATGGTGAACATATTTTTTCCTATTACTTTTTGCTAGTAGACAACAAACGCTAGAAACGACGATAATAATTGAACTACCCTATAGAATCTTCGTTCGTGTTCGTTAGAATATCAGTTACGACCCCTACAGCCATCATTATGCAGCTCGCTAGCGAATGGGGAGGAGCACCAAGTCCCGAACAGTCACTGATTATGCTCGGGGATCGATTGTTCCCCCTAGGTCGTCTTAATTATCTAGGACGAACGGGATGAGGAGAGAAGTAGGATAACAATCGTATGATAGTCACATATAACTTTTTTTCTAGTCAATATGTTCGAAATAAAGAGTGTCAGTCAGCATTATATTCGCGTAAGAATATTTATTGGAATTTACGAATTTCACACGCTCTGTCCTCTCTGATTAACATTTTCATTTCCACTAAAGACCCTGGTCTTTGAATTTCTTCTTGTTGTATTGTTCTTCCTTGCGAACAGATAAAGTTGAGAAAATAAAAATGAAAATCCCTTTGAGAAAATACTTTTAAAAATCTTTCAGAAAACTATGCTTGACAAGACAAGTGGTATGGCTCGACGAAAACTCCGAAGTCTAGACGGTCTGTAGCTCCAAAGAATACGTGTATTGATAATTAAAAAAAATTATTTTGTATATGTGAATTCATAAAACTGTATACCTATCAGGGGTCAGTCATTTTACCTTTTGATTTTAACTCCTACTTTATTTGCATCTGTTGTAGTATATGTATTATTCAAGTGATATCTTCGATGGTGAAGTATATTTTTGATTGATTTGATTGAGTTTATTTCTTGAAATTACTGTCTGACCCGTTTAGTTGGGCCTTTTATTAAAATCTGGCAATAAACGATTGATCAACAAGAGTATACGAAAAGTTTTTGAATTTCAGAACAAAAACTTCTTGATAAGGTCATTTTTATTGTATATACGAGGATATATTGAAAAATTCTTAGAACCTTTGGCCTTATACCTTTCGCTTGAGATAGGAATTCATAGGTGAAAAACTGTAACATAAAAACAGCGTCAGTTGTAGGTTCCACGTTTGGCTACGAGCAAAGCCCTTTTTTCAAAAAGCTTTGTCAAGAATTTAACAGATATATTTCAACGGTTGTAGGGGGCAGTAGTTGTGTGATGTTGAAGACTTGCCTTCCGAAAATACCCTACTGTAAGTATAAGTTTATAGGGAATTCTGGATTGTTTATAAATTATAACACATTTGTGAAGACCAAGAAAATCGATTTTTCCAAATCTGTCAATTTATGGGCCTTGGTGATCGTTCTGATACAGCGTTCGCCTCTCTAGAATGTGGTCGAGGGTAAAAATCCACGCATGATCATCGGTCTCGTGCATGGCATCACACGTTAAAAGGTTAGGCCTGCGTCTTACCTAAATCACACAAGTCTCTCGAAGACTTCTGAGGGTTGTGCGTAGGGGTGCAATTGGTTGGTGGAAATAACAATTTTAACAATTTTTTGACAAATTCAATTCTCAAAGGATCTCACTTATAATTTCAGATTTCCGAACTATCAACTGCTGATATTTAATACTGCACCAGCTCTAGAGCTTTTTCTATTTATTGATGCAATTCATCAATGACGTGTCATTTATGTATACATCTTTACATGAACACCTTCTAGGACCTTAACCAAATCGTTGGAATACAGTAAATATAGAATAGGCCCTATTACGGAACCTTGTAGCACACCAGAATTATTGGGTTTACTTTCTGAATTGATGGCACTAACACTATCAAATGGATTACAGTCCGTGCAGTGAAACCGCAAACAGCTGGAGGGAGATAAGATACTCCCAGAGGTATTGTATTCAAAGGATAAATTACACGGGTGATCAGTAAAAACGAACTGCCATTATAATGATACGATGATATATTGAAAAATTCTTAGCCTGCTATAGAACCAAACAAAATTTCAATGTCAAAATATTTGATTACTCAACATGTTCTCCTCTTAATTGGATACATTTATTACAGATAACCTGCAACGTCTCTAGACCTTTCAAAAAAAATGTTTCTTCTCGCTCTGCAAACCAGACCTCCACAGCTTTTATTACCTCCTCGCTGGAAGAAAATTTACGACCTTTTTAAACTTTTTTTCAGTTGAGGAAAGAGATGATAGTCGGACGGAGCCAAATCTGGTGAATAAGGGGGGTGTTCTAGTAATTCAAACACTAAATCACGAATTTTTTGCATGGCAACATGAGATTTGTGTGCAGAGGCATTATCCTGCAAAAACAAAACACCTTTGGATAGCTTACCGCGTCTTTTCTCTTAAATTTTTTCCCGTAGAGTGGTCAGTAATGTCGAATAGTAATCTCCAGTTATTGTTCTAGTCTTATAAAAATCAATCATGATTACTCCATGGCAATCCCAAAAAACTGAAGCAGGAACTTTTCCAGCAGATTTTTGGACTCGAAACTTCTTGGGTCTTGGCGAACCGGAGTGTTGCCATTCCATCGATTGTTGCTTTGTTTCTGGATCGTAGGAATGTACCCAAGTCTCATCCATAAGGTTTGTTCGGGTTCTCATTTTATCCGATTCGGAACCGTTCGGAGCATGCGTCTTTTGGAATTCGCGTTCGAGTTCGACGCAAACGGTTCAGGATTTCGCTATGACTTGTTTTGGTTTAATTTGAATTCGATCCCGAACCGATTCGAACCGTTCTCACTCCTGCGGTCAAGCTTGAACTATTTGGAATCGATAATTTGACACATGCGTATTTTGTGATTTGTCATTGTCAATAATGTCATTGAGCCATTTGAGGTTATAAAAATAAGTTCCGATTAGTGTTTATTACAGAAATATTCCTATTATTTGTTGATTTGTAATTAGTGATCATGAATGAATTTCTATTGTCAAGCTCGTCATCGAGTTCGTCATCTGGGGATGAAGAAGTGGGGGTTATTTTTCAAGAATTGCAAACTCACATTAAAAATGAGGACTATTTTGAGAATACTATACACCTGCTTACTGACAAAGAATTCAAAGAACATTTTAGGTAGATTTAAATGAATGTTATTCTCTTGAATCATTGTTCTTTTTTTGCTAGGGTTGATAGAAGTATACTAGAATCTCTTTCTCATGCCCATGAGGGATCTGAGTTTTATTTTAATATTGAAACCGGTTTTCTTGTGGTATGCTTATTGAGCCAGATTCATTATTTTCGCATATTTCAGTTCTTACCGGATACCGGACATCAATGACATCATAATAGAAAAGTATTTCGTTTTAAGCAAGTTTGCTATGTTACTAATTTTGGGTTTCAAAGGTGTGCGCCGAAAATCTAAAAGTAAACAAAGCCACGGAACACATCAGTAGAAGTCAGAAAACAGATGGCAAATTTAACGTTAGTTGTAATATCAGTTCACCACTACACCAATAGGTTCCGCCACACTCTTCACACGAGTACGTTTTGGTTTTTATTCAATTAGAAATAGTTCTGAATCGTTCCCAATTTTTGTCATTGCGTCAATAGTTCTGCGCAGGTTCCCAACAGTTTTCAATTAAAGAACCCGAACAAACCTATAGTAACATCGTTTTCAAATCGAGCACAGATCGAACGCGATGCTATTACCCTTGCACGCTGTTGGTCAACATTAAAACATTTGGGGATCCATTTTGCTGCAATTTTCCTCATGTCCAAATTGACGTGAACTATATGATGAACGCGTTCGTATGAAATATTCAGTGCTTCAGATATCCGTTTTAGCCCAATTCGACGGTCTGTTAAAATCATGTCATGAACTGCATCGATATTTTCGGGGACTGACACAGAAACGCCTTCCCGATCGGTCATCATCTTCAATGGAAAATTTACCTCTTTTGAAGCTTGCAGTCCAATTTTTCACGGTCGCATACGAAGGACATTGATCACCAAGGGTATTAAGCATATCTTCTTAAATCTGCTTACCTCTTAACCCTTTTAAATAAAGGTACTTGATGATGGCTCGATACTCCAATTTTTCGATTTTCACAATTTCGGTCGAAATGTTTTTTCTTTTAATTTATTGCCTAACTCTGGTTTACTTT
This sequence comes from Chrysolina oricalcia, assembly GCA_944452925.2. Lineage (NCBI taxonomy): Eukaryota > Metazoa > Arthropoda > Insecta > Coleoptera > Chrysomelidae > Chrysolina > Chrysolina oricalcia. The sequence goes on from OX101817.2 coordinate 7,140,849, forward strand.
TTTGACGTCAAACTTTACACTGACACTTCTAATAAGTTATTGTTCGTTGCTATGGTAACGCAATATTTTGTTTATGCAGGGAACTGGTCTAGGCTAACTAGATATCAATACATCCTCGTAACAATACATTTTTGGTTTGCTGTATCAATATTATTGTTAAAATGTAATATTCGGGATTTATGAAAGAAGGCCAAAACCTCCACAAAAATCATCTCAGTTCAATCAACATCTCGTCGATACAACTCCATTCAACTTGTTCTTCGTCGTTTTTTTTTTCATTAAAAATTTCGAATACATTCGGCGACAGCGTATGTAAATGTACTTTTCTACTTCCAACAATGGGCCCTAACGAATCATTGTTTCAACGTACGAAGCGTGTCGAAAAAATTGGGAGAATACAAATTGGATTTTGTCAATGAAGAATTTGTTAAACAGTGTTCGTAAAACGTAGCTCTGGCTATTGTTCGAAAATATTCTCCGTTAGAAGCAATAGTGAGTTGATTTCAGAATCACTGAACAATGAGCTACTGTTTAGAATTAATACTAGGACACCCAAGTTTCAATGCATGTATTGATTCAAGATTTTACAAATATAAACAGGTTGTGTCCGTAATGGTTTGAACGTAAACCTATTCCATAATATTTCGATCTTGTAGTTACAAAAGGTGTCCATTTGAATCTCACCAAACTTTTGATGTTTTCATCAAATTATATAATTTCATCAGCAAAAACAGTAAAGAACCTGAAATCTAGATATTCAATAGGTCATTAATATACAATAAAAACAAAATCGGTCCAAGTATGAAACCCTGAGGAACACCACAATTAATACTCTTTAATTCCGAATATGATGAATTATGGGCCGTGGTGGTCGGCTGGTAGTGCGTTCGCCTCGCATGCGTGGGGTCGTGGGTTCTATTCACCGATTCACCGGTCTCGTGCATGGCATCACACGTTAATAGGTAAGAGCTGCGTCTTCCCTAGCTCACACAAGTCTCTCGAAGACTTCTGAGGGTTGCGCGTAGGGGTGCAATCGGTTGACGGAATCAACAATTTTTTTTTTTTTGTTTTATCAATTTCTTACTATCTGATTTCATTCAGTCAAATGAGAATCGAACCAATTAAGAGTGATTCATCGGAATTCATATTTTTGTAGTTTGGGTAAAAGTATTTTATGATTCACACAGTCAAAAGCTTTAGAAAAATCACAAAATACAGCAGCTGCTAGTTTTCCACCATTCATTTCCGAATATACTTCATATAAAAGAGATAGCATTACATCTTCTAAGTTTTTGAAAACCGAATTGTTGGTTGTTGGTTAAATTATGGGAGCTCAAAAATTCAGTTATTTAGTCATAATAATTCATAAAATCATACTAAATCAAATAATTTCAATTCTTTACGTCTTGGGATCGAGGTGTTAGAGCATTTGGCTTCCACCCAGACGGTCCGGGTTCGATCCCCGATCGTGTATCACTGAGCTGAAGTGGTTCGGATTCAACTTTTATTTAAACTGTAGGTCCCGGATCTCCCTTGCTCGCACAAGCTCTGCTTTTGAGGGGTTTTCTCCGAAAACCTGGGAGTTTCGTAAAAACAAAAAAATATAGGGCGTTTCATAATTAAATACTGATCGTAAAGGGCGATTAACCATGGCTGATTTTAAGAGAAATATGAACATTCGTCCGCGCAACCGCTTTATTTCTGAGATACAGGGTGTTGTAATTTAGCGAACAATCAGTTTTTCCCGACTATCTCTAAAAAGATTTTGGCATAAAAAAATATTTTTCTAGTATGGAAGTTTTTTTAAATTTTCATCAGTGGCGTCCCTGTTGACATGGCCTGCACTATTTTAATTCAAAAAAATTATGCGCTCCCGGATTTTTTTTTCAAAAATGGACGTGTTTTATTTATGTCGAAAACAGTCTACTGGACAAAAAAAGTCCGAAGACCATTTTCATGGGATAATGAGGATAATTATTAAAGAGAGAAAATTTCGTGGCTCGAGTGGGGTGAGTCTTGCTCCTAAGGTGAACACAGCCTACCCAGAACACATAGCGGCTCCAATATTTCTAGCTATCACGGTATTTCATGATGAGTTCTAACCCAAATGGGATATTCCAATATTTGAGCTTTCAATATCTGTCATAGCTTTGAAATACCTCTCGATGTACAATTTTTTGAATCTCTAAATATTATCAACAGTAATTATACCTTATAAAATTGCCTAAGATAAAATGGTGCATCCTATGGGATCATCATTTTACAGTACGAAATGCTCTCATATCATTGCCGATACTTTGGATGAAACTGTATCCACAAAGATTTTACTGATGACAAAGTATGTTTTTATTATCACAACTTTTGTTCCACATGTCCCGGACTATCACACTCATAATTCAAAAACCAATATCCCTCACCCCACATGACTTGAGTATATGCTGATTTGATGAGAATATTGAGCCCAGAATTCCATGCCGCTCACGGAATTATACTCACAATGGCTCCTCTATTTGATACGTTACATTAAATATTCAGGAAAAGATGGCGTCTGCATTGAATGTTTTATTACTATTCACGGATTTCCACTAACGAAACGCTTTGTTTATGGAACAGTAAATGACGGTGCATTTAAATAGATTGTTAGACGGTGTAGCAACAAATCGTGCATAGCCGTCTGATAATGAGGAACTATCATTATTATATATTGAAGCAAAGATTACCTTATATTTAAGAACTGAGTTATAGTATAATAATATGATGTTTCAAGTGTCATAAGCGCCCTTTTAGTCACGAGTGTTTTAAGCAAGTTGCGGAGCCAGTGTTTAATGAACGAGTGTCTAGAGGAAATTATAACCGTTTTGCATACCTACTATACTTTTTCTTCGAACTCATATAAATACAAAAAAGTTGGATTTTTTTTCCAAATTGACTCAGTTTTGGTATTCGTGTCGGGAATGAGCTCTATTCATATTCTAGACAAGAGTTAATTAAATTTTTCAAAATACTGCTCTCCGACAAGTTCCCATAATTCTAAAAATTATCCCAACCTAAAAATAATTTAAAGGAATTCAATAACGTAAACGTAATGTTGGCTGCATATACGCATGTAGTCCAATGAACTCTCTTCGATTTGCTGCTATGTCAAACTTTTTTAATCTAAGACTTATTTTTTTGTTGTACCTATTAGTTTGTCTATGGTGCCGTTTTCATGCGGAAAATGCCTTGTTTGGGATTTTACCACTGTGGATACGGTTGCACCATCACATGTGGCTCAGAATGCAGTTTCTGCAGGATCTGCAGCTGAAAAAGCTGAAATGAATAAGAAGAATAAGTACAAAGCTCTTTCGAGCGATTACCATTTTATTCCAATCGCTGCAGAAACCTTGGGACCATTTGGACCAAATGCAAATAAGTTCATCGAAGACATATGTAGGCGGAGTCTAAAGGAAATAAAAAAAAGGGCCAGTGGTTCAAGGAAAGACTCTCCATAAGCATTCAGAGGGGGAACGCAATTAGTGTCCTGGGAACATTTGATACCACAAACTGATATTTTTTTAAATTTTTTTTTCTGTAATATATTTTTTTGCTCTACTTGACTTTGATTATTTTATTGTTCACTAATTGATAGAACTTACACATATATGTACTGACTTTTGAAATTTAGTTTTAGTAAGCTTTACATTTTCTGTTTTATGAAATCTGTAACATAGAGGGGTATATGAAAACGGATTTTCACAGAGAAAGCCATGAAAATATTGACAGTCCGAAACGTCAACAATGAAATTTTCAAAAGTTGTTAAATTTTTTTTTTTTTTCGATTAGTCGTTTCAAAAAGCTCGTCATATGTACTTTGTGTAAGAAAAAAATTGTAGCAATTATTGAATGTTTTATCCTAAGAAGTTTTCAATTTTCATCGAATTATCAAAATCAAGTAAAATCTGATGCAAAATACTAATCTTTTGAAGATTGCGTAAATGTATGATCAGTGTGTAAAACATTACTTTACGCACAGTTGATGTTTTTACGCACAGTTGATTTTTTTAAGCACTTGTGCTAAAACGTATCTATTTTCGAACTGTATACTGCGTAAAACCTTAGTTTACACACTATCGTAGAAAAATTCTATTAAATATTTTTTTTAAATTCATCAATCAATCACTGTATAATCCTTACAAGTACAGGAATTGTCAAAATAATTCACACAGAAAATGTATTCATAGATTTGTCAACTAGTTCAATCTGAGTCTTTTTTCGAAAAGTACGAGAGAGACACAAGATTTTATTTCATTTGGAAGATTGTAAAAAGAATTTGGTCCAATAAAATTAGGTTCTAATGAAGAAATTTTCAATTTTGTTTTGTCTACGCGGATGTCTTCTCTTTGTCTTGTAATATGTTCGTGATTATCCATATTCAAGAAGAATTTCACTTTTGTTTTGGAAAAAATATAAACATAATTCAAATATGTAGATAATTCGGGACTGTCAAAATATGAAATGATTTGAAAATATTTTTACAAAGCCCGAATGGCAAACGGTGAAATGCCACAGTCCTGAGCCGATGGTGAAGGCTGTCTTTTCTCTATCTTCTGGAGCCAGTTCTACCTGCCAGTATCCACTCTTTCGATCAAGGGTCGAGAAAATCGTGGAGCCGGACCACGTGTCCAAGGTGTCATCTATTCTCGGAAGAGAGTAACTGTCCTTCTTCGTCACGTTGTTCAGTTGACGATAGTCTACGCAAAAGCGTGTTGATCCATCTTTCTTTTTCACCAGCACGACTGGAGAGGACCATGGATTGTCGGATGGTTCAATAACTCCATCTTTCCCCATATAACTGACTATTTTGTCAGCCTCTTCCTTCTTGGCAAGAGGAAGTCTTCTAGCTGACTGTCGGATCGGACGGGCATCCCCAGTAAATATTTTTACGTGGTATTTTTGAAAAATACATCTCAAAATTTGTTTCTGATCGATGAAAACATTATGAGCAAGTGTGGAATTGCCCCAGAAGCAAATGCCTTATTTCAGTCTAGATTCAATTTGAGCATATAGTATATATTCAAAAGTTCATGTTTCTCCAATACAGTACATAGATTGAAGAAGATATACATATATTTCAGTGAACGCAACCTTGAAATCAATTGCTTGTACTGAGGTTTCCAATTCAAAAATTCATCCAGATAAATTTCAAAAATTCTCACTGGTTCGTGTGAATTAAAGAGGTGTTCTCTATTGGAAACTGCAAATTCTCCACAACCTTCTGTCGATTCCGAATCATTAGTGTTTTATCTGCATTGAAAAAGAGATCGCGTCCATTGACGAATTTTGCTACCTTCTCAATGGTGTCTTTACAATTTTTTTTGTATCCAGATCAGATATGACCAATGAGAATGTATCTACGTATGTAGTGTTATGTTCTTTACTGATAACGTGATCCATAAGACTTACGTATAGAATAAATAGAATGGGCCCCAATACCGATCCTTGTGGGAAACCTTGTAGTATCCAGTATGTGAATGAATGATTTTTTATTTTTTCTCATATTACTATTGTTTTCGATTCTAAGAAAGGTGAGATCCATTCAAGAGCCCATCCCTCGCAAATGTCTAATACCAATGTTAGTTTTTTTATAATTAACACAGTCGAACACTCAGCTCAAATCGCAAAATATTTCAGCAGGGCACTCGCCTATATCAATCATATGTATTATTTTATGATAGAATGAAGACATTGCTGTGGTAGTTGACATTCCCGAGCGAAAACCATGTTGTTTTTGGCCTATAATTTGATAACTTTATGGGAATGGTAACAAAATATGGTGGAAGACATATTCAAATATGTTCGAAAAGCCATAGGGTACTGTTACTGGGGTCCATTCTCGACTTCATGCGAAATCATTTTCAAACGTTTGAAGTAACATAGAGCGATACAGACACAGCGCGTTGGAAAGAGATACAACATTGAATTCGTATGTAGTTTACAGCATAATTGAATCTTTTTTTTAAGAGGAATAACTAATTTTATGATTATGTCAAAAAAAAAATACAAAATTATTCGCCTTAGGATACCCCTGCTTTAAAAAATTCCGAAAAAAACCCGTGGAAAAATACTGGTGGAAAAATAAAGGTGTTAAATTTTTAGCTGAAAACCTCTCCTTTTAAATCCGATTCGGGGTTCGCCAAGCCATAACTCGTATCCATTCATGAAACAATTTTAAAAAGTAATTAAACAGAGGAAATGAACGTTTCAAGCTAGTACTCGGTGCGCTTCTTGGACGGAAGCGAGCGATTATTGTAATTGTGCACGCACCAGCGCGCCCTCTGTCGTGCCACGAGCTGCTTACGACCGACGAAAATAATTTCGGGCGACGAGAAAATGGGCGAAAAAAACTCACGCCGTTCGTTTATTCTCGTTTTCACGTCCAGATGGGTGACCGCAGTGGTGAATGTTTATTTTAGTATCTACAGGGTGTTTTGTTTTAGCTTATATGTATAAGGGATTGTAATTTTTATAGCTAACATTGATTCGGGGGTCGTAGGGGTCTGTTGGATTATTTTTTGTTCGATGCTTGCCGACAAAATTATGATCGTTATAACAATGGTTGGATTGAAAAGAAAGGACCTATCGATTGGCATTCAAGATCTCCATATTTGACCCCCTTGCACTTTTTATATGGTTTAGCTGGAATCTGCAGTGTATACAACTTAATCAATCGATCATAATGAATGCTTTTATTGAAAGGTAAAGCAATGAATGTTTATCCTAACAAATTGCACACACAAAAAAAAAGTTTTCAACATAAAGCAGCCTGCTTTATCCTAAGAAAATTATTCTGTTTTGTATAATCTATTAAATGTTTCTTTATTGGAAGAAATCTATTTTTTCAGCGCGATTTACTTTGATCAACAATTTTTACTCTGAAACAAAAAATCTGCAATGCTTAAATAAAAAAATTCAATGTTTTAGTATGAAAACATTCGAATTTGTTAATAGAAAAAAATCAAATTACTTGTTGAAAATTTCGTGGTTTCAAGTAAAGGAATCTCAATTGAAAGATTTTGAATAAGTAGCTCTCCATCGAAAATGACTATGTTCTTCATCCTAGATATTACTTTTTCTCATTAAAAGGAAAAGAGGATTTGAAATAAGGAACATGATGTTTTCTCTATCGAAAAGACTACGTTTTCTCTATCCCAGAAATTACGTCTTCTCTATCCAAAAAATTCGTTTATTCAAGAATTCATATTTTCTCTGTCCAAGAAATTACTATTTTTCTATCCAAAAAATACATTTACTATATCTAAAAAATTATGTACATTTTTTCTGTCCATGAAATAAGGTTTTCTTTGTCCAAGAAATTACATTTTCTCCATTCAAGAAATTACTTTTTTCTTTCCAAGAAATTACATTTTCTCTTTTCAAGAAATTACGATGTCTCTGTATCAGCAATTACATTTCTTTATCCAAGATATTACGTTTTCTCTTTCCAAGACGTTTTCTTGAATGTAGAAAACAAAAGTTCTTGTGCGAAGTAATCGCGTTTACTCTATTGAAGCTTCTCTTTCTAATAATTTGGAATTTCTTGAAGTTAAAAAATCGAAAGTTTTTAAAGAAACAGTTTTTCAACTTTGTTTTCTTTCCATGCAGGCGTATCCAGACATCATACTGATCCCATTTTGTTTCTACTTCACTATGAGCACCATCTCTTATCCCATCGAATTGTTTGCAGATGATGGTAGCAAACACACTTGTTTCTAATCCATGCACACATGACAAATTACGTATTGCAAAATATCGGACACTTAACGGGTTTCAACCATAAACTTTTGAACAGCGGCCCCAAGACAGAACCCTGTGGAACTCCAAATTCAGAAAGGTACTATTCTGAAATGAAGCTCCACACTTTATCGAGCTCCGAAAACATCAAAATGTGGGAGTCACGTCTCTTCGGGGTGACATCAATGACTGCGTCGGAATGCCACAAGTGGATAGATATAACGTGGGGGCGCGGGGGAGGCAACAGAGGGAGGACTTCGGCAGGACAGAAGAGTCTCTTCGAACGACCGCACTCATCTGGCCTTCTCGAATTCCACGGCCCGCTCGATTATGACTACCTGCTCTGCACTGTCGGATGTCGGTATTTGCCAGGCCGGGATGATGACCAAGTTTCAACGGAATTTAGATTTCGAGCAGACTGATGTGGGGAGAAGTGGACCTTACAGAATGCTGAACAGAGATGAGGTGAGATCTAGTTTATCGTCACGTTGATGAAAACTTTTTATCTGAAAGCGGTAACATTTTGTCAATATTTCTAAATAGAAATTTGATTACAATTGAAAATGATACGAACCGAAAAAATTATCTCAACGTTTCTAATTATAGATACCATTCTGAGAATGTATTTATGTATGCCATCTACTAATGCTTCGGGTGAAAAGTCATTCTCAACCATGAAGAGAATAAAGAGTTATTTGACAAACTCGGTGGGGAAATGAAAAATTGAGCGGCAATGCCCTCTTAAACATCGAAGTAATTTTTTTTTCAAATGTTTGTTTTTTATACTGCATGTTATTAACAATAACCACACAAAATAGCCTTTTTGAGTCAATAAATCTGCTTTGGAGCCAAAAGTATTTGAGAAAGGCTTATAGTAACTGCTCAATATAATCAGCTTCAAAAAGTTACGATCACATTTTATACGGGGGCTGTTTACAAATATTAGTTGAAATCGGTTTTGTACGTAATATATATGTTAGTTAATTATTTTTAAATGGATTTCCCAATTTGAATCACAATTTTCAGTTATACTTCCACCCTTCACTCAAGTAAGTTTCATTCATTTCCTATGTCTGGTTTTTGAACTATAATTTTCATCAAGAAATAAGATTGGATAATATCTTCTATAGAATATCAATTTTAATTTATAGTTCAAAAATCACACATAGGAAATGAATGAAACTTACCCGAGTGAACGGTAATTTACTTGGAAGTATAACTGAAAAATATGATTCAAATTGGGAGATCCATTCAAAAATAATTAACAAACATATATATTACGTACAAAACCGATTTCAACTAATATTTGTGAACAGCCCCCGTATAAAATGTGATCGTAACTTTTTGAAGCTGATCATAATGATCAATTACTATAAGCCTTTCTCAAATACTTTTGGCTCCAAAGCAGATTTATTCACTCAAAAAGGCTATTTTGTGTGGCCATTCTTAATAACTTTTGAAATAAAAATTACTGTGTTGTAAAAAAGTATAAACTTTTAGAGGAAATCTTCTTGTCGTAAGAAAAGAATCCCAATAGATATTTTCCTAATGAAAAATGCTCGGTCTCACCATAGGGACTGTTGATAAAGATTGGCAAAATATCCTAAATTGTCGCTATTTTTGACCCACCCTGTATAATAGCTTCTTCTATCGTAACGACCGACTAACTGACATGACATTCGACTTTTTTCAAACCAGCAATGCTACCATTTTGTTACTAATCATCTAAAAAGTAATAGGTAATCTTGGATGAGTGAACCTTGCTATGTTTTGGTAAAACAGCAACAGTGCTTTTTTTCAAGACTTGTCACTAAGATCTGTCACTCTTGTCAGAGACAGAGTCGGTTTTTAGAATTTCAGATTTTCTCTTGTCGTTTTGTGTGGTATTTGTTGTCATTGGTTATTCTTTCATCTTTCGTGAATTTGCATTAATCTTGTTCCTTTAAAGACAATTTCTAATAAAGCCGTTTCTTCCTAAAAATAAACAATGAACTGTTTAGTGTTGTGTAAAGGAAAAATACCTGAAATTCATTTTTGGTAGATAATGAAATTTTTTATGTATAGGTATACCTATATATGCTTTGCTCAAAATAGCTTAAATATTATTTTAGCTAGACAAAAATGGCAGAACATGGCAGAACATTTGAGTGAGAAAATTGTAATTTGTGGCAGACATTTTTCTCATGTAGATTCATGTGAAAACGACAATAGAATAATTTTAAACCTAGTGCAGTACCAATACTGTGTCTGCGTAAGCATGCATGGCGAGTGATACAACTTTCTACCATACACCGCTTATATTATGAGTTCTAGATTCCTACAAAAAGTACTAAACATACACAGAATCGCCTCAGAAAATTAATGTCAATATGGAAGTGCTTTACTTCGATGGTAAGGAAAATGCTTCTGGCCTCACTTTTTCATGCACCCCCATTGTGGAAATTGCACTAAGGTAATACAACCAGAAATACTCGTAGAAATAGCTTGTTAATCTCTTCAAATGATTTAAATTAAATGCAGTTGCGTATTTTGACAGGAATCGTTCTAGAAAAAAAACATCGAGCTTCCAAGTATCCAAATTTATTTTGAGTTGAAATTATTCATGATAATAGCTGAAATAAATTTTCATAGTTCTTTGTACTTTCAATTTATTTTCCAATCCAGTGCTTCCTTGAAATTCGCACCGACGATTTGGGGTGGTTCCGTAGGTTTTTGTTGGTTAACTACAGATGAACAGTGAATGTGATACCAAAAATCAGTCGCTTCAGAGCAGTAAATAATAATAATAACCGTACTCTACTTTCTGATGATGGCCTTTGCTGAATATTCGGGATCATAAATATGTGAAAATATGTATTCAAATCGGCTAAATACAAATAACAGGTACAATGTGGTTTCCAACCTTATTCTCCGAGATTCAGAATTAATGTTTGTTAATCTTCACAAGTACCATAATATTCTACTAAAACCGGGCCTGTTACAAAATCACTAATGATGCGCATGCGCATTGCGGACCAGCCTGAACTTTTTACAACACTTTTGACATGAGGATTAGCATTCTATAGTAAGTGTATAATATATATTTCTATGGATCTAGTGCTCTACAATGCCTCTATGAGCACTCAGAACGCGATACAACGACTATATGGCCGACGCGATAACTTCCCGACAATGAAACAATTTCGCGTTTAATTTCGACCCCATTATCGGCATATCGGACGCAAAACAAAGCACTGCTGCAATAATACCAGGCCGATACCCCGACCGACCCGCGGCCGCCATTGTACCCGACCCATTTCGACGTAATGGGCCAAATGAAACAACAATGCACCGTCTCTTCGATACATCATTTATCATTGGAACGACAGCTTTAATTCTGTCGAGCATTCCGTCGTGATTATTATTATTCACCTGCATGGCCAATGACGGGCCAGACAATAGCCTAACACAAAGAGCGGTCACAGGCGGCCGGGTGGAACAAGTGCCGATCGGGCGAAACACCGGCGAGAGGTGGATGCAGGGGAAGGAAATTGGGACCCCCTCGCGGGACACCGGGGTGTTTCGAACGGGACGGGTCTGTTTGCCCCGGGTGGATTTCAATGATGGCATATGAAAAGCTTTCGAAATTAATGAAATACCTGATGAAAAACACGCCACAACTATTTTTTAAATTAAAATATTGAATACAACAAGTAAAAATTATAACACTGAGTTAAAGACGATTAGATTTCCTCGGATTCAATTACACTCGCGACATAGGTATGTCGTTAACACTGTAGCTTCATCAAGTGATTACTACACTGAAACATTTTCCGTTGAAACCTAACTTTAATTAATTAATTAAGGTAGTGGGTTTCTACCTAATCTAATCTCATATTACCAGAACGCACTAAATTGATAGCAATAAAATGTACCTGGAAATCTCCTAATAACTACTCGTACAAAAATTAAATTCAATTTGAATTTTTCAGTTCATTATTTTCTTGGAATTCTAAGTAATTAGGGTTGATACCTTTATTTTCGACATGTAGAATTTTGAAGTTTTCATCAAAGTTATGATACTCTTTTAAAATATGATTGGCATATATTGAAATTACTTAATTTTTTACATAACTCATATGTTCATGTATTCGGCTTTTGAATGGTCTACCTGTCTGACCTACATATACGTTGGGGCTAGATCCACAATTCAATTTATAACTCCTGATTTTTCTGTCTTATCTTTATTATCTTTGATAAACTTTCATAATTTGTTGTTTGCTATCTAGGCTACTCTAAAACTTTGTTTAATTAAAAATGAAACTAAGTATTGTGTAACTGGTCCTGAATAAGTTAAAGTTCTGTAAATACTATGGTCGTGCTTAATAGTGGGGTAAACTTCTTGGATAGCCTTCTTATAGAGTTTTTTAGTAAGAATATTTTCTATCAAATCGGTGATATTTAGTTCTTTGTTAAAATTTTCTTCTAAAAGAGAACATTTACTAGTCTGTGTATCATACTATTGTATGCTGACATTTTATGTTGATATGGATGTACCGAATTATTAGTAATGGTAATGTCTGTATGGGAAGGTTTATGAAAAATTGTGAAGTGATGTTTGTTACTTGATTTAAATAATGCTGAATCTGAAAAATTTATTGAATTTTCTGCTACTACTTCTATTGTAAATGTTATGATTGGATGAATGGTGTTGATACATATTACGTATTTATGAAAGGTGTCCAATTGTATGTTTGTACCTTTAAAATATACTATAACATCATCTACGTATCTGTACCAATACAAAAACTATTTTTGAAGTGGATGTTTGTGAATAATTTTTTCCAGGTTATCCACGAAAATTTCTGCAAATAGAAGACTCATCGGATTTCCCATGATCAAACCTTCTGATGATGAATATATATTATTATCAAACTGAAAATAATTCTGTTCAAGACATATCGACATATGGTCTAATATCTCTGAACAACTCAACTTATATAAATAGCCCACTCCTGAATCCATAGCTTGATATCTAAAAATTTGCAAATAGCAATCCCCCTTCTTTCGATTACAAGGGTCATATAGGGTAATATTATATTATGTTGTAACATTTTATTGTTCATTAATGATATTTCTTAGAATCGGCTTGGGGTTAGCAATAACGTAAAACTAAGTTTGAGTGATTAGGTTTATATTCAGAGGTATCGAGAAAAATAATTGAGCTGTTTATATTAAAACGACCGTTGAATGCATAGAATAACTATAAAAAAAAATCTACGATATACAGAGAACAAAAAATACTGAAGGAAATGCATTAACAAGGCACAAGGAAAATGTTTTGAACCATTACTAAAACGACAGGCATACACATCGATAAAAGAAGTGGTAACATATGCAGGAAGAACCAAAAAGAAAAAGAAGGGTCAAGAAAAATAAAGTATCGATAGAATACAGATGGCAAGAAGAAAAGGAAATATGCCGAAGGAAATATATCATTGACCTGACATGACTCCAGGAAAAGTGCCACTTTCAACCCTAAAAGGAGGGAGGAAAAGGAAATTTTCAAAGGAGGTGTTAGAAAAGAGCATTATTGCCAAAAATAGATAGATAGATTTTTATTTAGCCAAAATACACATATCACAGTGTGGCAACGTCCTAAAAATACTTAGTACTACTTAGTACTACATACTAAAAAATAGCAATTATTACGGTACTGACAACCTATATTTGCTACTTGCTACCACCTATTATATATTATATAAATTCACGTGACTGTCAGGGAATCTTTCTCATATTCCTCAATAATGTAGTAGCATTTCTCAAGTAGATATGACTTCAACTCTTTTTTGAAAACATTGTATTGCTTTATACTTTTTATTTTTTTGGGTAGTCTGTTGTAAAGACTACTTCCAGCACATTCTGGTGACTTTTTATATTTAGATAAATGATGTTGCATAATGTAGATATTGTGCTTTTGTCTTGTTGAATAATTAAGAACGTTCTCATTTAGGATAAGTTTTGCGAGATTCTGGCGAATTTAAATTAATATCTTATATGAATATATACATGGCAAACTAAGCATTCTTCCATTTTAAAATCTATTTTTGCATATTTCTCTGTATTCAAGATTGAAAATTATTCTGATAATTCGTTTCTGCATTATGAAGATTTAGTGCATTCCATGGCTTGACCCCACACTATGATATTGTAGCATAATACCGAATATACTAATGAATAGTATGCTGTAATGAGATCTTTTTTAGTTAGTTCAGTTTTTAACTGCAATAGGGCAAAGGTTGCTTTGGCCAATTTTGAACATGTGAAGTTGATATTTGAGGCCCATGTTAGCCTATTTAGGTTTAGTGTTTTGAATTGATTTTCATTATGTATCTTGGTGCTGAAGTGGATACAGATCGTTTTATTTGAGTTTATAATAAGTAAATTGCTGAAGCACCAGGCTTCAAATTCTTGAATAACAGTAGTGGCTTTTAATTTTAAACCTTCCATATTTTCATCATCTATTATTATTGATGTATCGTCTGCATACATATATGTTGCACCACAACTGATAATGTCTGATAAATCATTTATGAACAATAGAAATAGTAAAGGGCCCAATATGGACCCTTGTCCGAATTTACTTATCTTCCCTAATAATACTATAACATGGTAATAATAGTCAGTGACTTATTCTTAGCTAGAAAACTCCAGCCGCTCTTATTGGGTTGTTTCTGAACAAGTGGCTGACGTCACTATTATTTCCGGGTTTGAGTTTTTTATTTATTTTTTTCTTTTTTAATGTAATGGCTGTTTCAGCTTTGTTAGTGGTTGTTTAAAAAATGGGCTTATTTATTATTGTATTCATTGAAAAATATAAGATCTCTCAATATATTTGAAACACTCCGTTTTGTCCTCTATAAATTTCGACAATTAACAGACATCCTCGACCTGAAACAGAAAAAAATGGTATACCATAGCTTGATGGAAAGTCATTTAACCTATGGTCTACTTGGATGGGGGGGGGGCTATCAAAAACATACCTTCGCCCACTTGAAGTCATTCAAAAACGCTTCCTAAAAATGATGCTCTCTAAAAATTCAAGATTTCCAAGTGACCAATTATATAAAGAATCCGAAATATTAAACCTTAGGCAACTATACTATAAAAAAGTAACACCAGACAATTCAAAAATAAAGATAAACTGGAAAAACTCACTCACAATTATCACACTAGGCGTCACATGCAATTCCAGTGCCCTCGGACACACAGATCTATTGGACAAAAAAGTTATAATTATTTGGGTCCAAAATTATACAATAATTTACCTCTACATGTTCAGGAAAGTAGAACAACTTTCTCATTTAGAAAAAGTCTGGAATTGCATTTGAAACAAATCCCCTCGGAGCAAATCCACAATTAGATAAACTGACCGGAAATAATATTTCTGTCATTTATACTTGTATAATAAAGCGTTCCGTGTTTCTCCTTCACATGAGATCTCATACTTTGATGTTGACGTATATTGTTGTGTATGTTTGTGTATGTGTATATATTATGTGGATACAATACCATATTCAATCCATTTTCAGTGTTTTATATCCATGGCTCGATGATAATGTTTCATTTAATTGGTAAAGATTCTGATTCAACAAGTTACAAAACCCCTCGATACCAATTATTTTAATATAGTAACTCAGTCTCGTCATCTGCAATGTCCTTGTATTGCATGGATATTTAAAGTTTATTAAAATTTCATAATTTAGGTAAGGCAGTAGGTACTCTTGAGACAAATTATTTTTATATTATAAATGATACGGTCACTTAATCAACAATCACCCTTGTATTGTCTTATTTTATTTAATGCTAATTTTAATCACTTTATGTTAGACTTTTATATTTTTATTATTAGTGTTTTCATTGGTACACTTATGTGAACCGGTACTCTTGAGTCAAATTATTTTAATATCCTAAATTTTACGGTCACTTTATCAACAACCACCCTTGTTCGTCATACTTTATTCAATGTTAATTTTAATCATTTTACATTAGACTTCCATATTTTTATTATTATAAGTGTTTTTATTGGTACACTTATGTGAACCAACTCACTAACAAGCGAAAGCTTCAGTGAGTTAACTCCAGTATTATATTGCTAGAATTCATTAAGATATATTTATTGTAAATACCTTTGCAAATAAACACTATTATTATTATATTATTGCTGTCTTTGTTTCTTTGGTGGTTTTATACTGGAGGTTGTTAGAAAAAAATCATGCAAACCTTGCATGCGAAAGATACTTTCCTCCCTATAATATAGTAATTGCATAAACAACTTTCTACAGTTTCAACGAGGTTGACTCTTCCATATCCAGTTACCTAAGTTGATGGAATTAGCGAAGTATTCAGAAAACACCTCCTGTCAGATTTCGATGGAACAGCCATTCGAAAGTATTTTTCCGACCGATCGACATTTTCGCTCCCGGACGATCCTCATCAGGTGTCACCCCTGCGTGAGGTGATAAAACATACCAGTGTAGTGGGACGCATAAAAAAGAACACATAAAACCCGGCCATTGTTTTCAGTTATTTGTTGACGCCGTTGTCCCGATGAGATATGCGACTTCGACATGACTCATGCAGCCCCTAAAGCTCCGGATTATGCTAGGCAGTCACCCCTGGCAATAAAGCCGCCATATCCGCGGCGTCCGTGCTAGTTTGCATCCCCACAGAGGCGTACGAGGCGATCTTGCTAGGAGTGGTCCGGCACAGAGCATCCTCGTTGTACATCGCCTCTGGAATTCTTTTCCTTCGAAAACAGCTCAGAACTGACCAAATCTAATATAATGTAATAATTCTGAGACCGCACCTGTCGCCTCATTGGCATATCTCACCTCATCTATCACTTCGGAATGTCAGCCGACGTTTCTAGAACCGGTCGAGCCATCTAGAATCGTGAATTCGAACAAGGCGTGACCAATCTCAAAATTCCAGTACAATCGCGATAGAGATATATATGTACATAAGCATTTCGCCAATATCACAGAGGGCAGAGTTTCAGTGAGTGAGTTAGAGTGGCCAGTTAGATCTTCTGATCTAACCCCACTAGATTTTCGTATAAACAGTAATACATTAGGTATAGTAGAAAGATCAAAATATAGTATATTGTGTCACAAGGGCAGCTCTATTAGCTAAGGGCAGCTCTATTAGCTAAGGGCTGCTAAAGCGTTTTCTGCATGTGTGACACACGACTATTTTTCGCCTGCCAAAAAAAAATAACAAATATCTTTAATTTTATAAATATAAACATAATTTAAAAAGAAACTAAAGTAGTAAAAATGTACGAATTCATTTATTATACTAATTAATATTGATTATCCCTTGATCATAATCTTATCGTAACGGTGTTTTGACTTTTTTGATAACAAATTTATAGAAACATTGCTAGGCTTCTTCTTGCAAGTTTGGTGGAGTATCACTGGCTGATACTATTCTTTTTAACTAATCCACACAATCACAAATATACAGAATCCGAACGAACTTATTATCATTTCACAGTTTTGTGCTTTTGATTTACAGACTTTGATTCACACTGACGATTAATGAAAATTTATTGGAAACAACAAAGTACGCAAGTGTCAGATAGTGAAAAACTAGCAGCCCAAAGGCTGATAAATATTACTTTCGGTCATATTTTTAATGTTGATATGATTCATTTTCATATATGGTACGCGAAAAAATATATTGGGATAAGTATAGAAGTACCTAATATAGAGAACTAATTAATATAGTTACTCGGTAAGTGGATACTTGTTCCGAGAAAATATAGAAATATAAAAATATACAAAATATAGAAATACGTTAAAGAATAAAATCTTAGTAAAGCTCACTTATCCCACTGAAAAAAATCAATATCTCGTTAGGTGATATAATAATAATAATATATCACCGATTCTCCTTTTTGAAATAAAATACATGGTGATTGCTCTACAGATGGCGCGGGGAGGGAAGAGGGCACATCAACTTAAAAATTTAAAATAGCATGAGCGGTCAAATAGCATGAGAGTCATTGAAAAGATAATTCAATTCTATTTTCAACCATCAAGTTTTTCGAATTTTTTTGGTACGTTTTGGCACAATCTGCATGCCTTTCAAAACTATCAAGTTGATGTGCCCCCAGCACCATCTGTCGAGTAATTTCAATGTAACTTCTCTCAAAAAGTAGTATCGGTAATACCATTCGAAATATATTTGTTGGACCACTTTTCACAGGGCCCAAGGACAAACGCAAAGGGAGGAAAAGACACTTTACTCCATTGTTAAACATATAATTTTTTCTAACACCTCCAAGATTAAACCACCAATTAATGACAAATAATATTGTGTTTCAAATATATTGAGCTATCCTTATATTTTTCAACAAATACAATTTAGCCCACTAACAAAGCTAAAATAGCCATTAGATTAAAAAAGGAAAATAAATTCAAACCCAGTTAATCTAGAATACGAAAAAAAAATTATACCAGACGACATACAGGAAGATGCAAAACTACTGAATGTGTCTTTATTTCCGGAAAAATTAAGATTCCGGTGTGAAAAAGAGTATGATATTCTACTAAATCGGATGAGGGAAAAATAGTGACAAAATTAGTGAAGAGGTAATTTGGGCGTTTTTCTAAAAACTCTGAAAGACCTTTCACCCTCCCACATGGTCAAAATATGCAATGCTCCGTCCTACAATTTTAATTAAAGAAGATATAGATATAAAGAACCCCAAGTTAATATCTTCTCTTGAGAAATAATAATATAAAAAAAATCGGGATTGAATAGCGAAAAATAGACAATACACAGTTGAATTAGTGGTATTTGGAGTTGAATGCACTATATTTACGAGTAAAAATAAATTAGAAAAACGAGCTTAAGGATATTTTTATCACAATACATCCCCTTTCGCACGCACGTCCCTGTCACCATCCCTTAGGCTCGGCTTCCTCGATCTGAATGTTCTAAGCTCATCGCGTGTGCCATGTAAGTTTATTCAGTTTGAAGTCCGGTAGCTCCGGTTTATTCTATAGCTAATCTGGCCAAGCAGATTCATTTAGAGCTCACATTGATTGTGTAGTTTCGGGGGAGGTTCGTTTTATGGACGGGGGCCTTCGAAATTGAAGACGATACCTAGTCACGCTTATAAATATTTTAAATCTTTGAAGGTAAATGGTTTTTGTTAAATGATGCATACAGAATATTGTTTTCAGAGAATTGCAATTTTTATTTGCTCGTATTTTTTGTTTTTTTACCTTTTAATTAGTTTTGACAAAATATATGTACCTATTTTAACATTCAAGAAAACTGAATAAAAGGCTTTGTTAATTTTAATAAAGGACAGTTTTAGAGATATGGCTCTATCAATATAGTTTTTTTTTGCATTTTTTGGATTTTGAGACACAATCAGTTCACTCTCATACTTAGGAAAAACCGAGTTTCAATGATTTCACTGCAGGAATCGATTGAAAAATAATTCTTTCTTCGTTTCAGATACTGCCATTTGAAGAAATTATTATACACTGCTCGTCACGATGTAACTGGACTATTATTTTCAATTTCTATAGTCCAGTTTTTTAGAAACAAAAACTTCTGAATTGCTCAAGGTATCACAGAGTCACATATATTCAACACCTTTTGATAGGGGCACTAGAAAAATAATATTCGATACACACTATAGGAACTGAATCTGAGATATTTTTTTTTAAATAGTTTCCTAGTCGTCAAAGAAATAATGGTAAATGCAAAATGAGCATATAGAAAATCGTTCATAATGTAGGCTGACGACATAAATACTCGTATCGAATGCAGTTTGTTTATACCGAGTGTTAAATATCAATAGAAACAAGGGAATACATGCCCAATAATCATTTCTAATCGCTAATCGAACCGTAAAGGCAAACGGATCCGTGAAAATATCTGAATATTTGATATGATGTGGATTTCGATGCACTGATCAAGTGCCTATTGCTACAGACTACAAAAATGGACAGTTTTCAAGATATGGCCGTATCAATATCTGATTTTTTTCGTTTTCTAGATTGTGGCCCACAATCGCTTAGCTCTTATACCCAACAAAAACGGACTTCTATCGATTTCTGAGAAGAATTGACTAAGAAAACAGTTGTATTTCATTTCAGATACATTCACGTGGAGAAATCCACATCATTTCAAATATTCAGACATTTTTACGGATCCGTTTGCCTTGACGGTTTGATTAGAGATTAGAAATGATTATTGGGTATGTATTCCCTTGTTTCTATTGATATTTAACACTCGGTATAAACAAACGGTATTCGATACGAGTATTTATGTCGTTAGCCTATATTATGAACGATTTTCTATATGCTCATTTTGCATTTACCATTATTTCTTTGACGACTAGGAAACTATTTAAAAAAAAAGTATCTCAGATTCAGTTCCTATAGTGTGTATCGAATATTACTTTTCTATTGCCCCTATCGAAAGGTGTTGAATATGTGTGACTCTGTGATACCTTGAGCAATTCAGAAGTTTTTGTTTCTACAAAAACTGTACTATAGAAATTGAAAATAATAGTCCAGTTACATCGCCAGTGACGAGCAGTGTATATTAATTTCTTCAAATGGCAGTATCTGAAACGAAGAAGGAATTATTTTTCAATCGAATCCTGCAGTGAAATCATTGAAACTCGGTTTTTCCTAAGTATGAGAGTGAACTGATTGTGTCCCAAAATCCAAAAAATGCAAAAAAAAATTACATTGATAAAGCCATATCTCGAAAACTGTCCATTTTTGGAGTTTTGGGCAATGGACACTTTTGATCAGTGCATCCAGATCTACACCATACCAAAAATTCGGACAAATTCACGGAAAGCCATTTTCCATAAGAAACGTGCGTGGTCCTTTTCTCAAAATCATGTGGTGGTTCTCTTTCAAACATTACAATCAAATATGAGTTCGATAATCAGACGTTAATAGTTTTCAATGTGACAAAAGTCGAAAGATAAGTTAAGAACGATGGCAACCAACCTTTCTGTCTAATAAATTAGGAATTAGCCTGTTCGAATTTTCCTGCGCTCATGTACATGAAACAGGAGCCATTTGTGCAGGTAGAGAACAACCCCAAACAATGAGTCCATATCCAAGTGTATATTGTATCTGCATGGTACTATAACAGCAGACTAGAATTCTTTTCAGATTTCTTAGCAAATAACAGTACCCATTGGGTATTATAATGAGGCTACCGCTTGATGGCTGACATTGAAAGTGCCATCCAAAAATTGCTCTAGAAATATTTTACTTTCACATCTTTCTACCTCAATTCCAGAGGAATTTCTATATTAATGTTTGTAGTTTGACCAGTACGAAGAGCTCCGATTTGATTTTAGGAACATTTAAGAATGAAAATGAGATGTCAGTGATACAGTTTTCGAAGCGATCAAGATTTGAATTGACATTATGATGCGGTTCAGTTCAAGTGAAAGAAAAGCGAAAGGCGAAAAGCAAGTGAATAATTTTGGCAAAAGAGCTGGCAACTGATTAATATATATATAACGAAGAAGATATTGATCCTAAGACTAATCTTGGAACACCAATATCAATAATGAACTATTAACACTTTATTACTCATTTTACTTTTACTGTTCGTCATTTGATTCTTTTATATTGTGGGAGTTCAATTCGGAAAATTCAGTCTCTATTGACAGTAAGTCTTCCTGAAAACCAAATGCAACAAAGAACTGTTGCAAGAACTAACCGCAAACGTCGACTTTCTTTTTATTATATCGTTATAATAATTTCTCATTTGTGATAGCGGTTTCGCGTCCCGAAGTCCTTCTAGGAATCAAAAGCGAGGTCGAAAAACTAAATCGTTATGGAACTGGTTAGAAGGTCAAGACTACTATTATTATTCCACAATGATTTTTATTGTTTCGGTCGATATGGAAATTATCGAGTGGATAGATTATGCCTATCCACGTTCTTACTTTCGAATTTAAGGATTATAATATCAGAACAAAGTTGAGGAACTCCCTTAGTGCCTATTGCATCCTGAAGTTTTGCAATGGCGATACATTTCGAGTTTGATTTCAAGCATTTCAAATGAAAAATAATAATTTCACCTGTGTCAAAATAAGGGGTATGTGGTATGTCTAAACATTTCCACAACGTGGAAAGTTTGAGGCAAATATCAGACAGAAACCAACCACTTGCCTTGCTAATGCCACGACAGGCATTGGACTACATCTTCCGTAACTTGTCCAAGATATTAGTTTCAATGACTTTCATTACTTACCAGATTGAAATCAGAATTATCAACTGCTAGTCCGTTATTTTCAATTTTCCAACCTAGTCGATATACCCTTGTCCAAAATCAGAGTGAGCATGAAAACTTACCTGAAACAAAAATAAATAGCTTTAATTTCAATTCTGAGAAGTAGATATTCAGTATTGAAAAAATCGAAAAAGTAATGCCCACTACTAAATGCCAAGATCTCAAGGTAAATGCTTACATACAAGATGTACAGACAGTACAATTTTAGGATGTAATAATCTACAACAATTTACAAACTTTGTTCCAGTAAATATATCATATTTGTTCTTTTGAATAAATCCTTATACTCCGTTTCATACATTTTGACAGTTGATTGAGTAATATAGACATATGTTTCGCCAAAGCAAAGTATACCGAGTCACAATTACGATGTCATTTTTTTATATTCCACAACCGTTTATTAATTAGTTTTATTTATACCTGTCCTCCAATACCCCAACGGATAACAAATATTGTTTGTTGATTATAAAATAATTAATTACATTTACCTAGTATTCCGGCAAAAAAAGAAGAGGAGAAGTATTAAGTTTTATTCGATCGTTGATTAAGTTCTGAGAATTCAAATTCATCTCTTTAATAATTTCCAAACTCACCAGCAAATTTAATTTCACCCATTTTCTTTCAACATGAGGTATTTTAAAATCATGTTGAGAAATATGATTTTCTGCGAGTAGATGGGCGATACTAATAAATCACTCAAATCATTGATGAAAAGGATAAACAATATCGGGGCCAAAATTGAGCCCTGTGGCACACCAAGATCAATATTTTTGATTTCACAATTTTGTCTGTTCACGATGACACATTGATCTCTGTACCTAAACAAATTCGATATTGAATCCAGTGGTAGCTCTCTGATAACATACTTGAAAACTTATTCTTTATAGTCTGAATGGTTCGTATCTGTTTGGTCAACGAAGTGAGAGAGAGATGGACATGTTAAAGCAAATATTACTCTCACTTTCCAAGATTTGTGATATCACCTTTATTTTACCGTTTTTTTTAGACAGTCATTATATAGATTTCGACGCTTCCACTATACTACATATACTTATAACTACTTTATTTTATTTTGAAATTTTATTTTTCATCTCGTTCAGAGTTTTTTTATTTCTGAAAATCTCTTTTATAAAAGTTCTGTCCCTTGATTTTAAACTTTATTTATTTTTCTTACTTTGTTTTTATTGTTTTTGGTAAAGGTAAGCTTATCGGGCTCATTCTCGAAACAAAAAAGAAAGTGGTGTTACGTAGTTTTCTCCTGAACACGAATCCGAAAGAATTGTGGGGGTCTCTTATATGTTTCTAGTTACACCTTTTGAATCTTGAAAATCGACCATTTTCAAACTTGACATTCTCTGCGAAAATTCGCACAAAATGCCCCTTGTTTGTGCTAACACTTTTTCAAGACCCTAATCAACTCATATCTCACAATTACAACCATTAAAATCAAACGTTTTACACAAAAATTCAACCTTCTTATAAAGTATACCTATGAACGCCAATGAAGAGTGAGGTTAAGTATAGTGTAATATAAGAAGGTAAATTTTTTCCGTTAAACATTTGGTTTTGGTGCTTGTAGTTGTAAAAAAAGAGTTGATTAGGGAATGAAAAAAGTGTCGACAAAAAGAAGGAAGCATTTTCTGCGACTTTTTACCGAAAAAATCGTGTTTGAAAATGGTCGATTTCCAAGATTCAAAAGGTCATAACTCGAAAAGTATAAGAGACCCCCACGAAATTCTTTCGGATTCGTGTTCAAGAGATAAAACTACGTGAGTAACACCACTTTTCTTTTTGTTTCGAGAATGAGCCCGATAAGCTTACCTTTTACCTTCTTTTGTTTTTAGGAAAAATTTGTTTGCACATTGTGTTATGTTAAATGGATTATTGTTGTACAAGTTTGTCCTTGTTTTGATCTTCTATTCAATGGACAGTAATCTAGCGTTGCTTCAGAATCGAGTACCAAAAATTAGAATCAAGAGGTTTTTCTAAATTTTCATGAAAAATATGGTATCAGGTCAACAACAATGAAGGACCACCTGTCTATAGGACAGAAAAGAAACACAAAACAGTGTATTTGAAACCAAAGTTGTGGTAGGTAGGTACTTGTAAGTTTTTTTCTGTTTTTGTTTATAATACTTGTAAATAAATACCTTACTGGAAACTAACCTGCTCACAAACCACTCTTGTAGGATGATGCACACTGTCAGATTTGACAAGGAATCAATTCAGCATTATAGCATTTTCTCATTAATTTTTCTGGACGGAAGTTTGGAAATTCCACAATTAAACTTTATTATGGACTCGGACTGGTGAAGTGAACTATTTATTTTCCTATTTATGAATTATTTTTCACGAAATACGTTGACTCTTTTTCGGAAGTAAGGATTTCAACTCAACAAAAAGGTAGTACCAAACATTATGACGTGACATACGCCTACTTTGATATTTTTCAACTTGTAAAGCTGAGGTGGAAATCGAACAGGGTTGGCTTCAGATATTTTAGAGACAGCTTTCTCAACAATGTTCTTTTTCCCTTGTGAGAACTTTTTCTTAGTCCTCTTGAACTATAACAATTTTTTGTGCATATTATATTTTCTGTTGTATTTCCGTATAGTAAATACAAATGCATTACCAATTTATTTAATGAATTATTTCCATACATCTAGTTTTTCCATGATTGTTTTCTAGTTCTTCTCTTTATTGTACCTGTTCTTAACTTCTTTAACTTTATTTTTTTGTTAGTTTCAAGTGTGCTTTCTCTGTGCCTTTTTAGTCGCACCAGTAATGGTTGTGAGTAAGGTTATTCTGGACTTTCATTGTCTAAAAAAGAACAAAGAAAAATTCAATTCTCTGCAATTTTTAATCACGACGTTTCAACTGTTAAAATCTACAGTCGTTATCAAGTGTATAATGCGACAATCTCAAGGATACTTCTTGTATATGCTGTGGATAATTTTGTGTCATTAGCCTAGGGGTAATTTGGCGGTATTCAGGTAAGCTTGTTAATTACAGTGCCAGGCCCCTCCGGTACAGCATTGTAAATTCTTATCGCAATTTCAATTGATCCATGTCACTAGTTAAGGGTTTCCACACATTACGGATTTCTATGCTAGCTTGACTGAAGACTTTGTTGTTCATAATGTATGCACTCTCTTTAAACTTCCTTCTATACCAGCCCTCTTCTTTATGGATGACTTCGGCTTCAGTCCATTTTATGTTGTGTTGGGTCGTCCAGACATGATCCGCTATCCCTGACTTTGATGTTTCTCCTCGTTGAGTGTTTCTCTTGTGTTCAGCGAGTCTAACGCTAAGTGGTCTCTTAGTTTCTCCAAGATAAGCTTCGCCGCATTCACAATGGATGCGGTAGATGCAGTTTTTGGAGTCAATGTCAGCGTTACGTGGTCTCGTCTTTGTGAGATGGCTGCCAATATGGCTGCGAACATGTCCGTATTTTGTATTTCGACCCAATTCGCTTTATTCTTTATGATAGACCTCTAACATACGGAACGCACAGGGTGGCTTGTGTCGGCTCGTCTGGTTTCTTGTTCTTATCCCCCCTGCGGGCTAGAACCTCTTCTATATGTTTTTTGGGGTATTACCCATTTCGTCGCAGATCTTCCTTGATATTGTCCAATTCGATGGTAAGACTTTTATCTGTGTTACATAGATTGTAGGCACGGTCCACCAGCGATCGAACAACCTGCCTGGTTGTATTCAATTGTTGGAACGATTTTAAGACTATCAACGAAACAGAAGATAAATCTAGTGAAATTCTGAAGAAGCAAGCTATAAATGTGCACGGGCCCAATATAATGCCCCGTGGAATTCCAAGTGATACTGGCCTAGAGTCAACAAGAACCCGGACTGTTCGTTCCAAGGTTCATCTATTTTTCAGAGCACTAAATACCTCCAATGACTGGAACATCCTGTATATCATCAGTCGCTGAGTTATTTCAGTTCTCGAACACATACGAGCCGTGTTTTAATTAAGAAAACGTCACGGGCAAAATAAATCACACTTCGTTATGGAACGAGTGCGATCGAAAAAGAGGAGGATGAAGAAGCACTCCACCCAGCCAGCCAGCCAGCGCTAGCATGCCATGGACGCATGCGATTTTGATTAATTCATTTTTGCGAACGCGTGATTGATGTCTCGGTTTAATTCCGATTTTATTAAAAAGTATATTTCATCGGGGGTCGTTACGGGAGGTGGGAGTCGAGGACGAATCGTTTCTCGCGAGAACGGAAGTGTTTGCAGAACAAGAAAAATTGCGACAAAGCGATCCAATCCATTCCCAGGAATGTGCAGCGAAATATTCACTTTTTCTGTTACGAGTTAGTTCACGCAAGACAGAATTTCGGAATACTTTTTACGAATATTAAGGACCGGCATGAAATGAAACTGGTGTGCCTCGGGGTTCTAATGGTAATGGTAATGGGTGGGGGACGCAAGCGTCAGCGACTAGGCCCCAGTGGGCCCTTTTCGCAATCCCCGGCATATTCACTCATCCCATGTCGGATACCTGCTCGAACCTCTTCGACCTTCTTATGAAAGTCAAATGTCCTTCCATTGCAACGAGTGCAATTCCTCCTCCTTAATAGTGGCAGCTCCGAAGACGTTTTGTCTGAGCCTGCCACAAACACCACATTCGCACAGGAAGTGGAAGGAGTTCTCCTCTTCCCCACATTCCGTGCATAGTGGGTCTGCTCAACTCTGATGAGAGCCAGGTGCCTCCTGAGGCCGCAGTGGCCGGTTAGAACTCCCACCAACAGTCGGAGTTCTTTGCGGCTTAGCTTCAGTATCTTGGCCGTCCTTGCCATGTCGGGCCCCGATATCATCTGCTTTGACTGCCTGCATCCGTCTATCCTTCTCCACTCTTTTCCTAATGTATCAACGGCCCACTCATTCAGTGCCGTTGTTACTTGTCTCCTTGTTATGCCGAGTGCGTATTCGGGCCCGTAGTAGGGTTGTCTGGCTCCCTGCTTGGCTAGCTGGTCCGCCTGCTCGTTACCTTCAATCCCTGCATGGCCCGGGACCCACATCAGCGTTATTTCCTTTTCAGTCGCAAGACTCTCCAGGGTATCTCTGCACTCCTGAACCAGTACTGATCTGGTTCTGGTTGCATTCAGAGTTCTGATGGCGGCCTGACTGTCCGAGCAGACATATACATGTCTCTCTAGGCCGGACCTCACCTCTTCCATTCTGGTTGGCTCAGGGATGGCATACACCTCTGCTTGGAAAACTGTTGTCAGAGAACCTAGCGCATATGCTCTTTTCTCTCCGTTTTCCAGGTAAACTCCTGCCGGCTTGCTCTTCCTCCAGTTTGGACCCGTCTGTAAAACAGACCAGGCTTTCTGGGGGAAATATCACCCTTTCCTCTACCCACTCTCTCCTGTCTGGGATCTCTGGCGAGATCGTCCTTTTCCACCTAATTTTATCCTCTGCCTGTATCACTTTGATAGCGGATAGTGGGATTTCTTTCTCCGCTACCACTGCGATTTTGGTATGCCCTGTGTACCCCTCTCCTCGCCAGCTCCCTGAGTCACGCATTCTCAGATAGGACGCCATCGCTTCCTTCTTTATACAAGTTGGAAGCGACGGCAGACCCAGCAGGGCGTTTAGGGCTGCCGAGGGGGTCGTCCCCATCGCGCCGGTTATTTCCCTACAAGCTAGTCTTTGAATTTTTCCCAGCTTGTTGGTTGTGGTTATCTGGTCCACTCTCGGCCACCAGACCACTGATCCATATATGATTCTGGATCTGAATACCACCTCCCTCCCACTGCCCGGCGCAGACTCCATATAGCGACCACCGCCTTCTCGACTACTCGATCGACATGTGGCCCCCAAGTTAGCCTCAGGGTTCTATCTTATGGCCGGTTTTATTTCTCTAATATACAGGGTGTTATTCAAATGATGTCATTAATTCCAGGTGGTAATTCCTTGTCATATTTTATGAAGAAAATTTCATATAAACGTGTGTCCTAACTCGCTTCCTTTCCGAGATACGGGGTGTCAAAGTTTCATTTAAAAATCGGCAGTTCATCAATTACTCAAAAGTATTTTTGACGGTTTTGATTGAAACCTGGTGTGGTTATTGGCAGTAATAAGGGGTTTCTATTCATGAAATTATATTTTTAATTATAAGTGGCAGAAGGTTACCTGATTGATATTTATAGTAAAAATCATTGTACGCCACTGTTTTTCCCTAAGTTTCATATTTTTTGCAGAAAAATTAATGAAAAATACAGCTTCCTTATAATGCTGTGAATTTAAAATCAAACTCATTGGCGTAGAAATGGTGGTTGCACGCCATCAAAATTCAGAAAGTTGTGTGAATGATCTTTTTTTCAGTTACTTACTCCATATTTCCTTGAAATTCTATTTAATTTTATGCACAAATGTATTGTTAAGTTTTTATAGAAACAGTTGACAATAATGGGCCCAAGAACACAACAAACAACCAGTTCATCAGCGACGAAACCAATAAAAGAATTCAGGTAGAAATAAATAAATTAAGGAAATCTATCGATTGATGAAGTGTTGCTATTTCAAATTCACGGCATTATAAGAGAGTTGTAGTTTTAAATGTTTAATTTGACAAAAATTTTAAACACTGGCGTACAATGATTTTTACCATATTTATCAATCAGGTGACCCTTCGCTGCTTATAATTTGAGATGTAACCTCGTGAAAACTTTGCCCCTTGTAATTGCCAATATACATACCAAATTTCATGAAAGACTTTTGAGCAATAAATAATTAACCGATTTTTTAATGACATCATTTAAATTACACCCTGTATATTAACAACTTTATCAAAAAAATTGCGAGTAAAAATCCCCTTTCAACTCGTTTTGAACTTTTCAAGTCGAGAACCAGTTCCCTGCATAAACAAAATATTGCGTTATCATAGCAACGAACAATAACTTATTAGAAGTGTCAGTGTGAAGTTTGACGTCAAAAAAGTAAACCAGAGTTACGCAATAAATTAAAAGAAAAAATATGTCCACCGAAATTGTGAAAATCGAAAAATTGGAGTATCGAGCCATCATCAAGTACCTGTATTTAAAAGGGTTAAGAGGTAAGCAGATTTACGAAGATATGCTTAATACCCTTGGTGATCAATGTCCTTCGAATGCGACCGTGAAAAATTGAACTGCAAGCTTCAAAAGAGGTCAATTTTCCATTGAAGATGATGACCGATCGGGAAGGCCAGTTTCTGTGTCAGTCCCCGAAAATATCGATGCAGTTCATGACATGATTTTAACAGACCGGCGAATTGGGCTAAAACGGATATCTGAAGCATTGAATATTTCATACGAACGCGTTCATCATATAGTTCACGTCAATTTGGACATGAGAAAAATTGCTGCAAAATGGATCCCCAAATGTTTGAATGTTGACCAAAAGCGTGCAAGGGTAGAAGCATCGCGTTCAATCTATGCTCGATTTGAAAAGGATGTAGACTTCTTAAACCAAATTGTTACTATGGATGAGACTTGGGTACAATTCTACGATCCAGAAACAAAGCAACAATCGATGGAATGGCGACACTCCGGTTCTCCAAGACCTAAGAAGTTTCGTGTCCAAAAATCTGCTGGAAAAGTTCTTGCTTCAGTTTCTTGGGATTGCCATGGAGTAATCATGATTGATTTTTTGAATAAGGGTAGAACAATAACTGGAGATAACTATTCGACATTACTGACCACTCTACGGGAAAAAATTAAAGAGAACAGACGCGGAAAGCTATCCAAAGGTGTTTTGTTTTTGCAGGACAACACCCCTGCACACAAATCTCATGTTGCCATGCAAAAAATTCGTGATTAGGGTTTGAATTACTAGAACACCCCCCTTATTCAACAGATTTGGCTCCGTCCGACTATCATCTCTTTCCTCAACTGAAAAAAAGTTTAAAAGGTCGGAAATTTTCTTCCAACGAGAAAGTAATAAAAGCTGTGGAGTTTGCAGAGCAAGAAGAAACAGGTTCGCTGTAATAAATGTATCCAATAAAGAGGAGAATATGTTGAGTAATAAAATATTTTGAAATTAAAATTTTGTTTGGTTCTTTAGTAGGCTAAGAATTTTTCAATATATCCTCGTATATGATTTGTATATAGTTAGAAATAAGGTTTAGCCGGAAAAGGGAATCAAAGTTGGAAAGTTCGAAATTACAGAGGTTCCGAAAAAAGCATATGAAATCTTCAATTGAATCGGAATCGATTTGAAATTCTACACGTCTTTACAAAAAAGATCGAATTTTACGAAAATGGGCCCAAAAATGTAAAGAAAAAAAATTGGTCGGAAAAAAACCCTTTCAATTCGGTATGAAGTTCTCAATTCGTGAACGGTTAGAGATAGAGTAATTTTGCGAACGCCAATCGATTCAGAATGGTCGAATTAGTATATACTGTGAATTTCAAGTCAATCGAATGAAAAATAAATTTACTCGAAAAAAGTTGTAAGGGGTGGACCCCTAAAAATCACGAGACATACAAAATTGTCAGATTCACTTGAAATTAGCACTATATACGTAAAATTTCACGCTGATTCCGAAAATATATGATTTGTATAAAGTTAAATACAAGGTTTAGCCGGAAAAGGGAATCAAAGTTGGAAAGTTCGAAATTGCAGAGTTGCTATGAAATGCTATGAAATCTTCAATTGAATCGGAATCGATTTGAACTTCTACACGTATTTACAAAAAAGATCGAATTTTACGAAAATGGACCCAAAAATGTAAAGAAAAAAAATTGGTCGGAAAAAAACCCTTTCAATTCGGTATGAAGTTCTCAATTCGTGAACGGTTAGAGATAGAGCAATTCTGCGAACGCCAATCGATTCAGAATGGTCGAATTAGTATATACTGTGAATTTCAAGTCAATCGAATAAAAATCACGAGACATACAAAATTGTCAGATTCACTTTAAATTAGCAATATATACGTAAAATTTGCTGCTGATTCCGAAAATATATGATTTGTATATGCTTAGACACAATGTTTAGCGCGAAAATGGAATCGAAGTTGGAAAGTTCGAAATTGCAGAGGTTCCGTAAAAAGTCAAAATCTTCAATTGAATCGAAATCGATTTGAAATTCTATAAGCATTTACAAAATAGATTGAGTTCTGAGAGATTGGATCTGAAAATCCGATGAAAAAAAAATTGTCCGGAAAATCTTTTCAGTTATGGTTTCATTAGACGGATTTTCATCAAAAAAGGGCTGATAAAGAAGACACAGATTTCCAAATTGAGACAGACCTCCAAATCATGATTCACCTGAATTATTTGAGGGGTAGGCAGAAATGAGATCTCAGTGTAAAAATCTTCTGTGCCAGCCCTTTTCTTGAAAATGGCTTCAAATTCGAAACACAAACCTTTTTGAGCTCGGTTACGATATTTTTCAACCTGCCTCAACCTTTCAAAAAAAACTTATTACTTATCTTCAAACCAAATAGAAATGAAGTTTTCAGCGAGTTTTGATAACAGAGACCAAAATAGTTCTGAAACGTCAATATTTTTTGTAAAAGAAAAGTATTTTTTTATTTATATGAACTTACTTATTTAGAGAGACAAATTCAGAAAACGATACGTTAATGACAAAATTTTATAATTTTATTCAAGACAACAATATTGTAAAAGCAGTATTGCTTATCGCGGCAAATTGGATCATTTGCCCTTCTAAACTTGTATACATTTTCTTGATATTTCAGATTTTCATTTTCAGACTGTGGAAAGTTAAAGTATCCAAAAAACCAAGTCAAGAAACTAATTTCTTCCACGAAATTATTGTTTCAATATTTT
The DNA here is from genome assembly GCA_944452925.2 of Chrysolina oricalcia. Taxonomy (NCBI): domain Eukaryota; kingdom Metazoa; phylum Arthropoda; class Insecta; order Coleoptera; family Chrysomelidae; genus Chrysolina; species Chrysolina oricalcia. Next base: position 7,172,754 of record OX101817.2, read on the forward strand.
CCAATGCTTCGTGCAATACCGAACAGGCACAATTCATGCTGAAAAAGCCTCTACTTTTTTGCCTCTCACCGTCTTATTTGACATCCACACGATCGCCACTCCCTCAATTTTAATTCGATGGTGCTCCAGGCCCGGAGAAACCCAAACCGATGTCTTCCTGTCTGACGGAAATTATACGAATTCATTTCTCGTGGTCGAAAAAAATTAAAGACGATCTCTAGACTGTAATTCAGTAGCCTATAGCAGTAAATTTGAGAAAAATATATCCGGCCCCCGGCAAACGACCTTTCCGTGGAAGCCTTTAAAAAAATAGATTAAGTATAATTAGTCGGTTTATAGGAGCCACACGAGATTGCCGCCGCAATATACAGGACGTAGCGAATAAAGACAACCATAAAATCATAAATGGCGAACAGCACATTTTTTTTATACAATTGGGAAAGTGTAATTCTAACACGTTATTTTTTACATTATCTAGAAATAAACAGTACCTATGACTTATTAGTTCTTGAGTGTGTTGTAGCGAATTTCTGTTATCAAAGGATTTTCTATTTAATTTTTAATGTCAATTTTTGCAATTAATCTGAAAACACTTAATATTTCCGAAACAGTTGTATTTCAAATAAGAAAGTTAGTATTGGCCGCTGTTACTTGACACGCCCTGTAACAAAAACAGAAAAGACGACAGCAAACACAAGATATACATTAAAAAGTAAAATGATTACTTGTATAAATAAACCATAGATATATATATATATATATATATGTATATATATATATATATATTACATAATACAGTATGAGCATATGGTAAGTCATGAAAAATATAAAAATGAGTATAAATAAATAAACCACGATTATATTGTTGTTGTTGTTATTTCCGTCAACCGATTGCACCCCTACGCGCAACCCTCGGAAGTCTTCAAGAGACTTGTGTGAGCTAGTGAAGACGCAGCCCTTACCTTTTAACGTGTGATGCCATGCACGAGACCGATGACCATGCGAGGCTTTGAACCCTCGGCCCTTCGCTCCAAAGGCGAACGTTCTACCAGCACGGCCACCACGGCCCATATGTATTGTATTAATGAAACCTGGTAAGACGACAGCATAACATGAACTAAAAGCAACACCAGCATTTATGGCACACTCCAAAAAAAAAGATTACATAATTTTGTACACATTTATTACAAATTTGCGTCCCAACCAAAAAAATTTGCTCATGTGCAATATCAACCTTGGAAATCAATATTTTGAAGAGTGGGCTATGTTAATAAATTTTTGTGTTGCGATTATGATAGGAAATCCGACGTGAACTGTATTTCATCGAGTATTATAAATTTTTACAGTATCTCATACGCTTCTACTGCTTGTCTTTAGTTGCTCATGTACAATATAAACCATGGAAATCAATATTTTGAAGAGTGGTCTGTGTTAATACATTTTTGTGTTGCAATATGATAGGAAATCCGACGTGAACTGTATCTCATCGAGTATTAGAATTCTCTAAAGTATCCCACACGGATCTACTGCTTGTCTTTAGTTGCTCATGTACAATATCAACCATGGATATCAATATTTTAAAGAGTGGGCTATGTTCATGAATTTTTGTGTTGCAATATGATAGGAAATCCGACGTGAACTGTATTTCATCGAGTATTAGAAATTTTTACAGTATCTCATACGCTTCTACTGCTTGTCTTTAGTTGCTCATGTACAATATCAACCATAGAAATTAATATTTTGAAGAGTGGTCTGTGTTAATACATTTTTGTGTTGCAATATGATAGGAAATCCGACGTGAACTGTATCTCATCGAGTATTAGAATTCTCTAAAGTATCCCACACGGATCTACTGCTTGTCTTTAGTTGCTCATGTACAATATCAACCATGGAAATCAATATTTTGAAGAGTGAGCTATGTTAATAATTTTTTGTGTTGCGATTATGAAAGGAAATCCGACGTGAACTGTATTTCATCGAGTATTAGAATTCTTTACAGTATCCCACACGGATCTACTACATGTCATTAGTTGCTCATGGACAATATTAACCATGGATATCAATATTTTGAAGAGTGGGCTATTTTCATGAATTTTTGTGTTGCGATATGATAGGAAATCCGACGTGAACTGTATTTCATCGAGTATTAGAAATTTTTACAGTATCTCATACGCTTGTCTTTAGTTGCTCATGGACAATATCAACCACGGAAATCAATATTTTGATGAGTGGGCTGTGTTAATACAGTTTTGTGTTGCGGTATGATAGGAAATCCAACGTGAACTTATTTCATCGAGTATTACAATTCTTTACAGTATCCCACACGCTTCTACTGCGTGTCTTTTGATGCGCATGAATAGACGTATAATAATGTTCTGACGTAACGACCAGTAAATACTTTTTTGCAACAATTATCAATTTTACAAAAAACACGTGGAAACTATTAATGAGCGGTCATCCCCTTAGAGGATATTTTATTAACGGTTATAATATGAAAATCTGAAATAGTTTACTTTGCAAGGCATTGAATTAAGTTTATGCGCTGTGTGGGGTGTTCAACCCCATGGAAATCATAATTCTGAAATTTTCAACACGTCGACAGATTCTAATGATTTTTAAATAGTTTTGTGGAAAATTTTAGCGATACGCGCAATGTGATAGATAATGTAATAGCAATTTTGAGAAGTTTGGTGGTGTTCAACCCCTTGGGGACCCTTCATTATGTAATTTACAACACTTAGATAGTTTGTACAAAAATTATAAACAATCCTGTGAACAATTCTGGCACCGACCATGTTGGGATCTGTATTTATTAGGGAAATTTCTTTCCATAAGGGTTATTTAACCCCTAGGGGATGAAACTTTTCGAATTTTCAGCACGTCAATGATTTGTAATAAATATGTAAGAAATGTTAGCAGCCATTTGATCATAAATAATTGCATATTTTTTTAATATACAGGATGTGTGGTGCAGCTTTACTTAAAAGTTAGCCCACACCCATTTCCTAGAAAAAGGGGACTGTAAAAAATGTTTTGGTTGGGACGCAAATTTGTCATAAATGAGTATAAAATTATGTAATAGTTTTTTTTGGAGTGTGCCATAAATGCTGGTGTAGCTTTTAGTTCATCAGCATAACATAAATTACATATTAAAAGTAAAAGTACATCACAGTAATGGATCATCCAAATAATCTTCATGAGAATAGTTATACTTTTAGGTCAGCAAACATTTTTTTTTATTGAAAAATATTCTGTCAAAATCAATTGCAGTTGGCTATTTTTTTGTTGTAGAAATTTAATGCATTATAGAAAGAAGAGTTCTTTAATTTCGTGGGTTTGTGGTTTGTTATCCTCGAGTGACCACCATTACGTGTGTGGTAAGCATGTGAAGAAGCATTGGTATCAAATGATTTCCAGGTGCTTCTAATGAATTTCACACATTTTAGAATATATGAATGGGGAAGTTAACAATTTCTCTCTTATAAATACTGTTTTTCAACTATATTTCAATAGTCCATTTCAGTATAAAAAAAACGCTTCAGCCCCACAAATACTCTACTAAAATATCTTCCACGACTCTATGACATTGTTTAACTAAATGTATGAGTTTAACATTGCAAAATAATTACAATACAACCTTCCATGGCTACACAGGTTTTCTTTTGCTGAATTGCAAAGAATGCTAAATTGAGTTTCTTGCATATGTGATAAATATGAAGATACCAGTCTAACCCCTCATCTTGCCAATAAATCACCTGGTTCAAGACTAGCAACTGTAATCGTATCATAAACAAACATAGTTATGTGGCAAACAGTAACGTGTTCGGGCACGTTGTTGACGAATAACACAATAAGTGAAGGTCCCAAGACTGACCCTTGCGGAACTCTTAGTGCGACATCAGGCTCACTTGACATGAAAACGTTATTTTTTACAGTCATACTACGAGTACTACGACCATACATATATGATTTCAACCAAGTCAATAAATTATTATGGAAAAACAAGCATTTGTAACATATTAGATAGGCAAGTAAGACTGGTTCATTAGGTAAGTAAGTGGATATTTTATCAAATCTATCATATTTTTTATAGAAATTATAGAGAGTTCATCTATTCCAGATGAATTTTTATTTTTCGTCATATTAGGCGAATTATTTCGACTTTTGTAATAGGTCCATTGGTGAATCACATCACATTGTTCTGGATTTTCTTTATTTATGCATCTATGTTCCGCTTTGTACTTTTGGTAATTATTATCCTTGTATATTTCAGGCTGTCATCGACCCACTAACTTGGCGTAATTATATTTCAGTGCGTAAAATTGAACAAAGAACGACTTTGAAGCCCAAAGGATCTTGGGAAGAAATCTCATACAATTACATCAAACAATTTTTCCATAATTGTTTCCTCGAAAACCCGAATAAAACCTCACAAGAGATCTTTTATCAATTATGATTATTATCATGTTCACGAAACTAAATCGTAGAAGGCTTGTACCAAGTGGAAATTGTTTAAATTCTTCATTTCAGGTGATGTCAACAGAGTTAATGTATAGTTTTGATGAAATAGAGATGATTGTCCTGCAACAAACACAATAAATGTGATGACCTAGAGATTTGAGATTTTATTGTTGTTTTTTTTGTGTTTCAACTCTGGAACTCTGCTTAGTCACCGTGTAGCTACCCCAGCATCGGCATAAGTCACGTTCTCAGTGAGAACGCAGGCGATATATATCTTTTATGTCAGTTTTTGTTGGTGCTCGTAAGCCAGAGCATTCAGTCTAGCTTTATTCCATGCCATAAACAAGAGCATGATCCGGATTCAAAGCTACTTATTACGAAGTAAATAGGCCATTTAGGAATTTCTTGAAAATGTAACGAATGGCATAGCTTCATGGAATTTTATTTTCGGTAATAGTAGGCAAATGTTTGTTACGCCAACGAAATTTAATGAACATCTCAAGTAAATTTTGAAAACTCTCAAATCTTCATTTCTTTCTTTTTTTTCAAGTTCCAAAAACTGAGAGAAATACAGGGTGTAACATAAGTACGTTAAAATATTCAAGTGACGTATTCCTGAGACAATTTTAAGAAAAAAAGTCCATATAAACTTGTGTCCGGAAATGCTTCGTTTCGAAGATACAGGGTGTTGAAATTGAATTTTTTTGTTCGTTTTTTAAAAGTAACTTTTGCAAAAAATAAGTAATTTGCACGAAATTTGGTACCCGGGGTTTTTTTGACGTGGGAAATCATAATTTCGTATTAATTTTTATGTAACATCTAGAGGGCGCTGCGTACGCTGTCTTTATTTTTTTCAAATTGCCCTAAAAATTTTTACTGTAAACTTTTGGTACTTTTCATGATAAAACCTAATTCCCACACCTTTTCCAAGTAAAAAAGGTACACTTCCTCAACAACGCTGGAGGTGATCGTTTTCGAGATATTTACAATTTTCTATATCGATACATGTTACTTAGCTCCTAGGGCGCTAAGTGACGTTGCTGAGAACATTACAAAAACTAAGTATGTGGTAGATCTCGTTAAAATAAACTACTTTTTTCCTATGAAATGTTTATCGAAAAATGATTTGTTTTTGAGATACAGATGGTTGAAAATTTCCAAAACATGGTTGGTTTTCGTCATAAGTTATTTGCATCTGCAGTTATTTTCATCAAACTTTAAACACAGGCTTCTTTCAAACTGAGCATTTTCAAACTGCTTAATCAATCGAAGTTAAAAAAATTGTCAGGTTCAATTATTCAATTAGAAAGTGCTACATTTCGGAGTTTGTAAAAAAAACAACCAACCAATGTTTTGGAAATTTTCAAGCATCTGTATCTCGAAAACAAATCATTTTTCGATAAACATTCCACATACTTGGTTTTTGTAATGTTCTCAGCAACTTCACTTAGCGCCCTAGGAGCTAAGTAACATGTATCGATATAGAAAATTGTAAATATCTCGAAAACGATCACCTCCAGCGTTGTTGAGGAAGTGTACCTTTTTTACTTGGAAAAGGTGTGGGAATTAGGTTTTTTCATGAAAAGTACCAAAAGTTTACAGTAAAAAATGTTAGGACAATTTGAAAAAAACAAAGATAGCGTACGCAGCGCCCTCTGGATGTTACATAAAAATTAATACGAAATTATGATTTCCCACGTCAAAAAAACCCCGGGTACCAAATTTCGTGCAAATTACTTATTTTTTGCAAAAGTTACTTTTAAAAAACGAACAAAAAAATTCAATTTCAACACCCTGTATCTTCGAAACGAAGCATTTCCGGACACAAGTTTATATGGACTTTTTTTCTTAAAATTGTCTCAGGAATACGTCACTTGAATATTTTAACGTACTTATGTTACACCCTGTATATCATTTAGTGAGAAAGTTAAAGAAAGGGACTTGAGTGATCACTATGATGGTTTATATTCGAAGTGAGTGTTGACGATCATCAGAAAAAAATTCTCAGTAAAAGTACATGTCCCTATAAGAATTTAAATTGAAACAAAAACTAACAAAAATGAGTGAATAACGAATGAAATCAAAGCTGAAGACAGGCAATTGAAGGAATTATATTAGTTGACTGAAAACTTTCGCCATGAAGAATCACAAGATTTCTATCCTAGAATAGAAGAGCTCTCGCTCAACATAGGTATATCATGAATGAACAAAATGAATGTATTATCAGAACAAGATTACTGAAACCTATAGCAAACAAAATAAACAAAAACAGGTCTGGAAAACTATCCACCAATTGACAGGGAAACAAATTCAATATAAACAACCTCGGTAGTTTTATATTGATAATAATTTTGTGGACGATAATTCAATTATAGTCAACAAATCAACTACTGTTTCAAGCTCTTCACCAATATTTTTATGATAACGTTTCATAGGCACAACTGAAATGAATAGGATGCTGAATATATTTCATTTTTACCCTTGTCGGAGTACAGGGGTGACGGGTGAGTTGTTGTAATCAAATAACGAGCACAGCATCTAATATGTAACCATAACCATATATTTACACATGTTACATAATAAAAAACACTTAACAATCAAAGGTATTTACAGTTGCTAAAGAATTACTATCAAGCTCCACCAGATAAAAGCTAGTCGAGGAGTTCGAAAAACGGAGAACATCGCGGATTGAGAACTGAAGCCCAAATAATTTCTCTCATATTTTAAACTCCATCTTTTCATTGCAGATCAGAAATAAAGAAAAACTCAGCCTACGTCATTCCAAATTTCCAAATTCTCCGGCTTACGAAAGCGTAGTCAAAAAACTAATAGCTGACTGGCAAGGTTCGCATCGTAGGAAATCCGATTACCAGAAATCTAACTATGGAATTCCAAGTTCTGAAACTATTTTACCGGATTTGAATATTTCCCAATAAAAACATTTATAGTCGGACAAAGGCCCTTTGAATTTAAGAAGGAAAAAAATATAAAATATTTAGAAATGGTTATTTTCTTTGGAAATAAAAATTATTATTTATTGCTGGTAAAATCCCTACAACCTGTTGAATTGAAATTTCTCAAACTTTATAAAAAATAAATCTATAGAAACAAAAACTTTTACAGATATGCTGGAAGTGGGAAAAGTCATTCCATTATTAAAAAAAAAATTTTTCGCTCATCACTGATAACTTCAAGTGCTAAAAGTAAAATGGCGGAAAAATGTGTGTACAATTAATAAACGTTGTCCATTCTTAGTAAAGTATATTATTATCCACAGGCGTCAAAACGGTGTTTGTACTGGTAAATCGACAGAAACTGCAGCTGCAGTGTTCCTAGAAAATATCTATATTGGTATTGATAAGGGAAAGTATGTTGTTACAATTTTTTTTCGATTTATCCAAAGCTTTCGACTTTATTGACTTTGATAGGAAAACATTTGTTAATAGGAATGATACTGATTCACAATTATTCGACGTAGATATTGGAGTACCACAAGGATCGGTCTTGGGGCCTTTAATATTTTTACTGTATATTGATGATCATCCACAGTTTATATGGCATATAAAGTTATGTACCAATTTTAATGTAAAAATTGTTTTCAATGTATATTTATTTTTTAATACGTACATGTTCCATTTTGTGTGTGTTCTGTACGCATACTTTATTCAATCTCTTGACGATTCCTATATCATTTTGTATGATCAATTCAAGGAATAAAATATTTTATTAATATCTGAGGCAACACCGCAAATAAAATAAAATAAAATCACGCTAGATACACTTCACGAAAATGTTCAGCCGTACACCAAACTCACTCCATTCAGTCCATTTCACTCCAGTGAGATGACAACTTACAATATGTAGCGATAATAATATAAAATTTGCTTGAGAATACAAACGAAACGAAGCACCCTTGATGTTCAAGAAATGACCTATTGGAAAACATAATTTTGGCGGTAAACTAAAGTAAGTTACACTACTTGTAGGCCGAACCTAGGCACTTCTATTGATTGATTATTTATTATGGTAACCCATGGGTTCCACATTTTCTTCAATGGGTTTTTCTGTTATGATACACATCGTCCCCTGCATGTTTTTCATACACTAAGGCTATTACTCCTTATTTCTCAACAAACAATTCATATGTGGAAATGTTTCTTGAATGTTCCATCTAAACTTTCCTTATTGGATTCGGAGAATTCAAATGCCATTCATTAATTGTCCTATTATTATAGCTTTGTGTTGGAAGAGTCTTTGAAAAAATTGAAAAAAGTTTTTCCATCAGACATCTAATGCCTATTACGTTCCATCTAAATCGCAATCAATCCACTTCTAAATGAGCAATTCGCTGCTTGAAATTAATTGAATTTCTACGTGTTCTTTACTATAGGGGAATTCAGAAGCGCTGGCAATTGTTACTGTTGACAGAGGAATGTTATACCCATAAACTTGCCGGCCTTGCCTTTTTGTATACAAAGTAATTTTTCAAGAAGTTCTGTTATGATATTTATACTTTGTGTAAAAAAAGCCCACATAAAGTTTTAAAGGTTTATTTTTAAAACTCTTGGTAGAATATCTTGCGTTTAATTGTTGACATGTTTTTTGGCCAAATCTGCGTATTTATTTCTTCAATTCAACCTCACGATTTAAATTTTTGTTTTAATTATAATATGCTTTTTCCAAAAGGTAATGTTCGAAATAAAAATATTCAGGGAACTTTCTCGAAATATTTCTAGCATTCATCTTGGTGTTTTTAGTAAATATAACCTTGTATTTATATGGGAAACTACTGGTAGTATTTTACTGAAAATTTATATACGAGAATTTTCAGAGGAGCTCATTTCAGTTCAAATAGTTTGAGTAGTTATACCGGAAGTGGACTCAAACTTTTTTTTTATGGAACACCCTGTTTTTGCATTTTTAGCATCTACGATGAATTTCAATATAACTTTATTCGAAACATCATATGACTAAAGGTCTCCAGTTTTTAGTTATTTAAATTTTTTGAAAATTTTGACAGATGCAGCTCATTACAAAAAAAGTATTATTTTTTGAAACAAAGACAGTCAGGTCAAAAAATACCAGAATAAGACCTGAAGCTTCTTAAATCTTTGGAAACTTTTCAAAAAAATTATACGTGGTGCTCAGAAGTTGGCGCCAAATTCGCCTATCTCGAAAATTGTTTAACTCGTTTTCAAATGGCAACCCTAATTTTTCTCAAAGCCAGTGGATTATATGCTAAAAATAAGAGAAGTTTAGCTTACAACCCTATATTTAAATTAAAGGGTTTTTGTAGAAACTTTGAAAAATTTATGTGTGGTTATTAGATATATCTGAAATATCAGTTGACTTTTTTGGATCAATCGACAATAAACAAATGCTGAAGTGTCAACAAACAATATTTGCACGAGACCGATGACCATGCAGGGATTCGAACCCTCGACCCTTCATTAACTGAAAATATTTTAATTGAAACAAGCTCCTCGGAAAACTTCCGTATACAAATTTTCAGAAAATTACTCCCAGTAGTTTCCCATATACAGATTAAAAACAGCATTTTCTAAAGACCCTGAAGGCGATAGTATGTTAGACCCATGACCTCACACAAACAAATCTTTTTCAGATGATAAATATATTGTTTCTTAGAAAACTGCCTCCTAAAATTAGTGTACCTCTGCTTAGGGTGCTTTTCAAGATATGCAAATGGTTTTCAGACAGAATAAAATTTCTGCCATAACTAAGATAATATAGTTATTTACGTAACAAGTCCGGAAAATACTGTTTTTTTGGACGAGAAGACCAAATTCTAGGACGAGCATTAACGAGTCCTGGAAGTCTACGAGTCCAAAAAAAAACTATTTTCGTACGTGTTGCGTACACTATTTTTTCGGCAACCATGTAGAATAACAAATCAATGAGATGCATCAAGTCTAAGAGACGAAGAGAGGTCGACCTCCACCCATTTGTTAACCGGATGAAACACACATGAAGTTACATAAATAGACGAATCCGCCTAAAATGGTTTGCCTATCAAAAGGTGGTCATGACTATATAATAATAATAATAATAATAATAATAATAATAATAATAATAATAATAATAATAATAATAATAATAATAATAATAATAATAATAATAATAATAATAATAAAGGCTTTTATTGACAAGACATATTTTTGTTTTTACATGATTTCTAGATATAGAATTGTGTCTCGTCAAATGGCAGAGTTCAAACTACTTGTTGATACAAGTGTTTGCTCTTCAAATATACAGTGAGTTTAAAAAATTTGCACCATTTGGAAACTTGTTTATTATCGATTTGTCAGAAAATTTTATTCTTCATAAAAATTGGTGCATTACGGAATACTTGTATTAGAGTTATCAAAATTCTAAATTTCCAAACGGTGTACAGGGGGGAACAAATAATAGAGTATTGATCAAGAGTAAACTACCCTGGCTGTGATTCCAAATTTGAATATTTCGAACATTTTAGTTCTCATTTGTATTATATATTGAAATTCGAACCGAAGATAGGTACCAACAGAAACATTCTAATTCTTATTTATATTAAAATTCGAGCACTTCCCGACCTAGTCCGGGAAGTACGCACTTCCCGTACTAGGCCGGAAAGAGCTACTTTCCCAAAGAAAAAGTGTCCGGGAAGTGAACACTACCCGGATGGTTGCCGAAAAAAACTGTTTCTGTCTGTTGCCAAAAATTATCCGAAATAAAAATATCATTGTCATATCGCTTCCGGTTTTAGCTACGATCCGACGTAACTTTTCTTCGCTACATCGTAATCTCGAAATCGATAAAAGACCTTCCCGAAAATTTTCACACCCCGGACGAAACGAATTCAATCCTTTCATTTCGCCCCCTCCTCCCGGTAGCGTGAGAAACCGCGTCCGAGCTCGCAAAATACCCTTCACCGAACGACGAGACAAAAGAGAAACGGAGAAGAGGAAAGGTAACGGAATAAGAAGTTGCTAAACATGGTGGTTAACCTCCCCCGCTGTCAGCAAACAATTACTCCTGCTTTCGCACAAAGTTTCCAATTCCGAACGAGAAAGGAGCAGATGCGTCGTTTCGACAAAAGCGGCCTTTCTTCCAGAACGCTGCAGTTCAACAGCGAGAACTTATTTTGGGATTTATCTGATATCAATGGCTCGACCTTGGATTCTGCATCGATTCAAGAAGAATGCGATTCGATTGAATATGTCGATAATTCTTCGAAAATTCTATTATATTTTCGAAGAATTATCGAAAAAGTTGTTTATTTTTTGGTTTCCTACTCACCTACAAAATTTGAACCAATTTAATTTTTATTTGGCTTTCTTATCCTTACAATTTTTTGCCTAATTCAAATTTAGTAAAATCTGAAAAAGTTTATAATAAAGCTTTAATTTTAATTTTCGCATTTTTGTTTAACAAACCCGCGACATATGTTTCGCCAATACAATTATTCTTTGTAGGTTATAAAATATTTAATTACATTTACCTGTTATTACGGCAAAACAAATTGAGAAGAGGGTTTTCATTAAGTTATATTCGATCGTTGATTGAGTTCTGAGAATTCTTCTCTTTATTAATTTCCAAACTCACCAGCACACACATTTTCTTTCAACATGAAGTATTTCAAAATCATGATCAAAAATATGATTTTCTGCGAGTGGATGGGCAGCAAAGGTTGAATTTGTTTTGCCCTTTACAAAGCAATTTCTATGTTCAGTTAGGCGTTTTTTGAAGGTTCCACCAGTTTGTACGATATAAAATATTGGGCAAGAATCACAAGTTGATTTATAAACTCCAATGTAATTCAATGCAAAGTATTATAATTTTGGCGATAATGGAATGAATTAATATCTTCTACATTTTCTTGGTGAAAAATTCAACTTTCTGCCAATTCTACTATATATCTCTTGAATATTTGCAGCAATTTCGGTCTGAAAATCATTTTACTGATAAATCGATTGCTTTTTGTTTCATGAACATCTGTGAAAACTTTTATCCTTTTCCATAAGATTCAAAACTTTCTTTTGTTACGATAAATAAAAAAAATTGAATGTTAATTCTTTTCTTTCCTCCCTTCATTGGAAATCACTGATAGGGGAACCAATAATTTTTTTAAAAAAATATTACTATTGTCTTACTACAGACGACAGAGATGCAAGGAAAATGTAAAAAGCTTATGTCAAAACCATTTCACACTCTAAAACAATATATCTACTTATATGCATTTTCAATGAAACTTGCTTATCAAACTGCACACATTTAGATGTATTCCAATGAGGTGAAGAGGTTGAGCTCACACACGTTTATTGTCATAATTCTGCGCATTTTAGTTATAATAAGTCTCCTAGAGTGTTCCAGACAGGACATTTTAACTATGGAATTTGAAATTCATGAATCAAGAGGAGTTTTTTTCTCGGAATGACTATTGTTTTAAGAGTTACAGCTACCAATTTTATATCATCAAAACTGAGACATCCTGTATATTCTTCATCAATTATAAGGGATTATTATTGTGAATTCCGTGACACTACGTTCAATGAGAATGACCAAGATTCGGAAAGTTAAAATATGTCTGTGTCACTCTCATTTGACAGAATTCAATTAAACCTGGTCTTTCAGGATTCGTACGATACTTCTAACCACAAAAGAAAAAATTTGCAAGATTCTTCATTTCAATTTAGGTCTTTGTCATTCCGAAAGTAAATGTACCTGATGAAACTCCTCTTGATTTACGAGACCGACTGCCAGAAATTTACATTTCAATTTTTTCTATGTCTGAAGGATTCTGGTGCATCTATACAAAGTCTATAGAAATGCTACAGAACGTAACAGGGTATAATATGATACGTAGGTTGATCAACATTCCTCAAAGTAAAATTAATTTCAATAAAGAAGAACATTATAAAGCAAATGGCAATTAACAACGGTTATAATAGTTCTTTTATCAAAGAAATTATATAGAAAAGCAATTCAAGAAATCCTATTAAAGACAAAGAGAAGTTTAAAACAATAACATCAACACACACAAACACATCAATACCAATGCGTACACATAGAAAAATATCTGTACCAAACCGTAGGGAGGATGGAAATCGAAAAAATATTTATTAAAATTAATTTTCTCGATTATTACGGCGCGAGTCACTCGAAATAACACAGAGGCTATCGAACACATCAATACCAATGCGGACACACAGAAAAATATATGTACCAATCCGTAGGGGAGATGGAAATCACAAAAATATTTATGAAAATTAATTTTCTCGATTATTACGGCGCGAGTTAACTCGAAATAACACAGAGGCTATTAAACACATCAATACCAATGCGTACACATAGAAAAATATCTGTTCCAAACCAGGGGAGATGGAAATCGCAAAAAGATTTATGAAAATTAATTTTCTCGATTATTACGGCGCTAGACATCTCGAAATAACACAGAGGCTATTAAACACATCAATACCAATGCGTACACATAGAAAAATATCTGTACCAAACCGTAGGGAGGATGGAAATCGCAAAAATATTTGTAAACATTTATTTTCTCGATTATTACGGCGCGAGTCACTTCGAAATAATACAGAGGCTATTAAACACATCAATACCAATGCGCACACACAGAAAAATATCTGTACCAACCCGTAGGGAAGAAGGAAATCGGAAAAATATTTATAAAAACTTATTTTCTCGATTATTACGGCGCGAGTCACCTCAAAATAACACAGAGGCTATTAAACACATCAATACCAATGCGTACACATAAAAAATATCTGTACCAAACCGTAGGGGAGATGGAAATTCAAAAATATTTATAAAAATTAATTTTCTGGATATTACGGCGCGAGTCACCTCGAAATAAAACAGAGGCTATTAAACACATCAATACCAATGCGTACACATAAAAAATATCTGTACCAAACCGTAGGGGAGATGGAAATTCAAAAATATTTATAAAAATTAATTTTCTGGATATTACGGCGCGAGTCACCTCGAAATAAAACAGAGGCTATTAAACACATCAATACCAATGCGTACACATAGAAAAATATCTGTACCAAACCGTAGGGAGGATGGAAATCGCAAAAATATTTATAAAAATTAATTTTCTCGATTATTACGGCGCGAGTCACCTCGAAATAACACAGAGGCTATCGAACACATCAATACCAATGCGGACACACAGAAAAATATATGTACCAATCCGTAGGGAAGATGAAAATCGCAAAAATATTTATGAAAATTAATTTTCTCGATTATTACGGCGCGAGTTAACTCGAAATAACACAGAGGCTATTAAACACATCAATACCAATGCGTACACATAGAAAAATATCTGTTCCAAACCAGGGGAGATGGAAATCGCAAAAAGATTTATGAAAATTAATTTTCTCGATTATTACGGCGCTAGACATCTCGAAATAACACAGAGGCTATTAAACACATCAATACCAATGCGTACACATAGAAAAATATCTGTACCAAACCGTAGGGAGGATGGAAATCGCAAAAATATTTGTAAAAATTTATTTTCTCGATTATTACGGCGCGAGTCACTTCGAAATAATACAGAGGCTATTAAACACATCAATACCAATGCGGACACAGAAAAATATCTGTACCAACCCGTAGGGAAGAAGGAAATCGGAAAAATATTTATAAAAACTTATTTTCTCGATTATTACGGCGCGAGTCACCTCAAAATAACACAGAGGCTATTAAACACATCAATACCAATGCGTACACATAAAAAATATCTGTACCAAACCGTAGGGGAGATGGAAATTCAAAAATATTTATAAAAATTAATTTTCTGGATATTACGGCGCGAGTCACCTCGAAATAAAACAGAGGCTATTAAACACATCAATACCAATGCGTACACATAGAAAAATATCTGTTCCAAACCAGGGGAGATGGAAATCGCAAAAAGATTTATGAAAATTAATTTTCTCGATTATTACGGCGCTAGACATCTCGAAATAACACAGAGGCTATTAAACACATCAATACCAATGCGTACACATAGAAAAATATCTGTACCAAACCGTAGGGGAGATGGAAATTCAAAAATATTTATAAAAATTAATTTTCTGGATATTACGGCGCGAGTCACCTCGAAATAAAACAGAGGCTATTAAACACATCAATACCAATGCGTACACATAGAAAAATATCTGTACCAAACCGTAGGGAGGATGGAAATCGCAAAAATATTTATAAAAATTAATTTTCTCGATTATTACGGCGCGAGTCACCTCGAAATAACACAGAGGCTATCGAACACATCAATACCAATGCGGACACACAGAAAAATATATGTACCAATCCGTAGGGAAGATGAAAATCGCAAAAATATTTATGAAAATTAATTTTCTCGATTATTACGGCGCGAGTTAACTCGAAATAACACAGAGGCTATTAAACACATCAATACCAATGCGTACACATAGAAAAATATCTGTTCCAAACCAGGGGAGATGGAAATCGCAAAAAGATTTATGAAAATTAATTTTCTCGATTATTACGGCGCTAGACATCTCGAAATAACACAGAGGCTATTAAA
Organism: Chrysolina oricalcia; assembly: GCA_944452925.2. NCBI lineage: Eukaryota > Metazoa > Arthropoda > Insecta > Coleoptera > Chrysomelidae > Chrysolina > Chrysolina oricalcia. The sequence goes on from OX101817.2 coordinate 7,188,790, forward strand.
CACATCAATACCAATGCGTACACATAGAAAAATATCTGTACCAAACCGTAGGGAGGATGGAAATCGCAAAAATATTTGTAAAAATTTATTTTCTCGATTATTACGGCGCGAGTCACTTCGAAATAATACAGAGGCTATTAAACACATCAATACCAATGCGGACACAGAAAAATATCTGTACCAACCCGTAGGGAAGAAGGAAATCGGAAAAATATTTATAAAAACTTATTTTCTCGATTATTACGGCGCGAGTCACCTCAAAATAACACAGAGGCTATTAAACACATCAATACCAATGCGTACACATAGAAAAAGATCTGTACCAAACCGTAGGGAGGATGGAAATCGCAAAAACATTTATAAAAATTAATTTTCTCGATTATTACGGCGCGAGTCACCTCGAAATAACACAGAGGCTATCGAACACATCAATACCAATGCGGACACACAGAAAAATATCAGTACCAACCCGTAGGGAAGATGAAAATCGCAAAAATATTTATAAAAAATCATTTTCTCGATTATTACGGCGCGAGTCACCTCGAAATAACACAGAGGCTATTAAACACATCAATACCAATGCGTACACATAGAAAAATATCTGTACCAAACCGTAGGGAGGATGGAAATCGCAAAAATATTTATAAAAATTAATTTTCTCGATTATTACGGCGCGAGTCACCTCGAAATAACACAGAGGCTATCGAACACATCAATACCAATGCGGACACACAGAAAAATATCAGTACCAACCCGTAGGGAAGATGAAAATCGCAAAAATATTTATAAAAATTAATTTTCTCGATTATTACGGCGCGAGTCACTTTGAAATGTAATCAAAAAGTACATTTTTTGTAGAAACAAGTTCTTAATATTGTTTTAAGACTAAAAATACTTTAAGTAGACATATTAAAAATAATAAAGATGAAGTAGGAAAACTGTAAAAGAGTGGAATTTATAAATCAAGTTGTGGTTCTTGTTTTATATCGGGCAAAATGGTAGAACCTTCAAAAAACGCCTAACTGAACATAGACATTTCTTTGTAAATATCAAATCAAATTCAACCTTTGTGATCTACTCGCAGAAAATAATATTTTTGACCATGATTCTGATATACTTCAGGTTGAAATAAAAGGGGTGAAATTGAATCTGCTGGAGTTTGGAAATTAATAAAGAGAAGAATTCTCAGAAGTCAATCAACAATCCAACAGAACTTAAAAAGAATCTCCTTATCCTAATTTGCTTTGCCGTAATACTAGGTAAATGTCATTATTTTATAACTCACAATAGTTATTTATGCAACAAGTGCAAAAAGTGAATGTTTATTGCACCCGACGTGAAATTGTCCGACGAGGCCGTTAGGCCGAGTTGGACAACACGTCGAGTGCAATAAACAATTTTTGCACGAGTTGCATACAACATTTTTTCTACGTTCATGCAAAAAGCAAAAAATGATTTATTGAGGTGCGGCACTAGGTGTAGGAAAATGAAAAGCGCAACTTGAATACTTTATTATTAATATCGATTTGCATTGAAACAGGAACTAATACGTTACGAACAATTATTTAACTCAAACTTTATTTTTACCCTCAATGTTGAAAGTGAATGAACAATTGGTGCAATTTTCAATATGAATATTTCGTAGTGAAGTACTTTTTAAATCCACTTCTTGATTTGGTACTGCTGTAAACGTACTAGTACCTACTTTGTCATGATGACAGCACGTTGAAGTAGAATGACAGATGAGTGCAATAAAAACTTTATTGCACGGTTATGGATTATAAAATAATACATTGTAATTGTGATTGTATTGTAGAAACATATGTCGTGGTTTTGCAGAACAAAATTTTTGTGAAAAACAACTTTACAGTTTTATTATAAACGTTAACATTGATGTTCATCAAGTATCGGCTACATTGGATTCAAAACATCTGAAAACGTCAATAGTGTAACTGTAACTTTAGTCGGATCCCAATGATATTTTATTTATGACGTTAACAAGGAAGATTGGTTGTTACAAATGTTTGAGTGACTTGACATGAATGGCCATAGTGTTTTTTTCTGTCACTTCGAAATTTTGGCATCCTTCAGATGTGGAGAGTTACAGAGGATGATATTTTCTTGAACACGATAACAAATAGAGATGTTGATTTTTTCCCCTACGAGTTCAATAGTTCTGAACCCTTTTCGTCGCTATTGGCTAACATGTGAACAACATCCCAATCGACATTCTAGACCGAGACGCAGGCACTTGTTCATGTGGATGTCCGAGCTGGTGAATGGCTTTTCCTGATTTGCTATTTCAGAAACATGAGCTTTAATGATGAATAATGGCGGACGACGATTGAATACTAAGTGCTTCCGACAAAGTCGAGAGTGCCATCAGCGTTTATTGTTTCTTCGATACACTTTTTCCGTACACTTCTACGGCTAACCGTTATTGATGTAGTGTTATAAAAATGCGGTGGTGTTAGCATTGGTGATTTATAGGTTCGGAAGTCATTTCGAAGGAAGAGTTCGAAATATGAAAATGTACGAGGGTTACACATAAGTTTCAGCTAAAACTTTTTATATAGTTACAAGCAAAATGAGCCTATACTGGAAACAACAAGGCAACATTTCAAACTATTTTTCAATGTCCAAATGCAGGTTTAATCAAATAAAATAATACATGTTTGATACTTGATGATACTTTCGCAGATTCACAAAGGTCAAATTGCAAAAACACATCATACCGTGAAAACAAAGTGCATACAAACATTTTGGAAAACATCTTGTAAAATAACTGTCATATACATACCGGGTGTCCCACATTTTATGTGACATGCAATATCTGGTATGTTGGAGGAGATATACAAAAATGTTTTTCACAAAAGTTTTATGAGTTCATGAGAGCTATATTTTGATATAATTTTTAAATATACAGGGTGTTTGGTGTAGGTGCTACAGACCAAAATTCCATTTTTTAAAATAGAACGCCCTGTATATCATTACATATTCAGATGCTACGTTAAATTCTGATATCTTTTCATGTTTGGTTTTTGAAATTCGGTTACGGCGTTGTTGAGATATTGCACTTTTCCTTAAATATAAGGTTTCAAAAAAACTTACTCGTACACGAATCCAGTCTATATCTTTTATTAAATTGAACTAGACTACTACTGAATACAAACCATTATTCTCACCTCTACGATACGATGTCGATATCAGTTGAATATAATATTGAAATTCTTGAGAATGTGACCAACTTGAGGGTGAATTGCTTTATATTGCACAATTTCATCAATAATTAGCTTATGCTTGTTGATGCCATAGTAACAAATGTTGAATTGTATCTACTGTCCAGTTCGATTCAGTGATTCTTTGCAAAACAGTAACTGTGTTCTTTGTGCGAAAACTCCAGTATGCCTTTCGCGTTTAGTCCAAGTGATTGCATTGATATGTTATTAATTTTTGCCGTCAAGCACAACGTCTATACCAAGAACGTTTTCCAGACAGACCCATTCCGTCACGAATGACTTTTTCTAAAGAAAAATTGCGAACTGGGTCATTTCCTTCTACTATAAAGCATCGTCATCATACGAGATCTGTTAGAACTGAAGATTAAGAGATCAATGTGTTGGCTTTTATCATTATTCATCCACATGTTTCTATCCGTACTTTTCAGAAGAAGTCGGTGTGAGTAAATCTAGTGTACAGAGAATTCTGAAAGAAAATAAATACCACCCATTCAAAATTCAGTTGGTACAAGGTTTGAAACCCACGGACTTTGAAAGACGACTTGAATTCATTGCTTGTATTCAGGTGAAAATCCTAACATATTCAGTCAAATTTTGTGGAGCGATGAATCGCAATTCCACAATAATGGAGTTGTGAATCGACATAACAGTCACTATTGGTCTCAAGAAAATCCCCACTGGGTCCGCGAAAGTAATTTTCAAACTACTTGGGGTATTAATGTATGGTGTGGATTGTTTAATGGCCGCATCATAGGACCTTACTTTTTATGAAAATCTCATTGGATTGCAATATTTACATTTTCTAGAAAATGATTTGATCCAGTTGATGGAAGATATTCCCATAGCAGACCGACAAGGAATTTGATGGCAACAAGATGGTGCTCCTCCTCACAATTCACAGGTTGTTACTGAATATCTGGATAGAACGTACCCAAATAGATGGATTGGTAATAAGGGTCCAATTTGGTGGCCGGCTCGTTCCACAGATTTATCACCGCTTGATTTTTTCCTATGGGGTTATTTAAAAGATATTTTTTTCACAACTCCCCCTTTGAATGTGGATGATCTGAAAATGAAAATTCGACTAGCGAGCAGTGATATATTACGCCTAATATTGTAAGAGCGACTTGTACGAGAGAAGTGATTCGACGTTTCGAAGCCTGTATAATATCTAATGGGCGTCACTTTGAACAATTTTTATGACTTATATCTAGGTACCTACCATTCTTATGAAATGATTTACTTATCAAGTTATATTATTTACATTGTTATTAACGATTTGTTTTCGAATACAACTCTTTCAATTTCGCAATTGTTTCATATTCAAAATGATTCTTGACTGAATTCCACAACTCAAAATTGAAACCATTACTTCGAACACCCAAAATTTTGACTAATTTTCATGTGATCTGATGCAGAGAGAATAATTGTATGAGATATTTTAAAAAATAATAGTCGTTCTCAAGACTTTACATTTTAAGCAATAACTCAACAACGCCGTAACCGAATTTCAAAAACTAAACGTGAAATGATATCAGAATACAACGTAGAATCTGAATATGTGATAATATACAGGGCGTTCTATTTTAAAAAATACTATTTTAGTCTTTAGCGACTACACCAAACACCCTGTATATTTAAAAATTATATCAAAATGTAGCTCTCATGAACTCCTAAAACTTTTGTATGAAACATTTTTGTGTATCTCCTTCAACAAACCAGATATTACCTGTCACAAAATGTGGGACACCCGGTATATATAAATAAGATCTACAGATTTTTTACTAGTTAAAATATCCTTCTGAAGTATAAAAACACCAATCAGAAAGTTCTATATTTTGTGTAAGTAGTTTTACATCTTTTACTTGGAAAAATACTAAAAACATTCAATACCAATGCTGATGGAAAATCAAATCCAATTCGTCTTTCGGTCCTTTGCTCATAACCCCAAGGGCACCCAAGGGTCTGTTTTATAGTTCCTCTCCTATTTATTCTATACACTAACGACCTACCGGAAAACTTGTCACTGTCATCATGCATGCTGTTTGCAGATGATGTATACATATATGAATCACATGTTGATAAGGAAATATTGTCACATTCGATGAAATTGGCATTTAGAGCAAATGAATGGTTTCTAGCAAACAAATTGAAACAGAACCCAAATAAATGTCAAAGAATTTTCATATTAACAAACTGTCACAAATACTCAGACGATAAAGTGTAACTTTTGGGTATAACCTTGGACCACTGTTTGAAATGGAACTGTCATTGCTCCAAACTTTCTAATCAGCTATATCTCCTAAGACAACTGAAAAAAGTGACAAGTTTCGAAGCATTGAGAATATCCTATTTTGCCCTATTCCATTCACACATTACTTATGAGATAAGATTGTGGGGAAACTCTAGTCTTTCGCCCAAAGTTTATCGATTACAAAAAAAAAGGCCTCTTGTAGAAGCGTTTTCACTAAATTCAAAATCATGACACTGTATTCAGCAAACATTTTTGAACGCCTTATAGTTGGAATATTTTAATTAAAATTGTTTTGTAATGAAAGTTGTCGAATTGTTGTAATGAGAGATGTATTTGGAGGACTCACGGAGACTTTGTAACAGTATGCACTAATTACTGATGTTATGTTAGGACGGAATTTTTACAAAAGAATCACAGAGAATTCAATTTATTTATAAGTTATCCGAATTCATTGATACAAAACCCGAATAACATCGGACCCAGCACAAATCCGTGTGGTACTCCCATCGAGAATGTAACTGATCGGAATTGTATAGTCACTCTAAATTTAGTTTAATTTTATCGATGAAGGAAGATATGTCCTAGTTATTCTCTGAACTGCATACACTTTTCTTGCAGCTTCCATTTGCTGAGCAGAATTTCAAATCTGGTATAATTATGAGATAATAAGAGACAGAACTCCAAGCTTCTGCCAATTTGGTAATAACTTTGAAGTTCTTCTAGCCGGGCATGACCTAGCCTCTGACCTAAGTGAACATCAAGAGTTTCGAGCTCACATAAATGGTATATTTTCAAGAAATGACAATATCCATAATCATACAATTTTAACATAAGCTTACATTGCTTGGCAAATCGCCGAGTACAGTGAGTTTTGTACTACGGGGCTGTCGGAACAATGAAAACCCATAGTCCGCAAATTGCAAAAATTCTCATGCTTCCATTTTTCAGCCAGCCACCTTTTCTCTTCACAAAGCATTCGCGATACTCCCCTGCCTGCCGAGTAAAAAATTGAAGAGCCTCGTACGTCCCATTACGGCCTACAAATAGGTTTTTAATAATGTATCATTACTTCCCGTAGAATTCCCCAGGTAGAAAAAGTTGTGAAATGAACCAGAAGTCATCATTCTCTTCGAATTTGAAATTTAAATTATTCAGCATAGTTTGAAAGCTTTTTCTGTCCGCGATGAAATGTTAACTATAACGGCTTACCATCAACAGTCGTATGTATTATGCATTGCGTTCGCTAAATATTACGATTGCTAATGCCGCTAGAATTCCCCTAGTGTTGTATGTACAGTAGGTATACCTTTTATGTGGCGGGATGTGGGCAGTCGGTATTTCTATCCACTGATTATTTCATCCATTTGAATTGAAATTCAATAAACTGCCTACTACACGTTGTTTTAAACGAATGCTACGATACTACATTTAAAACACCAAAATCCCTGCCAAGCACGCATTGATAGTCTCACCACAAACTGGGCCAGACAGAATATTTGTTCCAGGCCAATAAAAAAATAAGTCGAAAAAATCACGATAAATCACGAAATACAAAATCGCCAGATTCAGTTAAAATTCGCACTATATGTATAAAATTTCTGAAAATGTACTCATGCATAAGATTTAGCCGGAAAAGGGAATAAAAGGTCGAAAGTTCGAAATTGCCGATGTTCCATAAAAAAAAAATATAAAATCTTTAATTGTATCGGAATAAATTTGAAATTCCACACAAGATTGAATTTTACGAGTCCAAATACCTGAGAAAAAATAATAATCTGCAGGGAAAAAGAAAAAATAATAATCTGCAGGGAAAATCCCTTTCAATTCGATTTGAACTTTTTGATTCGTGAACGGTTAGAGATAGATCAATTCTAAGAACGCTAATCGATTTAGAATGGTTGAATAGAGGACTTCGGATAAGGATGCAGTCATGCCACCACACAACTTTTGGCTTTAAAACTACTGTCACGTTTTTCGGCAACTTTTCGTCATGTCTTTAATTTTGTTTAGGGTTTTTTCTTACAAAATGGCGCTAATTTCAAAATATATCATTTTTCTGAATTAAAAAAAAATGCGTATTTCACATTTCCTAGTTGCCAAATAATTAATCGATGTAGAAAATATACTGAGCTTGGTAAATTTCAGGGATAAACAAACCTTAGTACCTTTTTGATTAAAATGCTATCGGCCTTTCATTCAATAACTTAACTTTGAGGTTACATCACAGAACTTGTTACAGTTTTGTGGGTACTGTACCCACAAATTCTTCTAAATGTTTTTCGACATTAGTTAACGAAACTACTGATGTTTCACAACAGTAACAAATGTCCATATGTGTGAGATATATTGAGCCCAGAGATAACATAATTATATAATATACTACGTGAAGAATTTCTGAGATTTGTCTCAGTACAGAGTATTTCATGAAATTATTTGGCTGATACAATTCTCTTCCCACTGAATCGTTTAGGGGTTGATTGTGAATACCTTATCGGACAAGGCTATGATGGCACTTCTTCAATGAAAGGCTGTTTTAATGATGTCCAAACAGGTATCCGCCAAACTCATCCAGAAGCATTATACGTTCAGTGCAGCTCGCATTCGTTGAGTGGCTTCGAGTCACTCTTGTCAAATTCAGTCTATCCGAAATACAATCGGTATTATAAAATCAGTGTGGAATTTCTTCAGAGCATCGACAAAAAGAACGAAAAACTTGAAAGAAAATATAAAGAAAACCTATCCCGAAGTGAGATGGCAAAATCTTACAGCAATGTGCGAAACATGCGTTGAGAATCATGATGGTTTAATTAGATTCAAGGAAATTTTCAAGGCTATCTTCGAAACTATTGAAGAACTAAGTGAAGAAATGGATTTTGAAACTTCATCGAGAGAAACTTCCTTTTTAAGATGATTACTAGTGAATTTGTAGTTGAGTTGCTTGACCATGTTGTTTTCATCCATACTTCCACTTTGTAAAATACTCCAGTTGCCTCTCTGTGATTTGGTGGTCGCTTTGCAACATGTTGATTTGATCATAGATAATATCCAACATTGCCAACATTTATAAGAGTATTCTTGGTTTGCTCAAATCCATAAATGAAGATAAAAAAATCTACTAAGAGTGTCCCAACAGTGTCACAGGGCAAACTATGGAACCGAAGATCCAGAAGAGTACTTTAGAATAAGTATCATGATTCTACTTCTAGATGATTTCACTAATCAACTCCACTCAAGATTCCATAAGCATACATCTACTCTATGATCTTTATATATTTTGATACCATCAGTTTGTTGTGAAAAACAGCCCAGTGTTGAAGAAGATTTCATACTTTATACAATGTTTTTGGAATGGGACTCATTGAAAGGAGAATTGGACCTATGGAAAATAATATGGCTAAAAGAGCCATTTTCATCTCATGTACTTCTGAGAGATAATTTTTCTCGCTGAAACGCCTCAAAACCTATTTGAGGAATTCCACAGGTCAGGAGAGACAATTCACCAAGACATAAACATTGACAACGATAAGATCAATGATTTTTTTACAGCAAAAAAAATCTAGAGGCTCAATATTATTCTTTAATGTGGATCTAATGCCTATATATGTTTCCTATTAATGTATTTAATTTTGTTTGTTTTGTTGTTGAATAAATATGATTGCAAAGCAGTGTCAAATATTATTTTATGAATAAATCTGCAAAACTGTCCCATGGTTAATACCGAATATCCAATGTGTAAATTACAAAATTGTGTTGAACATACAAACTATACTAAAATTGACCAAACTTGGTCCGCAATATTCTTAAGCTCAAGTCAACGGACGCCCCGAATTTTTTTTTCTGTCTACGGCCTTGTAGGGTACATGTTAGATTTTAATCATAACAGTTGGTTAAAATGGATGAATTTTAATTTTTTCGTGGAAAAAAATCTACACTGACAAAGAAACAACCCTACATTGCACAATACCTCTTTCAATAATAATGCTCTAGCTCTATAGTTTTGAATTTAGCGCCATTTTGAAAGAAAAAACCCTAAACAAAATTAAAGTCCCTAGTGATTTGTATTTTATGGAAAATCTTGATTTCTCCGCCGTTATGAACAATTTTAATCCTAGTAGGAGGTTCCTGAGGCTGCCAGGAACTCTGACATGACGAAAAGTTGCCAAAAAACGTGCCAGTAGTTTTAAAGCCAAAAGTTGTGTGGTGGCATGACTGCATCCTTATCCGAAGTCCTCTATTAGTATATACTGTGAGTTAGAATGGAAATTATCAACAGAAAAAATTTTCAAAATGACAATATTTTCGAAAAATTTCAATTTTCATATTTCAAAAAATCTTAAAGTTGCCTCAAACGTATCTCGACGAGCTGATTATTATTATGATACGATTTTTTCATTTCTCAGATATTACCCCTGGCAACTTTTAAATTTGACACAGTACCTATATGCTTCTGTTTTAAAGAAGATGCAGGAAAATGTATAACGTTGTTATGTCGTATTCACCTAATGCTTGTTAGTCCTTAAAAATCTGAAGAACTATTTGATAATTTCAGGAAGACCTGTTTTTCCTACGTGTGGTAGTTATTAGATTCAAACTTCATGATGTGAATTTCAATTTAGTTGCCCCTTTCACAAATGCTTTGCTGGTTAACATACCTAATAAGATTAATGTGATAATACTCCTACAATTCCAAGTACATAAGTTGAACTCTTCGACTGTCATACACTTACTTCATTTCTCGTGATGGATTGCCCGCGAAAAGTTGAAATTAGTTTAACTTTGAAATTATAAGATGCCAGTCATTCCAACAATTTACTTGCCAATAACATAACTAATGGAGTGCCTCGTCAATTTTACCCATGCGAAATGAAACCATTCTCTTCAGATATTTTCACTGTAACACCAATTTCATGTAATTTAAAAACAAACAAAACATTCTAAGAATTTTCAAAGACCAATGACCATTTCCACATACCATCTTTTCATTAAATTCAGTTCAATGTCGATCTAAATCGCAAAAGGGGTGCCTCAAGGTTCTATATTAGGACCCCTACTGTGCATTAAATATATACAAATAACTCACTAGCAAATGTGATCCTACTTCGATAGTCACAGATGATGGAACATTTGTTAAAAGAACATACGATTTTCCGGTAGATGATATAGGATACTCTTGTTGGGATATAAGTACATAATAATAATGATATTTTAATGCTTTGCTATGGTATACTAAGTATCTACAAGATGGAAGAAGAATAACTGGAAAATATTACGATTTATTAGAGAAAAGTATATTTCATTTGCCAACGACAGTAGCGGAAGGATATGTAGAAGAAAATAAGAAACACATTTCCAAATCAATTTGTAGCGCGCTCTAGTATCTAGTTTGAATGTAGTTAGCAACAGTTCTTTTTTATCCGGACATCGATCGCGTACAGACATCCAGTCGCCATTTCTTAACTTCAAAAGTACCATTCAAAGACATATAGAAAACGAAACCTAGACTAGAGGGTGCTTATCTTTCCGTCTACCCTAACCGAATAATTGCATCAACTGAAACCTCTCAAAAATTGTTAGCTACATGCTGCTCTCAGATCAAATCAATCTCTCTTCTCATCGGCACACCTGGTAAAAGAAAAAGCCAATCTCGATCTAGCAACGCCACTCACAATCGAGAACTACCCCGTAAGTCTGGAAATGAAAGGGAACCCTCGAAGATTTCTGCACGGAATGACTGCGTACTCTGAAAAGGGCGCTTTCGTTTTCAAAAGCCGCTCAACACAAAGAACAATATATTAAAAACGTCGGCGAAATGTACACGTATCCACTGAACACGTAAATTCAATTCAAGTGGAATTTGACATCCATTAAGTTTTTATTATTAAAATCGATAAAGGAGTCAAGGCAGCTCGCTAACTTCGCAACCAAGTGACAAGGACCCAGAAGAAACCATAAATCAAATGTACGGTGAAATTTTCGATACAAATAAGAAAATGTAGATCATTGCAATGTTTGATTATGAAAAGTTGAAGTATGCACTATGCATTCTTATCGACTTATATATATAATATAATATTTACACTAGGTATTGGCAAATAACATTTATACTCTCTACTTTTTAACATGGCGCAGTCGGTAGGATATCCTTCTACAAGAGTGAGTTTGATTTTGAATAAACCATACTCGTGTTATACTCATAGTATACAATACAGTAAATATAGTGGACATTGTTTCCGGCGATCTTCAACTACACTTTTGGGTGATTCTGGGGCAGATCTATTAACTCTATTAAACGACACGGCGCGGAGGCTGGAAATTTAACTCGGTTGGCGAAGATTACATCGAATGTTTTTGGGGAGAATACGAAAATATTCCTTTAACATCGGAAAACTCGTAATATTAGCAATTATCCAAATAAATCATTGGGGATGTCAGCATATGGCATTCATTTGTATAATTGTAAAGACTGCATTGTACATATTACGTATAAGTAATAAATAAGTTTTCACATAAATTTGATGTGATAATAGCTATCTATGATACAAATGTGAAAAGAGTATATTTATAGCACATGTGTGAATGTTTGCAGAACAAGCGTTGCAAGAAATCGATTAATTTTGCGAAGCATCACATAGAGGAAGGAGCAAAATTGGCTATGAACAGAACAGAAAATTCAACAATCAATTTCATCAAAGCTTTCGTTAGGGATCAGTTCAGTAACTGTGTTATACACATAAATGATAAACGATATGTTAAGTAAATGTAATTTGATATTGAATTAACGTGATCTGTAGATTTTGTAGATATTAAAATAGCTGATTAATTTCATCATTAATTATTTTGTTCCATTCTCTTACTTTTTACACTAGTGTGAATATTAATTAACTTTTCGCACTTGTGCTTTAAAGTGGCGTTTTTCTCATTGAAATGACAACTCAAAAATTACAATTTAGTTGTCAGTATCAAAAATAACATTTTGCTTAAGGTGGACTGTTATTCTTTATGAAATAAAAAAGTTAACACATAATTCTTGAGAAAACATTACTTTTGTATAATTTTTGTGAGATAATGTGGTATTGCCATTCAGTTATGAGTTATGTTTCAAATATCTAGCTCATTGGGCAAACAGACAGAAACGAAAGCGAGTTAATAAAAATATCGGAAATCTTTTATTTATATTATTGTTGCAGTTAATAATGATTCGAAAACATGAATCTGGGTTCACTTTCCAACCCATATACTTCGAAATTTGCTGATGTTTCAACAATTTTTCCATTAAAATATTCAGGTTTGGTAAGCGAGAACAAAATGAAAAGAAAACACGCCGCAGCATCCAAAAGAACTTCCACAGAAATTTGTCCAAATAATATACTTCTGACGCTAATGTGTAACGTGAAAAATTTGTGATTGGAAATGAAAACGATATGAAACCACAGGGCAAACATAATAATTGAAACTTGTTAGAACATCGCAGCAGATTGTTCGGAGGATAATTTTTTATAACAACCGCCTGATAAATGGATCACTATATACCCTTTTCATCCCAAAAATGCAATCACGTAAAAACTATAAAAATCAATCCTCGCCCGCCTAGTAATTTTCCCGTCGTTTTATTTCCCTTCGAAACGAGTAACACAAAAAACCCACTACCTGTATCACTCATCATCAAAGTTCATTAGCTCGCTTCTAAAAAAACTCCCACTTGCTCCTAACAAACTTTAATTTAGGATGAGAAAAAGGGGCCGCAATTTTTTCGCCGCGCCCATACCCAATTTGGGCCGTAGACCGTTCGGGCGTCCTCAGTCTCTAGCTCTAATTCACTTTTTTGTAACCCTATACTTAAAGGAGGTTTTCGATGAAAAACGTCGACGAAATACCCTGTATTATTCCTAAAGTATTGCACGAAATGAGTAGGCTCGTTTAATGAAAATTTCAGCTCAAAATGATAAGGTCGGGTGGGCCTAGATAAAGCAGTGGCGGTACCAGTGGTACCAACAAGTCTGAAACTGAATAATCGTACTATTTATTTTAGTTGTATAACCGAAAAATTGGTTTTTCATTTCCTGAAAAGTTGTGCTGCAGAAGTTTATTTTGCTTTTTCTTTCACAAAAGTATTTCTATGATCAGTCATTCTATTTTAGTAGGTTCTAACCTCGGTTCTAACTGTTTGCCCAATGTAAAATTTCCCCAGAGGTATTCAAATTATCACTTTAGTCTCTTAATTGAGGGATTAAAAGTACCCTTTCATTCTCTTAAGTGCATAAAAAATAATTCATACTTCTTCATAACTATACGAGGGTTGCTATTTATGAATTGAGAATTGGCAACACTGGTGTTGCTAGGCGCGATCCAACTGCGCTATCGCAAAGTTTGACATTTTGTTTTGACTCTGTTTATGCATTCAAAAACCATGTTTTGGAGATACCTACTTCGGAATGGAAAAACTGCTATGCCAATTGGTTTAATCGAATGCAAAAATGTGTAGATTTAAAAGGAGAGTATTTTGAAAAACAATAAAGAAGTTTCTACACCCCAATTATTGTTTTAATTCTTCATTCTCAATACATAAATAGCAACCCTCGTACCTGCTTTATACAGGGTGATTCAAAAGTACTTTGACAAACTTCAAGAGGTGATTCCTCACAAAATTCTAATATGAATTGTCCAAATAAATATATGTCCGGAAACGCTTCGTTTCCAAGATATAGGGTGTTGAAGTATTATTTTTATTTTCGTTTGTTCCAAATAACTTTTGAAATACTGAACTTAATTAAACGAAACTTGGTAATAAGAGGTTTTTGAGGTGTCGAATTCGAACCTGATGTTATTATTGCTCGTACTCGTAGGGGGCGCCACCAACACGTCTTTTTCTTTTTTGAAGATTCATAACTTTTTTGGGTGTTCTTCTAGCACATTTTTCAGTAAAAAAATCGATTCCTCTATCATATCTACGTAAAAAGCTACGCTTGTTACCAGTCGCTGTAAGCAACCGTTTTCTAAATATTAGGACTTGAAAATTTCAAGTGGATTATTTGATAATCTATGCGTGTAATAATTATTACCTTTATTTTGCGTTTGCATTTGCATTAATTTGACGTTTAAGTAAGCAGTTTTGGTTTTTTTGTTGGGGGCGCCACCTATTCTATTACTTTTTACTCGCTTGAAGAGGTCATTACTGTTGGGTACGTTCCTTTATAACATCCTTCAGCGAAATAGTAATTTAATAATAATAATTCAATAGTAATAATTAATAGTAATAAAATTTGCAAGAAATGTCAACATTTTATTCCAGGAAATTTTGAATATGTAGAATGAACTAAAATAAACGAAACTAAATTGTATTCAAATAAATTGATGAAATTGTCCACCTTCAGCGAAGATACAGGCAGTCAGTCGTCTAGTCATTGAATCTCGTACCCGCTCAAAAATTATTGGTGTGTTCCTTATAGTTTCACATGCGTCTATTATTCGGTTTCTAAGATCTTCCTCGTTCGTTACTGGAGTTTTATAAACTAGTGACTTCAAATGTCCCCAAAAATAAAAATCTATCGGGTTTAGATCTGGGGACCTTGGTGCCCACGGCTGGTTAGGTTCTTCTACACCCCTACCGATCCATCGATTTGGATAGACTGTTAAGGAATTCCCTGGCTACAACGCTAAAATGGGCCGGAGCCCCATCATGCATAAACCACATGCGGATACGAATTTCTAATGGTACATTCTGAAGTAGTCCCGGCAATTCATTTTCTAAAAAGTGTCTGTAACTTGCGCCATTCAGTCGGAGCGGAAGAAAGAAAGGACCAATCAAGTAATTATCAATTATTGCCGCCCATACATTTACAGAAAATTGATACTGATAATGCCTTTCACTAACTGCATGCGGATTTTCGAGAGCCCAAACATGGTTGTTATGAAAGTTTGTGATAGAATTTCGGGAGAAGTTTGACTCGTCCGTGAAGAGTACATATCTTAAAAATTGAGGATTTCCAGCCAATTTTCTCAAAAACCACTGACACATAGTAATGCGTTGGGGAAAGTCTCGTGGCAAAAGAGCTTGTACCCTTTGAATATGGTATGGATAAAACTGTTGATCGTGGATAATCCTCCAAACTGTGGATTGAGTAGAATTGACAGCTTCAGCAATTATTCTTGTACTTGTTTCTGGATTCTCCTCGAGATCGTTCAAAACAGCTTCTTCCAATTCTGGGGTTCGGACTGCTCGTGGTCTTCCAATAATATCAGCTACCCTCTTAAAGCTACTAGTTTCTGCCAAACGACGGTGGAGACTAGCAAATGTTGGAGCTGAAGGCAGTACTCGATTAGGAAATCGCTCCTGGTAAATACGTCTTGCTTCGCGCGCATTGCCATCCGCAAGGCCATAAACGAAATGCATATCGGCTAAATGAGCATTATTGTTTAAATAATCCATTTTTTCAAAATTAGTGTTTTCTACTTCTACTTACGGAAACTTCAACAAAACGTTTAACTGTCACAAAATATGTAATTACCAAAACTACTTACTTAAACGTCAAATTCTTTTCCAAAGCATTCTTGTGAAAAATGCAAAATATTGGTAATAACTTCAACATCCATCGATTATCAAATAATTGACTTGAAATTTTCAAGTCCAAATATTTAGAAAACGGTTGCTTACAGCGACTTTTAACAAGGGTAGCTTTTTTACGTAGATATGATAGAGGAATCGATTTTTTTACTGAAAAATGTGCTAGAAGTACGCTCAAAAAAGTTATGAATCTTCAAAAAAGAAAAAGACTTTTAGGTATAGTACGTTAGTTGAGATGTGTATTTTCTTTTCAGATAGACGAATATAGCGATAATTGGGACACAATTTGAGAAATATCTTGTCACCGGCGGTGTTTCCCAGGATTATTTCCTAGTTCCCACGGGACCACCAATGATGTCCACTTTTGCAAATGATGCCATCACAACAGGCTCGATCTTCACGATCAACACAGATTGGAATCATTAACAGAGTATCAGTGGAATTCAATATAATCATAATAATGCCTTTCCGTTGCAAACACTGCACTGCAAAAACTGGTTCGCATATTCATCATATATGTCATCACCAAAGTACGTGTGAATTTCCAAACTATTAGCAATCGGTAGATGACATCTATAGAATTCAGTATCGATTGCATTTTAATTATAGTGCATTCAATGTTTCTGATAGAAAATATTATTTCACATTCGTAGCAAGTCCTAAACTACGTACCGAATAAAATTAAAGATCTTCAACTTGGAGTCCTTTATAGAGGTGTGACTTCAATTGAATTTTGGAATTGGCATTTTTGAAAGGTTGATGAAGAAAAGGCATCTGGAGTATTTTTTACTTTTTTGGCATCTATGGCATTTCTAGGTATAAATGTATATGCAAAAACGTTTTTATAGTATTATGGAAATTATTAATACTTTAACTTTAGTAGAGCATTTGACTGTGTCAGAAACTCAGAAACTGTTGAACAAGCTCAAAAGGAATGGAATTGTAGATAACGCTTTCATGTCTACAAACATTCCTCATAAATCGAAAACAGTGTGTTAATATGACACATGTAAGTAACTGATAATGATTACAAACCGAATTCCAAATCATAAATAATCCTAAATAAAATAGGAGTCCCTCAGGGTTCCATCAATCCCAAATAAAACATCAAATATAGATGTTTTTAAATCGGGACTAAAAGCTGCCCTCGCCAAAAAAAATTGCTACACTCTCGATGAACTTTAATTTTCGATTTTAAACAACACACTATTTCTTCACAAATTTTACCTATTTTTTTTTGTTTGGTATTCATTTTTATGATATAGGTATGAATGTTTGTTCATTCCTGTCTTTTTACAGATTTTATATTTATTCTTGTTGATCCGTATTTTTTTGTGATATAGTGTTTGTTTATTTCGATATTTTATATGTACATATAATTCATAGCAAGTATTTTGTAGCGCTTTCCTTGTATTTATACGGTATTTATAGAAATCCTTTCTACATTTAAACAGGACAAATAAAATTACTTTTTATTAAAGGTTATGAACAAAAGATCTAATGGGTGCCTGTGAGGCCGCATAGCCTGTACAATCCCCCCACCCCACTAAAATCTACAAAATTTTAAAGAAATCAATGAACAAAAATATAACAACCCATTTTCTGTCGAATACTCTTCTTATTCTATTTAATTCACATCTGTTACTATGAAACAGCTCATTACATTTACCACCATGGTTGTAAAACATTGTAAAACATGAAAACAAAATAAAGTCCAACGCTTGTCATATTTTTAATGCATTGCGCAATTATGTGTACGGCAATTTTGTTTGATTGCGTTAATAAAACAAAATATTTGAAATGCGATTAAGCAAATAATTCGACGCCGCAGTTTTCGATTTTGGGGCTCTATCATAAAACGCCACAATTACATTTCATAAATACTCTATCGAAATGGACGATTTGATTTTATCGAAAGAGGCATATATTTTTCCAAATGAATAGGATTGCTTTATGAAATCATCGAATAACTATTTCGCTGGTATGAATTGGTGATTTCTGTGAATTTTTCATTTATAACCAGGTGGATCACGAGGGCTTTTAAAACGGGAAGTAGTGCGATAAGCAGAGAATTCTTTCATGTTTACTAAGCGAGCAAATTGTTTTAATCTATCGGAGAAAAATCCAGCTGGAGCCTGTTCATTTAAATTCGAACATTATAAATTGTTTTTTCACTCAGAAACTAATAGGTAAGTAATGGGGACTGTTTATTTCATGATGCTAATAGCGGCAATTTTGACGATTAGCATGACATAACATTGCAATCCCTACATCACAAGAAGTAGACTAATCTTCTACACAAAAACTTTCAATAGCAATTACTACAATAACTCTCCGTTAATAAGATTAATGAATTCCTATAATTTTGATTGTAACACCCACTTAGACATTTTTCATTATCCCATAAATCGAAGCATCTCAAAACTTTTCTGTTTTCAAATTATAATTATCTACTAGAATAGATCATGAAATTGTTTGATATATAGTGGTAACTCACTGTTTCTCCTTTTAGGTATAAGCTAGTTTTAGGTTTTATGTATGATTCCAGTCTCATATGTAGTGCATTTTGTTATTTTGTGTCACTCTGTTATAGGAAAAGCTTCTTACGCTCTGTTTGTTGAGTGACCATGCTCAATAAATAAAAAAAAATTCACAAAAATTATTTCTCCTATCAAAATCGTCTTCTATGCGCTTTTGAGTTGGTATAATTTTATATGGATGCATTTTATTTTCTTTCAATGTTCGAAAAATCCATGAATGGCTAACATCGAATATTGAGGCTGCCAGTCGACTAGACGTATGTGGGTTCTCCTCAAACTAAACAGATTATCCAATTTGGTATTATCATTTATTGCATTGGCAGCTGCTTTTTTTATCTGCCATACAAGTCTAAGCTCTAGAAGCTGCTTCTCTATTTTACTAATTTTGTCCGTGTGTTATCTCCATAACCAATCATCTGAAGAATTGTTACTTTGTGCATTTCTGTTGAAAGGACAATTTTTCTGATATGCAGTCAACGAAATTCGAACGACTATAACACTGACTACTACTATTGTCATGCAGTCTGACACCAATTTGCCAAGGCCAGGCGTTTTACACAAAAGTAAACAAAAATTTGTATGGTTTTTTTTCATAGAAATATAAATTATATACTTACTCTAGAATGCTAATCCCGACAATTTTCACGGCGAAAAGCATGCCGCGTATGGCACCCGTTTACGATGTGCGCATGCGCGTCATCAGTGTGGTTTGGGTAGATCGTTGTCAAGTTTGAAAATAATTTGGTGTTCCAATTCAGAGTTTTTTGTTATGTGGCAATAAAACACATGTCATTTGGAAGAGAGGAATTTGACAGCGCATTTAGGACTTTTTAAAACCGAAAAGAACCTTAGAGATAGATTACTCCGAATTTTAGGCGCGAAAGAAACTTATTTAAAACAATAATCTACCCTATGCTACTGTAATTATAATGACCGTGCAACAGTGCTTTTTCATCAACAGGAAGACTTGTCACTAAGAACTGCAATAGAATAATTTGAAACCTAGTGCAGTACCAATACTGTGTCTGCGTAAGGCGAGTGATACAACTTTCTGCCACACCGCTTATATTATGAGTTCTAGATTCCTACAAAAAGTACTAAACATACATAGAATCGCCTCAGAAAATTAATGTCAATATGGAAGTGCTTTTCATTGATGGCAAGGAAAATGTTTCTGGCCTCACTTTTTCATGCACCCCTATTGTGGAAATTGCACTAAGGTAATACAACCAGAAAAACTCGTAGAAATAGCATGTTAATCTCTTCAAATGATTTAAATTAAATGCAGTTGCATATTTTGACATGAATCGTTCTAGAAAAAAAAACTCGAGATTCCAAGCATCCAATTTTATAATTCCAATTTGAGTTGAAATTATTCATGATATTAGCTGAAATTAATTTTCATAGTTTTTTGTACTTTCAATTTATTTTCCAATCCAGTGCTTCCTTGAAATTCGCACTGACGATTTGGGGTGGTTCCGTAGGTTTTTGTTGGTTAACTACAGCTGAAAAGTGAATGTGATACCAAAAATCAGTCGCTTCAGAGCGATAAATAATAATAATAACCGTACTCTACTTTCTGATGGCCTTTGCTGAATATTTGGGATCATAAATATGTGAAAATATGTATTCAAATTGGCTAAATACAAATAACAGGTATAAGTACAATGAGATTTACAACCTTATTCTCCGAGATTCAGAATTAACGTTTGTTAATCTTCACAAGTACCATATTTTACTAAAACCGGGCCTGTTACAAAAATCACTAATGCGCATTGTGGACTAGCCTGAACTTTTTACAACACCTTTGGTATGGGGATTAGCATTCTAGAGTAAGTATATAATATATATTTCTGTTTTTTTTTTATTTCATACAAGAATCAGTGGAATGGCGATTGTTTATTTTCACATCAACGAGACTGGGAAATAAGTATTGAGTGTTTCAATGTTAGTTTTACACTTGATATTTCCGAAACAGTTAAAGATGGGTATTTGACATTGCACATGAAATATGTCTAGAATTATCTGAAGAATCAAAAAATTTAATAAAAGACAGGTTATTGCATTTGAAATAAAAAAGTTGATATTGGCTGCTGTTACATGACACACCCTGTATAGAAAGTTTTTGTTGAAAAAGATGCGCTACTAAAAATACCAATCGACGTTTTTTTCATTATCGATTTTTTTTGGCTGATACACACTGTATGTGAAATATTCCATAATAAAGTGTTTACTGCAAACACACATATCATATTTACTAATTATTGGCTTATCGATTTTCAGTCTAATTTCCCATGTTTTAGTTAATTTCCAGTTTCTGTAAAAATAGTTCTGGGACACATTTGCAAATGCATAATTTTTGCACTGCGGAACTGAACAATTTTTTTTTGATATGTCATATCAAAGATGTGCTTTCTGCATCAAATCAGAAAAATCGAACCAATTATGGAACTACAAAGAAAGAATCAACAATTTATTGAGACGAAATCTTATGCCAGAATGATTGTTAGCCGCAGTGTTTCGTACAAATTTCAAAATGTAGATGTCGCCCATTCCATCATTTTAAATTTTATTGAAAAAACGCGTGTTAAATTCAGGGTTAGCATGTTTTAAAACAATTGTTTTAAAACAGTGTTTTAAAACATGTTTTAAACACGACCCTGTGATTAAAACATATTTGTTTTAAAACAATTGTTTTTGATCAGTTTTGTATTGATAGAAAAAAACACTAGTTAATTGATGCAACATATCATTATCACAGTCATAATCACTATCACAATCCTAGTCTTTGTCGTCTTAGGAAAATTTTATAATTATACATCAAAGTCATTAGCTGGAAAATTAAAAATTGACAGATGACACCATTGTTATTAGTATCTTTTTATCAATATATCCCAAAGGTAGGGACATTTTTCAATCATTTCAATAACACTACACTCTTCCTGGCTTTTTTTTTTAAACACACTAAATAATATCAAATAACAAGGATCACAAGTCAAAACAAATAATTATTTCTGTCATTTGTCAAATATATATCGACGCACTTGCGCGTTGTGCATCTCGTCTTAATCATGAGCATAAAAATTGAAAATTACCAACTTTGAAAGTTAAATTCTTACGATTATGATTGAGAGTAAAACTAAAGAAATTGCATAAATGCATGAAATGTACAGTTTTAATTTGATTTAATGATTGACAGTGACTGTGATTAGGACTATGATTAAGACAATGATGCATAAATTGGCCCTAACAAAACTTTAATAAGAGAAAAATAAATTAAATTAAAAAAATTCTCCGTTCTGTAACAAAATATGACTTCTCTTTAAAATAAATAGGATTCAAAATTTGGAAATAGAAATAAACATATAAAATTAAATCATTCTGATTCTGAATCAATATCGATACTTTCAAACTCTTCTGTGTTTTTTTCTATATTCTTAGCCAAAACTTTTGTTTTAAACATGGTTTTAATGTTTTAAATCATGTTTTTTAAATGTACAAAAAACACAATTTAAATCAAATAAAATAGTTTCAAATAAAAAAAACACATTGTTTTGCTTTAAAAAAAAAACTTGTTTTCTACCAACCCTGGTTAAATTAAATTTTCCTTACGTCAATGCGCAAGGATTAGTCATAACGGCGGCTTCGGAGTATTGCGTGGCTCTAATTTGGCAAAGAGTGCACGAAGGACTGCATTTATGGCGAGAGAGATGCAGGCCCGCATTCTTACGTTCTTCCCGAGTGACCTGGCCCGAACAAAGAACCATATCCACCTATATTATGTGGTGGTACCTCAGACGTGGCCTACGCGTCTTCAAATGACTACTTCACGAGCAGTACAGACCGGGGTAAAAACATTTTATATGATCAGGGGTGAGGGGGTTCCGTTCAGTTTGCTTCTCAAACAGTACTAAAATATGTATACATGAAAAGTTGTTTTAAAAAGAAAATATTAATGTACAATAATAACAGGAACGGCGGAGATCAAGTCCAAGTACATAGAGATAATTGTGAAAAAATCAAATATTTATTATTTCCTGACCCCCCATAAAGCTGGCAGAACTACTTTGAAATTTTCAATTTTGTTAGGCCATAGTTTTGGGCTAATTTTGCTAAGTAATTTATTACCTTATTCCCATATTTTTTTGCTTCAATAGGGAATATGCAAGTGATTTAAATTTACTTGATTTTTTTACCTCCGATACTTTATTGTTTTGACATTACACCTAAACCATTAGTTTATCATTCAGTTTGTATTTAACTCCGTAAAACTTCAATCAAAAAGTGCATAATCAGCGCGAGAATTCAAATTTGCGAAACGCATCACCATTGGTCGAAACGAAGAATGACGTCACATGGCACGTTATGAAATTTATCTATGTTGATATTCATACTGTGCTAGTCGTCTTTCATGGAAAATTTGTTTTTATTTGTAGTGTTTTCCATTACATAGTGCGATTTTGGTCAAGTGACAATTGTAAATTATCAAGAGCAATGACTGAAAGTGGTTTTGTCAAAGCACAATCCGACAATACCGGAACTGATATGTAGTAATAGTTTATTAAATGATAGTTTTCCTTTTGTAATTTAAGTGAGGCAGGTATAAACAGAGGTATCTCCCGCTTCACTTCATGTTAACTATCGAAATAAAATGTACTCACATTGAAATGATCCTCACTACAATGTAAATGTGATATTGGAATACTTCGCCTCTTCTCATAACCTTACACCATTGTTTACGTATTTTCGCATCTCTTGGAACAGAAAAAAATACTTTATTTGGTGTACTTATAATTGTGTTTTGACATTCCGGTACTAGACAATACCTATAAAATGTTTTTTTAGTATTTTCGATTCAAAGAGACTAAACTACCAAGGAGGGTTTAATAAGCTCTAGCCAATCAGAATCTTGTACCTACTACGTCACATTTCGTCACAAATGTTCTTTCATCTCTTTCTACTAGTGTCCCCATTGTCTTATGGGAATTAAACTCTCCTTGTTAAATATTAGTCTCCTTGTTTTCCATTATCGTAATAGCGATTAAAACTGCAGATCCCTAACCTAATTAATAACTGTGAATAGTGTCAATGGCCTTAACTATAGAAAGGCTTGTTCATTGAAGACTGCTCTGGTTGATCGAGATCACTTTCACATATGTTCATCTCTCTCTAACACTTGTACTGCATTTGTCTTACTCTTTTATAAAATATCAACTTCAAGCAAGTAGAGCAATCATAGTACGTCTCAACGAACGACACTGAAGAAGAACAACACTGATCGCGCCATGTGACGTCATCCACAGCGCGCGAAAATGGACGCGTTCAAATAGGTCAAATCGGTATTTAATATATTATTTTAAAAATTAATTCCAAGACTTTCAACAGTATTTATATTTTTTACTATGCTGTAACGAAGTAAAAAATTGATTAAACACACTATTGTGTGAGATATCGCGGGTTCTGTTAGCTTAACGGTAAACTGGCAGAACCAAACCTCTAAACGAATGTTTTTGAAAAGTCTAACGACACCGTAATTTTAGGCTCACGTTTGAAAACATACCCGACTTTTTTGGAAAGGGTTTTTCAATGCGTTAACCTAACAGAACCCAACTATAAAATAAAACAACTCAGAACAAATCAAGTTGGACAATAATTTTAGGCTCTATTCAAGAAAATTAATCACCCAATTTTATTCTTCAGTCATAGGTTGTGTTAGCTCAACACTGAGCTGGCGGTACCAAAAGGCTAATAGAATCATTATGAAAAAACTGATCACACCATAATTTTAGGATCATTTCAGGCCCACGTTCGAACCCATAGCCGATTTTTTGGAATGTGTTTTTTTGTTAATCCTGGGTTCTGCTAGCTTTACCGTTATGCTAGCAGAAACCAACCGTAAAAAAAACTCAGAACAAATCCAGTTGGACAATGATTTCAGGCTCTATTCATGCTAATTTATTATACAATTGTATAGTTTTTTGCTCTTCGGTTGGAGGAGAAATCATAGATTATGTTAGTTCAACACTGAGCTTTCTGTACCAAAAGGTTAACATCGTTATGAAAAATCTGATCACACCATAATTTTTTTTGAAATTCGTTTTTTCTAATCTGTAGTTTCATCATTAAGCTTGCAGAACCCAGGACTTAAAAAAAACGCATTCCAAAAAATCGGCGATGGGTTCAAACGTAAGCCTAAAATTATGATGTGATTGAACTGTTAAACACTCGTTTAGCGGCTTGTTTCTGCCAGCTGAATGTTAAGTTGGCAGAACCCGCGATATCTCAAAAACTTGTAGGGAAAATAATTCGGGAATAGGGAGATGAATTAGCCTAAAATTATGGCCTAAAAAAATATAGTTTTATTAAAAACAGGATCAGAAATTTTCATAAGAATCATTTTTGGGCCGAGGAAAATCCATGTGCAATCGTGGAATCTCATCACTAGAAGCAGTTCTCATTAAATGTCTGGTCTGGTCCTTTTTTTTACCACGCAGATTAAATGGACATAATTATCGCCTATTTCTTGAATATAATTTGCCAATGTTGTTGTAAGATGTTCCTATTTTTATGCGAAATTGCATGTGGTTTATGCTAATTTTAGTCATCTGGCACGCGAATATTAAAACAAAAACTTTCATAATCGCTGGATAGGTCGTGGGGGAACAGAGTCGTGGCCAGCTAGATACCCAGACTTGAACAGTCTTCATTATTTTCTTTGAAGATATCTCAAGACTATGGTGTACATTCACCAATTCTAACTGAGGGAGAATTGCGAAACCGCGTAATAGTTTCCTGTGAAGCAATAAGGAATACTCCAGGAATTTTACAAAGGGTACGAGAGTGAATGAGGATGGCTGAAGCGTGCATACTTGCACATTTTGAACAGGTAATTTGATTTTGGTAATTTTGTTCATAATGATTGTTTTTAAAAATAAAAAATGCTCTTTTATACCCATACTCATTATAAAAACTAAATAATAGTTACAGTAAAACAATTTAATATTTTTTTAATTATAAAAATCTTTGCCTAGATCCTTGGGTTACCACAATAATTGTGAAATTAAGACTAAGAAAAAAATCAAATAGGGTCAAGCAAGTGAATGTATTTTATTTTCTAATTCAAAAACCGTCCACAGGATGGAAAAAAGGCAAGAGGCTTTTTTTATGAGAAGATTGATGACAATTACAAAAATAATATTTATTTGGAAAAAAGAAAGTGGCTTATCATTATTTTGATCAAAATTAGTATAGGGTATGTTAATAGGGACGCCACTGATGAAAGTTAAGGAATCCTTTACTATGGAAAAGAGGTATTTTCATGCATACTTTGCATGTACCAAAATTGAAATAAAAACCAAAGGGAAGAACTTTTTTTGTTAAATTTCAACATCCTGGATCTCAGAAATAAAGCGGTTGCGGACGTATGTTCATATGAAGAATTTTTCTTAAAATCATTCAAGGATTATCGGCCTTTAGAATCAGCATTCAATTATGAAACACCTTGTATATTACACTTATACTTATCTAAACATTTTTTAAAGAAATAACCACAGATATTTATACTTCTGACGCCCTACCTGCGGCTCAGCACCCCCACCGCTCGATTGTGCGAATGTCACCCGGTAGAAAAAGTAATCAACTGAGAACATGAATGCAATTCCGACACCGAACACCGAGACCCTGGCTGCTCGCGTTTGTTTCCACGGTCGGGTATATCGTGTAGTTGTGCCCTCCGCAGAATTCCCACCCATATCGCCGATGACAAATTACGCGTAACTAGACGTCAAGGCGAATGAATCGAAAAGTGGAAGCAGCGCCTGTCACGGACTCATGTTGATCGCCAAATGACGTAAAAGGACTCTAGACCACAGAGTACACCAGTGTACTCTTTGCTCTGGACTCCGTTCCCAAAATCATCTGAACAACGTTACTGTAACGTTCCTGCATTTTTTAATGATAATACTGGATGCGAGACAAAACCGGGCTTTAGACTCTTTTTTAAATATAACTGACACTGCCTCAAGTTTCCTGCTTTGTGAGAATTTTCCAGGTCAGGGCGGAGCTGTGCTTTTTAGATCATAAGTAGCTTATGCTAATACCAATCAAGCAGGTCACCAGTTGATTTCTGAGCTAGCTAAAACTGGCCTCTACAGCTCTTTTATGAATATAATTGACACTGTCCCAACTTTCCTGCTTTGTGCAAGTCTCCCCGGATAGGTTGGTTGGATCTGTGCTTAACAAATCATAACGCCAATCAAGGATGTTACCAGTTGATTTCTGAACCAGCTAAAACTGGGCTATACAGATCTCTTTTTTAAATATTACAGACAGTAGGTATCCCAACTTTCCTGCTTGCTGAGAGTCTCCCAGGACAGGTCAGATCTGTGCCTTATCGATCGTAAGTAGCTAATGCCAAGAATATCACCATTTATGTCGCTATCAACAAATTTAACGGTTAACTGTTGGTGAACAACTGCTGTCATTTTTTTACAATAAAGCAATACTTTCACCGGATCAGCATGGTTCCACAAAAAAATAAATACTCGTTTTATGCATAGAATTACAACATCGCACCGACCTGTTCAGATGAAAAACTGAGACAGGTCACCTGCAACCACAGAAAGTGCTGTTACTGGATCTTCAGCATTTTTCTTGCAACCCGGAGTGTATTAAAATGTTTATTTATGAAGAAAATTGAGACCTTTATTATTATTATTATATAGTTGAGAGTTTGGATAAGTCAAGGGTGGTTCTTGGACTATTCATAGACTTCACCAAGGCTTTTGACTGTGTCAATCACCAAATTCAGCATAGGAAGCAATGTCTCAGATCTCGCAACCGTTACTAGTGGAGTACTCCAAGGGCCCATTCTAGTTCCTACACTGTTTACTGTCTTTATAAATTACTCATCTTCAACAGGAGCACAACATGTGTTTTACTATAGCATCATATGCTGATGATACTGATATCTTGATGAAACATAATTATTCACAATATAGAAAAACTCGAAGTCATCTCCACAATTTTTAATAATTTCATCTGGTGTAGTGTGATGGCGAAGCCATCAATCAAAAAACCAGTTTATCGAACATGTTTCGAACCTATATATGTTTATCATCAGCGAATGAACCTACACCAGATGAAATTATTGAAAATTGTGGAGATGACTTCGAGTTTTTCTATATTGTGAATCAATATCACTCCACTTCGAGATATAATGGACTACTACCACAGGTTAAACATAATTATGATGAATGTGTTCTCCAAACTCAACAAATATATAAAGAAGTGGAGTTCTGGGTAAAAAAAAACTATGTTTGAGCGAAGACAAAACTGTGTGCACTTTATATAATAGTCAATAAATTGTAATAAAACAATTTCTTCAAATGCAACCAAGGCACTTGAATACCAAAATAAAAGTAAGATGCTGGGGCTTACCATTGATTGCAATCTCAATTGGTCTAAACATATTAAGTGTCTTTGTGCTAATTTTGCTAGGACGGTATAAGCTCTAAAAGTTGCTTCATGACAATACAGTAAATTATATCACATCAACTATATTTTACAACAATTCGTACTTATATCAGATATTCTATAGTACATTGGGGTCAGGCTGCAGATATTGCAAGTATTTTTGTCCTTAAAAAAAGGCTATACGTCCCATGGCCAATTAAGTTATAGTGATAGTCGTAGAGAACATCTCGACCCTTACATCAGTCTATGTCCTAGAGATAGCCTGTTTTGTTTTCAAGAATACATCTACCTTCGACATGACTTGTCAAAACCATAAATATACCATCTAAGCAACATAGTAACTCACAATCACCTATGAAACAGCGGTACACTAATTCATTCTTATCCGCTTATTTTTCCCGGTAGGTATGAATAGATTTCGAGCGGCCATGCCATGCCACCTCCCATTCACATACAATTTTAATTACGATAAACTAATGAAAAGCACATAGCCCTCGGCGGAAGGCATTAACAACGATGTTAATAACTGAAAAAGGCCGCAACAATTATTTCTATAAATAATTAATCGACACTAAACAATATGCAGGTTTATTCGCGAACACAACGGAAACTCGGGGCGAGGCACAGCGTCCTCTTTTGTTTTCCACTGTACATCACGTCGTAAACAAAGTGCCGGCAGGTTTGTTGTGTACGTTTCGAATCATGGCGAGATGTTCAAAAACAGGATCGTCCACTTTCGGTTACCACTGTTTTTACAGCAGCTGTTCCTTTGGCCCATAACAGCAATTTGAAAATAGGGAGATCAGCGTTAGGGCGGGTCTGCACTATGCGTATTCAGCAGATGCGTTTTTCGGCACAATGTGTACACAACATCTCTCTTGCCGAAAATACGCAGCCGAAATACGTATCTGCTGAATACGCATAGTGTAGACACGCCCTAACATCCTATACTATGCAAAAATGTTGAACTAGATCCTGAAGATTTTGAACTTTGACGTAGCGACCCTTTATACAAATTAATGACTCCATAGAAGAAGTCCCTTAGCATGTTGGAACTACTGCAGTGTTGTCTATACAACTATTTTCTCCCAAGTAAGCGAACTAACGAATGTTACGCTTCACACCCACTTTCAGCACAATAAAAAAAAGTAGTGCTGTATTTTTCAACTAATTAATAACTATTTTCTTACATAACTCCCAACTTTTTGAAGCAAGTGGCTTCGGAGAAAAAAGAGTTGTGTCGACTCAGCTGTTACGTAACTTTTTTTCTGCTGATATTTTCCCTCATATTATGTAAACCATTCAAATGTCATCATTTTCTCAATCTAAATTCTAAACCAATGAAATCAAGACTTTCTGAAAAAACTGCTTCCAGTTCGTGCTATTTTTTCAAATCGGTGTATTGAGGATTCCTGAGTTCTACATTTCCATAGTTACAACAATCACGGTAAATATGGAAACGTCGTTTAACGCCTGAAAGACGCCAAATATGCTAAATGATCTTCATACGAGTCTTCATATATCATTATTCTAAATAAACTTCAACTTCGTCTATTGCTATAGTGCAATTGACAGCTCTGGTGGTAAAAATAACCTCACTTTTCCATTTTTGTGCATTTTATAACAACACAATACGAATTCAACCTTAACTAACTAACGGAGACAGCACTACACCAACTCATAGAGAAGGTGGAAACTGCACTGAGAAACAAAGAGGTCTTGCTGGGTGCATTCCTAGACATCGAGGGAGCATTCAACAACACATCTCTAAACTCAATCTCAAGGGCGTCGATACGAAAAGGCATCGATGAGACCTGCTGCAAGTGGATAGACTGCATGCTAAGGGAAAGAATCATCTACTCCTCTTTAGTGGGAGAAACACTAGCTGCCAAGGTCACCGGGGGCTGTCCGCAAGTCCGCAAGTGGACACAAAACACTTGGGTACGCAGATGATATAGTCATTACGGTCCGAGGTAAATTTAATAACACGGTTACGGAAAGAATGCGAATGGGCCTAAATTTGGTCAGTACATGGATAGATATGGAGGGCCTAACCATTAGTCCCTCCAAATCAACCATTGTAGCGTTTACCCGAAGAAGGAAATTAGAGAGCTTAGGACCTCTGACCCTCCAAGGTACCCTCATACGGCTGTCGAGAGAAGCCAAATATCTTGGGGTGATTTTAGACTCGAAGCTGTGTTGAAACCCATGATAACATATGCATCTTTGGTATGGTGGACAAAGACAACACAAAAATAGCCGCGGCTGAGTTGAGCAAGGTACAAAGACTTGCATGCCTTAGCATAACGGGAGCTATGACAACAACACCAACATTAGCCATGGAAGCACTGTTGGACCTCCCACCGATTGATTTAAAAATTATGGGAGAGGCAAGAATGGGACTTCTAAGGCAACAAAAATCGAGCAATAGATCGGACCACAACAAGATAAAGGATATAGTGGGCGGCAACATTCTTGAAATGGAATCAACGGACCACATGACTCCTAGATACTTCTTCAACATCAACGTCGAGGTTATCATTCAAGATCGAAGGGAATGGTCAGATGACAACATCAAGGGCAAACCTGGAGAGAGGATCTGGTATACGGACGGACCCAAAACCAGCGAAGGAACTGGTGCTGGAATATACAGTGAGGGGAGAAACTCTCAAATAAGCGTCTCACTAGGAACAAACACCTCCGTATTCCAGGCAGAGATGTGCGCTATCCTGCAATGCGCAAGATAAATAAATGAGGGAAATGAGTAATGCAAGGATCAAAATATGCTCAGACAGCCAGGCGTCACTGAAGGCTCTTATGAACCCGAAGGTGACATCAAGACTGGTATGGGAATGCCGAGAAGAACTCAGTGTACTCTCAAAACACAACAAAACAACTTTGATGTGGGTTCCAGGACACTGTGGAATCGAATGCAATGAAAAAAAGCTGATGAACTAGCCAGAAACGGTTCATCAACTCCATATATTGGCCCAGAACCCGCACTCGGGATTACAAAATCCGACATTGGATGATGCATTCGGGACTGGATTAAACGAAAACAAAGGGAGAGGTGGAACGAAGCCGCTCTCATGCACCACGGGAAAACATACATTAAAGAGCCCACAAAACTGAAGAACTTTTCAAGCTGAGCAGAAATCAAGTTAGAACGATAATGGGCCTTCTCACTGGTCACAGCCCAATGAGAAAACACCTGCACAAAATGGGGCTGTACAACGGAGAACTTACCTGCAGACATTGTGGTAAAGGGACAGAAACAGTCAAACACTTACTGTCAGAATGCAAGGCATTAGACAGCACGAGACAGACAATATTCGGGAAACCCAGGCTACCTCCCGAAGAAGACAACAGTCAACCGGTGAAGAACCTGTACAGACTGGTACAGGAGACTAGAGTTACGGAGTAGGTGCTGTGAAACCAATTAGAATGCACAAAAAGTCCAAGAGGCTGAGGTGCAGCAACCGAAAGAAACAAAACTAACAGGCAATAAAAGAATTTTCTCTTAAATCGGTGAAAATATTGAACTCTCCAACTTCAACAAAACGAACAGGTTATATTCTTTCTTTTTCTGTTTGGGGTAAGAAATTTAGTTTCGAAAAATTCAATCTTGTTTGTACAAGCATACGGAATTTCAAATATATTCAGATTCAATTAAAGATTTCATAGGATTTTTAAGGAATCTTGGCAATTTCGAACTTTCACCTTTTATTCCCGTTTCCGGCTAAATCTTATGTCTGACCATTACAAATTATATATTTTCGGAATCAGCGTAAAATTTTTCCTATATAGTGAAAAATTCCAAGTGGATCTGATGATATTGCATTTTTGGTGATTTTTAGGGTACTACTTACCCCTTAAAACTATTAAGGGGTCAAAAAATTTTTTTCTCCGATCAACTTGAATATACTAATTCGACCATTCTGAATCGATTGACGTTCGCAGAATTGCTCTATCTCTAACCGTTCTCGATCTGAAAAGTTCAAATAGAGTTGAACGTCACGATGGGGGTACCACAAGGATCTGTTCTTGGTCCAATATTATTCCTACTCTACATAAATGATATCGAAAACTTCATCACAGATTCATTCGGATGACAAATCTAGTGGTGTCCGATAATGTGGATCATGTACTGTTTGAGAAGTGTGCAAGTACTCTGAAGTCAGTTGTGAACTGGTGCGGAGCCAATTCATTGTATCTCAATGCTGACAAAACTGAGTTGGTGAGATTCCATAATCGTCAAAGACCGTGCAAGGAAGTACAAATTCAAATAAATGATCGAACACTCAACAGTTTAGAGGATACAAAATTTTTTGGGATAACCATGGATGCACGTCTGAATTGGAAAAAGCACTGTACTCTCGTGGTAAACAAACTGAATTCATTGTGTTACCTATTCCGAAATCTCAGAAGCATTTTAACAGACCAACAATTATTATCATTATATCATGCTCAAGTTGCGTCAAGGCATATGTATATGGGGAAACTCTTCACTTGTTTCAAATATTTTTATTGTACAGAAAAGAAATATTCGTATAGTAGCAGAGAGTTCCTAGCACATTTTGTTGTAGAGACTTATTCCGAAAATTCAGGATTTTAACCTTAACCTGTATATATATTTTTGAATTGTCCGTTTATGTTTTTAAAAACAAGAATACGTTTCTGCTCGATGAAAGTATT
Organism: Chrysolina oricalcia; assembly: GCA_944452925.2. Taxonomy (NCBI): domain Eukaryota; kingdom Metazoa; phylum Arthropoda; class Insecta; order Coleoptera; family Chrysomelidae; genus Chrysolina; species Chrysolina oricalcia. The sequence goes on from OX101817.2 coordinate 7,221,553, forward strand.
CACAATGTGAACACTAGACAAAAACATGATTTCCATGTTCCGTTTTGTAAATACAAGATAGATAGCCTTGAATTCTCCGTCAGTGCTAGGTCTTACTATTTTTAATAAGCTCCCTAGACATTTGAAAGAAACGACAAACTTAAAAAAATTCAGTTGCTTGTTGAAGAATTATTTAATTGATAGTTGTTTTTATAATTTACAGGAATTTTATGACTCATAATACGTGTGTGTATTTATTTATATTTTTTTTATGTATTGCTACAGTTGTTAGTAATTTACACTGTGAACTGTACTGTCGTAGCTTTATGTGTACTCTGACGATTCCAATACATGTAATCTGTGTCTAATGGAAAATAAATATTATTATTATTATTATTGAAAGGAGCTTTTCCAGCATTATTTTTATTTTTTTCAGGCTGTCGGACGCAGTTTTGAAAAATTCAGTCTTGTTTGTAAATGCATACGGAATTTCAAATATATTCCGATTCAATTAAAGATGTCATGGGCTTTTTATAGAACTTTGGCAATTTCCCTTTTCCGGCTAAATCTCATGTTTGATATAGTGAGAATTTCCAAGTAGATCTGACGATATTGCATTTTTGGTGATTTTTGGGGTCCCCCAACAACTATTTTAGGGTCAAAATTTTGTTTTTATTCGATACTATTAGAATTTATGGAAAACACGGGAGATCTGAGTGGAATGTATTGTAGATTACACGAAACTGAAAATTGAAAATTCATGTTGCACTGTTGGCATGTTCTTGTGGATAGTATTGAAATATTTGAGTATCGTATCATAATAGTCGTGTAAATTATGAAAAATAGTGGTCCCAAGATTAACCCTTGAGGGACACCACAAATTCAAATTTTGTTATGTAATTGTTCTGATTAATTGCTTGATACCTATACTTATTACGTATCTGAAAAGTGTGATGACCACCCTATAGACTCTCAATCGATTTAGTGGCAGATATCTACCGGAGAAACCCAATTTCTATAACAGCTTTCGCAAAAGGTAGCACATTTCTTACCTACCTCCGATCGTAAAGCACAAAATCGTGTATTCGAAAGGCTCCCAGCTGTCACGATCCCGTACTCAAAATTAAATCATTCCAACTTTTGTGTGTTCAGGTGAATTTATTTATCTATACTTCGAAAGCGGGTAGACAGGGGCACGTAACTGGAGACTTGGGCAATTATTGAACTGCTCCAGGTAGAAGAGATAAAGTTGCCGATTGTCTTTGGAAGATTTGGCCAGCAGGGCTACATCCCCAAGGAGAGTTTCGCCGAGGAATATCTTCAATTGTTTCATGCCTTTAGCGACCAACAAAATGATCTATCAAGAAACTGTAGTTAGCATAAAAATATAATTCGAAGCAACACTTGATTTTTTAGGGTGCAAAATATCACTTTTGCGCCACAAATATAAAGAGAATCGAATAAAATTAGATTATTAAATTTCCACACTCGAACTTATTTGTACTGACATAGAAATCTCACTTTGAGTCCTGAACCATGAAATAATGAACCCTTTTTGTGTCCTATGGCGACAGTATATTTCTAGGACCTGATTTTAATTCCCCGTTATCCTTCCAAACCTACTCTCATTCATAAGTCCGAAATCACTACTATACTATATGCTTTTTAAAATGCAGAAATTTTTTGATGACCCTGGTACAACATTACACTCGTGATTTAAATTGAAAATACCTTCCACACTCTAATAAAGATTTTTTTGTTCTGTGATGAAAATTGTTTGTTTGTTTCTTTGTTTTATATATGCTTTATTGACGAAGCATAGTTAAGTAAAATAATGGTACACATACAATTACATCATATACATATATCGTAGTTGTTTGTATAAAATATAGTTAGTACATGTACATACAATAAAATCAGATCAGCATATCATAGTTGCATAAGATATAATATAAAATCTGCACACAAGATCAAGCAGCATGGCATCACACGTTAAAAGGTAAGGGCTGCGTCTTCCCTAGCTCACACAAGTCTCTCGAAGACTTCTGAGGGTCGCGCGTAGGGGTGCAATCGGTTGACGGAAATAACAATTTTAACAACAATATATCATGGTTGTACTTATATGGAAATGTTGCCTTTCGTCATAGTAGGGTTAATGTATTTATAATGGTTTTTTATAAGTCATTCATATAGAGCAGAAATGGGACTCGTCCAAATACTGTACCCTGGGAAACTCCCCATGAGATTTTCTCTCTTCCAGAGTATGCTTTTGGTGAGCTGTAAGCTTTCGAAAGCTCATGATTTTTAGTCTCTGAATTGTATTTTCACCAAAGGTTCCAAATATTCATATATAATTAATACCAATTCTCATTTTTTTGTCATCCCCACCGTTGTTCTCACAGTGTTTGTCCTTCCTAAAACATCTATTGAATTCCTTCTTTCGCGACATCCATAAAAATAAAATTTATGAATGACCTAATCAGTATTTAAATCTTTCTGATAAGGATTACTCAAAATAAATACGTACCCATACAATTCAAGATAAAGGAAATATTGATTTTACGTCATGTTTTCGATTTGTCATGCATAAAAACAATCTTTTGCGACTTTTTACATGGTCTGTTTTCGCAGCAGATTTTTTCAGGTACTATCTTCTTGACATATGTTGAGGTTTTCAAAAAATTGCTCAAAACAACTATTTATCATAACAAATTATTTGTAAATCGTTTGTAAGTAAAGTTCAGTAGGTATCATTTTAGTTCTATAAACTTTCATAAACGTAGTTCGAAGTTTTGTTGGTTGGCACAACTGCAACAATAAGGCCAACATTTTTTTAATTAGTTAAAACACAAGTAACTTTTTTTTTATTCGTTTCAGCTTATTTATTGTAATTTCTCACCATCGCAATTGAAGTATTTTGAGGCAAACCGGTGAATATCTACACACCCAGTACATTTTCATAAACGCCTCCAATTACGATTACGCCATGTTTACCAATCAACAAACCTAATTAGAATAATTTCGTAATCAGGCAGTTGATAGTACCGAATTTGACACATAAATTGTTTATTAGCAAATACATTGCCTGAAATGCAGTATTGCACCAAAATATTTTTTGCACTTTTACCATCGATTTCGCTGAACAAGTGAATCATTTGTGGTTTTCTTAGACACTGAAAACCGACGAATTATATTGTGATAATCGATTTGTTAATCTAGGGACCGCAAAACAAATCGAATGATACAGAGGCGAACCCAAGATTTTTTTAGGGGGGGGGGGAAATTAATCTATATGTTTCATTTCTTTAGCTAACTTATCTAACAGGATTTGTGTTCCCTAGAGGACATGTCCTCAGACCCATTGTTCACAATTTATATCAACCAGTTACCTATGGTTTTACCAAAAATGTGTTCCTCTCTCTCTCTAAGCCGACAATTCCACACTAGTATTCACATGCACAGGGTGACTCAAACAAAAGATAGATTAGAATACAAGGAGAACAAATTGGTTTTTACAGAAAAACGTTGAGAAATGTTAACTTTGTCTTTGGGGGAGACACGTTCGTGTGATAGAGTCACTTCATACCCAGAAGAGGGATAGTCACCCTTTCGAAATTATTGTACTTAGCTGTGATAAATATACCGTAACATTAAAAAAGTACGCAACAAAATGAAAAAAATCTTTATTTGTGATTATTCAAAATAAAAAAAAAACAACTTAGGCTTCTATTTAGCCCCTATCAGATATAATGAGTAATTTTCAGTTTCTTGAAAAAATCGAATTTTTCAGAATTAGCAAAATACCAAGTTATATTTTTCGGAAAATAAGTAACATTCGGATAATTTTTTTCAAGGAGATCTCATTAAACAATTTGAAGGTGCGAAAAATTCGAATTTTTCGTAAAATTCTACACTAGTCGATTTTTTCAATTCTTTGAATAATTACAAATTTCGTATATCAGTTTCGAAATGTTCCATTAAAAATTCGGTTCTTAAATATAAAAAAATATATATCTGAGGCATATTTAAAGCAAAGGATGACAATACTATGAACAAGTGCTGGTTAGAAATTTTTATAATTCAGACCAATAGCGGTCTAATGGAGTATTGTAAATTACAATATTTTACAGTGATAAACAGGAAGTTATCAGAAATATTTCAATAATGTAAATAAAATAATAATGCTGTATTTGTGTTAGGAATCAATATTTTTTATGAATCGTACCTATATATAAGGGATAATTGTAATAATAAAATATTTCCAGTTTATTTCTAATAGCTTCTTAATGCACAAAAGATTTAATAGGTCGAAATGCTTTTGAGGGAGACTAGCATGTACAATCCCCCCTTCCAATAGCTTATATCTATGAATAAATAAATATGCATTATGTACTTTCAGCCCCAATAATTGAGTTGAGACGAAGGGATAATCTTTTCGTCGGTAGGTATATGGTTTCAATGATTTTCTATCCCTGAATTTGAATAATAAATATTTCAAATATAAAGACCTGCAAAATGTAAAATAATGAATTGTTTGAATAACTATTGGATGAAACATTCGCGAAGTTTGTAATGGTTTATATTCAAAGAAATCGTCAGAATTTAAATTATCCAGGTCTTTAATGTTATAGTTCTGAGAAATCTGGGAAGTTTTCCTTTTAAATGTACACAGTGATAAAGTGTTGCGGAAATAATTATGCAGGTTATTGAGATAAGAAAATAAGTTTCATTGTATCTCACCAGATATTATAGTATCTCACATCCATGTTCACTATGAGTAAAACTTCAAAAACTTGGGTAGAAATACAGAAATACAGGATGAAGAAATTAACTTTTGTCTAATTTCTACTACGATTGTATTCATTACGATCGGTTTCGACTTTTACATCATTCTGACTAAAGATTACAAAAAGTTCGTGAATATATACTTCTCGGAAAGTTTTTATAAGCTTTCCTATGATGAGATCAGTTTTACTATCCGAAGTTTCGATGAGTATCGAACAACCACCACCATTTGTTTTAAATACTTAATTTTGTAGTATTTTTCTTTCCAAATGATGCATCACAAATGGCAATTTCATCATCTGTCAGATCATCTTGGGTATTTGAATGTTTCGAGCCAGAATTGGAAACAATTTGATGGAATTAGATATCCTTTTCGACCATGTAACCCTTCCATGCCATATGATATACTTAAGTACTTAATACACGAAAGTATTAATCCATAAATTAGTTTTTATTACAGATTACAGCTATAAGTAATTACCTAACTGCTATTTCAAAACAAGTTGAGAAAGTACCTGAGAAGGTCTCCCAATATCAGTTGGTATCAAAACTCAAAAATTCAACAGAGGAGAGTTGCATCATTTTTATTGGTCATCAAGAATTTTAAAATTAGAGTTTTTATTCAATTTATATCTCTTCCTTTATTGCTCGTATAGCTAACACATGCGCACGGTACCTTTTTAAAAAAATTTTGCTCATTTGGTCTGTATATGATGCTGAACAATCACCACAGTTAATATATGTTTTACCAAAGAATTGGGGGCATGGTATTAAGAGAATACAAGATATCATAGTGTTCTAAGATCGTTCTGTTTACTTACGTCTAGTTGTAACTGACAACAGTTTCAAAATTCGAGTCGTAAGTCTGCATAATCAATATTTGCTGTATTGATACCTTATTTAAAAGCTATATAACGCAAAAATGTATGTTTCACTATCTCTAGTTAAGTAAGTTTGGTAATGAGGTTGGCCAAGCACAGGAAGGGTATTCTAAATGGGTTGTGATTAAAAATTTTAAATTGTTTTTTCCATTAACCAGCTGTCGTCCCCTTACGAACGGCAGCCCTCAAAAGTCGAAACTCGTGCGAGACAAGGATTAACGAGGTCTTACCTTTTTTAAGTGCGATTCTTAGCACTTTCACGGGCCACCAGAAAAATTTCGCTGCAGTCGCTAGGATTAAAACCGTCGACTGGCAGTCAAAGTGATTGAAACATCTTCGCTTTTAACCACTCGGCTATCTGGCCTCGTAAAGGCTAGTATTACATGAGTTAACCTAACCTACCTTAAGTGGGTGAAAAGCTTATTTATCTACCTAAGCTTATTTATCTACCTGACCTCAATAGTAATAGTTATTTAAGTAACAAGGAATGTAAAGAAGAGTTGACATTCGAGGTGAGCGAGTACGAGCCGAGGCAAAGGCGAGGCTTGTCGCTTGCCGAAGATGTTGACAGTCGATACCTTCCGTATTACTTATTACGTTTTTCCCGCTGCTTGTTGACATTTCTCAAAATTTGCCTGGATTGAAGTTTGTTTTATTATCCTTCCTTCATGATTATTCGTACCGCTATTTTATTCTAAGTTGCTTGTGCGTGTAACTAAGTTACCGAATAAACAGACAATAATAATATTCAAAAAGTCTCAGCGGGAAAAGCTTATTTATCTACCTCACCTTATATAAACTTAATAATCAACAAGAACTAAAAAATGTCGACAATTTTTAGTTAATACTCCAATTGTTTGGCAGAATTCTCATCGGTCAGTTTCTGATTGATACTTCAATTAGTGGTGCACGTCTGATTACGTTAAGGCAAGATTAAATTCTAATTCAAGATGTGGCATTAGAACATTATTGGCTTTTATTCAACCGATATTTAACCCTTTCAATACGGTTTTCGGGTAGACATACCTTGACAGTGTTTAAATGTTATATGACTTTCTTGAAGCAAAATAATTACTTTTTCATGACAAAAATTTTAAAAAAATTCAGACAAACAATCTGTTTTATGTTACAATTTTTTTTTATTTTATGGTAATAACAAAGACTTCAATATCATATCTTGCCCAGAAAATACCCACATTGACCTGTTACCAGAAAATTATAAAAATGCACCTCCAGAAATTCGTCTTTGTTGTTGCAAAGTTCATCGAGTTTTTTCATTTCATTGTTAAACTGATTCGGATTTTCAATGTATGGACGTTAATATATCAGTAATCGAATAAACGAATTTCTCACCCCGTAAAGCTAGCAGAACGACTTTGGAATTTTCAAATTTTTTTTGGCCATAATTTTAGGCTAATTTATTACCCTATTCCCAAAATTTTTTGCTCTTCAATTGTGAGAGATATCGCGGGTTCTGCTAGCTTAACGTTAAGCTGGCAGAACCAAACCGCCAAACGAATGATTATGAAAAGTCTAAGCACACCATTTTAGGCTCATTTTAGGCTCACGTTTGAACCCATCGCCGATTTTTTTGGAATTCGTTTTTAAAAAAAATCCCGGGTTCTGCTAGCTTTACCGTTAAGCTAGCAGAACCCAACCTTAAAAAAGCTACTCAAAACAAATCCAGTTGGACAATAATTTTAGGCTCTATTCAGGCTAATTTATTACCCAATTATAAATTTTTTTGCTCTTCAGTTGGAGGAGAAATCATAGGTCGTGTTAGCTCAACACTGAGCTGGCAGTACCAAAAGGCTAACCGAATCGTTATGGAAAATCTGATCGCACCGTAATTTTAGGCTCACGTTTGAACCCGTCGCCGATTTTTTTAGAATTCGTTTTTTAAAAAAATCCTGGGTTCTGTTAGCTTTACCGTCAAGCCAGCAGAACCCAACCTTGAAAAAGCAACTCATAACAAATCCAGTTGGACAATAATTTTAGGCTCTATTCAGGCTAATTTATTACCCGATTATAAATTTTTCTGCTCTTCAGTCGAAGGAGAAATCATAGGTTGTGTTAGGTCAACACTGAGCTGGCAGTACCAAAAGGCTAACCGAATCGTTATGGAAAATCTGACCGCACCATATTTTTAGGCTCATTTTTGGCTCACGTTTGAACCCATCGCCGATTTTTTTGGAATTAGTTAAAAAAAATCCTGGGTTCTGCTAGCTTTACCGTTAAGCCATCAGAACCCAACCTTAAAAAAGCAACTCAGAACAAATCCAGTTGGACAATAATTTTAGGCTAATTTATTACCCAATTATATTTTTTTTTGCTCTCCAGTTGTTATGAGTTGTTTTTTTAAGGTTGGCTTCTGCTAGCTTAACGGTAAAGCTAGCAGAACTCTGGATTTTTTTAAAAAACGAATTCCAAAAAAATGGGCGACGTGTTCAAACGTGAGCCTAAAATTATGGTGCGATCAGATTTTCCATAACGATTCGGTTAGCCTTTTGGTACTGCCAGCTCAGTGTTGTGCTAACACGACCTATGATTTCTCCTCCAACTGAAGAGCAAAAAAATTTATAATTGGGTATTAAATTAGCCTGAATAGAGCCTAAAATTATTGTCCAACTGGATTTGTTCCGAGTAGATTTTTTAAGGTTGGGTTCTGCTAGCTTAACGGTAAAGCTAGCAGAACCCGGGATTAAAAAAAAACGAATTCCAATAAAATCGGCGATGGGTTCAAACGTGAGCCTAAAATGAGCCTAAAAATATGGTGTGCTTAGACGTTTCATAATCATTCGTTTGGCGGTTTGGTTCTGCCAGCTTAACGTTAAGCTAGCAGAACCCGCGATATCTCTCACAATTGAAGAGCAAAAAATTTGGGAATAGGGTAATAAATTAGCCTAAAATTATGGCCAACCATTTTTTTGAAAATTCCAAAGTGGTTCTGCTAGCTTTACGGGGGTGAATTTCTCTTCATTCTTATTACACTCGTATTAATTTTTTTAATAGACTTTTATTCAGTTTGATTAATTATTTTTCTGGCCAATAATTCAGTTACAAACAAACCCGAAATATCATACTTTTCTGTAAACTAAACAAAGACCTACAGTTTCATAACTATTCATATTCATCAAAATTATGAAATTTGAATCATGTTTCGTTCGAATCGATAGAGCGAAAGATTCGAAAAATTGGAAAAAAGTCGAAGTGACAGTAGAGTCCAAATTTGGAGCAAATGTATGAAATTGGAAACTGAGCAACTTTTTTCTTTGGCATTTTTTGAAATTTCCAAAAAAACTGATTTTTTGATGATTTTCGAAAAAATTGTCAAATTTGACAGATTTATAGTGGCACATGAAAAAAGGAAAGATGCTGTTTTTTACTCATTTTTCAAGCACAAACTAACTGCGAAGTCAAATTTTCTTTATATCTATTAATAAAAAAACTTCCATTTGTCGCGAACTTTATGTGTGACACTGTATGTACGGGCTGTAATGTTTTTTTTTTAAATTATTTGTTCGTCTACCCAAAAAATTGCTTCAAAGTAACCACATTTTTGAGAGTTTTGTGTGAAAAAGTGGATTGAAATTTCAATTTCCATTACAGCACTCTAGGTACGTGCTGTAATCGAACGTCCTCTAGAATTCTGTCCTTGTTTGAAATCGATACGACTAACCGTTTTTGAGTTATCAGTTGACTCTATTACCCCAAAAAGCGCCCCAAATATGATCGCGCTCTTGGCCCCTTAATAAACATTAAGAATATAAGATGCCCAACACTGAGCCCTGAGGAACTCCTAGATTAACTTCAGTATAGTATACTATTATAATTAAACGCCGCGCAGGTTCGAATCCGTGATAGTTGGGCCCTTAATCCTTGGAGAGAACCCTCGAAAAAGAAGCTGGGCACTCACCAACTTGCAGCACACCGTCCACACACCCACTCTCGAGCAACTTTAATCCCTTGCAGAAGGACATATTCTGCGGCTCGCCACTCGCGTTCACGGGCGGCACTCGCGACAGCGACGAGTACATGCAAATGTCCCTCTCGTTCCGCGGAAACGACCAGAAGATGATCCTCCGCTGCACCGGCTCCGGGATCCTGTCGTAGCGCTCCTCGATGCGCTGAAAGGGGATGGTCTCGGCGACTATTTTCGCCGTCACGTCGAGCAGGGAATCGGGGTTGCGCGGACCCGGGTCTCGAAGCAAGGGCCCCCCGGGTAGGGGCCCCCCGGCGGCCCGAGAACAACACAAGCGCCTGGCCTGCGCCATCTACGAAGCACTCTCACTGACTGAGCGGCCGACCGAGTGCCGTGGGGATGGCTCGCGCTGTTGCCAGGTTGCCGCGGCGGTTTTCCTCCACCGGCCGAAAGGTCGGAGGGGTTGGGTTATTTTATTATCTTAGGCCTGCACCCCTCGAGGGCCTTGTGGAAGACGAGCGCGGGTTCTACGCCGAGGTCTGACCAGATGAGAACGACTAGGAAAGCTATTTTTATGGTGCGGGCGATAGAAACGTTATTTAATAAGAAGAAGTTTGGATTTATTTTCGTAATTATTGCATATTAGGCCAAGTAATATAATAATAATAATAATGTTTATTTACTTAGCAAAGTCAACAACATTGCATAATAGAAAGAAAGACAAAATTTGTGTTGTTGTTGTCTAGTTACTGTGCAAAACTGGTAGTTATAATATTTTTTATGTTTTCACATATTATTCTTAGTGTTTTATATTGTATTGTAAGAGCCGTTTTACACTTCAGAAATTACTCCGAAAATTCTAACGGAAATAATATCGATAATTTCTCTGATAATTTCAACAATGACTAATAAAAAATTCATGTTTTATACAACAAGGAAATTATGGCGAATTTTCTTTCATGCGCATGCGTATTATTTCGATTTTGCTGGTGGAATTTAAAATGTCACAGTTTCTCAATATTATTTATGATGAAATAACTGTCATTAGATCATTATAACAAAACTTCTAAACCTACGAATTGATAATGCCGAAAACCAAAGAAATGTGTGTTGCTACAATTATTTCCTTACATGTTTTATTGATATATGTAATAAAAAAAAGGATCCAAGCAAGAAAGCGTTCGCTTTGGTGTAAAACGTGGCTGCAAAGGAGAAATGAAGGTAGAGGTATACTTTCTCTTCTCAATAACGAGTTAAAGAGTGAGGATCCTGAAGCATATAGAAAATTCCTCAGAATAAATGATTACCAGTTTGCCAAACTGTTGAATGAAATCAAGGATGGTATCACAAAGCAGGACACTTTCATGAGAGATTCTATAAGTACTAAACATAGGTGGGTGTTGAAACAAGAAGTGTTTGACAACCTATTTCTGATAATTCTGTTTTATTTCAAGACTGGACATTACTCTTCGTTTTCTGGCTACAGGTGAAACTTATCGATCTCTTATGTACAGTATGACCAAGACATTTTGTTCTTTTATTTTATGAACCATATAAACAAAAATCAATACCCAACACACTATAACTGCCAAACGTCAATCGCACAGATCATCGAAATAAGTTTATGCGATCTATGATCAAACCATTCCTGTGTCTTTGCGCAAATTCTCGCGCATATTACTCCCAAACTTTATAAAAATATTCACGGTAAATTTCATTATAATTTTCGCAGTATTTACACTGTTTTACACATTCCAATTTTATAAAAATAATTTTTGGAACCAATTTTCGTTAGAATTTTCGGAGTTATTTCTGAAGTGTAAAACGGCTCTAAATGGGTATTTCTTCCCGTGTAATAAATAAATAAATAAACAAATAAACGGAAGAGATATCACGAAGCTCTAGTGACAACACTATTGCTTGTATGTGATTAGGAAAAACATACTTACACCTAATTGAGACAGACTTATAATTAAAATTTATGAAATTGTAAAAGTGATAATAACTATTATGTAATGAAGTAGGTTTGTCGAAGGTATCGTCATATTTGGGATAATTTGTAGTATTCGGGTGGGTGTCACATTTGGGGAAGGGACATTTTCTTGTAATAACCACATTATTGTACATAAATCTTCAAATATAAATACACACTAACATATGAAGACTAATAAACATGTATAAATAAAAATAAAACAGATCATATTTCATTTTTGCATTTATGAAGTAAATAATTATGTTATAATTGTAATCTTAGAATTTGAATAACAAAATCATGAAACGACTTCCTCTCAGATAGTAAGATCCAATTCTTTATTTTTTTTTTGTACATGGTTGAACTATTTATTTCTCTGATGACTTCTGGCAACATATTATATAGACGTGGTCCAAGGTGATTTGAACACCGTTGCCCTATTGTTTTTACCGATCTTGGAAGCCTAACCTTTTTATTCCTGCAGTGGGACTCTGTGTCATGTAGAATTCTACCCCTCGTTTTCTACAGTCGATTACTATACTATCACAAGCGACGATCACATTATTTGGCACTCTGTGCTACAGTCGCCTACACATCGGGTTTGTTCGGCAACATACTATCCGATTTAAAAACATTTGCCAAAATTAGATGATTTTCCAGTAACATTTCATACTCTTGTGTCCAAAATTACTGTCATTGTCACGCATTTTTATTTTTAACTGCTGTCAGTTTCATGTGTTTTTTAATTCATTTTAAATAAAATGTGATATTATTGCATTATATTGCAAATAAAAGGATTACATGTATCAGGTCTAGAGGAAGAAGAAATGCTAGAAGACATTCGTTTAGGAAATATTGAAGAAGAAGAGTCATATCCATTTTCAATACAAGAAAGAACTCTTTGGAGTAATTTATTATATTTTTAACAATATTCTGTCTCAGATGAATGATTTGAATAAACCTGTGGGTATACCACCAATAATTAGATGATTTCTTAGTGTTCCAAGTTTTTATGCAACAGGAACATAGTCAGCAATATGTATCGATGGCCATAGAAGAGGTAACCATTGCTATTGTAAATACTTTGCCAGTCTTTGGGTGTTTTTTTTGCAATTTTGCTGCTTTTGTCTTCGTTTTTGACTTCCAGTCTACCACTACCCGACTTTGAATAAAACAGAATTACCTACCTAATCATAAATATTCACTGTCTAATGGATTATGGCTCTGCACTATGACTGTACTTTTCTGACTACAAACTATCCGTTCTTCGACAGATTTTCCTTCAAAACCTGAGCTGTTGAGCTTGTAGCTCACATTTTACGACATAGCTTGACCTCTTGCTTTGCCCTCTGAATTTAATGGAATCATTAAATTTATTTGTTATCAATTCGTTTTTTTTCTCACTTATATCGAGTCTTATTGGCAAGTATTCACTCCGTACCCTCATTATTTAATATTTTATACTATCTGCTTTTGAAATCGTTACATAAATTTAATTGACATACCAGCATTGACAGAATTAAGATGTCTAAAAATCCTGGTGTGTCGACTCATACCTGGAAAACTGTGGGATAAAACGGGAGACAATTCGCCAGCTTGATTAAGAGAAAACAAATGAATTCGTGGTCTGTTTCCCAAATATTCCGCATTTGCGTGTACCACGGTCGGTTTTCTTGTTAGGGTAAATTTACAAGAACAGAAGTTTTCAAGTATTACCGACGAATGAAATGAATAAAGAAACGTAATTATTGGGTTTTACTGAAAAACTTCACCAATCAGTTTTATTTGTTTAATTTTCGACTTATTTATTTAATTTTTTACTAAAAAGAAATTTCATTTAGAAATATTGAAATTAAGCTTCATGAAAATTCACCATTAGAACCTGTCAATCTTGTGCTAATAATATAAGCGGGAATGGCGGGATTCCGTGTGTGATATATTTGTGCCATGATTTTCATTAAAATGTTTTCTAATAATACAAGATAATCTTGTATTATTGTATAATATGGTGGTACTTACTACTCACTTTCGGTACTGGATATACCTAGATGAATTATTTTGTTCGTCTCTCTGGATTGCCCACAAATGATACAAAAACGGAACATGATCAAATTATTATTGTACAAACTACACAGAAAACGATGAGATATTCACAAATTTTATTTAATGAGACATGTTTTGCCTGCACACTAGCTTCTTCACTGTCTGATTAAATAAAGTTTGTGGAGGATCGAATCGTTTTCAGTGTAGTTTGTACAATTACTATGGATCTTCATCAAGTAAATGACGAGTAAATCAGAATAATTACATTATTATTGGATGAATGTCTAAGAAAATATATAGCAAAATGAAGAAACACATTAATAATAGTAATCAATACAAGGAAATTGCACTATGAAATTTAGATTCTGTCACCACCATTCACTTTTGAATTGTATTTAAAGTTTGTTGAAATTCCATAAAATTGACAACAGTCGTCAATCACCATATCCCTGGAATATTGGCAAGACTAAAATTATATATAAGGGCGCCATCTCTGGAACCGACTAAAGAAGCAGACCACTATTTCATTTGTTTATTTGTCTTCTGAAAAATCAAAACAAAATCGAATCACTCGACACACCAGGGTTTGTAGACATCTTAGACAGAATAAAGAGAAAAGTAGGGTTAAACACAGAAAACGACATGTCTCGACGTATTGCTTTCTGGCCTTCGGGATAGTGGAGTTCAGGCGATAATTTTATGCACAGAGTACCAGTCATATAGAATTCAGTCGATAAGTGGAATTCAATATGACACAGAGTCCCACTGCTGGTGTACGAAAGAACCGGCCATATATTTCACCAATTTTTCAAATCACCCTATACGAAATGTATGAATTGTGATTAATGATTGAATAAGATTAGTATATTACATGCCAAAACAATTTTTTAATATTTCATTATTACATCGAATTTTCAGACATTACTAAAATGTTTTTATTTCTCACACTGTACAAAATGATATAAATTTCAAACTTTTATGAGAGGTCCGGAAAGGTTTAAAAACAAACCATAACATTTTGCAACCTGTTTCGAAGTCCGGAACATTGTCAAAATTGCAATTAGTTAACGTGAATTTTACTGTATACTCGTTGAAAACATTTAAAAAATTCTGCCATCTTGGAGTAGTATTAAATATATTATTTCATATCACGAATCAAGTTTGCAACCAATTTAATTTTATAAGGAACCTTTTTTATATTAAAAACTTATGTTTTTCCTTGATTTGGTATAGAAAATATTCCAAATATTCTGCAAACATCTGAAAGATATTCTTTCCAAACAGTTGTACAGATTTTCAACCTTTTGCGTTGACCGGAACATGTTTACCTATTTATTTTTTTAATTCGTGGTAATTTTTTTATCAAGGTGGTCTCAGAATAATTACAAAAGTTTTGAAACTTTGTTGCAAATTTTGAAAACATCTATTCTGGTGCATTCACAAAGGACCCCGCAAACTCCTTATGGAATTTGGGTCCCGGTGGATTTTTTTTGAATTTTTGGTATGGTGTAGTACATGTAATTCTCAACCATTGTTACCATTGCGCCAACCCAAAAAAATGAACAGTTTTGCTGCTAGGGGGCGTTGAAATCACCACTTGTGCAGATTAGACTATTTATTTTTGAACCCGGTAACAATATTTTCACTTGTTTCATTGTTGCTAATGTTGCACAATATTGTGATATTTTATAAAAAAAAATTATTACCCCCTCCCATTTTCCCCCAACTCCTATTACGAAACGCAAAAAAAATATTTCTAGAGTGTCTTCAAATACATCGTCGCATTTTTAAATATGCCTAAATAAGGGAAATAGCAATTTTTTGAGATTATCCCCCACCCCCCAAATGACACAAAACGAAAAAAATTTGGTGGATTTTTCTGAATTTTTGATATGATGCAGTTCAAGTTATTTTCAATAGAAATAAAACGGGTGACAAACCCCAAAAATGAATGGTTTTGATGCTAGGGGGCGTTGAAATCATATCTTGCTCAGAATAGACTATTCATTATTATAGGCGGAAATAATAGCTCTACGTACTTATTTTAGTTTAGATTATGCTGATCAATTGCGTAATTTTTTATAAATTGAAAATCTAAAACCTCCCCCTTACCCCCTACCCCTATTTTAAAACGCGAAAAAAATTTATTCCCGACTAAATGTTTTATCAAAATAAATGTTTTAATCAACTCAAATTGAGGAAATCGTTTCACCTTTTCCTCCCTTCAGAAAAATATCGGTGGAGTTTGCTGACTTCTTAGTACGGCGTAGTTCATGATTTTTTAATATCAACTTATTGGACGAATATCTTGAAAATATAAATAAATAAAAATCCACAATTTTTTTCCTGTTTTGAAATAGGGGTTGGGGGTAAGGGGAAGGTTTTAGAATTTCAATTTATAAAAATTTACACAAGTGTTCGGCATAAAATAAAACAAAAGTACGAGATTTTGTTTCCGCCTATAATAATGAATAATCTATTCTGAGCAAGGTGTGATTTCGACGCCCCCTAGCATCAAAACTATTCATTTTTGGGGTTTGTCACTCGATTTATTTCTATTCAAAATAACATGAACTGCATCATATCAAAAATTCAGAAAAATCCACCGAATATTTTTCGTTTTGTGTCATTTGGGGGGTGGGGGGATAATCATAAAAAACTGTTATTTCCCTTATTTAGGCATATTTAAACATTCGACGATATATTTGAAGGCACTCGAGAAATTTTTTTTTTCGTTTGGTAATAGGAGTTTGGGGAAAAAGGGGAGGGGTAAGAATTTTTTCTATGAAACAGCACAATATTGTGCAACATTAGCAACAATGAAACAAGTGAAAATATTGTCACCGGGTTCAAAAATAAATAGTCTAATCTGCGCAAGGGGTGATTTCAACGCCCCCTAGCAGCAAAACTGTTCATTTTTTTAGATTGGCGCAATGGTAACATTGGTTGAGAATTACATGGACTACATTATACCAAAATTTCAAAAAAAATCCACCGGGACCCAAATTCCATAAGGAGTTTGCGGGGTCCTTTGCAACCTTGTACACGATCTGCAACTTCATGCAATTTGCAAAAATGCAAATGCCAAAAAGAGTAAAATTCATATAAAAGCCAATAACATCAAACAAGTCAAAGAATATTCAAAAATAACACAATTATAGCTGACCTATTCAAAACAATATTCTCATATTCATTAACATCAATAT
Source organism: Chrysolina oricalcia (assembly GCA_944452925.2). Classification (NCBI taxonomy): domain Eukaryota; kingdom Metazoa; phylum Arthropoda; class Insecta; order Coleoptera; family Chrysomelidae; genus Chrysolina; species Chrysolina oricalcia. Next base: position 7,238,341 of record OX101817.2, read on the forward strand.
TTACATTGCATCATTCATGTCAATAATTTACAAATTTTGCAATAAGTTTATATCAGCACTTAAGTATGTTATTTTGTTAGCTTTGTGTTGATAAACATGAAGATTAAATCTACATATTCAATTTTTACATCTTATTCTCATTCTCAAGAGTACAAACGTATTTGTTCAAAAATTTCCCCACAAATTTCTTTGTAAGAATGATATAAAAATTGAAAATACCTACTCACAGGCTTCAGAATTTTTATCAGGAGTTGATTCATTAGAAACATAAAATACCCAAAAATAATGTATAATAGAAGCAGATCCAATGTATGTATCCTGATTACTGAGCCCGGACTCGTTCTCGGAACAAAAAGAAAAGTGATGTTACGTAGTTTTATCTCCTGAACACGAATCCGAAAAAATTTCTTAGGGTCTCGAGTTATGACCTTTTGAATCTTGAAAATCGACCATTTTCAAACACGATTTTTCCGGTCAAAAATCGAAGAAAAATGCCTCCTTCTTTTTGTTGACACTTTTTTGAGACCGTAATCAACTCATATTTCACAATTACAAGCACTAAAACCTAACGTTTTATACAAAAAATCAACCTTCTTATAAAGTATACAGTACGATGCAAATGTATGGAATAATTTCATTATTTCTGAACATAAACATATTTTGGAAAATTCCTCGAACACGTCGATTTTCTTTTCCGATTGGCCAATTTCTAAACCCCACCCAAAATATATAGGTTTATCCGCATTCGAGTGAAAATGAGATTAGTGAAATTTTTAAATGATACACCCAGTGTATTTTTCCATATTTGGTTAGAGATCGTCATTACAAATCCAGTAATACCAGGTCTGATGGGATTAGGTCCAACGGCTGCGGAGATATGGGCAATGAGTCATACTCATTGGACATACGAGGAAGTTTTTTGCCCATATCTCCGCATCCGTTCGACATAATCCCATCAAACCTGGTATCACAGGATTTGTAATGAAGACCCCTAACCAAATATGAAAAAATACACTGGGTGTATCATTTAAAAATACCACTAAAGTAATTTTTACTCGATTGCGGATAACCCTATATATTTAGGGTGGGATTCAAAAATTGGCCAATCGGAAAAGAAAATCGATTTATTCGAGGAATTGTCCAAAATATGTTTATATTCAGAAATAATGAATTTATTCCATACATTTATATCTTACTGTATATAACCCTTCCCAGATCTCTATTAATCATAATTAACCTCAAATTGGTTCAATTGTTGTTGTTTGTTCTGTGGTACTTAATAATCATGAGTGAGAGTAATGATAGTGTTGAACCAAGTGCCGAGATTGCTGAATATGTGAGAGTACACAATTTTTAGTGAAACTTCTTTGATTACTTTTGACACACTTGTTTGATGTATCCCGATATCTACACCCACTCCTTGTTGAAAACCTGAATCACTTAGATCTCTTAAAAATACCTCTATTTTCGGTTAATTTGATAAAGCTGCTCCCCTCATCTCAATATGATTTCCTAAGAACTCTCTAGCTATCCATTCAACATTTTTTTTAATTGAACCTAAAAGTACAGAGCTTAATAGTAGCAATCTAGCTAAAATAATTGACTTACCGCAATAATTTTCTATATTGTACCTCCCCATGCGTTCTACGTTCACACATTTCCGTCCTTTTCCTACCATAATTCATAAAAAAGCCATAACACCGTTTCAATTTGAATGAAATTTCAATTGAAATATAGAACAAAAACTACAGTGAGATAGAATTTAAAAAGTTGTTTCATAATCCTTTTGCATATTATATGTATAATTTGTAAAACTAATTTCGTCAATCTAGTTATTACAAAATGGTGGCGATGATCTGGTTGTGGCAATTAAATGAGCCAAAATCACATATTTATTCATCTTAATCACAAAGAAGTATGGAATACGTTATAAAATCAAATAAAATGTCCCAATAATCACAAAACTTCTCTAACCTGGTTTAATTATCCTGTGTGTGTGTGTAGGTTTCCAGACCAGCCATCAAATCCAGATGCAGACATTGAACACTGTACTGAAGATTTGAAGAAACAACCACTTTCGTTTTTTCAGTCCATATAGACGATTGATACCCAATCTCTAGTTATATTATAATTTTATCGCACTACCAAACACAAATGAAAAAGAATTATTATTTTATTACAATGGCGTTGCTTTTCTTTTACCCTCTTTCCTGAAATCTAATTTACCGATCAGATAAGACACGAAGATTCACCAGGTGTGCCAACTTATGCGTAATGAACTTTATTATCACAAAATCAAATCAAAAGCGGATCCCTATAATATTGATTTATGGCATTTTAGTCAAATAAAAGCAAAGTTTTGACGAAAAACACAAACAAAAATAAAAATAAAGTTGACAATCAGTAATGAATTGACATCAAAGAGAAGGCCACACGGAACAGATAGGTAATGCATCAGAAGTAACTGAATACCTACCTAATTGGCTCAAAATTTAGTCTGAAAACTTGTTTCGCAGCCCTTTCTCAAACAAGATTATGGGATTTCTTATTTCTTAGTGAATCAAGAATAAACTAAATTATTCTGAAAAACTTACATCGCTAAGAGTAAAAAACTATAGAATAAAACATTGACAAACAGGTGGCAAATTGAGGACATGCTTGGTTGGTTGCAGAAATTCCATGATCTCATTTCCTGAAACTATAAAGACACTCGCTTATCATGACAACAAACTAGGTATACCTAATAATATCATATGCCACTTTAGTCCTATGGTATAACTTGCAATCGACAATCTCATTGTTTACATCACTAGTGTGGAAAGTGATCCATTTGACACGAGTGTGAATTGACATTTTCCTCAAAAGTAATATACACTATATTTCCTACGACAACAGATTCATGAAAAATCTTAAAAAAATAAATGTATTTTTTGATTACTTCAATTTGAGAGCTAAGTAAAGTACCTAATAATTGAATAAGAAAAATTTGAAATATCAACTACTCAGAATTATTGTACAAATTGAAAGTAACATTATCATTACTACAATAATTCGAAAAAATTTAAATGGATTTTGCAATAACGAGAGATTTATCTCTGTTATTATCTATCTGCCACTATTATACATATGCAAAACAGATAATTGAAAATTTCATCTGAAGTTTTCGATATATTAATTTAAAAATAATAATAATTCCCTGGTGGAATGATGGACACACTGCTCCCGATCTTGAAAATAATACCGGCTTGCCGTAATATGGCAGAAATATTAGCAGCACGAATGCAGAAGGCCGTTATGCTTTGTTCACTTCGTCTGCTCAGAGCAGATGACTCTCGGACCCAATCGTCACTTACCCTACGGACGTAGGGAGTGCTTGTTGGGGTAACATTACCAGTGCGCCCTCTGGATATATCGGAGCACCGGAGACAGGGCCTGACTGGGACATTCCTTGCGAAATAATAATATCTAATAATAATAATGACCTGCCGCGTGATTGTTTAAATTGTTTAAGGGTGGATTTAGTCAACTTTAGCACCAGCATTATCGTAAACATAACGGCAACATCAAAGGTTTTTAGCATGAACTTAACATTGTTGTATAAATGGCGGCATGTGATATAACAGATTCAACTTTCGCTTTTAACATATATTTAAGCACAATTTTAAAATTATGTTGACTAAATACACCTTTAAACATCTAGGTAGGACTCTTGAGTCATATTTTACTTTTCAACTATAGGGTTATATTTGACATTTTCGACGTAACTAAATACCTACTGTATATTTGTCATTTTCGCATGTGGTCGTAGACAATATTACTTCATTGGCTAGTATAAATCTACTTGTCTGCTAATTCTAGAAGAGACTGAAAATGTGCATAGCATGTTGCATTTCCGCAGTAACTAGTCTAATGAATAGAAAATGAAAACTAACCTTGAATGCTCGTAGAGGATATTCAGTTTCAATTGCCACCTACACACCTACCTACTCAACCCTGTTAGGTATCCTATTGATTTAATTGTTTTTTTTAACAAAAGGCCTCGCCTTTACCGATATGCTGTCCATCAAATCTCAAATCGCAACATCTGTTTTTATTTCTACCCCTTTTCAATAAGATAAACTGCAGAAAGTGAGTGGCCTGGGTACGGATCCGAGAAATCGTGTACACGAAGATTTCTCGCTCAGTTTGGCAACGCCGCTCGCCGTGGAGAGACGAAAGATACGACGCTTGCGCTGTGCTTTCTTGGCAGACGGCACAGCTGATTCGACCCCCGCGTGCGTAATGTGCTTTGTTTATGTTGGCCACATGGCGCAAGGTGCAGGGGGGGGCGCCATCAGGAGGGACGAGTGTGGACCACTGGCACTGTCATGTAGGTTGCGGTGGTGCCAGATCCGTGGGAAAGTTTGGTATCTACCGATTTAACTAGTTTGAGAACATTGCTTGGCACACAAAAATATTTTTTTACTTTCTATTCCTGTCCTGGTTCTGTGTTCAGGAACTGTAATCACAAATCCTGAGACAATGGAGTTTATGTAGCTCTCGAACTATGAGGAAACCCGTTTAGTTTACAGAACTGCTAGAAAAAACTGGTTATCACAACGCAAATATTTGATTTGATCCTTTCATGTTCTTTTGGTGAGACTTACAATACTAGCAAATAGAAAAGTTTTTTTTTTGTTTTGCAGTAGGCATTTCCTTAATGTTCAATTTAAAAAAACAGAAACAGAATCAGGGGTAGGTTATACTAGGTTTTAAGTAATAGAAAATATTTCAACTTGGAAAATCGTTGTATGACTGTCAAATATAAATACTGTAATGTCGAGTGAACAAAATGTTGAAATGGGAGTTCCGCAAAGTTCGGTTTTGGGTCCATTATTATTTGTGCTATTTGCTAATGACTTGCCTGAATACCTAAAAGACTGCGATTTACCTATATGTTACCACAATTACAGTTTCAACTTACTTGTTGAGGTTACCAAAATCGTAGATACATTTGCATATTGGTGTGACCGTAACAGACTCATTCTGAATCCTAAGAAGTCAGTGGCTATGAAATTATTTAATAGGAAAGATAATATACTGAAAGAATTAGTCTTCAGTAAGGAAATGGATAAATCCCAAGAAGTAAAATTCTTGCGAACTCTGTTTGAGGACGAACGTCTGAATTTTGATCAGGAAATCAATAGTATTTGCAATAAACTCAATACAGCACTCTATGCAATCAAAAAAATGAAATCCTGTGTAACAAAAGTGAGTTTATTGATCATTTATTTTGCCATGGCATTTTCACATGTGTCACTCAACATAATGGCATGGGGGTGCGGTACAGATTTAAATAGAGTTTTTGCGGGCCAAAAGCATAATTTAAGACTCATCTTCGACAATGTCGAAGATGATTTGGATGAATTTTAAAAGACAAAAACTGCTATTTGTTTATATTATTAAGGTCCAGTTTTTCAAGTTCCAGTTAGTCTTCAAAATAATTAACTGATGGTTATTAGAATGCGATCATTCAACATCATTTAAAGAATGTCATTCACAATTTAAACTATTAATTATCTGGAGTTTAACTCGAACATGAAAAACTGGCCCTCCATGTGTTAAAGGACCACGCACAAACCTAATGGGAAATGGCTTTCGGTGAATTCTTCTGATTTTTTGGTATGATGAACTTTTCAATGTCCTGATCAAAAGTCTCCACGGGCACAACGAAAAATAATGGACATTGAGAAAAAAATTGCTCAATGTCGGCATAATGGGGAATTTGGCATAGTAAAACGGGGGAAATATACCGTGTTATTTTGCAACTTTATGCCTCTTGGAAATTGTAGCATGAGCTTTAGCAATTCTTTCATAGGTCTTGTGTCTGTACAGTACCGTTTACCAATAATTGCAGACTATACAGGGTGATGCATAAAGCCATATTCCGAGGAATGATAAAATAATGTTTATAACATTACGAACACAACAGATTGTGAGAAAATTAGTCAATGGATACAGATTAGTTTATAAAGAAAATGATTCAATTGGTATATAGGGTCTGATACAGGAAACAATAATGAAAGTAAAAAAAAATGGGCATATTGATAAGTTTACTTATTACAACACTATAAATATGTACGAAAAAACGTGTCGCAAGATTTACTGAAGCATAACCTTGTTGAAACTACTTTTCACCGTCCTGATCGAATGTCTCGTTAGGTACAACGGAAAATAATGAACGGTCTTTGAGAAAAAACGGCCCAAAGTCGGCAAAATAGCGTTTGAGGAAATGAAACCTTGAACCTGTTAAAAGTAAACAATGTTTCATTATTCTCATTATTTCAATCATCCTATCATTCCTTTACGTAATAATGTATTTGACATAATCCTACATTGATTTTTATTCATCATATAATTGAACCAATCATTCCATAATTGCATTCCTATATTGTCACATAGTTTTATCTACCTACTTCATCCGCTACTGAACTAATATTTCAACCGGTATCATGGTTTTTTGATCAAGTTACCAGTTGTCTATTGGTTGTCATGATGACATATCATTAGTAATGTCTATCTCATGTAACGTTTACATGGTAAATGAAAGATTTTTCTAAAGTTTGAATCGTTTGCCTGTTTATCTGATATTTCATACCTCTCTGATGGCTTTTATACAAAATCAAAGACATTGTTTCATATGCAACAATATTTTCCATATACAACGAATGGCAAAATTAGATGGGGTGAACAATGAAGAAAAGCGGGAGATTGCTATTCAACAAAGGGAAGAATCAGGACTACCAGATATTCCCATTGGCAACTTTACAAGACTGTGCCTCAATTATAATAGGGCAGTAATAGAAGAGCTAACTGCTTTGCAAGACGACTGGACGTTTCTGAAGCTGAATGTTTTGAAACAAACTTCGAGCGAATCGTGCGTAGTATGTAATGCTAGACTCAATCAATAATTTTGTTTTGCAAAACATTTATATCAGAGATAATGCTAGGTCTTGCATACATCACTTGGATGATAACGGTTTTTTCTTGAGACAAATTCTTCCTGGGATGCAGTTCAATTTTCGATCATGTAGAATGAAAAAAAGGAATTTGGTGGCTTTCTTGCAAGAACTCAGGAATGTACAGAACATGCCACAATGGGATTACCAGGATGAAGAGAGTTTCACAGATGAAGAATTCAAATCGATGATTCCAATGAATAAGGATCAGTTCCGCAATATCTATACTTACTGCGATTCTGTACCAGTAGAAGGTGGAGACAGATATATTTATAAAAAAGATCTCCTGGCTTTTTTGTGCAAACTTAAACAAGGGCTATCCGACGACTTTTTAAAAGTAATTTTCAAATATCCTTCACGGCAATGCACAAGTATGGCAATTTCAAATGTGAGAAGATCACTTGCACAAAGATTCGCCCCAGAAAATATTGGTTTCGGTTCAATCACTCGGGAACAATACATTCAACGCCATGTAAATGAGTTCACAAATATATTATATAATCCAAGTCCTGAACAACGTAAAGCCATTGCATACGTAGATGGGACGTATAGAGAAGTGGAGAAAAGCAAGATTTTCAAAGTTCTCCGTCAGTCTTACTGTAGACACAAAAATTACCATTTATTGAAGCCAACGTTAATTGTTGCTCCCAACGGTTACATTTTGTCAATTCAAGGACCTTATTTCTCCGACCCCAAAAACAACGACGCGTCAACTTTGCGAAATGATTTTCAGCGAGATATTAATGGTATAAGAAACTGGTTTGTTGAGGATGACATTTTTGTTGTCGATCGTGGTTATACAGACGCCATTCCTGTTCTACAAGAATTAGGTATTGTACATAAAATGCCCTACAGTGGACAGCATGGACAACAACCTACTACTGAAGAGGCTAATGTCTCTCGCCTCGTGACCAAAACCCGGTGGATAATTGAAGCGCGCAATGGACACATGAAATCAATCTTTAAGTTTTTTTCGACCACAATATCAACCCATCATATTTATCATTTAAGAGACTTTCTTCTTATTGGTGAAGCAATTATTAACAAATACCACCCAGTGATTGAAATGAGAGGAGCAGATGCAGAATTAGCCCAACTGATTCTGGAAAGATCTCGCCAGATAAATAGGGTACAGAACATAATTGAGGAAGAAAATCTCATGAGGAGACGTGGAAGATGGATACCATTGGACCATCATCATTTTCCTTATTTTCCTAGGCTGACTCTGGACTATTTACGGGATTTGACTGTCGTTACATATCAATTGAGACTTGCTCCATCTTATATACAAGATTCAAATCAGCGGGAAGCTCCAAATGAACTTCATTTCGATACCTCACTTCGATATCCCGGATTACTGTATTTCAGCGTTTTTTCCCGTCATCGCAACGACACAAAATATAAAATGTGGATACAGTACACAAATGAAAATGATAACCCTATAACAGGTTATTATTGTACTTGTAAGGAAGGTGCCAGAACACTGGGCACATGTGCTCATATATCAAGTGTTCTTTGGTTCATTGGTTACGCCAGACATGAACCAAATGTCAAGTATCCATTAACAAACTTGTTGGACCACATTATCGATGCGGGAAATCGAAATGGAAATGAGGTGGAACCTCATGTCATTGGCTGAATGCGCTTCAGTTCGTTCAACAAAGTCTCTGTTTTGTTTTGTTGAATAATTATTGTTTCAATGTATATTATTTGTTGTATTAAATTTCTAAAATATATTATTCTTCATTAAATCTTCCGACACATTTTTTCGTATATATTTTGTAATACAATTGACTTCCATTATTGTCCCCTGTATTACCTCCTATATATCAACTGAGTCATCTTCTATAGAACCATATCCATATCCATTGACTAATTTTCTCACAATCTGCTGTTTTCGTAATGTTATAAACATTATTTTATCATTCCTCGGAATATGGCTTTATGCATCACCCTGTATAGTCTGCAATTATTGGCAAACGGTGCTGTAAAGACACAAGACCTATGAAAGAATTGCTAAAGCTCATGCTACAATTTCCAAGAGGCATAAAGTTGCAAAATAACACGGTCTATTTCTCCCGTTTTAGTATACCAAATTCCCGATTTTGCCGACTTTGCGCAATTTTTTTCTCAAAAACTGTCCATTATTTTTCGTTGTGCCCATGGAGACTTCTGATCAGGACATTGAAAAGTTCATCATACCAAAAAATCAGAAGAATTCACCGAAAGCCATTTCCCATAAGGTTTGTGCGTGGTCCTTTGCAAGAAACAACCTTGAGTACTTCGAAACCATTGCATCACCACATACTCATAGTACAAGATTCGGAGGAAACCTATGGATGCCAAGTCACAAAACTTCTAAATACAAAGACTCCCCTGAGGCTTAAAATGCTTTCTTTGTCTCTACAACAAATTGCCGAATGAGATGATAAATTCTCAAAGTGACAACATTTTTTGTAATGGAGTAAAATGTTTATTGATTGACAAGTGCTACTATACTCTGCAGGAGTACCTGAATGATCCCTCCTTATTATTTATTTAATTTTGTTTAATTCTTTAATATATCTGTAAAGTTGCGACGTTGAATTTTTATCCAAATGGAAGAATCAAGAATAATCCAAAGGTTTTATCCTAGAAATCCCCAGCCTAATTACCCCTGTGTGCAAAAAGGATAATCGAGCAGTAGAAGTAGACCAGAAGAAGAGTAGGTTTTATAAATAAAGGCATATTAAACAATATAGGTACTCATTAAATATTTTTGAGACGAACCCAATCTGAAATTGCGTAACTCCAGAACCTTCAAAATAGTGATACTTTTAGGAATCTATGGGTTTTATTGAGTCAAAATTAGAGGGATACAAACACAAAAACTTAAAACTTTCTACAAGAAACAATATGTTACTTTCTAGTTTTTGAAAGAAAGTAGACGAGTAGCTTATACAGATCCACCTATCTCATAATTTCAAATATCCAATCAAAGTTTATGATGATTTTTTCTGAGTATATAAAAGCGAAATAAAAATCGAACAATAATTTGATTTCAGTTTGAACTATAGGGTTGCACTTTTTGTCAAGGTTCAAAGAAGGATGGATAATAACGCACTCTTTGCCCCTCACTGGTTCCGCCAATGTCGAAAAGAAAACCTGAATGCTCTGGTACTTCACTTAGTCACTTTTGCATTTGAATAAGCGTTTCAATCATTTTAATGATCAATCGATAATGTTCAGATCAACTATTTATTCATGGATGGAAGTAGAGCACTGTTAACATAACAGGAACATACATTTTTTTGTCCCTCGCTGAGTTCTTTCCTACTCAGGACCGTATCTATCAAAGGAATCGTAAGTAAGTAAATGCTAAATGAATTTTTGGTTGATTTTAATAATTGTTTGTTCAAACCATGGGTTCACAAGTCCAAAACGGATTTCAAACAGGGTGAAATTTTAGCAGAATTTGAGACAAAAATTGACATGTCTTTAGGGTTCTGATTTACATAAATTTAATTCTAGTGAACCCTGAAAAAGAATTCTGAAATTATAAAAAAAATTAGTTGAGCTACACAAAAAAAACTATCACCATCCCACTGCAGCTATCAGAAATCTCAGCATTTCCTACTGCAATTGATGATTCGGACTGTAGGATATTCATCAAACTCCATTTGTATCATTGTATTTTCCCTCCAAACACGAGTGTTCCCAACATTGGACCTCCGTCTTTTGAATCGGTCTTATCAGTTGTAGCAGATCATCGATCCCCGTATTATACAATGGTGTTTTGCTTGAATTGTTTCTTTTCATCAATAATTAATGTTGTTCTACGACGAGCCTTCCTAGACGCGATGAATACGTCTATTGTGTGTCGAGACAATCGGTGTAAAAGGACTTGAGGACCCACACAATACAGCAGTGCCAAAGAAACGGGAGTGGCCAGAGGCGTAGTAAGGGTGCAGTGAAAGGGGTGATGATTTGTCATATATTCCAAAAACTCCAACTATTATTTTGGAAATTACATTTTGAAATTGGTTATTTAGATGAAAGGGAAACATATGTGATGTTCAAAGAACTCTGTTAGAAATAAGATTGTAATAATCTACCTTGGGTAGTTCAATTGTTGGTTGTGCGAATTATCTTCTCAGACCAAAGAGAACAACCACTCCAGAGTCGCCCACCATAGGAAGTATTTTTATATCATTATATTGGCAGTTCGTTTTTACTGAATACCCGTGTAATTTATCCTTTGAATCCAATACCTCTGGGAGTATCTTTTCTCCCTCCAGCTGTTTGTAGTTTCACTGCATGGACTCTATAGTATCTCTCAAAGTGAAGCCCTTGAAACCAATTCGTTCAAAAATTCTAGAAGAGTATTCAAAATAAATAAAAAGCAAAATCGAGAGTATAGTATTATTTGTTTTTTCTATTGTTTTATTAATTTAAAAAAAATCTCCTAACTGTATCTTCCAGTGCCCTGAAGATGTCAAAAAATGAATTGACGAAAAGTTGACTTTAAACAAATAGAGTTTTCTTTAATTTAAGGCCTCAAACCCCCCCAAAAAAATTAAAAATCAGTCACTATATTTTAATTTCCTTAATAAATCTTGATCAATTTCTCAACGAGTTTCAATGCTGAACTGTCCACTGATAAGTATAAACAACTAATGTGTTACTATTTCAGGAAATTAAATCAAATATGACGAATTTCTATAACTAAAGTAGCTTTTTCATGATATCTATAGGATTGAAATTTTTAAAAGCGTGCTTGTTGAATTCTCATTCCGAGAATATGACACTGGCACTCACCGTGTTGCAACTTCTGTTTAACATATTTTTCGTAGATATTCATCAAATGGCAAAAATGTTTGCTTCCAAACACTTTGTTTCTGACCAAAACGTTTTTGAATAGCATACGCATGAAAATAACCCCCCTCTAGAGCTCTGATAATATCAACAACGCCAAAACACCACATCAACTCCTTTAAGTTGAAAAATGTCGAATAGCACATGTGGTGATATTGAAGTGTTTTTGAGGATTAACAGTTGGGCAAAATTTTGAAATTTCAATAATTCAATTTTTGATAGCCTCTACCTTCATGTGTATTAATGATCCGAATTTCATGATGTACTCCATGCACTATTAAAACTGTTTAAGTTTGTAAAATGAGGTTCAATAACTGTAAATCCTTAGAAACTGTTGAAAATCAGCTAAATCGCCACATGTGCTATTTAAGATTTTGTGGCAGTGTTTTGACGTCAATGCTATTTTCAGAACTGTACAGTACGAAATTATTTTCATGCTGGTTATTCAAAAACCGTTTAGCTGGTAAAGGAAAGTTTTTGGATGCAAAATTGTTTACTATTTGATTGTTACACAATTTTTTATAACCACTATAAGATATAGTATAATAATGAAATACCAATCATTTAAGTATTACATCAAAAACAAGTCATCTTGACATGAGTATCTTTTCAATTTTATACAGTCGTCATTTTATATCGAAATGTCAATCATTTAAACATTATATTGAGAACAAGTAAGCTTTATATAATCATCTTTTAATTTTTATAATAACTTCATATAATATTGAAACGCCAGTCATTTAACCATTATATTGGAAGCAAGTAACTTCGATAGGACAATATTTTTATTTTTATACGAGTGTTCTTTAACAGTTTTATACACCTTTTTTGAAAAAAATACCCTGATCATTCTGAAAAGGTTACTATGCTGGCGCCTATTCAATTCAGAAATCTTTTAAATGTTATACAATTTTGTATAACAGGTAATAGATGTTCCTCTCGGTGTGTTATTTATTCTATTCGACAGCGAATAACATTTTTTCTCTCAACTATATCTATTCGAAACCCTAAAAAGATCATTAAGCTCTGCCACTGGCGTCAGAGCAGCCAAGATCAATAATCTGTGGCAAGATCCTGTCGTCCTCGGCTGGTCCCGTACCGAATTATGCAAACCTCTGTTAATAGTTAATCAATGAACAATGGCTTGCTCATTGCCACCCCAAACAAGGCACATCGCACCGCGAGATGTCGAAAACGGCACAAATCCAGATGCCAACCGCGTGTATGGAAGATATGCTCCTACGTTTTCTTTCGAGAAGGTAAATCGTCACAAAAATAGTACCACAGGCGGCAGTCGAGTGTCCACAAGCGGGTGTCCATTTAAAATGTTTCACCACGAATATTTCCCAGAATTTTGTAAAAAAATAATTATTTTTTACGAAACTCCCAAGGGAGATCCGGGACCTACAGTTTAAATAAAAGTGGAATCCGAACCACTTCAGCTCAGTGACAGGCGACCGGGGATCGAACCCGGACCGCCTAGGTGGAAGGCAAACGCTCTAACATTACGACCACTTCGCTGAATACAAATATGTTCACAAGAATTTTCAAAATACATGTCGATTTAACTACATTTGATAGATATTGTGAAAGGACTCTAACTCGAAAGGAAAAATCAATGAAAATTTGCATTTTCATTCAGATAGTAGAAATAAAATGAAAACAGAAAACATTCCCCGGCAGAGACCATGTTGAAGAACTACATCTGGTTTAATTCTTATTTAACTGAATGAAATTACATAGTAAAGAATTCAGCATATTCGGAATTGAAGAGTATAATTTTTGGAGTTCCTCAAGGTTCTATACTTGGACCGATTTTATTTTTATTGTATATTATTAACCTATTGAATATGCAAATTTCAGGTTCATTTAATGTTTTTGCTGATGACAGTACTATATTTTGGCACCACATGAACAAAAAAGATCTTGATGAAATTATAGGATTTGATCTGAAAACATTAAAAGATTGGTTGTGATTCAAATTTACTGTCATTTATTTTAACATAAAGTAAACTAACATGATTTACTTCAGATGTCATCTTGAAGATATACAATACAATACAACAACATTTTTGAAAAGAAATTAGGTTTGAAATAACTAGGACTATATCTTGATAGTTCATTACAATTTGAGCAGAGTACCGAAATTCTATGTTAAAAACACTCTTCTGGTTGTTATGCATTGAGAGTTATATCGAATGAAATCGTTAATACGTATTTTCACAATTTCGATCTTTTTGCCTTTCGAAATTTTCAATTTTCAATTTGATGTAGCATCGATGTAATACCTACCATCCAAAATATTTTTGTCCATTGTTTCACATCAAATTGTTCAAATTCATCAAGATAAGTGTACTATTCAAATAAGCACTTATTCTTGATATTTTCAGTGCATAACGTCATTTTTTTAAACTAAAAACGAAAAAATTCAAAGAGATTCAGAAAGTGAAGCGCATTTCTAAATGTACCAGTGCCAGCATAGCCATCTTTTGACTATCCTTGAGTAAGTATTTATTTAAAAAAAAAAAAAAAAAAAAAAAAAAAAAAAAAAAAAAAAAAAAAAAAAAAAAAAAAAAAGGGAAAATGGAAAATGGACTTGTACCTACAGCAATATGAAAATAAAGAAATCAAGGCTCACGTAATCGATGCCCTGTCTGACTTCAGAAGATACGTTCAAAAACCAAAAGATAAATTTAAAATTCTACACATGAATATAAGAAGTATCCAAAAAAATTACGACGAATTCATTCTTTTTTTAAGCCACTTGCCTGATTTTGATGTGATTGTGCTAACGGAAACTCACATATTAAACGAGACAAGTATTTTCAATATCGATGGATATGAACTCATATATAATAATGGAACATACAATAGAAATGATTTTGTATATAAAAACTGAAATTAAACATTCTCATAGTATCATAAAACTATCTGAAATTAATGCTATAGAACTTAAAATTGTATATAATGAGGAACACATCACTATAACGGCATTATATAAATCACCAAATCTTTGTCCCAAAAATTTCAACAAAAATTTAAATACCTATCTTAACAATACCAAAAAATTCAAGTGTCATATAATAACGGAAGATATCAATATAGATTTATTATCACATATTGACTATGTTGAACAATACAAAAATATATTACATACATTTGGCTTCGTATCATACATTACTCAAGTAACAAGAACAGAAAGTAAAACTTGTCTTGATCACTTTTTTATGAAAAATTCAAAAGAATCTGATATTTCGATCGAACAAATTCAGTCATTCATATTTGAAAACGAAATAACAGATCACAGTCCAATTTCATTAATAGTAACTAATGGAGAGCATAAGAATGAAAATAAAAATGAGGGACACTATAAAAAATTTACCAATTATCCAAATCTAAGGTCAAGTTTAAAAAATCAAAATTGGCTAAATCTATATACAAGAGATGATATATTTTTCCCTTGTACAGTAGCAGCTAAGCTACGCAATTTCCTCGTGGGGAGCAATAATAAGTGACACTCATCTTAAATGTAATACAAAGATGGATACTTCGAATTATA
The DNA here is from genome assembly GCA_944452925.2 of Chrysolina oricalcia. Lineage (NCBI taxonomy): Eukaryota > Metazoa > Arthropoda > Insecta > Coleoptera > Chrysomelidae > Chrysolina > Chrysolina oricalcia. Next base: position 7,253,752 of record OX101817.2, read on the forward strand.
TTTAGAAAACATCCTAGATATTCAAATGATTATTCAAATGATTATCTCTATAAATTGAGCAATGTGATGGATTTAAGGCAAATTTATTTTTTGAAAGTTTTGGTCTATATGAAAAAAAATGAAAATGAGCTTAAGACGTGTTGAGCATACCCACAATACCAGAAATAAAAATAAAACATATCTTCTGCCTAAACGAGAAAAGACCGTGGGGCAACGTTGCTTCGATTACTTGGGCCCAAAATTTATTAATAATATACCTATCGATTTTCAACAAATAGAAAAAATTACAATATTCAAGGATAGACTCAAGAAATGGATTATGTCGAAAGATATAGTATTTTTTTCTCACATTATTAACTACACATTTTTTTATCGCAGACTCCACACTTACCGAAATTGACATAATAAAAAACACCACAAAACCCAAACAAGACTATAAAACCAAACAATGACAAAATATCCGAACTGAGACCCAAAAACCCAAATGAGACTGAAAAACCTAAACCGAGACTTAAGAAGAAACCCAAACTGTGAACACTTATTTATTATTGATGTAATTATCTTTAAGTAGGTCCATGCATTGGACATATCAAAATATCACGCACAAGTTGTTTCTATCCTATCTAGGTACATTCAACTTCTGTGATTACTTGTTTATTTACATTGTAAATTTTATTCATTTTTATATTATAATCTGTTTATCATGTACCATTTACAGTAAATAAATATTGTTATTATTATTATTATTCAATTTCAAAAGAGTCTTAATGTGCATTTGATTTCGAAGTATTAATGGAATGTTACATATTGGGCTAATTTGGAGTAACATTTGGCATCACAATTTGATGTCTCGAAATAACCAACGAGGCACCAAATAGATGCTTTTGCGATAATAATGGAAGTAACTTTTCGATTCACTGATGTGATCTGAAGAAACTGAAGCCCACTACCATCTCTGAGATCATTTTGTGTTGACTGTGATATACGAGGATTTATTGATATCTAGTTAGCCTAGACCAGTTCCCTGCATAAACAAAATATTGCGTTACCATAGCAACGAACAATAACTTATTAGAAGTGTCAGTGTGAAGTTTGACGTCAAAAAAGTAAACCAGAGTTACGCAATAAATTAACAGAAAAAATGTGTTCACCGAAATTGTGAAAATCGAACAATTGGAGTATCAAGCCATCATCAAGTACCTGTATTTAAAGGGGTTAAGAGGAAAGCAGATTTACGAAGATATGCTTAATACCCTTGGTGATCAATGTCCTTCGTATGCGACCGTGACAATTGGACTGAAAGCTTCAAAAGAGGTAAATTTTCTATTTAGGATGATGACCGATCGGGAAGACCAGTTTCTGTGTCAGTCCCCGAAAATATGGATCATCATATAGTTCACGTCAATTTGGACATGAGAATAAAAATTGCTGCAAAATGGATCCCCAAATGTTTGAATGTTGACCAAAAGCGTGCAAGGGTAGTAGCATCGCGTTCGATCTGTGCTCGATTTGAAAACGATGGAGACTTCTTAAACCGAATTGTTACTATGGATGAGACTTGGGTACATTTCTACGATCCAGAAACAAAGCAACAATCGATGGAATGGCGACACTCCGGTTCTCCAAGACCTAAGAAGTTTCGTGTCCAAAAATCTGCTGGAAAAGTTCTTGCTTCAGTTTTTTGGGATTGCCATGGAGTAATCATGATTGATTTTCTGGATAAGGGTAGAAGAATAACTGGAGATAACTATTCGACATTACTGACCACTCTACGGGAAAAAAATTAAAGAGAAAAGACGCGGACAGCTATCCAAAGGTGTTTCGTTTTTGCAGGACAACGCCCCTGCACACAAATTATGTTGCCATGCAAAAAATTCGTGATTTAGGGTTTGAATCACTAGAACACTCCCCTTATTCACCAGATTTGGCTCCGCCTGACTATCATCTCTTTCCTCAACTGAAAAAAGTTTAAAAGGTCGTAAATTTTCTTCCAACGAGGAGGTAATAAAAGCTGTGGAGGTCGGGTTTGCAGAGCAAGAAGAAACATTATTTTTGAAATGTCTAATAAATGTATCCAATTAAGAGGAGAATATGTTGAGTAATAAAATATTTTGACATTACATATATATATACATTTACATACTATTGTATGAAATGCCTTGAGGACCATCAAATTTTCGAAATACCTAGGGACAGAAACTCATCGTATCCATGGGATATGCGTATTAGGAAATACTCGTATAACTGTAACGTGACGAAAAAGAAGATCTCTGGCTTCCGCCCGATCGGTAAACAAGTTAACAAAAACGTCTCAGGTGTGACGGTCGCACCTGGTATTAGGTACTTAGGGCGCTAGCTGGAGGTAGTATACCCGTTAGCCCGCATACGTACCAGTTCTTCCTTTTAGTGCACCACAGCTTGCTAACGCGATATCGCCAGAGTAATACAGGGTGGACAGCGTACCTACATTATTCCATTTCATTTAGTTACGAATTTCATTTGTATTCAAAAGTATGAAATGAAATATCCATTCACTTTATATTAACGATCAAAAAAAAGTTCGTTCGCATTTTATCGTCGCATATTTCCAAACGCTGAAAGGACCCCGCGCTTTTTATAGGTAAAATGGTTCTCGGTGATATTGTCTAAATTTTCAGTATAATGTAGTATTCGATGTACTGATTGAACGTGCAGAATCGAAAAGTTCGTTGATGGATAGATTTTGAAATACAGGGCGTTCAAATTAAAGATCAGTAATTTTTATTTAATTATTTTCTTGGGATTTGAAAGTGCCAACTGCATATTTTTTCGTTCTCATCATCCAAGTACTTTCATATTACTAAATATCATTCAGATGATGCAGATTATATTATTATGTACAGAGTGAAAAATAAAAACATTTTAGTAATGTCTGAAAATTCGATGTAATAATGAAATATTGATAAAATTATTTTGGCATGCAATATACTATTCTTATTCTATCATTGATCATAATTCTTCCATTTTCTACAGGGTGATTTGAAAAATTGGTGAAATATATGGCCAGTTCTTTTGTACATATCCTGTATATTCAAGTGAATTACCATCCTCCAAAGATAGCTAATACCGTATAATCATGATTTCGTTGGGATATATAGGGTGGTCATGAAAATTTTCGATGATAAATATTACAAAATATCAACGTTTCATAAATCACCCTGTAATTCACGAATAACTCGGTGAAATTCCTTTATCATTATTTAGTATATTCATCATTCTCTCCTCAACACTGTCCCAAGAATTCAGTTTCCTACCACGACTGGTTTCATAGTTATTAATTGAGAAACTCACTACCATTTGCATGACGAGCTGAAGGAACTTGTTCACGCGTACATTCTACTAGTGGCCAAGATTTTCCACAAATAGTGAAACGTGAGAAAGTGACAGTCCATCCAATTCCATCTACCATTTAGGAGCTGACTGAGTATACGACACATCAGTTACAACTTACAACTCAGGCATTAGCCAGATAAAATTCCTAATGCTTGGATAGTTTGACTCGCCCAATCGTGTATGAGGCCCCGGGACGGGAAATCATTTATTGCTGAAGGTGACAAGGAACAGTCTTAACCGAATCCACCTCCCCCGTAGCAGCGCTACGGTACTCATACAGCAAGAAAACCCTATCGCCTATCGGATACATTTTGATTATGTCGTAGACGGAGAGTGGATGAAAAAGAAAAATCAATTAGTTCCATCAGTGATAATTATTATTACTTTAACGTATTGAACTACCCATATTGATGAAATATATTAGATGTTTTTATGTTTCTATTGATAGACAGCAAATATAAAAATCATGGAAACTTCTATCCGAGTGGAACACGCATTGGAAAAAACCGTCGCTGCCCAGATTCAAATTCTACTGTTAGAAATAAAAGAAATAAAAAAATCATTTTCACGTTTCCCAGATAGTTTGTTTCTCACGTTTCACTATTTGTGAAAAATCTTGGCCACTAGTAGAATGTACGCTTGAACAATTTCCTTCAACTCGTCATGCAAATGGTAATAAGTTTCTCAATCAATAACTATGAAACTAGTCATAGTAGGAAACTGAATTTTTGGGACAGTGTTGAGGAGAAAATGATAAATATATTAAATAATAATAAAGAAATTTCACCGAGTTAATCGTGAATTACAGGGTGATTTCAGCAAATATAAAAATCATGGAAACTTCTATCCGAGTATGGAACACGCATTGGAAAAAACCGTCGCTGCCCAGATTCAAATTCTCCTATTAGAAATATAAACGTTCTATCAATCATTTTCACTTTTCCCCGATAGTTTGTTTCTCACGTTTCACTATTTGTGAAAAATCTTGGTAACTAGCAGAATGTAAGCGTGAACATGTTCCTTCAACTCGTCATGCAAATGGTAATAAGTTTCTCAATTGATAACTATGAAACTAGTCATAGTAAAAAACTGAATTTTTGGGACAGTGTTGAGGAGAGAATGATGAATATATTAAATAATAATAAAGAAATTTCACTGAGTTAATCGTGAATTACAGGGTGATTTCTGAAACGTTGGATATTTTGTCATTTTTATCATCGAAAATTTTCATGATCACCCTATATATCCCAACGAAATCATTTTTAAACGGTATCAGCTACCTTCGGAGAATGATAATTCACTTGAATATACAGAATATATACGAAAGAACCAGCCATATATTTCACCAATTTTTGAAATCACCCTGTAGGAAATGTATGAAATAGTATATTGCATGCCAAAATAATTTTATCAATATTTCATTATTACATCGAATTTTCAGACATTACTAAAATACCTATTTTTATTATTCATTCACTCTGTACATAATGATATAATCTACACCATCTGAATGATATTTAGTAATATGAAGGTACATTGATGATGAGGACGAAAAAAAAATGCAGTTGGCACTTTCAAATCCTGAGAAAATAATTAAATAAAAATTACTGATTTCAATATCTATCCATCAACGAACTTTGCGATTCTGCATGTTCAATCAGTACATCAAATACTGCAATATACTAAAAATTCAGACAATTTCACCTGGAACCATTATACCTATTTAAAGTGCGGGGTCCTTTCAACTATAAGTAAAAAATGTTGGAATAATAGTTTTTATTCAATTTACAATCTAGATTCAAATATAAAAACACATAGCTATGCACTTTTTCATCTCACGTTATCATTCGTAGAGTGAACTCAAATCACAGGCGGCTATCGCATCCTACTTTGAAGTACTTGTAGAGAGAAACATTTGAGTAAATATACTATTGTTTTGAGAACTTTGTTGGCGAAACGCGCGCTGAGTATTTCTTGAATTGTTGTACCATTGTTTAAAGTCTCTTCAAACAATGGTTGTACTGACATTAATTTATTTTCGACCAATAACAATGCTTAAATGCACGTTATTATAAATAAACATTTCCTATATACGCGAATTCTCTCTATAGTTGACTGGGTGAACGAACGGTCATAATAGCAAAGAGGGCCAAAGAAGAGGGTTGATGACTGCAAGGAGATCTTGCTCATCAACAGATGTAACCCGTGTAGGAGTCCGTGCAGTACAAGCGTAACCTTTGGATGGCAGTTCTTACTGCTAATTGCATAAACCCCCGACTTTTCTTTGGGAGAGCCCAAGATTTGTGGTAGTTTATACAGCAACGTCTTAAATTGTGTTCACATTCAAGGCTCGCCCATACCCTTGCAAAAATTCGCAATTTTTTGCGATATCAACGATTGGTCCATTGGTCCGGCAGCCATTTTATTCGTATATTTTCAAGTCGGTGAGAAAAATTGCGAAATTCACAATTAATCATGTAATTTTTCAGTATTTAGGATTAGAAATTACTGCATTACCGAAAAATTACATGATGATTTGATAATTCATCATTCAACGCATTTTTTTCGCTGTGTGAGTCAAATCTCAAAAAATTGGAATAATTCGTAAGGGTATGAACGAGCCTTTAACCAGTTCAATTCGCGAAATGTGTTCCCACTAGATGACGCTCACAATTTAGACGCAAAACAAATAAACAAAACATTGTTTTTCTGATAAGAGAATGCAGTGTTTAGTTGTATATTCTCATTAAAATTTTAATAAACTGCCTAAGATATAGAAAGTTGAAATGAGTTTATCAGTTATATTGCTCTACGAAGACAATTTGTCACTTTTTTCATAATTGTTTTTTTTATTTGGAAATAATTTGAAGAAACTTTTTCATTGGGGCACTGACTGAGCAAATACGTAAATTAATGACATTTTTTTACTTCTGCCGTTATTTCAAATTAACTTATTCTGCGTCCATCAACATTGAAGAATATTACAAAATTGTTCAAAAATGCCAAAAAAGTTCAAACAGATGAACAGCCGCCACAGAACTCATACTTATATATTATGATCATAAGATATAAGTATGAGTTCTGTGACAGCCGCTTATGGCAAGTAAGACCGGGTGCGATTCTCAAATGTCTACTAGCCTATGTCGCATGCGACAAAATATCTCCATCTCTGCTCAATGCATATTCGAGAAAGGCGATGGACACATTTTGTCGCATGCGACATATGGTACTCGACATTTGAGAATGGGGCCCCTCTCTGAAATACTTTATATCAGTACAACGAAATATTTATAGATAGCTCACCCTTTGCGCAGATGCGTATCACAGAACATACAGTAAATTACAGTTCACTAATATACGAAGATTACGTTTCCTTATTTTGATTTTGAAGTCTTGCTTCTTTTGGGCTACTTATTGTTTTGTAATTATCCTCGAAGTAGTGGCGTGTTCATCATTAATTATATATAAGGAGTGATCAAGCCAATCAAGTTATGAATAAATAACGAAACTACAACCTTATCACGAGCGAAAACGGAAATACCCAACAAAATATATTCTTAGCATGATCCAGGGAAGATGTAAATAAACAAAGCCACTCATGAGGCATTCAAAAATGGGATAGAAAAGATAACTATATATTTTATCGCTTATGGTAGATTTATGCAGCAGTATAAGTCAGAAGGAAGAATATTCGTCTATGATTGGTTGGAATAAACGGTTCAACAAATCATTAACGAATATTTTCTTATGACTTAAAACTTATGACTGCTGCAAAATCACCATTAGAGGTTTTGTATCGTTTATGTTTTGTATTTGTCTACTCTATTATTTTCTTGTGAAATGTTGCTTTTTTGGTTGAGATAAAATTGTATCGTATCAATTCAAGCCATACGAGGGGCCCTATAGACGAGGAAAGTGTGTCGTCACAAATATCATACTTATCAAAAACTGATTCCAAACAAAGAATTTTAGGTGACATTCTCTGTTGATGATTTGCCTTTTCTTATTATAGTTCATAGTTTGTGTTTGGATTTTGTTTCCTCAGGCAAAAGAAGTTGAAAAACAACGTAAATAATATCGGAGTTATGGAACAAGCTGATTTAAATTCGACGAAGCTTTGTTTGGAATCAGTTTTTGACAAGAATGACATTTGTGACGTCATCACTTTCCTCGTCTATTCTCAAATGTCTACTATCCCATGTTGTATGCGATAAAATATGTCCATCGCCTTTCTCGAATACGCATCGAAAAGAGATGGAGACATTTTGTCGCATACGATTTGTGGTAGTAGACATTTGAGAATAGGACCCCAGGGGCTCTATTCTCAAATGTCTACTACCCTAGTCGCATGCGACAAAATATGTCTATTTTCTTTCTCGAGTATGCACCAAATAGAGATGAAGATAGTTTGTGGCATGCGACATATGGTAGTCGACATTCGAGAATAGGACCCCAGGGCGCAGATAAATTTTTTCTTTTGTTACTTTCCCAATGTATTATTTAATATTTTAATAAAGTCTTCATTGACCTAAAAAAAATATTTTACATTTCCCAAAAGTATTTGGCCTAGTATGACATAAGCCTTTAGCTCGTGTTCCACAGAACATAAATTCTGGTTTTGCAGGTGTCTTTTTTCAATTTGACATTTGACGTATATAAATCTTTTCCTTTTTTAAACGTCTTTGTGGGACGGATATTCTCAAAAATACACAACTAACTATAAATCAACAATCATCGTTGATTAAATTAGTCATTTCCAATCGAAAATAGCAAAATAATAAGAAAAGATGCCACCAAAGTTCGATCCTACTGAAATTAAGTATGGTATGTAAGAATTTAAAAAAAATAAATGTTGAACTACAATTAACCTCACTTTTTTGATTTACAGTTTACTTGAAGTGTGTTGGGGGTGAAGTAGGAGCTACATCTTCTCTAGCTCCCAAAATTGGTCCTCTAGGATTGTCCCCTAAGAAAATTGGAGATGACATAGCCAAGGGAACCGCTGACTGGAAAGGTCTCAAAATTACAGTCCAGCTGAAGATTCAAAACAGACAAGCCACCATTTCTGTTGTACCTTCTGCAGCTTCCCTCATCATCAAAGCATTGAAAGAGCCTCAACGAGACAGGAAGAAGCAAAAGAATAGTAAGTTTGACACTCACATTTGGTTGTTTCCAATTCTGAAACGTGATAATTTGTATGTGTCTACATATAAATTCCTAATGAAACGAAGTTTGATCATATGTAGAGCGTTCTCAGACTAAACTTTTTTTTAGTTAAACACAATGGAAACATCACCTTTGACGATATTCTTTCCATTGCAAAGCAGATGAGGGCTCGATCAATGGCCAAGAATTTGTCTGGAACAGTGAAGGAAGTTTTAGGAACTGCCCAGTCGGTTGGATGCACAATTGATATGAAACTTCCACATGATGTTATTGATGAAGTGAATGATGGTTCTATTGAGGTACCCGAAGAATAAACTTATTTTTTAAGTTACAATTTGCTTCATTCCATTTGTTTTTATCAAAGGTTTTTCAATTGCATTACCATGTGTATGGCAAAGGTTGCATTTCATAATAAAGTTTGATATTTATAAGCCTTCCTCTTTGCTGAAAATGGTAGTTTCAATTGATGCGTTTTTAAGATATTTATGAATTTAAAATTGGTACGTTCATGTAGCTGTGATCCAATGAGAGTACCTACCAACATTGCTCAAAAGTTGGTATAAATATATCTGTATTTACAGATTGAAAGCAAAAATAAAAATTTTGTGGTATGTAAATGTATGAAAATAAGTTTATAGTTGGGATTGACGGTTTATATAACCAAAATATATGGTGTTATTGAAAGAACTTGATGGTAATAATGAGTAATTATACATTATATTTGTAAAATGGCAAAGTACAAAATATTTCTATTATACCACTGTTAATATCATGGGACACAGTAGTTATTAAAAATCTTAGAGCCTTTGGGAGGCTTGGTGATGGAATTTTTATCTTTTCATTTTTAGAGTGGAGAACTCTTCCTTTAAGTCTGATATAAGCTTTTGTCTAGGTATGACTGATGAAGATAAAAGATATGATGAAATGTCAACAAAAATTGAAATGTTTCAATAATCAAAATATTTCCTCAAGCACTCATAAACTGTACCCAAAGGCAAAGCCTGTGTTGGCAGAGAACGGCAGCCAAAGTTCTCTTTCTTGGTGTGTTGTTACTTTTTGATTATTTCGTTGAAATTTAGCTGTTTTTTTTTGTATAAAATGATATATGACGCGGTACATAATAGCTTCAAACCCCTTCACACCAAAATTGGTTGCTCTAGGAACAGTTTCATTTTTTGGACGCTTCAATTGCAAATTAATTTTGAAAAATATATTTCCTTCAAAATGCTCACAATGGAGGATCTTGAGCAGATTCCAGAAACGCAGTCGTTTTTTATACCTCTTCTAGTTTTTGAAATATTTGGACTTTTCTACAATTCGAATCATCCACTGCCATCTCTTGGACGGTAGCCAAAGTTCTCTTCCTCAGTGTTTCGTTATCATCTCCTCGAAATTTTGATATTTTGGAGAATATAATATTCAGATTTAGAACTGTTGCTATTCCGCGGTAGCTAACGGCTTCAAAGCACGTCAAATTTGGTTAAACTAGGAATCTAGAAAACATTTCTTTTTTTGGACGTTAAAAACAATTGCAATAATTTCCCTGCTGCCATCTCTTAGAGGAAGGATCAAGTTGTGATGGACTGAGGTGGCACGCAAAGTTTATTTGACCACATGCCAATTTTTTTTTACACAAACCCAGATTATTCAGGTACTATGATAAATACAGTGAAACAGATTACATTTCTATGACTTTATCAATACAAAACCTTTTTGATATTGCATTTCTGACATTTGCTTCTCCTTCATGGCAAATTTGAAGATAATCTGAGACGTAAAATTTGTTGAAAAAAGTTCAAAGGTAATAATAGCCTTATTTTTCATAAAGTTCGATAAATTAACTTTTTCCTAGAGATGCTGGACTGCAGAATGGTAATTTTTTTTCAAAAAATGAGTTTATGAAAAACCGACATTTCTTTCACGAAAAACTGTCGTTTTAAATATTATTGCTGAACAAAAATTAAATTAGAAATATGTTTCAACAAAAACAATAACCACAACTTTCCAAGGTGATAGTGTGCGTTAGAACGATATATTCTATTTATTAAAAAAAGAAAGGGAATAAAAAAAAGGTGAAAAAAAAACAATTTATTCTTCAACATTAGTATATAGGATGTTAATAGTGTTGTCATTACTTTGACTGGTGAATCCACGTGACATTTTATGAAAATGTCCTATAAACAAGTTCCAAATCTCTTTAAGTATTTCAGATAACAAAAAAAGCTGCACAAGGGTCTCGTTTGAAAATTTGAATGATGAGGTAAAATTGCAGAAATGCATCAACAGATGCAGTTCATCTTCGTCTCAATAGTGACGAAGATGTTATAAGGATCACTCGGTCCGAGGTTTTGAAAGCGTTTCAATTCGGAAACTAAGGAGTTTTTGAACAAACTTCCGCTCATAAACACATGGAATCACACAGTCAAATTAATTCAATAAAAAATATAAAAATATGTGTATTCGTTATTCTAATTTTTGTAGAATGTAGAATAGTTAAAAATTAATTCAGTACCTACTTACTAAATAATAAGCTGCAGAAGCAGAGAAATAATTGTAATCTTGTCCTATAAATATTTGATAATGACCGAAAGATCTTTTTTTGGGTTAATTAAAAATCCCGCCGGCGGTCGGTTGGCCAGCATGACTAGTAAAGCTTATACAATAAATAAGGTATCAGTTATTTAACCCAAAAGCACTAATCTCTCAGTCATATTAGAGAGAACTGACCAATGTAAGTAAAACTAAAGTATTATTTATATTACTCCACGGAGTGGAAGAAGTATCATCATTTTATCCAAAAATTCTAAAAGTTTCAACTTTTTTTTTGATCCACTGAAATGACGTTGAAACTTTTACGTTATCACATTTCGTCTGGTCCATACGGTTTCAATAAGATTTGTAATAGATCTGTACAATGGGTTCGTTTACATTCCTCAGAATCTCCAACACCTCCTTGTACAGTTTCAAAACATCGTTTCTGTCGTCATCTTCCCCGACACGTTCCATTACCTTCATAACCAAAATACAAGTTGAAGTGTTGCACTTGTATTTCAAGACATCCAAGTAGAGCGAATACCTCGTGATGTCTTTCAATCGCTCGAGTGCTTTCTGCAGTTGCTCTTTGAATATATCAAACACGTGAACACCGAACCGTCCTTCGAGCTCCTCCAAAAGAGAAATTACTTTTTGCGCGTAGTCTTCGCCCGACTGGTGGTCCAGCTCGATCAAAAACAGCTTCAGAGTGATCTGCTCCTTGAACATGTCCAGACCGGTGAAATGCTCGTTCCAATGCTTCACGAAAGCGTCGATGAACTCTTTGTCGTGATCCTCGCCACGACTGTCCATGAAACAATCGAAAAACCTACCCAAGCCAGTCTGATCCAACTCAGGGAGCTTTCCGAAGACCAACGCGAAGTTCTCGTAGCGCTCCGCAACGCGATACTCCAAGGCTTTTATAACGAAAGACATAGACAAACTGTTCGTGCCAAAATGACGCGTTAGAACCCTCCTGACGAAGTCGGAGGAAAAGGACTTTAAAACATCGACAGACACACGATTCAAGAGATTCCCCAAACAAGTTTCAACCTGCTCCTCTCTGAATCCGAAATTCTGCAACCACCCCCATAATTTCTCCACGTACGCGGCCAAGTACTTCCTGGGTACTTTTTCGCACGAGACGACGCTTTCGATGGCTTCCGTGTCGTTCTTGTCGATCGTTCCCAAACCGGCGGTCACCGCGTCGAAGAGCTCTTGGGAAGGGTTCTTTCGGAAGTAGTTGAACGTCGCGGAAAATAAGTGTTTCTGGTCGGAAACGTTCGTCTGTTTGGCCTTCTTCAGTACGTTCAGTACTCGCTCGTGATCGAGAAGCTCGAAGGTCAGGAATACCGAGTGTTTCCGCACGGAAACGGCCCCTTTCGCCAGGAGGTCCACGCTAGGGGACACCGTTTGTTCGGGCACTCGGTACAATACGCTGTAAAGAGCCGGTAAGGCGGACTGCAGGTAGTCGCCCACGCAGAATTTCATGACCAGCGGCAGTATTTTGCTTGGTTCCTGGACCTTGTGTAGTACCTTTGCGAGCTGTAAAGAAATAAAACTTTAACAATAGAAAGAAATGATTTAAAGGACGAAAAAGAGCAACCGCAGAGACATGTTTAGGCTTCAGAGATAAATGTTCATTGAGAACAAAAAGTATTTTACCCCTTCACCACACAAGTAATTTAATTCCTAGATGCGCATTTCATTTCGATAACAAAGTTATCTTCATTAGTAGGGATTACTAAACAAACTGTAAATCCCCATACCAGTTTTATTTATATCACGAGGTAATCTGTTTACTAGGAAGTGGCCCTACCTGATGGACAGTACAATAAACAATACAACAAAGGCACTTAATTATTCCTTTACCAGTATCAAATCAAATAGTTTGGAATTTAATGGACCATCATCATTATTAAGCAAGGGTTTCGAGCCCCTTTTTCGAATAGCAATACTTTCATAAAGGTTCCGTCAAACCAAAGCGGAAACGCGGGAGCGGGAACGGTATTTTAGAACCGAGCAACTTGTTAGAAAAACAGTACACATAGCAAACCATATATTTTTCGTTACTTGTATGAAATTCGGAATACGAATAATCACATCTGGATGTCCCACTACAGAATTTAGTCTCGCATTTATCTCGTTCCCGCTCCCGCATTGGTTTGAGGAAACCTTAACAATCTAATTTTCTGTAATCATCAACAGGCTTTATTAATTTTAAATTTTGTATATTAATTTTGTGATGAGTTTCTAAAAAATGATCGGCAACACTCGAGTTATTTTCTCGCGAATATTTAGCATGTGCAAAATGTTCGCGGAAACGAACATTCGTAGATCTTTTGGTTTGACTATAATATACACTATCGCAGTTTTGACAGCTAATTTCATAGATTCCTGATCTCTCTAAAGTTGGAATTTTATCTTTCGGATTACCTAACAACATATGGAGATTGTTCGTACTGCTATGTACTAGCTGAAGGTTTGCGTCTCGGAAAATAGAGATGAGACCTCTCGTAAGCCATGTATCGTGTGTAATTTTAATGCACTTTTTCCTGTCTTTAGGTTGTTCTAGTGTAGTTATTTGTCTTAAGGACGTTCTGAACTTTTTCTCTTTCAACAAATTATCTACCATTTTCGGCGAATACCCATTACTAACGGCTATTTCCTTAATGGTTTTTATTTCTCGTTGAAACCGTTCCTGTGAACAAGGAAATTGAAACTCGCCATCAGTGTTGAATGTGGTGGTTTGAATCAACGGGTATAATAGGAAGTTATCTACAGGGTGTTTCATAATAAATGCGCTGGACTTCAGGATGTGATAGCTCGTCCAAAAATATGAAAAAAAGTTTCTATTAACTTACCCTCTAAAATGCACCATTTTCGAGATACAGGGTGTTGAAATTTAAAAAAAATAATCGTTTTTTGCGAATATCTCTGGAACCGTTTATCGCACAGAAAACATATATATATATATATATATATATATATATATATATATATATATATATATATATATATATATATATATATAATAAGCTATGTATGTATGTCGGGGCGTGGCGCAGTGGTTAGAGCGTCCGACTTTGGGTCGAAAGGTCCGGAGTTCGAGCCACAGTTGCGGCTGGGATTTTTTAATTTAATTTGACCGATTAAATTATTCAAATCTCGTGGCTGGACTGGGGTGAGTCCTGCACGATTCACTGTTGCGTTCCAATTAACAGTGCTGCTCCTAAGGTGGCGCATGGAGTTAGTAACAAGGCCTATCCAGAACACGTGGCTAATGACCATAGCAGTCGATGCCGAGACACCAAAGAAAAAAAAAAAAAGCTATGTTTTGTGCAGATTTTTTATTTTTTTAAATTCATAATTGGTGAAGATTTTGAAGGGTTAGTGGGTGTTTTTTTTCTCCAACTTATACGCCACTGGAAAAAGTATGATTTTGAGCCGCCTACTTGAACCGCCAATGTTTCTACACAAAAAAGGTACTCTTGGTCATAAGCTCTAAAGTTGACCGTTTTCAAGAAAAATCAACTTTCATGTTATTTAAATAAAGTTTTTTCCTCGAAAAATTGCTGCGTGCATTGAAGCTAACAGCGGACATTTCCAACAATTCAACTGAGTATGACTGTTATTGTTTTTTTTATTTTGCAATTAAGAAGTCAACGTTTGGTTTTGCTACTTGTTCTAACGTTTAAATAAATTTTGTATAATTAGGAAAAAAATTATTTAAAAAAATTTACCATGTTTTCAACATGAAAGTTGATTTTTCTTGAAAACGGTAAATTTTAGAGCTTATGACCAAGAGTACCTTTTTTGTGTAGAAAACATTGGCGGTTCAAGTAAGCGGCTCAAAATCATACTTTTTCCAGTGGCGTAGAAGTTGGAGAAAAAAACACCCACTACCCCTTCAAAATCTTCACCAATTATGAATTTTAAAAAATAAAAAATCTGCACAAAACATAGCTTATTATGAGTAGAAAATGCATTCAAAATCTGTTTTCTGTGCGATAAACGGTTCCATGGATATTCGCAAAAAACGATATATTTTTTTTTAATTTCAACACCCTGTATCTCGAAAATGGTGCATTTTAGAGGGTAAGTTAATAGAAACTTTTTTTCATATTTTTGGACGAACTATCACATCCTGCAGTCCAGCGCATTTATTATGAAACACCCTGTAGTTAACTTCCTATTAAACCCGTTGATTCAAACCACCACATTCAACACTGATGCGAGTTTCAATTTCCTTGTTCACAAGGCATTAAACTTTCCACTCAGTGTTGAACGGTTCAAACGAGAAATAAAAACCATTAAGG